>CM073759.1:150393279-151659279 GCA_037127475.1 Arma custos
TCTCTAATTAACTATTGGAATTTAAGATATTGAGACAAAGATAACTTATTTTCAATAACTGAAAATAAGATTAACGTGCATGAATCATCAACTCATTATTTAGTTATCAATACTTTTATCTTTCTTTTTCTTATTATCATAAGTTAGTTGGTTGGATTAGCGAATAAGAATAGTAACTACTTTTCTTTAGTAAAAAAAAAAAAAACTTTAATTATTACTGTTTTTACTTTCCCTTTGCGAATATTTCTTTTAATTTTGATTTCTCTTCGATCCCAAATGTATGTTTATAATATGCTTATGTTAAATAAATAAAACAGATAAATTAAAAATAAAATCATATTCGTTACTCCAACTTGATAACGTTAAAACGTTATAACGTTACTCCATAAAATCTTCAAAATAATAGAGTTTTTCGGAAATAAAAATTATTCATGTCAATGTAAGCAATACTGGTTATACTAAAAACTGATATCGGAGTTGGGAAAGATATGTTGTGGATGATAATAAATTGTTTAAAATGTCGAAGTTTTTTATCAGTATTTAATGTTCAAAATCTAAGACGGAACAATCTATATTCCATGTCCTAAAAAGAAAGAAGTTAAACCTTTACCTTTTACGACTGTGCCACCGTTTGAGTCATCGCAGTTTACTAAGACTGTAAAAGTGACTAGAACCAGACAAGCAGACAGGAATGACATTGATCACCCTAAAATTGAAAGTATACATAACTATAAAATTACAATAATTACATAATTAGTAAAAATTTGAAGGAACTTAATAATTAAATACGGAGATATATATTTGGATTTTGAAAAATTGGAATAACAATATAAATATGCAATATTATTGCTGGAATGCTACGACGAAAAACGCATTAGTGATTTATAATTTTTGATTTTGGTTTATTTAATCAAAACTAAAAAGTTTTTCCGGAAACTAACTTGATAATTTTTAAATTCATTTCATGTTGAATGATATTTGAAAGTTAAAATATTTGTGTAATTCAATGTAATAATTATAAAAATAAATGATTAATTATCAAACACGTTTCAATAAATAAATTATAATTCATATCAAGATATAATATTAAATAAGTTCGAATCAATAATATAATTAATAAATAAATTTATTTATTTTTATTTTTCTATATACTTATTATCATATATTCATATTATTATAGAATATATATACTAAGCTATCTTATAGTTTAAAATGATGAGAAAAGAACTAAAATGAACTTCAGTGATACATACAATGACAGTATCCTTTGGAAGAGAAGATTCACTGAATGAATTATCATTTACACAGTGAAAAGAAACTAATTTTGTTTGTTCAATTGGTACATTGACTATAGATAGAGGTCATTAATTTTTGTCATAATTGCTATGTCACTTCGGAATAATTATTAGGTATGAAGATACTTTTGGCTAGTTTTGACACTTTATTTATTATTTTAAGTTTACTTATAATACTAACTAATAAATTTACTACTAGTTAGTAAAGACATGAAGGCTTTCGAAAGAAGAAGCATGGATTGGAGCTGGTGGGTTCAGCTGGTTCAGGACCGAGATACATGGATCAGGCTTTACAGAAGGGACCTCAATTCCTGGTCTTGGAATAAGACGGAAATATTGAGAAGAAGTTTTGATCACCTTTTCATCCTTGAAAAAATCGCTATTATTCTTTGGGAGGCAGATGTCAGCCCATGAACGTGTCTAATCTAATTGTGCTAGTTAGTTAGAAAATGGAACCAACCTGCTAGGCTTCAGGTCATGAACAGAGTATACATATTATAATTATACATATCAGATATCTGTTTGCCTGATTGTAAGCATAGAATATTTTCATGCATAGTCATGGAATGAAACCTTCATGGACAACTTTTACTGTACCACTGTTAAGTATTATATTCATCGCTAAACCCCTATTGCTTAATTAATATATAATATATGTAATGTTATGTGAGAAAGTAAAATAAATAAATAAAATGTGGTTGGTCGGGTCCCATCAAAACTCAAGCTCTGAACAGACTAGTTGCAGTCTCTACTTTTTTATTTTTCATTATCATCTTGATTGAGTCTAAAAATAATCGTATAAAGATATAAAGATAAAGATTATTATTTAGTAATGAGAAAACAGTTAGTTGAAAACAGATTACAGACTGAAGCCACGAGTTTGTTTGGGTCTCAATTTGGGTATTTACTTCTATTGTATATCAATACGGCATCAGACGATGTTTCAGGACTCCATGTCAGAAACGTAAATTTGGTGGTAAGACTAAATATTGTCAAAAACTTTTTGTTTTCTCAGTAATAACTTTCATTCAGTCTGAAATAATCTTTCATTCAGTTAAGTTTTAAAATTCACTTTAAAAAGAAGTTGAGTTGAGAGGAAAATAGTTGACTAGTTGATATCATGGAGGATAGAGTTAGTTGGGGGGTGCAGTTAAAAAAACACCAAATAAACACCAATTCATTTTTATTTTGTCATGATTACTTTGTCACTTCGGGATAATTAATAGGTATGATACTCCCTGGGCCAATGGAACTAGAGTATGTTCTCCCCAACCTGAGCTGCAACTACAAGATGCAGACTGTAACAATGCAGACAATGAGGTCAGCGATCAGGAAGATACATACAAAATTTTCTACGGAAAGAGAAATTTCTTTCAGTGGAACTCTAAGTCTGTCATCTGCGCTACTCAGACAACACGGTATAATATAATAAAAGTTCGATTGGCTAAATTGGAGGGACCGAACCGCACAATTGGAGAAATAGTCCTTCCCGAGAACAAGTATGGATGCTCTTTTTTACACAAAAAATGATTGAGGAAATCTTACGACCTACAAATAGTAAACTTCTAGCAATGAAGGAGAAAATCCTGCTAAAGAATGACCCGAGATACAAAGATACTGATCAGGATGATACTTGTGCACTGATTGGGGTGTTCTTATTGTGCTCCATATTCAAATCCTCTAGAGAATCGCTTCGATCACTATTTTCGACAAGCCTGACTAGACGACACATCTTCCGGGCCATAATCACGGATGCTAGATGTTTTATATTAACTAGAGCTCTACGCTTCGATGATTCCACAACTCGGAAAGAAAGGGAAGAAACCGATGCAGCAGCTACAGTCTCAAACATATTCAATGTGTTCATTGAGAACTGCCAAAGCAATTATTCGATGGGTGCACATGGATGCATTGATGAGACTTTGGTCCCTTTCAGAGGCCGTGTGCGTTTCCTCATTTACATGCCCAAGAAACCGGCGAAGTATGGCATCAAATTGGTATGCCTTACTGATACACACAACTCATATTTGTACAACACATATATTTATGCTGGAAAAGGGAGTGATGGAGCCACCCTCATCGCTGTACAGAAAAAATTAAACATCCCAACTCAAGCTATGATTAGACTAACAAAAGGCCTCTACAAAACGAATCGAAACATAATTTGCGATAATTGGCTCTGTTCGGTAGAAGCGGGTGAAGAATTAAGGAAAAACGGACTAACAATTGTGGTTACTTTGAAAAGTAACAAACCTCAGATACCCCCTGAGTTTCTTCCTAACAAAGCTCGCGAAGTTGGTTTGGTTTATTTGGTTTCTCGAGAGAGTTCACTCTTCTCTCTTACGTTCCAAAAAAGTCAAAGGTTGTACTGTTATTATCTTCAATGCATCATTCTGAGTTCAATGATATTGGTAATGGGAACCCAGAAAGCATTTCCTTTTACAACGCAACAAAATCAGAGGTAGACACATTAGATATGAAATGCTCCAACTATTCGACTAATAGGAGAACAAGGAGGTAGCCACTTGCAATATGTTATTACATAATAGCAATGGCTAGTTCCAACTCATACACATTGTACAAAATGTACAGTAAATAAAAAATCTTTCGAGATATAATTTTTTGAATGAGTTAGGGACGTCATTGGCTACACCCTTTATGAAAAAAAGATTAACCATTCCTAACCTCCCAATGATTTCAGGAAGCTAATTTTGGAAACAATGGGTCTTGACGAACAAGACAATGCATCGTCAAACAAATCAGTGATAAGAAGTGACAAATTGGAAAAGCGTAAAGCTTGTAGGTACTGCCCATAACAGAAGAAAAGGGCAACAAACTATAAATGCATTTAATGCGAAAACTCGACTTGCTTTGAATGCTCAAAAAAGATTTGTAATGAATGCCTAAAAATATGTAATGAATGGTTAAAATATTTTTAAACTTTTTATGATAAGGTGAAATTAGATTCTATGAAGATTTTATCTGTGTTTTATTGTTACCTATTTTGAAACGAAGGCTGATGAAAGACTGATTCTCTAAAAGAGAGGAAAAATTATTTAGATTAAAAAGTTTTATATATATGTATGTACATGTTGTTGTTTTATACTTGTCGCTTGACCAAAGATTAAAATAAAGTATAAATTAATCAGAAAACATGTATTTTTATTTTTAATCCCAAAATTCTAATTAAGAGCACCTGAGGGAAAGATAGCTACTCCTATCTGCCTCTTGGGCAGATCTTCCCACTAAGAGGGGGAATAATCATGTTCCCACCGAAGGGTTAACTATGGCCAAGAAAATAATCTCGGTACTAAAATATCTAGACTTATGTAATTATGCTTACTCAAAACCTAACACTTTACACTGCAACTATATAAGAATTGTTAAACACAACAAGCTGGTCATAAAGGCAGGGCTCTTTTCCTTTGTAATATTTTTAGATTATCATCATAATCCTTCCCTCTTCTACCGCTGTGCAGTGTGAGTATCTTGCTTATAGACTCTGGACCAAGTATCTCTTCCTGAACCAACTCTCTCCTTTGGTTCCAGTCCATAGTATTTTTATATGCAACTATTAAAATGCTTTTAGGGTTTGTACTTTATTAAAAATTGAAAAATGTTTGAGGATTAAATATATTCTTTTGTTTCATTCCACGAAAAGTTAAAATTACTGGTTCTAGGAATGACGTTAATGTCTTTTGCATAGCTATTTGCAGTTTTTGAATTTCTTCATCTAAAAAATCTTCCCATAAAGTTGAATAAATTGAAAAATTCATATCTTTAAAAGGAAAGTATACAATTATTAACAAATGCATAACATTCGATAAGATGCTATCAAATTTTGAAATTTAGTCCCCAATTAGGATAAGAAACATTTTCAACTAGTGAATGGAGAATATTATTTATTATAACTGAATTATTGTTAACACCTTTTGTTAATGACAAAATTAATACAGCAAAAGCTGAATCTTGTAAATGAGATCATTTTTTTTAAAGTGGCATTAATTCGGAAGAAATGCCCGCAGTTTCTCTTTGTTTATTGATCTGTTTCATGCTATTGAAAAAATGTGTTTTCAAAAAGTTTTTACTTAGTACTTAGTGTAGTTTTTACTTCCAAAACCTACAAACAATAGAATAAATTTGGATAAAACAAAAGAATAGTATTTTGATTGAATAAGTGTATATTTTTATATAAAAATAATAAAATAGAATGTAAAAAAAACAATCTGGGATGTCAGAAAAAAAAATTGTTTAGAACTTCCTTTGCAAGTTTATATTCAGGAACATTCAAAGGTATACTTTTGTTGTTGGTGATAATTATTATCAATGAAAAATATATTGATAATGTTCCTTCAGGCTTTACATGCTATGCATTATTATTTTATACTGTACAATTGTGTTTGGAAGCAGGGTGGCTCAGTAGTAGAAAACTGACTTGCCGTTGCTGAAATTCACGGGCTCAAATAGGGCTGTGTAAGCTATGTTATTTAATTTTAAAGCCAGAGATAGATCATTTGGAATTTGGAGACCCTCCTGGAACCTCTATAAAGTGGGTACCCGAAATAAGGGGGGAAATCTGATGGTTGAGTGTGTTTTAGGACAAAGCTCCTCCTTTCACAAGTTTTGTCTGTACAGAGTTCAGTACGTGGTAGAGACTGTTCTCTACCACGTAATGAACCCAGGACTCTTCATGGGTCATATTGTTACAGGTTTTATGTATTATATTGGTTTTATTAGCAACTGGAAAAAAGACAGAGCTTATTTATTTAAAAAATCAACCTTTTTGTAATATAAAAACCAGTGTCTTTTCTGATCCAAAAACTGTCCAACCATGTTAAGTCAGTATTACCTAATTAACATGTTTTTTTTTTTATATATCATTAATGACTGATTTCTTGAGGTTTTTAATGAAAAGAACAACTTAGAAAAGAACTAAATTCTATTACTGCAAAGACATAAGGATAAAAATTTAATTATTAGTTTTTGTTTCTCTATACGTTAATATTTATAATGTGCATGTAATATATCCAATGTTGTTATATTTTAAAACATAATTAACAAAGGAAAATAAAAAATAAAAAATTATTAATATATATTTTTGATATGAGGAAATAAATTATGTATATATAATAAATTTTAAAATTGTCAAAAATTAAATGATTGAGTCAACTGACTAGACTTCATCATCATTATGTAACTTTTAAGTGGAGAGTCCATTTAATGACATAATGTTCAAATTGATTGTTGATATATTCATTACCCTTCAAATTATTTAGTATTGTGGGTGTGGCACCATGAGGTGAAATACCCGGGTTCGAGTCCCGGTCCTGGCCATATCTTTTCTTTTCAAATAAAATATTTAAAAAAATTGTTTCATATAACAATTAAATAAATTATTTTGTATTTTGTTTTTTCCTTCATTCAATTTTGATTTGAATATATTTTTAGCTATATTGTTTTATTTGAAAGCACAAATTATTCCTAGTTATTATTTGTTATGATTTTAAGTAAGCTTTAATGTTCACAATACTATGTCTGTAGTACAATTTTAATTATAATCTTATCAGTATTATTTACTATTTTATTTTATTGCATCATGGATCTAAACTGCTCAAAAATCAATAGGGATATTGCGTATTTTGTGGTTTATGCTTTGCCTAGCATTTTTATATTATTTTATTTTGAACTCCATTAATATTTATTAGAAATTATTATGTTTTTTACTGCAGCAAAGTTTAACTAAGGGAGTGTTTCCCATAATTAAGAACATTCCAAAAAGCCTGGTGGATGCTGTAAAGTCTATTTATTATGTAAACCCAAAAGGTATCATTAGAATGAATGGGAAGGAGTCTGGGCACTTTAATATGCCAAAAGAAGTAAAACAGGGTGACAGTTTAAGCCTGTTGCTATTTATACTTTATATGGATGAAATAGCAGCAATATGCAAAAGGCGGACTGAAAGGACTTTCCTGGGGCAAAAAAACCTCCTGCCTGTAGTAATTCAGCTTCTGCTTTATGCGGATGATATTGTTCTCATTGCGGAATCCACAGAAAAGTTACAGCAAGCCATGAATGAATGGGATGAAGAGCTCTGTAGGAAAGGTATGCCGATCAACACCAGCAAGAGCAAGATCCTGCAAGTAGGAAGGGTACAGGAAGAAATCCATATATACTGCAGCGGAGGAGAGATGGAAGCAGTCACGAACGGTACTTTCACTTACATCGGAGCAGTAATGAAGGGTACTGGGAAATTAGACTTTGAAATCTCAAACAGGATAAACAAAGCAAACTTGGTCTACTACCAGATCTGTAATGCTGTTGTTGGGAAGCGAGAAGTAAGCAGAAAAGTGAAGCTCAACATCCTCAAGTCAAATATCTACCTGTGCTCCTGTATGGTGCCAAAAGTTGGATACTAACGGACAGGCTGGAGAATAGAGTCACGGCTGCAGAAATGAAATTTCTTCGAAGGATCGCAGGAAAAACAAGAAGAGACCATATCCGCAATGAAACGATCAGGGAGGAACTCAGGATCATAGCAACGAAGGAGATGCTCGAGTCCCCCCAATTAAAATGGCTTGGACATGTTCTGAGGATGGAGGACTACAGGGACCTATTGAAGATGATGGACTACCTCCCTGAAGGTAGAAGACTATGAGGACGCCCTAGAATGTCCTATCTGGAATATGTCGAGCGTTTATACTGGAAAAGAGGCAAAATATCTGCCAGGTGAAGGACCTAGCTAGGAACAGGGAAGAGTGGCAGTTCTGGTTAAGCGCTCCCCTACGCTGAAAGGCACCACAAGGGTGATGCGAAAGAAGAAGAAGTATTATGCATCTAAACTGCTCAAAAATTATTAGGGATATTGCATATTTTGTGGTATTTGCTTTGCCTAGCATTTTTATATTATTTTATTATTAACTCCATTAATATCTATTAGAAATTATTATGTTTTTTACTGCAGGAAAGTTTAACTAAGGTATTTTGATAAATAGCAAAAAAAAGTTTTATTTGCATGATTTTTTTTATTGGACACAATATTGTTAGGAAACAATTAATACCTTGTATAATTTACTCTATTACCTAGAAACCTAGAACCTTTGTGCACCTATTCGGCACAAATTTCTCGAGGAATTTCACTCTATAGATAATGCAATACTGCACTCAGTTGTTGACTGGCTGTGAATGGTGATTGAAGAGCTTTCTCTGCAATGCATCCCACACGTGCTCAAAAGGATTGAGGTCTGGAGGCAATGGGGGGAGGGGCTGATAAGAAATTCCTAGGTTTTCTAAAGTTTGGCCAACAACTTTTCTCTACAAGGTTGGGCATTGTCATCTAGAAATCAAAATGATCCTTAGTTTGCGAGAAGTATTCCTCAATGATTTCCTATGTGTAATGAACTGCAGTGAGGTTACCTTCAACAGTATAGAGTGTGATTTGTCCTCCTGTGTTAATTCCAGTCCAGACCATTACAGCGCCTCAACCAAACTGCACTGAAGGGAGCGTGAACTGGGGCATTGTATTCATTCCCTGTTCTCTGTAGACTTTTCGGTATCTGATGTAACTATAAAGACAGAAACGCGACTCAACATGACAGCATTCCAGTTGGTGTCCTCTTCTAGGCGCTCGCTACACCACATTGATGCTGGTGGCAGGCTGTTGCTGTAGGACGTCTCAAAGGGGCATAAGATGTAAGATCAACTTCCCACAAACGATTACATATCATTTGTATGGATACAGGCCTAGCCAAAACACCTTGTACTTCATTGAGGATCTGGCAGGCACTTTGGAAAGGTTTCCGTCCGGCAGTGATGATAATATTTCTGTCCTCCCTATGTGTTGTAATGCGCTGTAATCAACTAACCGGCCTCCTATTGGTACTTCCAATCTCTCGGAATTGGGATAAAGCCTGGGAGATGAGGCTCTGAGAAACACCGAGTACCTCTGTGATATTAATTTGCTGGTGGCCTTGGATGCTCATTCTCACAACAATATTGCAAACTTCTGGTTTCAGAGTATGTCTTTCCATGGTTAATAGAAATACCACTGGATTAAAATGGAGAAAAGACAAGAAAATTTGTTTTTTTACAAATAGAGTAATATTCATATTTACTATTATTAAGTATATTCATTATTTAAAGTAACAATTAAAAATTGAGGCGTTGACATTGAAAAGGAGGTAAGTGCCTAATTGCCGAACATTTTATTTTTTCCCTGAAACGTTTCTATGTTCCAAGGCCAATAGTGTTGAAAAGGAGGTAACTTCCTACCACCTCTCCTTTAGGTTTGAGCAATGTCACAAGATGCCGCTGGTGGTAACAGAATGACTGATAATTCTGTTTCAGTGAGGAAAAAAAATTCGGCAATTTAGGCACTTACCTCCTTTTCAATGTCAACGCCTCAGTTGTTTTGTTTGCATTTTCTATTTTGTTTGGTCTAACTAATACTAAATATATTGTCTAATTTAATTAAAGTAAACAGATAAAGAATAAAGTTCAAATATCACTATCCTTTTTTGAGCAGTTTATTTTATAAGATAATTGTTTTATATAACTATTTTATTAGTATTATTTTCGTATATAAATGTAAAATTAATGCAATTTATAAAGTTACATGGGCTGAAAATATTTTTTAAGTATAAAATAATTAATAGTTTATTGACAAATTGTTATGAAATATCTAAACCTCCTTAAAATTAATTAATGAAAATGAACATAATCAATTTCCATCATTAATAATTCTTTAAAACATGTCTTCCTTCACATATTTTCTGTTTTCCCTGCTATTCAACATTATTCTCAAATTTTGGAACTAATTTAAGTTAAAATTTGATATTTTTATTCATTAGTGGATTTTAAATACGGGAGCTGGAAGACTCAGTGGTAGAGCCTGAGTTTTCATGCAAAAGTTCCCAGGTTAAAATCCGTCTGCGGCAGATTATTTATTAAATTAAGTTCACTAGTGGCTCACTTGACAAAATTATATTAGTTCATTGCTTTTTTGACTGTTTATTGTCAAACAGAATATTAAAAAATGTTTCTTTAAAGTAAATTCAGGGAGATTTAAGATATGGGCCTAGACAAGGAGATTCTGTTGCACCTCTTTTCTTCAATATTACTTTACTAGCAGAAATGGAAATCATAACAAAATATTAATAGTAAGAAGAGATAAGAGGGTAATCAAACAACACTTATATATTATATGATAATTAAAAAAAATTAAAATTTATATTTTGGATAAAAAGAAAAAGAAGTTGAAGAGTAAGTCTCTTCAGGATAGCAAAAATAGCAGAATAGACATTACTATACTTATATCCGGGATCCCGGCCGAGGGCCTATCTTTTCTCTTTAAAATAAAAATATTTAAAACTCAAAACAATTGACCAATAATTATAAAAAATTACTATTGTACTTATTACTTATTATTACTATTGTATAAGTATATAATAATTATATATACTTACTATTAATATTACTACACATAATTATAGAACTTATATAACTATTGTAATGTTATTCCTAAAATATAAGAGTAAGTTGCTCTAACATCCCTCTGCCTTGATAATTTTGAAAATTTTGGCAGAAACTTGTGAGCAAATAAAATAAGTTGTGTACAATTTGTAGCCTGCACCGCTCCCCCCAAACATTTTCAGCATTTGTTAAAATATTGTTATATAACTGTTGACAGAATTGACAGAAAATTCAGTAAAACTAAATATATTTATTTTAAAAAAAAGATGTACATTTGAATTATGAAAACTGAGTAATTGCCAGAATCGAAGAATCTTGTAAATTTGTGTAACATGGATTGGCATTTGGCATAACCTACAATGATCTGAATGATGTAGGTATGATGACAATGCCGATACATCTATAGAGAATTACGTTCATCATTCATTTTGTTCAGAGGTGGTTTGCTTAAGTAAAGAAATATTGTTGTACCTCCAACCATAAGCCTGGATTTGTCATTTTCTTTGAATTCGTGTGTATCATGGTGTAAAGGATACTGTTGAATCTGCACACATGTCGGTATATGTAAATTAACTTGTCATTTTTAGAAAAGAAAAGTCAATCAGTTTTAATATCTTAATTATAACATCTCAAAATTCATAAGTAATAATAATAATTTTTAAAATTCTTAATTTAAAAAAACAAATGATTGGAACTAATGAGTGATTTATTTCTGATTTAAAATAAACCAAAGTAAATAACATTTGATAATTTATTCCAAGCTTCTCAACTTTTTAGTAAAAATCATTTTATTTTTCATAATTATAATTAAGGACATTTTCTAGTTCACTTTTAATTATATCTTTACTCGCTGACATATATTTAATTTTTTTAAATTCATAAATTAACCCCCCTCCCAAAAAAAGTTCTGGGAATGACTTTTCTTTACTCCGCTGTTCATCAGAATAAGCCAGTTTTCTTCACCATTTCCTCAATAATCTGACAACAATAAGGACGCAGTTTACAGTAGCAGTTTATAGTAGTGCTTAGTTATTTCTTTAATTTTTTTCAGTAAACTAACATTCTTTTACTTAAAATTTTCGTCTATTTCAACAAAGTTTTTATAATTATGGTGTTATTATTCTTTCAAAAATTATAGCATAAATTCGATAAATAAAAATTCTTTTTGAGGAGAGAGATAGAGCAATGTTTTAAAATAATTTGTGACAAAGCATTGTTGAAAAAATAAATATTTTGTTATGTTAAAAAAAACATGAGATAAATGAATGGCATGATGTCGTTAAGGACTTAATTAATAAACCATGGTTTCTATCTACGTTGTGAAAATATTTGATTAAAATTAAATTTGCTGATTAAAGTCCATGTTGAGTGAACCACATTATAGTTCACATTTTATTCTTTTAATGCTTTATCTTAAGCAATGAATTTTTATTATTATTCTTAAAATCAAGATTTTGGCCTGAGTATATAGGCTATTAATTCCGAATAATTCAATTTTGGAATTGGTTGGATTTTAAATGATTAATTTGAATGGAAGGAGAATGGAGTTGTATTTGGACAAATATTGAATATAGAAAAATCTTTTAAAAGCTGCTATTCGATGGGACGTTGTACCTAGATTTAGATATAAATATAGATAGCCATATGAACTTCCACAACTGTTAGCTAAGATAGAGCACAGTCTTTAACATATATTGAACCCAAAACCCTTCATATAGGTTATAGTGGTACAAGATTTTTTTTTTACATATATGATATTAAATTATTTACAGTAAGTAGTGAGTGGGTCCCTTAATCCAGCCATATCTAATGTCTCTTGAGCCTTAGCTCCACCGCTGTTCCTTACATGATGATTTTATTTCACCAATTTAAATATTAATTTTATATAATTTGATATTAGTTATATTTTAAACGATGATAAACTACAAGTACCTAAGGCTCAGAAAAATCAATAGTTTGTTTTTTAATCTTCTAGAAGAACAGACATGCCTAGCTACTGTTTAACAAAACAAATAAACTATAATATTTATAAATATATAAATAACTATAATATTTACTGACTAGCCCTGAGGAAGCTCACAAAACGATGAGCGAAAGCTTGGCAAAGAAAACCAACTCCATATGGTCCATCCCGGAAAAAGAACGTATGGACAATATCACAGACCGTGGAAGCCTTCGTGAACAAAATAAATAAATACAGCATTGTCCCTCAGTCTCTGCCTGAGATAGCCTACCCAAAAAAAACAACTACAGGGACCAAAGTTTTAGGAAATCCAATAATGAGTTTTTCAATCTTCAAGGCCTGTGGTTCCCAAACTTAGGAGCATGAGTACAAGTCAGAATACCAGTGCAAGGCCAGTTGAAAATGAAAAATTCTGACGTAACTCAGAAGTCTCTACCAGTACTTCTTTACCTTAAATAAAAACCTATAATGTTCTATCTTGTGACAGTAAATCTAATTGATTTGTTTTCAATGTAATACTTATTGTGTTTTTTTCATGTACTCATACAGTTAAATGTGCAAGGGAGGGAGAGCAGAAGCAATTTCATTTGTACAGGGGGGGGGGGCATGGAAGGTTTTTATTTGAGCAGGGGTGAGGCCTGGTACAAAAAAGGTTGGAACAAATAATCTAGGTAAACTGACACAGCCAAAAACTTTTTTTAAAACCCTCACATTAAAAATTTTGTTATATAAATGTTTTTTTTTAGTGTATAAGATTTAAAAAAAAAAATAGGTCATTTGCTACTGTCCAACTATGGCTATTTAAAAAAAAATTAAATGCTAAATCTACTCCTTTTAATTTCAAAAACAATAATCATTATTTATTATTATTATTATTATTACGATTAAGCCTATCTTGGCTCTTCCCTTTGATATGTTTTCTTTCCTTGGGAATCTTGTGTTTGGTAAAGTTCTCTTTAACCTTCAAGTACTGAGACATGGTTCCTGAGAACGTGGGAATACTTCCAAGATACAGGAAGCTTTGTTACATAAGCCAAAAAACAAAAATTAACAAAACATCTCTCCTCTGTGACAAATACAACAAATTTGTATGCTTGAAATGCTCCTAGAAACTGAGTGCCAATTGCTTGAGATAGTACCAATTTCAATTTTTAAAAGTATTTTTAGTTCATTAATAGTTTTTCAATTGTTTAAAATAAAATAAAAATATATTGTAATTAGTTTTTTATAAATACATAAGTTTTAAATTATGTAGTTTTTTTGCAAAAGCATTGTTACATATGCCTAACAAAAAAAATGAGGAAAGCATCTTTCTTTTGTGATTGCAAAAATCCAATATGCATGGAGTGCTCAAAGGAACTTTTGTGTCAATTGCTTGGAATATTGATAATTTTAATTTTGAGAAGTATTTTAAGTTTCATTGATAGTTTTTCAATTGTTTAAAATAAAAATTAAATATAATGTATTTAGATTGTTATAAATACACAAATTTTAAAATATACAGTTTTTTATTCTCACTATTTCCTTCATTGATGTTATTTTTTATTTATTTGTTACTAAAATTTGAAAAAATATCATATATCCGTTGATTTTTAAATGTAAAAAGATTCATATAAGTAACAACAAGCAATCAAATGTTTATTTTGTATTTTTTAATGAATTTTTAAATCAGGCAGTCCATGGGACCAGGTGTCAGTAATAGTGTAAGGAAAAACTATGTCAGTAATTGAGGATTAAACTAACGATCTTTATAAATTGATTTGGGAATACCGTAATCTTCTCCTATTTATGCTGGTTATGAATTCATTCTTGATATTCTTTATTTTATTTCCCGTTTCTTTTAAAGTCTTTATTTTAAAGATGCCTCCATCAGGAACGAGGGGCCAGCTTCATGAGTTTTACCAGCAGGTTCTTATACTAGACCTTTCCGATCGGAAATAGTTAATGACGAAGATAGCTACGAGGAGGTAAGTGGGCCAGATGGGGTGTGAATGGATGGCGTAGTCTGCCCCTGACTTCCGGCCAGGAGCAGCCTTACCGTTGCCGGGAAGATGAGCCGGTGCACCCTAACCGCTAGCTCCTCTATCGCGGTCGTTCCATTATAATACCTCTTTCATGTCTCCTCCCATAGCCTATATTTTAACGAAGGCAATATACAGGTCGTACTAGAGAACCTAGCCGGTATCAAATAAAAATACAGAAGAAGATCGGAGAAACATAGTTTATTATGGAAGTTAAAACTTCTTTAGCCGCGTTAAGCGTAGAGGATAAACTTGTGAGTTCACGTCAGCAACATGCTCGAGATTGGCGACACCTAGCGCCCTGTGCTTGAGTTACACATTTTTTTTTTAATCAACTTTAGTTTAAAGGTTAGAATTCTATTAATGTAAGAGTAATTATATTTATGTATGATACTTACAATAACTTATAACATTAATAACTGGTTCAACTTTTAGTTTCCCCTAAAAATTTTTATTTATAATAGTTAAATATATTGTTTTATGGAATGATTGAAAGTACAAATGACCTATGTATTGTTGAATTTAACGATGGTAATAATAATAATAATAATAATAAAAATGAAAGTACAATCTATGTAAATACCGAAAACGTTAAGATGTCTTTATCCATACCTAATAACAAAAGACGACATTCTTACACATCGCCCCACCTACGCCACGGTTTACATCGCTTACCTTTATCAGTCAGCTAAAATTTATTTTTTGGAATACTTCTGTTTTATCCACAAAGAAATGATTTAGGTCTACTATAATTTTTTTTTTTGTTTCATCCGCTTTTTCTATTACATCTTGATAATAGTTTTTCGACTGTTGTGATGAAAAGATTCAGATTATTTATCATCTGAAGTCACTTCATTATCTATTGACTTAAAATAATTTATTTGGATCTACTGTATTTTCATTTCAATAGAACTAGATTGTTAATAGTCAAATGCAAACATTTTGAGTTTTTATTGTAATTAATATAAAATAGTCACGACATTTTCGACATCACCTGCATTGATTAAAAACATGATTAAATAGCTGTAGCTTCGTGCACTAATAATTTACACACACACACACACACACATATATATATATATATATATATATATATATATATATATATATATATATATATATATTATATATATATATATATATATATATATATATATATATATATATATATATATATATATATATATTCGTTGCGTTCCGTTATACTAAGACGTTCAGTAACTTTCTCACTACTTTCTGATGATCTAGAAATGTCTACTGTTTGAACTCTGACAAAATAGAATAAAAATATCTATGACATGTTGGACTCAAGATATTTCTGTAGAAGTCAAATTTATTCTTAGTGCCTTACTGTTATCTATTAAATACAGTTCAGCAATTTTAGGAATGGTCGGTGGGTGCTTTGAATGAATTTTACTCAAATAATTAAAACTTATTTATCATGTAATAATGTTTGTAACTCGTTCATACAGTCAACCGTCTTCTCATCAAGATTAAATACACTTGTAATTTTTTTAAATCTATTTTCCCTTTTCAAAACAATTCATTATTGCACAACTATTCAAGAGTGCACTTGAAAAAAGTGTATGAAAAAAATGTATGAGACAAACATCAACCCAATGTTATGTTTATTCTATTTTTCACGACTATTCTATGATTTTGATATGGTTGGTTGTATTGATTTCTTAAAAATAATTTGTGAGTTTTTATAAATTCAATTTGTTTGGGTTCCACACATATAACAATACATATTTCAGTGTGGTGCAACTGTAGAAAAGTCTATAGCTACAGGGCTAAACTCTAGCAGCTACCGAGCTGAGCAGGAAGCCATAATTGAGGCTTGCAGGATAATTTCATCTTCTTCCTATGATCTCCAAAAGGTGGTCATTTTCACTGATGCACGCTCTGTTCTCCAAGAAATGCAAGACAGATCAAAAGCTCTTGCAAGCCTAAAAAACCTTGTCTCCGCGATAAAGTCGATTACAAACCTTGCTAGAACCAAAGTCCTCCAGTGGTCCCGGGACATTGTGGAATCGCCGGCAATGAAAGAACGGATACGCTGGCGAAAGAAGGATCCCTGATGCCGCAGTTTGATGCCCCGGTACTACAATTTGACGAGATCAAGGCACTAAATAAGAGTATCATCATGGGGCGATGATTAGAAACACATCCCTCACAGGGCTCTCACGATGACTACTGCAACTTAAGCAGAAGAGAACAAGTGCTGATAATTAGACTTAGGACTGGGTACAACCGGCTCAGATCGCATATGTTCAGAAAGTTCAAGATAGGAACGAGCCCCCTATGAGATTGCAGTGAAGAGGAGCAAACAGGTGCCCATATCTTCCAGTCTTGCCGACTCCACGAAAATGTCTGCAAACAAATTTGGTCAGAGCCAGTGTCATTGGAGAGGAAGCTGTTCGGAAGCTTGGAGGATCTCAGGAGAACAACCGAATTTTCGTATCTGTTACTGGCATAGTCATCTAAAGGAGGATCGAAGAAGAAGAACAAGAAGACATATTGTGATAGACATAGTGTGCTATTTAATGTTTTTACTAAAAGCTCATTTTTTCACTGTCAGGTCTCGAAACGTCGCCTAGGAAGTTCAAGTAGGACTGAAAGTCGAGAACTAAAACACAATATATATATTTAAGGTAAAATATTATTATTCAAGATAAAATATGTTATATTATACAATTATTTTTTTGCTAATTATACTTAATAATAAATCATTTTTTATCTGTTCCTTATAGAGGGGAAATTACCTCATAAATAATTGAATAAGAAAAATTTATATATGATTTTTAGATAGTATTAGTACTAATGATACAAATTATTACTGTTGTTCTGAATCTGATTCATCAAATCGAGGCTATTTTATCGAATTGGTTAGGTAAGTCGATAATATTGTTTGATATGCCTCATTGATTTCGCAACTATAGCAGCACTATAGCTTTCTAACGTTAGGAAAATTTTATCTACCCGTTTTATCTTAAGGCGAGGCTGGCTTGGAGACACAGGCGATGTTCTGTCATTTTTTCTGTTTCCGTTTGGCGATAAAGAAATGGAAGATTCAAGTGTAAAAAGCAATTAAAAATGATTAGATTCAGGCTGAGATTGTTTTCTGGGAACCAGGACAAATATCATATACGTTTGATATTTGATCAGATAAATTGTTATTTTATCACTAACAGAAATCTGACTACGTGCGAAACTTTTCACAGTTTAGTTCCTACGTATACGTTATATGAGCAGATAAGAGGTTGGAGTTGTGATTTATGGCTTACTAAGCATTCCTTTAAATTTTGTTTAAACCTCCATGAAAAGAGGACAGAAAAATAAGGCAAACTTTTTTCCCATTAAAGAAGGAAAGAAAGAAACCATTATAGGGCTTTTCAATCAATCCTACATAGTGTGGAATTATAATTACACTGCAGTTATCAGAATGTACTTTTATAGAAGTAGCAACCTCAGCGAACTGTGCTCAGGACAGCAACTTGCGATGGAACAGTGGGTAGTCTGCCGCTTGGTGGCATATATTTTCTCTTTAAAATAAAAATATTTAAAAATGAAAACAATTAACAAAAAAATATAACTAGTAATATGACCTACGTAAACAAGATCCTAAAATTAAAGAAATGTTCAAAGAACATTCGTTCGTGTATACATCGCAAAAAAAAATTGCAAGAGCACGTGATCATGGGTTCAGATAAGAGAATGGACTTGTCCCCTGTCGGTAGGCGACTCCGGTGGCTCAATTGGTTAGAGCACTGTTACGGAGAGATATAGGATCGGTGAAGAGAACGGATTTGTCTGACTAGGATACGACCCTTGGTAGTTCAGTAGTTTAGAGCACTGCACCTATGCAGATGCGAGATGCAGACGACCCGGGTTCTAATCCCGGCCAGGACAAATCTTTTCTCTTCAAAACAAAAATATTTAAAAATAATCACCATCAAAATAACAATTAATAAAAATATATCATCTATACTTCGAACTATTATTCAAAACTTTTATTTCTTGATGATATGATTACCAAAATATACTCATTACCTTCTCTTTTCCACGTTAAAGCTCATAATAACTTGCATTTTTGGAAAATATTAAAAATTAAACAAATTAACAGCTAAAACTTGTAACTCAACTCGAAGCGACAACCTGTGGAAGAGATTCCCCATAAATATAGACAACTCCTGTTTCCATTGAATGGATCTTTTACTATAATACCACTCGCGATATGTATGTGTTAATGCCATTTCTTCAGAAAATAATCGCTACCCGCCCGGAATACCGGCAGAGATGCGAAACGATTTGACCAACTGACACAGAAGTGAGGCCGAACTGCAGGAATAGCTTCAAGACGTGACTGGGTAGCTTGTGGCCCAGCCGAAGAAAAACCACCTGGCTCCATCTCACGTTCACAGCTCTCACCTTTCCTATAATACATCTCCCATTCAAATAAATAGAGTCCTTCTTTAGCAGATATTTCTTGAATAAGTTAATATATCTTTGTGTGTGTGTATATCATACATAAATTACATACAATACATCCCAAAACTGACAATTGATACAATATCATTAATAATAAATAAAACTAATCAACCGATTTCTAACGGTTTCAATTATCAGGCGAATAGAATTTATATCGATTAGGCAAACCATCGATTTGGGTTCCATTTAATATAATACAATATACTGGTACATCAATATAAATAAATACTTAATAAATAGATAAAACCATAATAAACAAATAAATAAAAACACTCATATAAAACACACATTGTAATTTATTTTCGTTCTAACCAAAATATATTTGTAATTTTTTATAATTATTAGTCAGCTGTTTTGATTTTGAAATATTTTTATTTTAAAGAGAAAAGATATGCCCCCGGCCGGGATTCGAATCCAGTCCTCTGTCTCTCCGCGACAACGCTCCAACCATTTGAGCCACCAGGGTCGCCTGCCGGCAAGGGACAAATCTTTTCTCTTATCCGATCCCATGTCGACGTGTTCTCGCAATTTTTTGCGATGTATACATGAAAACGAATGTTCTTTGAACATTACTTTTAATTTTAGGTACATTCATTAATTCAAGGTATAGTACATTCACAAGTTATTTTATAAATATGCCATTATATTTTTTTCTATAAGTCAACCTAAACTATGAAAGAATTAATTTTATGTTTTAAAACGGAATCAGTTGCCGTAAAATGCGACACAAAAATAAGCAGGCGACCTACAACACTAAATAATAATTTTGTATATAAGGGTTCGGAAAAAAATCTCAAAATCCAAACCCTCTAGTTCTGACATCTTTAGACTACGATCTCACTATTGGAGGTTTTATCGGATTTAGTCTCCCTTGGATTTTCTGTTACGATCTTATTCCCCAAGAGTAAGATTAGAACCTTATTTAGGTCAATTAATATAAAATAAAAATAAAATTAATTATAGCGGAATTAATGATATTAAAATTAATTATAGTGCAATTAATTGTATTAACAATGGCATAAAATAATAATATTACAAAATGGTTCCATAGTAATCTGAGAGCAAAATAAATTGAAAATTAATAGTAACATTAATAAAATAAAGTAAGAAAATAAATAAATGTTTCTGGCTATGCGGTAGGTAGAATAAACTGCGAAGATTAGTTTTGTAATGAGTTGAAGTATACGATTGACATTCAAACAGGTTAAGAAAGATAAAAACTTCCGCCCGTATGAAGACCGCAGGTTTTTTCTACAAATTTGCAGGATTAGTTTGACAAAAGTACTTAATATTAATACTTAAAAAAATGCTTAATATTAATATTTAAAAAAGTACTAAACATTAATACTTAAAAAATGAAATAACTTATTATCTAATAGAAAATTTATTCAGATCATCTATGAACAAAATTAATTTAAAAAAATTAAGGAGCAAATGGACTTGATTTTGTACTTTACTTGGAAAGTTACTAGTTATGTGGTTATACATTTTACTTTGAAAAAAACAACCACTTAATATTAATTACATCATATATACATATTATTAATGAAAGTTAAAGTGCTATTTTTTGTTATCAAATAATGTACCCTATAAAAAGTATCCACAGGTTGTGTACAACTGTGAAATAATCAATCGTATTTAAAAATAAAAAAAATAATGGGTAATAAGGCCTGCGAACTGGCTAAAGGGCATTAATATTCTTACCTGTACTGCAAGCCATTCTTTTTTTGTTTAGTCAGCTTAATTCATTTTACTGTATACATATATTTATAAGGGAATTAGTGACAGGTTAAACGCAGAAAGTTAAATAAATTAATATTATCTAGAATTTTTTAACGTTATCATTAGTTTTCATATAGTTTACTTTATAGTTCATTTAATTTTGGTTTGCGTTCATTAGGTATTTTAAAAAGAAAAATTTCAATACATCCAGTTTTTTAAAACATTATTTTTTTTTTCATCGCTAATCTTACCTTCTAGCGCATTCATCAGATATTATTGGTGTTTTTTAAATTAAAAAGTTAAAACTTGGATACCTGGCCACAAGCAATAGGTTTGAACTTCATACGCCTACATGATCCTTTGCCCAGTCACCTTCCATATCTATTGACATTTGCATTATATTTTTTATAGTCTTACGTTTTACCTTAGACTTATTTATTTTACAAGATTTCCCTGTTTAGAAACAAATTTATATCTGGCATGACCAAAATAATTAAAAATATTATTAAATGTTTATGTTTCCAGGATACGATTAATATCGGTTTTTTAATACGGTTCTATCTAGAATCCTTCCGAGAAAACAGTCTACCTCAGAGTTTTATAAAGCATTGTTTATCAATAAACTAACATTGAATCGTATGCAGTTTAAATTATTTAGTACAGTCGTTTACAACCCAAACAATCTCGTTATAGAATGCGAATAGCCGCTAATAAAAAGTACAAATATAAAGAGAAAGGGTACTGATGCGGAAGATATCCGAATAGCGGTGCATTTACTACTCGACGAGTAATGGCATATGTAACAGTCGATCGGATCTCATAGATCTTATATCCCTCTTAACCGCTCATTTGTTTATTTTCATTTATAATTGGTTTATTTATAAACATAGTCTTCAATAACTACGCCATAAATCGAACGATTATAGCCTGGTGTTTATTTCCATAATGAACACTTCAAGTATAAGGTGCTCAAAAAGATTGGTGATTGTTTTGACATAAACACATTTGATCTATTTTTCGGAGCATTGTTTCTCCACTAATAATATATTTATTTAAACACGAATACGTATAATTCTCACACGATGTTGATTATCTTCTCTTTGGAATGACAGGTTTATCTGAATATATTGAGAAGAAAAAATGAAGTAGTGTAACAAGATAATATTTGATGTCTGCTGCAAGTTGAATGCACTCGTATGGCAACATGAAGAGAAATAGATGCAAGCACGAATTGCTTTGAAATTTGATACCAATTGCTTTTGTAGTTGCCGAAGGTTCTTTGCAGTAGCAATTTTCCGAAGAATGGAGCCGGTTGAAAATTATTTATTTATGATGCCATTGTATCACTACGTTTTTTTAGAAATAAATTAATAAAGTTCGCTTACTAAAATTACAAAAATCGAATAATATCGAAAATCGGTACGATAGAGGGAGATGAAACTTAAAATAGCAATATCAATTTACTCGAAATAGCTGTACCTTGCTATTCCAAATCGACTTGAGAAATTCAAATGTGATAGATAATTTAATTACGATTAAAGAAGAGACTTTTAAAGGCAAACATTTTTTGACAGGTGGTTCAAACACAGCAAAAAAATATTTATATATATTAATAGGGCCTTCTTCAGGATTAAAAAAGCTACCCAGAATTACATTAATATAAATGAAAATAAATTTAAAATATTGAAAAAGTAAAGAAATAAAGTTACCTTTCCTTTGATAATTATTGTCATAAGGACTGCTGACAGAAGTGAAAACTCGGAACTTTGGAATAACTGTGTTATTTTTTGAATTTCTAAATCGATTATAGTATGAATTATTTAAATTTCATAATTTATTATGATACGGTATATATTATATATATATTATATATATATATATTATGATAAGGTACGTGATAATACAATCAGGCTATATTGGACTAATTAACAGGCTATATTGGAATTATGATATATATTGATGACTATTTAGGGTGGTATATAGATAACTAAAACAAATAAACGCCTTACAGTAATAGTGAGCTTGGAAGTAGTGATAATAACGGTAAATTGGGTATAGTACTGTTTTAGGTTATGAGGGAAAGAAATTAAAATGAAATGGAGGAGGGAGGGTGAGTAAATGGTGCAAAACATAAGTTACCTGTGGGGGTGGGACGGGGGGTGGGTCCTCTCTGGCTATGAAACACTGACTGATATAATTGAGAAGGAAGGATGGTCCGTCCCACCCCCACAGGTAATTTATGTTTTGCACTATTTACTCACCCTCCCTCCTCCATTTCATTTTAATTTCTTTCCCTCATAACCTAAAACAGTACTATACCCAATTTACCGTTATTATCACTACTTCCAAGCTCACTATTACTGTAAGGCGTTTATTTGTTTTAGTTATCTATATACCACCCTAAATAGTCATCAATATATATCATAATTCCAATATAGCCTGTTAATTAGTCCAATATAGCCTGATTGTATTATCACGTACCTTACTTAAAACATACCTACTTTTATACAATTGATATTTTACATTTTTATAAACTGTCTTCTTACATTCTCTTATGTAATTAATATTCTTTACACTAGTATAAAGTATTTTCTACCTATTAATATTAATACTGTATTTTCTAAAATAATTTTTATTTTCAATTTTATTCTATTTTATATAATTCGTTTCTAGATTCTTATAATTTTACAATTTTTATTTCTTCTTTTTTATTACCTATAATTTTAGTGCGTAATTCTTATCACTTTCTAATTTACCCATATCATTTCACATTCCTATTGTATATTCAGTTTTTATTTATCTGTAATACCTTAATTTTTTAACTGTCACTACTTTCTGTTTTATTATTATTTTCTTTATGTTTTATTATTATTTTCTACATTTTAACCTTCATAATTACTTTACTGTACACCTTTATCAATTTTTATCATCATTATTACACATAATTATCAATTTTTGCCTGTATTCACCTTCTTTTAGTTTATCTATATTCAAAATGTTTTATTATATTCATACCGCTTTCTTAAATTGTCTGTATTTTGATTATAGCCCTGAAGAAGACCTACAACGTAGGTCGAAACGTTGGCTAACAATAAATATCATCTGAAATTACTTGAGAATTTCATTCAGTGACCTCTACCCGGACCAATTTCTTCAACATAAATTATCATAGGTCAACAATTATTATCAATATGAACAGATATAATATTGTCAATTTCAATTTAAGGTAAAGAAGTTTTGGAAAGAGAAAATTACTGGTCAAGGGAGAACCAGTTTCACACAGTGCTATTTTCTTTATACGATGTGATATTTTTTTCCTTTACCACTACATCCCATGGAGGGTGTTGGGTTCAGTACATGGTAGAGAATTTACTGTTTCTTGGCCATTATTGTTTAGAGAGTTGATTTGTCCTAGATCACGCTCAAGAACCAGATTTTCCTCCTTATTTTGGATACCCACATTAGCGAGGCTGGGTGAGCCCCAGGAGAGTCCTAGATCCCATAGGATAGTACAACAGATTAAATGAAGTTCTGCCAGCGAGCGGTATTTGAACCAGGACCTTCGACACGGTAATTCAAGGCTCTAAAACTGAGCCACTCCGCTCTCATACGATGAAATACACATAACTGCAAAGATGAATAATTCATAATTTACTTATTTTCAAAAGCATAATTTTCCAAGAATTCCGGATCGGTCGGGAATCGTCTCCATTTAAAAATAATTATTGTTTCTTACACAGAAGAAATGTTAAATCGGTAAAAGAATTTTTTCAGGTTTTTAGAACACCTCTCACCTTGTGAACTTTGACTTCAGCCGTTTTTTAGGGATCGCGTGCGAGATATAATACATTAATATTTATGAAACCCAAGGGGATATAAGAAGACTCGTGCATCTAGGATAGAAAAAAGTACTTTCACTTTAAACCAACGTCAAAGCCTAGCATTTACGAATAATAATTTCAGAGACGGATACAAAACTATAGAATTTTCCTATCAGGTTCTAGGTGAAACGTGACCGACGGAGCTGGTAGTGGGTCGTGTGAGAGGATGGGTGAGTGTCATCGATGACATTTTCCTGAAGCAGGTGCTCTCTTTCCATCTTAGAAAGGAGAAACTTTTCATTAGCGTAAGCTAATTGAGCGACGGCGGAACATGAGATCTATTACTTTGGAGCACGATATGTACCCGGTTCGTGGTAATCAGGGGCCATTCATTGACCTGCTCAGTCCTACAAATATTTAAAAAAAAATATAAAAATTTAATAATAGAATATTACTAATGTAATTAAATAAATATATTCAAATTGTGAATATGGGTCATTCTCATCTTGTAAAAGATGTTGGTTTTTCAAAATGGTTCAAAACCAAGGGTTGCAAATAACAACTTAGTAGTTATATAAAAACGCATTTTGAGGTTTAAAGATTTCAGAAAATGACCCCAGAGGAATTCCCAATCATTTCTCAAACAGTAATAAACTACTTATTAATTTAAGTGGAATTTTGAGCCCCTATTACCATTCCTAAATCCATCAACGATTGACTTATCACTTATTTATTTTCCCGTCAATAATTAAATCATTACTATAAAGTTTGTTATTCCTCTTTGAGAATGTTTATTGTAAATTTCCTCGATGCAATAACGCCTATGAGAACTGAGAGAAGAGCGCAGTTACTGAGATTCCAATGTGTTGTGGAAAACGGTAGCAGAAACAATGGAATACCAATAGGAGACTACTGTTCGCTACTTTACATGGAAGTCCAGAAATAGGCTTGTTGAAATATAGTGCAGCAGAAGTTATTTTTGAATTATTTAGTTTTTACTACTTTTTCTAAAGTTCCTGGAGTCAAGGATATACATTATTAAAAATTATTATCTTGTGAAAATGATTAAGATAAAGTTGAGTAAAATAAATAATATGAAAAATGTATCTACCTGAAATGTACTATAATTCTGGGAAAATATACAGTTTTTAAGAGGTATAAAAGTATTAAAAAATATATATGTGTATAAAAAGAAGTTCATCATTACTAAAGTGAAAAAAATCTTCAAAATTATCGATAAAGAGATATAGAATGCATTCACAATCATATTTGCTTAAAAAGAAAGTTCGTGGAATAGATTTACTATCAATTATATGAATCAGCACATATCAAAAAGATTATATATACACACACGCAATCAGTTTATTGTTATTTTTGATAATTTTTTTAAACAAATGGAAACTTATGAAAAATTTGGTTGACGCACATTATCTATCACCTAACACTTAATCGATTATGTGGTTGTTAGATCACCAATTTTAATATTATTAATTCGACCATATATATATATATATATATATATATATATATATATATATATATATATATATATATATATATATATATATATATATATATATATATTTAATATCTGTGCTTACTTGTGAGGTTTATATTGAAATTGTTTTAACGTATTATTACAATAAATAATTTTTTAAACCGCCAAAAATTATGTTTCCTTAAATAAATTCCGTGTTATTAGACATATTTCTACAACATAAATTTAAATTATGGCCTCAAATTATGGACAATAGAAAAAGATTTGTTGAGTGTTTGTATCAAACCAGACTGAAAATTGGGTTTGTTAGGATGTATAATTTCATTGAAAAAGCGTTTTAATGAAAACACCGAACAATTGTTAGCGATCATCGGAATGTATTCCTGAAATTAAATTACCACAAAACGTTTATCTTCAATGTTCCAGATAAGTATAACTACAAAAACATTTATTATCTCGAAAAAGAAACAGCAAAGCTGTTTATAAAATTTTGTTTCAGTTACTTTTACAAAAAGATTGAATTTTACAAAAAACAATAAAAAATTAGGAGATAATATCGGGAAACCAATAAACTCGATCGATCTTCTCCTAGAACAGTGTAATTATGTTATTTTAGAAATTATAAGGGAGCTTTCAGACTGCTTCCTTTCTCTCTTTGCTTTCTTCAGGTACTCCTCTTAGGCACATAACGAAGTTCAGAGAAGGAAGATAAGATTGTAATTGGACCTTAAACAAAAAAACCGACACAAAAAGAACATTCTCCCTCATTTGGGCAATCTTCATGAGGATCAGGGAATGTGGGCCAGCTGATTATCATTGTGGGGCCAACGGTCTGTGCTAATTATCCACTGGTTGGTAGCACTGCATCGGGAGGTGTGAATGGGCCATGTAGTCTCCATCTTGTCCGTCTCCTCTGCCTGAAAGATCATTATCTAAATATTATAATTACCCTATACGTTTCAGTTCTCAGACCTCCTTATCACACGAAATTATCAGGTATGACGTTAAAAGATCATAAGAATATCTTTCTTTTACCTACTACTAGCGAAGTTATATGCTGAGCTATAGCAGCAAGAAAGTGGATCCAGCCAAACTATTACTCTATAGAAAAAAATCAAAAGTTTGCAGGGTGACACCCTAAAAATGAAAATTCTCTGCCGATTTTTTTGATTACCTACTTACTGATGGGAGGTACGATACTACAAAGCCCTGGGCCTCCTCAAGGACCTTATGCCAGTCGTTTCTGTCCTTTGCTCAGTCACTTCATCTCCTTACTCCAACAAAGTCGAGGTCTTCTTCGACCGTATCATTCTTGGTCTTCCTCTTCATTGCTTTCCTCCAATTGTTTTTAATACTGAAGATCCTGAAAACAACATACTAATCCTCCAGTCGTAAAAACGTGGTTTGGCTGCAAAACGCTAGAAAAAAAATAACATTACAATGAGAACATTGGGTTTGACGGCAGCATAACACTAATTCAACCAAGCAATACTATAACGCGATTGATAGGTAACAGCCCATAGAACATTCTAGGTATACAGATAGCTTCATTAGTTTATTCAACCAAAATGTATTTCGCTTTGAAAACAGATAATTTTTGTCATAGCATGTTATTTTACTTCCGAATAGGAAAAAATGCAGGGATCACTAATCGTAAATCACGTAACGATTACGGTGATTAGTGCTTAAATAAACGCCAGTTTCAAAATTTGTTTGCTCCTTTTCGTTTCGGAAATTTTCATATTGAAAATTAAACTCGCTCTGGATAATTTCCTATTTTTTTTAATACTTGAAAATGGTATAAAAAAGGTTTATTAAATCAATCAGATTGCTTGAATTTATATTAATAAACCACTTACATAAAATTACAATATTTTCTAGAAAGGAACTAGAAAAATATAACGATTTCACGTTACTTATTTTTTTATTCGAAAGCTAGTCTTTCACAGTGAAGAATTCTGTGGTTATAATTGTATTAAACGCACTTTTTCTTGTAAATGCACTTGTGTAAAAATACAACAGGCATTATGAACATAAACAAGAAAATCAGAAATTGGAGATTCCACTAGCCAAGCTCTTTCAGCGATCCCTCAAATTTGTATCATTTCCTAAATATTTTATTTGAAAAGAAAAGATATGACCAGGACCGGGACTCGAACCCGGGTCTCCCACCTGTCCGTGGTGGTGCTTTAACCATCTCAGCCATCCTGGTTCGCTTCTCGGTCAGTCATATCCCTTCTTTTCACTGATCCTATATCTCCGTGTTCTCGCAATCTCTGACGTATACTCGGGGAGAATGTAAATTTAACATTACTTTTATTTTTGGATCTTGCTGACTTAAGTCATATTGTCATAAAGGATCAGTGAAAAGAAGAGATATGACTGACTGAGAAGCGAACCAGGATGGCTGAGATGGTTAAAGCACCACCACGGACAGGTGGGAGACCCGGATTCGAGTCCCGATCCTGGTCGTATCTTTTCTTTTCAAATAAAATATTAAAAAAATTATATCATATAACAATAACATAAATTATAATTATATCATTTCCAATTATTTTTTTTAAATATTAAAATTTGAAGATGTTATACCGGTATAATTTAGTGACGATTCTCTTTTATTGTTCTTTCGGTCTTACTGTAACTTAACTTATATGACAGTGTAAAAATATATATTCGTTTAGTATATTTTATTGACGGGAAAGTTTATATCATACTAGTTAATTTTCAGGGATCAGGTTGAAACTATGTGGATAGGTCTGAATCTATTGATAAAAGTATTAATTTAGATTTATTCATAAATTTTCACACAGCTATCCGAAATGAAAACATTAGTATATTGATAATATTTAAATAACATAATAGTATTAAAAGGACGACAGGATGTCTTTTATAAATACACTTTCTCTGTCGAAGTGACAATTTCTACTGAAGTTCATGATACACTAATAGAAAGTGTTCCACAGCTTCAAAATAAGCTAACAACATAAATGTCACTGTGCTAGGCCTGATGCTTAGTTGGAAAGTTACTAAAATGAAAAGGTAAAGCAACAATTGAAAGAAAATTTGAATGAGAACAAAAGAAGAACTTTTGGAGACAATTTTTGAAAAACAATTCTGACTTGTCTAAAAAATACTGGACGGAGAATGATTAGCAGGCTTATTTTTTTTTCAAAACAGCTGCTTCAGATTCTTCTAACCACAAATTTCTTCGTTTTTATTTTTTTTTTTTCAGCAATGGTTGTTAGAGACAAACTAAGTGTTGATGCCGCGAGGAGGCTTGGACTTGACGTGAACCAAACCAAGACCAAGCATAATAGAATAGAATAAAATAGAAAACAAACTTTATTCTGGGACCAAGTCCCTTTAAAATAACAATAATGAACAAATAAAAAAAACAACATAATATTCATCTGGCCAGAAGGTTACATAATAATACAAATCATGAAATAATCAAGAATGACAAAATTTAATAAAAATAGAATTAGATAAGAAAATAAATAAATAAAGAACGAAATTGACAGGATTTTAACTAATTGTCGAAAATAAAGACATTGCTAACTAAAATAAATGAATAGCATATATAAATTATTTAGAAAGTCAGTATCTTCTTTGTTGTTGGAAAAATAAACAAAACACAAGGGTAGCGAAATCGAGTTTACAATACTAATTTGTTAAAGCGGAAGGTTGACCTGCTTGGAGCGCGACTTGTTGGTATGCCAAGAGATGATGAAAAAGCAGGGATTTAAATGAAGCCAATGAAGAAGAATGGCGGATGAAAGGAGGGATTGAGTTCCACACAGTGGTGGAGCGGGCGAGGAAGGAACGCTCGAATGGCTTAGTTCTGTGGAAAGGATTGTAGAGATCGGAAAGGCGAGATCTTGTTCGTGGTGCAGGACAGAAGATTTGAATGGGAGGAGACTATAGATATATGAATGGTGTTGCGAGTAGATGGATTGGTATAGAAAAACACTACAGAAATATTGTCTACGAATGGGAGGGAAGAGCCACTTTAACTAATCATAGTGATGTGACACCCGGGATCGCCTCGGAGTATTAAGGAGAAATCTTCAAGCGCAGTTCATTATTCTTTTTAAGCGGCCCTCAAGCATTTTCGAGAGGCCCCAGTACCACACTACAGTCGACGAAGTGAGGGAAGATGATGGATGATACGAGCATCTTCCGGGTAGGTAGTGTAAGGAAATGCCAAGATCGATGGAATGATTTTAGAGAACTAATTGTTGGTCGGGGTATTTGGGTGACATGTGGTTTCCATGAAAGGTTTTGGTCCGATGGTAATGCCTAGGTTTTTAACGGAGGAGTTGAAACTGATGGGATGGTCGTTTAGGATTAATGTTGGAAGGGTGGGGATAGTTGTAAGGAGGGAGTTGGAACCTAGAACAATGGCCTGGGTTTTTGTTGCGTTCAATTCCAGTTTTTTCAGTTTTGCCCAGGCACTGATCCTATCTAGGTCTTTCCGAATACTGGTGAACGCATATGATAGCTCAGATGGAGGAAAGGATAAATAGATTTGGAAGTCGTCAGCATATAAATGGTAGGAACAGTGGTGAACAGATTTAGGAAGATCATTGATGTAACAGTCGAAAAGGAGAGGAGAGATACTTGAGCCCTGTGCTACCTGAGGATAGAGTGAGGAAAGAGGAATGGGGTTGGTTGGGCATAGAGACTGCTTGGGACCTGTCAGAGAGGAAGGATTGGAACCATAGAATAGAGCTGTTGGAAAAAGACAGTGACTTTAGTTTAAAGAAAATGATAGAATGGTACAAGGAATCGAAAGCTTTAGAAAAGAAGTGCTAGGAGGATTAGCACGGTTATTTGTTTGTTGTCCATGGCTTTCTATATGTCAGTGGTGATTTTGATAAGGGCAGATTGAGTAGAAAAACCAGGACCATAGCCTGATTGAAGCGGATCAAGGAGTTGGGACTGTTCGAGAAAATTTGATATTTGAGACTGGACTATTCTTTCGAGAGGTTTGGGAAGGTTGGAAAGTATGGAGATTGACCGGTAGTCCTTGGGAGATAATGGGGTTTTGTTTATAGGATGGACTAGGGATTTTTTCGATCGATGAGGCATAGTTTGAGTAGTTTGACGGGTATCTCGTCTAAGCCGGTAGAACTGGAGCTGGATTTAAGAACGGAGGAAATAATGTCTGTAGGTGAAATGTCATAGAAATAAAAATTGTTGGGGTTGAAAGATGGCGTTAGTGAAAAGGCGGAGGAGGAGGATCTTGATGTGTTGAGGTAGACAAAAAATATGAGTTCATTTCATTAAATGTTGGGTAAAGTATTGCGGATAAAGTATTATTGGCAGAGCTATGTGAAAAAAGAGATAGTGCAGAGAAAAGATTATCAGAAGCAAGTTATTACTAAAAACCGCTATAAATCTTGATGCTAAAAAAGGATATTTAAATTAAAGAATAGCGAAAGGACAAATGGTACGTAAATAATAAAATAAATTAATCAACCGACAAAGAAAAGATGATTAAAGATAAAAAAAGAATGAAAATTAGTTTTATGTGAGGAAGAAAAATTAATTTCGCAATATAATATTTTGGAAAAAACACTTTTTTAAAGAACACTTGAGTTTTTGGGAGTGATTCAAAATGAAAACATGAGCACCTTTGTGAGAGCCATGGTTATTCGTGAAGCTTTAGGGCATACCGGTCTTCACTAGTCATTTGAATACATCCAGGTCATGCATGAGCTTGATCGATGAAGACCACTTGGTGCCCATCTTCTTTTTTGCATCGCACTCTACCACCAGAGAGCCAGGCATATTTTATTTTCCTCGCTGCCCTCTTCTGATGTGCCAGCCACTAGAGGTGCCTGTTAGTTCCTGTCATTTCCTCGCTTAGATAGATGCGGTGGTAGTCATTTTCCTGCCAACCTATATCTCGCGTGGAGAAATCTCGCTTGATTTTTCTCTTTTGGATCAGGTCATCCCTCACTGATTGCCTTGTGAAGCGTGCGATGATTGGTGGGGTCGGGGGTCGTCATTTTTCGCTCTACGACGGTGCACCGTGTCCAGGTCCTCGATATTTAGTTTTGATCCCAGGTCTGTACCAATGCTTGCAACTAGGCCAGAAGGGATCCCACTAGGCTCCCTTATCTCTAGGCACTTGGATAATAAGCCCTGTTCACTTTTATTTAAGCGCACCTCCGAATTCCTCACTCGTGCTTTGAGCGCTTTATTTTCCGCTACGATGTCCTCAATATATTTTTTTTGCCCCTCTAAGTGTTTTTCGATAGATGTAAGCCTCTTATTCATTTCGATCTTGATCTTTTTTATCTCCACCTGGACGTTATGATCGAAATGTATTATTGCCGCTAATATTTCCATGAATGAGGGTTGTGCTGTTTTATCGGAAGTTTGTTTATCCCCTGCTTCTGTGTTGTTGTTTTTTTGGACTGCTCACACTTAGTACACAGCCATTGTGTTTTTGAGGATTTTAGGCCCTCTATCTCCTTATCGCTAAGACTGATGGACAGCCCATGAAAGATTAAATTGCATTTAGAGCAACGTACGTTATTTTTATCTTCACGAGCGATGATGTTGTTGCATTTGGAGCAAACAGCTATTGTGCCTAAGTAAATAAATAAATAGTTACTTACGGAGAATATTGTTATGAACGACAACTGGTTTTAATACAGTTGGGCTTAAGAAATAGCCTGTTGTTGTGGCTTATGCGTGGAATCACAATAATTTCAAATGCCCCTTCACTACACTTTACCGCCTGTAGAAATATATTTGTATATATATAAGCCACAACAACAGGCTATTATATATCTATATATATATATATATATATATATATATACATATATGTATATATATATATATATATATATATATATATATATATATATATATATATATTTTATTTTTTATTAAAATTTGTTGAATTAAAATATATATAGTATGGTTATCCTGATATTAATGATTGGAAACTTAGTTAATAACACTGCACAAATTCTCCACCAATCATCGCACGCTTCACAAGGCAATCAGTGAGGGATGACCTGATCCAAAAGAGAAAAATCAAGCGAGATTTCTCCACAACTATACTGAGATTAAAAAAAGAATTTACTATTATTTTTAACGGTCACCTGTGGTCTAGTGGTTAGCGTAACAAACTACTAAACCCAAGATCGCGGGTTCGTAGCCCGACAGGTGGCCCTAGGATTTTTTTAAGGGAGTAAAAAATCCTTAGTTACGCCGTCCTTCGGAAGGGACATTAAACGGGGGTCCCGAGCCTATACGATGTCAGGTACTCGTTAAAAATCCCTATCCTAATTAAACCTGGATAGGCAAAATTTAGAGCTCCTACTGTAGCATCGTCCGATTAGCCATAGCAGCATAAAGTGACGTTAAATGAACAAACAAAACAAACAAACTAGTATTTTAATTTCTGTGTAGTGATCATGATGATAGTAATCATGAAATCGTAATCAAGAAATCGTTACCGAAAGAGTTGTATAATATATTTATCATTTCAATTCGTTATATGTGACTTTAATAAAAAGATAAAAATACCTGTTGTGCTTCTCACATTTCTAAGGTTGTTAGAGTAGCTTTGGTAACGAGAAGTGTACCTCTGAATAATTATATAACTATAGAGAACTACATTACCCGGTCTAGAAAAATGATACATCAAAACTCTGTGATAATTGGCTGACCAATGCTAACTAAATTCTATTGACGCCTCGGTAATTACTAAATATGAAAGCCGATTAGCATTAGAGTGGTTTATGGCTCAGTTACTTTCTCTCTGAGTCGTATAAAAAAGAGTATAAATAGTCTATGAATCTTCATTAGGAAATATCGGTCGTACTCGTGGGGTTATTGAGCACGCTAGATGGTTTACTTTGATAGATCTCAGAACTTGAGACCTGAGGTATCGTTACAAAGAGTAACTAATCACTATATTGCTTGTTTTTATATTGCATAATGGAGAAGATTTGAGAGTAATTGAATTAAAACTTTCGTTTTAATTGTGAAACGAAGGCACACTAGATTGATTTTTATTTTTGCATTGTAAGAATATAGTTTTACTCATTTTAATGAATGATTAATGTTTGAAAACATGTTTTCACGTTTAGAACTTGATCAACTAATAGAGCTGTAACGAGTGAAAAGTATTCAGTCCATAGCGATGCATCCCCTCAAATCAGTCCCTCGAATTCGCTAATAAAATTAAATTTGGATTCTAAAGAAGTTTATTTCTAACTGAATGTCTACTTACTACTACAAATAAGTAAAATTCACATATCTAGAAACTAAAACAGGTTTTAACTGAACATGGACATACCAATCATACTGACACAGATTTCACATAATAACAGATATTTTAACACGTAATTTATGAAAAACAAATATATGATAGGTGAAGGTCAAAAGTAATTTCATTATATTAAAAGGAAATTAATGTATCGTTTCTGAACACAAACGAAATAATACATTCGGTCAGAATTCTTTAAATTCATTGGGATACTGCTGAAATAGTTCTTTTCCCTTTTGTTAAAAATATCTTTATTCTCGTCTGTAGCAGATGTCGTTATAGATATTAAATTTAAAAAAAGATTAATTATGAAGCATCCCGTTTTGTATTGTATAAAGCCAGCGGCCATTTGCCGGTTAGAGTATAAACCCTCTTCAGCGGACTCAGTCAATGCCTTAAAGTACCGGAAGGTAAGAAAAGGTTTTATTGTATAGAAGCATTATACTTTAGTTGTAATTTTAAATATAGTAAATAAAATATTGGAGGGATAGAAAAAAGAAAATATGAAGTACGTTCAGTTCGATTATTTCTAGTTATTTCATTTTCCGTTAATTAAAATAACTGAGGTGGACAACACATGGCCTTCCTGGGTACTTATTAAATTATAAATAAACTAGCTTTTGCCCGCGACTTCGTCCGCGTTGATTTTAAATAGAAATCTATGTTGAGTTTAAGCAGAGAGTGAATTTTGAATTCCATAAATGAACTCCATATTATAAACAATGACTTAGTGCCATTAGAGTCATTTGAAAGCATCCGTTATATTTCTGAATGTTTGATAGAAAATGACGTGATTCTGGTGTTTCACCAAGAACCAAAGAATGCAATGGCTCTGGTGGCAAGGGCAATGGTGGTAATTTAACCTTGCCACTGAGACAGCACAATCCAGGCGTTTCTCCAGCGAACTTTGATTCCCCACAATGGTTGCACACAACCTCCATTGGGCCAATTTGAACGGAAGGATGCGAGCTGTAGTCAATTGTGCAATCGTAAGGAAACGCTACTCGATTCAAATCAACACTTGAAGAACTTCTTAGGCGTTTATTTCGATTTTCACGTTGTTGAGTTGATTGATTTGCTCTACGATTTCTCATTGTTAACTGAGTCGTTTCATTTGCCATCTATCTTTCTGCATGTGTTTGGGAGGCAAGTCGGGCCATACTAACATGGCGCTGTTCTCGTGCGATTTCTTGTTCACCCATGTTCAATTGATTGGCCATATTCCGTACTGTACTTCCATGACGGGTTCTATGCGAAAGATTAGATCTTCTGGCTAGCGGCATTGTGAATAACACTAAAAAATGAATGTCACAAAAGCAATTAAGGAATTTTCGATACATACATAAATAAATAAATATAAATGCCATAACCTCACAAATAAACATTGATGAAAACATGAGCTCAAATGTCATAACCTAACAAAATAAACATATTTGCTGGATATTTACCGTTTGAAAATAGAATTCCACATCAAAATGATAAATCAGAATGAAATGAACAGCGAATTCGAATTGATTTTCAAAGTAACCCACGTAAAAATTAATTGCACAATCGGAAATTAACGTTCGCATTGATTGTCGATATGTACTACTCTTCTAAAAGCGAATTCAATATTTGCTGTATAATGTATAGCTAGGAACTAATGTATAGGCTAATTTGAGTTGTTAAACATATACCTATTAAGGATCCCAAAATTTCATCATAATGAAATTGAAGATGGAGATTGTAAATCAATTAAAGATCTATTAGTAGTTTTAAATAGAGGATGCGTTTTTCGTAAAGGTTTATTCATATTTTAATTTTTTATTCGTAATGGCCCTTTATTAGTTTTTGCAATATTTGAAACTAAACTTATTGTAAATGATAAATAAATAACTATTATTACTGTTAAAGAGGCAATCATATTGAAAATTTTAATTATTCTGATGCAATAACAAAGAACATAACCATTCACAATGTGCACTTCATCAAACTGATAAAGTTTCAAAACAATGTATTCAATGCAATATTTGAAACAACAATTATTGTAAATAATAAATAAATAATGATTACTGTTAACTGGGCAGTTATTATATAGAAAATTTTAATTAATCGTATGCAATCAGAAAGAACGTAACCATTTACAATGTGAACTTCATCAAACTGATAAATTGTTTCAAAACAATGTATTAAACGCAATATTTGAAACTACAACTACTGTAAATAATAAATAAATAAATAATTATTATTACTGTAAACAGGGCAGTTATATTGAAAAGTTTAATTAATCTTATGTAATAACAAAAAACATAACAATTCAAATGTGTACTTCATCAAACTGATAAATCGTTTCAAAACAATGTATTAAATGCAATATTTGAAACTACAATGCAATAACAAAGAACATAACCATTCACAATGTGCACTTCATCAAACTGATAAATCGTTTCAAAACAATGCATTAAATGCAATATTTGATACTACAATTATGGTAAATAATAAATAAATTATTACCACACACAATTATCAAACACTATAGTATACGATAAAAAGACTGCAAATGAATCAGCTGCCAAAAGTTGATGCCTTAGTTCACAAATGTGTTAAGCGCAAATTTCCAAAAATGGGTTTTGTTATATAAATAATAATGTAAAGTTGTGATCAGGAAGTCATATATCATATGTTCATATAAAATTAATAGGGAAGCTGTGAAGGTTACAAAAATATATTATGTATATATAAATATAACTCAAGAACGCCTGGACCGATTTCGATTTTTCTTGGTTATTCTTCTTTTTTGGCCGAAGACCAGTCCTAAATGGTTCGAATCATCGAAATCGGTCCAGGCGTTCTTGAGTTATTAGATCAGTAACTAACGCCACTCTCTTTTATATATATAGATAATTCAGAAACTGACCCTAACGATGTACATTATAAAGTTGTTTAAACGTTCCCGGACTATAACATAGTCCTTTTCGCAGAACACAATATATATAAACTGCTAGTAAATAAATTACTAAAAAAAATTAGTTGAAATCTCGAAGTCGAAATTTTTTGCGATTACAAGCTTTACTGCGTACAAATAAAAATATTTCTCCTAACAATTAAGAATAATTAAAAATCTGAACGTAAATGAGTAGTAATTAATATTCGTATTTATGTTTGTGGCTAATTTTCTTTTTGAAGTTGTTTGCTGCTTATAATTACAAATTAAAAAAAAAAAAGGAAGTTTCCCTTTATTCCAAGTTCCGAGTTAATTGAAGACATGAAAGTTAATTGAAAAAAGGTCTGCAGATGGACAAGCGGCTTTGCAGATACGCTTTTAAATGCTTGTATTCATGAAAAATTATTGTTATTTTTAAATATAAAGATATAGATATCAACTTTGGATCGATCGTTGAATTTAGTGTACACACCTGTTTTAAATTTCGTATATCATGAATTCCTTTGTTGAAATGCAATCATAGTAATGCAATAAAAGTAAATTATCTGATCGGTATAATTACTTATACCTATCAACTTGTATTCGATTATTCCGAACAGAATTAAGTATAAAATTTTTAAATTATAATTTTAATTCAAAGATTTTTATTTTTCAGATCAGTCCTTTTAATCTTGCGTCTTGTATGTATGGAAATAGTAGTCTTCCAATGATACAATGCAATTTTAAAAATGATACCCAAACCTAAAAAAAAAAAAAAAGAATACTCACTCTCTTACCATCCTATCTCTCTTTTGCCTTGCATGAGTAAAATCCTGGAAAAACTCATCCTCAATAAATTCCTACCCCCTACATACCTTCTCATCCTTCCATCCTATGCCACAAATAGAACTTTCCAAGTAAACCATAATAATGTCCATCCATCTCTCCTTTCCCAATCTGCTGGTGTTCCTCAAGGCAGTATCCTTGGCCCAATATTTTATACAGTTTATACAGCTGATATCCCAACTCATCCTAATACTATCCCTACCACGTATGCTGATGATGCATGTGTATTATCAGTCAACACCAATCCAGTTATTGTATCCCAAAGCCTCCAATGCTGTGTTACTATTTACTGATCAATTATGTTTGATTAATTGGCGATATTTAAAAGTATTTCGTTTCGGGACCTCAGTTCAATATTTCTGTAGAGATAGATAGAGAGTTCTATATAGTTTAGTTCAACAGATATTTTTTGTTTGTTTTTTAACGTCATTTTTATATTGGTATGGCTAATCGGACGATGCTACAGTTGGAGCTATAAATTTTGCCTATCCAGGATGAATTAGGATAGGGATTTTTAACGAGTGCCTGATATCATACAGACTCGGGACCCCCGTTTAACGTCCCTTGTAAAGAATGGCCACTCTAGGGTCACCTGCCGGGCTACGAACCCGCGATCATGGGCTTAGTAGGTTGTTATACTAACCACTAGACCACTAGTCATCCATTATTTCTTATTAATGTATGTTTTTTCAAATAATCATCTTAAGAAAAATAACTATTGGGGGATGATGAGAGAAGTTTTTAGTAAATGAGCTGTTATTAAAAAAAAAAAAGGTTTCTTGAACTTGGTACATTTTTGGTCAATGTTTTGGACAAAAATTAAAGTTCTCAATTGAGCAATTGGTACATTCTTGTTGAGTATACTCTTTATGGGTGTATACAAAAATGCAACTATAGGAATATTTAGGAACCTATGAGCAAGGATCTTTAGCTACTTTGTACCATGAATCAGCTAAATGATTTACGAAAATGGACGAATTTCATTTAAAAAACAAATTATTTGTGCAATGATATTTTCTGAATAGGTTCAAGGCCGGTTGCGATGGATAATTTATTTTATCTGTAAACAGCGGGGGATGATTCCTATTGGACCTGGAGACTCTGCAAGAGCTTACCCAAGCTCTATAATGTTAGTACACAAAATAGAGGAAAAAAACCTGGCGGTTGATCGTTTTCTCGGACAAATCACTTCACTGCGCTACCGTCCTCCTGGAGTATGCATAGTAATAGAGTATAATAAGTAATAGTAGTAATAGAGTATAGTAATGCCGCTCCCAAGACTCTTCATAGGTCGTAATGGTACAGGATTTTTTTACCTAACAAATAATGAAAGTTATTGTATTTTTTTTTTCAAATCAAACATCTTTTGTATTTAGCGAAACCTGTGGTGTCAACCACAAATCAATTTATAGGCATCCTCGGGGAAGAATGATAGATTGACCTTCCTAGACACTCCTGGGTCCCCCAAGGTTCAATCGCTCCCTAGAAAATTTGATCGACAATGTCAATGTCAATGATTATGATACACTGATAACTCGGCCGATCCCAAGAGCCTAACTCAGCCTTGTTATGTAGTTTCGCAGATTTTTCTAATAATAATAGCAATGTAGCGTCGGTAGAAGAGGGGAAAGTTGGCAGAGACACCAGAGACCAGAGATGAGAGGCAAGGGAACCGGAAAACCGCGCGATCACAGGGACCAGGGTGAAAATGCAGTCTATCGTCCGACGTGCGGTCGCTAAATATTGGAAGAGGGCGGGAACCGGGAGCTGATACCTCGGGAGAGAGTGGCGGGGTTTGTTTTTGGTGCCTAATCGGGTCAAATCCTGCTACCGCCAGAACCAATTGCTAACTACAGCCGGGAATTATCTGTGAAGGGAGTCCAAGGGCACGTCCCAACCTCTAAGCGCACCGATTTAGAGCCTTCCCGCTGATATTTCTATCCTAGTCGTCCCGACCATAACGAAATTATACTTTGGATAAATTTCACTCTCTATGAAGTGAATACTTCAGGTTGCCGAGCAGAATAGAAAGACTATTCTTAGGTTGGACAATTTAAGGTACATTTTTAAAGAGAAATGAGAAAATTAGAAATCCCGTGGTTGAATATTTAACATCCTCCCTTCCCCCATTATTGGTTTCACGGTGATGATTTACTTTATCTAACTTAAATATTGAACATTTTCATTCGATTTCTCAGATTGAATATAGTTCGATTTCCCAGATTGTACTTTTCTACTATTAACCATAATTTGGTTAAAACCATTATTTAATGATTGAATTGTTCAAACATGTTCCACATTTAAAATTTAGTGATAATGAAATAGAAAAAATAAACTATTTTGGTTCTTTTTTTGCTTGTGATCAAGTAGATACGATTTCTGTAAACCGTTTTGGTCGTAGAGAACTTTATTCCCAAATTGTTCAGTGAAATTGTGTCAATACTCTTAATGTGTGACGTCAAGGGTTGTCTTTAAAATAATAAAAAAAATAAAATATAATAAAAAGCAGCACTATCACAATCAAAATGAAAAGCACAAGTTCTTGAGCTTGAAGAGAAATCGCACTCTTATTTTGGATTGGTCACGCACTCTCCATCATTTCAGTAAACTTACACAATTTACTGAGCATAGATCTATCAAGCCCATTTATGGTTCTACTTACTGTATGTTATTTTATTATAGTGATGTGTAATACGTGGCAGTACCAGGGATTATTATATTCTTATTATTGTAGGTCGAATTCTCCTTTGAAAAACAGGTGATATCAGTTCTCAGTTTTTTTTTTGGTATGCTAAGATTATTATTGAATAGGAAGCGATAACTCAAAGATGTTTTAAATATTTATAATTAAGTTCCCATATTAGCATATTTTTTATTATTAATTTATTCATAGGAATTTACAACTGTGTTATAACAATAAAACAGGTAAATGACAGGAATGATATACAGTGGTATGAATAAATACGAGTAAAAAAAACTGCCCGGTTATAATACTCAAGCACAAGGGCGGATCAAGGATTTTTTTCTGGGGAGGGCACAACGGGAAGACGGGCAAAAAAATCAACAATAACTTAGAAATAAACTTGTAGTGTTTAAAGAAAGGTTTCAAAGGTTTATTAAAATATCTAAACAATAGTTTTACTCATGTTATTTCTCTTATTTTATTCAGATATTTTAACAACTATCATCACATGGTTTGCCTATAAGTATGTACTGTAATGGATATTCTGCAGTACACAAAAAACCATTTGGGGGGCACCCCTTGGATCCTCCTATGCTCAAGCATAAAATTTAACTTAGAAGGTCACTATCTCATCTTCTTTTCAGACGCCTCCGGGGATTATCATGAGGTTGCTAGGTTTGAAAATAATGGGTTTGAGCGGGAATAAAGTTTGTCATGAAAAGATTTATTTCGGATTCGAGCCAAATGAGTAACTAATGGGACATTAAGGTCATTAAGGATTACTTTGATTAACAAAGTAAGGAGCATTAAGGGTTTTGTGAAGAATTTTAGATTGCAAGTATTGAATACGAGAGAGCCCCAAAGATCTTAGTATCAAGATTCAATTAAACATACTAAAATCCACTGGCACTTAAAAAAACTGCCAAATTATAACAGTATATTGAACGTTTCTGGGAAACTTTCATAAGTAATTGCGATATGTGAAGCACTTAGCCTCGTTTAAAAGCCATTAATATTTCTTTTAAATATTTGTAGTGGCTCTTTAAAGTATTCACTTCAATAGAGATGTAAGGTGATAAAACATCATCAATCTCGGCTACGTTTCCATGATTTTTTAGTAAATTGTCCTAATGTTTAATATTATTACACATTAATATATTTATATGTTTTCTCATGTTACAATTTTGATAACCATTACAAACAGTAATGCTTGCCCCAAGTTTAATGATGCGTCAGTGAATTAAATAAAAAAAAAACATTATTACTGCCTATCTATTTTGAAAACTTTAACATATCAATATTAATATCAACAATACTCTTGTAAATTTGAGACCAACCCATTTCCTAATATTTTTCAACGGTTGTTCAATGATTATCTAGGCGAGTGAAGTGTGAATTTTTGTTCCGTTGAAATAGTCATCATAAAAACTAGTAAAGAAGAATGAGCTGTTATTCCATTTTAAACAGAAATCTTGGCTGGTGAGGTTTTATTGAACTGGTTAATTTCGTCTAAATGCTGAGTAACTGTTAACTCCCTTGACGGTAAAAAGAAACCTTAACTACTTGTTTTAATTGGCCATTAAGCAGCTTAGAATAGGGGTCTCGGTTGGTCTTGTTTCGGGTCTAGTCACTTGTTCCTAATAATACAGTTGCAAATATTTTGCATCATTCTAAATTTCGTCTTAACAGAGTCAATATTTCATACCACGAAAACAAGAAATTATGAATATTTAAAAATTTAATAAATTAATAAAAACTGATAACGATTTGTTTTGATTGTGGCTACATAAGATAGGCAGCTCAAGGTTTCTTAATTAAACTGTTAATATTTTTGATATTTAACTAGTGAAATAACATTTACAGTTACGTATAGTAAAGGGCATCGATAACACAGGCCAACGATGAAAAGGCTTTTGTACTGAAGATACCTTATTCCTATAGTTGTTAGGGTGCTGAATCCAAATATGATATTAAAAAAGCTGTATCACCCAGAATTTCTTCATATTTTATAGTTAAATATATTAAATTAAGTGATTTTTAAAGAATTGAATAGCTTTAACATTTAAAATAAATAACTGAATAACTAGGTCTATTGGTGTGGATGAAGTTGGTATCACTGCTGAAACACATTTGCTGGCCAAAAAAGGTTGATTCTTTTTTCTTTTTACAGCTGAAGTTTTGTTTACTGTCAACCTAATGTCACTTACGTTTCCTGTACATGTGCTCAATACAGTGCTCTTATGTCTAATCGCGGTTGTAAAAACTCTGCTGACTGTTGTTGTTATATTTGTGGTGATTTTGTGATTAAAAAACACTAAAGAAACATTAAAGACTTTGTCGAAAAGGTTTATTCATCATACTTTGGAACTAAACTTGGTGATCAGGATAAATCTTGGGTCCCGCATAAGGTATTATATGTATGTGCCGAAGATCTAAGAAAATGGTCAAAAATAGAGAAATAAAACTCAAAATTTGCTTTTCTTTTTGTTACGGAGGGAGCCAAGAAATCATTCCGATGATTGATACTTTTGCTGTCATAACTCAAAAAAACAAGAAGGCAATAAGCTACCCTGACCTTCTGTCCGTCATCCGACCAATAGGGCACGGTGTAGATTTACCGGTCACTAAACCACCGGATGATTAAAATTCTTAAGATGATAAAGATTTGGAAAACTATGGGTGATACAAAAAACTAAGGCCATATTAAGATTCGGCACATAAAAATCTATAAAGATCTACTATTAAAGTTAGAAAAAATTAAAAAAAAAATTTTGTTGACCTGTGGAATTGACGTTGTGTTATGTAACAATAAACATATTTGAATACTTCTGAAATCAAACACCGAATGTAGTTTTGCTTTGAATAGTCTTCTCTTGATGTTTTGTAATGGTTCATTTTTATTGTTATTACATCCAAACATGAACACAAATTAAACTTGCTTATACATCCATTATTATTCTTTTATCCACACTAAAATTATTTTTCTTGATTAAATTATATTTTATATTACATTTACTAACAAGGTTTAATTTCATCTTGTAATTTTCTCTATTTTACCTTTATATAAAAAAGAAAAAGAAAAAACCCTACAACTCACTTTAACGTCACTTTTTTCTGCTATGGCTAATCGGACGATGCTACATTGGGAGCTCTAAATTTTGCCTATCCTGGTTTAATTAGGATAGGGATTTTTAACGAGTACCTGACATCGTACAGGCTCGGGACTCCCGTTTAACGTCCCTTCCGAAGGACGGCGTAACTAAGGATTTTTTACTCCCTTTAAAAAATCCTAGGGCCACCTGCCGGGCTACGAACCCGCGATCTTGGGCTTAGTAGTTCTGTACTGTTCGTGATGCAACAATTGTGTAGGGAGGTGACTTGTCCAAGAACATGCTCTAACAAGGGTACTGACTTTATAGAGGGTAGTTGCGTCCACGGGTTCCCTATTTGGGTGATAACAGATTAAATAATTTGTCTGTTACAGGATCTTGAGCATAGCAACTCCACGCTCTACCCCTGAGCTATCCCGCTCCCACCTATAAATATTAGCCAGCATTACTATTACAATTGTTTTGTATAATTGGAGAATAATTGATTTATTTGATATTTGCTGGATTCTCATTTGTAGTGGTTGAATTTTTAATTTTGGAACTATGAGTGTCATTACAGTGTTTATTCTCGTTATTTCTCAATATGATTTAATGTTTTGAAAGTTGTTTGTCATCACTTTCTCCTATATGTTTGATGAGCTGCCTACTTCAAAAAAATGGTACTTGTATACTGTACGGGCCCTGTGATGTGATACCAGATAAGAGTGATTATATAAAAAGAACTGTAACAACTTTAAAGATAGGTTTAACTGTAATTAAATATTTTATGCTAACCAATAACTATTGTTTAGCAATTATTGAGGGAATTTTAAAACATTTATGAGATTATAATCTCTTACATATTTTTAGTTTGCCTCAAAGGGATCCACTTGTTTTAGTTGAGTTCACCAAAATAAATTCCGCATGGTATGAAGAAGCAAGTCTCTTCTTGCTCCTCTTCTTCTGTTATTTTTCCATTTTGCGGAGTCCCATAATCTTTCAATTCTTTGTGTATTGGTCAAAGTCTTGGGATCGACAAAATTGAACTTATAATTAACAGTTTTATGGATGCATTTCTTTTTTAATAGGTTTACGTAACCGTTCCAACTGTTAGACAATTGTGGTTCCTGGATGAATTTTTTCTTCAATTATTGCCAGTAACGAGTAAGGAAACATTAATTTGTCCTCCTACACAAACCACCGAACACCCATTGCAGAGATAGCATTTACAGGTCTACGACACGATTAGTTTTTACCATTTTCATCATCATCATCCGTGGCGCTACAACTCCTGTATACTCAAGGCCTCCTGCAGCTTGGCTCGCCAGTCTTCTCTATTTGTTTCCACTGCTCTCCAATTGCGGAATCTCAAGCTGTACTCGGCATCCGTCGCTCTCCTTCGATCTATCGGGCCGATGTCTTCCTACTATTCTTGTCCCATAAGCCATCTCGTCTAGGACCATTTTTCTTTTCATTTTCCACACACAAACTTCTTGTCGATAATTGTTCCAATCCACTGTTTTATTACTCATTCATAATTGCTTTGAACAATATTTTATGGAAGTTATTTCTTCTGTCCATGAATAAATGAAATGGACGGCTGTTTTTAAAGAAGTTTTAGAATCCTGAATTCAAGTGCCACGACTTACATCGTTCTTCAGTTTACAGCTTTTCACATTACATCTTCATCTAACACAGCCTGAATAATATAACTTCATAGAATGTCTAATTTCTACTGCATATCTTTTCTTTCGAAATAATGTCCTTTTCCTAAAAACTACACTTTCTTCTTTATTAATTTTTCAAAAAAGCCAATTTAAATTATATTTAAAAAGTCATATGTTTATTAAAAGTAATATTCATAGAATCACTATTATCACTGGTGCTCTTATAGTACACTAGAGCCAAACAAAAAATTTAAACGTGTAAATACGAACACAATATAATTCATTTTATGCATAGGGCTAGGAAATCATTGCGATTATGAAATATAATAAAAAACTATGAATAAGTGTTTGGTTATATCTTGAACTCTACCAGTAAGGAAAGTTTCTAGTGAGACCAGACCGAAACTGTCTCCCATATTCCAAGGATTTTTTTTAAAATAGCCTAATTTAATGAAAAAGAGTAGTATATAACATATGAAGAAAGTGATAAGAAAACTTTCAGCAGGTTTCGAAGGGTTTTTTCCTCCAGTAACCGCTCAAACCACACATTCTACAGCTTATTACAGATTTGTACGCTCTCATATGAAAGTGTCCTAATGCCATATCAATCTCTTCATGGCTTCTTCCAAAGAAAGTCACCTCATCATTTTAAAGCCAATTGAAAATGTGTGGTTTTCCGCAACTGTCTTCGAAAACCTTGCGTCAAATAAAAGTCTAATAAAAATTATTAGCATACCAGACGATTCTCAAGTGCAAAAGGTCGAAAAATGAAATAATGTCTGAATCCATATGACGAAAAAGAAGATTTTTTTTGTTCGCTTAGCTATTCAGAACATTGAAACATAATTATTATATTGTTTTCCGAAAAATATCTCGAATCAGTTTTATAAATGATCTGTTGTTAGCAGTTTAAGATCCAAAACTGTAAGAAACTAAAACTGTAAAACTATCTGGGGGTGACCCAGCCTCTAGATGTCCTTAATTGTATTTGATCCATAGTTGAGTGAAATATCGTTCAAATCTCCTCCAAAAAACAACTGTTGGATTAAAAACTACATGCCGAGCACATCAATGTACTGGACCCAATACTCTTCATGAGTTTAAGGAATACGTATTTTTTACATATCATACAGCTGGAATTTAATCAAAGAGGTTAAAATAAAATAACATTTACGGATTTTTAACTAAATATAACACTATTCTATTTAACATTATATATTAATATTTCCATTGAAATAAAAATGCAATATACTACGATTAAAAAGATTTTTTTTTATTTACTTGTATTTTTTTATAACTAAGTTTGTTTCATGCTTAAGTAAGTTTATGTAATTATGTTAATACCATCAAAATTTAAGAATTCGTTTGTCTTTATTACTTCTTTTTTTTTTTTAAGAGCTTTGAGTAAATACCAATTCCGGTTTTCCAATTTTCAACATCTGGAATGCTATTTAAACTAATATATGTTTTGATTGCTAAATTCAAACAATATTTCATTAAACTTTATTATTATGTATGTTGAAAGTCTATTATGTCCTTCAGGTAAAATGCATATTCCACTGATATTGTATTGATAATAAGGGGAGGTGGAACTAGATATTTTAAATACGAAATAAAACGGGCGAAAACCAAACCTGCACTTGAATCTAATTGGGGGATGGTTATTTTAATATTATTCACGCTCAAATTAGTTTTCTATGTACCTCAACTCTTGTATAACTCTACCACCACAACCCAAGAAGGGTCTTGGGTTCAGTACCTGGTAAAGACTGTACTTTATGCCAACGGTTCTGCAGCGAGGAGATTTTATTTAAAGAATTAGGGCCTTATCATATGGGGATTATCCGCGGCTGATAACATTTTAAATAATTTATAAGGTACAGCCGGTATCTTATTCGGTTTCGTTTGATTAGAAGATAATGTCCTCACAATCTGCAAACTTCAACTCTATTCCTTACATCGACAAATAATAAGACTGTGAGAATGAGAAGCAAAATGTCTTAATGATAATTATTAACATTTGGAAATTGTAGATGTTGAAAGTGTACAATGTCTGATTTGCTAAACTGCCTAGAGAATGTAAGTGTGAGAGATCTCTACATAACCCGTTAAGCTTGAATTTGTTAACCCACAAAAGGCACGGCGGGATTAGAGCCGACCCCAGGATGCTTTGAAAATGTATTTTGTTGTATGAAGAATAAAGTCATGTTACAGTATCATAATTATGTTCTTATTGATGAGTAGAGAGGCACTGATACCTTAATAGCACCTCAAACCTTAAAAAAAAAGTTGGGGTATGTGAGGATACCATTTATGTGCTCCCAGCTCACTGTACCATTGAAGGGTTAAATAACATACCTAAAAAAAAACGTTGAACATATTTCTAAATGTACAATATATATTTACATATACTGATTGAAAATTGCACAATCGATAATAAACTAATGCACATTTTATTCTGTTGATAGTTTTACTGCTTTTGACTTTTAATATTACTAGTTTTACTTTAGTAACGTTTAATCTAAACTTTAAACTAGTTACGTTTCTAACATTACTAGAAACTGGGAGGCAGCCACCATGCGAAGTCCTAGATTTTATTAAAGTCTACTTCTGAATCAGTCTCCTCCGGGTTGCGGTGAATGCGGAATTGTGACCCGCTTCGGGTGTACTGTAAAGCCACAAGTCCATGCTCATCAGCTCGGATTGTCAGTCTAACTGCACTCCGTTATGCAGATGGATCAACACCAACTCTATAGGAAAGCTATTCTGAAATATAATATCATTTTTAGATAACATTGTTATTTTTACTTTGCTTAAAATTTATATTCGACGATATTATTCCTTTACCAATAATTTAATATAAAATATTTAAAAAGTAGTATTTTCATTGTAATGACTCTACGGTCCTGCAAGAACCTGGACATTCTTCACCACAGCCAACCAATCTTTGTGATCCGGTAATTTTTCTCTCCATCTTAGAACACCCAGATCCCCCTTCACATTTTTCAGTCATCTGATCTGAGGGCGTCCTCTACTTCGTTTGCCGTCTGGTTTTTCAAAGAGCATTCTCTCCAAATGTCCCATCACATTATTCGGGATGCTTAAATTAATGATACCGTGCCAGGTTCTCCAAACAGCTCCATCAGCTCTCCATTCCTCCTTCTTCTCCATATTTCGTTAATGGTAGTTCCGCCCCATATTCTTCTTAATAGCTTCCTCTGCCAGGGGTTGAGTATGCGTTCTGATGTCTGGGTCCATGCCGCACACCCCATTCATGACTATCGCTCTCTCACTGCGGTTATATAATTTTATTAATATTGGAGTTGCATTATTTTTTAAATAGAAATTCAACACTCTTTGTGTGAAATAGCATTTATTTTCTCATGTTTCCTTTATATTTCGCACTCTAATTTATTGTCAACTATAATCACATTTTCCAGGCAACATTATTAAAAACAAATCATAAATAAACCAATAACGAATATAAAGCAAAATAATTTCGTGAATACTTCAAAAAAGAGGGGTCCCATGTGGTCTAGTGGTTAGCGTAACAAACTACTAATCCCAAGATCGCGGGTTCGTAGCCCGGCAGGTGGCCCTAGGATTTTTTAAAGGGAGAAAAAAATCCTTAGTTACGCCGTCCTTCGGAAGGGACGTAAAACGGGGGTCCCGAGCCTGTACGATGTCAAGTACTCGTTGAAAATCCCTATCCTAATAAAACCTGGATAGGCAAAATTTAGAGCAAAAAGTGACGTTAAATGAACAAACAAACAAACAAACTTCAAAAAAGATCGCGGGATATTGACTTTTTAAAATTTATTTTTTACAATGGTCATAGAAAAATAGGTCATCCTATAGAATTGAAAAAATCGATAAAGGAAAATAGTAATATTTATATATAATTTTTTCATGTTAAAGTAAAAAACTGTCGAAGGTAAATTTATTTCCATGATATTACAAAGAAACAATTTATATATATTATACTACTTAAGGCGTTCAGGATCAAAAGCGGATAACTCCAAAATTTTAAAAATTGGATTTATCACATTTTCACTAGTTTAGTCAAGCGGACCGGACTAAAACAAGCAGCAATAAGACGCTATGGTGTTTTGTTAGACAAACTTGCTTGACTAAACTAGCGAAAAATATGAAAAAATAAATTTTGAAATTTGGAAGCTGTCCGCTTTTGATCCTAAATGCCTCATATAATTAATGTTTATAAAAGTAAAAAAAAAATATGAAAGAGGAACAGTCATTATTGTTATGGCTCATTATAGAATGTCAAAGCTCAAATGTCAACACGTACTTACTTTGTGTAATACATGAGCAGTTTTTTTTTCTGATTCCCTGATTTAACAAGAAACTTTTTGTACGTTGTAGATACAATTTAAAACGTAGTAGTTCAAGAACCCTTTTTTTTCTGATGTGACCTGTTTTTTCAACATAATTTTTTCGGTTCTTTTTTATCTTATCTGTTGTTTTTTTTATAATTCAACATATTTTTGTAATGCAAGTATGAGAGATCTCTACATAACCCTTTAATTTAGAAATTTTTAAGTAGTATATAAAGAAAAACCTTGAACAGATTTCTATAACTGTAATATATATTTATATATTTTGATACCTAATGGTTCTGTGGGTCGAAAACTATACATAGATCTTCAAAACTTCAAAAAAACGCGACCGGATATCATCCAGAGACCAAAAATACAAAGGCGTATGTAGTGAAGATTTTAAATGGGAGTAAAATGGTACTATGTAGAACATAAACCTTTGTAACGCTACGTTCTACGTGCGCGCGAAGCGTCCCGCCCCACCGCTTTTTTGTAGAAACTGCATTCGTCATGGACAGGCAGAAACAAATATTATTTGAAAATTCATTACTTAAATATCAAATAATCAAGAAGTATGTACGGCAAAGAAGTACAACTAATATTGTATACTTATAATATATTTTTAATCTTAGAATGTATTGTATACTTTATTTATGGAGAATATCACAATTTGTTTGATGAATTACGGACCCAACCCTTGCTATTCACGGAATATTGTCGAATGTTGCCAACAACGTGTGACTATTGACTAAATTAATAAATAAATGTACAAATACTTACATGTAGTCCCAGCTATTTTAGCCAATTTTCCTATTCGCGGTACGATAATAATCCTTTGTGATAATTTTTATTCCTTCTATCCCATAATATAGAACGTTCTTGGATATGATTAATTAATATTTCGTTTTTAGACATTTGTAATAATATAAATAATATTTATAACATTATAATGATTTAAATACTTATCTACACCTCGCCACAGCTATTTGAATTCAGTCACGTAGCCACTACAACAGATTTCAACTGTTTATTTTTTTGCGCGGTACGGCTTCGCTTCGCGTTCGCGTCAAGATCGGATATTCGCTTCAAGATACTTCGGAATCATAAGGTTCTATGTTACAATGTGATAATTTTCATATATGTGTATCTTACAACATTGTAGTACTAAGATAGCGAGCGATATTACATATACGGTTTGCTAAATACGCAGTTGTTAGTAAACTAATGCAGTTCATTAAATTATTAGTTTTACTGGTTTTAATTTTAATTTTTTTTATTACTTCGATAGTTTTTCTTTAGAACTGCGAGGCAGTCACCATACAAAGCCGTAGATTTTAATAAAGTCTATTTCTGAATCATAACCATAATTTTAATAATAATAATAATATCAATAAAAACAACAACGAACTTGACATGGAAAAATAGAAACATTATTTGTATAACTTTGTATTAGATTTTTTTATAAAGTAGATCAAAAATGATATAGTACTTACTTTTCTTTTACTTGGGTTCCTTGAGCTAGGATTACTGTCACCATTGGTAATGAGTGTCAGACCGTAGCTACCTTCAGTAATTGGTGAAGGAGGAAAGTGAATTGGAGAAAATTGAGGAATCAGGGCAAGACGCTGGGTGAGTGATTCTACTGAATGAGAACTTTTTGTCGACTTGCCTTCACTGCATAGGAGCTCCCACACCATTTCTACTCCTCATTTTCTTGTCATATTATTTTTTTAAAAATTAATTTTGGCATGGAAGCTAAGCATTTTATTTATTGTTTTTTTAAAAGCGTGAACACCAGGCTAAAAAAAGGCTGCTCACATATTTCTTGTTACATTAGGAACATTTAGATAACAATATATTAACAAAGGAAGTTGAATGTAGTTTCGTATGCCAATAGAAATTTTATAAGGCCAGAGCAGAACTGTTATTTAGCTATTGGAAATAATCTGGTAAAAGAAAAAATCTTGACATATTTGGTTAGAAAGATTTGTAAATGCCTTATTATGTTGTAAGAATTTGTGTTAATGTTATAAAATTAATAAATTAACAGTATTAACTAACGGAGGTTGTTAAAATAAAAAAAAAAATAAATCATTTTCAGTTAATTCCAAATGTATTTTGCTGAAAATGTGTTTATGTACACTAAAATAAGAGATTTAGTTGATATTTTTTTTTGTGGACTGTTAATGTTATGCGTGGAACCATTGTATATTTAAAAACCTTTAAGATGATGTTTGAAAACCTCAGGCAGAGTGAACCTCGAGTTTTCATGGGATATTACCAGAAAAAAGAGAATGTGTTCACATTCCCTTTTTTCTGGTAATGTCCTTAAGATTTCTGGTAATCTTAACGAACGTAACAGAGGTTTCATAAGGTTTTAACAGAGTGAGAAGATAGTGATGATCTAAGAGTAAGGATAACTCCTTCAGGATAAAGCTTTCCACACAGCCATTCCTATCTGGCAAAGTGGCGTCTTGTGAGTAGATATATGCTTAAGAAGAAAATGTAAATATAATATGTGCATCTTAAAAGATTGATTAAACTATATATATTTTATATGCATATATTTTTTAAAATTTATATTTTTTTATTTATTTATTATCACTAAACAATAATTTTAATCAACACTACCACCAATTGAGATGAAATGGGATGAATATTTTTTGATAAAACTATGGTAATATTATTATTATAATCAATAATCTAATTCAGAGTCATTAGGAAACTTGATGTAACTTAACAGTGGTCATCTCAGGGTGGCATTCTATGTTTCACTCATGTAAATGAATTAAATTAATGAATCCTATAATAGAATCCAACCAAATAATCCCAGATCACCAATTTGGTTTCAGAACATCGCACTCCACAATCCAGCAATGCCATCGAGTGGTGGACGTTGTCTCATCCGCATTAGAGCGCGGAATGTACTGCACGGGAGCTTTTCTCGATGTAGAGCAGGCTTTTGATCGAGTCTGGTATCCGGGACTGTTGTACAAACTCCGTAAATTCTTACCTTCTACTTACTTCCTTATTATCAGTTCCTACCTCAGTAATAGAACCTTTAAAGTAAATCATAATTTTTCCTACTCTTGCCTCTTTACCCAGTTAGCTGGTGTTCCTCAAGGTAGTATCCTGGGTCCCATCCTATACACAATATATACAGCTGACATCCCAACCCATCCAAGCACTGTCCTCACTACGTACGCTGATGACACATGTGTGTTATCAGTAAATAACGATCCATTTGTTGCATCCCAATATCTTCAATCCCATATCTCAAACCTTCAAGAATGGTGTCAAAATTGGAGAATTAAAATAAATCCTAACAAATCCCACCAAATTACCTTCACTCTTCGTCGTAAACCTAGGAATTCCTGCCCTACTGTATCCTTTAATAACACTCCACTGATCCCTGTCGAACAGATACGTTACCTAGGACTCCATCTGGACAAACGTCTCACTTGGAATCCTCATACAAGACTGAAAAGACAAGAAACTGCTCGACGATTTCGCCTACTTCAACATTTACTGGACAAACGTTCAAAGCTACCAATTAATTACAAAAGACTCATTTACATGACAGTTATCAGACCTATTTGGACATACGGAGTTGAGCTTTGGGGCTCTACTAAACCATCCAATTCATCTCGCATCCAATCCTTACAATCCAAAATCCTACGTAAAATCCTCAATGCTCCTTATTATGTCACAAACAAACTCATCCATCATGATCTTAATATCCCATATGTTGCTGATTTGGCCCAAACTAGATACCTATCCTTCCATGAAAAGCTCCATACACACTTAAATCCGCTAGTCTCTCGACTTGCTTCCCATACTATTCCTGATAACCCTCCGAGGCGTCTGAAAAGAAGATGGCCTCGAGACCTTCTACTATAAAACTTCATTGGAGTGCTATCAATGGATAGTTTCTCCACAAGTGATTTTTTTTGTTCATGTCCTTTGTTCATACAGCCAATTTACTTGATGTAATGTTATTACAGTTGTAAATATCAATAAAATAAAAAAAAAAAAAAAAAAAAAAAAATTAATGAATACTTATTTTCCCTGAGATTATAAAGGGATCTTGAAATATCGTCTTAGCCTATAATTGGTTCAGCTAAGTCATTGCTAAATCATACATACCTATTTTTCTCAATCTTTAATAAAATAAGATTTACTTTCCGTTCTTGCAATTCAGACATTTACTCGTTTAAGTATCTTTTGACGGTATATTGAGTGATGTGTTATAGCATATAGGATATAGGAGCGATGAGGCTGTAAACATTTTCTCTTCAATTTGTAATTTATTAATACAATTTATATATTAGCACCGTACAAATGTCAATTTTATATTTAGACTAGTGTGTGATTAAATATAATTCACTAAAAACCTGTTTTTCACAATGAGAGCATTAGTATTTTAACAATAGAGTCTCGCAACGTCACCTAAAGATGATTTAAAGAGGTGTATTGTTAGCATAACAACCTAATGTGCTCATGATCATGGGTTAGCAGCCTGTTGGAAGGTGTCCAGTAGGTTTCGTTAAGATTTTTTTAAAGGTAGAAAAAAAAAATTGCATATACCGTCCTTCGGAAGGTACGTAAAATAGGGGTTCTCGAGCCTATCCGATGTAAAAAAAATCTGTACCAATACAACACGTGAAGGGAATAGGGTTCAGTACATGGTGGAGACTGTACTGTTTCTTGGACAACGGTTGTTCAGAGATGTGACTTGTTCCAGCTCACGCTCAACCGCCAGATTTTTCTCTCTTTTTTGGGGTACCCACTGTCCGATGTCAGATGGTCATTAAAGTTTGCTATCCCAACTAGCTGTACCTGAATACGCAATATTAAGCATTTCCATTGTAGCATCGCCTTGTTAGCAATATCAGATAAATTGACGTTGAACAAAACAAACAAACTAATTTAAAATAAACTAAAGCTTATTTCGAGTATATATATATATATATATATATATATATATATATATATATATATATATATATATATATATATATATATATATAACTTAGAAGCTTCCCCACGCAAAACATGATAAAAGAAGAATAAACTGGGAAGGAATGAACACACTATAAAGACAGTAGTCTTTTCTCCAGATCGTATTTGTAGAAAATTGATAGATGAGTTGGAACACAATCGGAGACAAGACAAACGAAATTCCAACTGGTTAAAGTATAATTAAATCGTTTTACGCTTCTCCTCGATAAAATTGTTTCTTATTGTTATTTTTTTGTAACTCTACGAGAGAGAAAAGTCATACTTAAATTAAATATTTCTTGTCTAAAGCCGGTTTATTACTTTTATGTAGTCAAATTGAAAGCAAGAATAATAAATGGTAATAGAATCTGTGCAATCTGACATTCCCCAGCAAAGGGAGCATTAAAATATCGTCATAGCCTATAATTGATTTCCTTTCATTAATTGGACGCCATGTTTCAATATAAACCAATTTCTATTTTATTTCACTTTATTTAGTATGCTCTAAAAACAGAAAGAAGTACTCAGAATGAGCCCTTAACGAAATGCCATCACTTTTATTATTATTTTTTTTAATTATATTTATTGCCATTATTCAGAAGAACAAATAGATGGTACTAAAATTTTTTAAGCTATAACGCACAATTATTGGTAGCCCTAAGTGAATTTAAAATTCATATTTGCCGTTCAAAAGTGTTTGTTTCTTTAAAACTCTATACAAGAATCAAATCTTATAATTTTTTTTTGCTTGAAATCTTTCTCCTTTTTTTTCATTTTCAACATTTATAGCAATACAAACGTAAAGATAATAATTATTTAAGATTAAAAAGTTAATGAGTTACCATTCCTCATCTGAAAATATAAAGTGAAAAGTAAACGTTTACTTTAAAGTAAACGGTGGGCTGAGGCCAGATATATAGTAAAAAAACAAAACAAAGATACCTTCAAGAAGAGAACAGTTACACGGTCGATTTTAAAACGACAGTAATAGTTCAACTCAATTCTTGAAGCTTCGGTTGAGTGGCTGGGAAATGATTTAGCTGTAGACAAACTATTTAAAGTAAAAGAGTTTGTTTTTTTGGATAAAATATATGACATTTTATTTTACTTTGGGTTTGTACTAACCCTCAAGTACTGAGGCATGGTCCCTAGGACCTTAAAGTAACTATTTCCTGAACTTTCCCACCCTACCGATTATGGGAAATCTTCGTATGACTCAGTAGCCTCCTGTCTTGACAGCACCTTATTGAATGTGAAAGTGGAAGGTTAGCTATAAATTTTGTAAACAAAATATAAACAACGATTGATCCCGCGTAGCAAACCTAAGCATTGAGCATTTCAATTAAGAAACAAACACTTTTGAATGGCAAATATGAATTTTAAATTCACTTAGGGCTACCAATAATTGTGCGTTATACCATAAAATTGTTAGAACCATCTATTTGTTCTTCTGAATAGTAGCAATAAATATAATTTTAAAAAATAATTATAAAAGTGATGACATTTCGTCAAGGGCTCATTCTGAGTATTTCTTTCTGTTTTTAGAGCATATTAAATAAGGTGAAATAAAATATAAATTGATTCATATTGAAATATGACTTCCAATTAATGCAAGGATCCCGTGTGGCAAACCTCCTCAATGCTTGTGAGGCAACTTTGATTTTTTTAAGGTAAGCATTCACTCAGTGTTTTATATTTATTAGTTAATATTAATCAATTATAATGTTAAATTCATAAATATTATTGAAATATAAACCATTTTTCCTGTTCTTTTCGAATTTACCAGAACGGCGAAATCGTGAAACAGAAACCACCTTACCGAACGAGTTGACGACTTAATAGGCATAAATATTATTATTATTATTATACTCTATATTTTATAATTATAATTAGTTAATACATTTAAATTAAGTTATTTTTTAATCACCATAGTGATCCCTAATGAATAGAATAAGATAATGTGAGACATATGTATATGTCATCAACCTCCTTATGAGCAAACTTCGTGGGTAAATATTCTATTTATAGGAAATAATAATAGTAAATAAATTTAATTTTGTTTGTTTCTTGTTTCTTCATTTAACGTCACTTTATGCTGCTATGGCTAATCGGACGATGCTAAATTGGGAGCCCTAAATTTTGCCTATCCAGGTTTAATTAGGATAGGAATTTTTAACGAGTACCTGACATCGTATAGGCTCGGTACCCCAGTTTAACGTCCCTTCCGAAGGACGGCGTAACTAAGGATTTTTACTCCCTTAAAAAATCCTATGGCCACCTGTCGGGCTACGAACCCGCGATCTTGGGTTTAGTAGTTTGTTACGCTAACCACTAGACCACAGACAATGATTATTAATTTTGTTTGTTCTTACAATGTTACCTTAAACTTTCCTATTTTCTCTCTGCATCATCTCAAATACCGAATCCACTTACCAACTTCTTCAGAAAATTTTATAAAATTTCAGTCGCAATGCATTCAATATTTTAGGTCAAATTCTTTTTCTAACCTAAACGTCTCTGGGATCTTTTTGGTTTCGAATTAAGTTATATAATTTCAACAAATTCATTTTGAGAAATAATTATAGATCTGTATAAACAGATGTTTTTCAAAATATTTAAAAACAGTTACTTTTCAACTAGTAAAAGACTAAGCTGGTGTAATAAGCGGGTAAGCTGGTGTACCTAAAGCAAAAAGACCTCCTAAAAGTATTTAACATTTTTATTTCGATTATTCATTAGTAGTTACTTGTTCCCTGAAGATACAAGCGTTTAAAGAAGTGCACCAAACTTGTTGACAATAGGAAATTATTCAAATCAGGAACAACAATAAAACAAAGAGATAATTATTAATCGTGACCTATATTGTAGGTGTTGGCCGAGAAGAAACCTACCTGCTGCTCCACCTGGTCCAACAAACAACAGTATTGATGGAGAGTTCAAATTATAGGCCTTCGCTAGTAATTTGCTCTTTCAGGCTCAGGAAAAATTGAGTTATTTTCTTTTGCGGTTATGAAATATATATTTTTTATTGAAGGAGGTAGAAATGCTAGCCAAAAATGATGTCAATTAAGAGAGATCGGAGTCTCTATATTTTTTATGTTGTTTGCCCTTACTCTGCATTCCAAAGTCCAAACTTGTTCAAATATTTCGTTCTATTTTTATTTTCGGTACTGAACTTAAATTATCATCAACTTCAGTTTTACCGGTTACATTCCTGGTATTCAGTCCCGTGAAATAAAATTTTACTCAAGGGAAAACACTATTTAATTAGTATGTAATTTATAATGGAGTCTGAATGACAAAAGATATTATTATGAATATTGCAAATGATTATTTACAATTTTTATAAACAATTTAATAATATTGCTAGAATTAGCTACAACTGCGAAAAAATTGCAAAATAAATCTGTGAAAAAGTAACTATCTGTACCGCTGCAACCCATGAAGGGACAATGGTTTCACTAGGTGATAGAAAATGTACTGTTTCTTAGACAGTATAACTAAATTAATGATTAAAAAACCTGTACCAATACCACCTGTGAATGGGTCTGAGGTTCAGTTCACGTAACAGATTGGACACCGGTTGTGAAGCGATGTGATTTGTCTTCATACTCAAACACCAGATTTTTCCCCTCTTTATAGAGGCTGGGTGAGCTCCAAGAGGGTCCTAAATTCCATAGTATCCATCTCTGGCTGCTAACTGATTAGCGGGATTTGAACCCAGGACCAATGTTTTTTCCAGCTTCTGTCGTCATAAATGATAACTTTTGAGCTATGGCCTTCTCATGATCTCGCGTTGTTTCTGATAAAGGAAAACATTAAAACTTACCTAACTTAAAAACTTCTAAAAAAATTAAAAAATTAAAAAACTTATGTAATTTTAAATTCGTTTTATAACCGCTTGAACTCGGTGTTACGAAGGTCTAGATGTCTTATTATATACAATTTTTATATAAAAATAAAACTTTTTCTCACCAAATCTCTAGACTTTAATAACCATAAATTAGTTAAAGATATTAAACACTTTTTGATAATAAAAAAATGTTAGCGTGCATGACGATCATTTGCTGTTAATAAGGACTCAGGACCTTTGAATCAAATTAGAGGTTTGAAACTTTATATATAACTCCTTCAAAACACCAATGCCATAACTCCAAAAATTTAATTTTTCAATAGAGGTATTTGAACGTTTTGTGATAGTTTAAAAAAATGTATGGGCGTTGGTAAAGCATCATTCCCATCATAAATTTATATGCATCATAAGCATCATACAATCATTCCCATTGTATGGTATCGATGGTATTGAAATTATTTTATTAACCATTAAACAAAATTAAAAGCTTTAAACTTTTTTAATTTTTACTTTATTATTATTTCCGTAAAACTTCAAGTTCAAACATGATACAACTCAAAATATGACTTTATTAAAAAAAAAAAAAAATTGGAAATGGAATATCAGATATACGTCTCTGAATTAAAACGCTTCAACCGATACAATTGCTACTCAAGATGGCCAATTTTTCAGTTTTGTTGTTCTTTTGAAAGAATGAAATTACATGTGAGGAAAGTACTTACTAAAGGTGCACTAAACTTTGAGGTGCCTTATAATTCTCACTCTACCACCATTTTGGTATTTTATATTACCATCTGTTTTTAAGTTTTTTCGAATATTTAAATTTTAATGAAATATCTGATACACCTATTTGGTATACAGACTACTCGAACTTATATATATATTTTAAAGAAGCCAGAAGTAACTTTATTACAATTCTTCTTTAGCGAACGTGTTTTAGAGATCAGTCAAGAATATAGTGGTCAACTGTAGTTTTACGGCTACCTGGAAAGATTAAAGGTCTCGGTCTTATTGCAATTGAAAAAATAAAGAATTCCCTCAATAATCCTTCCCAGCAGCCCATGACAGAGTCCCAGGCGACTCTACTAATATATAAAAAATGCTATATCTTAGAAAGCTAATAACTTTTCAGTTACGATTAAAGAAAATAAAAACTAAGGCATATAAACTTGTAATAATTCATAATAGTTGAAAATGTATGAAAACTGAAACGTTTTTTTTTATCTAAGAATTGATATACAAATAATTATAAAGAGGTATACTAAAAGGTGGTTCAAAATCCTCTTATAAGTACAGAAAACACTTGGGCGATGACGAGCGAAGACAAAGCTAAAGAATTCGTAAAGCATCTAGCTCAAATATTTAGGGCAAATGAAATTCAGGATGATACTCTCACTGAAAAAATAGATGACGACTTGGCAACAGCACTACCCTTACCACTCCCTCCTCCGGCATTTCATCCAAATGAAATTTATCAAGTACTCAACAAAATGCCAAACAAAAAAGCTACCTTCATCCTTCGCCACTTACCTTGAAAAGCTGTTCTCTTTCTTACTCTCATCTATAATTCAATCCTGCGCACAACTTATTTTCCGCTCCTTTAGAAACTTTCCACGATTAAAATGATACCTAAACCTTCTAAACCTGTCTCTAATCCTTCGTTTTATCGTCCAATTGCACTCTCCCTATAATGGCTAAAAGTTATTTGAAGAACTTTTTCTTAATCGCATTAAACCTATCCTCGAAAATAGCGGAGTGATACCGAACCACCAATTTGGCTCCTGTTCTTATCACTCCACTGTACTACTATGTCACCGTATCGTATCTATCGCTTTTGAGAAAAAAGGATATGGCTCTCCGATTATTCTTGACATTGAAAAGCATTTGGTAGTGTCTGGCGCAAGGGTCTTCTCTGGAAAAATAAAACCTCACTTGCTTCCTACTTACTTTTAATCTTATTTCCAAGACAGATTCTTCTATACTTCCATTGTCGATTTCCTCCTTCTTTTCTCAATACAGGGGTGTACCGCGAGGAAGAGTTTTAGACCATATTATCTCTATTCCGTTTACACCTCTGATATTCCGGAGCACCCATGCACCACCTTCTATACCGTCTCTGACGATACAGCCATCATTTCTTCTTACAGAAACGCAAACCTAGCAACTATAGCTCTTCAAAATTTATTTTAATTTAGATCAGTGGTTCTACAAAAGACAAATCAGAATAAATGCCTCAAAATCGAGCCATGTAAGCTTTTCTCTACTTAAAACTTCGTGTCCAGCAGTCGAAATTGACAACGACGAAGTACCTTCCAAAAACTATGTACGTTATCTCGGACTATGCTTGGAAAAAAGACTTACTTGGGGCGTACATACAAAATTAAAAAGACAAGAACTGACAACACGCTACAAACAACTATCACATCTTCACTTGACTTACGAAGGAAACGACTTATCTATAAAAGTATACTAAAACCTATTTAGACATATGGAGCAGTACTTTGGTGTTCAGCAAAACAAGTCCACTTACTCAAGATACAAACAACACAGTCCAAAAATTCTCAGAGCAATTGTTAATTCTCCATGTTACATTTCGAATTACACTATGCACAACGACATGGACATTCCCACTATAAAATCATATATTCATAACAAATACATAACATTCCACTCATCGACGAAAAAACACCCAAATTCACTCGTTCTTTCGCTTTCCTACTCCCTGTTACCTGGAATTGATAGGAAAAGATTAAAAAGACATTGGCCAAGAGACCTACTCAACTATTGATATTTCCATTCCAAAACTTGATGTTCCTATAGTAAAGTAAAGAGAATAACACTTGGATCAAATTCGCTGGATGCAATTGCGCAGGTGCAAATTTAAATTCTAGAAGAAATAAATGAAAACACTTGATAGAAATTTCAAAAATTTGTGTACTCCGTTTGGTTGCTACTTAGCTTAATATACTTCTCACGTAATAACAACCATTTTTTAAATATGTAGTTATTGAAATTTACAACTGTATTACATCAATACTACAGGTAAGTATAATGAATGATACATTGTGGCATGGATAAAGTAATTTAGAGAAACAACTTAGTGGTAGTACTAAAATGGTCACGAGACCATCTTCTTTTCAGACGCCTCGGAGGATTATCAAAAATTAAGAAGTTCCTAGGTTTGTAACGAGTGGGTTTGAGTGGGAATAAAGTTTTAAAGTTTGATGAAAGGATTGATATCAGGCTTAGACTAAATCAGCAACAAATGTGACATTAATATCCTTATGGGTGACTTTATTGGTAACAAAATAAGGAACATTAAGGACTTTACGAAGGATTTGGGATTGGAGAGATTGGATACGAGAGGAATTTGATGGTTTAGTTGAATCCAAAATTTCTACTCCGTAAGCCGAGTTTCTATGTGATAAACTTTTTATACAAAATTGTACCTCTGAAGAAGTGTAAGATAGGGAAGGCACAGATAGAGGAATTGGCGAAGTTAAAATTCGTTGTAAGTCTGAGCAATGGTCTTGGTCAAGCAGGTGATGTTGAAATACGCCGATAAGATGGGACGATTTTAAATATATAGTTATATATTGCAGATCCATCTTGATTCTCGTTATGCAGAAACTAAAGCTGAAAGTAGACAGCAGTCGATTGAACTGCCTCACCTCAAAGGTGCATGAGCTATGAGTCGCTAACCACATTCCGGTAATACGAATTGTGGCAGAAGTGAACATTTGTGGCCTGGTGCATAATAGCGGCACTTACGTTTCACAGCAGGTTAATATCGCATCACAATTTCTGAAAAGTTTTAGAATAAGAACTATCGGTTCCTATATAATACAATACATTTTTAAATAATTAATTTTAATTATAATCAAATTAAGAATTTCTATTGAAATAATAAAAATTATTCATGTTTTCAACATTTTATATATGAACATATGAATTGTTCAAGATCAAAATACAAAATAGAAAACTCCCCAATTAAAAAAATTAACTTCTATTAAGGCTTTGATAGTCTGCCTACAAATGTTTGGAGGATTTCTGATATTTTCTTTTTCACTGATTATTTAAACTTCCTCACATTTCTTACCTGATTACTTTTATACTCACTGCTGAACCTAAAATATTTCTGCTTGATTTTTCCTGGAATTATTATAGAGAAATATTTATTTTTATTGTCATTAATACATTTTGACTATCACATATTTTAGTATAATTTATGTTACAATATGGTTCATACTGCTGTTAGTTACAGATGAGATAATGCTGAGGATATCTTAAATATGACGGGAACATCGCAATTTATATTAAAATTATATTACAATTATATTTTATATTTTATATATTATTAAAATTATAATTAAAACAGTACCTATACTTAAAACACTGATAATAATAAGACTATTATAAAAATAACGTATTCGAATTCAAGGGTCCTACAAAAGTAACTTCAGCGGAACTTTTTCTGTTTGTAAGTTCTGAACTAAAACACCCTTCACTCCTAAGCACCCTTATGGCTGCTTAAGAATATCAAATGTTTATCTTGTTTTGTTTTCTTTTTTTTCTACCATAAGCACTAAATAAGCTAGCTTGCTTATAAATTAAACATTGTGGGTTAATCAAACTAATCATAAATCAGTTTGCACTGAATTAGTGTGATTATGAAGTGAATATTAAACAAGGTCTAGTCTTAGTTCTACAGCAGGATATCCAAACTAGCTTTGGTGATTTTTTTTCTTTCTTTTTAAGAGAACATAGTTGAACTTAGTTTATAGCAATCTAATGTTGTTTGTTTTCTTGGGTTTAGGGGGCGTAAAACATCTAGGTCATCAACGCCCGTTGGTTATTAAGTTATGGCAACCCACCAATCCGGGTCCGAGAAAGAACGAAGCGAGAGGCGCGCCCAGACTCGAAGGGGCAGGCCGAAGTCCAGAAGGCGCCCAAGCCCCACAAGTAAAGGTGGTTATATTGTTATTTAAGACACGAAGATTGGTCAGAGGATGTGGATAAAAACCATGTTAACACCCAACTACACATATATATTTCACATCAAATGGTGGTCATCAGTTTACACTTAGTAATGAATTTAATGACCGCATCTATTGTGGATTTGTCATCTCTCAGAGCCATTGAGATATTAAAAGGTAACCCAAGTTGGTGTAGCACAGATCGATAGTAATGGCATTCTTCGAATATGTGTCTGAGTCAAGATGTGTGTGATGGTCAAGATGCCATTGCATTTTGGACATTTCGGAGGTGCTTCTCTTGTCATTAGGTAAACATGGGTTAGTCGACTATGGCCTATTATGAGGCGTGTAATTACCACTTCTCCACGGCGTTTGCTACGGTTGGAGGTAGTCCATGGATTTACGCATTTCTTAATACGTTTTAATTTATTGGATGGACTTTCGTCCCACATTGATTGCCATCTATATTTTACACACTCCTTTAGAGGGCGTGCAAGCTCTGGGCCAGTTAAGATAGCTGTGCCTATACCCGGGAGAGATAGTGCTTCTCTTGCAGCTTTGTCCGCCATCTCATTTCCTATGATGCCTACATGGCCTCGAGCCCAGACGAAGTGGGCTGACTTGCCTATACCTCCTATCATTATTAAGTATTCGTGGATGTGGTGAATGATCGGGTGTTCTGAGTACATACCATTCAATCCTTGGAGAGCGCTAATTGAGTCAGATACTATTGTTATATTATCTATTGGTATTTCTGTCATGCAAAAGTAGAGAGCGGATGCGATGGAATTTAATTCAGCTGCATAGACATTACAAAGATGGTGTAGTTTTGCTTGTGGGTTGAGTTTGGTGTAACAAAAGCAGATCCTGTTGAGCTATCAGACTTCGATCCATCAGTATATATAGCTGTATGTTTTGGTAGGGTATGGATGAGCTGCTGGTATCTTTCCTGATATTGTAAAGGTGTTGTGTTTTGTTTGCGGAATTTGGAGAGCTGGAGGTATATTTTTTGAAGTTGGTAAGTCCACGGAGGTGTGTTCATATCTAGAATTTTAACGTTTGTTGCTTTTAATTCATTGATAGCGAAAGAAAATCTTTCTGCGATTGCCAACCTTGCATTTCTTGTCTGTAGGAACTGTCTGGAGAATTTAGTTTGAAATATATACTTATAGGCTGGATGTGAGGGTTGCAAGTATAGTCGGGACAGATAGTTCATTGCCTGTTTTTGAGGCCTAAATAATAGTGGTGGGACACTTGACTCAGCACATATACTTAAACTTGCCCTAATAAGGGGCTTGTCTTAAACGCACCAGTGGCAATGCGGATTCCGGTATTGTGGATGGTATCGAGTTTGGCTAAGCTTTGGAAGCGAGCTGAGCCATATAATACAAAGCTTCCATAGTCTATTTTGGAACATATCAAAACCTTATATATTCTTAGCATCGTTGATCTGTCTGCTCCCCATGATGTTCTACAGAGGATTTTTAAGATTTTAATTTTAGAAATACATTTTTCTTTAAGAATATTAATATGAATATTCCAAGATAATCGCCTGTCGAATAACAGCCCTAAAAATTTGCATTGTTCAACATATGGCAAAGGTGTCTCTCCTAGAGTAAGTTCAAGGGACGGTGGGATTCGTCTTTTTAGGCTAAAGTGGACACACTTAGTTTTTTCTGTGGAGAATTCAAGACCTGTTAATGCAATCTAATGTTATTTAGTTATACATTTTAATAAAAATCTTTTATTTAGTAAAAAATAGGCCCTAGAAAAAATTGTTTGAAAATCCTAGGGTCAGCTCTCGTCCCGTTCTTCATAAGATCTGTTAACTTTTCTTAGGTAAATTCGTTAATAAATTATGAATAGATGTAATATAAATAAAATAAATATAAATAAAGGAGAGAAGTTATAATTATACCATTAATTTCTATAATTTTGTGATGCTAATTGTTTAATTATTGGCCTTTATTCAAATGATAATACAGATTCGTGTTACGGGTTATATAGTAAATTACCGAGAATTTCAAGGGATATTTTTTATAAAGTAAATTAAAATGTTATTTATATTCATAAGTCATTGTTTTGATATTAATTTTCGCAAGATGTTATAAGAATGTAGTTAATAAATTACCTTTGCTTCATGTCATAGTAACAACAAGGCATTGTAGGATCTACAAGTTATTAAAGAAGCCAATCCATTTCTATTACTTATTAATAAATTACAGGAACAGTTAGTGCAATATTCGTGGCTAGCATTAACATCATGTTCTGCATTCACTTCTCTTGTTAAGAAAAAAACCTGATAGCAATAAAAAGAACAATACGTGAGTAGTACTTGATAAGTTAAAAATAAATATAATTAACATGATAAAAAAAATCTACATTATCTGTGAATGATTCATTTAATGGTGCCTTTTGTAAATAATGAGAATTTGTCTGGATTCTAGTTTAAATGAAGAGTTATGTATTTATAATTATTTCGTAATATAACTACCGTTTATTTTTATTATATATTTATTATATTTTTATTAAAAATTTTATCATTATATTTTTATCTTTGGCTGTTGTTCTGTCAAGTAATGGGGTAGATTTAAAGGGGTGGGTTCTAACTATTTACGAACAAAAATTACGTTTCTTTCTTACTACTGTTTAAATGGTAACTGTTGAATCTATAGTTTCTAAAATAGGAAAAACAACACTATTAGAATTAAAATCTATCATGAAAAATACTGATAGAGGTCACGGTGATATCTTATGTTTGTGTATATTTTAATAATACCTACTACTTGAGCGAATATTTTGTCATTTATAAACATAAAGTAAAGATAATATAAAGTATCAATGATATAGAAATATATTTTTAAATAAAGTTCTAAGTAAAGAATTTTATTCCTAGCTTGGATATTTATTTATTTTTATAAATAATTCGGGAGGAGCGATAAAATGCCAACTTAATGGGATTTCTAAAAAAAAAATGCTGAAATTGTTTTAATTCGTCGTTTAGAAATATACATTGTTTGCAGAGGTATTTTGATTAAAATTACTAACAGCTATAATTAGGAAATTTCGTTTTGTGTTATGACACCTCTGCTATTAATTTGACTATTTATTTTAGCCTTAAGGTATAACCAGATTGAATATTAAAAAAAAAAAATTATCAACACTTTTCAAGTAAAACTAATAATAATCAGCAGATTGGTTTAATACAATAATTGCGATTATGTAAAATAATCAATTCCAATTTTAAACAAAAATGAATAGCCCTCTGTGCTTAAACAGCTAGCACATGTGTCTGTTTGTCCGTTGGTTATGTATGTATTGTGTTAATAGCTTAACTCAAAAATAATCAAAAGATTATTGGAAACTGAAATTTGATATTTAAGGTAATTGTATTCCTGAGATTTGACTGAGTTTTTCTTCACTAAAATTGATTAATGATCATCAATATCAAACTTTATCGATATAAACGATTTTCCTTTATAATATCTATGGTTAGTCAGTATATTGTGAGGATTCTGAAATCAGCAATACATTGTGATCGGTTTTCTGCATTCCCGAGTTCTAAGAACGATGTTTATTTTTATTAATGAGTACTTGCTGGCCTTGAACAATAATACCGATAACTTGAGTTATCAATTGTTTTGAGTGCAATTAATTTCAAACAAAAAGATAACTCTAACAGTTTTACCTCATTTTCCTTATGATGTTTGACTATCTACTCAACAGGAAAGATTGCAGAGCAGCTGAATAATTTGAATGGCATCATGCCCCTCCACTTGGACCCTGTCTTCTTCCTTAGTTCTTGCGACTAGATTAGTGTGGATCACCCGGGATGCTCAGGTCAACTGAGGTAGTATTTTCGACTGCGTTAGTGGCTGCTGTCCTCTTATCGTGAGTATGAAAAAAAAAATTTCTATATTGTTCAGTTAAATGCTTAAATCCATTTTATGTTTTCTCATTTGATTAATGATATCGAAAAAAAAAATAAACAGAACGATTTTATTTCAGATTATATATCTTCAGACCCGGTGAATAAATGGTTAAGTAAATTTTTCGTCAAAATGAGTTAATCGAAGTAGTTTTCAAATTAAAAAAAAAACATTAGTTCTAAAATAGAACTTTATTGAGAACTATAATCACATGACAAAGATAACTGACCTAATACCAGCTAAGACAAAAATAGACAAAACCTCGTATTTTCAGAGCTGACATGTTTACAGATAGGAGATGTGGGAGGGAAAGGGTGAATGGTGACGAAATTAAACTTAACCACTTAATCATAAGGTTTTGGGATGAATTTTTGCCGCACTGCATTCTTTTGTTTTTTATAAGTATAGTCTTAGTTTATATAAGTTGGAGAGAGAATATGACAGGGGATTTTAAACAGAAAAAAAGTGGTTATTTGGAAGTAGTGATTTTTTAATGAATTTAAAAGTTTTTGTGTACAAAGTTGTTGTTTTTGTTGAAATGACATGAGGTAGAAAAAGAAAATTATTATTTTCAAAATCAAATCTTATGTTGTTTTAAAGTTAAGGGAAATATATTTGTAGTGCAAAAATATATTACCGATAAAATTCTACTCACTTGAAAACTTGGTAGTTAATTATTAAGAAATGCTTATCTCACGAACCCCTGTAAGATTGGCTAGTATATTAATCGCCCACCCCAGCATTCTGTCGCTGATGATACCATTAACAGATGTAGGGCTACAGGATCGAAGAATAGTCCGAAAGTTGTGATTGACACTGATGTCGGTGCCGACGATGCCATGGCCATCTTAATGATCTTATCCAAGCAGAGCAAGGCGGATATCTTGGCGATAACCACCGTTCGGGGAAACACTGGAGTGGAGAACGCGACGAGGGGGGCGCTTCTGATCCTGCAAGTTGCCAAGCGCACAGAGGTACGTGCCTTTGAAGTTGGTACACCATATGGATACTAATAAATCTAAAAGCATACCAATACTTACAGATCCCGGTTTACATGGGAAGTCCGCAAGGTTTGGTATATGAGCAGAACTCTTCGGATTACTTCGGCTTCGATGGTTTAGGAGACATCTTCGCCAAACCTCCGCTTGATGGCAAACAGGATAGACATGCAGCATTAGCTCTTGCAAACCTGGTAAAGGAACATCCTGGTAAGTGAGAGTATCATAATCGTTTCGGAACAAGTTATGTAGGTAAAAATAATTACATTACTGTTAAACCATTTATTAATGCTATTAAATAATAAGTTTTATTAATGCTTCTGTATAAATTTTGTTTAAGGTGAAATATCCCTTCTTTGTATCGGTCCTCTGACTAACCTCGCTATTGCAATGCACCTCAATCCACATCTGCTTCTCGATCTAAAAGAGATAATCATTCTAGGAGGCTCCTACAAAGGTATGCTTTATGCCGTTACAATAGTTATGAATCAATATAAAAATATTTATTAAAAAAATAGGATAAAAGTTGCTTAGTCAACAAATGAATCGGCAGTGGTTGAAGTAATGAAACCAGTTTTCAAAAAGTATTTTAATTTGTTATGTTGTCCTAACTTTCCCTGAGATCACTCTGTGGGAAACTTAGGATCCATTGATCTGATCCATTTTTAAATAGTTAAATGGGAAGTAACCCTGAGTTAAAGTAATACTTTATAATTATTGATTAAAATACATATCGCTCTCATTTCTAAAGTTGTACCTGGTTGACTGCCCGGATGTTGTTTTAATAAATAAAAATCTTTATAAAAATTAATTATAGGACTTTAACAGTTTTATTTTAAAAAATAGAACTTTTTTAAGAGGGAAAATTTATAATTTGTAAACTTTATCACTTATTTTGTTACAATCAATCTGAATTTCATGCAAACTAAGCTGATGCAAAATATGCATATAAAAAAATAATGATACTGTGCATCACTTTTTGATATCGGAATAGACTACATAGTTTAAAAACTATAAGTTTTTGGCAGCAATCCTCTTTTGTTGATCTGATATGGGCTGAATCGGAACGTATTGTTGTAAAGTCTTGAATTACATTTTTTTTTCTAATTTCTTTGTATGTCCATAAATCGTGCTTTGCAATTAGATGTGTGCAAATAAAACCAACATTAACGTTTTTAATCTTACAGGACGGGGAAACATTCGACCACAAGTTGAATTCAACATTTACATGGACCCAGAAGCGGCTGCTTTCGTATTCGCCAATATTCCTAAATCTAAATTGATTACTTTACTTCCTGTAGAGACAATTGAAGATAACGCCAAATTTACAAAGGTATGTTAATTCTTTCATTTACCTGTCAATCTTCATTTTTATACATCTTCTGTTTGTTTTAACAACATTTGTCCATGCATTTTGATGAAATATTTAAATTATCCATAGCTATTTAAATTTGGAATAGTTTTAAAAAAATGGCTTGTTATTTGTCATTTTTATATCATTCCACCAAGTTTGTAATAGAGGAGGCTTTTGATTAAAAAGCACTAGCCTTGCTTATATGTATGTACTCCTGGCACTTTTGCATGTTTGGAGCACCTGTATGCAATATTGATCGATATATAGCTAAAATGTAAACATCTTTAGCAAGTTATTGCTGTTTAAATTAAATAACTGTTATACTAATTAATATATGTATACAAATTTAAATTACTTGACACTGAACTTACTCATTTCTTCCACACTATTTTATTAGGCGTAAATCGAGTAATAGACCGCGAGATCCAACTATGGCACTATAAAATATGGGGATAAACCTTGATGTTTAGTGTGATTATTTGGCCAATCGAGCAACAAGGAATTTATTTTTAAATAATTGAGACTGACTATAATAAATGTTATGCCGAAATGGTCGTAAAAGGATCAAATCTGTTCGGAATTTAACCGCTTTTTTTAACTTATTCTATGAATCATATGGCTATGATTACATGTATAATTCTATTTAACATATTTACGGCCACTGATGCGTACACGCATCATTAATTTAACAATTTTTTTTATTTTTATAAATTAAAATATTTTTTTATATTGTTACAACAGCTTATTATTTAAGGTTTGCAATTATTAAAAATAACTTTTTAATAAATTTTGTGTTTTTTTAACCCATTGAAAAATAATATTACAGTAGGTTATATTTCAACGCTACTGAGTACTAAGAGTTCAATTTAAATTCAGCCAAATAAGGGTTGCTAAAATTAAATTATCAGATTCCTTGTTTAAAACATTGTTTATTTTAATAGTTGGGATGAAATTTTTGTATTAATTTCAAATACTGTTTTTAGAATAGTCAATTTATTTAATGTTGCGTTACTGTATCATTGGCCTTTCCTATGATGTTTTTACAAAGAAGACAGGGCCATGCATGTGCTATGTTTTTACTCTTGAATATATTTTGAATATTCTAGTGTATATTTGAGATGCCAGAGTATCATTTAGGATGATACTCAAGGTATTATTTCTATGCCTTAGTCTTAATTGGATTCTTTTCCAGAGATCTGTACTTGTGTTTACCAATTTACTCATTTATTATACCTTCAATATATATATTGAATATATATATATATATATATATATATATATATATATATATATATATATATATATATTTAGAGGTACGCTTAATGATTCAGATATAGATATAGCGGATTGCCATAAAATACATAGCAGCAATTAAATTACCCTTATCTGTGATACAGGGGTACATCTGGAGTTCTTCTTGGTAGGGTGTGTCTTCGGGTCTCCCCATCTTCTCGGTCCGCGTTGTTCACCTCTCCCTTCCTTCTTCCTCTGGATCAATGTAGAGAGTCCTTTTTTCCAGTATAGTCTTCGATCCCCTCCCATTTATTATCTTTTAAACCATCTTGACCGTAAGGGGACCATAGGGGACACCTGCGTGACCTACTTCTTGCAAACCAACATTGCTTCATGTGTGAAACGCGATCACTTTCATGATTGTCGCCTGGTATCATTTTGATGATGCTGGAGGTACAATACATAGCACATGTTCTTCTCCCCACCTGTCTAATGAAGACGTGCTCGTGTAGACCAACTGTGAACATGGTGTTATAAAGTGAGAAAGGACAAAATCGGATATTTGATCGTCGGGAATGAAACAAGGCAAAGGTGTAGAGGGTGTAAAAGCCAAACTATTTATAGGTGTGAGAGATGTAATGTTAAATTACACCCTGATTGTTTTAAATCATACAACGAATAAAAAATGAAAATTGAGATTTTTTTGTGAAAATAGTGTGCAAATTGTAATATTTAATTTCTTTGAAGGAGTTTATTATTCAAACGATTGTAATAAAAGTTTCCATAAAACAGTATTATTGTATGATTTATAAACATATCACCTTACCTATCTCTAAAAAAAATAAAATAAATAAAAAAGTATATCCATATATTATACTCTACAGGCCAATGTTGCGTGAGCGCAACATTTTCTACCGCCATTGGGGCTGAATTAAAAAAAAATATTATTTTACTTTAATTTTTATCAAACTACCCTAAAAGTATTTCTTTGGAAAAAAATCAAAACTTTGAACTTATTCTGGTCTTGGCCGTAAATGGGTTAATAAGAAAGAAGTGACTATATTCCTTTCTAAAGAGGGTTCTTTAATTAGAAAGATATAAATAATAATTGAGTTAACCTAAGGGCGAAATCTCAACTGATTCCCTTAATACAGTATCGGTATCGCATTTATCGATAATCATCATTAATTATTTACGCTTAGCTTTTCAATTATGTTGGCAATAAACAGTGATAGCTTAATCACGCTAGGTCTCTCAACCCAATTTTAGTTAAGATTTCTGTTCTCAGAGCTGGAGATTAAACGATCTTGGGAGAATAGATTCCAGTTTAATTAAATTCTTAAACAAGGCTGAGAGAAAGGGTCTGTCCTATGACAACCATTCCTGGCTGGCATTCGATCCCACGGCCGCCGGTATCCTCTTGGACCCTAGTATCGTCACTTCGCGGAAGGATGCCTGGGTGGAAGTGGAGACTGGAGGAACGTCCTCTCGAGGTGCCATGATTCTGGATCAAGAAACCAATGCAGTAAATGTCAGGATAGTTACAGGCATCGACCAAAATCACCTGGGAGTCATGTTCCGATCTTATTTGAGTGATAATGATGAGTTTGGAAAACTGTGATCATTTTCAGGAAATTGACGATGGAACATTTTTTTGGAAAGTAAGGAATTTCAGAAGATTAACAAAGAAAGAGAGATAAAAACCAAAGTCCATTAGTAAATCTAAATTAAATGATTTAAATTTATTTATACTATAATTGTAACAACGTCTGTAAAAATGACTGTTCCTAATTTTTTCATTCTTTTTTGCTAGTTGTTTGATTGATTTTTTTTTTTGTGAAATGTATCAAGTAAATAAAAACTTCACATTATCTAAGTTATTTATCACTATTACCTACTATAGTTGATAATGATGTTGTTGAGGATACAAGCTGGAAAAGTACACTTCCTCTTTAATATATATATATAAATATATATTAAATATATTTAAATTTTTATATACATATATATATATATATATATATATATATTAAAGAGGAAGTGTACTTTTCCAGCTTGTATCCTCAACAACATCATTACTTCATTCACTAAAGATTATTTCACTTAGGACGCATTTCAGGACTTGGAAACAATCAACAACCAAATATTGATTCTTTAAAGTAGTGTAAGTCCATTATTTGAGACAGCTGTATGCGTGAGATATTACTGTAATTTCTTCTCAGTAATCAACTTATATGAAGGACAATTATTATCTAAATGTATTTATTTTGAAGAGAAAAGATTTAAAAATTATAACCATCATAAGAATAATAAAAAATACTAACTATTATCGTTTTACATTTTTTAAATATTTTCTTGAAAACAGGTCTACCGAATTCTACAAAACTAGCCCAACTGTACTTGCGTGTAATTCCACTTCACAGCTCACCCCGAGAAAACGGGTGGAATATAGCTACAACGAAAATAAAATTGTATTTATACTAATAAATAAATAAATACAGCTCTTAATGACATAATATGATGCTTTAGCAATTTGAGTAAAGTAGAAATGAAATAAAATAAAAATATTTTGGTTTTGGTCTTGTTTACAGATTCCATGTTCGACGCTTGTAGTGATGGACTCATAGTTTGGGTCTTTTATTAAATGCTAAAGTGAAATAATATTTAAGGATACTAAAACAAAGGAAGTCATAGGTTTACAACAAAGATTAATATAAAATAAAATATAACAATGTCAGTATCATATATCTACAATCTTTGTGAATCAGTGGTTAAGTCAATTTTCTCCAATACTTATCGAAGAAGGATCTTATAATTTTCACAGCTCATAAGGAGCTAAGTCAGGAATAGGCTATAAATGGAATTATTGTATATATTATAGATTATTTTCAAGCAAAATAACTACGAGAATCGCGATTGCTACAACACAATTAAATCACTCTTGACAAATTTCGACATAACCCATAGTTGGATCCAGGGGGCACGGGGGCACGTATCATGTGATGATAGTTGTTAAAATAACATGAGTGAAACTATTGTTTAGATATTTTAATAAGCCTTTCTATAAATATTACAAGTCTATTTCTACGATATTGTTGATTTTTTTGCCCGTCTGCCTGTTGCCCCCAGAAAAAATCCTGGATTCGTTCTTGGGCATAACCACTTATTTAGCTGGGCTGCAGATATAGTTTTCAATGTTTCAATCGATCGTGAAAGTTCTCAGATCAAAACAAAAGCTATATTTTAACAATAATGCCTTTTAGCTAAATGCACTACAACTATATCCAACTATACTAAACTACAAACAAACAAAAGCTATATTTATCTAGCATAACATTTTATCATAGTTTTGCTCGAATCAATCATCGAAATTACTATTCAAAGAGGAAGAGAGCTACAGTGCTACAAATGGCAACATTACACCTTTAATTTCATAATCCTTTCACAGTTTCGCAACCCAGCAGGGAAAGGTAGCCACTTGATCCTGTGAAATGAAACCCCCACCTCCGGGTGGCATTACCTTGTCTGTCAGTTCGTGTAACTGAATTAGACTGGTTTAGTTCGTGATGATCAGGACAATTTGTGCAATATATCTCTCTGCGGTAGCAGCTGCTGTTTTCCTGTCGTGAGTACATTAATATTAATTTTATACAATGATTTATGTTTTATTATACTATTAAAATATGAATGAGATATTCAGACTCGTTATCTCCTAATCTAGATCTGTACTCAATTAAGAGTTGCTTTTCCAAGGAATCTATTAAGTTCACTATTTCATGTTATTATAGTCATGCACAATATTGTGTTAGACGACCTTAAGATTGCCAGCTTATGTTTGTATAGATAAGTTTAATACTAGTGAACAAATCCGACTGGAATACATTAGGAATGATATAACATTATGGTTGTATGTCTATAGAATATTACTGTAATAGTTGTGAAAAATAAATTAACAGCGTATAAAATTGTAAAATTATTGTATAATTTAATATATTAATTAAACTATTGTGCTCTAATATTCCAAAGAAATTTATTCTATCTCAAGAAAACATAACTTTCGCTATAAATAAGATCGTTGAATTGTAATAAATCGATGGAAGACATAATAGGTGATAAATAATATTAAAAGTCCGCCCCCCTTTTTTTGCCAAGTCTAAAATAAATAAGCAAAGTTAACAAGGGTTATAAATGCATCATATATTTTACGAGCATGAGGCATTAATTAATGTAAATTGTCAGCCGTTTAAAAAGTAATTAAATCATAAAATTCAGGACGTAGTACTGTTTTCATTAAATTAAATCTTTAAAATGGTTCTTGGAAATTATCAATTGAAAAAAATTACAGAAAAATTAAGAATTATTTACATATATTTTAAATATAAAGAATAAGTAGTTCAGAATGTCAACATTTTACTAACGAATATTAATCGCAGAAGTTATTGTAGATTTACAATTATTTTTATGAACACCTACATTAAAAAGGCACAAACGTTTATTTATTAAATATTTTATTTTAAAGAGAAAAGATATGCCCTCTGCTGGGATTCGAATCCGGATCTTCTGTCTCTCCGTGACAGTGCTCTGACCATTTGAGCCACCGGAGTCGCCTGCCGGCAGATCGCTTTATTTACTGGAGTCGCCTGCAGGCCGGTTTATTTATTAGGTTTTAAAATTTTCAAGGGTAGATTAAAAGTTCACAATTAAAATATATTTTTTGTTTAACCAAACTTTTTATCCACCGAATTACCTAGTAGACTTTTTAAGTAGTTAATAGATTATTTTAAGGCCTCATTGAATTTGCTCATTCTTTCAACTTCATAGGTATAAGATTGTTGGGAATCCTGAAAAATATGTTAACAGTACTTTATTATTTAGTGCCCACTTTCTTAAGTCCATGACCCATTAAACTTTCAAACTCCTTTCAAGAAAACTTTAAGAAGGTTTCATATTCAGGTGGAAAGTCTTCTTTATGACAATTATGAATTACAATAACTTCAAATCTTGAGTGGCTTTGTGCAATTTATTCGGGCCCAAACAAAGAACGGACAGAAGGTCGGCAGGTCCAAGCCAAGCCCCTTTTTTAATGTAAAGGTCATGATCACGGGCAGTGTACCATTTCATTATGGTACAGGCTAAGTACATGCATAAATATTTATATATATGAGTCTAATGTATACATATGCATAAATAAATGTACAGGAATACTTCTAGGTTCGGAAGAATATATAAAAACTACACAAGTAGCAATTGTGTACTTAAGTGATTAAGTTAATGACTTAACTTTACTTTCATTCAGATTTTTTCAAGAAAATATGGAAGATTGGCTGAATTCGATTTAGTAGGAGAGAGGATTGGAGGTACAGGAATGAATCATTGATGGAGATACAAGATTGCCTATTCTCAAACCCTGGTTCGCTCAGTCATGCTCTTGACCTGAAGTTTTCTCCAGTAACAGCAGGATGTCTGGTTCAATAAAGTTCCTGAGACTTTCTTGAGAAGAGGATAGATTGGGTATAGTTGATTTTGGAGGCTAACATGGCTTTAAATTTTGACCGTTCTATAGGAAAAACATTCAAACCCAGGACCGAGTACAGGCAGTTTAGGATCAATAGGGAAAGAAGGAGAAATGTTATCTCTTATGTTTTTATTTTTGTTCATATTTGCATCCACGCTTGTTAAGATCTCCTAAAGTACGAGTATATTTAAACAAATGTAATAAATTACCGCCGTAATAAATGTACGCAAAATTTACCTACTTGATCCAGTGCTTAGGTACGCTGGACTGATACACAAGAAAAACGAATTTTAATATCTGGTGTTCGGGATCGAAATCGGATTACTCCAAATTTAACAAATACACTCTATCACATTTTCACTAATTTATTTACGCAATGCTTTATGCTTCCGAAACTACAGGTTCCGAACCTGCCTAAAACCATGAGAAATAAGGTGGAAAAGTGCCGTGTTAGCCAAATTGCTTGACTAAACTATAGAAAAAGTAAATTTTGGAAATTTCTGAATTACTCGCTTTTGATCCTGAGCGCTTCATATAACTCAAAATGGTGTAAGCAGTATAATTTATCTTTCTTTTATCAATCACTGAGTTATACTCTCCTCCCGGCTCAGAATCAGACAACGCGTCACAAAAAAAAATTAAAAAAAGTCTCAAGTATAGGGCAGTGTATTTTATAATCCCGGCCAGCTTTAGAGCATCTCCTTCTAATTCTGTGGCCACCCTGATGCAGTGCCAGATTAATGAAGGGGCTGAGGAACCATTTGTCCGGTATTGGCAAACCAAAAAAAAATAATAAAAAATTGTTCAGGTAAAAAATATTGTTTTTCTGATTATATAATATTAATATCGAAATATACTATAATATATATCATTGTTTACATTTACTGAAGATAGGGAATCTCTAATTTCGACCCTACCCTGATTACCTGCCATTAAATTACTACCAAAAATGTAAAAAATTTCATAATAAAAAAAAACAATTTAAAAGCAACGGTGAATGCATCAGATATCGAAAATCGTTTTAATTCATTTTCTTAGTTTGGTGTAAAGATTTTATTAAATTATTAACCACTTGTACTATAAAAAAAACAGAAACTGAAAATCTTAATAGATAATACGGCACAATACACAAATACATATGATTATAGTATAGCTAAAGATTATTTTATCATCCTAGAGCTGCATTAAAAATCATTTTACACAATTTTGACAATATGGTACGAACACAAATGTATATTACAGCTCACAATGAAGCTATAATATGGCCATATTTAAATTAAAATTATTTAACATTTTTGAGGCATGTTTTGATTTCTGTATTTTTTGAATGAAGTATAACGAAAAGAATTTATCTGTTAATATTTCTCTACAAATATGCTTTAGTGATAACCAAATTATTATTATTTTTTTTAATTCATATTTAAAAGTACGAAAGTATTGGAATATCTAAAATAGACTAGTACAATTTCAACCAAAATTAATTATTTGTTTATTTCGGACGATATTTGGACTCACCTGAAACAGACAAATTTAAAGACAATATCTGGCAAGACGATAGGAACAAAACATCTTTTATTTTACTAATTTTCTCACGAAACAAATGAAAAATATATTCTGCTATACCATGACCTATTTCTGACATATGAGGTAATATTATATAAATTTAGGTTTCAGGAAAACACGTCCACATACATAAGATACAAAGAACACCATTCTAAATTCTATGGAAAAAAATGTAATGTTTATTTCGAATCACAACATACGCATATGAACATTTCAACCTTAACCATAATCTTATATTAACGAGAAATACATCACATTTCACTCCTCAACAAATCACCATAATCCTCTTGTTCATTATTTTTCGCTATCTCTCTGTTGCCTCAATATTGAAAATACATTGGCTTTGAGACTTGCCCTGAAACCAAATTAAATTAACCAATCTTTATGTCTTTGAAATCATAGAGTGAAATCTTGTGTCATGAAATTTTTAGGATAGTACGAAGATATATTAAAGAATAGTATAAAATATGCTGTTTCATTATTATTGAAATTGTTTTACTAAATTTGTTGAATTGAGTAAATCAATTTCTTTCACTCATAAAATTCTCTCTCCTAAATTGTGTTTGAAAACAAATTATATTTAAGAAAAACCCTTGATTTATAATTTATATGAATCTGCTTTTAGTTTCATTTTATCTGCAATTTTCATTATTATTCAGGAATATAAAATTTTGTTTTTAATATATATTTTTTATATAATTCTTTGGTTAGAAGCGGTGTAAGAGGATTAAAAAATGTCGGCAACCTAAAGGCGGTGATAGACACCGATGTCGGAGCCGACGACGCCATGGCCATCTTGATGTTGCTGTCCAAGCAGAGCAAGGCCCGCATCATGGCCATCACCACCGTCCAAGGAAACACTGGAGTGGAGAATGCGACCATGGGGGCGATGCTGGCTCTCCAAGTGGCCAAGCGCATGGAAGTAAGAACATTGAACCTCAATAGCATATTAACAACATGGCATCCTCAGATGGAAATGATTGTTACAGATCCCAGTCTACATGGGAAGCCCTCAAGGTTTGGCTTTTGAGCAGAACTCAACGAATTTCTTCGGCAAAGATGGGCTCGGAGACATCTTCGTCAAACCTCCTCTGAAACAGAGGCAAGATGGTCACGCAGCTCTGGCTCTCTTGGACCTGGTCAAGAAGAATCCTGGTTAGTAAATTTCTCTGAACAATTATCATTATTTTTTTATTTGCGCATCTCTTACATAAGTTTTATATAAATAGAGTTACAAGTTTTAATTGTTTAATCGGTTTCAATTTTGATATCTTCCAAAAATACAAGTGATCTTAACCTTTAGGAAGGGATATATGTGTTTGTTGAAGCGTTCATTTCTAGATGAAATGATTACTGAAGTATACACATTTCCTGTTATTTCATTCTCATTTCCATACTAAAGCTCGAGATAACTTGTAAGTTTTCAAAATATTAAAAGGGAAATTAAATAAAAGTTAAAACTTGTTGTGTCTCAAGTCGAAGCGACGATTTTCGGAATAAATACCCTTATTTGTTTTTGGCATTTCTAAAGGATACATATGCATATGTATATTTTTTTCAGGTGAAATATCTCTTCTTTGCATTGGACCTCTGACAAACCTCGCCTTAGCAATGCACCTGTATCCGCGACTTCTTCTGGATCTGAAAGAAGTCGTGATTTTAGGAGGCTCATACAAGGGTAAATGAAGTATAAAATTGTATTATGAGTGTTGGCATATTCGGTTCAACGGCTTTTTTTTTCGTTTCGACTCTCCACTATGTTAAGTACAGAATGCAGCATTAAATATGTTTTAAAAATACTGTCCTTCCAGTTGAGTACATAAGGATTTATATAAAATTTAAAATATTAAACTCGTGCTATGATGTTCGCGGGTGTTTGATATTATACAGAAATCTACCTTGTTTTTGTCAGAGTGACCAAGAGTAATAGTAATGATTAAATTGGACACTCTTTTTAAAAATCTACAAAGCTATTTTAATTGACTTGATTTCAAAAATTTGTACCCCAAAGGTAAAGGACACCATGACACATTTTGTAATTTTTGTTTTTGTTCAGGAGAGCCAACTTTCTATAACTATGAAATATTAAAATTTGTTTCTTGTTTACATATAGAAACAGCTAAAAGGTAATTGTTGTTAGTATTGAAAAGTAATTGGAAGTATTGATCATTTTATTTACTTGCTCAGAACAGAAATACTCCTTACATACAATGAAATAGACGCTCCGCAAAAATAATATTGATTTCAAATTTTTTATGAACACTTCTATTTCATATTTATTGTATACCAGCTTTTGCCCGTGGCTTCGCTCGCGTGAAATTCGGTCTGCCATATCAAGTTTCGTGACAGATCATTTTAAATAAATAATTTAATTTGTTGTGACTATATGTTACTGGTACATCTCAAATTTCAGATATGTATCTAACTTCGAATCTGACGGATTCCATACAATCTTTGTACCCCTATTATATGAAGGGGGAAACCCTTGGGGCTGGAATTATCCAAATTCCTTTTGCATATATTCTTTCAACAGATACAAATATAACTCTATTCGTTGAGACTGTGAATACTAAATTAATGTATAATCCACATATATAACCCAAGATTAACAAAAAAAAACCCGTAAATGATTGTTTAAAAAAATTGCAATATTATAAGCATTAGCAATATTATCACAATTAAATAGAACCTATAACACACATTTCTCTTGAGGTTTTCCATTTCCCTACATTGATTTTCTTCCGGGGAAGATGTTAACTTGTTCGAAATGGAAAGTTAGAGTTTCGTTGAAGGTTCCCATTACTACCACTTCCAACCTTACTACAGCAATTATGGATGGCTTTCCATCCCATCATTAGCGCACTAGATATTAATCTATGGGAAAAGTTTCTGGAAACTTCATTCTCGTAATCGCTCGAGTCACGTCACAAATATTCCAGAATGTCTAGGCGAGGATAATGAAAAACGATAATTTCGTCACTACTTTTTAACTCTTAATTTTATCACTGAAATAAAAAAAAATTGAAAAAGTAATTACTAGTCCGCAATTACCAATGTTGTCTAGTTTTATCTGTTAATCTGCTTTTTGGCTTTGATATCGTTAGTGGCGTTAATGAGGGTGATGGTGATATTTTCTTAATAAACTTGTTTATTGATATTTGTGATCTCTGTTTTTAATTTTAATTCTTACATTTCTAAAGCAATAATTAATAGTTATAATTATTTATATAAATCTTCAGGAAAGGGAAACATACGAACTGGGATTGAGTTCAACATGTACATGGACCCTGAAGCAGCTTCTTATGTATTCAAAAATGCTCCTCAAAGTAAATTGATCACTATAATTCCGCATGAGACCATTGAAGAAATTTCTTTTGCTAAGGTAAGTTTATTTTGCGATTTCTTTTAGTAACAGAAATTAGCATTTCACTTTGGGTCTCTCTTTAAATAATCATTGCAAATTTATAAACATTTAGAATATTTTTATTTTGAAGAGAAAAGATTCGAACCAGGGTCGTCCGCCTCGCCGTGGCAGCGCTCTTACCATTTGAGCTACCAGGGGTCTCCTCCCGCCTAGGGAAAATAAAAATTCTTATTCTCTTCAAATTAACAATATTTAAAAATTGAAACGATTAATAAAAAATTATAAATAATATAATGATGTAAAAAGATTCTAATTTACGCAATGTCCAATGAATATTCTTCCTCGTGTATACATCGCAAAATTGTGACAACATGGGGATCGGTGAAGAGAACGGATTTGTCCTAGGAGGGAGGCGACCCCTGGTAGCTCAAATGGTAAGAGCGCTGCCACGGTGAGTCGGACGAACCGGGATCGATTCCCGGCCGAGGGCAAATCTTTTCTCCTCAAAATAAAAATATTTAAAAATTAAAACAATTAATAAAAATTATATATAATTATTTACAGCTGATTCTTTAAACATTTTATAAGAAGGTCTAAATAATTTTATGAAATCGAACCTTAATTCAGATTATGTATTTTTATCTTTAGAGTTGGAGGCTGAGAGACCTTGGAAAAATAGATTCCGGTTTCATCAGATTCTTGAACAAGGCTGAGAAGCTGTCCCTGTCCAGGATAGAAGACAACTGGCTGGCCGGCGACCAAACTGCAGCTAGCATCCTCCTCGATCCGACCATCGTCACCTCGACAAAGATGGCCTGGGTGGAAGTGGAGACCAACGGCCGGCTCACGAGGGGTGCAATGATCCTTAACCAGGACACGAATTCGACCAATGTCAGAATAGTCACTGCAGTCTTCAAAGCCCGGCTGGAGAGCGTGCTTCTGTCGTATTTGAGAGGGTGAAGAAGAAACGTTAAGAATTAGAGAAATAGACTGACTAAATCATTCCCAATGTCGGATGATGAGTTTGATATAACACACAATCCATTTTATCTGAAAATATTTCGATTGATCACTAAGCTATTATTTTTCTCTGTGATATTAATAAAATAAATTGAAGGTAAAGTACATAAATAACATGCGCAACAAAACATGACATTTCACTTTTAAACACAAAATAACTACAATCCTCCATTTCTTTCACATTCTTATTCAGTGTTACACGACCTAGACACAGATTAAAAAGAGAATGAATGGCCTTGAGACCTGCTGGTTCAGTAATAATTTAACATACTACGTTATGCAATTATTCAAGCAGATTATAACAAGACAAGGTCAAAATTTATTGGTTAAGTAACACAGTTGCTAATATGCTATAATCCAGAAAAAGTCAGTTTATTATCTTGCTAAAATAATATAAATTCAAACGTTTAGGCTGAAAAGGGGATAACTTCAAAAGTTAAAAAATATAATTTTTCAAAATTTTCGCTAGTTCAGTCAATCGATTTCATAGTCCTGAAACTTCAGGTACAGAAGTAGAACCTCAATTATGTTCAGTATAGATATCAACATTAATTTACAGTCTAATAAATTAATGTTAATGGCTACAAAAGAGTTTAAGTTTGCTACACTACTTCATGAAGAAATTTTAACCTGAAGCTTGAAGTAGTTGACAACGAAACGGTAAGAAAGAAAGCGTAACAGCTGCAAATATAATGATTTCAGATTCTTCCGGAGTTTCAGTTTGAGTATGCCATCCGTTATAGTATTTCAAAGGAGTGGTGCACCTCTACTTTGCAACTGGTTGGATGCTGCGCTCTTCTCTGAGTCTGTTTTTTCTCAAAGGTAAGTCGTTTTTAAATAGAAGACTAACTGGGATAATCAAATGGAATTTTGATGTATTCGGATCGAATACAGTTTCAATTAAGTTTTTATTTATTTTTTTACATTTTTATTTATACTACTAATGCTAGTGCATTTCATCTTATATATAAAAAGCAATTGCTGTCCGTTTGTCTCACTTCAGGGAAGGTTTAAACGGTGAGAAACATTAATAATAAGTAACGGAAAATGCTAAAAACGATAATTTAATTTTCCAATATAAAATGTTCCTAGCTGAGATTCCCGATAAAACAGTTGACGAAAATTGCATGTAGTAGTGAATAAAAACATGATACATGGACCTGCGGAGTTTTCAACAACTCACCCTGTCTGGTCGACGGCATGTGTGCCAAGCGATACCCGAGAGACCTGATTGCTGAAACCATCACAGGAAATGACGGTAACCCATTGTATCGTCGGCGATCAGTTGCGGACAGTGGGCGATCGGTAGTTGTGAAGGCAAAACGACAAGATTGATTGAGATTGAAGTAGGCGATCATTGGATTGTGCCATACTTGCCAATATTGTCCAAAGCTGTTGTAGCTCACATCAATGTGGAATATTGTAACACCGTCAAATCAATAAAGTACATATGTAAATTTGTTAACAAATGTAGTGACATGGCCATCTTTGCTGTAACAAATGTAAATGGATCGCTATATAAGCAGCAACGAAGCTATTTGGCGCATATTTTTATTTGCGATTCACGAAAAATACCCTACAGTAGTCCATTTGGCATCTAGAAAATTAAAACAAAAAAGAGTGTATTTCAATCAAGAGAACGCGACGGATAGAGCGACACGTACACCATCGACCACATTAATAAGTTTCTTCTCAATTTGTCAAACAGATTTTGCTCGCACTTTGCTTTATGCTCATATGCCACGCTATTACACGTGAAACGCATCAACGAAATCGTTTCAGCGTGGTAAACTGTAGATAAATATAGGGATGACATGTCTGAGGATGTGTTGCATCGTGTGCTTTGCCAGCTTTGAATCCTACACTACAAAATTACTGCAGAAATTTACAATGAGACATTAATCATGATAGAAGATATGTGTTTATTGATGGTAAATAAAGTTTTGTCGTGTTTCGGCAAGACAATACCCGATCGACCTATTTGCGATTCATTTAACCACGAGTTGCAAAGAGAACAACAATACGATACTGAAGTATTGGCCGAAACAGTTCGTTCAAATGTTCCGCAATTGAATGAACAATAAAGAATTGCGTACGCTACTTGGGTAGAAGCTGTGAACAGTGGATCTGGTGGGATTTACTTCCTGGATGCTCCCGGACAGAAAACATGTTCCTACATTCATTGCTGTTGGCAAAGATCAGATCACAATAGCTGCAACATCGTTAGAAGGTGGACGAATTGCACATTCAGCATTGAAATTATCGCTAAACATGCAAATCAACGAAGCACCAGTTCGCAGCACGCCAAACAGTGCAATGGCCATGAATTTGATCGTTTGGGATGAATTTACGATGGCCAACAAGAGGTCACTGAAGGCACTGGACAGAACGAATACTAAATTTTCAGAATTTTATTCCAGGAGAATTAATTTCTTACAAATCAGTTGACACAGTTACAAACCAGGATGACGTAGCCAACTATCCCACAGAGTTTTTAAATTCCCTGGATTTGCCTGGACTACCACCTCACAATTTACAATTAAAATTAGGATACGTTGTGATTATGCTGCGTAACATTAATCAACCTCGACTGTGCAATGGAACGAGACTGGCTGTGAAAAAGCTAATGAATGACGTCATCGAAGTCAAGATCATCAAGGGAAAATACAAAGGAAAGGATGTCTTGATCCCGCTTATACCGATGTTTCAAACGGATTTGCATTCGATTTTAAGCGTCTACAATTTCCCTTGCGTCTGGCCTTTGCGATGACCATGAATAAATCGCAAGGCCAGTCGTTGAAAATTTGCGGAATCAACTTAGAGTTTCCCTTTTTCGCGCATGGGCAATTATATGTCGCGTGTTCGGCAAACCATCATCTTTATTATTTAAAAAATAGAAAAAATATAGTACATCAGAAAGCTTTAAATTGCTTGAGTGTCTAACTGTGTTGCATTTAATGTAGATAAAAATTTTGTTTTAAATTTTGACCATATTTTTCACAAAATTTTTGGTGATACGAAGTTCACCGGGTCATCTAGTACATAATAAATATACATGATTGTATAAATATCGAAGTTAATTGAAATTTCTGATCTAAAAACATCAAGTAATTATTGAATAGAAAAGGGAAATATAAAAAAAATACACAAAATAAGTTAGACTTTAAGGTTTAATAGAATTGTTTAATTTTTTAACTGCACCCCTGACCATTTTACACTCTTTTAAGAACTATCGAATCAATTATTTCCAAGTGAATATAATTCTTTCATAAAATTTTACATTATATGAACAGTCAGTATTAAATATTTCAAAACAAGAATATCACAATTACATATCTTATTTAATTGCATTTTTTTTAAGTTGCATTTAAAGTAACTTATTAATTAAACTATACGATTTTAATTATTTTTGGAAAAATTTATTACAACGTTTAGTAGTGATGAAAAAGAATATAAACGAAAAACTAATAAAAATATATGCTTTATTAATTAAAATTATGCATACTTTATTTATTTCCTTAAATGGTCGGACAGAAAATTTAGGGAGTTACTTGTGGTCTAGTGGTTAGTATAACAACCTGCTATGACCAAAATCGCGGGTACGCAGCCTGGCTGGTGGCCTTCAGATCGGACGTAAAATGGGATTTCAGAGCCTACACGTTGTCAGGCTCTCATAAAAAATCCTTATAGTAATTATACTAGGCGAAATTAAGGACTCCCTCCGTAGCATCGTCCGATTAGCTATAGTAACATAGATTTACGTTTTATTTTAATGAGCATGTTTTTATTACTGGAGTTTATCTTTCTTAGTCAATCATTCAAGTAAGTAAAATAAAACCTTTTTCCAGTCATATATTTTTTCTTTATTTAAAACGTTTCAACATTACTTTGTCATTCTCAATTCTCAATGTTGATAGACTAACATAGATTTACGTTAAATTTATAAACAAACTGAAGATAAAATAATATTAAAAGCTAGAAAAAAGTAGTGTGATTGGATGGGTGGAAAATAGTTGACTGGATACTTCAAATGATGGATTCCATTGGTCAGGGGGTGCAGCCAATGATAACACAAAAATAAGCAAAACTTATTGTTTATTGATCGTGCCAACGTTTTAGCCTACGTTATAGGCCTTCTTAAGTGCAAATAGTGGGTGAGGTGACTTTTCACAACACTAAAAACTCTAAAAGAGTCTTAGAGTATCTCTCGTTGAGTGCAGTGCTTCTAGTGTTTCCTCTATAATTTTTCGTCTCAATTTCCTTTTATAAACTTATTAGTGAAAAAGTATCAATCCGTAGTTAATTTATTAATAGCAAGTAACGTGTTAAAGAATTATTAGTGACATTAAATTTCATAAACAATTAAGGAATTCAACAACATTGAAGTAGTGAGAGTTGTTACGGGTGCTAATCCTACTAGTCTCCCAGTAAGTAAACAATCAGATTGGAATTATTCCCAGCCATTTCCTTTTAAATTTACTTGATTATATATATATATTTTTTTTTTTCATCTCCTCATTTTTTAAGATGGTTACTTGCAAAATTTGTAACAAATCAGCAGGCCGTGATGAGAAGGCAAGAGTAGCTTGCGTTACGTGCCTTCAGTCTTATCATATTAAGTGTGCGAAAATTGATTCTATGGACTCAGAAATTGCTAAATTATGGAAGTGCCCTGAGTGTTTATTAGCGACCAATACAATGCCGGTATCCGAACCTAATCTAATGTTGAATATGCTAAGATCACTCACAGAGGAGTTCAAAGAGATGAAAGCTAAAATGAAATCCTTAGAAGAGCTGAAAGAGATAAAAGAAACAATGCAAAAACAGTCTGAGCTATCTTTTGAAAATAGTGACAGACTTCATAAAATTCAAAACCTGCTTGAAGAGCAGAACAAACAACTGGAAAGAGTAATGCTAGAGAACAAATTTTTAAAAGAAAAAGTATCAGTACTAGAGGGTAGCCTTAACCACGCCGAGCAGTACCAATTAAAAAACACTATTGAAATTAGGGGCATCCCTGAAAAGCAAGGAGAGACCACTGAAGGTCTAATACTAAGCGTCGGAGCAGCCCTGGACGTTAAACTGTGCCCCGAAGATCTGGACCACGCCGTACGGCTCAGGGCAAGACAAGAAGGAACTCCTGGCCCCATCATCGCCAGATTCGTGCGACAAGCCCTAAGGGACGAATTGGTTCGTCAGAGGAAAATAAAAAGGGACTTTTCCACTCGACACCTAGGCTGGGGAGAGAATGAGGCGCATCGCGTCTACGTCAGTGAAGCTATGACTCCTACCAACAAGCATCTTTACAGGCTAGCCAGGCAGAAACAGCTATCTGCTATCTGCAAAAATTAAGTATGTTTGGTTCAGTGGAGGCCGAGTCAGATGTAGACAGTCGGACGGTTACCCAGCAGTGACAATTAGCAAGCCTAGTGATCTGGACGTTTTCAGCTGAGTGTCGTCCAATAGTCACCTTAACTTTTCACTTTTATTTTTTTAGATAGATTTGTACTCTTTTATAGTTATTTTTCATTTCCTTTTTCATTCAGGTAGAGAAGAAGTGCTTCTATATTTGAAACTTATTTTTTATTTAAGCAGTTTCCTTTTTTTTTACAACAGTTATTTATTTTTACGAATTTCTTTAATTTCATTTTTCTCAGAAAAGACAATTTTCATATCACTCAAAACTATCTTCACATCATTCACTCATTATGATCATCGTTTAATTTATTCTTTGCCCGAAAAGTTTTCATTTTCTATCCCTCAATCCGTATTCCGTTAACCTGTCATTTCTCTCTCTCGTCCTTAGTTATGACTAATTTACTGAACTGTTGTCACATTAACGCACAATCCCTTATTGCACATATTGATGAGTTTCAGAAATATTTCCAAGATAACTTTTACCATGTCATAGCGGTCTACGAAACTTGGCTCAAACCTATCATTCTTTCTTCTCAATTGTCCCTTCCTAACTATTCTCTCATACGTCATGACAGATCTGACCGCAGGGGAGGTGGAGTTGGTATATATATCCATGAAAGCCTTAAAGCTAAAATCCTTCTTCAATCTCCCGCTTCAACCTTTCCTCACCTAGAATACATATTTGTTGAAATCTCAACTTTCTCCTCTCCTCTTCTGTATGCAGTAGTATACCGACCTCCTCATGTTCCATTCGACAACCACTTCGAATCCTCTCTTCTTCAACTAGTCTCTACCTACACCAATATAATTATATGTGGTGACTTCAATATTGATATGTCTTCGAATTCCAGCAATCAATCCTTTTTCTCAAATCTAATATTCTCTCTCAATCTTTACCTAGTTCCCTACTCTCCAACTCATCACACCCAATTTTCGAATACCTGGTTGGACCTGTTTATCTCTGACTCACCTCTTAAAATTCTTTCCTCGTCCCAACATCCTGTTCCGTTTCTTTCATCACACGATCTCATTCAAATTTCATATGACCTACCAGTCAAATCCTTTACTCCCAGAACGGTGTCCTATCGCAATTTGGATCTCCTTTCCTTCGAATCACTTCAATCCGATTTAAGTTCCATCAACTGGGACGTCATTTACTCCTATAGTTCCATCGATCAGATGGTTTCCACCTTGACTTCCAATCTGCAATTCATATTAGACATTCACGCTCCTTTAAAAACTCTTACCTTACGCCGTCCAACGGCACCTTGGCTAACCCCGGAAATAAAAGAAATGATGAAGAAAAGAGAAGCAGCAAGGAGAAAATTTCGTCGCACACGTCTATCAGTAGACTATGCAGGTTTCAAACTACTTCGCAATGAAACACAATCTGCAATACGTCGTGCAAAATCAAACCACATCCAATTCATCCTCACCAATGCAACCGATCCCAAATCCAAATGGAAAATACTCCGACAATTATCGCCAACAGTATCCGGTAAACTCTGTTCCTCTTCAATCACACCAGACAATCTCAATAACCACTTCGTACCCATCACATCTCCTAAATCCTCATCCGCTACCGACATTGATCATATAAACTTTAACCCTGATAACTTCTTTTTCTCCCATGTATCATATGACGAACTATTAAACGCCATTCTGAAATCGCGCACCAGTGACTATGGCCCCGACCATATTCCTTTAAAGCTACTAAAATCCTGCCTTCCTGTCATAATGCCCGTATTACATCATATTTATAATTTCTCGTTACAAAACTCCATATTTCCCACGCCTTGGAAAACCGCGTTAGTGCGCCCGCTAAATAAAGTTGAAAATCCCTCCTCTCCAAATGACTTCCGCCCTATCTCCCTGCTCTCTAACCTCTCAAAACCATTAGAACGCCTAGCCCAAAACCAAATTTCAAATTTTCTAGAAGAACGTTCCCTCATTAACCCTCTCCAATCCGGCTTTCGTCCAGGCTATTCAACTCAATCCGCTCTCCTCAAAATCACCCATGATCTCCATACTGCAATTGAACAGCAAAAATTAACAATTCTGATCCTTTTAGATTTTTCCAAAGCCTTCGACTCAGTAGACCACAATATCCTTCTCGCCAAGCTACGAAACTTACCTCTATCCAACAGTGCTCTAGGATGGTTCAAGTCTTTCCTCTCAGATCGCTCCCAATATGTTTTGGTCCCCGGTCAACCTCCCTCCATAACCCTTCCGCTATCCTGTGGTGTCCCACAGGGTTCATCACTATCCCCCACCCTATTTGCCATTTACATAAACGACCTTCCACTTCTTATCCGACATTCCCAGTATCATGTCTATGCCGATGACTTTCAAGTGTACCTATCCTTTTCCCCTTCCGATCTAATATTAGCCACCGAAAAACTCCAAGATGACCTGAATCGAATAAATCAATGGGCAATGGATAACAAGCTAAAGTTGAACCTGGACAAAACCAAGGCAATAATAATAGGGTCAAACTACTTCCTTAAAACTATTCCCCATATTCCAATCCTCCTTCTTAACAATAATCCTATCAAATTCTACCCAACTGTCAAAATCCTTGGAATTACTTTTGACCAGACCCTTTCCTGGAAAAACCATATCTCTGAAATTTCTCGTCGTACCTTCTCCACCTTAAAGCGTCTCAATTACCTTCGTCACCTGTTCCCTTTTGAAATCCGTAAACTCCTAGTTTCTTCCTTAATTTTCCCCCATTTTGACTATTGTTGTTCGGTGTATGGGGGTATCTCTGGGGATCTCGAAGCAAAATTAAAGCGATTGCTTAATTGCTTCGTTCGATTCATCTTTGGGATCCCTAGAGATGCTTCGGTGACCCGATATTACGAAGAATTGTAATGGCTCTATCCTTCCTACCGCCGTAAGTACGTCCTAGCATCTTTCCTTTACCAAGTTATCCAATCCCGTCGACCATCATACATTTTCGATCTCCTTCAATTCAAAACCACAGTCCTCTCCCACAACACCCGTTCTCGGCTCTCTGATCTATATACAGCATCCCACCGAACTGCAGCTTTTGACAGAGCTTTCCTGATCCGATCCTCCTCCCTTTGGAACTCTATACCTTCTTCCATTCGTCGTTCCAATAATCTTCCAACCTTCAAATCCCGTATATTCCAGCACCTATTATCCCTACAATTCCCGAAAAATCGAAAATAGTAGGGGATCAGTATTGACTTAATGCTCATGACTTTATTCGATGAATGAATGATGTTTTTAGATGTACATTTGTGTGTGTTATTTTGTATTCATATATTTGAGTGTGTGGAATTTAAACCACGTACATATGTATTATTAATGTCATATAGATAGATATTAAAAAGGACAAAAAGGGATGAAAGGTAAATCTCGGATAATATTGTTTAATCTTTCTTTTTTGTTTTTTTTCTTGGAATAAATTTGATATATGTGACCATAAATTTGTTTCTCTTATATAATTATTGTAAACTTATTTTAATTTTTTTTCTTTCTTTTCTTCTAATATGTTTTTGAAATACTGTTATTGTAGGTATTTCACATTTTTTATTTGTTCATTTTTTTATTCGTTCTCACTAATTAAATTAATTGTAATAATTAATTAAAAGTAATTATTTAACACTCTAAGATTTAATAGCTTACAATGCCTGTATTGTTATTCTATAGGGACTCGTCCCAGAATAAATAAAGACATTATTATTATTATTATTAAAACTGTCAAACAATTTCATTTTAATTGTACCTCATTACAAAAATTTCTAACGAAACGTCTAGGAGTTTAAATGAATTAACTGCAAATTCTAAGAATTAATTTTATAGTACACATGAGTTATGTCAATTTTAAATGTTATTACCTGTTAATATTTAGTTAAGGTGTTAATATGAGGATTAGTAATAAATGATATGTTGAAGATATGTATATAATAATATTTAAAAAAATACATAACATGTTATAACACATAGAAAATTATAAATGATAAATTCGGTCATTAGAACTTAATAATTTAAATAAACGAAATGAGAGGTTCATGTATGAACTTAGTAGTAGACATTATTATTCATTATAAAATATATTCAACTATTGCATTAAAATTAAACAGGTTACATTTATAGTTTTATAACATTATAAACTAACATACAGCAATTGCTGAAAATAAATGTCATATTCATTTCCTTAGTGTCTTAAGTTGAAACTAAGATGGTTGATGAGATCCGTGAGAAAACAATTAATTAACGATTCAGAAAAGTAGCATGATCCTCTAGTCGTGGTGATTGTCAAATGCTATGCTAACTACCTTTACAGTGGCCACTTAGAATTCATACTACCTAGTCACGTAGTGTAATGCAGGTCTTGACTACGTAGTGTTCTGTGTTAATCTATATATTAATGGGAAGGCTGCTACATAAATGCATTTTATCCCGTTAGTCTACATATTCTATTGAATTACTTTTAATTAAATGAAATTTAAATCCTTCCTAATAAAAATATGACAATTAGAAGAAATATATTATTTGGAACATATAATCTTCTCACGTTTCAAAGTAGACCGATTTATCATTATTTTGATTTTGACGATTCAAAAACTATACATCTGAAGCTACTATGGACGGCGAATAAACAAACGATTTTATTTTCCGTGTCTTGATCTTGATGTTCTTGTTCTTCTAACAGCTTTGATGTTCTATCAGAATATTTCGAACTCCTCTCTGCGTGCCTTCCAACATTGTCTTGACAGAGTCCCTTTCGTATTTTGAGATCCTCTAATAAATTATAACTTTTCACCATTTCATTCATCCCTGTTTGCGATTTCTTCCTCCGGAATACCGATTTCTTTTAAGATCTTCATCCCATTCGTGGAACCATCCAATTCTTTATGTCTTGGGTTGTATAAATTTCCATATTTTCTTTGTTAGGATTTAATCGGACTTTCAGAAGATGTATAAAGAACAACAAACTTTTCTTTTTAATTGGTTTAGTTGTTGGTTACATGTTTCTGTATGATTCCTCTTTTGATCTCAAATGTATGTGCCTATTAACTCATCTTTTGCCTAAAATCTTCATTAATATCCTGCGCTGTGTTTTGACTACTTGATTAGTCAGCTTACTTATTTATAATTTACAATTTTTTTTACACTCCAAAACGCCAGTCAATCTTCTATCAACAGATTTGGAATATATTTATATATAAAAAAAAATCGGAAATAGAAAAACCAGCAAATAAACAAAAGGAATAAATAGAATGAATATATAAATAAACAGGCCATATAAGTGGAATAATGTATACTTAACTTTGAAACCAATCAAGACAGTTTCTTTCAAACAATCAAATATTTCTTGAATACCGTAAAAAATATGGAAAATAAATTATGTATTTCCTATGTTTATAATAAAACACACTACCACAATAGTTGTTGATTTTAAATACTATAGATTATCCTGGAATTGTAGATATTTACGTATATATGCGGAAGTGTAGACCTTAATTCAATTTAGAGCTGCCAATAAAGGTTGGAAGAGAGTAACCAATAATTCAGTCCAGTAATAAGTAGATGTGGACAAGTAGAATTTCTCTGTCATTTTAAGTAAAGGTAGGCAATACCTCTAGGCCGTAAAATAAAAATGTTTTCATTTCATCCATTTAAGTAAACACCCTTTTTAAACAGAGCCATCAAAATAATTGTAGCCGAAACCGAAGAGGCCATGTTCTGACAAGCAAGATAATTAAGTGCTGGGAACTGGGGAGCCAGGAAATGGCACTTTCTTTTTTTTTTTCTTGTTTTACTCACAAGCGTCTAGTGGGTGAGTGAATTCACTTGACAATGTAAAATGAAATGGTATTATTACAAACTGCGTTCATTTAGATCTCCAATTACAACCTGAAATATTGTGTAAAATTTTTAGCATGCTCTGTCAAAAGCCAAAAAACCAAAGTCCTACCAAAGTTAAAACCAATATGACTTCAGATCTGTCCGGAGTTTCAGTTTTGAAAAAGCCATCCTTTATAGTATTTCAAAGGAGTGGTGCACCTCTATTTGGCACTAATCGGAAACTGTATGGCATCTATGAATCGTACTTCATGTAATGCTATTAAAATAATCAGGCGTGATCAAACAGGATTTTAATTTCTCGTGACAAGTTACCCAAACTTCGATTGGAATATAGTGCTATAACGGCTTCACTACTCAAGCAATGATCTTATGGAAAGGTCAGATCCTTCGATCTGAATAATATTTAAATAATAAAATGGAATCCCATCCTGAGATCGTTATATAAGTGATATAGAAGTTCTATATTATTAATGAATATGAGGGATTTCCCTATTCTCATTAATGAATATGAGGGATTCCCCTAGTCTCCAAAGGTTGACGTGGTTGATTGACCTCCAAAGTTAAGACTACTTAAGCTACTCCTGTTTTATAGTTATATATAACAGGTAGCATAACAGTATAGGGCACGTAGACGTCCAAGCGTTCAAAGCCTCCCCGAAGAGGTAGTTAAAAACCGTTATTCATAAACATTCCTTTCATGAATAATAACTCCCAGAATGTTCAAAAAGAATTTGATCTTAGTTACTCTGCTCGGAAGCTTGAGCGGTCTATTAGCCGAATTAGCAGACTAATATAAAATAAGGAAATTCGGGACCATCTATGGCGGATAGGAAGTGCCAAATATTCTGAACAGTCGCCCGTGATTAGAATTCTCCAAATATCGAAGTCACGCTTCGTCGTTAATTCATTAGCTTAAAAAAGTTTATATTTTATTTTTTTTATGAGGTTATATTTTATTTTCATCACGCACATAGGAAGTGCCTTACAATAAATAGTGTTATTTTTATTTTTTTTTAAACTAATTTCAACTTGAATTCTATTTTTCTCTAAATAAATTTTAACAACAATAATAAATACATAATTATATTAATCTCTCTCAATTATAATAAATTTTATTTTACAGAATAAAATGGTCCGAGTGGAGGTAAAAAATAATCCTCAAAAGCTTGCACCTATTATTATTATAATCCAACGTTTTGACATACATTTCACGAATTCTTGACATGATACTATAATTTTTTTATTTTTTTACTTTGTATATTCAGTCATGAAGAAGTACTGGAAAGGAAATTATTTTATCTCCGATCGGACCAATATCTTATATATATATATATATATTTATGCTGTCAATTAATTATTATTCAAGATAAATTTATTTTGATAATAATTGTTGACCTATGATAATTTATGTTGAAGAAATTGGTCCGGGTAGAGGTCACTGAATGAAATTCTCAAGTAATTTCAGAAGATATTTATTGTTAGCCAACGTTTCGACCTACGTTGTAGGTCTTCTTCAGGGCTATAAGCAAAATACAGACAATTTAAGAAAGCGGTATGAATATATTAAAACATTTTAAATATAGATAAACTAAAAGAAGGTGAATACAGGCAAAAAATTGATAATTATGTGTAATAATGATGATAAAAATTGATAAAGGTGTACAGTAAAGTAATTATGAAGGTTAAAATGTAGAAAATAATAATAAAACTTGAAGAAAATAATAATAAAACAGAAAGTGTTGACAGTTAAAAAATTAAGGTATTACAGATAAATAAAAACTGAATATACAATAGGAATGTGAAATGATATGGGTAAATTAGAAAGTGATAAGAATTACGCACTAAAATTATAGGTAATAAAAAAGAAGAAATAAAAATTGTAAAATTATAAAAATCTAGAAACGAATTATATCTTCAAGAAAAAAAAAAAATCGGCTTCCAGTCAACTCCTTTATTGTTTTATATGACAAAACGTTTCGACAATTATGGTGTCATTTTCAATTATTTATTTTTCTGCATTCCTTAACTTTAAATAAAATAACAATAATTACATTAATATAAATTTTTTTTTTTTTTTACATAAATGTCCAAAAGATAACATACTATAAGTACAAATACCTGGAAAGTCAATATTTTTTAAAAATCATTTTTAAGGAGATCTTTAGTCCTCCATAGTCAAACTTATATTCCATTACACAAAAAACCAAACCCTGATCCTTGAACCATCTAATCCTTTATCTTATTTTTATTAGTCATTAGACTTTAGTATAAATATAACTAATTATGTTCTAAAAGGTACATTAATAAAGTAAAATTAATTTTTTTTTTTTTTTTATTTATGAATTTAATTTATTTATTTATTTTACTGCATAATTTTTAAATAATATTTTATCAAAACAATTAATTAATTTTGAAAATATATGGAAATTTTTTTTTTTTTTTTTTTGTTTTCAATGTATAAGTATTCTTATGATCTATTATTTTTTAATTTCAAAATTATGGATGAATATAATTTACTAATTTCTCCTGCCTCTTTTCTATCGTTTACAGCATTTTCTAATTTATCATTTATAAATAAAGCCTCTAAATTTTTTCTTTTTATAGTATTATCTTCTCTATGTAGAATTTTAGGCTTATCGAAGTCAAAAGTGTGCAATTCCTTTTTACAATGTGCTGACAATGCTGTACTTGTTTTAGCTTTAGGTTTAATGTCATTTTGATGGTGATATATTCTGTTTTTTAAGTGTGTACTTGTTTGTCCAATGTATATTCCATCACAATTATTACAAGTAAGTTGGTATATTAAATTTTTGTTTTCCATAATTGGTATCTTATCCTTTTGACTTGTTATAATGTTTTTGATTGGGTTTCTTGTTTTGTGTGCTATCCTCATTTCTGGTATGTCATAAATTTTAAAGGTTGGTTCGATTTTTTCTGATAAGCCTCTGATATAGGTTATACTATTATATTTAATTTTATTATGTTTTAATTCTATATCTTGTGCTTCTGTTACTATATTAATTTTATCATTGTCTATAAGTGGATCTATGTTATTAGTTTCTTTTACAAAAAAATTAGTTATTTTAGATTGAGAAGGTTTAATTTTTATTGCATTATTTTGGCTATGTATTTTTGAAAAGTTAGTAGATTCTTTTGTATTTAATTTATTTTTTTATATTTATAGGTAAGTGATTATCTTTTATATTTAAATTGATTTGTTTATGCCATAAATCTTTTATTAGTTTGATTGGAAAAGCGTTGTTAAGAAGGATTTTGAATATTTTGTTTTTCGTTTCTTTTAAAAATTCTACATCTGTTAATTTTATTGATCTATTAATTAGATTTAATGCTATGTTTTTTATTTGATGTCTCGGGTGATTTGAATAATAATTAAGTAATTTACTGGAGGTGATATCCTTTTTATACCATTTTGTTTTAAGGTTATTATTTTGTTTTCTTATGATAGTAAGGTCTAAAAAATGTATTGAGTTATTATTTTCCAATTCTTGTGTAAATTTTATATTTTTATTTTGTTTATTTAGGATTTTACTAAAATTTTCTAAATTATTTTTATTTGTGATAATTAAAATGTCATCTATGTACTTTACTAATAACATAGGGGGGTTGTTTAATTTTTGTAGGCTATCTTTAATAATGTAGTTTAGTACTATACCAGATATATTTACAGATAATCTGCCTCCCATTGGTAATCCTTTTGTTTGTTTAAAAAATTGGTTTTCGAAAGTAAAAAATCCATTTTCTGTACATAGTTTAATACCTTCCAAAAAAATGGATTTGCATTTTATACTAGTATATGGTTCGATGTTTTCCCAATTATCATTTATAAGTTTGTAAGCTAATTTTAATGGTATATTTGGAAACATAGATACCACATCCAAACTACTTATTGTGTGTGTATATGTATATATATACATACGAGTATGTGTATGTGAGTGTGTGTGTATAGATTTTCAAGTCTTTATATGAGGCTTCTACACTATTAGCTTCTTTCCCTTTATACGTTACTTATAGCCATTCTAACGGCTTTTATATTCTGAGAAATTTTTTTACACTTAGTAAGGGTGGAGGACCATCCTTCCTTCTCAATTATATCAGTCAGTGTTTCATAGCCAGAGAGGACCCACCCCCCGTCCCACCCCCACAGGTAACTTATGTTTTGCACTATTTACTCACCCTCCCTCCTCCATTTCATTTTAACTTCCTTCCCTCATAACCTAAAACAGTACTATACTCAATTTACCGTTATTATCACTACTTCCAAGCACACTATTACTGTAAGGCGTTTATTTGTTTTAGTTATCTATATACCACCCTAAATATTCATCAATGTATATCATAATTCCAATACAGCCTGTTATTAGCCTGTTAATTAGTCCAATATAGACTGATTGTATTATCACGTACTTTACTTAAAACATACCTACTTTTATTCTCTACATCTATATCTATTACATTCTCTTATGCAATTAATATTCTTTACACTAGTATAAAGTAGTTTCTACCTATTAATATTAATACTGTATTTTCTAAAATAATTTTTATTTTCAATTTTATTCTATTTTATATAATTCGTTTCTAGATTTTTATAATTTTACAATTTTTATTTCTTCTTTTTTATTACCTATAATTTTAGTGCGTAATTCTTATCACTTTCTAATTTACCCATATCATTTCACATTCCTATTGTATATTCAGTTTTTATTTATCTGTAATACCTTAATTTTTTAACTGTCAACACTTTCTGTTTTATTATTATTTTCTTCAAGTTTTATTATTATTTTCTACATTTTAACCTTCATAATTACTTTACTGTACACCTTTATCAATTTTTATCATCATTATTACACATAATTATCAATTTTTTGCCTGTATTCACCTTCTTTTAGTTTATCTATATTTAAAATGTTTTAATATATTCATACCGCTTTCTTAAATTGTCTGTATTTTGCTTATAGCCCTGAAGAAGACCTACAACGTAGGTCGAAACGTTGGCTAACAATAAATATCTTCTGAAATTACTTGAGAATTTCATTCAGTGACCTCTACCCGGACCAATTTCTTCAACATAAATTTATATTCTTGTATAATTCTTTATTTTTACTTTTTCATTAAAATTTAGTATGTTATAAGTATATCTTCTCAAATGTAGTTCTAAAAATAAGTCTTTAAAGCGAAAAATCAGGAAGTTTTGCCAAGGATCTAGAGTATTTACTATATATACTTATAATTATATATTTCTCAACTAAATATATATTGATATTAAAATGACATTCATCGCAATTATTTTTCTTTTTTAACTCGTGAAATAATACATTTTAATTCTACTATTTATTGAACCCTAGTCGCTTCGGGAGTTGTTGTCTTCCAGGTTTTTATTAATTAATTATAATTTTTAGCGGTCGCTCTCTTTGAATAGATCCACAGCAGCGAAATTCCTAATTCTTTATACAATGACGAATTAATCTTTGACAAAAAAATAAATGCATTTCATTCCATAATAAATTTAACTCCTTTCTAATAACTTCAAGTCGTTTAGTTCGCAACGCACATGATAGTTGTCCGTTCTTTAAGATTTTCAGGGGATTCATGGCGGAAGCTGAAATATGTATTAGATGTTTTAAAATTTGAAGGTGATTGCAAAAATCATTTCATGTTATAAAGGTAAGCCATTTCTTATTCATTATTACTTTTTTATTTATATTTACTATTGCAACAAGGTATATAAAATTGTCCTTTAAACTACATCTTAGCCGCGACACTATCACTCCTCAGCACTGATACCTATCCGAGGGAAGAGATGAAAATGGCGGGAATGCTAGTTGTGATTTGAATACATTTGCAATTTCAAATGAGAGCAAACCCGTTATATATTAATTAAGCTAGAACGCCGAGAGGACTAGATAAGGGATTGGGCCCCAACGGTCCTGCGTGAGGTGTTCTTGCGGTTCCTCCCTTATCTACCTCAGCTACTTTCTCCCACCGGCGGGGATCTGATAAGATTTCTGCGCACGGAATCGGAACATTGGGTCACCTGCGCGCTCTCTTTGCTCGCTGCATCCGAATCCCTCATGTCGTTGCATTAGGATGCATCTTTGGCCACATCTCTTGCTTGGGCCGTGGATTTCCCGATTTGGTATAATACCATGGTGAAAGCTTTGTGGGAATATTATTCGCCATACTCATATTATAAGGAACCCTTGTTTGGGTTGCTTCAAATTCATGAAATCTATGATTTGAAGCAACATCGATTTCATAAGACTATAAATTATATTGCAAAGAGAATATAGATAGCCCTAGAAGGAAATCGATGAAATTAAGCATAGCCTTTACGAATGCATTGCTAAACGGGAACCAAAATTAGAAGATGAGCAATCAGAAATACAAAATGGCTTTACTGGCAATGTCCTTCAATAAACATTATTACTTGCAGGTGTAATTTTTTGCGTTAAAAAATCATAAATTACTAATTAGTCAATATCAAAATTATTTATATTAATTAATAAAAATCAGTTTTTCATCAACATATTCAACACATATGAGGGCCGATTAGCCGATGTTGTGCAAATAAAACCCCCTATTTAATGACCTCGAATTTAGCGGAAGGAGATTTAAACCAATATGATGTGAATATGTTGTGCTGGTCTGGCCATGTAGCTAAAATGGCAGGTGTCTAAGGGCCCAGAAGAATAATTGAAGAAGAGGTACAGGGCACAAGAAGAGTAGGGCGACCCAAACTGCGATGGCTGGATGAGGTCAGTGAGAACTCCAGGAGCTTATTAAACATCCGGAACAGGAAGGTCGCTACACTAGACAGAATGGACCGGCGGAAACGTAACGCGGAGGCCAAGGCTCATTGGTGACCTATAGAGTCACGAAAGAAGAAGATGGCACATGAGGACCAATACATTTTTAGTTGAAGTAAACTCTCACAAATCAAACTTCTTGGTTGCCCTGTTTGGAAGACAACAACACGATTTTCGAAATTAGTATACACTAATTCTACACAACAACCACTCCACTAGGCTGACGTCCTTCACATAACCGTGGGTTGTGAGACAATCATATGCCAAATTCTTTTGTTGATTTTTTTCAGCAGTCGGTCACTTATTGTACTGATCACTTAATATTTTCGTGGCACTTCTTATGTAAATCTAACAAGTATGTATGTATGTATGAAGTATTTTAGAATTTCGTGAACATTTTTTTTTCAACATCTTTGAAACCTGATTGACATCCCTTCATAATCGACACCGAACCTTCATTTCTACTTTCATTAATTAATATTTTACTTAATGTCAATTAATTTTAATTGTGAGCTGAAAACAGTTATTATTATTAAAATCATAAAATTTTAACTACAATCATCGATAGAGTACATCGAAAAAATGTTGTACGGTGAAAATAGTAGGGATTCCTGAACTAAATATCACTTTCATCGAAGATGAAGAGGACCAAAGAGACCGCGCGCTAATGGTCTCTAAACCGTTGTGGGCAGTCACTAACGGGCTGCGGCCACTAGAGGCCATCCACTGGGTCAGTCTGTTCGCTATTCCTCTCTCGCTCTCTCTCTCTCTCATCCCTCCTTACAACCTCTCTCTCTGTCATCCCTCCCTCCACCCCCCTCTCATTCATCCCTCCTTAACCAATTAGTACTGTCAACTCTTACACCTCTTGAGATAGCCATCGCGCCTCACAGATGAGCTGATGTGGTTAGCCGATTCGGCAAACAGGGTGGAACAATTAAATTAAAGAATGCAAATACAGCATTGTGAATTATTTACTTTGGAGAAAACTACTCTACAAAGATCTAATTAAGTTAGGGTACGCCGTCTAATGAATTTGTTTTTTAACAAAAATAAAACATTTTACATTGTAACAAAAAAAAGATAGATTCTTTAATTTAATTTACTTATTAGTTTGACGGTATCAAGCATCTTGGAAGTATAAATAATTTTTGTATATCAATACACCATGTAAATAGAATGAATTTTTTTTTGTGTTTCTTCTTATTCTTATTTTGTTGCGTTGTTCTGTAATCTATTGCATTTTAAGGCATTCCATGAGGTATTTAATGTTTGATTTTTATTATCAATAACTACGAAGACGTTGGGACAAACCATTTTTTTGATTTTCTTCTATTTACAACTTAACACACATGCACAAACACACACACACACACACACACACACATCAACATTTTTGGTGTTATTCTTATGACACTATTTTCTGCCATCTTCCTTGTGGGGAGCTGATGATATTACCTGAAATAGGGACCTATTTTGATATTTTAAAGTGTCCCGGAATTTAACTTGTCTTCTCTTAATGAATTCCGGGACTGTTGGTATTTGCCATATTTCATGAAGTTTTGAAGGCTTCTCTTTTTTCCAAATTGTTGTTTTTACTCATTCCGCAGCATGGTTTTGAAACTTCTGTAGGTGATGCTGTGTACCATCTGTGAGATGCATAAGCAATGGTGCTCCGTAGAGTAACGCCGGCCTCAATATACTCTTATAGACTTGTGATTTCACAGATTGAATGGTACATAATGACATGGCTAAAGGCAACTAAAGACGTACTACCATTAGGTTGGGTTCTACTCAAATAAATAATTCTTCTTAGAATGTAACTAGGCCATCTTCACTTCCTTCGACTAGAAGGATTGTTGGTTACTGAAAAATTAGCTAGGTTTGTATTTGTAAATTAGCTAGTAGGAATAAAGTTTGTTATGAAAGGACTGGTATCGGGTGCGGACCAATCATTAACAAATGGAACATAAACATCATAATCAGTTTATTCATATCAAAGTAATGAACATTGAGGGTTTTAGTAAGGATTTTGGATTGGATACGAGAGGAATTCGATGGACTAGTGGAGTCTTAAAGCTCCACTTCGTAAGTCCAAAAAGGTCTTGTATTAGTCATGTATATGAGTCTCTTGTAATTAACTGGAAGTTTAGAGCGTTTGTCTAGTAAGTAGCCTGAAATAGCGAGCAGTTTCTTGTCTTTTCAGTTTACAAAGAGGATTACAAGTTTAACGTTTGTCAAGAAAATGTTGGACTCGATATTACTAAAAGCTATTGAAGGCCAAGAAGTTGTCTATCATCAATTTTAAAACTATAAAAATAAAAAAATGAAGATCTAAAACAAATTGTCAAAAAAAACAAATATCTTGATGCTAAGATATTTTCCGAATCCGAAGAAATGTTGAATGAAATTTCCTACGTTTGTGTATTTTTGAAAAAAACCCACTCACTTCCGTTCATCTTAAAAAAAATGAAATATCTCGATCTTTCGAATGTGTTATGAATTGTCTTAACGCTATTCTTAGGCACTATTTTGTGTACTCTGTCACACAAATCCGCAATTCTTTGCTATTATTTGTCGTTAATATGTTTTCTTTTGATACTGAAATTTTAATATTGGGCTAAAATATCTACTTATTATAAAATATTGATATCTTTTACATCCTTCAGTGAAGTCCTGTTTGAAACCGACCATTTGGGATTTTGTTTGTTCGTACGTTGTTGTGTTTGACAGTAAGAAGAATATCTGGGTTTTCTATAAATTTGGCAGATTTCATGATTAGTGGAGAATTCATGATTTTGTTATATAATTTCGATACATAGATGTCATGTTAATGACCCCGTAACATCAACGATCCGCTTTGTAGTCACAAACATTATGTCTGATTTTCATCCAATTAATCAAGTATTGATCGATTATTTTTTTATCGTACTGGATAATCTTTCATGGAATGGTAGAGTGCTGTTCGAAGTACTAAGGCATTCATGGCTTAATCTTTGACACAAGCATATGACAACTGACAAGATCAACTGGGGAGTTTCGTATATTTTGCAGCAAAAAAAAAAAAGTTTGAAATACTAAAAACCATGCCTTTGTAGCTAGACAACCTAGAAAGTAGAAAATGAATATCAGTTTTAAACAAGCTTTAATGGAAAACAAAACTAAAAAGAAATGATATTTTTAATAAACTTTATATAATAAAAGAGTTATGAACAAAAAAAAATTCATCGTAAAAAAACGTGGGGTGCTTATCAACTTAATTTCATAAAGACTCTATTTTTATTAAATATGTAGAACTAACATCAAGAACCTCCCGCTTTTTTATGCTAAAACAATAGTTTTGCTCTATCCTTATATTAAAGTTATTTAAAAATATTTTCCACTTTTTGGTTTTGTTTTCCATTAAGGCTTATTTTTTATACTATCATTTACTTTATCGCAAATTAATGAAAAATAACTTAAAACATTATAAAGCTTTTTTAGCAATTGAACATCGTGTAAAATTTTATAATTATGTGAGCATTTTTATATTTTTTTCTCAGAAAACCATTATCCCGCAGTAATACTATGTTGGATAGGATGTTTACTCCTACGCTTTCTCCCGAAGAAGAGCTAATCCAAAACCTCATTTTGCTAGCTCCTCAGGCACACGCGAATTGGGAAGCTAGAACTGGAGGCCTGCCATGAGAACGGAACTGAAAAATTTCACTGATACGAGAAAGCCTTTCGAAAGCGAAAAAATACTAAAGTTCACTCCTTTGCTAAATTGCTGAACACGAACGGTTATTAACTTAAAAGTTACTTCACCGAAAAGTAACATTTTAAATAACTGAGCTATTTTAGGTTATCTATCGATGCCTCTACATGGCATCAATCTTTGGCAGTCTGTCTTAATCCCCTCGTGTGTTATTTTCGTGCAGTATTAAATACATAACTGAATCGTATTTTTAAAAAATATAATTTTATAAGATTAATGTAAAATGTAAGTTTTAAGGCAGCTTTTTTTTCTCAACTTAAGCTCACCCGCAAAAGGACCAACATGTTCTGGATGATAAATAAATTCGCAATACCGAAGACAAGACAAATTGTCATAAATATTTCAGAGAGGGAGTCTAAAAGTTATAGGATTTTTAATTTGCGATAATTACAAAAATAAATTGATAAATAATTCAGTTTTTGTTAAACTTATTAGAATTAAGGGTATTATTTAAGAAAAAAATACAGCCCCTCTTTGCTGTCTCTTGCTACGTAAACGATTTTTCACCTCCTTCTCTAATCCTTTAAAATATATATATATATATATATATATATATATATATATATATTACATGTTAGGCGATTTAGTGTCGGATTATACCAATAAATTAATTAATTAATTACCAACGAAAGTCGGAGAATGAAAGTGATGACTACTTACCTTATATTTTTGGGTTGTCGAATACATAGTTACAGAATATATAAAATTATATTTCCATTTAAGCTCTCTCAACTGATAAGGTTATTTTACAAAATTATTATTATCCTGAAATTATGAAAATTATCATAAATGTTGTATATTATTTAAACTTTCCAGAAATGGTATTGGCAATAATAAAAATTTGTTTTGGTTTTTTAGTGTTAACCCTCAAGTACTGAGGCATGGTCACCTTATTGTATAGTGCAGGCGCTATAGGTAGTTGAGTATGTAAAATGTGAGGACCGGCAACTATGTTCGGATTCTTATATCTGAGACCCCAAATAATAACAAAACACATCTTGCCACCAGCTGTGATGGTCCCTTGTATAATCAATAACTATGAATTACATTTATTGACTACTCGACAAATTTTACCTTATTTCTTTTCTATGAATCACAAATTATATTCGTGGGGTGACACCTTACTTACAAGATATGTTACAATTACTTCCAGACGTTATGCACGATATGAAGAGAGGAATGCATGCCGTCAAGCGAACTCCAGGAACATTCAATCCAGTTGGCTGTGACTTAGCACTAGAACAATCTCAAAATCGATCTTCTGCAGTGACTGGAGGCTTAATTGGCATCACTAAAAATGAAGAAGCAATGCAAAGATGGTTGCATCTGCATGCTTTCAAAAATAGCGTTCACTCAATGCTTTCTTCATACCTTGGAATACAATCTGACACTACAGGTGACATTAATAGTCATAATGAATGGACACAATCGAGAATTAATACGGACGAAAAGGATGTTGAAAATATCATTAAATGTTTCAAAGCTTGCAATCCATTTAATAGTAATGGGGATTGTGTTCTTCGTAATATTTTCACAGGTGAACTTGTTGAAGAATCAACTTCGCGATGCTTACTTAATGTTAAAAAAAAGGGGAGACTCTATTAAATACATACGAAAATGAAAGATTGTTCAAGAAAACTAAGAAATTATCGGATCCTATACAAAAAACAAAATTTTACAACTTTGAAGATACTCCTCGAGAACAAACAAAAATACTTCCAACAAAAAATTACAAGACGTAACAGACATAACAATTTTCCAAAAATGATTAATGGTGGCTTCTCAACGCAGATTTGGTACAAAGATATTAGCATCGCATGAAATATTGAATTACTGCAACTATCTCATTGATAATGACGGATTTTATAGGAATTCACCAAAATTACAACTAGTCGTTGAAATTAAAAAGAACTATAACTGTGGTACGAGCACTCAGCAAGATATAATAAATTTAAATACTTTCAAAATTTATATAGTTGATGGTATGACCCTTGTTCACACAATTCAGTTAAATAAGTTCAATACTTTTGGTGATTTTGCCGAGACTTTCTTAAAAAAAATTATGCAATTTTTTAAGTTGCCTGACGAGAAGAGAATAGATGTAATAGTCGACAGATATGACGATATTTCTATATAATTTTTGGCCAAGGCCAAATTATTAAAAATGTCATAATTTCAAGTCATTCAACAAGTCATTCTGCTGATAGTATTTTCTTGCCAACATTCAAAATAAATTACAACTTGTTCGATTTCTTTGCAATAATACTCCAAAATATGCACAAGTTAAAGAAGACTACGAGACGTACATTTGTGGAGGATTCAACGATCCAACTAAATGTTTAAGTTACAAGGGTCGTTATTTTGTGAGGTACTTGAATTACAATCAAACCACTTAGAAGCTGATTCAAGAATGCTTTGCCATATGTTCCATTCAGTAAGGATTCAATCTGCTCATATTATTATAATCAGCGCTGATACAGATGCATTCATATTGGGAATTTATTTCTGGAAATACTTAGCAAATATCGGGTGTCTTGGTCTATGGTTCGATGGTTCTCATACAAAGAAACATTTTCTAGGATGTCATTTAGCTGCTGAATCACTGGGTGAAATGATATTTTGCTAGCATTACATGCTATAAGTGGTTGCGACACTACTAGCAGATTTGGCAGTAAAATGCAATGTTTGAAAGCTGCGCCTGAAGATTTTGTACAAACAGCCCTTATATCTTTGGGAAACCTTGATCTAAATAATGAACAATTGAAACAGTTAGAAATAGTTTGAACTTATTTCTTTAAAAAAACAAAACAATTATTTGCTGATGAACTCAGCTATAAACTGATTTCACAAATATAGTTTTCGGTTTTAATTTGATAAAAGTGATATGCACATCATTTGCATTTATTACGGGCTACAGTATAAACATTTATTTGGAAAAATTCTTATCAAACACAATTACACCCCATAGATTATTGTTTGTAGCGTTATGAAAAGTTAAATGGTGACTTACATCCACGAAAATGACTAAGCCGCCTTTTCCAAAGTTATCAATTCAACCTTGTAAATGTACTGCAAATGATCGCACAATGTGCAATAAATCAATATCGCAGTTGCAAAAAATCAAAATTATTTTGTATTTCTCTATGTAAATGTATTAATAACAATTGTCTAAATATAAACGAGTAATTATTTGCCTAATTTATGTATATTTGTATTTAAATTTACCGTTTTTTTATACTTAATCTTTTTTATTAATAAAAAAGATTTTATTACTTTTATTTTTTTCATTTAACAATCCACTCTCACTTTCACCCTTAGAAAAAAGTATAAATTATTACTGAAATAATGATTAAAATGATTTTATAGATTGTACTCAATACATTTCCTATACAAATAAGAGTAGAGGGGTAAAAAAAAAATAGACCAAATATTTGACCGGCAAGATCCACATTATTAATTTTTGACCTTTTCTTAACTTAAATCCATTGGTGGAATTCGGTCCTCACATTTTGCATACTCACTTACCTCTAGCGCCCGGTTTAATAGCCATTTCCTGAAATTTCCATCCCTACCGATTATGGAAAATCCCTGTATGACTCAGTAGCTTGGTTGGTTACAAAGTTTGTTAACAAAATAAAAACAACGAACGAGTTTAGACCAAACCTCAGTACTTGCGAGATTTTTTTCATTTTTTTCAAGTTAAGCATTCATTTAATATTTTATGTTTATCTGTCATATCGTCTTAAATAACTTAATAATTCTTTGAAATTTATAAATATTACTAAAATAAAAACTATTTTATTATTTTCGAATTTATACATTATTCTTTCTTTATTTTTTTATCGTGTTACAAATATGGGACCTTACCTCGTACATCAAAAATAGTTGTTTGTAATGATTATCCAAGGTTTTATGATAAAATTAGTCCGTTATTAGATTATTTAGAGAAAGAAGCTGATATTTTCAAATCAGATCTTGGTGACGGAGCCTACATCGAAAGTGATCACGATACAATATTAGACAAAAAATAATTCAAACAAATTTAAAACAATGATCGATCATCCTTACACCGAAGTTGACATATGACGCACATAATTCGCTTCGGTGAAGTAACATTTAGAAGGAAACACTATGTATGTGTCAACAATGTTTGTTGGTGGGTGGTTAAAAATCAGGTGAAATTCCTCTGCCATTAGCTGACTGAAGCTTAAGGTCTATAGGCCACGACATTTAAAGCAATCTAATGGAGGAAAGTTCTGCTTGGGTTCTTGTAGTTTCCAATTCCTGGCCATTTTAATTGGTTTGTATGTAATTAAATAAGAGTCATTTGTCATTAAGTGTAACACTTTCATTCTTATTACAAAAAAAAAAAAAATAGTAAGCGTACTACTTTCGCGCTCTTAAGTTTAAATGACTTAGCGTACCGATTCAGAAATTCTTGGCGCCATAGAAAAATGAAATACTTATCATATTTTAAATATTTATTTATTTTATATTAAGCGATGTAGGGGAATGAAGAGGGGAAGTGCATTATTTTTTTATCGTCTCTATGATAAACCGAGTTAGCATTCTTTATCATTATCATCCGTCCCTCAGTGAGGCGTGTATACAGTATACCTAGAAATATGTGAAGGCAGTGGCGTAACTAGAGTTGACTCATGGGGGGAAGTTAACCCCCACCAGTCAACCACTCCAACATGTTACTCCCTTCAAAAAAGATGTCTCGTAATATAGGTACAATATGTGTTATACTACAATCATGTAGCTTCAAATTAAATGAATAGATTATAAGTTTTCATAAATGTTATAAATATTATTTTCGTTGTAAATTTATTTTTGGAAGGGCAATCAAGAAATAGCTTTTAAATACAAGTAACCCTATTTATTGGTTACAATAACTTACTACTTTATTGCATAGGGAACTTTCTAGACCCATCCAGACTTTACTTATAGATTCTAAGAATTGTCTAAACTGTTCTCACATTTGCGATATAATTGTTGCTGCTAGATGCCGCTATTGCTACTATAATAATATAATTAATTGTAAATAAACAGTATTACGTTTTGGTTTGTCATTTTATTGTACCTTTTATTCATTAAAATAACTGTGTTTGCATTTTCTTTGTTGTGTATGTGGCATTATTGACCCTTACTTCTGTAATAACTTTGAAAAAGCAAAATCCTTCAAATTTTTTTTTAAACTGTTACAATTTTTTTAAAATTTCTTCTAAGCTATGGGAGGTTACATCCCCAATAACCCATCCCTCGTTACGCCTATGTGTGAAGGTGATAAAAGTTCAAATATTACAATATCTCCTTTATATACAAATAATAGAACTCTGTTGTTCACGTTTGGCACTTGATTGTATTAATCAACGCATTGATAATCCCTCGTAACATTATTAAATTATGTACATTATTACCGTAGTCAATAGTATAGTATACATTAGTGACAGTAGTCAATAATGGTTCGCCTTATTTAAAAAAGTGTTTACTAAACGTTCAAATCAATATTTACCTCAAACCTTTTTTTAAATCAGATTCCGTCATAAATGTAAAAAAAAAAAAAAAAAATCTTATTAACTTTAAAAGTAATTTTTTTCGAGCCTTAACATTAAATTTTATTTTATTTTTCTTCTCAACTTTTTTAGTAATGACTGGTTAAACTTTTTAAACATTCAACAATTTATTGTTTTTCAAATTTATAAATAAAATTTGTTATTGAAATTAATTGTGCGCTCTGAAATATTATTTTCTGCTTTGTCACAGTTTTATATACTATAACAATACTACAGACCTGCTAATATTTCACATTCGCATACATAATGAATAATAAGTTTGAGGAAGTACATTTTTTTTACTACAAATTCTCTGCCATTGAATAAATAAATTTTAAAAAATTCAAATTTTAATTTTTGTCTTACAGTTTCTGCAGCGATCACGAATTTTTAACCTAAGTCTAGAACTGTCTTTTCTCTATTTAGCTTTGCTAATTACCATAATTAACAAATTTTACTTTTATATTGTAGCTATTTTGTTATCAGAAGCATATTTAAAATATAATAAACATAACAAAAATAGCACAAGGACAAATTTCAACGGTCGATGATCACAAACCTAATACAATTTTTTAATGAAAAAACTTGAAGTCCAAAAGAATCTAATAAAACAGATTAACAAGTTCATTCCTAACAGAACAAAAAAGAAATTAAAAAGAACACGATGAAAAATATAATAACCCAAGACTTTAAATCAAGCCAGGGAAGAAGTACCTCTTGGTGTTGTTTCTTTATTTTCTCGTCTTCATTTTTATGAAAAACAATGAGCTGGTGTTTTTTTTTTAATCTACGTGGCTAAGGATATAAAGAAGAAGAAAATTAGTATCAAGAAAATGTGACTAGCTACATTTGGATTTAATACAATGATTATTACTGGTATTGTTGAAAATTAACAAAAAACATTACAAGACTAGCATATGATAAGCATTTGAAATATATATCTATATATATAAAAATCGAGATATGATAACAGTGGAGGTTATTACAGGGAGAGACAAATGTATCCTTGCTAGCTGTTATTTCGATATTACTAGGGACATAAATATCGATTTAAATAAGCTTAATAAATTTATCACAAGCTATAGAGGTTATAATATAGTGATAGGCGTTGATTCGAACAGCAGATCCAAAGTGTGGCATGATAAGATTTCTAATACAAGGGGATTACTTTTGGAAGAGTTCATTGTAACTAATGAGTTATTAATAATGAACATGAAGTCAAATATTCCTACTTTTGATGGGCATCAAGGGAAGAGTAATATTGATTTAACTCTGTCTAATATACAAGCTACAGGACGAATAAAAAACTGGACCATTTCAAACGAAACTAATCTTACAGACCACAACTGTATTCTATTTGAAATTAAATGTAATAGGCCTTTTGAAAATACAAATAAAACAAGAAAATACTTTACCTCAAATGCTGATTGGAATAAATTTGAGACTAACTTACTAACACAACTTGAAAAAGAATTTATACCGCGTACTGAAAACAAATTTACAGCTGAAGAACTACAAAACTATATTATTGAATCACTACAGTATATGAGCACAAATTTAATTTCCAGAATGATGACTAAAATAATAATTAAAGCTTCAAATATGACGTTTAAAAAATCAAGTAATAGCCCCCGTATAAAACAATATAAGTCTGTTCCTTGGTGGAATGATGAACTTTCAGCCCTACGTAAAAGAACGAACAAGCTCAGGCAGCAATATCAGAAGATTAAAAACAACCAAGAACTCAGAAATAAAGCTAGAGACAGCTATCTGGAAAGTCGCCATCTTTACCAGAAATTAATTAGGCAATCCAAAATGGAATCTTGGAAATCGTACTGCACTAACGCTAAACCATGGGACTGGACTTATAAATGGGCTGCAGGAAAAGTAAAAAATCAAATGCTTTTAAAAACCATACAAACATCGACTAACAACCAGTATACCAACAATCTAAAGGAGACTTTGAACCAGGTAATGACCGACCTAATAAATGTAGATACTCCTGAATCAGATGACAGCAGACATACTATAATTAGATCGAATGTTATGATACCTCCGGATACAACTGATGACTTACCAATAGAGGACCATGAAATTTCGATCGCAATCAAATCGTTAAAAACAAAAAAATCTCCGGGTTACGACGGGATTACTCCTATAATTTTCCAAAAAGTCTTCGAATTTGTACCAAATTTAATACTACATTGGTACAAATTGCTCTTCAGAAGAAACGAATTTCCAGACAACTGGAAAATTGGTCTATTAGTCTTAGTACCGAAACCCTCTAGCACTAAGCTTAGACCAATTAGTATGCTTCCGATCATGAGCAAAATTATGGAGAAAATCGTTAAAAACAGACTAATTAATTTTCTTGTTAAAACCAAAACTGTAAACAAAAATCAATTTGCATTTATGCCGAAGACTGGAACATTAAACGCATTACATTCACTGACCACCAATATCAGCGAAGCTCTAAATAAAAAAGATCAACTTCTAGTTATCAGCCTTGACATAAAAGGGGCTTTTGACAATGCTTGGTGGCCTGCTATATTAAATAATCTCAAAAAATATAGGTGTCCAAAGAATTTATATTTATTGATTAGAAATTTCCTTGAAAATAGACGGTTACTTTTTACAACGAATACCATCTCCTGCTTAAAAACTCTAACGCTAGGAACACCACAAGGATCATCTCTATCGCCCATTCTTTGGAACATTTTAGTTAATACAATTTTCGACATTGACTTACCAACTGACTCAAAATTAATTATTTACGCCGACGATATATTAATTTTAATCAGAGGAAATTGTTTTCAAAATTTAAAACAGATAGCAAACACAACTTTAATCAAAATACATGAGTGGACAAAAACATGCAAGTTAGAACTCAACACAAGGAAAAGCAAATACATTATTTTTAGCAGAAAAAGGTATTTACCGGATTTAGACATTGTCATTGGCAATGAGCAATTGGAGAGCACTCAAACATTGACCTTTCTTGGCGTAGAGTTCGATAGAAAAATGAGCTGGTCGAAACACATAGAAAGAGTATACGTCAGGACTATGCAAACAGTTAACTCCCTAGCTATTGCTGCAAGAACAACCTGGGGCCTCGGGGCTGAATGTTTGAAGACAATATACGAGGGGGCATTGATTCCCAAAATGCTTTACGCGGTGTCGATTTGGCATAGAGCAATTGGGAAAAAATGCCATCTACGGAAACTTCAGAGACTGCAAAGAATCATAGGTATCAGGATTGTCAAGGCATATAAAACTATATCATATGACGCAGCTTGTGTCTTAGCAGGAATTGTACCCATCGATCTTAAAATTAGTGAAATCGTACAACTCTCATCGATTAAATTGCGTAACGATAACTTTAGAGAAATCGAACATAACACGATAGAAAGGGAATCTGAACCTTTTGATTGGTTACACCCATCAACATTTGCCAAACTTTACACGCACTTGACATAACATAACGGAACGGGTACAGAAATCACTAACATATACACAGACGGAAGTAAAGAAGGCAATAATGTAGGCTGTGCTTGGCTACTTTGGGACACGAATGGGAAGATGCTATGTGCCCAGTACAAACTAGGCTCTACAAGTTCCAACAACCAAGCTGAGAAGTATGCAGTCGTAAAAGCGACAGAATTCCTTCTTGACCTTCCAAACGACATACATACAGACATAGTCATACACACAGATAACAAAATCTTGATACAATCAGTTCTCAACACAGACGTACATGACGAGCTTACCGAAAATATCAGAATGAACTTGTGCACACTTAGGCTTCTAAATTTCTCGGTAAAAATAATATGGGTAAAGGGTCACTCTGGTATCGAGGGCAATGAGATAGCGGATAAATTAGCAAAAGAGGCAGCGCAAAGTGATATGTCTCCATCTTTTCAAAAAACACCAATTTCGTTCATAAAATTCAAAATTAGGGAAGAATCAATTATGAGGTGGAATGAACGGTGGACTATTTCAAATAAATCTCCTAGTTTGCATAGGTTCATTCCAAAACTAACAAACAATAACTACAAATTAATAAAATCCACTAACTACAAACTAACTCAGGTTTTAACTGAACATGGACATACCAAATCATACTTACACAGATTTCACATAACCAACGATAGTACTTGCTCAATAGACAAAGAAGAACAGACATTTAAACATATAATATATGACTGCCAATTGTATGAAGGACAAAGATCAAAATTAATTATCTCCACAATATTAAGAGGGAAAGTTTGGCCAGTTGCTGAACATGACCTATACAATCACTTTCGACCCGAACTCACTAAATTTATTTATAGTATTGATTTTGAAAAGTTGACATCCATATAAGAAACTCCCTGTACTATACTAGGAAAAAAAAAAAAAGATAATCATTTTGTAAGTATTGTAATTTTAAATTAAAAAAAAAAAAAAAAGTTAATTGTTAAATTTATAGTTGTTAAATTAGTTAATTTTGTTAATTATGTTAAGTTGTAACAGCATGTATATAATAATGTCTTTTGCATATATTTTAGAATTGTCCAACTGTAGTTAACTATTTGTAAAATAAATTTATAAGGCACATAGTATACTCACGTATGGAATGTGCTAACAAATAAACGGTCCTTTCAAAGGGTTACTTTGAAAGGAAAAAAAACAAAAAAAAAAAAAAAAAAAGCATTTGAAATTGAAATAGTATCACTTGGCTCTTGGTATATTATGAATAATCAAAGGCAACTTTTAAGAATATTATGTATATCCTTCTATAATTAGATGTCTGGAAATAATTCGCGACTCCACACGGGTCTTTTTTAGATTAAGGTTGCTATTTACTTTTTGTAACTAAATGATTACTTTAAAAGTAATTCATCTTTTTTTTTTTTTAAATTAAACCATATTCATTTTGTTTTGCATAACACGTGACTTTTACCCTTCGCCGGGGAACATGTCTTTCTGTCCAATTCAATGAAACCATCCTACCAATTTCCGACACTGTACGATACCTTGGCTTCCTCCTAGACAAAAGACTTACATGGAATCCTCATACCAGACTCAAAAGACAAGAACTTAACAGACGATTTAGCCAACTATACAGATTACTGTGTAGGACCTCCGATCTTTCAATAGACAATAAATTATTAATATACAAGACCATCATCAAACCTATTTGGACCTATGGACTGGAACTGTGGGGGACCGCAAAACAATCGAATATCAGACGCATTCAATCCTTTCAATCCAAAATCCTGAGAACTATTGTCAATGCTCCTTATTATGTTTCCAACAAAACCCTCCATAATGATCTCAATATTCCTTTCGTCCTCGACCTCATCCCTACTAAATTTTCAAACTTTCACCAAAACCTTGCCTGTCATCCCAACCCCCTGGCTCAGTCATTATCCAGTTCTACACATCCATATAACCCACCCCGCCGTCTAAACCGGCAATGGCCCCGAGACCTGTTGTAATAAAGTTATTTGGAGTACTGGCACTGGCCAGATTCTCCACTCACGACCTGTGTGTGTTTTAAGCACCCTAAACCAGCTTCCATTGGCGTTAAATGCCAGTGACGCGGCTGGGAAAGGGGGCTGGGGCTTCCCGGACTCCTGCTTTGCCCTCATTCCTGGGGAAGAAGCTCAGTTCGGGGACTCCAGGCAAATTGTAAATAGGGTATGAATGTGTACATTTTATTTTATTTTTATTATTAGTATTATTATTATTTTTTTTTTTTTACTTTATTTTATTATCATTTCCGCATTAATTTCTTTCTGTTACCGAATGTGTATATTTTTCCGCATGTATATATTTATATATTTTATATTGTTTATATTATTGTTTTGCTATGGAATGACTGTAAGCTACACAGCACTATTACTTATTGCCCACAAGTGGCAGATTGTAATATGTATTTCAATAAAGTGTTAATATAAAAAAAAAAAAAAAAATCATTTTGTTTTGCAATGAAGAAGAAAATGTCTTACATTTTATTCAAGATAAAGATGTTTTACCTAAATTTAAAAAGTGTGATAATGGACACAATATGAAATTGAAGTATAAACAAAAAAGTGGGTTTGCTACGTGAGAAATTCTGTTTCTGGTTAAAAGGGTTTATTCTGAAATACGTGGTACGAAGAATCAAGATTACCTTTAAGTAAAGCTATTTTATTTATTTATTGCTGGACACAGGAATACACAACTACGAAATTTTGAACTAAAGAACTTAATATTAGTAGTGCAACTATTAAGAATTGGAAGAATATGTTGAGAGAAATTTGTGCCTACACTTTCATAAATAATCCTATTCAAACAGGCGGGGAAAAAATGACTGTAGGAATTGACAAATCTTGTTTTAGCAAAAGAAAAAACAATGTTGGAAGAATGTGCCCTCATCAGTGGGTTTTCGGGGGTATATGTAGGGAAACCAAAGTGTTTTAGAATAGAATAGAATAGAATAGAAAAGTAACTTTATTCTGGGACTATGTCCCTTTAGAATAACAAATGTGAACAGAAAAAGAAACATAATGTTTATCTGGCCAGAACGCTAAGTGTTACAAATCATAAAGCGTGTAAAAAATGACAAAAAACAATTTAAAAAGAAATATTTAAACAAAAATAATAATAAGTAAATAAACAGTACAAATCTTGACAAGATATTAAGCAAGTAAAGAGAATTGATAAATACATAGTTTTTGTTAAATGCATGAGCTAGCATGCAATAATTCTTTACATGATGTGCAGCTTCTTAAAAGACAAAATTAAAAGAAATAAATAGCGCAATGAATTTCTATACATTACAATCTAAGCAAATGACTAACCTGCTTAGAGAGAATCTTTTTGGGAAGCTAGGAGATGTTGCAAAAGCAAGGATTTAAATGACGATAGTGAGGGACTATGACGGATATTAGGAGGGATTGAGTTCCACAAAGTCGTGGAGCGGGCAAGAAAGGAACGTTCGAATGCTTTGGTTCGGTGGGAACGAATATAGAGATCGGAAAGGCTGTAAATATATTAAAGGTGTTGAGAGTAAATAGATTGGTATAAGAATAAGTAGATAAGATAATAAATAATAATAAATAAGATAATAATAGAAGAAATATTGTCTTCGGAAGGAAGGGAAGAGCCACTTTAACTTATCATAAAGGTGGAACTTATCAATAAGGTTTTTGATATGATATGAACTTATCAAGAAACTCTTCTAAATTGTATAAAAGCTACAATAAGGCTAGGAACAACGAACATTTCGGATTGCTGGAAGACATATAAAGGGCTAGGAGAAACATTATATTCTTTGAATTATGTGCAACTTACTGTCAATCATTCAAAAAATTTTGTCTAACCTACAATAGGAGCCAACACACAATCTATAGAAGAAAGCCAAAATGAGGAATAGAAAAGAATGTGGAACAAGGAGGGAACTTTTAATTCCTATTTGTGTGTTTTTATGGAGACAATAACAAAAATTTATTTCTACAAATAATTGACGACATGGCTGCTTTTTTTCCTGTTTGAATTCATATTTAGTTGTTTTGGTGTTAATTTAAAATAAACATTTCATTAACCGGTATTCTTGTTTACCTAATCATATGTCAATTAAAGCGATTACTTTTAAAGTAATCATTGGGTTACAAAAAGTAACTGGCAGCCTTAATCTAAAAAATATCCTATCGCACTATGAGGGAGAAATGATCAATAGATATTCACACCTAAGTATCAAAGTTCTGTCTACTTAATAACCAGTCTAAGTTATTATTATTACTTTTCACTTTTTTATTTTTATTACTTATTATACTTTTCAACGATAGAAAAATATATATACACACACACACACACACACACACACACACACACACATATATATATATATATATATATATATATATATATATATATATATATATATATATATATATATATGTATATATATACATAATAAAACAAAAAATGTTTTAAACTATACTAAGCCATTGTCTCGCACATTACTTATCCTTATTTATGGTCTCAATGATAACGATACTTCAAAAACTGAATTTTTCCAAGTATCCTATCCTAGTCTCCTTATCCAGGAATCTTATCGAAGTACAAAATGTAGGAGGCTAAGCGAATATATGTCTTGTCTTTCACTTCCTGTCAGTCCGTTAGTTCTAGACACTTTCGAAGATTAGAATTATATGTGTGTACTACTTCTCATTCTGTAACATGAATCTACGAACAAGTGTTAAGTATTAAGTAAGGTGTCTTTGAATGATTGTTAACTATAGCATATATATACAAAACTTACTTAAACCAAAGTAAATATTAAGAAAATATTGAATTATCATATCTTTACCACCATAGGATTATTTAAAATATGACACATTACAGATAAATATCCAGTAAAGGGATCTTGGGAATTCTTCTAAGGGGATTTCGATACCTTCCGAATCTTCTGGTCGTCTTTGTAAGAGCGCCCTTCGATTTTGTTTATTCTAAGGCTTCGCAATGTCTGATTTTAATTGCATAGCAATAGATACAACTGTTTAATTATTATAAACCAATTAAACGTTACTTTGTTATTTTCATTACATTACATTGTTAGCTATGAGCCACTAGAAGTTTACTATGTATACTTAAATAAATAAAGTTTTTCTCAAATTCTACGAGAAATTCATTGTGACCTCTACCCAGACCACTTTCTTCCACATATATTATCAAGGTCAACAATTATCATTCAAAATTAAATGAATATTTTCCATACATATTGGATTATAGTAATCACGGCAAGTTATAAAGTTTCTTATTCTTAGAATATTCTCTTCAAACATCTTAAATATTTCATAAGTATATAGGCTGTTTATCGCTGTTTGGATCTGAGTCTTCCCACTTTTCATTACTAGGACCCAAGTTTTCTTCTTGGTTAGGAATAGATCTCCTCCTAAAAGGTTAAACTCATCTCATTCTTGGACCGTACAAAGAAACCTCCTAAGGTTAATAACTTTCGCTAACCAGTATGGTGTACTTTCGTCAGGTTTTCCCTCTTCGACCCCATAAGGCGGGTGCAAGTCATCGTCTGTTCTCAGCCGTTTAAAGTCATATCAATCAAAGTTACGAAGAAATGGGAAACGCTTATTTGTCCTAGTCAACCTTTTAGTCAGTGTTACCGTTAAATACCATTTAAAAAAAAAAAGAAGAGGAAATATTCATTTATTAATATTTTTTAAATCTTATACGGGTCTGAGGTTCAGCAAATGGCCGAAACTGTACTGTTTCAAGACAACGGGTGTGAAAGGAGCTAATTTGTCACAGATCACACTCAACCACCATTTTCCCCTTATTTTAGATACCTTCTTTATAGAGACTGGGTGAGCCCTTGGAGGTTTCTAGATCCCATATGATGTTTTATTTATTAACTATTTCAAAAACTTAAAATCTTTGTAATCTTTTTATTTTTTAAGAAAAGATATTTGTAATTCAGAAATACTTCAACGAAGTTAAAATAAAATAAAAAATTAGTAAAACAAATATCACATTCTCCTTTAATTCGTTTTTGAATGTTGAGTAAATTAAATGTAAAAAGATAAAGTATCATATTGAGCTCCCTATTTTTTGTTACATCATCGGTTAAAATGTTAAAGAGAATAACATATTTTTTTTTTCCTTTCAAAGTAACCCTTTGAAAGGACCGTTTATTTGTTAGCACATTCCATACGTGAGTATACTATGTGCCTTATAAATTCATTTTACAAATAGTTAACTACAGTTTGACAATTCTCAAATATATGTAAAAGACATTATTATATACATGCTGTTATATCCAATGCTATATCCAACAGACAATATTTTGCTTACATATATAAATGTATACATGAAAAACTCCAAACAAAAAACCTTATGTTTCTAAAATAAAAATTTGGAAAAGAAAGAGTATGGATATTTATTTAGGGACTAACAGTTTTTTGTTTGGAATTTTTCCGAGCATTCATTTTATGCCTCTTTTGTGCTTTTGCTCTTTTATATAAAATATAAATAAGTATTTTATAACCTAATTGTTGCAAAATTATATGATATAATTTGCAATACTTAGATTATATAAAATACTTAATTCAGTAAACAATACAATTATTTTTATGATATATAAATTATATCATGATTCCAATTTTTTTTCCGTAGCATTTCTGTTAACTATTTTCTCGCCCTACGAATCTTAGGAAATGGAGATTTTGCCACCAATGCCCTTATCAATACCAGGTATGTTAGATTTAAAAAATTGAAATGCAGTAATCAAATCAATTTAATATTGCTTTAATTCATAATAATAGTCACACTTATTGTTTGTTTGTTCATTTAACGTCACTTTATGCTGCTATGGCTAATCGGACGATGCTACAGTGGGGGCTCTAAATTTTGCCTATCCAGGTTTAGTTAGGATAGGGATTTTCAACGAGTACGTGACATCGTATAGGCTCGGGACCCCCAATAGTAAATTAATATAGAATAATTAAATCTGGTACCTATACATTATTAACAACCACAACATAGTAAATAAAAAATATTATCTCTCATAGCTTCCAAATTTCATCTTTCGAATACTTGTTTCAATATATTTATACTCTACCCTCCTGATTTTGATTTCAAAGTTCTCGCTGAGACACTTACAGATAAAATTCTAAAAAATAAAACGCTTTCTTAACCCGCTACATATAACGGTTTAAAAAAAATGATATTCCATTCATTACTAGTCATATTTAAAAAAAAACAAAAAAAAAACTGAAGAATAGAATGGATCTAAAAATGTGCGCAGTACAGTAAAAGAGATTCCTCTCCAACCTAATCGTAACCCAGATTACAAATCTTCAAACTTATAGGGGTTAAGAAAAAAAAAAAAAAAACTGAAGAATAGAATGGATCTTAAAATGTGCGCAGTACAGTAAAAGAGATTCCTCTCCAACCTAATCGTAACCCACATTACAAATCTTCAAACTTATAGGGGTTAAGAAAAAAAAAAAAAAAAAAAAAAAAGTCATATTTAAATTTCCTTTGGACTATAAGAGGCTAATCGTTGAAAAAGAGCCGTTTCATGAACACGAATGGTTTAGAAAGGCATCATTAAGTGAGGTTAGGATATGTTTCCTCCAAGATCCATTTAATGGTCAAATAATTAGGGAACTTACAATATCAAGGCAATAAACTAAAACGATTGGAATTGGTGTCTGGTGTTTCCTTGTTGGTATTTGGATCGTTAGGAACCATCTTTGGCTCATTCAACCAAATCATTTTAGCTTGTTCCCGTTAAAACTAATTATATAATAATTATAATGACCTTAGATTTAATTAGTTTAAAACTGGCTAAGACTGATCGGAGATCACCAGATCAATTTTTGGTATTTCAAACATTCTAGACACGCTCATGCCAATTTGCTCTATGAGTCGAAAAATAAATACTTTATTTTGGCAATTCAACTCATTTTCGTTTGGAAAAAATATTAATAATGTCAGATATGCATCAAAACTCAAAACAGGATCAAGATTTCTACCATGTTGGATATTTATATTTCCAGAGGACTAACTAACATAACTGTTAGAATAAGTTCTCAATGGACACGGCTATGCATTGAAAATGACGTATTAAGGAAGCTGTATTTCGGTTTTAACACGAAAACTGTCAATTGTTATTTATATATTTTACCTACAAAATTTTAGATTGTCTAAACTTTGTTATTTCTGATTTGAAATATTAACTGAGATAGTGAAGAGGCGATAAATCTTCAGAGATAGTCTTTTGAGAAATTTAAAAAGTACAAGAATTAGGCGAATCATATAAGATATGAAAGACAAAGGATTATAAACCAAGATGAAGAATAAATGACAGATAGAAATAACTATGGGAATTACTATGTTAAATGGTTGTCATAATGAACTAACAGAAGTTAATAAGCGCTGAGCCGGCTGGTATACGTTCGAGGGGTAGACCGAATCACTGGGAGGATTGCATTAAGAATGATCTACATTAAGAATGAATAACTACTGAGGACAGTAGTTAGTAAGCAAAGGTTAGTGGTATTGCCAACGAACTTTCTGGGTCACTATGACTTATTATCATTTTTATTACTGGTTGTTATACTTTGTTCAAAGCCGTTAAGGACAACATAAAGAAAATATGATGAACCAGCTTTTCTTCTAGGTATGTCCTCATAGGCGGAGGAAAGCTATGTGATACCCTAGACACAACAGCTAGAATTTTTGCTGATTACTACTTTAAAATATATTCAGAGTCTTATGCTCTGCTCAGCACTAATACTGATTCATGTGATATGAAAGGATCTTCATTAAACGGAAAACATACCCATTTATATATCCCGCGAAATCCAGATCTTCTTTGTTTCTGAATTTTATAATCCTACTTGGCCTTGGGGTTGCTTCCAACCACCCACCGAAAACAATGCCCATACAATTTGATGATACAAACTGGGATACTAAAGTAAACTTGACAGGTAAGACCGATACATCTCGACTTTTACCTCTTTTCACTTTCATACTGCTCTATCCATACATTCCGATATAGTTGATAAGAGCCTGATCGGAATGGTCGGAATGGTGTTCAGTCTCATGCCGCATCGAAGGATCGTCCCCAGACTTCATAACGGTGTGCTCTGGCATCGCCCCGGTAAATTCCTGCATGCATACCTTACTTGATTCTGAGGCCTAAATGGCATAAAGTGTTGTAAAATTCGCCATATTATTTTTTTAAATTTAGAAATGCTACTTTCCCCTAGATAAGATAAAAGGAATAAATCGAAAGTTAATCCAGCCAGATTATGGTCGTTCGAAAACAATTTCACCTCGAGCCATCAGATACCAGAATATACTCCAACATCATTTAGATATTTAACGCATCGTTTGGTGCCAAAACGGTGTCTAGCCCCACAGCGGGTCCAAAATCATACGGAATGAAGTTATATAAGGAAGAAATAGTTGGGGGGGGGCAGTCAATAAAAACACCTTAATAAGTGTAACTTATTTATTGTGTGCCGACGTTTCGGCCTACAATGTAGGCCATCTTCAGGGCTAAGAGAGAGAAACAAACAGAAATATATAAAAAACGTTGCAGTAACAAGAATATAGTGACAACTATTTGTAGTAAAGTGGTACAAGTGTGGAAAAAATAATGACCAAGAAGGGGGAAGGGGAAATGCATTAAAATGCGTTAGTCATTTTAAGAAGTGGTTACAGAAATGCATTTCCCCTTCCCCCTTCTTAGTCATTATTTTTTTGGCCGTCAGAGATCGCGGTTAGCGCTTCCGACATTCCCAACGTATTTTTCACTTGGGCCGTTGATCGCCTAGCCGCCGCGTGGTTTATTCGGTTATTACACATCTTTAAATTTATCTTATCTCCATCCTTTTCACCTTCACCTTTCTTCGCACCTGTTTCTCACACCTATTTTTGGCATCCATCATAAGTTAATAGCATAGATTTCATTATTATTATCCTCATATTTTTCATCTTCTGTATTTCTATACCTATTTTCTATATGTTTATGTTATATTCACATCTTATATTATATTAATACCACTTCTTTCTCACTGTATACAGTTATATATTAACTTCCCTTACTTATATTTTCTAGTTTCTTTTCATACTTTAGAGTTCATATTTATAAACACTATTTTCAATTTTTAATTTTAGAAATTTATCAATCTTTTCTTTCTATATATGCTTGTATTATTACATTATACCTATGTAACCTCTAGATGTCTGGCATCATATCCATATCTATAATTAAACTAGTTTTTTCTAAATCCTTCATATTCCACCCCCTTTTTCTATATCTTAATCTTCTCATTTTGTATCTTTCCGTTTACCTCCTCATTTTTCTTTCCCTTTATATTATGTTTACATTTTATCCTTTCTGGACATTTATTTTCTGTATTTTATATTCGTATTCTTTAATTATTATATCTGTCACTATTTGAATTTCTGTTCATCATCTATAATTTTATTTTTATCTATCACTATTTTAATTTTATTAGATTCTGTAACCACTTTTATATTCATTATCTTTAATTATCATATCTATTCACTACTATTTTAATTTCCACACTTGTACCACTTTACTAAATTACTCGTCACTATATTCTTGTTACTGCTACGTTTTTTATATATTTCTGTTTGTTTCTCTCTCTTAGCCCTGAAGATGGCCTACATTGTAGGCCGAAACGTCGGCACATATAAATAAGTTACACTTATTAAGGTGTTTTTGTTGACTGCACCCCCAACTATTTCATCCTTATATTAGAAGTTACAGTCAACCAATTCTTCTCTAACAGGAATGAAGTTATGATCTACTTTCCCTCGCCAAATGTGTATTCGAATTATTTTAAAACAGACTGCAACGTGCCGAAGCTTGTTAAGCGACTTCAGTCGATCATATTTCATCGGACTCGTCCATTATTTCCAAGTTAACGATTGGTCTGTTTGTTGAGCATTTTCTCTTCAAGCAGAGCGTAACCTGTTCGTGGTGCGTTCAACACCGGCTCATTCGAGATATTTATCTTGTCTTAATTTAAAACGATATTATCTATAGAAATTAACTATTTTATTTATTAGTTGTACTTACGATCCATGAAAGAAAGGGCTTGAGTTCCGTTTTGCCATTGAATTCCATTTTATAGAGTATAATGTTTCTAATATTTTTTGTCACACATGTAAGTTTCACCTGAATGGTAAGTGAATCGGAAATCAGATTCATTAGGTACGAATTAATTTGTATATTATTCTTACATTATTGTGTTTACTTTTTCACTATTTAGTATAGTATATATATATTTAGTAAAGTATATTATATAGTAAACTAATAGTAGTGTGGAAAAAAATAATACAATATAGACCTATCTTAACCAACTTATTATTTATATTAACTAACTGGATGAAGATGAATTCATGATCCTTGGTAAAATCTCATCATCAATTAAGATTAAAAATCATCATCCAATCTTAGAGTTTTAATTATAATTATTATAATTAATTATAATTAATTATTAATAATTAATTAAATCAATAATTATTAATGCATCGTATAAAACAAATTTTTAAAGAAAGTTTTCACATGTGAGACAAATATTAGCTGAAATATCAGCAATGTTATGAATTAATCGAATAATTTTATATAACTTATTAGTTGTAGAAATCAACACAAAGGAAAAATACAAAACAATTAGGTTCCCCTAAAAAAAAAAAAAGATGGGATTTCAAATTTATAAAATCAAACTAAAAAGGAGTTTGATGTTTTACTTTTAAGAATTTACTCTATAATTTAGTTAGACTTTAATTGATAAAAACTAGAAAGTTTTAAAATGCAATCGTCAAAATGGGTAGAATATTGAAGTTTATGTGGATAATGTTATAAATATTAAACATGTTGCTCTATAAATGTATCTGTTTGTCTAATAGTTATATTATTATTTGTATTATTTATATATAAAGAATGGAACTTGAAAGGGTTGGATATGTAACTGCACGATAGTTGTAAGATAGTTTGAAATCAAAAGTTGTGGAAAATCGCCTTTTGGTTCATTAAGTAATTTATAAATGATGTTCATGATTTGCACATAGTTTAAATTTACATTGTTTCTTGTTGGATTGGAGTCTAATAACTTGGATTGGCATATCCACAACTTGCAAAATAATATACTTTTAACGATATTATTCCTCGATATTTTAGTAGTTCAAATAAACTGTATATTATGTCTGGTTTGGAAATGTCAATTGTGTTTGTGGGGGGGATATTCTTTGAAATAAGCTTAACTCTTATATACTTGTACAACTATCAAAACCATCCAAATGTATAAGGTATTGGGTGAAGTTAATATATTGTATATTTGTTTAAGCACAACATTCATACAGTATTTCACAATAAGAAGAAATTCAAATGTGCCAAGAGTAATATATTTTATTAGCATTTTTTTTTAACTATGAGAGTAAGTGTGGATACAATACAAGTTATATAGGCGAATAGAACAACAGCTGTGATTAGCCGACGCTTTACAAATCATCCCCTCTATTTTTTTTTTACTTTTAGAGCTACCGTATTTGTCGGATTAACAAATTAAAATATGAGAATTATAAAAATTCCCTTTAATAGGGAACCTATAGCTCTAGGTAACAGGCGGGTCACAATGGCTGATAGAGCAATGTTTGTTTTTTCGCCGAAAGGATAGCTGAAAATATGATGAATACCAGCCCCGGACCATGAGCGTCCGAGTCCAGGGCGGGGAACATGATTCTGGGTTCGGCCACGTTCATTAAATATCCCAGCGGGCCCTGTGACGGCTTCGGTTACATGGCGAGGAACACTGCGACTAAAGCACTGCCACCTAGTACGGGACTGGGCCTAGGAGAAGGACAACTCCAAAGAAAAACCCAGGTGAATAGAACTCGTAAACTAGGTGATGGCAGTCTGTCTATTACTATACCCTGAAGAAAAACCCTGGTCCTCCAGGTTGGGGGTTTTAGCTAGGGTCAACAGAAGGTTGGGATTGAAATGGATTAAACGGAAAAAGACTTTAGAAATGGACACGGACCCTTCATTTTGGAGCATGGAATGTACAGAGGTTATCAAATAAGAAAGAGGAGGTACAAAGAGAGATTTCTGCTTCCCAGCTGGATGTAATTGTGCTAACTGTTACTAAGCTTAAAGGAAATGGGCAAGAATGGATGGGGAAGCATGTTCACCTTTGGACTAGTGTACCAAAGATGAAAAAAGCCAAAGCCGGGGTTTCTATGATGGTAAAGAAATAGTTAAAAAACAGGATCGCACATTCCGAGGAAATTTCCGCAAGGTTGATGAGATGGATCTTAATCTCTGGGGAAAGTGCGTTGTGATCTTAGGGGTGTATGCGCCAGGAAGCCACGAGCCTCATGCGAGTAAAGATGCATTTGAAGAGACCTTGAGATGAGCTTTGGAAAAAGTGCAGTCCAATGCCGAAATGGTCCTTGCAGGCGATTTCAATGCGACAGTGGGAAGGGAAGTTGGTAGTCGGGTGATCGAACGATGTGGTGAGGAAGTTGTGACAGACAATGGTCGGAGGCTCATAGACATCTGCGAGTCGTTCGATCTTAAAATTCAAAACACTTTCTTCCAACATAACAGATCCATCAAAGAACGTGGAGCAAGCCGGGATTCCAGTCCGCTATGTTAGATTATTTCATTACTAGAAAAGAATGCTCATTTAAGGTCGAAGACGTGAGATGGGGAGTGTGGTAGTGACCACTACATGCTGAGAGTCAAGATTCTCTTCCCCTGGAGGATGTCTAGAAATAGCCCGGAGAAACGGAACAAACGTATTATGGACACGCAGAAATACAAGTTGCAGCTTCTGGGTGATGTTAGTGTAAGGACTCTCTGCAAATGGAGGTTGGAGAAAAAGATAGACCTTTCATATGGTCAAACGGTGAAAGAAAAATATGGATAATAAGGAATGTGTCCACTTGGCAGCTAAAGAGTTTCTTGGTGAAGAGGAGAGGAGGCGTCTGCCAAATTGGTGGAAACAGGAGAGAGCCCTAATAGTAAGGGAAAAGAAGCTGGCCTATGTAAAGTACCTCTCTTCTAGCAGGAATTATGACTGGGTGGCATATAGAACCCTGAGTCGGAAGGTTAAAGAACAGGAGACAAAAGCGAAAAACGACTCATGGGTAAGATGCTCCCTGCGAATCAATTGTACCGACAGCAAGAAAGGGAAATTTAATATTTCCCACTAAGGAAAAGCAGTGGGAGAATCATTACAGAACCCTCCTTAGCAATAATAGACCTGAGTTTGCGTCCGAGAAAAATGACACTGAGCATGTAGAAGCGGAGAAACCAGTAGAATTGGAGAAGAGTGATATTCAGCGGACCCTATCAAAGACTAATACTGGCAGTTCTCCAGGACCGGGCGGAATTGCTATGGAGCTCCTGAATGCTGGTAGCGTGAAACTGGTAACCCTTTTGTCGGAGGTGATCAATCTTGTCCTCAGGGGGGATGATATCCCGAATGACCTGAGGGCTGGCTACATATCATCAGTTAATAAGAAGGGTGACAGAAAAGTTTGCCGGAATTATCGCGGAATCTTGGTACAAAGTTTGATTGCTAGGATTATTTGTAGACCGCTCCGGGACAAGTTAGAACAAACGTATTCTACCCCTGAGGAACAAGCAAGATTCACGGCTGGAATGTCATACACGGACTATATTTTTGTTGTTCGTCAACTCATTGAGAAGTCTCAGGAAAGGAAGCAGGAACTCCAAATGGCCTTTATAGACCTGAAACAAGCTTATGACAATGTGCCTAGAGAAAGGTTATTGATAGTACTTACCTATACATCACTTATACATTAGCCTATTACCTATACAGCAACGACATGTATCAGATAAAATGCGGTAACAACCTTTCGGACCCTTTTCATGGTACTAAGCGAATGAAGCAAGGGTGTAGCATGTCACTCACTCTCTTCAAGGTATACGTTCACGAAGCAGTGAAACCTTAGTACAAGCTATATGGAGATGTTGGGCCGTTCATTGATGGCAAACAGCTACTATCCTTATTCTTTGCTGACAACCAGGACGTGTTTGCTAGGCGCAAGGTCTACTTTGAAATGATGGTGTATGCCCTAAAGATATGCTGCGAAACGGTGGGCTTAAAAATTAACTTCGAGGAGAAAGAGTATATGGGCGTTGGAAATCTTGAAACAATGCATATTAATGTTAAATATATATTAAGTAATAATATATTTAAGTACCTGGGATCTTATTTGGATACTACCGAGTCGTCTGAGTATGAAGTCAGAAAAAAAGGAAAGCCCGAAAAGCTACTAGAATGCAACACCCGGTCCTATGGAACACAGAGATATCCAAAGATAATAAACGACGTATTTTCACAGTCATTGTCGAATCCAATCTGACTTATTCTTCGGAAACCTGGACTATGAGCTCCCGTCTGTACTCAAAGGTGCAAGCGCTTGAAATGGATTTCTGGAGGAGGTGTCTTCGTGTCACCAGCCTGGATAGAATAAGAAACGAAGAAATTTAACAGAGGATGAATGTGAATATATCAACAAATGACAGGATCCGGATACGCCGCCTAAGATGGTACGGTCATCTGAAGAGAATGGAATTTGAATTGTGGCCGAACCGAGTGCTGGATTGGGTTCCACCAGTGAGGAGAGGAAGCGGGCGGCCCAGAAGCAGATGGATGGAGCGAGTCCAGGAAGATATGGCCGGTAGGGGTCTCCAGGAAGAGGATTGGATGGATTGAGAGGTGTGGAGCTCTGTTCTGACAGGTTGAGGCAACCCATGTTGAATAACCTTTAATAATAATCTCGTTTTAAAGTTGACTTTCGATAGCAAAAATCTATTCAAAGTAATTTCCGGTTCCAAAATCGTAAATTGATAAAAATTTACTGTAACTATCATGGTTGGCAAAACGAAATATAATGTGCGCAATATTTCAGTGGGCAAGAGAGAAACAAACAATGAAAAGTATGATTTCTTTAGAAAAGGGTTTATTTAAATCATCTATAACTTTTACCGGAGGAGGCCCAGTCTCGGTGACGGGATGTAGAGCCAGCCATGTATGTATGTATGTATAACTTATACCTCTTTGTTGAGCAGAATGTGTTAAAAAATCAGAAAAAGTTTAGCTTTCATTAAACTTAATTATTTAAATTATAAATGTTTTTTAATTATTCTACTATTGGCACCTGATTTGTCTGATTGTTTTTCTTATTATTTTTTCCTGAAAAAATTAATGTTTTCCAAAATAGATGTTACGCGAAATTTTATGAAAATTAATGTAAGGAACAAAACGATAAAACCATGTTAGAAAAAAAATTGTCCGGAACAAGATCTTTAAATTCATTTTTAATGATGAATAATTGTTAAAATGAAAGTTATTTTGGATCTCAACGTTGTAAAAAATATAACAACCTTCCTCTCTTTATACATTTATTTTTTAAGTCGTCTATGTTTTTGGAAGAAATAATGATATTGTTTTACGAAAATTGTGATAGTTTACGTATCCAATAATTAAATAAATCCTTAGAACTCTAATTTTAAAGGTTCAGAAACTACCCGTTTGCTTTCATCTCTCACAATTATTGAATCAATTGAAGAGAGAAAATATCGTAGATTTCTTCTACTCCTTATTAACAGTTCTAACAAACTGTAATTTAAATTGTTCTAAGTGTATAAGATCGCTCCTGGAAGCTTTCACTAGTTCTTTCAACTGCTATAGGAAATTCTGAGCTGAAACACCTATTTTTTTAACAAGCTTTTACCTCCTCGGATTTTCTCTTGAGGTGCACAAGATCATGTGATGAGTTATCTAGGAATGACCATTTCATTAATAATATGTTTCACAAATCAATAGAAGTATTTTATCCACGTGCTTTTTTTTTTCTTTAAAGGGTTGAAATACTATTTTCCCAAAATAATAATACATATGTTTCAGTTTAAACTTTATTGTTTATTATTTACAACAGGAGTTTGTTTGTTCATTTAACGTCACTTTATGCTGCTATGGTTAATCGGACGATGCTACAGTGGGAGCTCTAAATTTTGCCTATCCAGGTTTAATTAGGATAGGGATTTTTAACGAGCACCTGACATCGTACAGGCTCGGGACCCCCGTTTAACGTCCCTTCCGAAGGACGGTGTAACTAAGGATTTTTTACTCCCTTAAAAAAATCCTAGGGCCACCTACCGGGCTACGAACCCGCTATCTTTGGTTTAGTAGTTCGTTACGCTAACAACTATACCACAGGTGACCTTCAGGAGTTATTATTGTTGAAATGGTTTAAACGAAATAACAAATATCCTTCTGTTAAACTGTTAGTTTTATTTTCACAAAACACATTAATTTAATACAACTCACAATCTGGGAACTTGCCGTTGTCACGACAACAGCTTTTGACTACACTTAAACAATAATCAATACATGTATCATTTACAGATTTACTTATAAGATTATAAGATTTACCTTATTACAACACACCTCCTTAAATTTATAATCTTATAACCTTTTTACATAACTAAATCAAACTTAATTCTAATCTGTTCTTCAAAAATTTTGTCTTATCCAAGCTTTTAGTTAAAAAGTCTGCCAAATTACATTTTGTATCAATTTTTACAATATCAGTTATTTTATTTTCATAGTTCTCATTTATATAATGATACTGCACTTCGATGTGCTTTGAATTTTTTGTAAAGTTGCCGTATTTAGCGATTGCTATTGCACCTGAGTTATCTACATACAATTTTATTGGATCACAATATTTTACATTGAATGATTCACTAGGCAAGTTCCTAATAAAAAGTATTTCAGTCACTGCCTCTGACATAGCAGTCAGTATATTCTGCAAAAGTTGAGCATTTAGTTACTGTATTTTGTTTACGTGTTTTCCATAAAATTAAGTTTCCAAATAATTTTACAATAAAACTAGTTGTGGATTTTCTATCCACATTATCTCCTGCATAGTCAGAATCTACCATACAATCTAATATTTCAGCATCCACATTATCATAGTATGTTAACATTAGATCCTTAGTTTTATACAAATATTTCAAGGTTCTTATTGCATATTTGTAATGTGCTTGGTTATAACAACTTTGGAATCTACTTAAATAACACAGGCCAACAAAAAAAACCTTTTTGAAAACTTTTTTAATTTTAATAGCTGATCTTGATAGATTTTTATGTGCTGAATCCAAATCTGCTCGTAGTTTTTATGTATCACCCTTAGTTTCCAAGCAAAATGTATTTTATTATATAGTCTAATACCCATTTACAGTATATAGGGAAATCAATGAAACACTGTAGAATCGTAAAAATGGTTTGTATTTACAGTAAAATACTTGGAATAGTAATTTTATGTGATGATACAAGGTTCACTTGTCAACTGGAATTGGTTTATATTTTCTTTCCCTTTTTTCCTTGAAGCTTCTTGTGTAGCTTTTCCTGCGATGAATAGCTTGCTGAACTTCCCGGTGAAGTGACCAACAGTAATCCCCCATCATGTTGGTATTCCAGCGGCCCTGGTAACGTTTTTCCATCACTTTAACGTCCTGGTGAAAACGCTCACCTTGCTCCTCACTAACATCTCCTAAATTTTCCGGGAAGTAATCGAGGTGGCTGCTCAAAAAGTGAACTTTCAGGCTCATCAAACATCCTAACTGTTCAAATTTTTTTAACATGTTAGCAACAATAGCCTTATATTCTGGGTCTTTTTCATTTCCCAAAAACTTGGTGACAACTTGCTTGAATGAAACCCATGCTTCCTTTTCATTTGAGGTCATTGTGGATTCAAAGTTAACGTCAAACATCATTTTTCTAATATCAGGCCCGGTAAAGACGCCTTCTTTCAGTTTAGCTTCTGAAAGGTGTGGAAACTTCTGACAGAGATATTTGAAACAAAGCCCATCTTTAGGCAAAGCCTTTACAAACTGTTTCATGAGACCTAACTTAATATGTAGTGGTGGTAGGAGCACGTTTTTTGGATCTACAAGGTTTTTGCGTAAAATGTTCTTCTCGCCAGGCTTTAAAGACTCCCTAGCAGGCCAGTTCTTTCTGCACCAATGTTGATTCCGAGCTCTACTGTCCCATTCACACAAGAAACATGGAAATTTGGTAAAACCCCCTTGCTGACCAAGGAGCATGCACGTAACTTTCAAATCACCACATATCATCCAACCGTGTGCAGAATAACCTATTTTATTTAACACTATTTCTAGATTTTCGTAACTCTCTTTCATATGTACAGAATGACCGACAGGTACAGAGGCATACATGTTACCGTTGTGTGCTAAAACTGCCTTCAAACTATTTTTGGATGAATCAATAAACAACCTCCAATCTTCTGTTTTGTATTCAATTCCAAACTCATTCATTAAACCATGAATGTCTGAGCAGTACACCAAATCACCCTCTTGTTCAAAATACTTCGAAAATTGTTGTTCTCTCTTCCTATACACATGAATGCTGGTTCCAGCCGCCAGCAAGTTCTTTTCTTTTAGCCTAGAGCCAAGCAGTTCAGCTTTTTCTTTTGTTAAGCCCAGATCCCTAACTAAGTCATTAAGCTCGACCTGAGTGAACAATTTAGGCTCTACATTTTCTGTAACACATTGGAATTCTTCATCGTGTTCATCTAACTCCGACTGTACATCAGAAAATACTTCTGTTTCAATAGAATTTAAGTCCTCTGGTGGTTCCGGGATTGGCAAATCTACACCATGCCCTACTGGTCGGATGGCGGACGGAAGGTTAGGGTAGCTTATTACCTTCTTGTTCTTAGAGTTATGACCAGTAATATCTACACTGCAAAAGTAACAGTCATCAGAATGATTTTTTGGTTCCCTCCATATCATGGGAACAGCAAATTTAAAGTGTTTTTTCTCTTTTTTTGACCATTTCCTGAGGTCTTCAACACATACATAACATACCTTATGCGGTGCCCAAGGTTTATCCTGGTCTCCAAGTTTGGTTCCAAAGTATGCTAGATAAACCTTTTTCACAAAGTCTGTAATGTTTCTTTGGTGCTTTTTAATAACAAACTCACCACAAATATAACAAAAACTGTCAGCAGAGTTTTTACAGCCGCGATGAGACATTGCACTGAGCACATGTACAGGAAACGTAAAAGTGAGGTTATGTTGAAAATAAACAAAACATCAGCTGTTTAGCATGTGTTTCAGCAGTGCTGCCAACATCATCTTTGTTCATTAGACCTATTTTTTCATGTTATCTTAACTATGAAAAAGCTGTTAAATTCTAAAAATATTTCTTTTTTCATGAATTTAACTATAAAATGTGAATAAATGGTGGGTGATACAACTTTTTAACCATCATATTTGGATTCAGCAACCTAAACAACATAAGAATAAGGTATTTTCATTAAAAAAGTTTTTTCATCGTTGGCCTGTGTAATTAACACTATATGCTACATCTGGCCTTGTGCCTGTACTAATATACAATAATTCACCTATTATATTTCTGTACTTTATTCTTTCATCTACTTCTCTAGCTTGTTCTAATTTTAAGTTTGTTTCCATTGGAGTATCATACAACTTAGTATTTTTCAGATCATATTTTGCAGCCAAAGATTCAATATATTTTGTTTGGTTTAGAGTCATTTTACTTCTATCATCACTGTAATCAATATCTATGCCAATGTAGCTTTTAATTTTTCCCAAGTCTTTCATTGCAAATCTTTTCATTAAACTAGTTTTTACTTCTCCAATTTTATTTTTATCTTTACAACAAATTAAAAGATCATCAACAAATATTAATATGTATATTGGATCTTTGCCTGCTCTATTAACATATAAACAGTAATCATAGTTACTTCTAACAAAATTCAGTGTTAAAATAAAATTTTTAAAACACTCATACCACACTCTAGGACTTTCTTTGAGACCATAGAGTGCTTTTTGCAATTTGTAAACTTTATAGTTGTCAGTTTGATAACCTTCCGGTTGATTTACATATACTTCTGACTTAATTGTGCATTTAAAAAAGCTGCCTCTACATCCATCTGTTCTACAAATAAATTACTTTTACAGCTGTATGACAATAAAATTTTCAATGTTTGCATTTTTCCTACTGGTGAGTAAACATTTTCGGTGTAATCATTTTGCTGGAATCCTCTTACAACTAATCTAGCTTTATAATCATTATTGTTTTTTCTTCTAAAAACCCACTTTACATCAATAATCCTTTTATCTTTTGGCTTTTCAACAACTTGCCAAGTATTATTTTTATTTAAGCTATTTATTTCCTGGTCCATTGCCATTTTCCATTGTTTATGATCATTGGAGTTTATCGCCTCCTCAAATGTATTTGGTACATTTGCATCAATATAGTTAACATATATAAAATGTGAGACTGGATTACCATATCTAGAAACTGGAATTCTCTGTCTTTTTTGCGATCCTACTATATCCTTGTCATTACTATCATTTACATCATCATCATTTACATTTAAATCCTTCAAAGCATTTTTAGAATTAGTCTCATCTCCATCTACATAATTTTCATCACTTTCATACTTTGTTTCAACTATATCATTTGAAGTTTGGTCAACTTCTAAATCTATGTCTTTCTTATCATCCAGTTTTTCTAGGCAAATGAGTTCAGTATTTTCTTCGACTACCTGTACGTGCCTAGCATTAATTATTTTATTATTTAATAGAACTCGATAATTGTTTTCATTATATCCTACTAAAACTCCTTCTCGTGCTTTATCATCCCATTTGCTTTTTCTTAAAACGTCAGGTACCCTGACAAAAACCCTACTTCCATAAATTTTTAAATGCTCGACATTTGGTTTTATTTTGAAAAAATATCTCATAAGGAGTTTTATTTTCTACTGTATTTGCAATTGTTCGATTTTTTAAATATGCTGCTGTTTTTATAGCTTCAGGCCAATATCTTCTGTGAATTTTAGCTTCTCTCATTAAACACCTACCTATGTCCATAGCAGATCTATTATATCTTTCCGCTACTCCATTTAATTCATGGACGTAGGGTGGACATGGTAATAACTCTATACCTTTTTGCCTTATAAAATTATAAATATCTTTGTTTAAGTATTCTTTGCCATTGTCACACTGGATTTTCTTAACTATTTTGTTTAATTTGTTTTCTATTAAATTTACAAATTCTATAAAACAACTAGCAACTTCAGTTTTACTTTTAATACAAAATATCCTTGTGCATTTACTATAGTCATCAATGAATGTGAGAAAGTATTTTTCTCCGCCCTAACCAGTTGTGTTATGTGGACCGTTCAAATCAGTATGAATTAATTCTAAAACTTCACTAGTCTTTGTTCTATTATTTTCAAAAGGCACATTACTCATTTTACTTTTAATGCAATTTGAACATTTAATTTCTGTGCTTTCAATCTTATCAGGCAAACCGTCTACTAATTTATTATTTACTAATTTATTTAAATATTGAAAATTTAAATGACCAAGTGCCCTATGCCATTCCTCTTTCTGAGTTAAATTTACTGAATGTGCATAAATTTCATTTTTTGTTACGAAACTTTTTATGCAATACAAATTATTTATTTTATCAGCAATAACTATTAATTCTTTACGACCATTATAAATTTTTTCATATTCATTTTTAGCTATTATTGTGCAACTTTTAGTTATCTTTGAAAAACTCAAAGATACTATTTACAACAGGAGTTTGTTTGTTCATTTAACGTCACTTTATGCTGCTATGGTTAATCGGACGATGCTACAGAGGGAGCTCTAAATTTTGCCTATCCAGGTTTAATTAGAATAGGGATTTTTAACGAGCACCTGACATCGTACAGGCTCGGGACCCCCGTTTAACGTCCCTTCCGAAGGACGGCGTAACTAAGGATTTTTTACTTCCTTAAAAAAATCCTAGGGCCACCTACCGGGCTACGAACCCGCTATCTTTGGTTTAGTAGTTCGTTACGCTAACAACTATACCACAGGTGACCTTCAGGAGTTATTATTGTTGAAATGGTTTAAACGAAATAACAAATATCCTTCTGTTAAACTGTTAGTTTTATTTTCACAAAACACATTAATTTAATACAACTCACAATCTGGGAACTTGCCGTTGTCACGACAGCTTTTGACTACACTTAAACAAGAATCAATACATGTATCATTTACAGATTTACTTATAAGATTATAAGATTTACCTTATTACAACAATTATATCATTCAGAAGTCTCTTAAGTTATTAGAGATTAATATAATTTTCAAAGATAGAATAATTGTTGACGCTTCTAAGTCGATTACTTTTGTGTTTAATAGCGCCAATTCCTCCAACGGGACATGCTTATTCCACACAATAAATTGATACTTGACTTTCGCATTTCGATGCTTAAAAATAAAAATGACGTCTAAATGTATACTTCTTATGTACCTTTTTTTTTTGAGAGAGAAAGACAAACTGTGCCAAAAAAAAAACATTGGTATAAATTTAGCAATGTTTTATATACTTATATAGTAATAGAGTTAATACATTTTACACGATAAATATACAGGGTGACCTGAAATTATTGGCGGAGCCGATAAGGGTGATGGTATGGAGTGATATTACTATGAGACCTACTGTCCTAAAGTTAACCCTTGCAAGATATTCCTACTTAAAGAATTTTACAAAAAAATCCTATTTCAAATCTTAGAATAGATATTAATCCTAAAAATTCGTCTTTCTGGCCCATCATTTTTTTTTTCTTTTTGGATCAAAGATATTCTAAATAAGGAATATTAATAGTCAGATCTTCGTAATTGTCGGTATCTTACGCGAATATTGTTAAACAAACACATGAAATGATAATACGATGGCTGCCTCTAAAACGCCGATTTACTCAAAAAAGTCCCCCGAAATTATTACGTACATATTAATTAAAAATATCTCCGTTGCATTACCTTTCAAATGATGTATTAAAACCAAAAATCTGCTAAGAAATCACGAAGAGGTGATTAATGGAAAAAACAGGGTAGAGCCCGAGAACAAAGGGCTCCGACGCAGTAGTCGAGCGTCTTGGTTCGCTCCTCTCTGCCTCGGTCAGCTCTTACGGTTTTCCTACTTTCGGATGTGCTCTCTTAGCTTACTTGCTCACAGATGGGATTTTTCTAACAACTTGGCTTTTTCCTGGACTTTTGTGATTGATTCATATCCGACTACCCTGTTTTCTGTGATTCCTTACGATTTGGCTGCTGTGTGACTGATTGTCAGATTAATCTGATTAACAAGGGCTGATAGAGAAATAAGAATACAGTGTAGTATCGAAGAATACGCAGATATTAAGGATTCGCTGCTGAGGTTCCTGTGCCTAATATTGAAGACCTGCGCAATATATTTATAAACGCAGCGCAGAAAATGCAAAGGGTGCTCAGAGATTCGAGTATTGTGAAAACGGGTGTGATGAGACACGAGCATGCATTTGAAATTGTGGCGGGCATTTTGAAAATGAACTTTAAAATTAAATTTTTTTCAATAAATTTATTTTTCAGCATTCTATGCTTTGAATTGCGTTTTCCTTTCGTTTTATTTTATTAGTCATATCTTTGTGGTTTCTTAACCGATTTTTGATTTTAATACCTCATTTGAACGGCAAGAAACGTAGATGTTTTTTAATTATTTTGTACGTAAAATTTCAGAAGAACTTTTTTGAGTAAATCGGCGTTTTAGAGACAGTCACCATATTATTGTTTCATTTAATATTTTTGTTTAACCATTTTCAGGTAAGATACCAACAATTATTATTTGACTATTTGAGATTTGACTATTAATATTGGTTGAGACAAGCTCGGAAGTTCGGTTATAAATTTCTTAAAAGGAAGTGCAGGTTTCGTTGAATCGATCTCGATCTGGGTGTGGACTGTATGTTGTAATTTGAAAAGAGTTCGCAGCAATAGAGAAATAATATGAAGAAATCCTAAACATAGAAATAAAAGTTACTTACCCAAGACGCAGGCTGGGCAGCTACGCCGATAAAACCTTGGCTCCTTGAGCGCGCGTCAAAGAACAAAAGAAGATGGTAACGTCCTTCTAGTTGGGGTTCCTATGATCTAGAAGTCTTCCAGGGGAATTCACACTTATTTGCAGGTGAAACGGGCGTTACTTATAAAAACATGAATAGAACGGAACCACGGAAAGTAGAGAACTGATCAAGAACTAGACTCGCTAAAATTGAGCTGGATAGCTGGGGGTAAGCAAAAGAAAAAGTGACTGATTTGTGTGATTGCTCGCTCAAGACTAGATTAAAAACAGTGCCACATGTGAAATAGTGAAACATTAGTTGCCCCAAGCAACCGCTAGATCAGGTGTAATGTGCTATTTTAAGATTTTACCTATTTATCTTGTATGGCATTAATTTATTTACAAAATGAACACCAAATTTAGACCTTATTTAGAATATCTTTGTTGCAAAAAAAAAAAAATGGGCCAGAAAGAAGAATTTTTTTTTGTAAAATTCTTTAAGTATGAATATCTTGGAAAGGGTTAACTTTAGGACAATAGGTCTCATAGTAATATAGACTGGACTTGCCCCATACTACGTCTCCGTCACTAATTTCAGGTCACCCTGTATATCAGTATCCTCATAACCACTTTAATGCATACAAGATTCTCAAACGGTACGGAGCCCCTATCACATAGAACCTAACTACAGTTAATTACCTACATAAGGAACTTGTGATGTCTTCTACCGTAGTTAAATATCCCTTTTAAGTTATGTAAGCCTCCTGGGTCCATTAGCAATAAATATGTAAATAATTATGTGCAAATATATATATATATATATAAAGCGTTTTCTTGTTTTTTGAAATAAGTAGCTCATTTACTTTCATGTTCAGTGAATGAACCGGCCATATCATAGTGGGGGTTTTATTTACGTTCAATCTTAACTAAAACCTATCTAATAGTAATAATTAGACTAATGTGCATAGATAATTATGGGACATTTCCTACTGCAAGTGTTACTTCATTAATTCGTGTTAATTAATTCGTTCTACCAATGAATCTCCTTAGAACATAACTATTATAGAGTTATGAATCAGAACTAGGTTTACTATTTATTTACTAATTAGGCGAAACGATAATACTGGACCCTCTTGGTTAGAGCGCACAGATGGCTCATGCAGTTGTATTTGATTGATTTCTAGTAAATAAGTTTTTTTAAATATCCTTTTTATGAATAGCCCTTAGCGGTTGCACATTTTGCTAATATATCTATAGCCATAGCAAATTTGTATTTTTTTAGAAAAAAGGAATTGAAAATCAGTATTTCTTAATAATTTATGTATCAATTAAAACCGGACCTAAGTCTCCAGAAGCCATATTGAGTTCCCATCTGAAACGCGTCATTCATCGCAGAATAAATGATCCCGGTGTTGGTGAAAACTTTTGGGAACGTCTCCTGTTTTGTGGATCTAGATATGGAGCTGTCAAGTAACCAATACAACTTTTTTATATTTTTGGTTCCATTTTTTATAATTCTTTAGAATGCATTAGTTATTAGAAACCAGCTCTTTACAATGGAATTCCAATTTAATTTATATGATAACCAGCAGGTTACACCATTTTCGTCTCGCGGTAGACCGACCCCCATGTTTTAATTGTATAACTGTTGAAATCACTCGAACTCCCATTGTTGTAAAGTTGTTACATTGAACATTATTCTTACTTTCTCAAAGTTCTAGGCTCAGTTAGAGGTTCAGGGGTTCTAAGCGTTAAGGGGTCTTCAGTAAATTTCAATTTTAAAGTTTGTAATACATAATATTGTAATTTTTTTTTGGACTCAGTTTTAATTTAATAATTAATTGAATTTATTTGTTTTGTTTTTATATTGTAATTTTCTGCTATTTTTAATTCAATATTAATTTTTATGGCGTTTGCTACGATATGTTCTATTCTTATAACTTCATCTGAAAACAAAATTCCTTTTCAAAATCGCGAATTCGTAATACACCACTCGCTCAAAATTGCAGTTTTATAAACTCATTACATGACAGACACTTTTTTAAAATATATAATAGAGACATAAATTAGTTCAATATATGTTTTATTTTAGTGAAAGGTATAACTACCCTCTAACTATTGCAATAAAAATAAAGAATATTTTGTATGGAAGAAGAATATAGAATAATTAATCAGCTTTAAGACCGTGGAAAAATTCCAACGAAAAGCCCTTAAGTCTCCAAACTAAAACAGAAATTAAAGTTATGAGGACAGATAATTTCAATTTTTAACATTTATGTAAGGTCTCTTTTTACTTTTCAATATTAATATAGAATAATTAAGATAATTATATCATATACTTCTCGAGTCCACTCCTAAAGTTATTATTTTGTTTTTATTGCTGTTATTTTTCGTTGCGGATATAACTTATTCACTTCAGTGCAAGAAGCCATCTTTGTCTTGTTAAACTAATTTGGATAATTTGCAGCTATGGCCATAATAATGATAAATACATAAATAAATAAATAATATAATTGATAGATACCATAAATTCTAGTCATGAGGGTAGAGTCATTAATTATCAATCGATTATCATACATTTTATTGTTTCAACGGTCAAAGGTAATAAAAGATTTATACAGTCCATTACTCTTGCCTAAGAAGGACCTTTAAGGATTTTATATGGTTTTATAATCTCCAATGAAACGGTTCTATCATAATAGTCGGTCTTTGAATGTAAATCTGCACTAAATATTCACTTTCTTTAAATCTTTATAATGTTATTGACTTATCGGCGCTTAGAGCAGCTATTACAAACTTAATTATCAATTTAATAGACCCATTATTGTTCATTATACAATTGACTGCCATTTTTAATGAGGATGTATGTGTTGTTGGATGTAGACATTAATTTAATGTGAGAAACTCTACAAAATGGAAGAAAACAATGCCACAGAATTCTGGGAAGAATATGTTAGAAGTATTTCATATAATAGCAATGCTAATAATTTATTTTAGAAGCGTTGTTTATTTAATTAAAATCATTTATCTTACCTATTTGGAAAAGTAATTGTAGACAATAATTAATTAGTAGAAGGTAAATTAATCTCATCAGAAAACAACATTTATTGTTTTTTCAGCCAAAAACAGACAACAGAAGTCATATTGTGTCTAAGAGAATAACACTGATTCAAACTATAAATATATAGCTGCAGTTCAATATTGACTGTTCCGTACCCTGCAAATAAATTTTAAACAGTTAGAGATCACGCTATAGAAATTTTTAGGTCGTCGATTACTTTTTTAACTCATTACTTTTACTTTTTTTTTATGTTAATAAAAATTCTTTATTGCACATACTGTATGTTAAAAATCGGTTTTGTCCTTCATTATCCGTTATCTACCACACACTGTGCGGAATACTAAACTTCCGTAAATAGTAAACAATAAATTTGTAGAAGGTCTCCTGTGGTGCAGTAGTTAGCCATAGTTAGCCATAGTAGTCCATGTCCCAGTCAGCGATTTGGCGGCCCATCAGATTATTTTTGGATACTTTAAAGGCATTAAATAGTGCATGCTTCTGCCATCTAATCCATAAGGAAGGAACGTAAAATGGGGTTCTTGTTAAAGATCCCTATCCTAATAATATCTCTATAGTCAAAATTTAGGACTGAAGTATTGTTCGATTTACTATAGACTTATAAGGTAATGTTGAATGAATGGAAAAAAATGGTTCGTAGTATTTTGATTTTTTTGTCCCATTTATCAATTCTTGCCTGTAAAACATTATATCTATTTATGTCGCGTGAATTATTTTAGTAGTTTATCCATTACTCCTATAACTGTTCATTAATGTTAAATTCTGTATGTATGTATAATTCCTTTTTCAATTGAATGAATGTCCTATTTATTTTCATTATTACCACAGTTCAGACAAGATGATATCTTGCGTGAAACTTTAAATTTTTTATAATAGTTTTTTTAATGCCGGGTAACATAATATATATTTTATATCTTTGGCATTTATTGCTATATAACATGTTACTAATGATGGAACGTGATATTGACCGGATAGATTCAACAAATATTTGACTATTTTTGAAAGAAAAAGGCCACTAAAACGTGGAATAAAGAAGTAAGGAAAGATCTGGAAAACAGAAGAATTTTAGAGAGGAAAGATCTGAGAAGGTTGGACTGAGCTGGACAGAGGATCAAAGGAATATTGGAGACAAAGAAAAATACAGCAGAAGAAAATAAAATAAATTGTAGCGTGGTTACAACTTTATGTAACAATATTAGCTTCTATCGATTTTAATTTCACTCTCTAGTAGCTTCATTTAATTATCCAACGCGAACATATATTGTAAAATTAATTATACCGGTTAACTTTAATATAATTTATTTAATAAAAAAACATGTACTACTACAGCCCGTGAACGGGTCAGTACATTGTAGAGACTGTACCATTTCTAAAACAACGATTGTGGCGGTAGGTGATTTGCCCTAGATCACGCTCAACTTCAAGATTTCCCCCCTTTATTGTGGTTACCCACATTATAAACGCTGGGTGAGCCCCAGGAGGGTCATACATCCCATATGATCCATCTCCAGCTGCTAACAGATTAAATAAAAGTCATTGCCAGCAGCGGGATTTGAACAAGGACTTTCGGTATGGCAACTCAGTGCTCTACCAATGGGCCACTCGGCTCCCCCAACAGAGGAAAGGAAAATAAAATTTTCTTGATGTTGAAATAACATGGTCAACACGAAATTTAAAAAAAAAAAAATTGGACAGCCGGGAAGTGATTTTATGAAGCAATATTATGTTAGATAGATTTTAACTTCATTCTCTATTAGCTTCACTTAATTACCCAAATCAAACGTATATTATAATATTAATTATACCATTTACGGCAAGATAAAGATATTATTTTATTAAATGTATTTCATTTTTAATATCTAAATTGTTACCAAACATTTTAGTTTTGTTTTTTAAGATTTTGCTTATTTTTATTTGATTTGCAATTAAGAGAAAATATAACGTTTTTCAATAGAAAATAGATATAAATATATACTCTGAGGGAGTATCCCTCCCAGACCGGACAAGCCAGAAGCAGTGGAAGCGCCGGTAGCCGAAGAGCTGGATGAACGAAGGGTTGGTAGGGGGTGGTGGGGGACCCGCTACATAACGCAACCTCACTACCCCGGCCTGGCCATACCCTCCCGTGCTATCTGTCTGTCTGTAGTGTAGTCGTGTCCTGCCGATCTTCGTCTTCAGGTTCATTGTATATCTTGTCTTGGTAAAGGGAACAGCACTTCTCTGGTAAGTACCTATCAAGTTCATCTCTTAGGATAGCGAAAAAAAGTGAAACTTATATTAAAAAATGAAATGTATGGTTAAAATATATAAAAAAAAAATGTATTCCATTCGTCAAATAAATAAATATAACTTTAAGAACCTTCAGAAGATTTCTTTTTATTTATAATTATTCACTTTTAAAATTTTACAAAACAAAGAAATATTGCTTCTTTATCATATCTGAATGATAAGATTTTTAGGTCTAAAATTGACTATTAATATTTTACTACATCTTTTTTTATATCATTTAATCTATAATTTAAATTGCACATTTCGGATTGTGAAAGTACGAATCTCTCTTAACAACCCAAAAAAAAAAAAATTTAAGTTATAATTAATTTATAACAGATAAATGTTCGCTTAAAATGAATAAAGATAAATAAAAATTATAAAAATAATATTTTTGTGAAAATGCTTAATTATATACGTGATATAAAAGTGAAGTAAGGTATTATATATACATACATATATTTATATTATTTACCATTTAAAACAGACAAAATCAAAAATAGAATATTTTATAATCACAAAACCAACAATAGCTAATAATAAAGTTACTTAAATGGATAAAAATATATTATTCCTTATTTATTTATTTCAGCTTCGTAAAATATTTTTTGCTAAGAAAATTACTGTAAATTTGACAGAGGCAGATATTTACTTGTTTAATGAAAACTAATAATTAATTTTTTTTTAAAATAATATGTCATATAAATCATAGTTTAAATTTCATATTAAGATATTAAAATTCTAACAAACAATTAATATAAAAAAGATGTTAAAATTACACAGATTTTAGTGAACTCAAATTGCTTTAAACTAATTTTAAAATGGAAAAGTATTTCGAAAAAAGAAGGTTCTCCATTCACCATCACACTTTTTTTTTGAGGTCTGAAAATTTTACTAAATTTATATTTACTATAAATAATTGAACGTTACTGAAAGATATTTTAGATCATTCGATATATAATATTAATTAAATTATATTTAATAAGAAAAATGCTTATGTTTTACGGGAGTAAAATGAGTTTTATTTTGTTTTAAATACTTTTGTTATGTATAACAATATATTTTATTTAAGGATTTGACTCGATAATTATTTAAATTTATTTATTCATTTTATTTCTTAGGATAATTAATTTTCTAATATTATACTTGAACATTTTATGTCAAATATATTACATTATTCAAAAAACGAAATCTAGCAAAACACCGTATCTGAAATAAATCTTAAACGAAAATATGAAATGAAAATAAATAAAACTTTAATACATTTTTATTAAGATTATTGCTGATACATTAAGACTAATAAAAAATACGATTCTTTGAGCTTTGTAATATTAATAAAAAATATTGGGTTCTAGGAATTTAGTTTTAAGGTAAGTTTTTGTAAAGAAATGAAAGAAAGTTGATAATATTTTCAAATTCATAAAAATATAACTAAACAATAAAAATAAACTACAATTTTTTAAAATAATTGAATACATATTATATAATAACGATAAGAATAATAATTTCTTATCGTTATTATGATAAGAAATTATTTTTTATAATTAAAAATGGGATATCGCAGAATCAACAACTTAAAAAATTAAATGATAATTTATTTAATAACTCTTTTAATGGTCATAAAAACCGGTAAAATTTTTTGAAAAACAAAACAAGTTGAAGTTATTAACATCAAAATTGACTTGTTCTTTTCTCCTATCAAGAGTCATTTACATATATATATAGAAAAAGCAGCAGTTCTATGCATATATTTTAAATTTTTTATAATAACTAGTGAAGATAATTAAAATTTGAAATTAATAATAACTAGGAACAAATAGTGATTACTTTTCGTTACACTCGTACAAAGATAATGGAAAACTTAAGAAAATCAATAATTTTTAAAAATTAGAAGTATTTCCAGTTTTTTATATTTATATTATTTTTATTTTACATTTTAGTAATAACATTTTATTATCATAAATAAATGACTATTTAGATATCTTTTTATTCAAATAAAATAAAAATTTTATTATTAAAATAAATCAAATTCATACTTTCTGATATTTTTCTAATTAATTGAAATTATTTTTTTTTAAATAATAATATTTCATTTTAAAACCATTTGCATTTTTAATTAAGCTATTAAGTATTTTTTTTATATTTCGTAATTATATTTTTGGAATAGTTATATTCTACTGATTTAATGAAAAATCGATATTAATATCTCTCATGAAAAATACATACTACATATTTTATGATTTCAATAAGAATTTTATATCACTAACTGTATATTCATTTAAAAATAAAATAAAAATAATAAGAAAATATCGGTCGCCCTATAAGTCTAGAAGTTATTTCACCTAAATTAAAAATATAACAGTACGCGTTACAAACGCCGAAAGCCAAATGCTCCGATTTATCTCATTAGTGAAATGCGCACCACAATTTTGTGGGACGAGTTCCAGAAATTCCGAGGAGGAGTTAAACGTCGGATTATTCTGAGAGAAAGTGTGGCCTTAAATTGTGCTACGTGCTTGCCGGCGATGTGGAACAGTTGCCGTCTGAGGCAGCTTTCTGTGCGGTCATCAATGCCTCAGGTGGTCAAGATTCTTCAGGGTCAGGTGCTCACTTTAGTAGTGGAAATCGATCAGGGCTAAGAGACCTGAGTTACGAAGAATGCAGCTGTGTTCCAAACTAAAAAATAATTATTGTTTATTATTTGAAAAATAACTAAATTCGACGTCGTGAAGGGGTAGATGTTTATTTAATTGTAGTGATATAATTTGAATCAGGTCGAAACTGAATATACTAACAATTATTGCCTGGTACTAAAATTATACTATTCGTAGCAGTCCTAGTTTAAAGATTCACCAGAGACTCAAAAGCTCCAAAGCCTTCGGCTTTCATCAAGTCCAAAGCTTGCTCTTATAAAAATTATTTTCGTCATAGGTCATTAAAAAATACCTCAGGTATAAAAATAATTTTATTTAATTATATTTACAGTCTAGTATAAAACTAATATATTTACCGAAATCAAATAATATTTCGGAGACTAACTTATTTAATTAAAATATTTACAACAAAAATAATGTAATAATTATTCTTTTTTATCTATTTTTTTCTTTCTTCTTTATTTAAAGTAATTCTTAATTTTATATATCTATTAAAATATAGATAGTAATGAGCAATATATGATCTTGAAATTTATTAAAACCATTTGTGTACAACATAAGATTTAAGAACCGCGTTATTTTAGTTGTACACAAAATTAATATTTTTCCACTTCAAAAAACATTAAAATAATAGTATACAAATTCGTTCATTCACCTTTTTTTTTTTTTTTTAACCACAACAGGCTGGTTAGGTCACTAGTGAATTATAACGAAATATACCACTACATGAAAATACCAATACAATGAAAGTCAACTGTGGGATAGATTCCAAACATGTATCAAAATTATTTTTGATTATTTATTTGTATATAATATATGTAATAAGTGTAGTTATAAAATATAAAATCTTTCTGAAATACATTTCTTAGAGAATTATGTTTTTGCTTTACCTTGCTTAAATAATGAAATTTAACTATTCATTACCTGATTATTTTTGTTTACTTGGAAACAAAATCTGTTGTAGTTAAGGAACTCTAAATGATAAACAATTGAGGGAATCAAAAGTATCATTATCAATTCAAAAGTATCATATCCATGATATAACGTGATATTCGAGCTGTTAGTTTTGAATGTGGTATAAGTGCAATTGGATGGTTAAAAATTCGTTTGTTCCTTAATTAAATAATTTTAATGATTATATTCACATTAAAAGTTAAGTGGTCTAGTATTAAAACCATCAATCTTTGCTAAGTGTTAAAAACATAGCTTTTACCCATACTTTAAGTCACAGGCCTTAAATTTCATAATTGAAATGGCCTTATGCTACATTCAAAATTAAAAGTTCATAAAAGAGCTTTAAGAATAAGAAAAAATAATGTTTTATTTAAGTACATATGTTTTTATTCATAAATTGTTCCTTAGAATAACTGATTCACATCCTGAACAAACATCTACAAATAACAGCAAATAAATCGTGAAGGAATATTGGAAATTCATGTATCCCTATTATCAATATCTACAACTTAGTTTTTTCACAAACAAATAAATAATCGTCTAGCATGTCTAAAATTATGGCCAAGGTTTGAAAATATCATTATTATTATTATTATTATTTTATGTTTGTTCATTTTTTTCCCTTTAGTTCTGGTTGATGACTAAGAAATAAGTCAAGACTGCTAATTTTGGTTAGTTTTTATTTATGCCCGACCATATCTAATACCATTTTCGTACACGCAAACGAAATCATCATTTGATACGGTTATTTTCTAACAGTCTTAAACGAGATATCATAATCGTACAAAAAATAAACAGGTATAATACCGAGGGTTTAGAAGATTACTTATATGATCTTCGACGGAAGTAGCGAAGGTCAGTAATTATTTTCATCTGGGAGCCGACGCTAAAGCCAACTCTTCACAGGAGACCGAAGATTATAATGACTTCAGCCGACTGGACAAAAGGAAGAGGTCGGAAAAAGGTGTCCTCCAAATGGGCCGGATTACACCCCGACCTTAGTTACATCAGATCACAGCGAGATCTCCCGAGAGCAACGCCTTCGCAAGGACGCGCACATCTCACGCTAAATTAGCAACATCCAGATCTCGATTAATGAGATTAGCGGCAGCGTGAAAATGTCCCGGCTATTGTCTTGTCGCTAAATTGCTTGTCTGGCTTAACCGTGTCATTATTTACTTTAGCAGCCCATAACACAAAACAAAAGTGCTAAATCTAAAAGCCTGAGCTATAGGCCTTTTTTTTCTAAAATAAGGAATGAAAAAAAATCTTTTTTTTCTTTCGTTCAGAAATAATATTAATGTAAAAAATACAACTTGATCTACCACAAATAAAATAATGGTGCTAACGTGAATTCGCTTTTAAGATTTTGTGTTCTATACAAATAAAATACAGTAAATATATAGAAAATACGAATAGGAGTATTAATTTTTTTTCAAATCTCACCTAATTAACAGATTTACAAGTGGTAAAAAAAAAGAGAAACGATATTGATGTGGAAATAGTTATTATTTTATTTGTGCCATCAAAGTTTCGGTCTAATTTTTAGGCTATCATTAGGGCTGATAAAAGAAAACAGAACAACAATATCGACAAAACAGTGCCAAAGAAAATTAAACAGGTTATATAAACAGAAATACTAGGAATGACAATAAAAAAATACAAAAACAAAAGATTGATTATGATATTTTTGATGAGAAATATTAAGAATGGGAAGAAATCTAAAATATAATAATAGTAAGTGTCAACAGAATTTTCTCCAAATTGAGTTCCATGTACTCGGCGAAGCCTGTGTTATTTCCGTAGTGAATAAAGGGTTCAGTCAGGCATTGGCTTAATATGGAGTTATTGCTTGTTTTACAATTCCATTTCAAGTAAAAAATAAATATTTAAAAATCATAACAATAAATAAAAATAAAATAAAATAAATTATAATAATGCAGATTTAGTTTAGCCGCTTGTGCAACGAAACGAATGCAACGATGAACATAAGAGCCTGGGTTACTATCGAATGTGGAAATTTTGAGGAGAATTAAAAAAAAACCAGTTTCAACGTTCAATAAAAATTAGTGCCAATAGTCAAACCAATGACGTTCGTTTTACATTGTTTTGGTGACTGATAGATGCCTCTATATGATTTTTATATCAATTATCAATCCTGAAGCAACTGCTATAAGTTGAAAACGAAAACTGTTTTTTCATATTCGATACTTTGCGATGGGAAAGACGATACGTATATATGATTTCTTTTTTTATCAATGAAGGAATGGAAAAATACTTCATACTAGGAACGAAGCTCCTTCAGGAATAATGTACAAACTACTGCTTTATCCATCGAATACGTTTTTTTTAACATTTAAAAAAATCCTATCTAATTTTTTCTCCACACAAGATTATAAATATTATTCTTTATCAATTTAATATTATTGTTTAATGAAATATAAAATATTATTGTTTTATGATTATATCATAGCTTCATATATTTTATTGAATAGTAACCGATTTCATACTCATTTTAGGTATCTTTCATCTCAATGACACGACTTTCATTACATTTAGTTATGGACCATTTCTCGTGTAATTGTACTATGTTTAATTATGATTCTTCTTTGAAATACAGTCATTTTAGTCTCAATGCTCGTATAGCTATTGTTGAATGTATATTTATTATTCTTTCTTGTGATTTTGTAGGGAACATCTATATATTCCACTCAAAACTCACCGAAAAAATGAAATCTCGGAAATAACGATTTAATTAGTTCTTGCATAGTCGAGTAGGTGATATGCTTTCTTTTGCTTGAAGGCACCATGTCAAGCAGTGATAGTTACACTGTCACAGGCAGACCTCAGCGGAGGTCATACTAGACTGCTTCTCGATAATTAGTGACAAAGTGAGCAATTAGTAAGAACAGTGAAAGCTCTCTCGTTCCGCACTGCCTACCGCTTCAGCTCATCCTATCTGCAACTCAGCGCGCCTAGCCATCCCATCTGCGTCTCTAATTAGAACTAATAATACAATTAATTGTCTATCTAGGTAGCAAGGTAGGTTAAGAGTCTTTTAATATTTTTAACACTTTAAAGTTGTACTCACCGTGCAAGGTGTGTTTTAGGTCCAAAAATACCAAATATAAATAATATGGAAAGCTATAAAATAAAATAGAAGGAAATAAAAAAGAGAAAAAAAATGTCATTGATATCTGAAATAGAGCAATAATATATGTAATCCTCAAGTATTCCTTGTGCACAGTTACACGATCATTCACACAGATATTGCTCTATCTTATCAAATTTATTTACTTAGAAAATGGTAGTTTAAACTGTCTAAAAACGGTTAGTTTGATTCATAAATGGAATTTCATAAATTAATTCAAAATTTCCTCTGAAAAAAAAATACCTTTGCAAAGCGATAATGATTATCAAAGAACTCAATTTTTCTTATCAATATTAACTTAAGGAAAGTTTTTATTTATGATTATTTTCATTTGGCTTCTAAATACTCTCATAAGGAAAGTTTAATGAAACGGAAGCAAAAATATTATTTACATTCACCTATTTAAACTTGAATGGATGTTTACTGACTAATCTACTTTTTATTCCGGTAACAATGAGAAGAAATACATTTGAACCGGATGCTTTGTTCGTCATTGAAGTTAAAAATTTTACTTTCTAAATCAGCATTTATATTTCAACTGACAATGGTGGAAAATACAGCTATTTGTCTCAATTTTTTTAACAAACTAGAATTATTAGTTTAACCCACAAGCATAATTTTATAATAATTAAAACCACTTTTTAAAATACAGTTGATTATCTGAATGGGGATAAAAAAAAGGCTCTTCGTAAACTAACCAGTCTTATATCTGTGGCACCTGTGCACAGTGGGCTAAGTCGAATTTTGTGAATTTCAAGCTATCTACTTAGAATCGTAATTTTTCTGAACTTATTTTAAGTTCAAGATTGGAGTATCAGCCCACGATTCACAAAGGAGTATCCTTCATTGCAATGGACGGTATACTTAGCGTGTTAGACACAAGGAAAGAGAAAAAAATGACGATTCTACGTAGATGGCTTGAAATTCACAAAATTCGACTTAGCCCACTATGCACAGGTGCCACAGATACATGGAATGTATGAAAAAGAGATGCCTTTTGTGTGTATGTATATGGAAGAGACTTAGTTATAAATGTATTTTGTATCATTTCGTTCAAAAATATCTATCATTAAATAGATATTTAATATTACAGGGGGAAGATAGAGGCCCTTGAAACTGTGGTTATTCTTGAATAATCTGATTAACCTTTTAAGTAAGTTTTATCGAGTTTTGCATGCCTTTATTGTTTATGGGATTGGATCTTATTTGTTGTATTTAAAAAAAAGTTAAATTATATTGTGGACTGTCTCGACTGGTCATCTGGTTGGCTAATTGCTTTACCACCAATACTGATATTACTAAAAATGATAGAAGGGTTCATCCCTCAGCTTTATGTATTAACTTTTCATGTACAATTAAGCTCGTTACGTTATTAATCCTTAGACTAAACTATTAATACTTCTAATCAACATTTCACCTCATCATGTCTTTAGTTTTTATTTAATTTTCACCATTCGGTGGCCCCACAAAAGTATTCTGTCATTAGCAATAAAACATGGATTATCCTAATCTATTATCTTTTTCTGCTGTATAATTCATGAGGAAAAGAGAATTCTTCATTTTTTAAGATTTCCTTCTTCCTACCTACTACAAAGCAACGCTTTGTCGACAACTTTTTATTAAAATATGAAGATCGTTCGTTAATGAACATGAAAATGTGATATATATGGGAAGACCATAAGATCAAGCAATATTATTAAGGCCCCAAGTTGCTTTAGTTGTTCATTCATACCCAAAGCCCGAATCTAATACTGGATCCAGAACATTATAGAGGAAATGAGTGATTTTGTGACCAATCCTATCCTAGAGATATAATAATTCGTTTCAAGTGGATAACACACGAACACAAACTTTCGTTCTTCAGGGTTCTTCCTCATCCTGCTTACAATGCGGACTTAGTAACTTCCTACTTTCTTCTGTTCCTGTCAATGGCTCGCTTTCCTCAGGGGAAAACTTGAATTGTTAGAATGGAGTCGCAATGGAGTTGTAGAATCCCTCTATTCAAATCCAAAAAGTGGTGTTAGAAACCGCAGTTTGTCTCCAGTTGGTTAGGAAAATTTGTAGGACATAACCATGTGTACCTGGAAATTAAAGAAAATAAAAATTAACATGAAGTTATTTTATTAGCTCAAGACTACAACTAGCATCTGTGCTTGACTTTTAGACTAATATAGTTGCAATAATTAAGTCCTGATAATTAGTAGTCCGAACTAATCCATTTGGATCGAATATTCGTACTGGTAAATGATCGGAATCCAGAGTTATAACTCTATGAATACGATACAATAAATATCATTAAAACCATCGAGTTCATATAATTTTATTGGCATACACTTGCATATCCTTGCAGCAATGGTATCTATCCAATGGCACACAAAATCTTACGATACACCTAAGGTGGTAGCTGTTCACACTGCGTTAACCAAATGAGTGTAAATTATGCTAATGAACCTTGCTAATCATCGATAGTACAAACTGAGTAATTGATACATTTGCTAATTGTGGTGTAGGCAATGCTAATATCAAATTAGGTGTTACTAAGTAGCTAGCGTAATTTATTCCGCCCACTGTTTCACTTCAGATAGCGGATAATGAAATAGGCATCATTCACAACAGTTCAATCAACATGAAAATATTCTTTTTGATTATCATACTCTAATCAATAGTATGATATTATTATCGGATATCATTTAAAAGATAGCATATTATGAAGCTTCGGCCTTTATATTGATTTTAATGATATAATATTAGGCAATGTTAATAATATTTAATAAATTAAAACAATTAATGATGAAGGAGATGTCATATTTTACAATTCAAAACTAATTTATTACTGCTTTTATGAACAAAAGCATTTCTATTCATCACACAACGGAATCTCCCCAAAATACCAAAATTTTAGTATTTCTTTCTATTAGACAACTTTAGAAAAGAACTATTTTTAAATTATATATACTTTTCTCTTGCACGACCAACCGTTTAAAAAAAAAATCATATCCTCTAAATCGTATAAGAGACATCATAACCACTCTTCGCGGTTTCAAGTCGCGGTTCTCGGAGTTTATTGACCCTGATGATGTATAAGGTACAACCAGAGGGGAAGTGTCCCTCTTAAAGAGCACCGCCCACAATGCAGTCCAATTAACCTTTAGTTATTGATTAGGGACGAGTCGTTGATGGCTGTACAGTGAGTGAGGAGTAGTGTGATAAAGGAGATGGAGCAGGAAGTGAGGGAGGTGTGAGTATGAAGGAGAAAGAGAGAGAGAGGAGGGAGGGAGGGAGAGAGAGAGAGAGAGAGAGAGGGAGAGAGAGAGAGAAATGTTAGAAGAGAAAGAGAGAAAGTGTTGCGATAAAGAAAAGGTCAAGGTACTACACCGGTAGCTGGTGTGTGAAGGTCGTACGTTGGCGCCTCAATGTGGGCCGGCTGTACGTTAGAAGATGTTATCAATTTATTAGAAGCGTACAGTCTATCTGTTTAACATACTAAAAATAATTATTTTAAATACATATTATTAAATTTTATATTACTAATTTATTTTTTCATCTTTAATAAAAATGAAAATATAAAAGAAAATTAGTTATAATAAATCTAAGGTAGTTTTGAAAAAATATTTATTCCAAAGGAATGAACAAGCGATCACAGTATTTTCATTGCACATTTATATTTTTATAAATTATCGTATAGTTAAAATAATTTTGTATTGAAATCATTTGTTTTTAAAATTGTTTGTATCATTCTATTGCTCGAATTGAAAAGAACCTGCTACTATATTATCATTACATAGTTTAATCCCATAGTTAGGTGTGCTATCATTCCAAAACATAATGAAGGTTCTATTTTCAGTGTGTTTGTTGTTACTAATGATGGAAAAAGAAATCCATTATTTTCTCGGTAGATGGTTGTAGTGATCGATATCTCGTAAAGTATCGATGAAACAATTGCAATTTTATGCAATATTGTTTTTTTGTTTGTTCCATTCAGTTGTGGGTTGTTACAGGGTGTTAACAATGGAAGCTCTAATGTAAGGATAGAGATAGTTGGAGTTGCAGTCAAATGAAACACCAAATAAGTGAATACTTATTTATTAAGCATGCCAACCTTTCGACCTACTTTGTAGTTCATCTTCAGGGCAAATAGGAGCTGCTGCTCGGAAATCGTGTAACAGGCAACTCAAACAAGTTAATGCACCAATTAACAGCAAAAAACATGATGTATCGAATTTCCATCTGCGAAGCCTTGGCCAAACGGAATGAAATCGACCCATTTCTTAAACGGATGGTGACTGGGGATGAGAAATGGGTCACATACGACAATATTATGCGAAAACGATCGTGGTCAAAGCGTGGTGAAGCAGCTCAAACGGTGGCCAAACCAGGACTAACGGCCAGAAGTTTCTACTGTGTATTTGGTGGGACTTGACATATATTATGAGTTGCTTCCGTATGGCCAAACACTAAATTCAGATCTCTACTGTAATCCACTGGACTGTTTGAAGTAAGCGATTGACCAGAATTGGCCAATAGAAGAGGTGTTGTGTTCCATCGGCAAGGCCATACACGTTAGTAGTGACTCGCCAGAAACTCTGGGAACTTGGTTGGAAAGTTTTAATGCATCCACCATATAGTGTGGACCTGGCACAAAGCGTTTACCACTTTTTTCTCGCATTGCAAAACTTCCTGAGTGTAAGAAATTGGGATCAAGAGAAGATTGTGGAAATAGATTACTACAGTTTTTCGCCAATGAGCTTCAATACTTCTAAAAAAGCGGCATTATGAAGCTACCTTAAAGTTCTACAAAAAAAGGTGCATATCTGACCCAAATCGGACAATCCGAAACATCAACGAAAGTTTTAAATTTCACGCAAAAATAATGGATTTCTTTTTCCCCAAACTATTATAAAGAGTTACGAAATGTAATGGATATATATATTTTTTTTTTTTATTATTGGTTGAATGCCCTTTATCGCTGGATTGCTATCTGGGTTTAATTTTTACCTTCAAACCCTGCAGGAGGCCCTAGAACTTTTTTAAAAGGTAGTACAAAATAATTCGTTATACCGTCCTTCGGAAGGGACGTAAAATGAATACCCCGTGCCTGAACGATGTCAGATCCCTATTATAATTATACCTCTATAGGCAAAATTTATTACTTCCCCTATAGCATCGTCCGATTAACCATAGCACTATACATAAATGAATAAAAAGAATAATTTATTGTGAATAAAATTGTATTTTTCTATATCAGTTTTCTATATTTTCCTTTTCTCTATTGCTAACAGATGTAATTTTCTAATAGTATAAAGTAGTGTTTTTACAACACATCTAAGTTGATCGGATAGTTGATTGATTAAACACTAAATATTATAACTGTCTCAATTAACAGAACACCATGATAGAACATCTCTGACATGTCCAATGCATAAAAATATTAATGATCATTTTATATTTAATATAAAATACATCTATATATAGCACACCGGTTGAAAGATAATTTAATCGTTTATAATTATATTTTGAGTAATATGAAGCTTTCCTTTTTTATTTCTGTTATTGAGTTTTTAGTTTCTTGGTATCGTAATATAAAACTATACTGCTTCCTACAAAGAAGCCATTTCTTTTCGCGTATGTCAGAAGCTGTATATACAACTTTTGGCCGTTTAGCAGGGTTTTTTCTTTTACCTTCTGCCTCGTGAATATTAATGGCACAATTATTATGCCATGCCATTATTATGACGGCAAGAGTCACAAATTACTCAATGATCGGTGTAATTTGCTACCTTATAAAAAGACAACTGAAGAATAAGCAAAGAGACGAGCTCCCTGTACGCCTCACTCTTAGCATATTAACTTCCTCATTTGAAGTAAAATACCCTTAGAGCGAAAACAAGACGAATCCTAGGCTAATGGGTATGAGTAATCGCTCCCGACTGATTGGACTATTACATCAGATCAGCAGAGTGGCTCAGAGTTAGAGCACATGCCGTGCCGAACATATTTTTTCCCAATCATCACATTTGATAGTGATCAATTTGTTTGTCTCAAGTGAGTAGTTTTGTATTATGTGGCCATCTGATTTAGTTAGTAATCAAATTAAGATTTTGTATCAGTTTTTTGAAGAACCTCTCTTTTTTCTTATTTAAAATAAAATTTCAAATTTTTATTTCAGTTTGAATGAACGTAAGGATTTTTGAAAAATGTGTTATCAGAGGTAGTTTTAGCACAACCTGACAAACTAAAATGTTTTATCTAACAAAAAAAGGAACCAGTAAGAAATATGTTTATTTTCAAATAGTCAAATATTTTATCCACCCAGGTCACAACATTAAACATAGACCAAAACAACAGGGTCAAGGGTAAATTAGATTTTAGGCCCCAATGGCAAGAGGATTTCCTGTTCCGTTCTTCTACATACATTAAAGTCTGTTGCAGCCTTCTGAATCGATAAATGTCATTGCTTTCGGAAAGGTTATAATCGGAAGGAAACTGAGAGGACCTTCAAGCTTTGTAAAGACAATAAGGAAAAGCAATCAAGCTCGAGGACTGGCGGGTCGTAAAGTATAACCTCTGCGTGTGACCTGCGCGGCACGAGATAGGCTCCAGGTCTCTTATCTCTAGGGGACATCTTCCGGCTAGGGTTACTGGACCAACTGCCTGGAGGGGACATATCACGCCATCCACGTTTAATATATTTCTTATTTATAAATTTATTTATTTTCATTTATTTATTTTCATTTATTTATTTGTTTGCAATAGTCTCTTGCGAATATATCATTCGTATCCCAAGCTCTAAGGCATTTTCGTACGATATATTTATATCATTCAATGTCATTTTAAAAGAATTAATGCGCAAAGTAAAGTAATTCCACAAATACTAATATTAACTGAAATATCTGAATACAAACTAATTTTAAGCAAATAATTCAATCCCGTCTTTAATTTAATTTCAAACGGGTTCTCCACTAAGATACCGAGTTACTATCGTATTCCATCATTACAATTCAATAACCTTCGGTAAAATCTTCAATGCTTATTAGTTAGTTCAAATAAAAAATCAACCAAAATGGTTTTAGTGTCCCATTTGATACTGATTTGGCCAGATCCTGATATCAATTCTTTCTTGTTTAATTTTATTCTCACTGAAACTCGCTAGTTTCAAACTTAGCCACTTCTTCTATTCCCGATAATCCTCCGAGGTTTCTGAAAAGAAGATGGCTTCTTGACCTTTTATGTTGCATATGTTATTTGAGTAATAATAGCGGTTAGTCTCTCTACTTGCCTTTATACCATGCCATTATGTATCATCCGTTCTAATAACTTGTATAATAAATAATACAGTTGTAAATTTCGATAAATTTAAAGCTTTGAGAGGTCTTGTATATCCTGATAATTATTTTTACATATCTATAACTTTTATAGAAAAATTAATAAATCCAAAACTAGAATTAATGATTATAATTATACCTACATAAACTAGCCGTGCCGAGACTTTTATTTGATCTGTTAGCGGCCAGAGACTGATCCGATGGGGGGATCTATGACCTTCCTCTAGCTCACCCAGGCCCTATTCCGTGGGTACCCAAAATATGGGGAGATATCTGGCGGTTAAGCATAATCTACGACAAATCACCTTCCTGCACAACCGATGTCCACGTGCCCTCTACCACGTACTGAATGTATGAAGACCCTTCATTAGTTGAGATGGTACTGGAAAAAAAAGCTTAAACAAACCGGTGAAAATAATCCAAATCGAATGTTTACATTTTTAATTCATGGGAGTCGTTAGGAAATAGAACAATGGAGCGGACGAATAGAGAACGGATCGCCCCCTAAGTATTCCATTTGCCTACTGAGCCATGAAATTCTGTTGAAGTAGTCCCCGCGTTCGTGACTAGAACGCCATTGTTTGTTGCTCTTCATGATCCCTAGATCGGGATTACGGTTTTCAGATTTACCGTTTAGAATATTCGGATCGAAACGCCTCAGATTATATTTAGATATTATTACGATATATGTTGTTTTTAATTTATATATTTTCCAATTCGCTACAACCCGGATAGGGAAGGGAATGTAGATCGAATGATAAGAGCCTTGACCGAGAATTCACAAGAGGCTCAATATCTGATAAAAACAAATGAGAAAAAAAAAGAGAAAGGATGAAAATTTGATATATTTTGGCATGATAACTTTCCAATTTCGGCGATATATTTAAAATTATACCCTAAAAGGGAAATCTTTGTTCCTATTGATTTTAGGGCGTGGTTCTTTTTTAATCAGCATGATATAGTGAATATCTGAAAGAGCTACAAATATATTGATATTTAATAATGAGCTACATGAAACATTGGTAATTGTTTATAAAATAAAAATGGATATAAAATAAAATAAAATGCAATTAAAGATATGTAAGGTACTGAACGGTATAATAACAGTAGTGCGTATTATTTTTTAAATATATATATTATTTAACTTTCTGATACGACGAATAAACATCTTAAAAAGTTTAGACAATCCATGGTTCATATATATTAAAGAGTTAAAATGTCCAAAAATGAAACTACCCTCCAAAAATGAAAAATAATGTTCAAAAATTCCTCAAGGTAGTATCCTTGGTCCAATCCTTTATACACTTTATACAGCTGACATCCCGACTCATCCTAATACTATCCTTACCACGTATGCTGATGATACATGTGTATTATCAGTCAACACCAATCCAGTTATTGCATCCCAAAGCCTCCAATCCCATATCACTGATCTTGAAGAATGGTGCCAAAACTGGAGAATTAAAATAAATTCTCAAAAATCACATCAAATCACTTTTAACTTACGTCGTAAACCAATGACTTCCTGCCCTTCAGTATCCTTTAATAATATCCCACTGGTGCCTGTAGAACAGATCCGATACTTAGGGTTGCACTTCGACAAACGATTAACCTGGAATCCTCATACAAGACTGAAAAGACAAGAAACCACTCGACGTTTCAGGCTACTTCAATACTTACTAGACAAACGCTCTAAGCTCCCAATTAACTTCAAAAGTCTCATCTACATGACCATCATACGACCTATTTGGACTTACGGAGTAGAGCTATGGGGCTCCACTAAGCCATCGAATTCCTCTCGTATCCAATCCCTACAATCCAAAATCCTTCGTAAAATCCTCAATGCTCCTTATTTTGTTAAGAAGTCATCCATAACGACCTTAATGTCCCCTTTGTTGCTCATTTGGCCCGAACCCGGTATCAATCCTTTCATAACAAACTTCATTACCACTCAAACCCTCTAGTTTTAAACCTAGCTTCCTCTTCCATTCCCGATAATCCTCCGAGGCGTCTGAAAAGAAGATGGCCACGTGACCTTCTTAGTTGAACTTTGATTTGAGTACTACCAGTTGGTAGTTTCTCTACTTGTCATTATCATGTAACTATGCATCACTTATCCGATTTACTTGTTGTATTATTGTAATACAGTTGTAAATATCAATAAATAAATTTTTAAAAAAATGTTCAAAAAATTATATTATTATTTAATTATTGGCCAGGGAGAGATGAAAAAAGAATAAAATAAAAATGAGATGAGCTAATAAAAATAACTTTGATTAGTTAAATAATAATTATTAATAAAATATGCAGGAAAAACTTTATTTTTATTTCCTGGAAAATTAACAATAAAAAGCATATATTTGAATTAAAAATTTTTTTTTCACATTTGTATGCATATCTTTCCTATATTCTCTGGAATCAGAATCAAGAATCCGAATTTTCATTATTAATATGATGAATATTTTTGAAATTGCTAGGATCTTCTATAAAATTTCAACATTTGGCAGTGGAAACCAATATTGTGACTTCAAAAAAAATTAGTATTATTCTTTTTTGTTACATATGCAACTGCGCAGTATCGCTTTCAAGAAATTTGATCTAAATTTTTTTTAACCTCGAATTGCAAGAATACGAAATTATGTGGCTGATTATTGTTTTCTGAGCAGGTGTCTAGGTCATTGTCTTTTTGATATTCTCCTAGGCAGTGCAGGTAACAGAGTGTAGGAAAGAGAAAGAAGAGGATTTTGATGAGTGGAATGATGTGTATTTAGTGTGAATATACTAAATCTTACATTGGGAATTTTGCTGTACTTTTTAAAAATAATTAAAACTTATCATATACTCCGTTACATATTATTATTGTCAAATGATAAAAATATAACAGATTTATTTTATTTTATTTTATTTCATTTATCTTTATAAAATAACTTGGTTAATGACTTCTTTTTCAACCTATTCTTTACTAAGTCTATTTAACTTATCAAAGTGGCTAATTATCATTGTCGGCAGAAATATTGAATTGACATAATGACACTCTAAGATTTGCATTTCCTGGAGAAGACCTTGCTGGAAGGCTAGAGTGACTCAACCAAAGCAACCACTTCGAGTTTGCGAGAGCCGGTCCAAACCCGAGGCTAAAAGTAGCAACCGTTTATCTCAACTTAAATGACAGCTTTAGATGTCCTCAGGGCGTCAGGTCCTTATTATGTCATTACGGAAATCTCGTTAGTCAACTTCTTCTAGAATCATTATTTATGCAACAATTCATAATATTTCAAGGATGTTTTAAAATTCATTTGGACTGATGTCACTGAAAGCAACAATTTATCATGAATTACCGATTAATAACGAATGATATATTAAAATTATAGGTACTTTCATCTTATACAATTATCACCACTGTTAAGAGAATAGAATGTAGCAATCTTGTAACCTTTTGACTTTTTGTATTGTATGTATTTTTTTTTCTTTTATAAAACATGATACAAATGTGGGATCTTCCGTAAACATAGATTGAAGCGGTATCAGTCTTTCAAGAAAAACGGATATTGCCTCGGGAAGGAGTGTTGTAAAGAAGGTCACAATATGAAAGTGTGTTTAAAAATAATGGCTTGGAGTTGTCAATTGAGAACCTACAGAAGTAAGTGCGGGTTAAGAGTTGGAGTCTGGCTTTATTTACAGTAGCATTAATTTATTTCTGGTGTAATAAAATAATAACTGTTAAATTTGGTTCAGTAGGATTTTGTTTGAGGTCGTTGTGTGCTATTGTGAAGATGGAAAAATAGGAGAAGAAAATGTTGTGAAGGTGGTGTAACATTTTATAAAAAAAAAATTATAAAACTTCGAGATATTTAGCCATAGATTGTCCTATATATAATACATTAATCTTATTTAATTGTATAGAATAGAATTGAAAAATAATTTTATTCTAGGAACAGGTCCCTGGAATAACAGAGAGGAACAAAATTAAATAAATATTTATCTGGCCAAAGGACTACATTAAAATAAAACAATATTTACATAATATCTTAAAAGCAAATAACTAACAGGTATGTTTTGGCAGAGAATCAGAAAATGTAATAAAATATAAAATAAAAAAAACAGACAAATTTACAATAAAAAGAAATAGGCTTATGGAAAAATAAGTGAATAAATAACAGCATCTAATAAATATTAAAACTGATATTATGAGTGAGGAATATTTACAGTAATTCATCAATCTATTAAGTTGAATATATCTATAATTATTTATTGATTATAGAGCATCTGTTTTGGAGTTTAGAAGATGTAGGAAAAGTTTGGATTTAAATGAGGTTAAAGAAGACGCATGTCGTATATCGAGTGGGAGTTCCAAAGAGAGATAAAACGGGCGAGAAAGGAACGCTCAAAAGTTTTGGTTCTATGGGAACGGAGATAGAGATCGGAAGGGCGAGATCTTGTGCCCTCTGATTGGATAGAGGATTTGAACTGTAGGAAACTAGAAATATAAGATGAATACGAATCAATGAATAAGATGAAGTATAAATATAAGATGGATGTTGTGAGTTGATAGTTTGATATAAGTAAGAACCAAGGAAATAGAGTCTTCGGATGGAAGGGAAGAGCCACTTTAACTCAAAGTAACGGCGGGACACATGAGACCTCCTCGGGGCGTCGAAGACAAATCGAATGTTCGAGAGGCCACCGCATGCCACACAACCCTAGTCAAAGTGTGGAAAGATAAAAGAAGTGATGAGGAGCTTAAGGATGGGTAGTGTTAGAAGATGCCTGGAACGGTGAAATAACTTTAGATAGCTTATTGCTCGACGGGAAATTTGGGCAATGTGGGGTTTCCATGAGAGGGATTGGTCGAAAATGATTCCGATTCTTACAGATTCTTACAGAGGAACTGAAGGCAATAGGGTGATCATTTAAGGTTAATTGGGGAATTGAGTTAATAGATTTAAGAAGGGGTTGGAACCAATTAGAATTATTATATATAATACAATTATAATATATAATATATAATGCAATTAAATAAGACTATATTATACTAGCTTTTGCCCGCGGCTTCGCTCGCGTGGAATTTGGCCTGCCACATGAAGTTTCGTGACAGACCATTTTATAAATAATTTAATATTTTTTTTAACAATAAGTTACTCGTACATCCAAAATTTCAGATGTCTAACTTCAAAACTGATAGATTCCATACAATCTTTGAACCCCTATTATATTAAAGGGGAAACACTCGGGAGTGGAACTATCCAAATTTCTTTCTTAAATTATACAAAGAACCTATCTGCAAATGCTAAGTTCCTGTTTATCCTTTAATTATGTACTATAATGGATTCTCCACATAACACAAAAAAATATCTGGCACGTGCCCCCGTGCCCCCTCTAAATCTTTCGCATATGTAATATTAGTAGGAAAAGTAGATTAGATTTGCCTTTAATTACGTACTAATGGATTCTCCACAGTTCCTAAAAAACTGTCTGGAGAGCGTATTTAGAGACGTGCCACTGTGCCCCCCTAAATACACCCTTGTTGTAGCCTATGTATTATTCTTATGTATAACCTATTTTACTGTAAAGTTTCATCCAAATCCATTTAGTAGTTATTGCGTGAAAGAGTGACAAATATACAAATTATTAATATTAGTAAGATTAGTAACAAATAGATCAAAACAAATAGTTTCACTAATGTTATTTCTAGTATTTTAACAATTATGATCATGCGATTTCCCTTAATTATGTACTATAATGGATTCTCCACAGTACCTATAAAACTGCAGGGGGGGGCACGTGCCCCCGTACCCACCTCCCCATAAATCCGCGCTTGATATAGCTTTATTCCGATGAATAACTTATATTACTGTAAAGTTTCATCCAACTCCGTTCAGTGGTTATTGCGTGGAAGAGAGACAAACATACAATCTTTCACATTTATAATATTAGTAAGATTATAATCCCATAATTTTTTTTTTAACTTCAAACCTCCTCTGTAAGAGGATAAGACCAAATTATAAATTATTCACAAGATGAAATCAGAATTTCTCGGTAGTTTCCTTATTTTAATTTATAAATTTCTAAAATTAGAAAAAAAATGATGGCCAACATAAAATAAATTCTGTTCGAGGAATTCGAGGAATTCCTGCATTATAGGATTATATTTTTATGCATTTTTTATGTTAAATTTACTTTTAATGATGTTTCTTATAATAACGAAAATATTCGGAAATTATAACGAAATTAAGCCACAAAAATCAATAATAAATTTAAGGATCTAATCTTAACTATGCAATCGTGATCCTATCGTGGTCTGAAAAAAAAACGATATAAAATATTAACTAAAGAATTTATTGGATGTATTGATTGGATTTATGTAGACTTTAACGTAGTTACAAAAACATTGATGAAAAATGTCCCAAGGGTTTAATATCAATTTTAAGTAATATTACTAAATGAATAATGCGGTTATCCATAAAGGAGAATGAACTGCTGAAATTAGAGCTGATTGAACAGAATGAAAGACATTTCGAGGAAGAATTAGGAAACTACATGGAGTGATATTTGCCTTTGAAGTATTGATTGATATCGATTGTGAAAAAAATCAATTATATTTTAAATATAATTATATCCAAAGAGAAATCAAATATTCAATAATGAAGAGCTTTCAATGATTACTGCTAAAAAATTAAACTCAAACAGAGTAAAATCGAAGTTATGTGAATAACCTAATTCGATTCTCACCGAAATGTAGTTGCTGTAGTTATGTTGAAATAATTTCTTTTACGACCAGTTATGATTGCATGCATGAAACCTGCAACAATGCAGTCAGAGAAAGTACTAATTGAAATAGGACTTCTGTTAATTTCTCCGAAAGAACTTTAATAACACTTATAATTGAGGTAGCCTTTGAATTGGAATACAAAAAAAAAATAAAAAAATAACTGTGAGAAAATCAAAGCCAAGAAAGTTATTACTCAGGTAATTTTGATCCTTCTTAAAGGTAATAAATTTGCATTTGAAAGTGTTACTAATGTAATTGAATATTTCTAATAATTCGAATAGATTATTGATAATAATTGGATTTTGACCCTAATTCACGGTCTTTAATTGAAAAGTCAATAATTCTATGAGAATAATGATTAATTTTCCAAGCGATTAGAATTAATATATATTATTTTTTATTGGTATGTATTTTTATCTTTCTTTTTTTTCGTACACAATTCCACGTAGTATTAAGATTTTTTAATTGTGTTGTAATGGGTTTCTCACCAAGGTTTTTAAATCTAAAATGTTTTTTAATAACTCTTTATTTATTTATTATTTCAAAAACTGTTCATGTCTTTTTTTAACGAATATCATTTTCACTTATATCAAACGTGTTACTACCAATGTTTCGATCAGTTTTTAATTTAGAAAAAACTTGCTTTATATATTACACCCTTAGTTCACGTTAGAATATAATTTTTCTCCCATTCAAAACTCATAACTAATAAATGAGATACTAATTTTTGTTAATTATCATTATTAGGAGACTGTAAAGTAAATTTTAAAATTATAAAATACTGATCTACTTGTTTATATGTATGCAGGATTTATGAAAATCAGTATTTACTTTCCTACTTATTATGAGTTTTATTAATGGATTTTTCAAGAGTTATTTCTAATATTTCCTTGTGTTCCTTGGCATTGTTTCATTATGGTACGCGTCATTTTTAATTGTTTTCATCACAGAAGTAATAACAATATACACTAAGTACTATGAGCTGTTATTGTAAAATGTAATTTGACTAATTAACTGTTACTGTTTAAAATATATTTTTACTAATAGGGTGTATACAAAAAAATGAGCGACATTACTTTACCTAGCATTTATATTATTATGGACATTTTTATATTTTACAATATTTAATCTAGTATAATTTCTAATAAATATTAATGCTTTTTATAATAAAAATAATATTAAAATTGAAAAAACTGATAAAACGGATAAAACTGATATAAATTGATAAAACGGTAATTTTTTTTATACACCCTATTACTTGTCAACATTATGGAGCGGGTAACTCAGTAGCAGAGTATTGAAAAATTAGTAGGTAGTTTTAAAAAAATGGTAATTCCAAGGGAATGAACATACAATCACAGCATTTTCACTGAACGTTTATATTTATATAAATTATCTTACTGTTAAAATGATCATGTTTTGAAATTGTATGTGTTAGCTTTGTATATTAATTCCTAACATTGGATTTTTTGAAAATGTTATCAGTCTCCACTGTGCAGCACGGTTGCTCATTAGACAGCGCCGAGTTGTCTCGACGAAGGCCCTAGTTCACTCACAACCGGCTGTGGAAAATAAGTTCTTAAATCTGTTAACAGACAGACGTGGACCCTGTAGGACTTGAAGATCCTCCTAATTCAGCATCTCCTTGCACAACCGCTTTTCCAAGAAACAGCACAGTATCTACCGCGTACTGAAACCCAGGCCTTTCATGAATTGTAGTGATGCACGATTCTTTTATCTATGACAATTTTTTTTTTATCTACACTGCGAAGATGCAGATTTTTGTGTACCGTACTTACTTCTCAAAACTTGTAGAAGTCATAAACTTTAAATTAAACTTTCTAAAGATCATTGGAATCCTTTAAATGAAATCTCACTTGCAGCGGAGACCGTTAAAAACTAGCCAGAAACGTGGGTCTTTAAGAGTCATCGCGGAGGCGATGTGAAACATGATCCCTGACCTACCTTTCTATTTCAGCGATAAAGGGGCAATATTAGCCGACACTTGGGTTATTACTTTCTACCCGCGCCTATTTCCTTTTCGAATTCAATAAAATATCCCATTGGGAAAGTTCTCACGGTTCGATTTTCTGTTTTATCGTCTCAGATTGTCATTAGGAGAGGAATAGGTACGTGCGAACTCGGTAAGCTCTAGGTTTCAAGTCTTTATTAGGGCGGTCAAGAAGTGCAACGGAAGTAGAAAAGAGAAACAAATAAGATAAGTACCCCCCCCCCCAAAAAAATGTCTACAAACATAAATATCGTCTTTGAAAAGCCAAAGTGGCGTATCTGAGACTAAATCGAACTAAGCCACTTACAAAAGTAGGAATAATTCAACTTGAATAATAATATTTACATATTTTTATCATGCAGCGATAAGTTTTGTCTTGGCCTAAAGGGGCAATATTAGCCGGCACTTGGGGTATTACTTTCTACCAGCGCCTATTTCCTTTTCGAATTCAATAAAATATCCCAAGACAAATCTTTTCCCTTCAAAATAAAAATAGTTAAAAATAATCACCATCAAAAGAACAAAAAATAAAAAAAAAAATTTAATAGTAATAATTGTTCTTATACATCCTCGTATATATGAGGAAGAATATGGTGCAAGTGGAGGTAAAAACAAATTTCTCTTAACTATTCGACCCACATTAAAGGACTTCTTCAGAGCTAAATGTGCAAAATATTAAAATTAAAATACATAAGCACACATAATTTTCCATCACTTAGATACCCTGATGATTATGTATTTTAATTTTAATATTTACCATATCTCGTTTTAATTGCCTCTATTTTGCATATTTAGCCATGAAGAATACCTGCAATGTAGGTCGAAACTTTGGCTTTTCAATCTTTTTTAAACGGTTCTCCTAACTTAAGGGCAGTTTTTTTTACCTCCACCCGGACTATTTTCTTCCTCATAATTATCTTAAGTCATAAAATAACCTCATACAACCACGAAATAACCCGGGCTACTTTTCTTTCACATATTTAATATTATTCACTTTCATATAAGGTCATCAAATATTATTCAAGAAGAAAAAAAAGTATAATTATTTTGTGTAATTTAAATTTTTATCTATACTATAGTACATCATCATAAAATTTTTCCGTTACCCTATTGTGGAAGGCGCTATTGATTATTTCTCGGTGCAAAGAGTATGTCATAGTTTTTTTTAATATAATCTGAAGCAATATTTTACTTCAATCGTTTTCCTGACTATTATTTGTATGTTTTTAATTTCTTTATATTTAACAAAGCCATTCGTGTAGATAGATGCTTACTTAAGGCATTATTTACTCAATGTGACCGTAGACTTTAATTTCACTTTAGATTTTCTTAAACACGTCATTAAAGGCGTCATTAACCTTTAAGCGTCCGTTCACGACAGAGAAATTCCCCGGGAATGGCAACAAGTAAGCTTCCATATGTTTCCACAGGCTCGGAGGAAGAAAGTGCTCGGGAGATAAATACATCATTAGGAGGATTAATCGCGACGAGCCCATCCCCGGAGCGGAGTGCGGAGTGGACATGCGCTCGAATGCCCGGCTTTCGAGCACACTTTATCGTCTTCGTTGCATTCCCCTGTTTTCCGCCAGCGACCCTCTCCGCGACGATCACGACTTGGAAAGCTGGACTCATATCTCATTATATTCGCCGGCACGCTAGTTCCCCTCATCTACTGCTCCAATGACGCTCCTACATAACAGTGGGCATTTGCAATTCATGGAAATCGCCATTTTTCGGCATGTTTGTCCTCCTGAAGATGCGATGCAGGGAGAGCGATGCGGATGTTGGTTTAAATGATAGTCCTCTATTCGTGAGCAAACACTTACCTTTGCGATATAATTGTGTACGATAAGTATGAATAATGTCCATACAACATATCGATGGCATGATTTGGCAGAAGTTCGGACATTTCAAATAATTGTTGAAACTAATAAACAATAGTTTAAAAACTAAACGCAACACGATTTAATAGAAAGAACTAAAATGTAGAACACATTTTTTTATTAATTATAAAATAATTATAGAGTCAAGAACAAAAAAAAAATTATGTTCTCAATATTTTATTGGCTTATATTGTTAAAAGTCGTTCTAAAAATAACTTAAAAATCATCTTTTGATCGCTTTTGATGATAAAATGATTTTGTTTTTTCATAACTATCTTCTCATTTAAAGTTTTTTGAAAATAATTTTCTACTTTTTGATTTGTTTACAATTAAAGTTTGTTTTTTGTCATTTTTAACTATTATTTATTCTCTGCTTTTTAGTTCGTCTAGCTTTAAAAACTTATATTTAAGCTTTTAAAAAATATTTTTTTTCTTGATAAAAATGCGAAACTTCGCAGTCATATGCTTGTCTCAAAGATTAAGCCATGTATGCCCTAGGACACCAACACCATGTTAGTTGGTACATGACACTATTTACATATTTTTTTGTTATTATGAGTATAGAGTAAATACTGTATTCAGATTATTTAAGGGTTGAATTAATGCACTGTCGGTTAATATTAGATTTATTAGTGCCTGTTTATTAAATAAACAATTACAAACTACAATTTATACATATAATACGTATCAACAATATATTTCATTTGAGTTCTATATTTACAATATTCTCATAATAACAAATCGCCCACAATATCTACAATCAATATATGGAAGGAAGAAGGTAACATTATAAGTGTGAATAATTTTAATTATCGCACCCTAGACCATTTTCTGCAATATAAATCAGCTGTAATACATTTTTAGAAAATCTGTATAGAGATAACAAGAGATAATAAATTATGGCTCCTTAAAAAAGCAGTGACAAAAAATACGACACAACATATTTGTTAGGGCTGGGAAGTATCCTTGTATTCTGTTATTTATGAGACCTGAGGAGTCTAGGCTAAATCATATTTTATAATGAGCCTAAATTGTTTCGAAATAGGTTTTATCATAATTGGTAAGCGGCTGAATAATTAATCTATTTGATTGTTATATTTATTATTTACATTTTTAATAATTTACGTTATTAATTTTTTTACCAATTGATATAAAATAAATAAATAAATAAAATAAAAAACGTATAAAATAATTACTATATAAACATCAAATACTTTTGTCAGATTTTGTTGATGAAAAGGATAATTTTAAAAATGGATGGTTACTAGGATTTTATCACATCGTCAACTTATTGGTAAAACATAAAAATTCCAAATTATCTAGTTTAGAGATTTTTGGTTGTCATATTTTTTCTAAAGCTTTATTTTCGTCTGGAAAAACTTCGAAATCCTTTTTCAGTATTTTGATATTCCACCAAACCCTTATTCAATATTTATAGAAAGATATAACTTGTTTTGCTGACGATAAATCATTTAAAATTATCGCGTTGAGAATAATTATTATTTGTCATTGTCATTTGTCGCATTTTATCATGCTATTTGTTATTTGTCATTGATCCAGTATTGTTAATTAGTAAGCCGATTTCACCAATATCAAAATCATCTGAGTAATCTACTAATCTAAGATTGTCCTCAATTATATATAATGCCGTATCATTCTTGGAACTGAAGCGAAAAGAGCAGGGCTTTCTTTGTTGTTCAATATTATGTGATATATAATGTAGAAACATCGATGAAAAATATATTATACTGGTTTAGATCATTGATTCAACAAAGAAGTTTAAGATCTAACTAAAAAAACGTACTGGTTTTGTTCTCTTGATTGAACCTGAGAGTAAAATGATAAAAAAATATAATCATCAACTAAAAATAGTTCACGAGGATGCAACTTTTAACTGCTGAGAATCATCCATAACACCAATCTTCATTTTAAAAGGCGGCCCAAACAGGTTAGATTGGCATCATACAAATTAATAATCAGAAGCATATTTACCTTCGACAGATTGAAGATTTGGGGTTACCAGACACAATAAACTAAAAGGTTCCTAAAATAAAAGGATTAAATTACACTATTCCGTACTAAGTCTTTAAAGCTTATGCAAATATGAATAAATGAATTTTAAAAATCTGAACAAATAACCCATGATGAGTCTCTGAATCAGTACACGGTAGAGCTTTTCTCCCAAATAAGGTACCAACATTGTAAAGGCTTGGTGAGCCCCAAGATGATTTGCATATCCGATTGGAACATGAGACGCTGAGCGCCATTATGACTGAGCTACTCCTGCTAATTATTACAATAAATAGGCAGATTAAAATCAATAGAAATTGATTAAAGTCAAAAGTAAATATTAAGCTTTATCTCCTCAAATATACATTAGCTATTTTGATCAGCTTTCATAAATTTAATTATAATGTAATAAGCACCTTGGTATTTTGGCACTAAAAACTTAGTAGACCTTGTTATTAATAAAGTATGGGAAAAATCAGGAAAGGCTAAGTTTAAGATACCAACCAACGGTAAGTTCCGACTAACTAACCAACCAACGGTAAGTTTCTAGCTAGCAGTCAGAGGTAGAGAATAAAACGGAGCTTGATGGAGAGATCTTCCTCCGTTACTAATAACAGTAGCAGCTCCAACAAGAAGTTCTGTTCTTTACTGCCCTTTCTCATGCCTAGTGTGTCATTACGTCTATTATGCAGTCGGATTATTTTCTAATTGAAAATCGTAATTACAGGACTTATCGACCGATCTTGCTGATAGTTTACGATCTTTTTTATAGGCGTGTCAACAGTTATGATAATGTTTATAGCTATAATATTAAAAAATATTTCATACATTAATAAATATTGGAAAATGGGATGTGGGATCGGAGAAGAGAAAAGATTTTATCTGGCCTGGTTATGAGCCTTGGTTGCTTAGTTGGCAGAGTACCCCACTGGAGATGCGGAGGATCCGGATTCGAATCCCATCTAGGACAAATCTTTTCTTTTCAAAATAAAAATATTTTAATAATCACAATAAAAAAAATATGAATATATAATTGTTTTACGTCAACCAGATCCCAATAAAAGCAATGTTCAATGATACATTCTTCCCCGTATGTACATCGCAAAAATTGCGAATGCTGGGGATGTGGGATCGGTGAAGAGAATGGATTTTTCTGGGCTGGTTATGAGCCCTGGTAGCTTAGTTGTGAGAGTACCGCGCTAGAGATGGGGAGGACCCGAGTTGGAATCCCAGCCAGAACAAATATTTTCTCTTCAAAATAAACATTATCTTTTATTTTTAGTTTATAAAAACACCGACCAATTGTGTTTAGAAAAACATGAATAATAATAACACTGAATATATGCAAAAGAAAACCAATTGCAAATTTAGGCCTATTTATCTATAAAATTAGGTGATAGTTTAACAAAACTATATTGATCCCACATTGTTAAATGTTACAATTAACACCATTGGTCTTAATGATTGCTCTATTAAATGCTGTCTGATCCTACCACGCTCACGCTGTACAATACAATTATAATAGCCTTTATTGAATGAAAATTTCTGTATTATCAAAAAAAAAAAATGTTTTTTAAAGAGGTGATTAATGGTCCTGAGGTTAACTGAAAAAGTAACTTTTCTCGTTCTATAAGCAAAAAAACATCTTTCCGTGATTGCACTGTAATGAAACCATATTTTTTTTTAACTTTTGAAGCTAAAATGCTTTTGGAATTAAATGCTTTCAAGCCATTGACATTATTTAATTTTTTTAGTTAATTCTTAACTTTAAACTGACAAACAGCTAATAGTTGCAAATAAAATGTATAGATTTGATTAAATTAAACATTCATTGATTAAATTAAAAACACAGACTCTTGTCTAAAGTACTATCTGACTGTATATTTTTTTCGCCCAGTGCTTTGGAATAAAAAAAAAAATAAAAAAAAAGGTTCCTATCTGGAAATTTGCGATATGATAGTGACAAACTAAATTCAATTGAAATATTTGACTACTTACGTTTTGTTAATAAGATTTAAATAAAAATCACATAGGCTCATTCAAATTTCAATAAAGCAATAATTGATCACTTAGTTTGGTTTCTGACATCTAATTGACGCAAATGTTCGGTACTTAAGTGTTCTTGCTGAAACTAGAGCACCAAATATTTCTCATTATTTCCATAATTTTTTCAATCTCTCTCTAATGACACTGTAGTTTGCTATAATGTAGGCTACTGCTGCGCTTAACTGTTATTTTCCCACAATTTGTAATGCATAGTCTACAAGGTAAATGGGAAGAAATATGGGTGAGGGATTAGAAGCATTTATTAATTATTCATCAAATTATGCGGTAATAAAGAAAAAAGGAATTACCGCAAGAATCCCGAATGTGAAATTTCTAATTGAAATTAATTTGAAATGGCAACTTTAAAGATGAAATAATCGTAGTTGGTAAACTGGTTGATTAATTTAATTAATTATTTTATTTATGCTGAAAAGTGTAATAATCTTCCTTGAAGTTTATCCGCTTTTTAAACTGTACATCCGTACGATTTGTTTCACAAAATTATTTTAAGTGGGAGGAATTTTATAATAAGGGTTCAAAAGTAGGTTTCTGCTATGAAGTTTCTGACCGTTTTTCTTATTCATAAACAAGAAATTCATTGATGCATAATTGTTAATATAAATATACTATGAAAAAGTTGAATATTCATAAAGTATTTAACTGATTAATGTATTCATACACATTCTTCTACAGATTTGCATGAGCATGAACCAGCATAGTCTCGAAACGTCGCCAAAAGAAGTTTAAAGAACGGACTGAAACTCGAGAACCACAAATATTAGGTTGTAACATATGAAATGTCGGTAAAGGCGTAAATTTAAATTATTAAACATTACTTTTATTAATCAAAAAAGGATCCTCACTTTCAGTACACTTCTACCAACATTAAACAAGCTTCTATTCCCGCTCTGTAGAAACTAGGTGCCATGGAAGAAGCGAAGTCTTGGATATCAGGGCATTTTCGTTGTCAATTTTTTTATTTCTTAAAAAATTATCCGAATAACGGAAAAAGTAAAAAAAACAGTTGGAGAAACAGAAAGGTCTGGAGAATATTGTGGGTGAGAAAGGACTTCTATATTCAGCTCCTCTAAAAAAAATCGGGTGAGCTGCTGGGCCTCGGTTAATTCATGTGGTACCCTTATCTCCAGCTTTTTTGTCTTACCAAGCTCCTTAACGTGTCTAGAAACAGTCATTGTACTTGCTCTAAGTTGTGAACCTAAATCACCAGTGGTTTGGGAATGGCCCGCTTCGACCAGCTCTTTCAACTTTTCGGAGTTCAACTTACTAGTCCTAGTAACTTAGTAACTTGGTAGTCTTCGGCTTACCACGGATTATTTTTTAAACCAACGGAAGATTGTTCTTTCGCTCACTGAATCTTCACCGTAAACAATATTAATGTTTCGGAACCACTCCGTGACGCTATGGCCAAGTTTAAGTTCGTAGAGGAAAATTATACCAATTTCCGCGGAAGACATAATTTTATTCTTATTTATTTTTAAAGCGTTGCTTCACTTTCAAAAGGAAAAGTAAGACTGATTATGAAAAAGGATTAAATGATTTTTCAAACTGTATACATAACATAATTATCGTCCGATTAGCGACGACATCAAAAGATGACGTTAAATGAACAAACAAACATAACATAATTGTTTGTGTACAAATAATCTAATCCTTAATGAAAAGAAAACTGTAAATCAATGAAACTGACATTTCATCCGTTACGATCCAATATATGTATATTTTTTTCAACTTAAGTTTATTATTTGTGCATATATATAAATAAATAAATAAATATATATATATATATATATATAAATATATTTATATATATATATATATATATACTATTTACTCATAAAGTACATATTATGTCAAAATATAATAGTACCAACTTAGAATTTTATAATAATTATTACTGATATCGATGCAAACCTCAATGAAACTTATTGTAATACTTTCAGACTTTAACTGATTTCATTCAAAAGTGTCTTTTAATTAATAATAAATAATAATATAGATAAGCATTTTTGATTTTATTACTACACGGTATATCAAAGCAATGACAGCTATTGAGGGGTACCCTTGATTATTTATGAACTTTTAAATAGTTTTTTATAATATCAACAATATATTATTTTGTATGTAAATTTATTGATATTATGTTCTTACTATAATGTACTTTTTACTTAAACACATTTTTTTTGTTTCAGGTGAGTTATCTTTTACCAAGACTCTAGCAGATTCTAGGGTATGCATTATTTTCTTTAAATGTATCACAATATCATAAAAAGTGAATACCTTTCATTTGAACATTAAATGGTAAGATCTGATATTTATTTTTATATCTCCTAAATACTTAAAAAACAAAAATAAAACACAGCGTTCCTAACCTTCTTAACTGGAAATAAATTCACAAGATGAATGTTCTTAAATTTTTGAAGTTATTATATAAAATCGTTATTTCCATTTTGTTCGTGTGATCGTTTCGATTATTTATATTGTTTGCAAAAAATGAGTTTGAAATTTTGCTAGGTATTTATTTTAAATGTTGTTTACGAGGTTGTATAACTACCACATACCGAATTCGGAATTTGTCCATATTTGAAATTAGATGAAGTAGCATTCAAAGGAAAATTATATGGCTTTTCCTCTAGAATGTCGATGTTTTAATTAACAGTTTTAAGATAAGTTTAATAAGCTGATTGGTAAGGCATAATGAAAAGAAAAAAATCTAAGGAACTTTCTAATTGCTGCGATTATAATATGTAGATATAATTAGTGTAAATAAACTTCAACATAATAAAGATATCCTCTACATATGCCCTCATAGGTAAACATATAAATAATTCATATGTTTTGAGCAATTATTAATACTTACTTGCATATAATCGTGAAACGAAATCAAAACTTACAGTTATATTAGATTCAATTGTATAGAAAAGGCTCGAGTAGCTATGAACGCAGTTCCTTTTACTTGTTTATTAATGTTGGCATCAGTTCCGCAGGTTGTCGCTTTGAGTTAATATATATATATATATATATATATATATATATATATATATATATATATATATATATATGTATATATATATACGATTTCTTTGTACGCATATAAAATATATGACTCAAAAACGATTCGGAATAAATTTAGAAGTAAAATCTGAACTTATTGCATCAAATTATATCAGACCAGCATTGATTGGATACTTAATACGGCAGAAATTATGTTATACCAGTATTAAAGAATAATATAAAATAAAATACGTCGAAATTATAGATACAGTAAGAGTTCTAAATACCCCAATATTGTGATGGTAGGTTTTGAATAGGAGTTTCGAGTTGCTTGTCACCCGATATATTAATATAATACTTCATTTATATCAACATAAAACTGTAAAATTCGAAAATAATTATTTACAGTTTTGGGAAATAAGTTTTTCCACGTTTCAAGGAAAGTACTATTACCTTATTGGTTGAAGAAAACTTACTGATTCTAATCTAAGTATAATACATTATTCTTATTGACATCAAATTCTTAGACGGTATTTTTTTTAAATTTGGTTACATTAATCTTGTTTTTATTACAATCTGCTGAGGATTTCAGGTAAAGAACCATTTCTAGTTTCGTAATTTCTACAAAAATATAGTAAGTTATTTAACATAACTTGTGTTATATTATAACCTCAATACAATTCACTATTCATAGAAACGTTGATTTTTTTACGGTAAATGTTAAAGCATCCTATTACATTTAAGTTTGTTTTGATGAAAATCTGCTTCGTGCTTTTTTTTAAAAATCATGGTGTAACATTCTCGGTTGACAAACTTCTATTAATTTCTTTAAATCAGCTAACAGTGTATTTAAGTAGATATAATTATATATATATATATATATATATATATATATATATATATATATATATTTAATGTATATATATATAATAAGTATATAAAGTAGTATTATTTAATAACTTCACATGAAAAGTTTTGTATTCTTTTTTGAGATAACATTTGTGAAGTACTATTGTGAGATAATGGTTTACATTTCATTACCAAATATGTATGTTTTTATGTTACAAATTCACAATATGAACAGATAAGAATTGGAATTGTAGCCATTGTGGGAACAGACTAGAACGGTTCTACCAAGTCCAGCTATAGTCAGTCAACTATCACAGCCGTTTCTTTATTTCTTTCAAGCACGACAATCTCTAACCCATTTCCTTCTGTTTCTAGAAATATTTTTTTATTCATTATTTTTGTCCACGCTGGTGGATATCTGACAATGCATTTTGACTTTAGCTTTCTTATTGGTGAAAAAAGAATATCTTTGAAATTAGGATAATCCTTTTCTTTTCTAATGTATAAGAATATAGCCTGAAAAAAAATATAATGCAATGCTATAATTAAAATTAAGTATATACAAATATTTATGTAGCGAGTAAGTAGTAAAAATAAGTGAATATTTATTTTATCAATAAATTTTTAAAAATAAATAAAAATAATAGTGCATTAATAAGAAGATTTTTATTTCTCTGGTTAAAAACGTTATAAACCATGATTATAAAATAATCCGTAGCTATAAAATATTTATTACCTTGTTTCAGTAAGTTATATGACACCTAAATTTCACTTCATGAAACGTGATGTTTTATTAATGCAGACGTAATCTTAGTACGAAATAAGTAATTAGATACGGTCGAAGATGGCCGTAGTAATTATGAAAACATTGCAAATGGGAACGTATGATTATTATCGATGGTAAAAGCTCCTTTGTATTGCATTTATAGCTGTCATTAAGGATTAATTTCACCATAGCTATGATTAACATTTCTAATGCCCTACCGGTCTTACTTCTAGATCAAAGACTAGAAGTATAATTAGTCTATGTGATCTACTTAGTAGGTCCGTAATGATCTGCTTTAGTAATTTTATAGTAAAATTTACCTAATCAATATTCTACATCTAAAGTTCATTGAACATATAGAAAACTTTGGTTTCTATAGAACCAATATTTCCCTTGTCGATTCTTTACAATGTTTAGAGAATTTTAAGGCGGAAATATAAAAAAAAAGACATTGTATAGTTCTGTCCTTTCAACATAACTCAGAATTTAGTCTTAATTAGTATTATAATTATTATTATTAGTCACAAAGCTTCCAAAGTGGAAGACGCTAAGTAAAGACGGTTCACGTTTGTGGCTTCTTGTTCTTCTTATTTGCCCACCAGGTTTTCATTCTTTGCTAGAATTCAGCTTTTCCTTCTTCGCTCCATTATTTTTTACAGTTCTCTGCGCTTCTGTCTGTGGCTTAGCCTCCCATTTTTCAACTTTAAATTTGAAACTTTCTTGTTTTCATATCTTCATCATTTATTTTGGCCAAATCCAAGTCTCTCTTAATATTTCGGATCAATTCCCTTCTATTAACAAGGGATGCCACGTAAATTAATATTCTCTTTGTAAGTATGTGGGGTCTGTTTCGAAAAACGCATACAGATTACTTATTCAGTAATTATGATTACTTAGGTGAAATAACTCCATATGCTTGAGAAATTTAACATTTAACCTAATTATAAGTCCTAATACGACCCGGGACAACAATTTATTCTGATTTCTTGAAGGCCTATAAGGGAATAAAGCAAATTGAAGGCATAAGGTATAAACATTACGTTGTTAACAATTACAAAAATTCCGTTGACTTAAATCAATTTGGGTTTCAGTCATACCAAGAAACAAAAAAAAAAAAATGTGGAACGAGTAGAAATGTGAGGAGGAGAATTTACTGATTTTTATCCACAAATGTAATTGCAATTGTTTTGTTTTAAGATTATTTATAAATATACACATGTTTTACTATGAATATTTCCTTTAATAGCATAAATAAAAGATATCTAAAAAATAATATGCATTTGTTTTCCGAAACAGACCCAGTATGTGATTGGGAAGCCTCGTTATCTCGCCATAGGATTTAAGACGTTTTTTCCTCATGTCTATCTCTATGTTAGAATATTCATTTATAGAATAGAATATTAGACTTAATAATACATAGAAAATCAAAAAGATGTTAACGTTTCACTTCTGAATGTTATTACAAGCTAGAAATAATCTACTTTTTAAAAAAATATATCTCTCCTACTTGTCTATATCCTGCACATAAGCATCCCTTCTATCACATTATTTTTTTATACTTATCCAATCCGTTAGCTTTCTTCTTGATGACCGATTCACGTGTAATTCGCATCGACGATTGAGGAAAGAGCTCCTCAATTGCGACAATCTCAACGATAAATGCTCTGAACATCCATTCATCATCCTACAAACGCTCCACAAGACTGCGACAAGACTTCATTGAGCATACGGTGCTCGGTTGTAAGGTTTAACAAAGCCTCTATATAATCCTGTAACATAGAATATTTTTTAAGAACGAGTTGTTTAAAAACTACAATAAGAAAAATAATTATATACCATTCTCGTCGTAAATATGAGGATGTGATATATGTCAAGTGAGCCTTAAAGATAACTTTTTTTTTATAAAGGTTGATAAAGTATGTTTTGTGTACAGTACTCTAACCTACTATTGTGTTAATAGTTTTAAGTTATTAACTATCAGACGGAACAAATTATTAACAAATATATATAAAATTTTCCTTTGTTTTTACAACCTCCCTGCTCAACCAGTAAAGTACTATATACTGAACCCAAGACCCTTCATGTAGTGGTACAGGCTTTTTTTTTTTAGTCTTAACAGTTCTTTTGTAACAATAAAATGCTCTATTCTTTAAAAATAAATGATAATTTATGATGCTTCATTGATCTAATTGGACTAATATGTCTCTCTCTGCTTTGATTGTTCAGTCATTTTTCGGATTTTCAAGTTTCGGATCTGAAGTATCGATTATTTATAAAAAGGAGAAATGAAGATTGATCTTTATATGAAAAATTATTCTGTAAAACAAATTATGCTAATAACTAGTATTTAATTTGATTACTAGTGTAAGGTAAAGGTAGCATGGATGGATTGAATTTAGATACTTCTTTCGGTTCTATCAAGTATCTACTATTGATGGATAAAGGAAATATCGCGAAATGAAACTGACTCCACTAGTCACCTCTTGCGAGCAAAATTTACACCTTTCTTCACGCTTAATATCACTAGGGCATCTGAGTTTAATTAACTAAACCGCGAAACATGTTTTCCGTCCTATATTTTAATTGTTATCACCATTTCCTTTTCTCCTGCAGACACAACATCCTTCCCTCATCCTCCACTTGAGGACCTGCAAAATGTTCTTTCGTCTCATTTACATCCTTGTCTGCGCAGACCATCTCTCACTGGAGGAAGGCGAACATTTTATTGGACTGGGGCATCTGCATTTTTCTAACTGCTTATGTAAATGCCGGGCTCTATCTCACCTCTGCTTTCTATTTAGTTTAGATTTTTAGACGAGATGGCCGAGGAAGAAGTCCGTTCCCATCCCTGCTCAGATCGTCTACTCAGATAATTTTCTCGTCTGGTTCAGTATTCCGCAAATTATTTCTGCTTTAATTCTCTTGCAATGGGCTAAGGTTTCCATTGTTAAGCATTGATCTCAAACTTTTATCTTCAATGACCCTTTCATTCGTTACTGCATTGTTTTATCAGACGATGATTTTTATGATCAAAGTATAACTGCTTCTACATATGCATTGAATATCCTTAGTCCCTACAGATCACCTTCAGTACCAAAGAAACCTTTAGCTAGAATTTTCGGAACGCCTTTATTTATTAGCGCCTGTTTCAAAACTTTCTTTTCAATGAACATTGGATAGAAATTTCATCTCATATTGTTCAAAAATGTTTCTTCAGAATTTAGTGAACTAAGTAATATAAAATATTAAATTGGAAGTGTTGTCTGTCGGTGATTGACCTTACGAAGTTGGCGAAATTATGTACCCATATTTTCTATTTTTCCTGATCAGAATATACAAATAGGTAGAAATCCGTAATTCTAATATAAGCATTTTATATGATTAAATATCTGGATGCCAGTAAAGGATGTGTTTTTAGATATTAATTTAAATCATCAGGTCGTTGCAGTGAAAGATAAAGAAAAAATAATCACAATTTTGTTGATTCAAGAAATTTTAAAGCAGACTGACAAATAAGCAAATAATGTAGTTAATCGCTTTAATAAAATAATTCCGAATTAATAAAATAACTCGAATAAAAATATCTGGAAAATGTAGGGTAAAACCCTAGCGGTTGAATCGCTCGTATACATCACACACCCGTTGTTCTACAAACAGTATAGCCTCGACTGTGTACTTAATCCCAAACCCTTGTGGGTTAATAATTTTGCTTTATATTCTTTATTATTTACGGAAACTTTATCCATACCTCGTAGCAAAAAAAAAAAAATACAAACAGCAGCAGTTTTAATCCCTCAGTAAATAAACGGAATTATTTCTAGTAGATGCTTTCTTTCATTGGCAGAACAACGGAAAACGGATTTTACTCCTGTAAATGATGATTTCCCCGAGGAACTTCTGCATATCATTGCACTAAACTGCTACAAGAAAGTGACCCAGAAATGGGGTGCTGTGACCCAGCGAAACATATCTGTTCCTTTTATTTTTTTTTAACTTCTGTTGGCCAAAGCCGTTTCTCTCCACAGCGACACGTTTCTGGAAGCTCGGGACTCCAGCGGGGAGAAATCTCCGCGACTTATGGCCTTAGAAATCGCTGTTTTTTTTATACGCCCTTCTCACATCAGCAAAAAAAAATTGCTTATCTATACCGCTCTAGGCTCCTGCCACATACTGCGTGAGGAGTGCTTCCAACTGCACACGATAGAATTTTTTCTATGCAACTTTCTTAACCTACAGAGAGTATCTGCAATATCCGTATCTCATATTTTTTGCCAAAAATAGTAATTTTAAATTTAATAACGTTCATGCTTTCTGTAAGTTTAGTATTAAGCTCTTCCAGTTTAATATTTTTAACTACTAGCAAATTTGTTAAATACAGAATATTAATCACAAGTTTAAGAGACATAGGGTTTTGTAGCTAATAATTTCCACTTACATAACATTCACATTACATTACACACCCTTAACACTCTACAGATTTAAATCGTATTTTAACTCTCATTCCTGAATTTAGCATTGTATAAACAGCAATTTATAAAATCTATAACAAATGGATATACTTAAACTAAATGTTCACTCCTAGACTTCCTCAGTTTTTCTATACTATAAAATATTATCCATTATAATGATCGCTCAACGAGTTATAAAATCCGGATAATGATTTCTTCTGATTCTTCATTCTTACAGTTTTGTTATTAAAGTAAAAATTATTAGATAGAATGTTTAATAAAGGTTCAAAATAACTGGAAGTTCGTTTGGAAAATAAACCCTTCAATGATCTCGTAGAATTTGATACATTCTAAATTTTCTCTTCGATTAAAGTTTTGAGATTATAATCCACTTAAATGGAAGAAATTATAATATTATGCGTAAAAAATAGAAAAGCAGTTATAAACCCGGACTGTGCTAGGAATATATGACTGCATATAAGGTGCCGTGCGCTTGCATAATGTAACATTATATGCCTCAAGAACTTACTTGACTTTTACGACCTCATCACTGTCCCTCCGTAAACGGCTCAATAGCAACTCAGCCAAGCATGAAAGTAACCCTTCAATGAAAGTACCATAAAATAAAGACGTTCTTTAATTGTTAACACCTAGACCTTCCAGTATAACAAACTTATAATGACTAATATGATGTAAATTGTTGGTATAAAAATAATTTAAATGTAATTATCTATAATTACATATTTATATTATAAGGATCACAATTTTGAATCTCTAATCTCCTATTTTTTTCTGGATAATATTTTGATGTATTGTATATATATTTTATTTTTCAAAAGAAATATAGTTTTTTTAAACTGTATTTATTTAAATTCACTTCGAATTCCATAACGGTTTGTGAGTTAGTTGACATTGAAATTTTTAATCGAAATAGATACTAAAGTAAAATAAAATATCCTTGTAATGTAAGGAAGAAACAGTCAACCAAATCTTCTCTAACATAAAATATTCTTGGTTTTAGGTCGTTATAATAAATATTTTACTTGTTTTTTTTTCTAATAATGCACATAAATGAACTGTATTTTATTAGGTGATGTGTATTTAAATTAGATACTAGAGTGAATAATATTGATCTAGTAAACAATTTTGAATATATATTATAAAATGATCTTTATTAATCATATCTCCAATTATATAAAAAAAAATTTTAGTGACTTTTTTTTTCTTTCTCCCTCAAAATTTTATTTACAACGCAACTGCTATTTGCTATTCATGAGAGCTTATTGTATACCCGATTGATTTATGATTCACCTTTCTTTCCACAGTACCTACGATAACTCAGCAAGAATCAAAGTAAAAGAGTAATAGCTATGTATGTTTTTGTATACGTGTTTCTAATTCTCTTAAATTAGTTAATAATTTTATTCAAACAAAATAAATTGGAATATTGACAGCCGAACACATAATACAAAAATGTGCAACAACCAAAACCCATCAATACACTTATATTGCACAACTCACAAAATTATCCGGCGTGTTACATTTATTTACTACCACTGTGTGCAGGCATCCGGGTATTAACATAAATTAAAGTATCACTTCATAAGTTGCTTGAAGTGTAAAATTATCGAAAATTATCCGAAATTCATTTTATTCACGATTCTAATATCGAAATGTGACGCTGCCATTATTATTCCACAATGTATTATCCCATTACCAGGAAACTTGTTCTTAGCTCGCCATATCCCGGATCAGAATTAAGTGCTTTGAATGAACCTCAGAGTCACGGAAGGGCTCGGAAAGATATTTCACTGAGCCGGCTCGTTACCCAGAGTCCACTGGAGTCGGCTAGAACCTGCCTGGAGACTCTATCCATTCCCTGTATCCATCGGCTGGAATCATTACCTGGATCTTAGGCGTCCTCTAACGAACCCACCAAGGAGTCGATAGGCAATAAAAACACCCGAAGGTCGTGATGGTTCGTGCTTCCTGATTGAGGTGTATCTTCAAGATCTAGGAGAACTGCTTCAAGAGATAAATAAAGAATAACCGTTCCCTAATTTGATCAATCTGAAGCTGTGAAACGTTTTAAAGGTCAATCTTTAAATACACAACCGTCTGAAAATTTCCATTTCATTTTTTTCTATAAATACTAAACTAATAGATTAAAATTTTATCACACTATAATTTTTTAGCACAGAAATATGACCAATTATCATACCATTAACGAAGAAAATATTATTAAAAATATTTTAAAAAAATAGTAGGAAACTAAAAAACAATTAATTTATTATTTAATTTTCCTTTGCACCTGCGCATTTGATTCAAGTTTTATTCTCTTTGCTTTTCTAGTGGAACATCAAGTTTTGGAATGGATATGTCAATAGTTGAGTAAGTTCTCGTGGCCTATATCTTTTTAATCTTTTCCTATCGAATCCAGGTAAAAGGGAGTAGGAAAGCGGAAGAAGGAGTGGATTTGGGTGATTTTTTGTGGATGAGTGAAATGTTATGTATTTGTTATGAATATATGATTTTATAGTGTGAGTTTTCATGTCATTGGGTATGGTGTGATTTGAAATATACCATGGCGCATTAACAATTTTTCTGAGAATTTTGGACTGTCCTGTTTGTATAGTATGTATGTGGACTTGTTTTGCTGAAATCCAAAGTTCTGCTCCATATGTCCAAATTGGTTTCAGTATACTGTTATAGATAAGTCGTTTGTTTCGTAAGCCAAGTGAAGACCTGTAGTCAGGAGTGTGATATTTGTTTGTAACGTCTTGCCAGTTCTCGTCTTTTTAATTTTGTATGTACGTTCCCTGCAAGTCTTTTGTCTAAATATAGTCCGAGATAATGTACATACTCGTAGTTTCTGGAAGGTACATCGTCGTCAATTTTGACTGCTGGACACGAAGCTTTGCGTAGAGAGAAGATTACATGGCTCGATTTTGAGGCGTTTATTCTGATTTGCTATTTATAGAATCACTTTTCTAAATCGAATAAATGATTTTGAAGAGCCGTAGATGCTTGGTTTCGGTTTTATCGTCAGCGTAGGTATAGATGGTGGTGCATGGATGTTCCGGAATATCAGAGGTGTAAATGGAATTGAGAATAGGGCTTAAAACACTTCCTTGGGGTACACCCCTGAGTTGAGGAGAGAAGGAGGAAATGGAGAGTCAACGGAAGTACTGAAGAATCTGTCTTGGAAATAATATTGTAGCATTAAAGAGTAAGGAAAAGGCAAGTGAGGTTTTATTTTCCGGAGAGGATCTTTTTGCCGGACACTATCAAATGCTTTTTCAGTGAAAAGAAAAATCACAGAGCAATATTCTTTTTTCTCAAAAGCGATATATATTGTATCCACGATACGATGACTCTGTAGAACATTGGAGTGATAAGAACGAAATCAAAATTGGTGGTTCGGTATCACTCCGCTATTTTCAAGGATAAGCTTTAAACGATTAAGAAAAAAGTTTTCAAATAATTTAGCTATTATAGGGAGGAGTGTAATTGGACGATAAGATGAAGGATTTGTGACTGATTTAGAGGGTTTAGGTATCATTTTAATCGTGGAAAGTTTCCAAAGGTACGGAAAATAAGTTGTGCGCAGGATTGAATTATAGATGAGAGTAAGAAAGAGAACAGCTTTCCGAGGTAAGTGGCAAAGGATGAAGGGAGTGATGAGATCATAGCCAACAGCTTTTCTGTTTGGTATTTTATTCAGTACTTGATTATTCAGTACTTGATACATTTCTTTTGGATGAAATGCCGGAGGAGGGATTGATATGGATAGTGCTGTTGTCGAGTTATCATCTATTTTGTCAGAGAGTGTATTATCCTGAATTTTATTTTCCTTAAAAATTTGAGCAAGAAGTTTTGCAAATTCGTTAGCTTTTTCTCCGATCGTCATCGCCCAAGTGTTGTCTGTACGTCAAAGAGAATATTGAACGCGTTTCTTCTTTCTTCACTTCTTTTGAAGGGTGCTATTTGAGATAATGAACTTTAATAACAGATTCCAGTATTTCGTAAAATAAAATATATGTTTTTTTTCTTAATGAAAGCCAAATGTTTATCTTCATTAGTAGTTTCATAAAATTTTCGTTGGAATTAAATATAATAAATTCAATTTCTGTGTCTCGTAGTTAGTGGGCACCCTGTCCACAAAATAGGTAATGTTTTAGGTAAATTGTCATACATTAGTACTAAGATGAATATTTCCGATTACTTGACAACAATATTCTTTAAGATGTTAATATAGGTAACGAAGAAAAATAATTATAAACTAATTATATTTCTCCGTTACTTATTATCACCTAACATTATCTTAAGTAATATATATATATATATATATATATATATATATATATATATATATATAATATATTATACCAATTCAGATGTTTTTTAGTCCATCTGTGTTGACTGCGCGTAGCTTACGAGTATAACCGAAATCGTTGAATGTCCCAACAGATTTATGCATACTATATCGATGAGGAAACTTAAAAGATGTTTGCTTTTACTGATGGAATATGACGTGGAAGTGACAGTACGTAAGAACGACTGTCGACAACTGGCACTGAAGTACGGAGGGACATGATGGATCGTTGACTTATGCAGTTCACGTTAACACACCAGAAGACCAGAAACTGACAATACCTCGTCGGCGTAAGTCCATTCCCGAGAGGGGTAAAAGAGATTTTACCGAGATTTATCATCTTTATAACTCTATGGAAGGCAGGAAGCAATAGATCATACATATGAATCATTGTTCGAGGCTCTAACGGTATATAATTCCTCTGGAGAAACAGATGGTCACTTTTGTGTTGAGGATTATCCCGAGGTTTGAATAGATCAGGAAACAATCCAGGAAGAGAGGAATGCAGGGACAATGTCTTTCGCTCTTGATGGCACCGCACCTAGAACGAACTGCCAATACAGCGGAAGAATGCTAGGCCCAGCATGGGGTCCTGCCTCTGGCGCCCCAGTCGATATCTCTTTTATCGTCCTCTACATCGCTTGGAAGGTCTCAATGTTCTTTGAATTAATTGGTTTGAAGCAAGTTAAGGTACTTAGGAGGGTATATAAATAATTACGTAATTCACTCGTTAACCCCAAAGCCAATATAAAAAGTAAAAGGTATATTTTTTAGTCTATGAACAAGGATTTCTGCTGAACATCTTAATGATTTATGTGAAATTTAATCCTTCTAAAAAACCTTATTCATGATTTATCAGTACAGGTAAAAAATCTGACCTCAATGAAAAAAAATCAATTAAAATTGTGACAGAAAGCAGAGATTCGCAAAAAATTCCCACTTTTCTGTCCCACATAATAAATAAAATACCATTAATCCCAAAATGGGAATTTAAATTAAGAGAATAGATAATAAAACAATTAAATCACATTCTGTTCTAGATAGGCATCCAGATCTAGTTCGATCTAGCAAACCAACATACATACAACAATGTAAAATTTATTTATGTCATCATTTGTTTTATTATTTTCAATAATGAACCCTTGTAATCAACCAAGAGGAAAAAGTATCTAAAACTTGGTTTTACAATTTGTTTAAAGATGTGGTGTATTAAAAATTAAACTCTAGGAGGACTCGTCTATCTAACAAATTATTTTATGTGTTCCCGTACCATTTGTAATTGTTTGATATTTCCCTAAACAAATTTTGACAATTACCATTAAAATTGAATTGTTGATGTAAAAAGGTACATTCTGATCGATCTATCCCTCGATCTTCCAAATTATTGATTGCTGAATCAGTACAGTGAGCTGATATTTTTGAATTAATTTACGAGTTGATTAGAAATATCTTTTTTATAAGAGGCTTGTACAAAAATGTTCCCAAAATCCGAATCTCCCTTAATACCCTAAATATTTATCTGAGTTGGTCAGTTCACCTCCACTATTATTAAGGTAAAGTATTACCTCATATGGTACACGGGTTAGCTCAGTGGTGGACTGCTGAGTTGTCATCCCGAAGGTTCCGTGTTCGAATCCAGCTGTGACAGAATATTTATTTCATCTGTTAACAGCCAGGGATGAAGTGTCACCTATGATCCAGTGGTTTACGTAACAACTACCTTTGCTCGAGATCGCAGGTTCGCAGCCCGGCGGGGGGCTCGATTTTTTTTTTTTATTAAGGATTTTAAAAGGACTAAAAAGCCTTAGCTATGTCTTCCCTCGTGAGGGACTGTAAACCCTATGTGGTGACACTTACCCTGATTAAACTTGGATAGGCGAAATTTAGTCCCACTATCTTTAGAGATATAAATTTACGTTAAATAAATAAATAAACATACGGGGATTGACCTAGTGAGGTCTGGACGCTGTCCTGCAGTTCGATTAGCCTCAATACAGTGGGGACCATTCAGTGGAGACTTCTATAAACTTGATAGTTGAGCAAGATCCAGGACAAATCACAACTCTGCACAATCGTTATGCTAACAGCACAGTCTCTATACTACGACTGGACCTAGAGTTGTAGTACTACAGTTTTTTTTTCATTTCTTCATATTGTTTTTTCCGCTTTTTGTAGAGTTATTTCTACATACATTGGTTTAATTGAACTTTTTCTTGAACTGAGGGTAATCTATAATAGCTGATTGCTATTGGCAGAGTGGCCCAGTCATGATGGAGGTGATGTGATGAGCAAGTGTTGAGGCCTCAGCCGCAGACTGTAAGATATTAACCCACATCCCACATCCCACACCCTGTGGTGCTGCTGCCGGAGCTGGAAGCACACTTTCCTTCCTATCCTAGTAAGTTTCTCTCCTAATGCTAACAGCTCCTATTGCCGATATCCAATGTCTGTCAGATCATGTACCGCTGTCTTCCGACCACACATCAATTTCTACTCTCGCGGAGCGCGCATACCGAAGTTTGTTTTATCCTACCATCTTCAGTTTGATTCATGATGAATTGTCGTTTTCTTTTCACAATGAATTGTAACCAATAATAATGCAAACATTTTTGAAATTGGAGGAAACTTGGTATTCTATGACAACATAATTAAAATTACCTAATCATTTTAATTATATATTACTCTGATGAAAAAGTAAGGTACATTTGTCATTTAAAACTCCCGGGCATTAAGAAGGCAGGTAAGTTGTTTTTCCTAGGTTGGTAGGACTGTCTATAACATTTGCCAAGCGTCTGTTTGTCAAAAGGTTTGATTATCTCTGAGTTACCTACACATGTTGTAAACAACCAAAAGTGAATTTTTCGATTTTGTTTTTGTTCCGCAAACAAAATTTGAAGTTATTTGCTCAGCCAAATAACCCATTGTAAAATAACACGTGTACCTCGGAGATAATCAAACCTTTTGACAAACAGACGCTTTCCAAATGTTATAGACAGTCCTACCAACCTAGGAAAAAAAATATACCTGCCTTTCTAATGCCCGGGAGTTTTAAATGACAATTTCACCGTACTTTTTGATCACAGGAGTATATACTATTTAATCATGTAATGGTTTATACTCCCTGAACCGCGGGTTCAGAACCGGACCAAAACCACGAAAAAAACTTAGCAAAGAGCCGTATTAGACATAATCCCTTGACTAAGATTGCGAAAAAGTCAAGATTTGTAATTTTTGAGCTATCCGCTCTTGATCCTGAACGCCTCAGTTATGTGTAATATATTATGCATATCTATAGTAATCAAACGGGTTAGGGCTCATTATGCGGTAGAGACTGTACTGTTTCTATGGCAACGGTTGTGCAGGGAGGTGATCAGCCCGAGATCACGCTCAACATATTAAATAAATTATCCGCCTCAGCCGGATTTAAACCCGGGACCTTTAGCACAGCAACTCAGCGCTTTACCACTGACCTACCCCCCCTATACACAATTATACCCGCATATATTAATATAATTATTTATAACTACAATTTTATGCTGTGAGACTTCCTGAACATGTATTCAGAAACTTTGGGGAATTATAAAAAAAAAGTTGAATTCAGAATTATGTAAACAATAAGCAACAAGAGAAGTTTTGTATTTGTGCAATTTATACAAACTTTACAACACTGACGGAACAACTCTAATTGTTCTATTCCTTCTTTCTCAATGATTTTACGCCTTCCCTCTTCAGCCAAATTCAATCTTTTATGACCCATTTTTATTTTAATCCAGCTTGTATATTTAAAACTCATTTTATTTAATAAAGAGGTTACGATGTTAAAGGTGTTACACACGGGCAGATAATATGAGTGAACTAACATGGAAATCAGGTCTCTACATATAAATAAATACCTTAAATTTATTTTATTTTTTGAATTGTATGTGATTAACATTATGAAATGAATTAATTATTTCTCTAAGCAAAAAATGTTTTTTTGATAGTATCCTGACAGCCACCATGATTCATTGAAATGGCTGTGTTGCATGAGTTCAGTTATTGATTATTAAAAATTTATTTTAATGTTAATATGAATCATGGCACAGTTTTTGTTTATAATATATAGCTTAAAATATATTGTTTATAATTTATAGTCAATATGAAACTAAGAGATTCATATGAAAAATCAGATTATATCCATCAGCTTTGCACATTTAAGAATAACGAACGTCCTAATTCTCTAAATCAATATCCTAGTTTATTTCTGTAACAATCGATTTTTGTCTAGGTATTTCTTAAGAACCAAATGTTTCTAAAAATACCGGAGCTTCCTTGTTCAACATGCCAGGGATTTCTAAATTCCATGATTTTGAAATTTTATCAAAGACATGAATAGAAATAGATCTTTGTCTGTAAGGAGTGCCAATAGTGCCAATTAAAGCCTTATATTCAATTGAATAAGTAAGTTGAATACAATAGTGAATAATTTCCCTAGGTAGGGACCATTTAACCCTTAATAGAGTAGTTCTCTGCTCTCGAAGCCAGGGAACAGGTAATTGACACATTTTAACTGTAAACAACTAAATGTAACCAGATCACGTGCTATGGTAATAGCGGGCAATCTTATTCTACCACTCCTATGGCTTTTTATTCTTTCTTAATGAGCGGTATATATTTTAATATACATATATAACAGTAAAATATATTTTCCATCACATAAAACTTTCTTACTTCTATAATGTGTTACTTTCTTAATAGAGTTTTTGAATTAATCTTTCAATTTTTATCAGTTTCTTTATTATTTATTTTTTCAGGAACTCAGTCTCGCTGAGCCTTCTGTGGGGTATTAATATCGTGATTGCAAAGTTACGATTATAATACCAGAAATAAAATTGATATTGTAGCCTAGTGAACAAAAGAATAAACTTACACGGGAAGCATTATCGTGGCGGTGTGTTTTACAATAAAAAAACTCATCAAATTCCTTTTGATGCTCGAAGGAAAGTATTTTCCACAGCCATCAAGTCTAAGATAGTTACTAAAGCGGATAGGGTTGAAAGGTAACAATGGAAGAAATGTTGAATAGGTTGAAGAAGCAAAAACTCAAAAGATGAGACAGATAATAAAGATTGAAATTAACTGAAATGAATAATAACAAAGATGTTTTATAACATTCCTTTATAATTGAAATTGTTTTCACATTATTATTTTTCTCGAAATGTTTAAAAAATTTTATATAGATAAGCAACAGTTCACAAGAAACAAGAATGGAAAAAATCCAAACAAAAAATATTGCGTTTGAGAAATCAAAACTACCTGCCAATTAAGGGATTATTTCATGATTTATTAATTAAATTTGGGTCTTGATGGTGATAATATGTTATCTTTTTTTGGATCGTGAGGTTGGTATGCGCTTTATTTATTTTTTCTGTTTATTCTCTTTCTATCCTGATGAAGCCTGAATCGGCGAAATGTCAGCGATTATTTGGGTTCGCTGTTGTTTTAGAGGCCCAAGGATTTTAGGTTGATTTTTTTCATCCATGCCTTAATATGATAAAGAAATAAAAACTCTATATTATTAATTTCAGCGAGAGCAGAGTGGCTCAGTGAAAGAGCACTGAGTTGCCATGCTGAAAACCCTGGTTCAAATACCGCTGCTGGCAAGACTTTTATTTATTTATTGTAGTGGTACAGGTTTTTATTATTAATTCCGCTTCAAAGATAAATAATAGCTAATTTCTTAGTGCGGGTTTTGAGCTAAACCTGCTGCCCGGTACATCCAATTTTACCCATTTTTTCCATAAAATATTTGTTATCATATTTTGGATATAATGACCTAGGCTTTGTTGCTATAAGAGGGTTTTATTTATTTTGAAACAAGCCTACGGTTCTGGTACAATATTTTTATGAATGAAAAGTCAGGAAATTGAATTCATTCATCTCTGCAAGGAAAAAAAATCCAAACCCTTATTCGAAAATCTGCTTCAATAAGCAGCGCGTAGCTAACTTAGCAATATTAAATCCCTCATCATGTTCATACGTTTAAACAAATAATGACATCAGTTTTCGGTTTATCAACTTTGTATACAGCACCATGGTGAATAATACATAGATGTATTTACTATGGTGCTGTATACGTAATAATTCTCTATTGATTGCATGTGTCGGCAAGGAAACATTTTCTAAACAAAGAAAATAATTTATAATTTTTTTTCAATTCTGAATTTCATATTAATGAATGCTATTTATGTTGACTAAATCCTAGCTGAGGAATGTTCTCACGAAAATAAAAGCTCCCAGCTCTTAAAGTAATTTCATCAATTTAAGAAAGATGAGTAGTTAACAATGAAAGGTAAAAAGTGCAATAACTGCCTCTCAATGAACATATTTTTTATCTAGGTTAGTTACAGCTGTAGTTATATTCTTTCTGGCTACAAAGTGAGAGTGTGTAATGCTTCGTGTTGGACACGCCATTTAGTCCATAATTATGAGCCACTTTCTTCATTCACGCTAAAGTATACAAAACACCTTGTCAGTTAGAAAATGATGTGTAGAAATGCATATTTATACTTCACCGGAATTGAGATATGTTTATACCAGATAGCCCATGGGACATTTCGACTATTGTATCTATGATACGTTATTGTGTCATGTTATTCAAAGGGGGCAATATATTATTGATCAGAAAAAATAAATGATTTCTTGTTCACTTTAGAAAACAATCATACTTTTGTTGGTCGATTCCTAGATCGAACTAGTTTTTCTAGTTCAAAACAATTTTTTGTTATTGAAAACAGTTTCCTTATGGAGGCAATTTATGATTTACCTTTTCAGTCATTATAAGTGCTGGTGATGGAATGACGACTCCTTAAGGCCGACTAAAGTTGATTATTGTAGAAACTAAACTTCGCGGCAAGCACCGTTATTATCATGATTGTTATTATATAAATAATATTATAAAATATATATTCTAATCCATGATTTTTTTTTGCAGGTGTTTGTGCTACAAAAGGATTTAACGTAAGTTGAATCTTGTTTATCTCTGGTTTTTATTTAATTTAATAAAAATATATTTAAGGGAATAGAATTTCCTAATTTAAAGAACCTTATATACTGTAACTTCGGCTCTTTGATTTTCTTTAAGCATTTTTTTGTTCGATCTTTAAGAACGTTTAATAACACCTTTTGAGAATTTGCTTCCAAAAAACATTTTATAATAATTTTTTTTGGGAAGTGAGGGTTACAATTTTTATACAAATTAGATTATGTTTACGATTTCTACTGACTTGTTTTATTCAAAAATAAATTTTGATTCCTAGGTCTAGAAAAGTATTCCATTGTAAACCACTCAACCCCAACATTGTAACCCTTCCAGCCAAAAAGTATATTTTTTTTTTTTAGTTTTTAAAGTATCTCTAAATCCTAAAAATGCATATCTGGCAGCGATATAAATTACAGAGGACATGTACTTTATTTTTCATTACTGTTTTATAATATTACCTAAATTTTGAATCTCTTATTTCAAATTTTCAAATATTATTTTATTGATTATAGATGGTATAAACTTGAATTATAATTTTTTCTTCGATGCATAAGATTCAGATTTTGGTATATATTCCGTTAATTGTGCGCCGATTTTATTAAACTCGATAAGGAATAAGAACATACTTTACACTTATACCAAAGAAAAAAAATGTATATAATAAGTACGAAAGGATAGATTAGAAGAAAATAAAATTATCCCAAGCTCAGATACGACCAGAACATGACCAGTTCCATTCACTTACTAACTAGTTCCGTTTGGTAATCGTATTCTAATTTCTCTTACAGTGACCTTTTATGAACGGAGTTCTGTCGCAATAATCAAGGAATAAGTGTGTAAGGGAGAGTGAACCGGGATTAAATATTTTCTGTTCCCACCGGAACCAGTCTTCCACGCGATTCTGGACCAAAGTATCTCCCACGGCCGACAAATAATTGAAGCTACTGTGTTTGGAAGGAAATGTTGTAAACCGGTATCGGGGGAAATAAGAGAGATGAAACATGTAGTGAGCTATAAAGGGATAAATAAAAAGTAAATCGGCGATTCTCAGGTGTGAATCTGGACGAGCTTTCGTTTTGATGATCCGGAGTAGAAATTGGCATTAGTATTCGAATTTTCGTGTCTAACCTTTAGCCAAAAGTTTATTTTCGTTTTATACTTTCACTTTTAATTTTATATTTATCGGACATCAATTAGAGTTTTCCCACGGTTAGATGATTAAAAATGCAAGTAAAAAATTATAACCAATATGCAATAATTTTAAAATGTATAAAAGCTAAGCTGTAACTGTACCCTGTAACTAAGCTGTAACCCATCTTTTGCTTCTGGTCATCTGATTTCTGGATTCACAAGAACTTCTAACCAAAGAACAGTTCATTTGAAGTACACATTACAAATTATACTGTCTATCTTATAGAAGGTATTGAATTTATTTTAATTTTATATAAATCTTAGTGCGTAATGTAAAGCACGCTTAGAAACGCTTAATCATCTGGGCTCATAGGCCTTAATGGATCATAATTTTTTAAAGATAAAGAAAATGGTCCCGGTGAAGGTAAAAAAAAATTATCTTATATTGGGAGAACTGTTTATTGGAAAGCCGACGTTTCGACCCACATTGCAGGTCTTCTTCAGGGCTAGTATGATGTGGGTTGAACTAGGCTGTGTAATTATTTATTAAAAATAAAATTTATTCTTTAATAAACATAGAATATTCAATAGTTCTTTTAACTATAATTGACTGAACTATTCACTGTCTTATATTGTTAGTTATTGATCCCCTACAAATTCATAAGCCAATCTGATAACTCTCCTGTACATTTTATTTTTCAAAAGTATGTATGCGTTACTTAATGTTTACTTTTGAAATAATGGGGGTTTACAATTAATTTTACTCTCTGTACACGTTTTAACAAAATAGATGTATTTGTTTTCTACAAAGTTTATTATTCAAATTTTAGTTCAGTAATTATTATTATTCTGTATCTTTTATGTTTATGATATTCAAGTGTCTTTTTTGATATAACGTGATCTGATGTGAAGTAGATGTAGCTTTGGATATGCCGATATTACACCTATAAAGCATTAGAAATAATTCGTGTTCTGAACAATGATATTTTTTATTATAATTTGAACTAAACCCGTAATTAATAAGAGGCACTAATCAGAATTAACATTTTGGTGACCTGATTTTCTGATAAAGAAATCGACACCATTCCTTTGTACTTACTGCAATAACATCATCAAAACCATGTTCCTACATTATTCAAGTCCGTTATAAAAGGTTTGAAAATGGAACACTACTATAATTTCCAATTTTCAAAATTAAATAACAACTGCCGGAGTTAATGGTGAGAAATGCGGTTCATTTATGCCCTTAACCAAATACAAGCCAATTCGCAGCTTAAAAAAGGGCAATTCTATCATCTGGGCCGTTTAAGGCATCATTCTAATTTAGCAGATTACTTAGAAAGTTCAGTTAAGTTCTCGGGCGCTTTTACTTCAATTAAGAAATTATCTGCAAATTTCATCAAGCGATCACTACGACATACTTAAGATTTCTGTCACCCGTAAAGGAAGTATAATCGTACGAGATTAATTTTGTTGATAAAGGAATAGGAATTTCGTGATTTTTTAAGATAAATGATTACTTAAATATTTCTTTATTTATTTATGTTTTTTAGAAAATACAAGATGCAATAATCAGAATATTTTACTGTTTCACGATTTAGTCGGTATAAATTAATTGCATTATTCAATATCGTCTTTTACTTATTTAGTGCTGTAATCTGCCTATAGATATTTGAATCGGACCGAAATTATTTCAGATAAAAAAAGTAGCAAGTGTTAATTTTGTTAGTGAATCATTTTATTGAGAAAACAAAACCAATAAGTCTAAAAATATAACAAGTAATGTATTTTATTTTTAAAAAACACGTATTCAGATTGTCATGTTTGCTAAAAATTAATCATGCATTTGATTTCCGAAATCAGGCAATATATTGTAGTTGATATCTGTCTTTGGTATATTAAACATTTTATTAGTATTTAATTAATTTATTATATTGTCTATTTAAACGAGTTTACCAGATGTAAGGTATTTTTGAACCCCAGTTTTTTGCCTTCTAATAATGGAAAATTGATTTTCTGTTACACTCTGTGTATCGACTCCGCCTAGGAGTACTCTCAATCTCTGTTAAGTGGTTACCTCAGCCTTCAATTTGTTACGGGGAAAACCAGACTGGAAAAAAGATGTAGTAGGATAACATTAAGTTCCTCACTTCTTGTTTTTTATTATTTCTTCTAAATAATTGTTGAATAAATATAGTATCCGGAAGTGATGCAAGACTGTATATACGTGTATAATATTTCTAAATAAGATAACACGCGACATGTAAAAAATATATGCTAAAATACTTCGAATAAACAGAATTTTAGATTTTTTGAAAATAATTATTGGTTGACCTTATAATTAACTATCTAATATTTGGTACAAAACTATTGTATTCGTTGAAACATTTCGACCCAGGTTATTAATATACAGTTTTCGTCATGATACAAGATTTTAAAAAATACAAATAAAATAATCAATATCATTATTAATAAAATAATATTTAGGTAAACAAATGTATATAATTACAAAAATTTAAATATTAAATAATTAATGGCCAAAATAAAACAGAACTTGTTGAGCTAGACTCGCTAAAATATAGAAGTAAAAAGTAGAAAGGCAAAGAATTACAAATATTGATAGTATCAACTGTGGGAGGGATTAAAAATAATAATACAAATATTAAGAAGGAAAAACATGCTAATGAAAGAATAATAGACATTATTAAAATAGAGGTAAAAGAAATAAATATTTTAAAAAATAAATATAAGCGGACAGGGGGAATTAGAAGAAAACAAGGAAAATGGTGGTATTGATGACATGGTAGAAAATATATATCCTGAGTAATGAAAAAAATGATAGGGTTGCTGCAAAAGAATTTTACAGATAAGCCAAATTTCTTTATCACGTTCTATTGATTAGGCTATCAGAAGAGAGAGGTGCAGAGTATAGCAACTTAACTACCTCCCAAAAATATATAAGCTTTATACGAAATAATACATAAACAATATTTGTTTGGATTTTGGGTAACCTTCCCTCAGGCCATGATAATGATCTAAAAGTTAACCCGAAATGTTGGCACATTATGAGAAAGAAATGATAATAAAAAAATTGCATTATTTTCTGAAATTTTTATAAAAAAATCCTTTGTAATGATTAGTGTACTTCTATAATATTCTCAATGGGGAAGACGCGGGTTGGTCGCTTTCACTAAATCACCCCTACCACTGTTAGGCTGTGGGAATATATTTTGTTATTGTGGTAGGCCTAGGCTATTAAGGCTCTTCCTGTGACCCAGTCCTGTAGCTAACCTCTTGCCCCACGTATTTTCACTAAATATTGGTTACAGCCCCTCTTCAGGAGATAATTACATCCTAAACGGTCATCCAGGCAGTCATATTTTATACCCGATTTCCCTTTGATCACCGGAAGGGAGGGTATAGAAATAAAAAGTATCGTGTTTTTTGGTAGGCCGAACTATGAAGGTAAGGTCACCTGTGGTCTAGTGGTTAGCGTAACAAACTACTAAACCCAAGATCGCGGGTTCGTAGCCCGGCAGGTGGCCCTAGGATTTTTTTAAGGGAGTAAAAAATCCTTAGTTACGCCGTCCTTCGGAAGGGACGTTAAACGGGGGTCCCGAGCCTGTACGATGTCAGGTACTCGTTAAAAACCCCTATCCTAATTAAACCTGGATAGGCAAAATTTCGAGCTCCCACTGTAGCATCGTCCGATTAGCCATAGCAGCATAAAGTGACGTTAAATGAATAAACAAACTATGAAGTAAGGCAGAATTATCTGCAAAAAAGTAAACTATGTAAACACTTTAGTTTAGTGCAGCACATCCTAAATAATTTCATTCGAGAATTTCTGATAATGTTAGGCTTATAAAAGAATTCAAAATTAATATATATCTACGATTCCGGTCAATAAATGGTTAAGTCGATTTTTTTTTTAGTTTCTTAAAGGAAAGCGGAATCGTGTTATATTCGGATGTCAGGCATTGGCTTGAAATAATGGAGTTATTACTTACATTACAACTCCATTTCAAGCCCGAAACTAAATAATTTCACGATACCGCATACCTCAATACAATTAATTCCCACAGGACAAAATTGGACTTGGCCAGTTATTCATCGGAGATGCATGAGTAGGTGCATTTCTGAAGGTTACTATTCTCGCTTTCATTCAATGATAAATATAAAAAATGGCTTGTAAAGGGAATTGAATGAATTTTTTTATAAATGATTGTATGAATCTAATCATCCAATCCCAAAGGATTGGGGCAGTTATACAAACCGATGCACAAATGCTGCATTGTATTTACTATTGCACTATTTAGTATGCCTACATTTTCCATGAAATAAATTCTTCTATGCTGCATAATTAATATTCTCCACATGTTTTTTAAAATATTATTTCTCGTTTTTGAATTTTTTTAACTAAAGCCATGAAAACCAACATATAATGTATGTGTGTAATGAAATTGTTCTCTCTTCATACACCTTTACTGTTTAATTGTGAAAGCCAACCTTAGCGCTTACATGAAAATGTCTAAGGTCTAGCAAATCTTTTATGCAATCCTAATATAATCATCCTGATTAAGTAGTCTCACAATGCAATTTCGTTCAATCAAATGGCCTTTATTTTGTTGCAAAAAATATTTATGATATATATCTTAAAGCAACAATTTTAATTATGGTGGAACACTGTGTAATCATTTCTTTGTTGACACGTGTTAACATAAGAATCGTTGAAAAGTAGAATGAAAATCATTTGCACTAAAAAAACAAAACATTTTTATGTATAGTTTTTTTTTAGTATTTTTCGAGTAATATGACTCCAATTTTAATGAAACCTGTCTTCTAATGAAGACTCGGTAAATATTTATAAATAAAGTAAAACCTTAGAATGTTACAAATTTTATAATGAATTTAGTAATCAGTTATATGGAAGGAAGTGGGGTAACTCAGCGTGTAGGGAACTCAGTTACAGCTATATTGAGGTCCTGGGTCGAAATCCAAATCCTGTGGTGGATACATTATTTAATCTGTAAGTTGCCTTGGATGGACCCAGCGTGAAATATAAATCCTTTTGGGGCTCACTTAGCCTCTATAAAGTGGATTACTCATAATTGGTGTGATCTCTAATAAAAACATCTCCCTTCATACCCTTTGTGTAAGAGACAGTACCGTCTCTACCATGTGATTAACCCAAGACCCTTCATGGATTTTGGTACTTATTTTTTTTATGAAATCGAATTGAATCAGTACCACTCATAGTAATGGTATAGGTTAGACAATTTAGCCTATTTTTATTTTCCTGCTGATACTAGGTAAGCATTGTAATAGGTTCAAAATTTTAAAATTGAGACCTCCTTTCACAGTGCGGTCATTAAAATGCATTCTGCAGGTCTATTACAAGATATTCTCATTATACAGCATGGTTACTAGGTGTATTGTAAATGTCCGTATTATAAGGGGAAAAAAAGAACATAGGGCTGTAGAATCCTTTTTTCCTAAAAGTCTGCTAAAGAACACTTTCGCTGCTACAAGCAGTGACATGGTGAAAGAAGCCTTTGTCATCGTGATAGCGGGCGATGGCAGTGAGTACGTGTAGACAGGTGATGAGGCTGCTCGGGAAACCTGACCCAGAGAGGATAAAGCACGCTGCTAGTAGCATGACTTTCCCTGCCGCGACGGTATGACGCTCACTGGCTCCGGACAATGGATTGTCGATCTAAGATAGGTCTTCGATGGAACTGATTTTCAGGATATCCAGAGGATGTGATGAAGGAAAAGTGTTCCTTTGTGATCGTCCTAGCATGGTCTATGAGCCATCGAGACCGGATCCACGCGTTATTTTATCCCAACCACGTTTATCTGATACATCTTTTGTTTGTTTGTCACATTTTACGCCATCATAAGCTACCATTGCTAATCGGACGACGCTACTGCTGGAGCAGTATATTTTGCCTACCGAAGTATAATTAGGATCTTTAATGAGTACCAGACATCACTTAGAGTCACTTTTTTACGCTCTCTCCAAAGGACGACATAACTAAGGAATTTTACTTCCATTAAATAATTCTAACGCCATATGATGGGCTGCGAAACAGGGATCTTTAGCATAGCAAGTTTGTTCGCTAACCATTTCAACACAGGTGACCCATTCGATATATCTTAAATAAAAACTATATATTATTAATATGTGATCACAGGTACACGATATAGTAATGATCCCCAAATGTCGAGATTGCTCGTAACTCTCTTTTCTTCTAACAGTAGGGTCAATGTTTTAAACGTAGAAAACAATGAATAAAAAGTAAATCAATGCCAGATATATAAGAAAGTAGTTTACAATGAATTTTGCTTTTAATCCCTTTTTGTCTTCATGCTCTTTTATCCAATAAAACTAAAAAAGATGTTAAAGTACACGAGCAAAAGCTTGAATGAGACATAAGATACTTATTAAGAAAAGGGGAGCCTTTTCAACCAAGAAGCCTTCAGTCTCTAAAGTGAAAACAGAAAAGAAAATGCCTGCCAATATTCAGGCAGACAATATTTAGGACAGAAAGAGAATAATAGGGAATGAAAAAAACAAACGAATAAAGCACATCCTAACATCAAAATGCAATCAGATTTAATGCTGAAATATTGACAGGTATTTTTCTTCCCTACTTTTAGATTAGAGCTGTGGTTGGTGTGTGGTGGAGCTGAAATGCATAGACTGTCAACATTGTGAAAGATCTTAAACACTACATTGGAAATGTTCATACTCAAATAAGTAATCGAGAAAGCTCATAAACAAGTAGTTATTCGCTCCTCGAGAAAACAAGCCATAATAAAAAGCATAATGGGCTATAATAATATCTCTCTTATAATCCCGTTACAGGAAACGCCAAGTGTTTTTGCGGACGTCATTGAAGTTAACAACGTCACCACAGCATAACGCTGCTTTCTCTGATCGTCTTCGGTTCCGAAAGTTAAGCCACCGTGCCTAATCGCTGCGTTAATGAGGAGAGTTTAAATATCGGGATTTCAAAAATCAATTCCGCCATAATCTCCAAAACAACCTGTATCAACTCTACAGGCTTTATTTTCGCTTGTTTTGTTTTTTTTAGGCAGAAAGTTAGCCAGGAAAATATGTGTATCGTTCCAGCGATAACGAATTTAAGTTGGGCATTATCATTTGGGTCAATCGTTGTCTTCATTAGTTCGAAATTCGCTCTTGGTAAAGAATAGCCGAAGAAGAGCATAAACGAAACCGGTTGGAGTTAACGAAGTGGGCCAGGCCGATCTGGGAACGTTTTGGAAACTTGGAATCCATTAATGGCATGGCATAGGATCCTTCTTTGGAAGGAGTATTCTCTCTCAGTACTTCATAATATTTATATCTTTGGATCATCTATTACATTAAAAGCAAATTATATATGTGTATTCCAACATATGAAACAGTCTTTATTTGTACTTAAAAATGCCTACATCTACACAGAGTGAAGCTTGGTCAAACCCTTGAAATACCTTCGCAATTTATAAGATTATTTCATAAATTGTATGTTTTTACATTGATTTGGAAATAGTTGACTGCAGATGCAAATACCAATACAGACTTCGCGATCTAACGAGTATCCCTCATCAAAATCGCTTGATTTAAAAATTCATTAAAAGCTCTAACCATTCATCGGTTAGTTCTGACGTCATTGGAAGGATTATAAATCACTTATACTCAAGTATTTTGAAGACTTAAGGTTGTACTTCTGACGATCAAAAATATTTTTACAAATTGTTTTTAGGAACTCTATACTCATTATTTATGTTGAATGTCGATATAGAACTGACTTTTCAGAATTGGAAAATCTAAAATTATATTAAATTTGATTATATATGACTTAAATCAAATTATAAAAAAACTTATGTTCTACAATGATTTAACTTATCACCATCAGATATGTTTTTCGTGATTTTTATAGTTAGATTAACACCATAAATAATTCTTCTGAAGGACAAGTTGTGAAATTATTATTAGCATGAATGGAAACTAATGACACAACTGATTCAACAATTCAAATATTCATTAGTGAAATTATTAATAAAATATAGATAGAATTGAACTAAATACTAACCAAGAATACGAGAAAAACCTGTTTGGTAGTTAACTAGTATTTATGAAAACAAAAATTTGATATAAACAAAATAATAAATTTAAATATCATTTCAAAAAAGTCATACATTTGCCTTTTGACTAATTATTTATTTGGACTGATATTTTTTTCACCTCATAGATAACTGATCGATAATGAATTCGGAAATAAAGTCTTCTAAAGATATACAATTTCAATAATTTAGGGCCCACAAGGGCGTGGATTTATTTTATTATTATTTACTGCGACCCTTAAGTTAATAAACGGAGACCTAAAAGCTTTTCTTCTTTTATTATATCAAACAGTTTTACTGTGCTCGTTATTTCTAAGGCCTTCTAGGAATCACATCAAGAAAATATTGTGACTAAAAATAAAAAAATTTAAGTATACAATAATTGCACTCACCATGCTACTTAAAATGAGTTTTAAAATTGCATATTTTGTTTTCCATGAATACAATTACTTTCCATCAAAGTATTTTGTGCATGCTTATCTACCAATATTCTTTAAATTTATAAGTTTGCTATCATTCTTTATTATTAAAAGTTGTTATGCTTTATAAGTTAATTTTGTATTATTTATAAAATAATATAATAATATAAAATAATAAATTAATATATAATTTATATATAATTTATTTATTATATATTTATATAATTAATATATAAAATAATAAATAACACAAAATCAGTATATTATAATGAGGAATGTCGATTTTGGTTCACATGGAGGACCTTAAATATGCCATATCAGTTCATTCTAACTTATCTCTTTGCATCAAGACACGACATATTTTTACTTAGTTTAAATAAGAAAGATAAAAAAGTATAGAGTTAGACAGAGAAATTTAATTGTAATTTTTAACCATTTATTTAGTGAAACTTGAAGTGAGACGTCTAAACAAAATAATTACAGAATCGTGTCTTACCAAAAGTTTTTCTTTTTCTACTCCAATCAACAGGTTCGTGACTCCCAAGGAAACTGGTTTCAATTTTTTTCTTTTGTTGGTAACTGAATTTCCGTTAGTATCTGTTATTATTCGGTAATAGTGACCAGATTGATTCTTCCGATTCAGTCATTTTCATAATATGCATTCAATTAAGTATTTTTTTTACTCTTGTTTAAAATCATTTTTAAAATTATTTTCTGAATTTCTCTATATAATTATTGCCTGATATGGTTTTTAAGATTTTGAAATATAAATCGGCTAAATATAATATATTTTTATAGTATGCAAAGGGAAAATCCCCGAAACATAGCTTAAAGTGTTTAAATACTGTTAAAGTCCACCCCATCCACTGTCATTTGACATAAGGCTTTATTTTTTTGGAATTTTCTCTATTGCATCTTATTTATAATTTATATGTTTTTAAAAGTCTTTTATTAATTTTATTGATTTAATTTATGGCATATCCGTTTTTCTTTTAGGTTTCAATGGATCGTATGTATTTGAACTTAATAAAAAAAAAAGACTATTTGTTATATTCCAGTATTTTACAGACTTTGGGATTTTACCTATTGCATCCTATTTAAACTTTATGTATATTTTTGAGTTACCGCTCACTTTTATTGTCAAAATAACAAGATAATTGTCATTAACAGATTTTAGTCAACAGATAACAGTTTCAGTAACATATTTCAGAAAGGTATCAGTGTAAAAGACAGATGGCTTAATGATTACCGAATGGAGGGCACAGCTGGTCCTCAGGAAACCGGTCAACAGATTCACTTTTCAGAATTCATTAGATCTATATACGGATTCAACTATATTTGGAGTGGCCTATATCTGGAATGACACTATGTTTAGAGAGGCAGGAAGGACGTAACTGTGAGTATAGCCTCGCGTCAGGATATGCAATCTCTTGTGGCGAGTTAGCGTGTTTTTATACAATTGTGAGAACTTCCTTTCGTGGCCGTGTTGGATGCTGCATGCACTTTTTTATTAATATTTTCTCTTCTCACACTTTCCCATTGAGCGATTTTTAGTCAATTATTTGATTTTTTTTGTTATTGCACTTGCAATTGCTCCTGTATATCTTTATCGAATTCCACGCAACTATGTTTTCTATAGTAATTTCATGTTTTTTTTCCCCACCGAAACCGAATCCAACCTTTTATTCTATCCATGTTACTAAGTTGTAATAAATTTCCTTTTGCTAAACCTAACCTGATAAATACGTTGCTATTCACATTATTATTTTTATATCCAGAATACGTTTTTTATTCATGTTGCGGTATATTGGAACTCACTCAAATATTTAATATTTTTATTTTTACTACAGAATATTTATTTAAACTAAAGAACTAACTTAAACACGATAGATTGACTAAATAAACTATCGATAATTCACTAAATAAACTTAGGTGGAGAACAAATCCCGAGAGACATAATTCAGAAGGCAAACAATTTTCTAAAAAAATACATTTTTTTAGGCTTAAACCTCAATACGTGATCAATATTATGATATATTTAAAAATATCTTACTTAAAATCTTTTAAGGAGTTATAATAATGAAGCAGTGGCAAAAATAAGCTATTAAAGTTACCGATCCTAAATACTGTTCTTTAACTTCATACAGATTATGTATCGTAGTAAGAAAAGGTTGGGTTGAAAAATTAGGCTAGTAAGAAATGTAATCTGGAAATTAAACTGTTAACATTTAATATGAAGAAACTAATAATTAAAAAAAAATCATACATCAATTAAACAGCGTTGTTTATTTTGATATCGCTCCTTCAAAAGGCGTCATAACTCAAACATTTTTCAGTTATGTCCTCAGTAGCAAGCATTTCAATTCACGAACGATGTATCTGATATTCCATTTCCATTATTTTTTGTATACAATATTATTTTGAGTTGTATCATGTTTGAACTAGACGTTTTATACTTTTTTTAATGAAAGATTTCAAATTCGAAATAATTTCAAAACTATAAAGCCAAGATCCAAGCTATTCTTTGAAAATATTATCAATGGCTGATATTTTTAGAGTTCACATTTCTCATTAAAATATATTAGTTGTTAAAGTTTTTGAATCGAAGAGTTTCCTTTTCTCCCAAACCTAATCACCATATAAAGCCACTTTCTTATCTCAAGTACCTTCCTCAGCATTACCAATATATATGTCAATTGGCAAAGGAAATGCGTAAGTACACGATGAGGTTGGATAAAGTACCTAATTTAAGCTGACTGCTTCGTGAAACAAAGAGAAAGTTTGACTACTGCATCGTGGGCAATAGATCACCACCTCCAGCTAGTTAATTCCCTGTCCTAACTAAGCTGACCCGAGTCCGAGCGGTGTTAATTATTATTTTTATACAATAATCATCACTTCATATTTTTAAAAAATAAAATGTATGCATATGTAGTTGAAGTATAGGTGCCATTACCAAATCGAAATCTATACAAACTATATTAAAAAATAAAAAACAGGGATGAAGGATCGGACACAAGTGGATGAAGGCTTTACTACTTTATGAGTCTTTTTTTTTTCAATCATTACAAAGAATATATGTTGTATGTTTACAAAATGTATTAATCTTTATTATTATTTTTTGTGACAACAATTTATATGAATGTTTGCACTATCAATATTAACTTTTGTTTAGTCCAATAAAATAAGTTAATATTCGTTATCCCCAGAATGACGAGAATAGTTATCTAATGATCGATTTTTTATCTACTAACCCATAAAATAAGTTTATGGATTTTCTGATTTGAATGTTTTTAACTGTAATTTAATTGTAGTTTGTTAGTTTTTAATTTAATTTAATTTAATTTGAATGTTTAGGCACTTTAGATTTTGTTCATCTACATTTATAAAAAGCTTTTAAGTATTTATTTACAGTACTGCATATTTAAGAGCATTATATACGTCCTACGTTAACTTTTTGGTCGGATAGGATGCAAATGTTTTTTTTTCTCCTGTTGTATTTAACTGCTTAGGACATCAAACCAGCATTAGCTCATTAACGATAGAAATGAATTCTTACTGAATAAAACAAGGCCGGTCGGTTAAGCAAGCAAAGAGAAAAAGTAATTATAATTTACTACAAGTGAACAAAAAAAAAAAAAGGAAAACATCGGTATTTGAAGCGTAAAACCGCAGTAAAAATAAAATCGACAAATAATAAATCTTTATTACAATTAACATTTTTTGAATAGTACTTTTGAATAATAATGTATGTTATTTAATATTTATAGTAATCAAATAACGTACAGCTAATTATTTTTTCTACAACATTTATGCTATTTAAAATAAAATATTGAATTCGAACTGATTATCGCTGCTCAATATTATCGTTATTGCCAACTTAATTAAATTATTAAGAAATTTTATGTTTTTTTGGAATAAAAAACTTATCTTGGTCATTTTATCAGATTTCCAGCTGATCGTGATTGAAGGTAGATCGTAGAACACAGACATAATGTTTTTATTGTATTGTAATGAAAAATTTTATCAAGAAATAATTGCTAGCAATCTGATAAGATGATGCCAATAAAGAGAAAAAGATTCTTGACGGTATATGAATAAATATATTCTGTGTAAATACGTTCTCTGCAAACAAACCAACAAATAAAAGTATATCTGATATTATTAACTATAGTTGAAGGTAATTGAAAAAAAAATATGTGAAATCTCTGTTCGTGAATTGTGGTACTGAAATCAAGATAACTTTCTTTCTACTTATTTCCTATCACTGGTATTACAGGACAAGTTAGAATCAAAACTTAATGAATCCTTTTAATGTGTATTTATCTTTATTTTTTAATATATATTTAACTTTATTATGTTTTCACATATGACTGCAAGCCCAGTGAATAAGTGCATAAGTTTACTTTTGTCTATGATTAATATACTGAGAAAACCGTAATCGTGTCGTTTTCGTACTTTTTGGCTTAAAATGGAGTTGTAATATCGGCAATAGCTCCATTTAAAGCCAAGATCTCACCTAACGGCTCCAACAATAGCGCGATTCCGCTTTGATAACTACAAGCGACTCGTTCTGGTCAAAATTAGACTTTGGAAATCCGAACCATTTATTCACTGGAGATGTTATATGTTTATATTGACGTAAGTTTATTTTGGTTCAGTAACTATTTTTAATAAAATAAATTATAAACCTCGGAGTCATTTTTCACTTAATTGAGTTATAGTGGTAGAAGGGGATGGTATCTGTTCTATTTTATTTCCCAGTTAGGAAAATCTTTAACCAAGACATTTTAGGTAGGTCATATAACAATAATTTAGCCTGATCCCTAAATTTTCATTGTAAACGGTTTAGTAATAAATGGCATTTATGTATGTTATAAGAAAGGGAAACTATCATTGTTTATATGTGATGGCAACTGTTATACTGAACAGATTTTGTGTTGTTATATTAATCCACTGATTTATTATACTCCAATTGGAAAAAGTCCAATGCAAAGCCTTATGTTTCAAAATTCTCACTTACCGGTTGAAGTTTTGCCTATTCAGGCACTATCAAGACACACGCAAAAAAAGGTTAGATAAATCACATCTCGAAGAAGGTGTTCTAAATCTCACAATCAACATCCCAAACAGGGTCCAAACCTGAGACAGCACCCCACCACCAAGATGTTCAACTGAGAGGAAGGTAATACTCAGGAGGGTCTAAGATCCTTTATTATCCATCTCCTGCTGCAAACAGACAAAATAAAAGTCTAAAAGAAAGTATGAAGATTGTACTGTCTTAATTTTTAAATATATAACTATTGTATATTTATTTGGTTATTTAAAATAAAAACATTGCCCCAATTGAACACATAAATGAGCAATTAACATCTAACGTACATCGGCACTACTACCCGGGCCTGCCTGCCTAGTATTGCATCACGTCTTGACATATTAGCCGCAATTACAGTGGAAAGTTAACTACGTGTAGTAAATATGGGGTTATTACAGCTCCTACTATTACCCTCCCTGATACCTCCTCATTGGAACCAATCACGCCATTAAGATGACAATAATTAGATAAGTTTTCTATCCATTTATGATACCGCAATTTTATTTCACGGATTTTTATTAATATATAACTATTGTATATTTATTATATACATTTATGTATTGTATATTTATTATACACACATAGGTGATAAGAGTACCTTACGTTCACAATTTACAGCAAATTTACTTATCTAGTAAATAAAATAATTTAATAAATGAATTTTATATATTAATAAAATACAATAAATGAGAAAAATATTTAAAATATATCTTATAGAAATTTATAATCCATGAAATTAGAGAAATCTGCCATGTAGTATAGTGTGTGTATTTAATATAAAATAACCTCGGAACAGTTGAAATCGTTTTGTTACCAAGCTATGAGAATGAACGTATAGAATCGACATATAAACAAGAAAGAAACAAGAGCCTATTTTAAATTTTCATTTCTAGTAATTTATTTTAATTATATATTTAACTTGATATCACGAAATGTAGCTATCATTAGAATTATAAAATTCTAATATGAATTTTATTTATATATTGTTAGATTCCTGATCAGTTTCCATTTTACGTCATATTTCTGCCTTCCACATTACTCTCTTCATCATGTTGTCTGATTGACGTAGTAATTAAGTAAAATCTGAAAAACAGGTTCCTTATACATAATATTCCTTTTTTTTACTTATAACCGTGGTTCCGTTTTAAACTTTATGGAATTATCAACGTAAAGCAATGCTTGACTAAACGAGCAAAACATGTGAAAGTCTTGGAATTTCGAACTATCCTCTTTTGATCCTGAACTCCTCGGATAATTTATCTGATGTTTGAAAAGAGATAGGTAGCCATTGGTACCTAATTTTTCAATAACGTTATAAATTGATTTATATTCCATTTAGGTTCGAACTCTCAAATATTTATTATATATGTATTTACATATATATATATATATGTACATTACTCTTCATGGTAGCGTGAAACAGAAATTAAGAGAAAACATTAGAAAGTTTTGTTTTTTCAGAATTTTTATGGCGATAAAAGGGTTACTAATGATAAATATAATTTTTTTTTTAACAAAAGTTTATATTCTTCATCAGGATTAAAATGAGGATTATTTTTAAATCTATTTTTAGCTATAATTTTAACATTTCAGTTTTCCTCTGGGACAAGATGCAAGACCTTGTATAAAAGATAAAAACAAATTAAATTGACATTTAACCATTGTAAATAATACAAATAGATAAAGTGCAATATAAAAAAGCTTTTGGAGTAACCCAGATAAAAAAGTAGGTATGCTAAAAAATTACTGACAATATTTACTTTACACTGCTTTATCCTTTTCTTTTTGTTGACATGTATCATTTTAATTTGATTTCATCTTGCTTATTCAGCCCTGGAAATACCTGGAATGTGGGTCCAGGTACAAAGTTTCGGTTTCAAATACATATTTCAACCCTGTTTAAGAAATTCTTTCCCTGACCTCCACCCAGACCATTTTATTCCCCTTATATGTAAGGTCAACTAATACTATTCAGGTATAATTTCAATTTAATTATTATTATTATTTAAATTAAAAAAATAATATCAGATGTCCGTGTTAAGATCATGCACACCCAGTTTAAATCTGTATTATATATCGATTGCTTAACATTCCCCTCAGGGTCCCGCAGTGAATTTCGTCTTGGGCTGCGGAGTGCCAAGGGTTTTAGAATGCTGTGGGGAGGGAACTGGTGCCAGATACTCTCTCACTGGACAGTAATAGGGATCTGTATTCGAGGCGAGTGTACTCCGTTAGATCGGCATTTGTATGGCATCCGACATCCAGGGTGTGCTGTCTTCTGCTGTAACCTTCGGCTCCGCTATTACTTACGTGACAGCTACAGGGTACAATGGTACTCGTTTATGAAGAGAAATTCACCAATAATAATAGAGGAATATATATTTGCTGGATGCATACATATTTCAATAATAATCACCAATAAAACCGTACCTGAAAACAAAAACATATTTTATTATATTTTTTTTATAGTATCCAACAGATATTCCTGGTAAGAAGTGCATCAGAGATGTGTCAGCTTGATGAATCCGTCTCGGAATGTAAATAACTGCCAAGATGGTCTTCTCTATATTTCTCTTTTCCAGGAAAAAAAAACTTCAAATGCTTTCTCTTCATTTCTGTTCTACGCAAGCAGGAAGAGTGATATCAAATGCTGTTTCATTTATTTTTTAACAGATTTGATCACAACGGGAATAGTAATTTGGCGGAAATGGCGTTCAACTGCCCCATTACGGAGCTCACTTCAAAGAAGCTGGATGAACTGTAGGTCTCATACAGCCTGTGTCTATGGATTTGTTTTCTTGAGATCGTTTGTGTAATTTCTTGTATCGTAAATGTAGGAATAACATAAATCGTTAAGAAACAACATATTTCATTTACGAAGGCATATCACGATAATATAGTAAAACCCTCTCTGAATTTACTTTTAAGTTTACAAGTAAATGTAAAAGTTAGAAGGACGTGGCACTTAGGGGGGCTGGCGGAAACGTATCGTGGAGGCCAAGGTGCAGACATTGATGAACTGTTGAGTCACGAAAGGAGTAAACGTAAAAGAACATTTACTGCTTATTTTTGATTATTTATTTACAAATATATCTATTTATAAAAATTAACTTGATTCCTTAAATTAACTTGATTTAAATTGATTTATTTGATCAGATTTACTCTCACGTGGGTGATTGGCTCGACGCAAGAGGCTCCGTAACCTCGAGACAACAGGCTCCTTTAGTCGCCTTTTACGGAGATTCCTTGAGTAAATTCTATCCCCCTACCCACAGACCGATATATTTCACATGGATAAAGGAGTTAGGCAGGGTGATAACCTTAGCACCCTACTATTTATAGGTTTTATGGATTAGATCCATAAAATTTAAAATGGAATAAATCCATAAAAAAGAGGAGAACAGCACCCACTCTAAATGGTCGATGGAATATGCGTCCTGTCGTCTCCCAGAACCTTCTACGCTGATGCAATCGTTCTTCTGGTGGACTCTAAGGAGAAGCTGCAGCAAGCCCTTTTGGAATGGAAAGAGGAGCTCCAACGTACGGGAGGCAAGCACATCAGCCGGACAACAGAAGCTGAAATGAACTACCTTCGCAGAATGGTCGGTAAAACAAGGAGGGACCTAGTGCGGAATATAAACATAAGAGATCAGCTGCAGATTGCAGAACTGAAGATCTCCACCGAAAAAAGACAGCTCAAGTGGTTCGGCCGTGTCTGTCACATGGACGAAGAATTGCTTCCTAGAAAGGTTATGGAAGCCCGCCCGATAATCGTCTATGAGGATTATATCCAAAGAATAGGTGGTAAAAGAGGAAAAACAAAGGATAGGACAAGCATAAGAAACAAAGGAGAAACACTTCAACTTATGAAGGAGCACTGGACAAAGATCAAGGCTAAGAGGAGACGGTTGAAATGACGTTGTCCTTATTAGGCCAATGAAATAAAAAAAACTAACAACATAATGCAAGAAAAGTACAAAAATGCTACCGAATTACAACTTGTAATTGAGGAAAACATAAGGCACAACATGAATAAGCCTGATAAGTTACATGGTCGTACCAACATCGTTAGGAAAACATTAAAATGAAAGGAGTAAGTGAACCATTATTAAGAAGAAAAAAAGGCACTCTTTCATGTTACTGTACATTTTCATTTTTTGTGTGTTTTTTATGTGTTAGATAAATTACACAAGGGAACAAATTTTTATTAATTTTTTGTTGCATGGAGTTTTAGGCCTGTTGTTTACTAATTAGAGGTTGGTGATTACAAATCTAGCCTCAGTTTTTCTCCAGCACCTTTTGTTTTTGGCAAACAGCTGATAGACATATATTTGTACTAGTCACATTCAAACTTCAATTCAACTGAGTTGTTTAGTGAAAAAGTTTGTGCTCTTGTGTTAAATAACAATGTCCAAGTTAAGAAATATCTGTAGAAACGATCCAAACTATTTCTGTAACATTTGTGGTGAATATACATTCAAAAATTGTAGGCTAAGTGTGTCAGAGTTTATAACACAGGTATATTTTGATTACTTTGGATTCGCTTTGGACATCCGTGACAAGTGCTGGATCCCTCATATGGTATGTAAAACATGTGTTGAGTCTTTGAGATTATGGGCAAATAAGAAAAGACCCCATTTTAAGTATCAAACACCAATGATTTGGCGGGAACCTAATAATCATCAAGATGATTGTTATTTTTGTGTGATTGATATTAATGGAATTAATAAAAATAACCGGTCGAAATGGTCTTATCCAAACTTGTTATCTGTTACTCGACCAGTCTTGTTCTCTGGCGATGCACCAGTACCCCAAGCTTCTTCATCTGTACAAAATGATCATGATATAGAAAAACAAAACTATTCTTCAAGTGATGAAAGTCGGACAAGTGATTCTTACCCTGATTTTACTTCTGAGCCCCAGCTCTTTAATCAGGAAGACCTCAATGCATCAATCAGAGATCTTGGTCTTTCTAAAAAGACATCGGAGATTCTAGCTTCTCGATTAAAGCAAAGAAATCTTTTAACCCCAGAAACAAGAATTTCATACTATCGTAACCGAGAGGCAGAATTGCTGTCATTCTTTTCTAAAGATGACGACTTTGCTTTTTGTTCAGATGTTCCTGGTTTATTGAAAGCAATGGGAGTACAGAAGTATGATCCAAATGAATGGCGTTTATTTATTGACTCCTCTAAACGTAGCCTGAAATGTGTACTTATGCATAACGGCAATAAGCTGGGTTCGATACCGATTGCACATTCAACTACAGTCAAAGAAGAATATGCTACTGTAGCTTCTGTAATGGATAGAATCAAATACAACGAACAAAAGTGGTTGATAAGTGTTGATCTAAAAATGGTGAATTTTCTTCTTGGACAACAAGGTGGATATACAAAATATCCATGTTTTATTTGTTTATGGGACAGCAGAGCTAGGTCTGAGCACTGGATTAGAAAAGATTGGCCTTCCAGGCAATCTATGGTTCCGGGACAACTGAATGTAATAAATGAGCCCCTTGTGCCCACGGATCGAATAATACTGCCACCTTTGCATATCAAACTAGGGCTCATGAAGCAATTTGTCAAAGCTTTGAACAAGGGTGGTGATTGCTATAAATACATCTCTAAGAAGTTCTTTAATTTGAGCCAAGAAAAAATTAAAAATGGAATTTTTGATGGTCCCCAAATAAGAAGGTTGATAAAGGATGAAAACTTTATTAGTTACATGACTGATATTGAAAAAAATGCCTGGAATGAATTCGTTTGGACTGCTCAAAATTTTCTGGGAAACAAAAAGGAAGAAAGCTATGCGGAGCATATTGAACTAATGTTGTTACACTTCCAGCAGCTTGGTTGTAATATGAGCATCAAAGTACACTTCCTCCACAGCCATTTGGACCGTTTCCCTGAAAATCTTGGTGATCTGAGTGAAGAACAAGGGGAACGGTTCCATCAGGACATTCGAACTATGGAGGAACGTTACCAAGGTCACTGGAATGCTCACATGATGGCGGACTATTGTTGGAGCATTAAAAACAGCCCCCGTGAACCGAATCAAGCCAGAAAATCTTACAAAAGAAAATTTTTTGATATGTAGTGGTAATTTTTTTAATAGTTTTCTTAATAAAAAATATTTTCATCTTAAAAAACAGTTTATAATTATAACCCCAAAAGTAAAGCTGATACAAACAAACTGACTTCAGATCTTAAATCAGCACCTCGAGGAAGTAGAATATTAGTCAAAATATTTCAGGCAACAAAAATGTTGTTCCCTTGTGTTATTTATTCTGTCTATAGCCGTGAATCGAGTCTATGAGATAAGAAAATCCTCCTGATGTTCACCCAGCCTTTATGAAATGGGTACCCGTAATTGCGTAAAGCCAATCTCGCAAAACCGTTTACTTAAATACAGTATGGTACCTACCACATACTGATCTCAATACCTTTCTTGAATTATTGTGACAAAGACCAATTTTTTCTGTTGGAAATAAATTATATTGTAAATACTTATACATATATACTTAAACAACATCCTCGATTCGTATTATCTATTAGTTACCGAGTTAGTTTGGAATTCCGATACGGCATAAACTACTTTCGCCTACACAAGATCCGGACGAGATGAGATGCACATTCCGTGAGTAGCCTCGGCAGCAGACCTTTCCCCTTCACAATGACCATCTTCAAGACGTGACTTACCTCCAATCGCTCTTTCAATCACACTAAGAAAGCCAACATTGTCTTCCCTCATTCAGTTTTCTCTTTAGGATTCGGTTTCCTTATCAATTTTCCTTCTACCTACTCATGCTATCTAACTGTGCTATCACCTGCACGTTCTCGGGGCATGCGCGACGCTACGATGTTTTAAAACAGGTGACCTTAAGTGAGACTCCGGACACACACTTATGTGTTGGAGGAGAGGGACAAAAAAAAAACGTTAATTATGTTAGCTTGGAATTAATTCACACCTCTCATCTTACCGCATCGATGATGTTATTTAACAAACCACAAATTGTGAATAGGTGAATGAGTCTTCTTGGCTAGTTAAATATTTTTTATATATTCAAATTTACTCGGTTTAATTGAAAATTTTAACTAAACAAGACAAAGATTTTATAATTGTTTTCTCATTTATCCAATTGGAAAAGAAAACAGCTGTTCTCGGAGTAAAAGTTATTTTTCTACGGGCAATTACTGAATCATATCTTAATAATAAGATTTTGTTTCAACTCGTTTGCAATCAAATTAAATCTAATTGAATGAAACTATTTGCATATGTGCAATATTTGCATATTGCCATTTTAAATGGCAGTGGTACAACTCGAGATGTTTCCAAGTTATGGAATTGTATCCATATCATCCAAAGTTTAAATAAAATAATGACTATATTAAAAACAGCAAAGAAAATCTGGGTCAGTAATGATTAAAATGTGTTCACTTGCCGTAAAAAATGGATAGAAATTTAAAAACACACTGAACTTCTTTGTCGATATTCCCGAAGTATGAGATAATATAATTATAAAGAAAATAAAATACATTCGTTTATTTTTGTTTCGTACTCTCTGTATGAGCGATGCACTAGTTAAGTATAATTTATGAACATTAACAATTCAAATTATTAATAATTAAAAAATAAATAATGAATTCGTCAGCTCATCTTTCAATATTTCCATTTTTATTGTGTTACACACCGATAATACAATTATGACTGGAGTCCATTATTCAATCATTTTCTTTTTAATATGTAATAGTAATAAAGAAACTCGCGGTGATTTTTATTATTTCTAGCTTGCTATGGTATCATTAATTATACAATATATGATAATTGTTTCTTAACGCTATGCCAATTTAACTTTTAATTTTTATTTCGCCTTAATTAGAAATGACTGAAAAACACTACACTGCTTTTTGTTAGGAAACTCTGTTTTCATTCCTTTCTTGCACAGAGTTAGTTATCCAAGGTTTAAAAATAATGCATATACAATATACAGAACTACTTAATATATATAAAAACATTATTTATTTACATTAAAACATACTAAATAACAAAATTTATATACTTTATATATTTTATATATACTTATATTTATATAAAGTTTATTTTTAAGATTCACATACTGGCTAAGAATTGCGAGAAAACTGGAAGTAATTTTTATTTGGGGATTGGTTTATTGTTGATCAAATGTTTCCTTTTTTTTATTTATCACATGCGGGAATCCAAAAATGTGGTTTATGACCTAATTTAACGAGTTTCTTTTTTTTTTTTTGTCACTAATCTCGTCTTTCATGTGTCTCTACCTATCCGAGCTCACTTCACAGTAGGCTGTCGTTACTTGCAGATGCATATCAGTGGTTTATACGTAATAGCCAAATTTCAATGTTTACCTTATCTTTTCTTTGCGACTCAGCGGCAAGCCTCCTATTAAAATCTGTAAATAAAATTTTATACAATGTTATTTGTTTTTATTAATTATTTATCTACGATTTTTTTTTAGTTGGTGTTATGGTTTGTTGTTGGTGTTAATGTTTACCTTGGACCGAAAATCCCACAACCTGGTCACATTAGATATAAAAAAAAACATGTCACATAGTAAATTGAACCCTAAATTTAAAATTTTTGGTTCATGCCAAGATTAGCATATAAACATTAATATATGCAAAAACTGGCAGATAACAATAATTTATTTGTTCATCAATTAAATAATAGGATAAAAAAGGAGTATGAGAATAAAACATGTAAACTAGTAATTTAGAATTTTTTAACGTTAATGTTCTCTTAAATGTACCAGAAGCTTAAATATAGATTCCTTTGGTTTGTTAACAGGTCCATATTTGTGGTAAAGCAATCCGTTTATTACTTTTTTCGTTTATTACTTTTTTTTTATAAAAGTTGTGCACTAAATAAAAATTATTATTTGTAAGCAGGCTCAATTTTCTCGATAGTAGCAAGAATTCCAAAGCTAGAAAACAGAATCTTTTAATCTGGTATCTTGAAATATTATCACATTGAAGAGAGAGTTTTTACAACCAAAGAATTGTTGAACAGGAAGAGGAATTTTATTACTAAAGAAAAATAAAACTTTTTTTTATAACTAGATATGCAACATTTTGTTTTAAATTGAATATAGTTGTGTTTTTTTTTCATTTAACGTCACTTATGCTGCTATGTGAAATCAGACAATACTACAGTATGAATTCAAAATTTTGCCTATTTAGATAGGATTGGAATAGTCATTTTTAACGAGTGCCAGACACCACACAGGCCCGAGATCGCCATTTTAGGTCCCCTCCGAAGGACAGAATAGCTAAAGATTGTTTACCTCCTTTAAAAAATCCTGATGCCACCTGTTGGGGTGCTACCCCGCGATCTTAGGGCTATTCGCTTGTTATGGTAACCACCACACCCTATATGACCCTTGAGTATAATTGTACTCTAACAATATATCTTTAAACATATAGATAGATAAAATAATAATAATATTGTCTACAGGAATATCTTAAAATTTTGTCAATGAAGAAATACCTTGACGATTCTAGTTTTACATAAAACACTCTGCTCAGCAGTAGGCTTAATAGTCATAAGATATTTCTATTAATAGCCTACACCCGTTTCTATTCTACACCTTGATTTGTGATCTGGCATCCTCATCAGTGCTTAATTATAGTTAATAAACGATAGACAAAACTTTCTCTTGATTTGGATTCCTGGGTAAGATACGATTATCCGCACATTTTGTTCACATTTCGATCTGATAATTAACAAATTTCCATTCCGGTCGCCATCACCAGCCCTGTTCCCATTCTTCCTCAAAAATCCAGATTTTTGGTGTTATGTTTTTCTCCCTCTCAGACATTAATAAACTGATATTTCTTTTAAATTACGACGTGAAATCCAACCCGTGCCACGAAAGCCACAAGATCGTGGTCGGCTGAAGAGGAATAGCATATTTTCACTCTAGAAATCCTAGATAATAATTGAGATATTATTTTCGGAAACATTAGTAACGCTAACGGAAGTTGTTCACGTGAGTTAACTATATAACTCAAATGTTATAACAGGTTTGTTCCCGATACCTAGTTTTTATATTGTATTTTTGTTTAAAAAAATATGATTTATTTTTTATATATGGTAATGTGATACCTTAACTTAGTTAGTGCGTATCTGTTGACTGGATACAATATAAGACTAATGACCGGTTAACGAAAATATTGTAAACGTGAGAAAAAAATACGGTGTCTAGATTACCTATATTATCATGTAGAGATACTATGTGGGTGTTATGTCCTAACCAATTTCAAGGAACAAAGGATCTAAATCATACCAGCATTAATATTGTTTGTGTTTTTATACACCGTTTCAGAAATAAATAGTAGGTACCACTTAAGAAAAAAAAAAAACTTTACCGCTACAACCCATGAAATATTTATAATGGTAGGTATTGTATTGCTTCTACGAAAAAGGTTGATTTGGTGGTGATCACATTCAATACACCCCATTGATGGTACCAACTTTATCATGGTTGGCTGAGCGCCATGAGGGTGTACAAATCCCACAGGGTCCATGGCGATAAACAGATTAAATAATTTATGTATCAGGGCCGATGATGAATCCGGCACCTTTATGACAAATTTGCGCTACCCTCTCCCGAAGTAACAAAAAAAAATTCTAGTAATAAACAAAATAAACCATATTTCACTGTTATAGACACTTGCTATCCAAATGATTCCTCGTTTTCTTGTGAAATCCTTCCCGAAATAAGGGATAGCGCAGAGTTTTACTAAAGATTCCGGGTTCAATTAGGCCCTGATAGATAAACTATTTAATTTGTTTACAGTCATAGATGGGTCCTCTAGGACTTTCATAGCCTATTAGGACTCACTCAACCTCTAAACTAATACGATTATGAAATAAAATTCATATGAAAAAACAATAGTATTCTACGAATTCATTAATATGTTATATCAAGTTTTAGGTAGGTTTAGAAAAAGAAGGGACATGAGCAGAAACATTGAAAAAATTTGGTCATATATTGGAAAAAAGTGAACTGAAACGGCGTTGTCATAAAGTGGTCCCTGTTCTGTTATAAAAGACTTTTTATTATTGTTGGATTTAAGGACTCACTCTAATTAACACTTGGCCTTTCCCAGGATAAGCCAGATTTCGTCTGATTTTATTGCAGTACTTATATTATTCTATTAATTATGTCCGCTTAAATTTTTTTTATATCGAAAAAAGTAATGAAATATGAAAAGATAAAAACTTGCTGATATCTACAAAAAACAATTGTTCTATTGCTCTTTAAAACTTTGATAAAGATTACCTGATGATAAGACATATGCGATAAGGTCATCCAAACAAAACTTCTGTACTCATATATCAATGGTTCAGAAACAGAAATTATTTAAGGTAGGACTCAAAACGTTTGCCTCAAGTTGACCAGTTTAGCCAATGCCCAACTACTCACGTAAGTGGCTATATGATTTTCGAAAATAAGAAATTCGAGTTAGAACCGTACAATCGGAAGAAAAAGAAAAAAAAGTAGGCTAAACCGTTATAAAAAAATAGATGCACTGGAAGGAAGCTAAGACCAAGGATTGCAGCACCTCCTTGGAATAGGCTACCTCCGAGCGTGCCTGGCCTACTACCATTCTTCAATAGTTCTTCTGCAACTGGAGAAAGCTTCTTCTCATCGGGGAGCCGACAGATCTACGATTTGATGGAAATGGACCATAAACTTTTCCAACACGAAGGTTCTGTTTTCAAAAAATTTTTTTTTTTAAACTTTGCATTATTATTTAATTATTAAATGTGTATACACATAAGGTAAACATCGATCTGATTGGTGGGAAAATTAGCCATGATTACTAAGAAATTTTCTTAAGAATATCTTATAGATACAATCTTACTGGAAAATGCAACAATAATAAATTTCATGAACAGGCAACCCGATTACACTCTTTTAAAAAAAATTAAATATCCACCTTATCCCCAATCTGTCATCCTGATCGCAGTGACTATCTCTATTTTTACCTCCAAAAAAAAAAAAAAAAAAATTCAGTGGAAACTTTACAGTGAAAATCAAAAAGCAATTCTAAATTTTGCAGGTAAATATTAGAAACCAACTGAAAATTGGAAAAAATAGAATATGAATCAAAAATCAAAAAGATAAAATTAAGCTAAACAGGCCAGTTTGTAATATTAGTTGTTTTTGATACTCTTGGGCAGTTATGGTCGCCGCATTTTTTTTTTTTTTTTTGGGGGGGCAGCGAAATGGTTACTATATCATAGAAATTTTGAAAAGATTTAAAAAAAAGGTAAGATATTTTAAATTATCATAATAGAATTGAAGTACTTTATTTAGTTACTTTATTTTTCGATCTTGTTGACATTAAGTCATTATTATTATTATAATTTATTTAATTGTTATATGATATAATTTTTTAAAATATTTTATTTGAAAAGAAAAGATATGGCCAGGACCGGGACTCGAACCCTGTTATTTCTCCTCCGTGTTCTTTTCTTTTCAAATAAAACATTTAAAAAAATTATATCATATAACAATTAAATAAATTGTAATAATATTAATGACTTAAAGTGAACAAGATCCAAAAATAAAGTAATGTTCAATTAACATCCTCCCCGTGTATACATCGCAAATTGCGAGAACACGGAGGTGTAGGATCGGTGAAAAGAATTGATAGGGCTGGCTGAGAAACGTGCCAGGATGGCCGAGATGTTTGAGGTGTCACCACGGAGAGGTGAAATACCCAGGTTCGAGTCGCGATCCTGGCCATATCATTTCCTTTCAAATAAAATATTTAAAGAAATAATACATTGCAAAGCCTGGAAAATCTGTTCCTAAGAGACATATTGTTTTGGAGATATTATAGGTTACATAAAAATGTTTTAGGAAAATAATATTGTATACACAAGGAATTTTCACCATAAAATAAACGTGAAGAACGCGATGTGTCGTTTATAATTCAATCTATATTTTATATGTTCGGTATTAATCTCTATAAAGTGAACTAAGCAGTATTACGCACGAGATAGAACTTGCTTTTTTTTGGTTGGTTGTATACGTTTTTATTATCTATAAATAATTTTTAAATACCCAACCCACATTGACTGCTTATTTTTTCTAGAAATATAAAAGAGACCATAGCATATTCAGATCTCTAGTACAAGGATTGCAGTTTTGTCTTAAGAAACTGAGAGATACCACGGAGATGGCACTTGAAGAATAAGTCAAGGATTATTATGGACATACAGTATGCTATATTTACAATACTTTTTTTATTAGGCTACTAGGATTATACAAAGTGTAATTTTCAGTAAATAATTACGGATTTATTTGATTCTGTTAGGGTGGAAACAGTATTCTGAGTCTAAAATCGAACCTTTGGAAAATGTTTTTCAGTAATGCGATAAACAGTGATAAGGAAAAGATTTATCCCACTTTATTTAATCTGGTCATTTATTTGATGCTGGAGATTATTTAATATCAACTCTCCTTTTGAAAGCTGGTGTCATTTTTTAAAACATGCTTTACAAACGTGTGATTTACGACGGCGGGGTTTGAAAGTGCTCGCACATATATCAAGTGACTGTCCGGTCGAGGGTCGTGAAAGCGATAAGAAGCTGGTGGCGAGACATCGAAATTGGAATGCAGGAAAAATATCAGAACTGACAATGAGAAGGATCTGCTGGCCCAGAGCCGCGAGATCTCAGCCGCTCCAGGTGCCTGTTTTTACCGCGACCTATTGTCGCAGGCCGCGCTGCCGCCAATCTATTACGGCCCCTTTCTCTCTTAGGCCTTTCTACTCGCTTTTTATTTCATTTCTTTTCCTCCCAGGTGTCTACTTGTTGTACACTTCAGTTCTCCATTGTTTTTTCCCTTTTAATATCACTTCATTCGCCCTAATTGACAGTACGAATTTTATTCAACCACATAGTTAACAAACGGTGGACGACGTGTAGGCAAGCATTAGAATTATTGTAATATATAATGATATGAGATAGATATCCAAAGATCTTAATGAAAATTATTGGCACAATCAAAGATCAAGGTGAGTACAGACAACGGCATAACAGTGAGCTGTACATTCTTGTTCAAAAAATATCTGATGTTATAAGAAAAAGGAGAATAGTATTTTATGGCTAATTGTTAAGAATGAAAACTATCAGACTGGCAAGCCGGATTTTTATGTATTTTAAAGAAAAGAAGACCAAACTTTGAAGAGGTAGAAAAATATTTACAGGAGATGAAGATTACTACCAGGGCGTTTTGGAAATCAATCTTCTCAGTATGAAACTGGATACTAACGTGGGTTTTCAAGTACAGCCAAAGCTGAAGACGGGAAAGAAATGGACGGCAGAAAGAAGGGAGCAGCTGCTGGGAATGAGGGAGTATTGGACTTTGTATATCAAGAAGAAATACTACAGGACAATTGAAATGGCGTGGTCTTTAGTAGACCAATACGAAAAAAAAAGACTTACATAACTTAGTGACTTTATAATACTTTACTGTAGCCATATCATCTTCTCTGTATTCACTATATTCTTTCCCTTATCCCATCTTTTAATCCTTTAGAGCTGAAACTACATGTGTAAGAATAGGGGGATTAAGGAAGTTACATTGTTAACAACACGGAAGATATTTTACAACTTAAAAGTTATAAGCACAATAACCTTAACCTCATCAATCTTACAATCTCTTAACTACAGTACGCACTTGTTCCACAAATATAATTACCATTCTTTTTTGATACATTTAGAATTACCCTGAGCCTCTATAAATAGTTATGTAATAAATATCCTCTTATTTATTTTTACAAAACTCTGATATAAAATATTCATGCATGGCATCAATGTATGAAAATAATCTTGAATTCAGATATATGTAAGAATTGAAACACCTGAAATCTAGTGTTAACTAAACATACCACATAGCATTTTAAGAGCTTTTTTTTTTAATAATGCACAGTTGGCAGTTAACAATAGCATGTCTTTAGTTTCTTACGATTCAGATCATGTTCTGGGATAGGTTTCTTATTAAAATTAATGGATTAATGAATGACTCTATTCCAAACATTAACATTGAGATGCAGTTATGTCTGGGAGAACCAATGCTTTGTGACTGTTAAGTGTCGTTTCTCAAAATATCATAATATACTCAGCATTTATATATGCTATGGTATGCCCTACAGTATACTGTACTATTTATATTATGTATGGTATAAATGATGTATGTCTTACTTCACTTCGTTTACTTCTCATTTAAACGTGGTCTAGACGAAAGAAAAATAGAATTAATTGTCTTTCGAAAAAAAGGCACATTTTGTCCCAATTATATATAATAAAATTTTAAAATTTCTAGTGCATACTTTCTTCTAACGCGTTGAACAAACTAATCTTCATTTGCTTTTTTTTCTTCACCATTTCATCATACTGAATAAAATGAAAATATTAATAAGTAGAACTCTATTTTGGGAAATAATTTATGCTCCATTTATCCGTGAACATTTCTATTGAGTATTAATACAATCTGACTAATCGCCCTAATCGTGAAATATTGAAAATACCACTTTTTCTATTTCAATTAAAAGTAAAATTATTTAAATTTATATTTGATAATGATCTAAAACCTCAAACCTCAAAAAGATATGTAAATTATAAATTAGAATGGAATAGGAAAAATCCCCAAACGTAAAGCTTTAAGTCTCTGAAATGCTGAGAAAAAAACTAAACACCATGTCGCCAATTCAAGCATCGTTAGGATTTACACTAAAAAAAAACCATCACATCAAAGTATAGAAAGTGCAGCGCATCTTCCTCTAACAACTAATCTTGGAGCAAGGTTGTTGTCTCTATTTGATGAGTCTGGTTGGCTGCTAATGTGAGATGTGCTGTACTTTTTTAGGTTCTGTCCTGATGATGCCTCAATGGGCGAAACTGTCTGTTGACTGGTCTGTTTTTTGGTATTTTAGAGACGTAAGGCTTTGTTTTTGGGAGTTTTCTTATTGCATTCTACTTTGATATTTATATTATTTTTCACAATTCCTTAATGCAAACTTTTTCATTCTAAACTCATAGATTTACCTTGTTCAAGTATGGCACACACATCATACTTTACAGATGAAGTAGGTGCGTGTTCTGCTAGAAACTTATAACACAAATCCCGTTTTCTACAAACGGTCTACCCTCATATCTGATAGTGCTAGCCAACTACTGGCCCTGAGCTCAGAGTTTGTCTTTGAAAAAAATAAGAAAACATAAACTAAGAGACATTATTCATCGCCTAAACTTGTATTGAAACCACTGACTATAAAATATTTCTTAAATTAATTACCTTTTGGTTATAATTATTTATAGAAAACATTTAAATTTTATTATCCTCATTCAAATTAGAAAAAAATAGATGTTGGCCGAAGCCAGGTACCGTTATTTCTATTAGCTGTCGGCATTACGATTTACTTTTAGAACACCTATAAAAAATAAATAATAACTTTTTTTAAGTAATACTTTCAAATTAAATTGGTTTATCTTGGCCATCAAGGCTGTCACTCCTGAGAAGGCTATCTGATACAGCCTCCCGGAGAGATGTACCAATGTCAAGGCATCAATTAACCTTCAAGTTCTTGGATCATCTCGTTCCTATTCACGCCATCTCTTTTAGTTTATGATATTGCCATGTATATTCATGTATTTCACTGGTTTCAACAACTGTCGTGGTTTATGACAAGGTGCCTCGTTATAACTGTAAAATTGTTTATATGTGTTGAGCTAATTTGTATGCATATTGCATTTTTCTCTTTTTGACATCTTAATTTAAAAAAACAAATAGTTTTCTCTTAAGAGTGAAAATGGTATTCTAGAATCAATCGGTGTAACAATCGAAAGTAAAGTAAATTTCTTTTGTTATGCTAGGAATTCCGGTTAGTTATTGAAAAGGTGTAGAAAATTCAAATGATTTTACGTAATTGGCAATGGTCAAGGCTCAGCCCGAATGTTTGACTACTTTTCTGGAGTACAGAAATGTTATAATACAGTATAATAATTAAAAACGAAAATTTAACCTCTGAAATCATTTTAAAAAATGGTTAAATTTCAGCTTAATAGGTACAAATTTATTTGATAAACTATTTCGTAATATAATTTTTATAGCGAAGTTTGGCGCCCGAACCAGCCTTTCAAAAACCACTAATATTTCCTTATACCCCCAGTTCCTGATCTAATTTATATATATATATATATATATATATGTTCACTTAGGTGCAATAGTGCTTATTAATTTTGTTCAGTCATGTGGTACTCCTTACTCCTGCGATGGGTTAATTCATTTCACATGTTTCATATTTGCATAAATAGTGACACAATACATATTGTATTTTAAGCTATTTAGTTGCTTTATAAATGAAATTCAAACCATTCTGACCAAATCCCTCAGTATATTCCAGTTATTGCAACAGTAATAAATTTATTCCACTGAAATAAACTTTAAACATAAAATATAATATCGATTATATATGTACTCTACTCGTTACTGCAGAAGCTATATGCGAAAGACTATTTTCCTGAAATAATTTTCACAAATCTGATTCAACTTCTAATCATTCTATAATAAAAATTACAAATCAAGTTAAGTTTATGCTAAATTTTTCAGGTAACTTTGGGCACGGAAAAACTGACATGCCTTCTTTAAAATTTATAAAAATTTTTTGTTGCTCCTAAAAAAATTGAAAATAGGTGAGATTTTTAATGAAACTTGGAAATGCAAATGTTTTTTTTATCAATTTTTTTCTTGCATATTTCATGTTCATATAGTGGATGTATGCCATTATAAATATAAATTTAATAATTTAAAAGCCAAGAGTAATAATAAACCTATATTATAAATGAAATTATATACCTTGAATATCATAGGGGGTTGAAACTTGAATTCTGGCATTTTTTTTTAAACTGCACATCGATTCGTTTGTATTTCGAAAGATTACTATGCATTGTCTAAATATGGTAGTATTGGCGGTTAAACGGTTTATTAAAGTTCCATTGGTAAATATTTATTGTTATGAGTTTCCTCAATTTTATTATCTCACGAATCATACTCCAGTAGGTGTAGCATTAATGAAGATGAGAACGTTATGCATCTCGAATCTTCCGGGTCACTTTCCTCCGACAAGGACGCCAGGAGAACACTTTCTTGCTACTTGTATCTAGTCCCACTTCGCGGCTTTCCAATCATCGCTGTTAATCTCAGTGAGAGGGAGGTAAAAATTAGATCTTGAGCTCTGCTAATCAGAAAGTTAGTCCATTCTCTCCAGGGATTCATTTTTGATTTAGCAGGTCATTGCCTCTCAATTATAGTTTTTTTTTTTCAATTATCAGGTTTGATCCTATTCCTATTCAAGTTTACTTGTATAAAAAATACCTAACTACGATGTAAAGCTTTAAAAAGTATGTTATATAATTTATTTATGATTATAACTTCTAAATGTAGGGTATGAGTGTGTACATTATATATATTTTTTTAAACTTTATTCTATTATTATTTTCACATTAATTTCTTTTTATTACCGCATGTATATATTTTTCCGCATGTACATATTTATTTATTTTATTTTGGTTATGTCATTGTTTTGTTATGGAATGACTGTAAGCTACATATACACCATTACTTATTTCCCACACGTGGCAGATTGTAATGATTCAATAAAATGTTTTAAAAAAACAAAAAACTTTTAAATATGCGTTAGAATTAACTTTTTTTTTCTTATTTTAGGTTTGAAGACAATTTCATAACAACAGGAAAATCTAGGTAAATATATCTATAACGCTATAATAGTAGATAGTAATAGTAAATAATGTATAATATGTATATAAGTATTTTCAGTCAAATTTTATCATTTTATTTTCTTATCTTTATAATATGCCACATCTGTCACTCACAATACGGTAAAAAAATGATTCTTAAAATACAACAATGCTACTATTTTCGGAAAGAAACCAACTACAGTAAATATAGAAACTAACTGCTAGGATTTAGTTGTTATGCGTTAAATATTAAATATTAAAATTTAATAATCTAATACCTAAACTGGAAATTAGACAAAGACTCTTTATAGGCCTACTTTTAAAAGACTCTACTTTTTGCAAGTCAAAGTCATTGTCATGTTCTTTTCTACAATTCAGTTGTAATTTCCGTACAGTTTGTTAGGAAACATTCTTATAAATTTGGCAACCTTGTTTGGAACTATTCTGTAAATCTTAATTATTTCTTATTGTTTCAAAAACCACTACTGTGTGGATGTTTAAAAAAAAAAATTTACTTGCATTTAAAAAAAAAAAATGTTCTATCTATTAACACCGCATTAAATAGTCAATTGAAAGCACGAGATTTTTTCAATAACATGTAAGCAGGCCTTATTTTAGTTGCAACAATTTGAATAAAGATGAACATTGATACAGGAAGATTTTCCTGTTACATAGTGTGAATCGAGATTGTAATGTGAAATAATCTCTTATTTATAAGCTTAAGCTAAAAATTCCTTACTTTTATTAAATAAGTAACAATTTTTGCCTTACTTATTTAATAACAAGCTTAACTTTTCTCAAAGTAAAAATTATGGTTTATCGTAACATTGAAAAAATAAAGTCAGATTTTTTCACAGATGCTATTTACAGTAAGGATAATTTTTAATTATTGACCAAAAAACTATTAAAATGAACATGCAAATGAACAATTTTTACACAGGGAACTACAAACACCCATTCTAAATGGCTTGTCTTTCTCTAGGGAAAAAAAAACATAACATTTAAATAATAACATTAAAAATCATGCATACCGTTATCAAAACAATTAATTAATAGACAAAGGATTGATTAAGTATTTATGAAATAGCTAGGCTGAGATTTGAAAATGTACTTATCTTCGCGGTAGCCCGTTGCCGAATGATTAGCATAACAACCTATACCGAACTATACCGAAGATCGCGGGTTTGCAACCCGGTAGGTGAATTTAGAGTTTTTAAAGAAAATAAGAATTATGTCTTCGCTATTCTTTCTATTATGTCATTCTTCTGAGGGGACGTAAAATAGGGGTAGGTAAAATCCCGAGCTTACGCGATGTCAGTTAGTTGTTATAATTTCCCATCTTAATTATACCTGGATAGGCAAAATGTAGCATCTTCCGAAGAGGAGTAGCAGCATAACGTGACGTCGAATTCATCAAAAAAACAAAACAAACAATTTACTTTTATCTTAATATTTCGTTACAATAATTATTTATAATAAATTAAAAAAATATTTGAAAAATTAAATGTGAATATTTTTTAAGATGTTTATATTGAATTAAGCAAAGAAGAGAGGAAGAACTTGAAAAAGGCCACTGTAACAGCCTTGACCCGACCTTGAGGATTAACAGTAACCGGTACCCGTTCTGTAACCGCAGTTCCAACATGGAACCAGGACCTACTCCACTTACCTAAAGGGACCAACTACAAGGAAAGGCATGGTATAGACAAGATTTTAATCACGTAACACAACCCCTAAACAGTTTAAATTGCATTGAACTGCATTGGCCCATATATATATATATATATATATATATATATATATATATATATATGAAACAGTATCTAACATTATAATAACAATCAAAACTGCATTGCTTTCGTGTTCGGTAAACATATTTTAAATAAACATATATAACAAGAATTAGCATCAAATTAGCATGAATAGAACTATGTCATATGTCACAAGTACACTATAGAAAATTTAGAAAACAGAGCCGGTTCATAGCTATTCAACGTAAACGTGAACATCGACATCTTATCTTTTACTAATCATATTTCTCCACTTACCATTTGATATGAACATGCTTCTTCCTCGTACAATCCTTACTAAACTGTAAGTTAGTAGCTAAAAAAAAGTGATTCTAAGTCTTATACAAGATCAAATGAGTGTAAATGAACGCTTATTACTTGTTATAAAATAATATTTACTAATAATAAGAAATTTTTCGGATGTACTTATAGAAATAATTCAGTCTTTTACACCACTTACCATTTGGTGGAGAAATCAGGCACATTAAAGTTTTTACTAGAGTCATTTCCAGTATATAAAAATTATTTTAAATTTAATTTGAATTTACATAATATTAATATAATGTTAAATTTCAAAAAGAAGCATTTATCGCGAACAGATATCTTGTTATAACGGAAAGATCTAAAGGTAGAAGAACTGAGGGGGATCAAATAGTAAAACCCAAAATGGAGAACAAATAGCACCAAATTTTTAACTAGAAAAAATTTACAGAAGTTCGGAAATTTATCTGGTTGGATAAGGTTTATTCAATTAAATGCAAGCCGAATAGGTTAAAAAGAAATAAATTATAAAAGTGCTGTAGATATGGATGGAAAAGAAACTTACAAAATAATAGAAATTGGAATAGTTCTTAGTAAGGATACAAAAATTAAATACCACAAAAAAAATAAAAACCATCCTAGAGTTAATTACATCATACATAGATGTATCAACATTGCCATTTAATACAGATAGGTCAAAAAGTAATACTGAAGTGATGTAGAATTTGTATGTATAATTGATTTTTTTAATTTTAAGAGTTATAGTAACTAGTAATTTCACACAAGAAAATAATAGTATAATTTATATATAACATTTACATATAACAATAAACTAAATTATAATAATGTTAATGACTTAAAGTCAACTAGATACAAAATAAAGTAATGTTCCATTAGCATTCTCCCCGTGTATACATCGCAAATTGCAAGAAAACGGAGATGTAGGATCAAGAGAAAAGAGGGGATATGGCTGGCCGTGAAGCGAGCCAGGATGGCCGAGATGGTTGAGGCGTCACCACGGAGAGGTGAAAATCCGGGGTTCGAGTCACGGTCCTGGCCTTATCTTTTCTTTTCAAATAAAATATTTAAGAAAATAATAGTTTTTTGGACTGGTAAGTGGGTGTATTACTGGATTTGAAACATAAGGCTTTGCATTGCTGTTTTTCCCAATTGCATTATAATAATAGTTTTTTGAAAACTTCAGTTCTGAATACTCGATGACTGGAATGACCGACTGTCGGCTTAGTAAAAAGATATAAGAAAATTTACCAGGAAATGAGTTTAATTGACTGAAGCTTAAATTAATTAACAGATTGTTCAATATACGGATGGTTGACCTCTCTACAGGAAATGTCACGCTTCTTGGAATTCCTAAAAACCACTTCACATAAACAGGATAAGTGTGTAATAGGCAGATCATTTTATTGGAGCTATTTCGGTTGAGGGATGATGAACTTTACCATCCATGTTATAATTTTGTAGTGTGATGTGGAAATCCGCGATTTTATTACAAAAATGTCCATGTTTGATGAATTTAGGGTTTAATTTGGATAAGAACAGGTTATAGGTGCCTGTTATATCAGTCAGAGATAAACCAAAGAAAAAACACCCCGTTTCAGATGTGGGAGTTGTAAGGTTTCGATTTTCGTTAGCTAAAAAAATAAACGTCTTATAAATTATATTTCGAAGATCATTTCTCATTGCTATCTCATTTTTACATATCGTTTATAGCATTGAATATAACCTATGTAAAGTATAACCTAGCATCTACTTAAGTGGCAAAGATTTACAGTTTTATTACTCCTTTGATTAAGAATATCTTTAGAGTCCTTAATTTTTCATTACTTCTTTATCTTTATTTGAAAAATTTACTACTATTTCTGAAAGTCCTTTTCTGATCAGGGTTCATTAGATGTAATTCTGAGCTAACATTAAATACCGTTACAACTTCTGAAGAAACTAACTCGGAATCTTAATGAATCCCATTTTAATAAAAAACTACGGAAGCTCAAGGTATCCAATGAAAAATATTTTTAACCATGACACATTTTGTAATTAAACCGCCCTTATGGTATCAGAAACCCTTTATCGGATATTATATTACGATCCATAGATTAGGTCCATCCTTAGAAAGAAATGCTGTTAACTTAAAAATACCTTCATAAATATTATAGAGCCACTTTACCATGTTTTTTAAACGGTTTTCTGGATCTCGTTAAGTTTTCCATATATATGTTTAACTTTATTATATCTTAAAAAAGTAAAAATATCTATAAAGAATTATCTCTAATTCTTCTGTATGGAGCCAAATAGATACGAGCATGTAAAAGATGTATTCTACAATGTGTTTTACTATATATTGGTGATCTATCATCTATGAGTATCATTTTTCAGTCTGATGGTTGGATTAATTTTGGCCATTATTTTATTAATTTTGAAACTAATATATAACAAATAAAATAAAATCCAGATTTTTCTGGACTGTTAAATTCTGTATCATTTGTATCGTTTTTAAACTTTTAGGTATATATATATATATATATATATATATATATATATATATATATATGAGCATGTTTGTTTGTGTGGATTAAGTGTTTGTATTATGATGTGTAAATGGTTAATTATGTTTAATTATTTCATTCATTTCTACCTGTAAGTTTATTTATTCAATTTGTCTATTATTATTCACCCTTTTTTGAAATCTTAATTTTGTAGTTGATTTATGCTGCTACGGCTATTTGGATGATACAACAATATGAGTCTTAAAGTTTGCCTATGCAGGTGATATTAGGAATCTTTAACTAGTAGCTGTTACTACACAGGATCGGGACCATATTGTATGCCCCTTCCGAAGGACGGCATAAGTAAGGATTTTTTACTACTTTTAAAAATCGTATAATTTTGTTATCTAACCGATCCATCGCATATGACCCCGAACTTAATTTTAATTACTTTATTTAGTTGTTGTTTTCGATGCTAATTAAATCTTTTCTAAAATTTTATGTTTCAAAATTGCTGAAGAACGAATATTTACATTAACAAACTCTTCTAAGTGAACTAGTTCAAATACATAAATATATGTACTAGTTCACAACAACTTCTTTGGTTGCAATTAAAAGACCATAACACATTAACGTAGGTGGTGTTCGCACGCTTACACCGTGCTATTTTCAGTTGTTCATAATAATGGTGTGATGAGCAACCCTAATCATAGGTTGGTAATTATGCTGCTGAACATTCCACACTTGGTATACCAACATGAATAAATTATGATCATTCGCACAACCTACTTCCCAACCCCTGACCCATGTAATGGACCTCTATAAACCTAGCCTCGATTATTAGTAACGGTCTACGAGCATAACACCTAAAATATAAATGGGAATAATTTTATTTCAATTATTTAAATTATACCAAATTCTTCAAGAGTTACAGCCACTTTCCACTAACCAAATCAGATTAGATAGTTGATGCTACTTCATTCCATTTTATTACTGAATAAATCGTTAAGTTATTTTCATGTTTTGTAGATATATCTTAATGACTAAATATATTAAATGCAAGATTAAATTGTATTACCTGATTGCAGATTCCTGATTTTTAATATAATGTTTAATTTTAACAATATTGAATTTCCTAAGTCTTAGATTTTTTTTATTACGTATTCCACAGTAGGCTTAAGTGTGGATGATAGCATTGTGAAAAAAAAATTATAATATTCATGATTACTTATATTTACTTACTACTTCAAATGAAGGATATATTTACAATGCTTATTAAATACCAAAACTTTATATGTTCACATCTTTTTTATCGCATTTGAGCTGCCTCGAAGGATCTCTATTGTCTCCTCGGCATAACTTGTCAACGAAGCAAATAACAGAAAGAGCCTCGTGAGTTATGAACTTGTTCAACTTTGAGGGACTCGGAGCGACAAGACCATAACAACACCCGCGTGATAACCGTAGCTCAGCTGGTTCCTAACGAGCTAGAGTGCGGACATATCTGTCCTTAGTAATGGCGGGAATAAACTGCCCGACTTCCATCGCTCCTCTGACCTTCGTCAAGAATCTCTTTGTGCCCATCCACCGTCACCGGCCGGCATCAGAAGTCTGCCGCGGCCATCATCGAGATCTCAGAGAGATCCGATCCGTTCCTTATAATTTGCATTCGACAAGATGACTCGAAGGCTCTGGGACTATCATTAATACGGCTGGGTCCTTGCAAACAACAATGAGCCTCGCGAACCGTTAATACATCTCATGTCAGATCAATTTCCTTTATACTCATAATTATTATTATATTTTCTTCAACTGGCCAGCATGTTATGGTATTAATCCAAAATGTAATTTAATGAACATGTATCAGTTCCTCAAGTTGTCGCTTTGATTGAAGTTAAAAGATTTAACTTTTCATTCGTTTCACTTTAATGTACAAAAATAAAACTAATCATGAAAATCGCAAAGTTGGAAACACTAAGCTTCGCAACAATAATTTTTTCCAATAAGTAGAATCTATCCTCTAACGCAATTAAATCACCACAGATCGCCGATAAAACCATTAATTTTGTACGGAATGGAGACGAGATGACTCCTTAAACTAGAAAAATTACTGAAAATAGAGAGAAGGGTCCTGAGGAGAATCTATGGGCCCAAGATAACCGAAATATACCTGGAAACCGAAATAAGTATAAGACTGTGGTTCCACTGGACATGGTACGAATGAACCAAGGGAGAATAAACATTTAACGTCGTTGATAAGATCCGTGAATACAAGAGCTTAGCCTCCTGTGTAAAACAAACAAGAGAGGAAGTAGAAAAATAACATACAAAGACTTCCTGGATAGAGAATAATATGGGAAGAAATTAACAGAAATCAAGATTCTTGTGGGAAATAAAGAAAAACGAAAGGGTACTGCGTGGTAAAAATAAAGGAACTAAAGACACGCAAAAATCATGAGAAAAAAACGGGGAAAAAAGAAATACGAAAATGGGAAAAGAAATAGTAATATTCGCGTTGACTTAAAGGCCGTTTCGTGAAAAAAAAATAATCATGAGGTTGGTCTTAAAAAAGAGAGTGGTTATGGGAAATTTATATGTTTCTGTAATTATTCCACCAAGAAATAGACGTTTTAACTAACATTTCGAAGTTATAGAGATATGATGATGTAACCTAAACAATATGTTTAAGTCGGTTCTTTAGTCTATAGATAGCCAGTAGTATATATACAGTAAAACCACTACGACCCATGAAGGATCCTGAATGATAGCCGCTGTACTTTCTTGGACAACAGGTGTGCAGGGAGGTGGTCTGTCCTAAGCCACTCTCAACTATTAATTGTATCTGGATAGAAAAACTTTGTTGCTCTGTTGTAGCATTCTTATCTTCCGACTGGTCATAGTAGCATAAAGTGGCGTAAAATTAATAAAGAAACCAACAAGTTAACTAGCCCAGTGTGGGAGTTAACAAATCCAATTGTTCAAAAATAAAGTTTACCAACAATATCTTAGGCTTGATTTGTTCTTTCTGTGTTATTTAAAATTAAAAAGAATTACTAACAATATTTTGTGGATCGGTAGTTCCATACATGAAATCAGGTAGTCAATGAATTTTATATTTTTAGCTTAACTCTCATTATAAAAAAATAAAATAAAAACCATGGTTGCCTACATGAGGGTAACCAGTTGAATCCGGCATTCTTCATTTTGAAAATGAGACTTTATATATAGATTAGACGATTTCACCTTCCTCCAGTAGTGATCTTCAAGCCAGTCGGCTGCTTTGATGTTTTCACCGGTGTTCTAAATTAATCATTACGGATATCAATAATTTGACTTCATATACTATTTTGTGTAGCTCGTCTTCCTAAAAATAAAAAAATTAGTACACATTCCGACTTAGGTGATCTCATTACGGTTTGATCTGTCTCATTTTTAGAACCTTTCGGTTTCAAAGACCTAATGGATTTTTGAAGGAAAATTAAGGTTTTGCAATATGTGTATATATATTTGTCATTCATCTTTTTATTGTAGCTTTGATTATTTTCGTAGAATTTTATAGTAAGAAGAACATTCTGTGTTATAAAATTTAATTTTGGTCGTTTACGGTTTGATTATTGTTTTTCATGAATGGCTATACATTATGCATCACGTTCATAAGCATCTTAATGATTTTTCCTTAATTTTATTTTATAGCAATAAATACAATCTATCACAATGAGGGCAATAAGTATTAGTGATCTATGAACACATTCGATCTAAATATTTGTTATTAATAATAAAAACCATTCTATAATCACATAGCGCGCATGAATGCTGCTAGAGAAGCCTCACGGCACATAATGCGATTACAGCTCTAGAAGGCTAAGAACTTCTACACCATTTCTATAATTACCTAAGTAAGAAAGTTGCAATAAAAAATATAACAGATCTCCGAAGCAGCCTTGATTGCGACTTTCTCTTCGCTAGTAGAAGAGGAAAATAGAAAATGGCTTAATATCTGGGATACTAGTTCAGTTAGAAGAAAAACATTCCATTCAATTTAGTGCGGTTTCAACACTGCCGAGTCAGACTACTGTTGTCAGCTACAAATTCTGTGTTCTTCCTATCGACAACATTGTTTTTTAAATATCTTTAGTTTCGTTTGAAATCAGTCAAACCATGCTCTTTGAAAGTATGTTATTACAAAGATTTAATGCTAAGATATGGGTGCATGTGTTAATCTATATCTTTGAATACTGCCAAGGGTAAGATAATATATGTTACCCTTTACACTATTATACGATGATTTTATATTCAGGTTGATCTGTATTGAATTATTGATTATACGACGGGAGTTCACGCTCAAATTGATTATTGACTTTATTGATTATCACTATCACTAAACGAAGTACCAGATATTTTATAACGTATCAGATCGTTATTTATTTATTTATGCGAATAGAGAAGAGTATTTTAGATGAATACCGTGATAATTTAAAATACTAAAGAATTACTAATTAAAGTATTGAAAATCGAATAAAATTTGTATAATAAATATTTCTTGATTTTACCAAAGTATAGGAGGATAACAAATGTTTAGAAATGTATTTGAAGGACGAAATTGGATTATTAGTATTCTTAATCGCTATTTAATTAATTTTACTAATTATTTAATAGACCATAGATAACTATCTAATGATATAATATACACCAAAAGCCCCCAGAACGGCAGTCATTGGAACGTGTCCCAGATTCTCCTCACAATTATCTACGGTAGCGGCGACTCGTGTCCGTCACTCGCATTTCTCCTCGAGCACGGGAGTTTGCGATTAAAGGAGCAGCTATAAGCCGTTTCTTTTAGGAACAATAGTCCTAATAAAGTAATCATTTTAATGTGTCTTGCAAACATTAAAAATAAATAATTTTAATTATAATTACGATTAAATCAATAGTGTATCGTCGTTCTTAAGTCAGAGAATTCGTGAAACTGAAAATGTTGCATTTTGATTATGATTTTAGAAATAAGGTAGCTGAAATAGCTTCGGTCAAGTTCCGAAATTTCCATTTGTTACTTGATACATTCTTTCAGGTTTTTTTTTTATATTTCTGCTAATGATAAACTTTATTTAAATTTCTAATGTTATTAAGTCCAAAAAAAGAAATTCTCCATTCCAAACTGCCGTAATGTCGAAAAATCAAAATTGACTACGTCACCATTATCTGCTGCTTTACTAATTTCTATTAATTTCCAATGCAATATACAATTAATAAAAACAATAATGTTTTAAACAAATTCTAAAATCTCGGTTTGTTTCTTTAAGGATGTTTCTCAGGCATGGTCCGTATGTGTACTAGCATATCAATCATTTCGAAGTACGTAATAACTAATTTGAATTATAATTATAGATCATGAATATTAGTACTTGAATGATGTTAATTATTTTTCAGCAGGATATTTTTTTTGTTAAATCCTTGGAAATAATAAATGAGCTTTATCTAATGCATTTAAAAATAAATTAATCTTTCCCACGTTCCAGTTTGTCTCTTGTCAATTCAAGAAAATAATGAGTCTTTAGATTCTTGAGAAAAGAAAGTATCTTTATTGCGATCGACACAATCCATTCCCTTGAGCGTAACTCTCTTAGTCAACCTTTACCTTCTGCAATAATTACTAACAGTTCCACTGTAAGATGAAATCTCTCCTTATACAAAAGAGATTTCTTTAATATATACTAGCCCTATTTATAGCTTATTTATCATTTAATGTAATTCTAAAACCATTCAGAATAGAGAATCTATTACCCTGCCACACATTACTGATCATTAATCTTTGATATATTATTAATAATAAAAAAATATTTAAAAACTAAATGTCTTTAAATATTATACTTTTCCTAACAATAATATCATAAAATTACACTTTATTTCAACTAACTGATTATGCAGTAATGTAACTAACTATGAGCCTATTTATTGTTAAAATTCAACAATTAGTTTGGAAAGAGCCCAAATTATTATCCGAGTATCTCATTCATTCACACTCGGGAAAGTCGATAATATACGGGATTTAAAAGTCGTAAGGTTAAAGAGTGACCAATGGAAGAATGCACAGAGCTTTTCAGGGACAATGAATGATCTTTCATAAGCTGCGGATCGATGGGGAATCGCAAACAGTTCTGTAAGCCGGGAACGAGTGTAACGGAATGAACCGAGCTTTTAAATTGCAGGAGATCAGAAATGTATGATGGACAGCGGGATCGGATAACTTGGTAGTAGAATGATACAAAGAAGTACTAACGACGGCAGAAAAAATAAAGCCACTTTGATTATTCGTAAATTCCAGTGACAGGGGCTCCTCTCCTGATCCCAAAGATGAAACGTACATACTGATCAACCGTTCGTCTATTAGATTCTGGAGATTTCCTGAGACACCACCGCAAATTGTGCAGCAGTCAAAGTGAGCCAACATTTTGGAGGTGACTAGAATTATAAGGGTTTCAAATAGGAACATGTGAGGAAAGTAATTAAACACTTTAAAGTGGAGAAGGTACGGCAGGAGATTTCAGAGATATAATTTTTCTATGAAAGGGTTTGGTCAAAGGTTATTTTATGGGAGATTTTGGCACGACCCCTTCGAAATATACTTTAGATAAATAGATGTACAATTGTTGAAGTTGTTTTTATTTCATCATTCTAAATTCACTTTGGAACAATACTGATTTTTGTTTTGTAACTATGGTGATTCACATTCCCTATAACCGACTTCACCGGTGCCTCGGACTTGTTACCGCTAGTTCGTTGAATTTCGCTGCCCGATCGTCGAAGCCAACGTCATTAGGGTTCACCTGGATGCCTGCCCAGTCTTGGAGTTGACCATCTCCCACGGCGTGGTGATCAGTATGCTTCCGATCCCTTCCTAAATCGATGGATACCGATCTTTCTTACAGAGGACTTCTAATTTGTGCCTGCCGAGAGGAAATCGCACCTCGTTTTAATTCTAATCGTGTATCGATTGAACACAACTAATACCAACGCCTTGTAGAGAGATAAATAAATATGCAAGGTGAGGAAGAAAGCTTGGCTCTGAGTCCAATTCGAAACATTTAGGAGTTCGATTTCTGTGATATGGAAAGGGAAAATATTTCTTATCCATCAGGCACTCTATAGTATTGTACAATATTATATAAATTCAAACAAATCGAGGATAGCATTTTAACAAAATTTTACCAAAATCCTTACAATTTTACACCAATTTAGTTTCGAACGCATGCTTAATAGTCCGATATTGTAATTCTTTGTTAAGGATATAATTTCATAACATTGCAGTCCAATAAATAATTGAAAATACTAATTTAAATTCCTACCAATAAAAATTCACATTGCTATTGGAATAAATATTCAAATAAACAAGCCAAGTTTAATTATTTGTAAACGACGAGGAAGCTGAAAGTCAGGAGATCCATACAATTCAAAATTCACTCGTATTACAATGCATAAACTGTAAAGCATGAGCTAACTTAGAGGTACACTTAGAATTTTCGTTCTGTAATGAAATAATTCAAACTCGAATTACTGGTGAAATTTAATATTTTATGAGTTGTTACATTGGCGCTAGGCAGTTGAATTTAAAAAAAATATTCTCTATAAATAAATAAAAAAATATAAACATATCTTGTGTCAGTAAAACTAGATGTTTTATATTTAATGTAATCCTTGTTTTTTTTTCCATATGCCAATACAAATATTCTGCATGGGGACGTTGAAGGCTGACTTAGATGAAGTCTTTTCCTTTTCAGTGATTATTATTACTTAAGGTTTTATATTATTTAAATTTCAAATAATTTAATTTATTTATAATTTATTTTATTCTTTAGAGAAAATATTTGTCCAATTCCGGGATACGAACCTGGGTCGCTAACGTCTCCATGTCTCCGTCGTGATTGTAGCTCAATTGTTTAGAGATTACCACGAAGGAGATCTGGGCGACCCGGGTTCGTATCCCGGCCCTGGAAAAATCCTTTATCTTCAAAATAAAATATTTAAAAATTTAATTTATTCTATTTTATATTATACAAATAATGTGACGAAAAAATCTATGAAACTATATACATTAAATTAAACATATCCGAATCAGAATATTTTCTACCTCTTTAGAAAGTGTATTAATAATAGAAAATTTTGTCTGGGGTATCATTAAACCAATCAAATGACAAGCGGCGCCCCACTTACTATTTAATTAATTATACAGTTAATTATCGATACTTAGTGGATCGAGTACCGTTAATACAACCATCATCATGGGTTTCATTTTCTCTTTGTTTCTCTTTTTAAGAACTTAAGACCACTGAGCTTAATTATTTAACTCATTTGAACTTTATGATCTGTTATTTATTCGTCTTTTTAATATGGTACCAACATTTTGGTAATTGAATTATTCTATTATTTTTCGGGGTTATCATATTTCAGTTATACTTTCTATCGAACAGCCTTTTTTTGGTATATAATCTGACCGTTATTTTAATATGCCACAGATCATCGTAATCGGATTTCCAAGTTCTTAATTCTAAATCTGTATGATATATGGGTGTTATTTCAGCCGGTCTGGTTATATTAAAATTACATACTAGAATTATAGAATAATTTAAACCGACTTTTAGAATACAACAATATAAAGTTAGCACATTATAAAATAAAAACATTAAATATTATATTTTTATTTTAAATCAAAACAGTTGACCAATAATCATAAAAAAAATAAATATTATAGATTAAAAAATCAATAAAAACTAAATATAATTACTGGGTATTATGGATGACGTTGTAGAGTTTGATTTATTTAAAAGGAAATAATTAAAATCATTACTTGAAATTCAATTTATTTTATTTGAATATACAATTTCGAAAATATATAATGGAAACTATATTTATTATTTTATTTTCGTGGCTGTATTACAACGAGTGTCAATGTCATTAAGGTTGTACACTCATGAAGAATATAGAACCATAGATATCTTTTATGTATTTATTTTATAAAAACTAATTCTCTGAATATTCAATGTTGATATTTTAAAAGATGTATATGATGTAAATTTTAAAAATCTTTCAAGTCCATTTTCTTATTGTTTAATCGTATTTTTCGTTGTTTGTTCAGGCTAATCTCCGAAACTACTGCACCGATTGTAATGAAATTTCGCAGAGATATCTAACATTATCCAACTTAAAATATAGGCTATATTTTATTTCGATTGATGACCGCGATATTTTATTGAAACATTATATATTTTTCTAACCTGCAGCATTTTTGATAGTTGTAAAGGCATGTCTGAGTAGTGGAAATACAAATTTGCATCCGAAAAAACGGATGGCAAAACTTTTGGTGGCCGAAAAACCTCGACATTTTCGGAGTTATTTCAGTTTTTGGCCTGCATCTCCTAAAGGGTGCATTTTTGAAAATAAAACCTAAGCAGCCATTTTTAAATTACATTAAATTTGCTACAATTTGAGAAATTCTAATCCTTTCAGTTCTAATTTCTCGATGCTACCTTGCGACAAGTGAAACCGTTATACTAAGTAAGCCTTTTCAATAAATTCAATAAAATTACATACTAATCCTTTACTGACATGAACAGCAGTAAACTTCTGTCCGTTCCGTTTGTTAATCAGTGTCACTGTACAGTTCACTTCTCGCTGCTGCCGTACGACTGCTACCTGACGTAAGTGAATCCGTTATACTAAGTAATCCTTTTCAATAAATTCAATAACTTTACATACTAATCCTTTACTGACTCGATCAACAGTAAACGAAAATATCTTCTGTCCGTCCCGTTTGTTAATCAGTGCCAATGTATGTTGCACGGCTGAGCTAATCCGTTTGTGATGAAATTTGATATGGATAATCTCAAGCCTGCGGAAGGACATAGGCTAGTTTTATCAGCACCACACAGGCGAAGTTTATATAAAACTGTAACCTGATTGACTAACACAGCCTACGGTCAACGCACAGCAGAAACCAGTGAACTTAGCATCTTGAAATTTGCAGATAGGTTCTTTGTATAGCTGAAATGAGCACTAAGAAAGGAATTTGGGCAATTCCACCCCCAAGCGATTTCCCCCATAATATAGTAGGGGTTCTAAGATTGTATGGAATTCATCAGTTTTGAAGTTACACGTCTGAAATTTTGGATGTGCGAGTAAGTTATAGTTAGAAAACATTAAATTATTTACTTAAAATGATCTGTCACGAAACTTTATGGGGCAGACCATATTCCACGCGAGCGCAGCCGCTGACGAAAACTAGTATGTTAATAAAAATTTAAAGAAAACAATTATTTGTGTATATAATAAAATTACAACAATTACTGGCTCTAAAATATAATTAAACTACGGAAACAATTCTAACTCTCCTATTTATTATTCCATCATGTTTTTTTTCATCCACCACTAAACTACTAAAAAAAAAGGTGTGACTGTAATTGTCGTATTTTTTGAGTAACTGATAGTCTCGCCACACTATCAAATAACACAGCTCTCATTCAATCACGACTCCCTGTCAGTCCCAACACGCAGGCTCTTCTGAGAGCTAGGGCGGTGCATGATGAGATAGTGCTCCTAAGCTGGTTCCTTTATCAATATGGGAGGGAAGCTTAATCATCAAGCTTAATGACTAATAACTAATTAATAGCTCCGCACCAAGCTAATCATTAATTATAACTAGGCCCCGGATTTATATGCAATTGCATATTTTTTCTGATTCAGGATATTAATAACATGAATTGACATCATTAAGAAACAACTGGTTTTAATTCATTTATGACCATTTTTTTTGTTGAATATCGTTGCATATTTGGCCATAATTTGGCTAGTGTGCATATTTAGGCATAAAATGCATATATCGTGCATATTTTCAATCATTTTATTAATATCTCACGTACTTTTTTTTTTAAATTAGGTGATAATTTGTTTTATTAATTAATATTTTTCACATTATAAGTTATAGGTTTAAGTATGAATCAAACAGTAATATTATTTTGCTTTACGAATAAAGAAAAAACTTTCATATTGCCTAATATTGAAGGTTCATATTAGGTCCTGAATCCGTTTTGATTTGGGATGGAAGGTGCAAATATTTGTTGACCGATAAAAGATTAAGTTTTCCTGAAAGTAATTTCGAGATGCACATGATAGTCAATTACAATACCTGTGGTCAAAATTCTAAAGGTGTTGGTGCATCTGATGATAGAACTGAGAACAATTGAAAAATGTCTACTGTATTTAAAGTAATTAGTTATTATAAATTTTAAAAACTGGAAATATGAAAAATTTAAATTTTAAATATTGTCATTTAATGTAAATAAAAATATTTTGTTTGTTTTTTGTGTATTTATGTAGCTTATTTATGTACATACTTATGTACGTGTATTTATATATCTGAAAAAATCTAACCAACTTTCAAAAATTACGACATTCCCGAAATAAAAGTAGCACATAAAACAATACTATATTGTAAAAAAGATAAAATACCACTATTAGAAAATATAAATATAGCGTATAACTTCAAGTGCAAAAACTGTGATAAACAATATATAGGACATACAAGTACACATTTGAAAAATAGAATTTATCATCACAAAAACAATTTAAAACCAAATTTCAAGACAAATACTGCACTTTCAACGCATTGTAAAAACAAATTACATACATTTGATTTCGAAAAACTAAGTATTTTGCACAGAGAAAAAAATAAGTTAAAGAGAATATTTTTAGAAGCTCTGTATATAAATGATAAAATAGACAATCTTAAATAAATAGTTACATTAAAATTTAAAAAAAAAGATAAATAAATAAATAAGAAGCCTACACTTATACAGAACTCTAAGTATAACCTATCAAAATAACCTCACAACATTGTTTCTAATATCCAAGACTCACATTATGCAATAGTTTTAAAATATTTAAATAAAAAAATAAAAACAGATTAATATAAACTATAAATAAAACAATTTAAAAATAATTAGCTCATTTGTATTGTTAAACTTTTAGGAATTTTATATATTTGTTTAAGTTAAAATAGTATCAAGGTTTTATACTATTACAAGGTTTTTATATTACAGTCCAAAGTCTAATTATAAGATTAGAGGTTGACCAAGGAGAATAATGAAACTCAAGTAAGAAATTTTAAAATTATAGACCTATATGATATATAGGTCTATATACTTAATTACAGTCTTTCAGGACATATTTTTATAACTGTTGTGATTATTGTATCGTTGATGTTTTTTATAGTATTTATGTTGTTAAATTACAGAATTGGTAGAATGACGATTCTAATATTGACTTGTAAGTGGTAAAAGTAATGCTTATGAAAAAAAAAAAGGAAAAATTGAAAATGACTATGTAGTCGAAACGTTTTTTGAAATAAAGAAAATTTGACTGGAAAATGGTTTTACCAAATTAATGAAATAGCAATTTAAATAAAACGATATATTTTTTAAAATCAACTCTATTTACATAAAAATAATGTAAATAGGAGATATAAACTATCATTTATAGCTAATATATTTGAAGATTATTGAAATAATTTAGATTGGAAGCACAGATAAAACTTATAAATTAATTGAACTTGCTCTGAATTTTATTACAGGAACAGGTCCTAAATAAAAATTAGCATTAATTAGTTAACTTAAATATTTAAATATATATTAGGGGGAATATCAATAAATTATTTTCTCTATAGTATCAAGAGATACGTACGGTAAAGTTATCTGTTTCTCTTTAGATTGGCATTTCTATATTTCATATTTTTTAGCGAGATATTTTTCATCAAATTTTTCAACCATGTTGCTATTGAGTAGTGCAATAGTTTTACTCCCTTGTATTAGTGCCGATCAAAAAGGGCAGATCGAAAGCGAAATACCACGTGTCCAGTGAAGATTACTAAAACAAATTGATTTAATGTATTTTTTATACTTATGTTTTTATGTAATTTACCATTAACTGTTTAATGTAACTTACATTTACCATTTTTAAATACCTAATGCTATTTTCGCTGCATATTTCTCTAATTTTGGTTTAATTGATTGATTATGATGATAGTAATTTATTAATTCAATTGATATTAATTGAATAGGAGTTAATACAAATCCATTCTAGGATAATTATTAAAATTTTGTTTGACTTTTTTTCATTATCAATACCAACTTTTGAATAGTCAGTACTTTGTTATAAAATATATATAAAAAAATAAACATAAGAAGCTCTATTGAAAAATATTCATCCAATTAATATTACTAAAATAAAAAATAATGAAACTTATATTTTTCTTTTTCAAATATTTTTTATTATTTATCTTCAGATTATTTATAAATAATAATGTTATATATAAATAATAAAAAAAAATATTTAAAAAAAATAACCCTTTTGAAAATCAATCGATGATCAAGTACTTTATTGACAGGTAACCCGACCAGTACTGAGAAATGGAAACTGCCACTTCTAAAATCTTCTAAATTTTACTACTCAATACTCTTCAAATGTATATTTGAGGGAATGAATTGCATTTTTCGTATTATTATTCATTGGAAAATGTAATGCCTTTTTCTGAAACTAAGAACTTATTAAAGAAAAACCATTATTTTTTTGTACTCATTGTTACATAGTCGTTACACAGAGTAACGGTACCTTAAGATATCTAATCAGCTATGTACATGTGGTATTTGCTTTTAAATGGACTATAGAATGAGGTTCGAACCTATAAACAGGAAGTATTTACAACCCTGTTAGGAAATAGGGTTTGAAAAAGCCTATTAATAGTTTTAGATGACAGAAAACAGCGCTGAGAAGTTCAATTAGGTGCACTATTTCTGGGTGGCGGGCTAATTATTTATTATTTAATTGTACTAATAATAGTTGGTTAATGGTAAAAGATTAATGGTTCCCGTTCGAGCCTCAGAACTTGATGGTGCATTTATAATTGCTTCTTAAAAACTGACGAGGCTAACGATTCGTTTAATACTGCTCAATTAAAACGGTTAAAGTCACCTCGTACACTATCTCCATTCTAATGCTCACACCATTACATATGCACACCATTATTTATGTATTTTTCTCCAATATTACATATTTAACATGGAATGACTCAAGAAACATATTAAATTTCATACTTATATTTAAGAAGAGGGAATTTCAGCCTTTTTTATGTTTTTAAGTATCTTTCATTATACTCAGTCCTCATATTTTTTTTTCTCATTGCCCTTAATTTTTCTCACCCCACTTATGGTTTTAGATGGGTTTTATGATTAAACATTGGAATTGTATTTTTTTTTAAAGAAAGATTAAGTATTTCTGTAATTGCTAAATATTAATAAACGTGTCACGGTTTAGCACCATTCCTCCTCTCTATCTCGAGCCAATTATTTTTTAACATAAATTATATTAACTCCCTTCAGTCGAATCATCTTCCTTTAATTAATGTATATATAACTATATATATGTTTTATGTTACAACTTAATGAACAGAACCTTCAATTAAAACAAGGTTAATACCAAGGCCAATCGTTTTCTCAGTTAAGAAAACCGACATTTTAATTCCCTGTAATGCCGCTCCGAATTCCAAATTCCCATTTGTTGTTAGATCGGAATTTAAAGATTGTATACGCAGCCTATTAATTAAAACACATCGTTAATGCGGTATTTTCATTATTTTTTTCAGTAAAATTGAAGTGTAATATATATATATATATATATATATTGGTTTCTACTTATCTTGACTGTGATGGAAGAAAGACTGAAACTCAAGAACTAAAATACAATATATATATATATATATATATATATATATATATATATATATATATATATATATATAGATAGGAAAGTAAATTAAAAAAAATAATTAAAAGTAAATTTTAAAATGTAAAAATCAAACACTTTTGACAAGTCGAACCAAGTCTGTGTAGCGCTATGAACAAGAAATAAATAAATATATTTAATTGTTGTGAGCTATAAAAATAATTGATGTTTAAACATTTATTCAACTGTGATATAATTTCAAATTTTTGGAAGAAACTGGATGGCCCATCTTACATAATTAAATACATATGAGCTTCCTGGCATTATTCACGCTATGGGAAATTAGTGGTTTTTTGCCTGCCCTGTCTAATAAACTTATTACATAGTCCGCTTGGCCTACTAAATGCCACTAATGCTAGCGCTCACTTAGGGTGCACCTACCGATGCCATCCGATGCGATGCGACGCGATCCTTTTCTATCACATAGGATGGTGAGCTGAAAAAACAAATAACTGAAATACGCAGTGAGTGCCTACACTGGATCAGATCCGACACGATTCTATTCTTTTCAATCCGATAGTGAAACTAGTCACTGCCTTCCGAATAAAATAGTATTAATTTTATTCTTTTATTTCTTATATTTTATATATATTATAATGAAATATAAATATATTAAAAATGATTAATAACTAATCTTAATTTTATAAATTTAAAGAACCAAATGTTATAACAATGAGGTAATATTACTATATTAGAATATTTTTGTCTTGCTGTTTGGAGAAAAAATAAATAGTTTAGTTGTTTTTTAATTTCATAAAATATAATTTATATTTTTTATTTATTTATTATTATTTTTTTTTTTGGCGTGCCAACTATAGGTCATTAACGCCAGTGGATGCTGGTATTGATGATATTTAATCCTTTACACCTAATTTTCGTTTAGTTTATATATCTTTCAACAGGCCTGTTGATTTTAGGAAGTCAAACAAGGAAGCTAAGTTCTGTTCATTGTTGCATAATATCTCATCCAAGTTTCCTAAAACTCCCGATTTTTCTCTTTGAAGTTGATATCGTCTGCATTCCGTGAGAAGATGTTTTATATTCATCGGAAGTCCACACGTTTCACACATAGGGGGTTCTTCTTTAGCCATGAGGTATGAGTGAGTCAGACGAGTGTGACCTATTCGTAGCCTGGTGAGAACGACTTATTCTCTTCTGTTTTCACGTACCGAAATACTCCAGCTTCTGGCGTCTGCTTTTATCTCACGCAGTTTATTATTTGTGGCATTTTGCCAAACTAATCCCCACTTTTCATTAATTTTTTCTTTAATGAAGCAAGCTACATCTCCCTTTGTAACTTTATTATACTGATCGCCTTTTTTAATTGCTTCCTTAGCAGCGTTGTCAGCCATTTCATTGCCCAATATACCGCAATGACTAGGTACCCACACAAACGTCACACCAATGTTGTTTATTTTTAAATGGCAAAGAGCCTCAAATATTTCAATTATCATTGGATGTCTTGAAAAGGTATTTTTAATTGCGAGAAGAGCAGAGAGGGAGTCCGTATTAATCGTAATGGTGCTTGTAGTTGGTATTACGTGTAATGCTTTGGCGATAGCTACTAGTTCTGCTGTATAATTTGAACTGATTGCATTCATTGAGTATTGCTGTTTCCTGGACAAAGGCAGCACCAACAACGTTCTTGTCTTTAGAACCATCTGTGAAAATGTGAGTAGCTGATGGGAATTCATTGCAAAGCCTGAGGTATTCATTTATAAACACTATGGGGTTAGTTTCTTTTTTAACCATCTTTGTTAATGTAAGATTGAATCTTCGGAAATATGCAATCCACGGTTCTTTTGATGTTAAACTGTGAGGTAAAATACTAGGTATTGTAATATTTATCGTGTCTATTATTGTAATTACTCGGTGTTTAAATGATTTTTTCCTGTTGTTTAAGTAATTTGGAGGTGCAGATTTTACAAAATCGTGTAATGGATGCAATGGGGATGCTAATATTGAGAGATAATAGTTCATGGTGAGGTACTCCCTGCGGTATTTTTAAGGTGGCTCTCCACTTTCAGACAGTATACCAATAACAGGGCTGGAACGGAAGGCACCGGTTGCTATTCTGATGCCTGTGTGATGAACACTATCTAACATTTGTAGAGTTCTCTCTGAAGCCGAACCGTATGCCATACAACCATAGTCAAGTTTAGATCTAACTAGACTTCTATATAGCATGAGCATGCTGGTGCGGTCTCCTCCCCATGAAGTACTACATAACATTTTTAATATGTTAATAGAACGCTGGCATGATGTTTTAAGATGTTGTAAGTGTGTGCTCCAGTCGAGTCTAGAATCAAAATGTAAGCACAAATATTTAACCGAATCTTTATATGGAATTTCTTCGTTATTAATGTAAAGAGGTGGAAGTTGAAGAGATTTTCTAAGGGAAAAGAATATGCATTCTGTTTTATTGGTAGATATGGTAAAGCCGTGTTTATTTAGCCAACCATTAATTGTATTAAGAGCTTCTTGAATGATCACAATGTTGTAGACGTGAAAAGAATTTATAGAAATTCTAATGGTGGAAAAATGCCAACATCTTCTCTAATTATTACTTTCTGTAGGGGCTGAATTACCCGAGAGACTTATATTAGAATTTACAAATGTTAAGGTCGTACCATATATTAAACCTCTAATGTGCTTCAAATGTTACGATTACCGTCATGGTTTTCGTAATTGCAAAAATATCGAAGTATGTGGAAAATGTGGCGAGTCTCACCAAACTCAAGAAGAAAAGACAAATTGTAAAACTTATCATTGTAAGCATTGTGGTGGTCCTCATGCTGCCTGGAATACGTCATGTTCATATTTTAAAAGGGAAAGAAGAATAGAAGAACTTAGGGTTTTACGAAAAGATATTCATATTTTTTTTAGAATAGTAGTGATATTTTTAAATCTATTTAGTTTGTAATTAAATTAACGATTGCAATTAAATTAATAAATTGGAGCGATTGCCGTCGGATGGTTATACTTGAAACCTCCCCATAATATCAAATCTCAACAAGAGTTTACTTGTATTTTTGTCGGTATTTGGTCCATCATGGATCTTTAATTGATCTACTGGGTGCAAACTTTTTTCAAAGGATTTAATGTGAAAATATTGAACAAGGTAAGTGTAATACTTTTATAACACTGTTTGTGTGTTGTTGCTTCTTTATTCTAAAAACTATTGCGTTTTAAACTTTTCTTCATTATCAATTGTCATGAAATATGTTGATTCAATATGTATTTGTTGGTATGAACTGGCAAGAACCATTAATTAATCTTTCTCATGCTTTCTTTATGAGAATAATATGTAAAATAAATGAATAGTTGAAGTGATAAGTGATTTCAATTGTTAAAACTTGTATACAATCAGAATAATTGTTTGTAAGATGACCCCATATCATATAATTATGCATGAACCAATTAGCCAGTAAATTAACTATTAAAATCAGGTGGATATTAGGTTTACTAATAATAACACCTATATTATACAATTACCTACATTTAAAAAAAATCCATTATGGAACTAGAAATAGTATTAATTTAAATCTTTACTTCACCGAAGAACAGTTCCACAACAGTGTTTAGAATAAATTTGCCTCAGATTAAATAAATAAGTTTAGACTGAACAGAAATAATAAATATCAATATTTAGCTTCTTTTGAAAAATGCTACAAAAGTGAAAAGTTCAACTTTTTGTTAGGTACCCAATAGATTTATTATGGAATACTTAAAACTATTTTTTATTTATTATTATATCAATGTATATCTGAAAACATTGTTTTTTCCAGAAACAGAAAGGAAATATGTTGTCCAATGAGGAAGTTGCCCTGTTCAAATTTCCATTTTCAATAATTAGCAGATACTTCTACAAGTGAACATAGATGGCGAAGATGACAATGGTTTTTGGGTTGTGTATATCAAGTATCAGAAGAAATTATATGTATACTTTTCTTAATGGATGCCTATGATAATCAAGCAAGATATGACAATTTGGGAGTAAATACTGTATAATTAATAGTGGGTATTCAAGGCAACTTAAACTAATATGTGTTTGAAAACACTACAATCTAAATCTTCAGAGGATCTTCCTCAATCACCTTAATTATTATATATAATACTATGTAATTGTATTATTAAGTATTATATATTATTGATTTGTATTATTATATCATATTAATATGTTATTATCTTAAACGACAAATATTATTTATAAAATTTGTACTGTTTAATTCTTCTTGAATTTTATTTTGAAATACCTAATTATATTATTCATTTATTTTTCTATTTAATGCTAATATTGTTGTTAAAAAATGATTATCCTAAATTTTATTCCTTTAATTATATAAGAATTGCAAACTATTGTATATTATTGAATAAATGATTAATTTTCTTCTATATCTGATTTATTTTCTTCTTAAGCAATATTCTGGTTTCCTCTTTTCTTTATTAAAACACAATTTAAATATGCGATGATCTTTGCAGGATGTTTCTACCAATATTGCAGATCTTCATCAGGGTTAAATTATCAAGATAAAAATATTAAATGCAAAATAATTGCATATTCATAAACAACATAAATGATAGAAATTATATTCAAAAAAGTATTTAGATAAAAAGATTGATGTAATCATAATCATAAGATGAGTATTATTTTAATCATATCACCTAATATTTTAAAAATATTATTTGCATTATTACTGCTATTGATATGTATATTTTATAGCATTATACTATTTGTTTGCACATAGTCTATTCAGCCCTGATGAAACCTGCAATGTTGGTCGAAACATTGATAAGCTAATAAATATATCAATTTCTTACTATTCCAGAATTAATTTTGGCCCTCAATCAATAGACCTTCAACATACCTTTAAGTCTGAATGTGTAAGTGATATAAGTATAATAAACCCTAATTTTGTAGTATTGAATTAGAGCATCGATAAAACATTGGAGATTATGAATTGAAGGAAAAAATAGAATGCTATTGTGAACCTATACTAAAGCTCCAAAATAACTGTATACTTTTATTGTTAATTGTTACAATATTTACTTAAATGAGTTCAAAATATTAATCGAAACAAATGTTTATTTATATCAATGGGATAATAATGGCAATAATAAAAGTTTTATATGAGTAATACCAGTAACTTATATACGACAGGATTGAATAGAACAATCAAGGATTGTAGAAATAAAACAAACAATGTAAGGTTAGAAAATAATCAAACTTTCATTTGCACCATTAACTATATTTTTAAATATTTCTATATGTCCATGCACACATAGTTAATTTATAAATAAACAATTTTCAAAAACTGGATATCTTGAGAATACTCAATGTAGTTAAAATGGTACTGAACTTTCATTAAAAAAATCACTGTTTATTGAACTAATAGATGATCAGATAATGACCTACTCATGTAAATCAAACAGAATTTGTAATTTACATCCAATAAAGCTAAAATTATTCTGATAATTATGAAGGTGTAACGTTTTTGATAAACTTGATCAGTTTGAATAACATTTAAACGTATATTTTATTTCTGGATCAGAGCTGGTGGGATTCTATTCTATTCAAACCAATAATGAAACTATAATATAAATATATTAAAAATAATCTTTTATAAATTTAAAGAACACAATGTTATGAAAGTTAGGTAATATTACAATATTAGAAAATTTTTGTCATGCTGTTTCAATATAAATAAATAATTTAGTTTAAAAAAAAATAGAATTTATTGTTATTTTTTTTATATATTCGTGTTTTATATAATGATTTAATTTTCTCGATTGTGATAATATTTGTTTGATCACACAATCGGGGCTCGTTTGTTTCGAACTAATTCTTTGTCTATTTTGTTGTTCATCTTTGCAAACGAGTATCCAAAATCAGAAAAGCACTTAGCTCCCAATGTTGCCAACTGTTTAGCAAATAAATTAAATATTATGATGATAATTGTATCAAAAGTTATTGTTTCCAATTTTCTTTGATGAATTAAAATTTTATGTAGGTATATTTTTTATGTACATTTCTGATAGATATAATTTTATTCAACGGAAAAATAACCTTCGCTACTATATTTAATGGTTCATAAAGATTAATAATAAAATATTTTAATGAGAATTGACAATATTTAATTTTGATTTATGACGGATATGTATATAATAGTTAATTATCAAATTACAATGTACATTTTTTAATAAACAGTTTAGACAATAAAGGTCTGTTGTCACACATGGTAACGGCTGGCTTATCGGATTGAAAACTAATGATTTTGAAATGTGAAAATCGCACCTGATCGTACAGTATCGCATCGGATCCAATGTAGGCGCTTCCGTATAAATAAACTATTTTGATTCCACGAGCGACTAAATCGGTCGGATTAGTCTGATAAAAACGGACGGAGCCAATGTAGGCACTCTCGATATATTTCAGTCATTTGGTTTGCTTCCGAATTCTGATCGTATCGCATCGGATCCAATGTAGGTGCACCCTTAGATTGCCCTTGACTAATTCTACCAGAATATTTTTACCAGATTCATAATTTGAACAGGGCTTTCACATTAATTGGGAGATCGCAAGCAGAAGTATATTTCAGCAACAACCTTCGTTATGTTTCATTAACCTTGAACGACTTTCGGTATATTTTAAGTTTTATAATTTTCATACTACATTTTCAAATCCCCCAAAATTGTTTTCTTATCTTACTAATATGGTAATCAGATAATACTTCGATTTTAATAATCTTTGGAAAATTGAAAACAAAATTGTTGGATGCGTTGTTGTTTTGATGATTCATTCTATGAATAATTTCTAATTCTCCATTTCTAAATCTGGAACTTATTCAGCTATCACAGAAGTGTGGAAGTAAAGATATTTATTCATCAATATCCAATTTTTTTTTTAAATTTACATATTACAAATATTTTAGGATTAGTAATTGTTCCACGTTATTCAATAGGCATCTTACATTTTTATAGGAAATAAACATACCGCACAACTGGGATTAGTTTTTATAAAGCTCTTTATTTAAATTTAATAAATTGATTTTAAATTCTTAATCTTTATACAGAATAACGAATACAGATAGAAGAACAATTAATTTAATTCAGCTCTGGTTTATTATTTTCTGCATATTTATAATAACTATTGAATGAATTAGTCAATTTATGTTTTTATATACCTATCTTATAATGTATATTTGTTCAATAATTATATTATTACTGTCTTAAAAAGTATAATAAAAGAAATTTTCTATTATATTATTACTTATAGAGCTTCTATAAGTATATAAAAATAAATATCTGTGAAACTCGATAGATCATTAAATGGATTTCTCACGCTCTCTTGGCATTGCTGCTCCACCGTTAGCATATTAATGATATTCATTTGTCGGAATCAGAGGAAACCAGGTCTCGAATTGAGAGTAAGTTTTAAATTCAAATAAGAGCATTGAATAAAATCATTGCAAATCTAAGTTGATCCTGTTGCTAAAATCGAAAGCCTGTCTTTATTGGGAAAGCATTATGGAAACGAAAAGTGATATATGACCATGTTTTCATTGCTTTCTCATGACTCTCGTTGTCGAGAAAATCGGCTGAGAAAACTATCCCATACAGGTTTCACTATGTGTGGAGGGAGGGATTTTCACTGAGGAAATGGGACCGTCTTGACAGAACACGTCCTCTGCCTTTCCAATTTATACATCCGAAGCGGGTCGCTGTATACTTCGTCCCCAGTGTTGCCTATCACCAAGAAGAACGGGGCGGAACACGAAGATATTGCATTTTTAATAAAATTACATATAACATGCATTTTATATTTATATATCACATATTCAAGAACATTATAATTATTGTGGGTATTATAAATCCTTCTCCTTGAATAAGAAGATATAATCCACTAATTTTACACATTTTTTAAATACACATTTACTTCTGCTCCACTCAAAATATTAATAACAATAAAAAAAAAGTTACTAAATGATAACGATTCATTCTCAAAATAAACTATTTTTTTGTATTTAATAAAAATGACATCTGAAAACAATCAACAAATTAAAAAAAGAAGAAAAAAATCATTTCATAAATAATAAATTATTTTCCTGTCATATTCCTAAAATATACATTCCACACTGGATGTATCCATAGCAACCACTAAAAACACCTGGCCAGAAGATTCCAACTTCAGTTACTTATAGCCTTTACTTCATGTTCATGTTCGAATTTTATGGTTATTACCAACTTAATATACTGTTCAAAGTATCTACTGTTCTTTACGTACTCTAAATCACGTTAAATATATGAGCAAACGGGGAAATTTTTTTAACACTTAGCACTTAGCAACAAGTTGTGTCCTTAACGCCTTTTAAATTTTTTATGGAATTATAATCATTAAAATAAGTTAAAAGAATAAACAATTTTTTCACAGTCAAATGGTCTTATACCCCTTTCAAAAATAGCAGCTCATATCATTCCATCTTTTCTGAATATTATTTAATGCCAAAACTAAAAGAAAACAATAAATTGGTTTTATTCTCTAAAAAATTCATTAACTATCCGAAATTCAACCAACGGTTTTGTTTTAAACTATCATTAACGGATTGAATTCTATCCAAAATTATTACGATCATTAGATTGTTATAAACGTTTTCTCGCACATATATTCAATAGAATTCCACATTAACAAGAACCGTAAATGTAAATAATCCAAAACCGTTACATCAATAATGATTGTATACGCTCATTAACAACGCATCCTTAACAACGCACGAACCCGCCATTAATGGGCGATATAGTAAAACATAAAAATATGAAACGAAAAATACACGCTTAACATATCTCCTATCATAACTGACTGCCACACTTCGTTTATTTACTCACACTTTTTATTAACTGAAGTTACAATCTGTCTCTAAAAGTTGTTCTTTTATTCTAAATATTTCAAAAATTCTTGATACATATAATGATCAGTATGCTTAATCTTGTTACTGTTTACAAATTATTATTGGAATAAATTATATTTATTCCTTAAAGATAAGAGTTCGCGGAATATTTTTTTTTCTCATCCACCATGATTTTATTTTTACTACTTACAACATGATGAACAATGCATGATGAACTTTATATACAAATATAGCATGATAATCCAAAGGTTTTAAACTTTCCTTTGTACAAACCTAAATTAAAAAAAAAACATTCAATGGATAAAGAATAAACCAAAGTTTATTGTTTGAAAAAACACGACCTGCTCAAATTTACCCTTTTGGCTGCGACTGAAAATATTTTTTAAATACTTTCGCAATTATTGAACAATGCCTATAGTACCTCATGACATAAAGTTTCAATTTACCTTTGCTATAATAAAGTGCATGCCAAAAAAAAAAATTAATTTGATTTGAAATGTTATATAGATGTTTCATTTTGTCTATTGTCTATATCGAGTTTGTCAACATATAGAATATATATTAAGAAACTATTATACACATGTTACTTATTTCAAATTAAGTACTAACAAATCTTATATAAAGTCACATAAATAATGATGTTTCACGCCAAAATAAGGCGGCTGTTCGTTTAAAAATATAAATTAAGTTTAGTGTTATATTCAGTGGTAAGAAATGTTTTCACTAAGTGCTGTAGAATCAGTAATCAGGAAAGATAATACTTTATTAAAAATTATTAAAAGATATTGTGTAAAACTATATTTTTTTTATTTCAATATTTAAGTACTATATTTATGAATTTCATTCAGTTTCACCACTGTAAATTAATACAAACTAAGAAAGTTTAAGTTATTCAAATTTTACTACATTTGCATTCATTAATTCGCATTAATTGTAAACTATATTTATGTTACATTTTCTGTAGTATTTTATTTTCAGTCCTTAATTTTCATCGAGATAATTTCGTGTTACAACCGTTTCCTGAACTTAAAGTTTCTCATAGAAGTGTACACTTCTTCATCTGTTAGTTTTTCAATTTTTTCTTTGAAACAAGTAAGCTAGTTACGTTCTATCTCAGTTTTATGTTCAATAGTAAAAGTTGTGGAACACTTAGACGTCTGTAGACCTTTTTTAAAAAACTTTTTTTTATTTTCATTATCCAATAACTTGTTGCAGGAGGCCTTGACCCCCGCGGGTTCTAGTGCCATTAAAGAAGCAGAAGAATAACCTTATTACCTGAGAAAAGGAACTTTTAATTTTCTGTACGTTTCTAATTAAGTTTCTTACAAGATCAGGAGCAGGAATGAGATCGTAAAGAATGACCTCTACATATGTCGAGGTAATATTAGTGCTCACCGTCATAAATATCAAACATATTGAAGGGTTTAACTAAGTTTAATTATAAATCTGATTCCAAATACGTTTTCATAAAGAAACAATTGTTTTTTTTCATTATAACCACTTTTTTACCCATAGAACCGATATTTTTTTTGTTAACCACATTCTTCTAGGTGAGAAATCGTTAAAATCATAGTTTATTTCCATAAAAAGACTTGTGAGAAATCTTTTCAGTCCACAGTTTCTAATATACTCGCAAGAAAATATTGTAACTTCAACAGTATAAAAAACAACAATGAAACAGTCAGTAGTTATGAATCAGTTCGCGTCTAATTTCTGATTTACATTTAATAGCCAAAATATTGTAGTATATGAAAGAAGAGAGTTAATGAAACATTTAATATATTATACTACTAATAGGCATACATACTACTCATATTTAAAAAAATACATATAATACATACATATATACATAAAATAAATATAACACATACATATTTACATATAACATATAAATACACTTGTATTTAATAAGTGATAATATTACTAAAATATTATAAAGTAATATAGAAAAAAATCTTGTACACTTTTCAATCAATAAATTTGATACAATGCAATACCTTGTTAAAATTATGTATTTATCTTAAAGAAATGTCAATTTATAATTTACAAATGCATTATAAATTGAATGCAACTCCATCATCGATATGTTTACAGACAATAGTGAAAAGTAATTAGAGGGAGATTATTTTTTATATTAACAAAGGAACAGCTGATGTATTCCCAGCAATATATACCAGGGCCTTATAATATCATGAATAAAATAATTAGGGAGAATTTTTATATGCCTTAATATCCATTTAAATAACCTAAAGTAAGACTGATTTCATTTACATATCATGATTTATCTCTATAAAAAAAATCAAGTCTCAATATGTAGATTTAAAGGATATCGTAAACATAATTTTGACCTAGTTAAGAGAATCAGCCGTGCGTGAATCATTTGCTGCAACATAGCCATAAATGTTTCCTTTGAATGATATTGGATGGGCTAGCCATTGGTTCAAGAGAATAAGGTTTCGTTAAGAAGACAAGTGTTTCCGGCATTATTAATGAGGACAAAATTTACTGCTGCCTTGCTTTCTTACTAGAAATGGTGGTGTGACAGATTTGAATGAATTAATTACAAAAATAATAAAAGAATCACGTAAATTTGACATTAAACAGAAACAAACCCACAAAATATACATTAATGACTTAAAGGTGGTGTGGAACGAGATAAGCGCTTAACGAAAACAACTAATTAAGTCTTGGCTCAGGTTTCTTCATTAAAAAATAAAAGTTTGATAAATTTCACCGAGTAGAACCACCCGACTTAATTTTATCATTGCAGCCATAACAATGCTGTCATATTTTTAAAGAAATAAACATTGAGGGGAAAAACACACTAAATAATAGTAGCTTATTATTTAAGCTTACTAGAAAGCATCTACATTTTTCAATTCCTATTTTTTTAGATTTAGATTAATTTATTGATATTTAAAACTGTAATAATATTACAACAAATAAATTTACTAATATGAAAAAAAACGCTTGTGGAGAAACTACCCATCAGTAGCACTCCAATAAACATAGTAGAAGGTCTCCAGGCCATCTCCTTTTCAGACGCCTCGGAGGGTTATCAGGAATAGTATGGGAAGCAAGTTGAGAGACTAGCGGATTCAAGTGTGTATGGAGCTTGTCATGGAAGGATAGGTATCTAGTTTGGTCCAAATTAGCAACATATGGGATATTAAGATCATGGTGGATGAGTTTGTTTGTGACATAATAGGGAGTATTGCGGATTTTAAGAAGGATTTTGGATTGTAAGGATTGGATACGAAATGAATTGGATGGTGTAGTAGAGCCCCAAAGCTCAACTCCGTATGTCTAAATAGGAAAGATAACTGTCATGTAAATGATTCGTTTGTAATTAATTGGGAGCTTAGAGCGTTTGTCCAGTAAATGTTGAAGTAGGCAAAAACGCAGTTTCTTTTCAGACTTGTATGAGGATTCCAAGTGAGACGTTTGTCCAGATGGAGTCCTAGGTATTTTTAATTTCAAATAGCTCCAACTTGAGCTTTCTAAAAACATCTGTTGATTCCAATGTAATTAGATTAATTTTTAACATTATAGAATGACCTTTTATTGTTGCCAAAATTCAAAATAACATTCGAAACAGTTAACAAAAAATTTGTATTAAAGCTACTGCTTCCAAAAAAGAATCGGGTCGAAAAATACATCTCCATTAATAAAATAAAATGCTAAAAACCTTATACCTAAAGCTTATATTTTATTATTCAATGTAAATATTTAAACTTCATCTGCTATTATGAATTAAATTTCGTTTTCAATTCCAATTTTAAACATCAAATATTTAACTTGTCATTTTTTCAATCATCAACGATATCTCCATAATGAAATTTTTATAAGACTAGGGCGGTAACCCAATCCGCATAGCGGCCCCTTTGTTCCGTTCTTTCATTTTCAAAACGCGTTCTTGACGTTCTTCTATAGTCAAATTCTATATTTTACGACCGGTTTTTTTTTTATCCCACCTTATATATTTATAAGGTGGGATAAAAAAAAAAAAAACCTTTATTTATTTATTTTTAACCCACCTTATATATTTATTATACGCCAGTATCATTTTTCATATAATAGAGACGTGCTTTCTAAAACTAACAAAATTCTACCTGCAGATTAAGAATTTAATTATATACAAAAATAAATTTAAAAGTTCTTTAAAGTTAAAACTAAAAACAAGAAGAATAAATAAGTTAATGCAAAAAATTCATGAGTAATTTATAGAACTAAAACATGGGGAACTAACTTTGAAATAAATCCGTATTAGTCTTGAATAATAATAGTTGGCCTTATATAAAGAGGAAGAAAATAGCCCGAGGGGAAGTAAAACAAAATTGTCTTCAGTAGTGAGAACTGTTCATTGGAAAGCCTACGTTTCGACCCACATTGCAGGTCTGCTTCCGGGCTAAATGTGCAAAATACAGGCATATTGTTAATTCAGATAATAAATTATAAAAATAAAATTATTTTAATTTTAATATTTACCATATATAATTTTAATTGACTGTATTTTGCACATTTAGCCCTGAAGAAGACCTGCAATGTGGGTCGAAAGGTTGGCCCTTTCCCGGAATATTATATTCCTCAATTCCTATTTGGCTTTCTTTTGAATGTATAAATATTGCGGTAATTATTTTGGTCGTTCTGTAAATATCTCGGCCTTTTTAATGTGATACATTTTATTTACAGCAAAACATATAAGGAATACAATAGATTTTCACAAATAACAATAACTTTTTACTATTATAAAAACAAAGGAATTGAAGGAATAGAGAGTGAGAGCGTTGTTTTTAGGTGGCAGTTTCCTAAAACCAGCCAGGCATAAGTAGCTTTCCAGGTTATTCTAAGTTAAAGACTAAAGTGGTTAAACCACCCCGTGATGCTTGTATATATTTATTTCCCGTGTGATTTTTTAAATATAAAATATAAAGATTAATTCAACTAGTATTCAAGTAATTAAAAAAAAAGGTAGAGATATCTTGTATATAAGTCATATATATTAAGGGACAAAATTCCGATTGAACAAAAAAAATAAAATAGATGACCAGAAGGAAAAGAGGCAGCAGTACCGGTTCTGCCAACGGCACTGAATTCGCGTTAGAAAGCAGCGTGGACCGAACCCGCGATAATATATATACACATTTATTCACGCATAAAAATTCTGAACAAGCGGGTCACCGAGCTGTGGTACGAGCTGGGACAAACAGGATGAGACGGGATTTTGTACGTATCCCACGTTCTTAGGGAGCTCATAGGCTAGCTAACTAAATAACATTGACAAGAAGAGCACTATTGAGCTCGTAATAATACTTGAAATATGAATAAATTTAGTTTTAAATATACAATCTCTATATTTATCGGAATAATTGCTTTGGATTACACTGCAATATTCATTTAACACGTTTCTGTATATATTCAAGTAATTAGGTATAATGTTATACAGTATGTGATACAGCATGAAATCTGAGTGCCATAAATTTATACAGGGTGCCCCGAATTTAAATAGATAAACTTCAGGAACTTGTAGGGGACGGGAAAGCTAAGACAAAAAGTCCTTTTGAGATTTGCTCGGTTTTGTTTAGTTTTAGAGAAAACGCAAAAAAAGAAACAAAAAAAGTTTTCATTTTTATACTTATTTATTTACATGTATATTTATGTTATGTTCTTTTTAAAGTTAATATTGCTCAAAATGTTGTCCTCTTGCACCAATGGAAGCATTACATCTAGCACTCACTTGATAAATTGCAGCTAAACATTATTGTGATGATATTTGGTGCACTGCATCTATGATTCGGTCTCTTAATGGCTGGCTAGAGTTGATTGACACCGAATAAACTTTCTGCTTCAAGGGTTTCCCATACGAAGAAATTAATGGGTGCCATATCAGGTGATCTGGGTGGCCAAGGTATTACTCCTCCACGTCCAATCCTTCGTTGTGGATAATTTATATCCTGCCAAGCTCGAGCAACTCTGTATAATGAGCTGGACATCCATCGAGTTGGAACCACATTTCAATCCGCTGTTGTAAGGGAATGTCATCTAAATAACTAGAAAAGTCGTTCTCTAAAAAATTTGTAAATGCCCCACCAGTAATCCGTTCCAAATTCCAAGCCAAACGTTAATAGTAAATTCATGCTGAAACCTATTCTCTCTAATAGCTCTGGGATTTTCAGGAGCCCATACATGATAATTTATTTGATTAACAATTCCTCCTCTTGTAAAGGTAGCTTCATCGGTCCATATAATTTTTAATGGAAATGAATTATCATCGCGAATTTTTTCAAGAAACCAGTTACTAAAATTCAATCTCTTGACATAATGTTAAGGTAATAAATTCTGAACTTTTTGAAGATGGTATGGTTAGCGATTATCACCTTTCAAAGTTCGCCATATTGCTTGCCGCGATATTGCTAATGCAGCAGATGCTCTTCGGATGCTAGTCTCAGGATTGTTATCGAAGTGGCGTTGGACACAATTTCTTCTCCGATAATCTGCTCTTACTACTGCCTGGAATTGGTCGCCTTCATTACGTATTAAGAATGACCCAGTCTCTCGTAGTCTATTAAAAGTTAACGGAAAGAATCGTCGATTAGGCACTCTTCTATTTGGAAATCGGCGCGCATACTCCCGCACCGCTTCTAAAGCATTACCGTTACAGAAACAATACACAAAAATCATATCAGCGTATTCAACATTAGAATATGTATGCGGCATTGTGGCTGATGCTATTCACACAAAAATATCAGAGTAACTGACTGAAGACTGATTTAGAAATTATAATCCTAGAAGGAAGCCAATATGTAAGAATGTAGAGGATAACATTAAGTGTTTACATATCTCACTGCCTAGCCTGACGTACTTTGAATGGTGATAATCGCTACCTGTATCATTTTTGTTTTGTTTTTGTGTTTTTTCGATTTTCTCTAAAACTAAGCAAAAACGAGCAAATTTCTTAAGGACTTTTTGTATTAGTTTTTCGGTCCCCTATAAGTTCCTGAAGTTTTGCCATTTAAATTCGGGACACCCTGTATACTATAGAAAAGGTGTGATACTAATTTTTATAAATAATTCTTTATAATGTAGGATACTAAAGTAAAAAAAGAAAATGATTATTTTTTATTATTACTTCCTTTTCAATAATTAAACATCAACCAATATTTTTCGTTCGAATTTTGATTTGAATCGAATTGAATACCCTTCTGATGGGCAACATACTTTCCTATGTTGTATCTGTGAAGTGTAAGAATTGATAAATAATTAGGGCATGTCTAGTTTCTTAAACTTATTGATTAGTTTACATTATTTTCTTACATGCATTGCATATTTGGATTATTGCATTATCTTAGGAAGAAATGCAATATTATCGCATACATAAAACATAAGGGGATATAGAGTGAACATCGTGCTTATTAATTTCATTTTTACTCACATATATATTATTTTAAAAAAAATATTGTATAGTTTTCAATTTATTTTTCAGTTTGGTCTTTCCTATAGTTCATACATTTTTTTAGCTCTACTTTGAGTTGAGGGAACATAGCGGGTCAGTGGTAGAACGCTGAATTGCCATACCGAAGGCTCAAATCCGACTGCTGGCAGGCTTTTATTAAATCTGTTAACAGCCGGAGATGGATCCTATGGAGCTCACGCAGCCTCTATAAAGTGGGTACCCAAAATAGGTGGGAAAATCTTGCGGTTGAGCTTGATCTAGGACAACTCACATCCCTGCACAACCGTCGCCCAAGAAACAGTACAATATCAACCAATTACTTAGCAAAATAGCCATCGTGGGTTATAGCGATACAGTTTATATTGAATCGCATTGAGCTCTTATATAGTTTTAGCGCATTTTTTAGTGTTTGTAAGCGAGATTAAAATGTGTACTATACTGGATTAAACATTAAAGGAAACCTCTTCTATTTTTCTTTTATCAACCGTTGGATTATGAAAAATAATAGCATTTTCAGTAATAGGGTGTTTAATGTAAGAAATTGTGAAGTTCGACCCAAACTACTAAGTTTAACCAGACAGCTTTATGTCGGAGAGCCACAAGGTATTGAAGGCGAAGTATGCCCAGTGCACAGTAGCCATTGGAGATGGAGCGAGAAAATAGGAGTAAAAAAAAAGACTGTTACTGTTTTCACTAAGCGAGTGGGATATTTTAACGAGTTCTTTGCCTGTGCTAATCCCAGCCAAGTAATAAATATTAACCAGGCCCAATAGATCTATTAAAGAATTACCTGGAACTCGTCAAACGCATGATAATACTTGGGCGCCGAGGTTTTAATGGATCCCGTTTTATTGTCAATTAGAGCTAAAAGAAAATTAAGTTATAAATATTCCTTTTAAAAGAAATATATCAGAGTCTAGTCTATATTTTATGTACGGAATTCTCAGGGTTCCATTAAAATAAACTGAATAAACAAACGTTTTAAATCTCATCTAGCAGCTTAAATTAATGACATAATTTATTTAATGTTTTACACTCCAGTTTATAAAAATGTATGAAAGAAAATTAATATATAATATATATAATTCTATTGCACGTGTGTATGTCACTGAACTCCTTGTATGCGTTTGTGTGACGCCCTGGATGGTTTATCAGCCCGGCAGATGGCGCTGCAGTCGGTATCTAGGTTATTTATCTATACTGCAACTAAACGGCTGGATCGACTTGAATGAATTTTTGTATATGCATTCATTCACTCATTTCGTTTATGTATTAATTCAATGGATTTAATTTTTTTGTAATTTAAATTTATTTAGTTACTTTTGGTGGCCGAAGAACTTGGAAATTTTCGGAGTTATTTCACTTTTTGGCCTGTATCTCCTAATCGGTGCGTTTTAGGGAAAAACATAAAGGAACATTTTTAACGAAGATTGAATTTGTTACAATTTGGGCCCAAATACAGCTCCGTAGGTCTAACAGATCCTGAGTTAAGTTCCAATCATATAATAACTAACCAGAATCTTAGCTCTATCTAATCTAGTCTATAAAATTGTCGTGTCACAGTTTTTGTAACAAAACTCCTTCGAGACGACTTGATTCTTATGAAATTTTGTGTCTATGTTCAGTAGGTCTGAGAATACGATGTAAACTATTTTTCATACCTAAGTGATATGTGTCGGACCATTATTATAGTGACTTTTGATGTTGCTGCATTTTTAAAAAGTTGTAAGAGCATGTCCGAATAGTGTAAATCCAAGTTCGCAACCGAAAAAACGGACGGGAATAATTTTGGTGGCCGAAAAACTTTGAAATTTTCGGAATTATTTCTTATTTTGGCCTTTATCTCCTAATCGGTGCGTTTTTTACGTTTAAGTTCCAATCATATAATTTTTCATACGTCTAAGTGATATGTTTCGGCCATTGTTATTGATTATGTGTAATTTGAATCCACCAATTATGGAATCTTACACGTTTAGTCATCAAAAATGTCACCGGGAATGTTTTTGAAGCAGCAATGTTGACTGGAATCTTTAAAGGAGAAGTCATCCTGTAGTCTTGTATTCCAATGATACCATCAGAACCCATAACACTGTAAAAAAGATTTCAATTTGATATACGCTTGGCTTTTGCTATAACCATCAACAAATATCAAGGCCAGACAATGTCCATTTGCAGTTTGCACCTAGAACATCCATTTTTCTTCCATGGACAATTATATGCTGCATGCTCACATGTTAGTAAACCATCTAATCTATTTGTATTACCAAAGGACAGATTAAAAAATATCGTTAATCGATTAGCGCTTAATTAAATTGAAATAAATAGTTATAATTTAAAAAATATTATTAGCCATAATTAATAATCAACCATTATATACCTAATTCATAAATCTAATGCTTATATTTTATCAGTTAACAATTTTGTGTACTATTTATTCATTATATACTGTAATTAGATATAAAAACTATTTAATTCATTTTTTCCATGCATTCATTGTTTCTTTAAAATTAAAATTTTAACGTAATATATTTTTTTAAAATATTACAACAGCCACAGTAACGCGTGGCCGGATCGGCTATTATATATTATAGATATTTATATATAATTATAATAAAATTAAGTTAGTCGATAATGGGATTGAGTTAGTCTATCGAATTTCGCTACTAAGATTGAAGAAAGTTGCTGAGTCGCTACGGTAAAAGAAATGAATTGAGTGGTCGTCCTGCGTTTAACCAAAAGAATGTCAGAAATGGGGACAGTGGAATCATAGAAAGCATTGCATTATTTTTTTTATCGATTAGTTTCCTGCTATACCATATTACAGGAATGGTAATAAAAACCTTAAATTTAATCAATTTCAAGAATAGTTTAATTTTAACTTAAGCATGCGTAAATGTTTTAATACTTTAATAAATTCTAGAAAAGTAAAGCCATTAACGATTCCAGCACTGATCCGGAATATTTTTAATTGAATTCGTGCGTTTATATTAAATGTTATAAATAAAGTATTCATTTTAATTTGTTTCTTATTTTTTCATCCGTTAATTGTGAAAAACATGATCCTGTAAAATAATAACTATATTTATGTGTTTTTCCCTTATTTAATTACTTTTTTGATAATTATTAACGATATGTGAGTTGTTAAATCTTACTGTAATTTAAAATTTACTTAGTTTTACCCCATCATATCCTAGGGTGAAAAGATTTAACTTTTCTTTAAAAAACACAACCAATTACGAATAATATGATCTTCGCTGGATAGCAGTATAGTATATCATCTTGAAGTCTTGATGGGTTCCGTCAGAAAGTTTGCTTTCATCATAGTTTGATATCACCTAATATTTTGTCACTATAAACAGTACAGTCTGTACCATGTATTGAATCCGAGACCCTTTCAAATGTTGTAGTGGTATAGGCTTTTTTCTCACTATATATAATATTAATCTTTCATTCATACATATATATTAAAAATAATATACAAACATCTACATAAATAATGTATAGATTTACATACTTATAGATAGATATTCGCATATAGCTTTTTGCATTTTTGTATTTGCATTTAACTATTTTTGTGACGTTAAAGAGTCAGTATTTGGATAGATGACCGTTTACTAGCCGATTTATATTAGCCTCTAATTCTAATTAAATAGCCTCTCTTTCTTTATATTTATAAATAGTTTCATTGATATTTCGAGCTACTATTTTGATATGTTTGAAAACTGACTTTGTTCAATAGTTCCATTCCGAACCAAAATCCGTTAAGGTGTTAATGCGAATACAGAAAGATAATAACAATAAAATTTATGTCAAGAGGTCGTAATGTGTCATAGAAAAAGGGGAGAGTATAAAGGGTGTCCAAAATATCCAAATTCCAAGCCAAACGTTAATAGTAAATTCATGCTGAAACCTATTCTCTCTAATAGCTCTGGGATTTTCAAGAGCCCATACATGATAATTTCTTTGATTAACAATTCCTCCTCTTGTAAAGGTAGCTTCATCGGTCCATATTTTTAATGGTAATAAATTATCATCGCGAATTTTTTCAAGAAACCAGTTACTAAAATTCAATCTAATGCAGCAGCGTATTCAACATTAGAATATGTATGCGGCATTGTGGCTGATGCTATTCACACAAAAATATCTGAGTAACTGACTGAAGACTGATTTAGGAATTATAATCCTAGAAGGAAGCCAAAAGGTAAACAAATAAAAGAATGTAAAGGATAACATTAAGTGTTTACATATCTCACTGCCTAGCCTGACGAACTTTGAAAGGTGATAATCGCAACCTGTAACATTTTTGTTTTTTTTCTTTTTTGCGATTTTCTCTAAAACTAAGCAAAAACGAGCAAATCTCTAAAGGACTTTTTGTCTTAGTTTTTTGGTCCCCTATATGTTCCTGAAGTTTTGCCATTTACATTCGGGACACCCTGTATATAAATATAACGGAAGGGAAGTGGGAATTAGTAACAACGTAAAAGAATTTAATTATAATTTATTTGATTGATCGAACCTGGGTCTCTAGCCTCTCCTTGGTGAGAGACCCGGGTTCTAGTCCTGGTCCTGGCCATATCTTTTCTTTTCAAATAAAATATTTAAAAGAATTTAAGGATTTTTGAGTAAATTAAAAATGTGGGAGTAGGTGGAGGAAGGATGAGGGTCGATCTTAAGATTGATAGCGGATTAATCTAAATTGATGTGGATGGTTTCAGAGAGGATGTGTTTATCATGGTTGGGAACAGAAGCGTAGGCCAAATAAGTCTTGACTTATTTGGTGTTTTCTTGAATGCACCACCCAACTATCTCCATTCTCCATTATATCATCCGGTCAACTATTTTCCTCTCTAATAATTATAACTGTTTATTGTAATATTACTAGTATTATGGGGGTAATAATCATATAATAATTATTGATAGGGTAATAATTATATTATTATTTGTCCCTGTTAATAGTTTGATTAGAAATATTCCCTTAGCAAGAAACAGATGTTCGTTTCAATTGGAGCTTAAAGAAGCTATCTATCTGCAGCTGTCATTGGAGAGAGAGTAGAGAACAGGACTCCAAGGGGATTTGCATCGCGAATCAGGTTGCTGCGATATTTGTGCCAACCAATTTGCACCGAACATTATTCCCGTTCAACTGACCAGCCTCAGAACCTGAATGACAACAACCTGGTACGCGCATCGCGGAAAGTCCAATTACTACCTTACTTGAAATGCATTTGAAAAGTTTCTGTTTTTTTGTATAAGTGGAATTCCATAGTATCCAAATAAATATAAAATTGTCTTCATTATTAATTGTAAAGAAAGCTACTAAAATAGCTCAAATGTATAGGTTTTATAATTTATTTTATTTTTTTATTAATTGTTATAATTTCAAACATTTTTATTTTTGAAGAGAAAAGATATGGAAAGGGCCGGGATCAGTGAAAAGAATGGATATGTCTGACCGAGGTACGAACTAGAATAGCTCAGTTGGCAGTGCACCACGTCGGAAATATGGCAGACCCGGGTTCGCATCCCGGGCATGTTATATCTTTTCTCTTCAAAAATGAAAGTATAGGTTTTTACTTTCAACTATTATCAACTACATTGTACAACTTCTTAATAATAGTGTGTATATATAATCTCCATCATATTTACAGAGAGAAACTCAACTTAGTTATATTTCAACACATAATAAATCGAATGTTTAAATGAAGTTTTATAACGTTGATTGATTCAAAGTCAACGATTTCAACATTTTCAATAATTTCAACGATTTATTTGAATGTCACCATTCAAAGATTTTTATATATATAGATACGATTCCGGTTATTTGATACATGATAAGACTGAACTCAGATTCTATTAGACCTACAGAGCTGCGGCTGGGCTCAAATTGTAGGAAATTTATAAACGTACCGATTAGGAGATAAAAGCCAAAAACTGAAATAACTCCGAAAATTTCATGTTTTTTCGATCTTTAATCGAAATAAAATATAGCCTATATTTTAAGTTGGGCAATGTTACGTATCTCTGCCAAATTTCATAATAAGGTACAAATTGTTACAAAATAACCAAAATCAAAATAACCTCCAATGTTCTCCTCTCAAAGCCGTTACCTAAAATGCATACATATGTTCATTGAAAATTTCTTAGGTAGTGAGCCAACATAACGCTTAGATAATAATATTTCAATAATAGGAGGTAGCTATAAACGGTATTTTTTGTGTTGTTTAGACTGTCTCTATTTAAAACAATGTACTCATTAGATCGTATAAAATAGTAAAACTGTACTAATCCTTACCTTAACTAGAAAGTGAAATTTAAAATTCAAACCTGAAAAGCACTCTACTAAAATTTGTGTTTTCCAAACTTCAAATGAATAGGCGATGTCAACAACATTATAAATTAAAAGTACACAGTATTATGTCATTACAATTTTCTTAATGATAATTGGTTTATATTGTACTACATCTATATCGAATTGGCAAATTTAACTTAATAAATTCAATTTAAATGTTAGCACTTTCTAATAAAAAAAATAACAATGAATAATGCATGAATAGTACTATACTTACCATTTCTAATTTACATCTTAAATTTGCCGAGGATGGTTATGTAATTGATTTCTATAAGTTATTTAGAGAAGAAGGAAACATGAACAAACTTGATTGGTCAACTAATTTATTGTGTGAATGATTGATAGATATAATTTGGGTCTTGGGCTAATATAACCACTCAAAATAAAGGAGTATTCGCGCAGGAAAAAAACATTTTTAAGAAATTAGTTATCTACATAAAGTTATTTGAAACAGTTTCTATATAAAATAAGCTAAAATTTACGATTATTTCTTTAGTCGGTCATTGGCTTCGTAATTATAAATATATGAATACTTAAAGATTTTAGAATAGGAATCAAGTATCCAAAAGTTTTCCGAATAGACATCTTTCATAGAAGTATAAAGAACTACAGAAGACAACAGATAATTAACACTAGGTGCGTGTAATTAGAAGTACAAGATATAATTATCAGGCACTAATTAATGACATGTATAACTCAAGGATAATTACCAGTTGCAAATGCCGTATAGCAAGGTATCTCACACCTTCTATACATTTTCCACACACTATACATGAATTGATTTTATTAAAGTAATAGGTTCAATGATTAATTAATTTAGTTTTATTAATGTATTTTCTAATATGAATTGATTTCTTTAATTAACATGGTTTACTTCTTGCTATGTATTTTCTCTTTTCCCACACTGAAAATAAATATTTTAATTAGAAAGTTATATACCAAAGCCAATCACTCAGAATAATATCAACTTTACTGATATCCAGCGATATTTGTAGTTTTTTTAATTTACTTAAAATATTATATTTATCAATTCTTATAATTATTTTACTATGATTTTTAAGCATGCATAAAAAATATCGCTTTACATATTTGTCACCAAGACAGTTATATTCAGGTATAGGGCATTACTGAAATATAACGTCAGACAGATATAGGTAACATGGGTTTGAACATTTTTACATATATGTGATACAGTATTATTTATGTAGTTGCCAAATTATATTTAAGCAGCTGATCTACACAAGTCATAGAACAATAAATAAATTCACCCTTGTAATAACGTGAAATTATACTAATATATTAATTATTTGTCTGTTCTATAGATCAGTAAAGTTGATAATAAAATGGAAAAACCAAGAACATTAAATCAATAATTGTTTACTTGTTAGTATATTTTTATATACTATTATTTAGATTAGTTATTTTAATTAGCTTATATATACCTTAAATTGTTTCGGTTATTATTTAGTTCCTCCAGCATTCGTATATTTTCTTCTAGACCAGGTGGGGAGATTTAATAAAAAAAGATCCCATTTATCATCAGTAATCATACATGTCTATGATTACCAGTATATTAATTTCGATTATGTTGATTTATTCATCGTTAAGTGATATTCTAAAAAAAATCAAAGTATATACAGCTTGACAAATCGCAATTGTTTTAAGACATTTCGTTTGATCATTAAAGCGTGAAACATACACTCCTGTAAGTTTCACACTAATAAAAATATATGGATGACGTATGAGTATATTTTCATATGCTGGAAAGTTTTGCATATTTTCTAAATAAACATACAAATACAAATATTATATCAGTATTTCTTTAATTTCCTTATACTGATGAGAACTATTAATAGAATATATAGTAAGAAATAGGGAAATAAGGTAAAGAAAATAATGCTGTATATAGAAGACATTAAAGTGAAAAAAACCTTTGTTTATCATCACGCTGATGAATAATTCACAGATGGATTGCATCAACTAAACAAACTCTTAAAACCCTACGCAAAATTTTAAAGAGGGATTTGTTTGCACTGGTATTTCTCTGGCTTTGCCCTTCATGTACCACTTCACCGGTGGGACAAGACAAGTAATGGTTATAGAATATTCAGTTTTCACAAACGAATTTTGTTCATATTTTCCGCTCTTTTAAGTACATTTTTCGTTAATAAAATGTTTAGGTTCAAGCTAAAAATCATTAAAATACGTTAACGACGGCTTGATTTCGCTCAATTAAACGATTAAAGAAGTATAGAAACAAATCCGCCATAGTATTATAATATTATGGAACCAAGAAGTCCCATGAACCAGGGAAGTTTATAATACAGAAACAAAAAGAAATAAATAAATTATATATATATATATATATATATATATATATATATATATATATATATATATATAAATGTATGTGAGATAAGATTTGTTGTTAATCGATATACTTTTCAAAGTATTTTCCTAGCACATTCAAACCATTGATTCTAATTTACTATTCTGAATACAACATCTTATTTAAATTTTAGTAAATAAAGCAAATTTGAAGACAAATAAATCCGCGCCTCTTGATATACTTGGAGCTCATTTCCTGTAAGCAGTAAATATATTTTTACATATATTTTCTCAATTTATGTATTATGTTTTTAAGTGTTACACACCCCCACATCATTTGAATAAATTTATTGTTTAATTGTTAGTTTAATGACATTTTTAACGTTTTACTTATTAGTGTTTAATTTATTCCTTTAAAGAGGAGAATATGGTTTTTGCAGTTAAATCCTTTATAGTTCAACCAAGTAATGGAAATGTAAATTTGAAATATGTGTCTGTACTGATTCTAGTTGTCCGCATTCTTCATAATCAAAAATCATTTTTATCTCTGGAAAATATTTATAAGTCAAATTTAAGAAAAATGAGAGAGGGAATCTTATTTTTAATTTCACTTAATAAGATCGCAATGACATCTGTGTTTGTATATTTTTTCTGGTATGATTTTTTTTTTGTCATTAAGAAAGAAAATATGTAAGATTTCTTTCTAAAAATCAATTTCTTTAAATATACCTTCAATAATCTTAAGTAACTAATTTTCAGAAAATCTAATTTTATAAAAAATTATTTATTATCTAATGAATTCATTTTATTTATCCTTGAAGATTTAAAAAATGAGAAATACAAGCAAAAGATTAATTTTTGGTTGATTAGGCAAAACCGCAACACATGTAAGATGTGAGGTATGGTTGTCAAGCGCCTTTGCGCAATATTAATACAAATGAATCGTTTTAATTAACAATAGCAATCTAAAAAATATTATTTTTCAACATTTAATAGTTCTGTTTAGAAAAAGGAAAACTTATATCAATTTTGTAATTTTCATTTTTATTGTTATGCCCTTCCAATAACAAGAACTATTCAATAATTTCTTTGTATTGTTAATACAAAAATTAAAATAATTGATATGTAACGTTGAAAGAAAATAACCTTAAATATAATTATATTTATTTGTTTGTTTAGTTTTTAAACCAGAGTTGTTGGTCTTTCGGGCTACCAGCGCTTTCTAGCGGTGGACTGCTGAACTTTATAGTTCAAACATTCGTCAGTAGGTAGCGCTCGCGCCTCCTTCTGACGACTTGGTCAGAGTGAATTTTTAATAGTTAATTAAAACTATTTTTTATTGCTTTATTACAGATTAAACATTAAACTTCATGATATAAACCTAATATTGTAATAATAAATTAACTAATGACTATTATTTTGTTTTAGATATCCTCCCAAGTTACGACAGACGGATTCAAATATGTATCATATTCAGGTAAGAATAGAAAAATAAATTTATATAAATTAAAACTTCAAAGTTAATTAGGGATTTTTTAATATCTCTATGGTAGCATTTATTAGTGTTCTAACTTTTCAATTTATTGTACACATAAATATTATTAAAATATGTTACCATATATTCTTTTATTTTTTTATTTTTATTAATGATTTGTATGGTTTAGTATTTAAGAAATTTAAAGCTACAGCCAGAAAATTAAGAAAGATTTAAAAAAAAATTTAATGATTTATGTAAATTGTCTTATAATTTTTAAGCAGTTTTGATAATTTTTCAGTATACAATTTATATGTATTTACATTCAGTTATGAAAGAGTGAATTTCATACCTAAATCATTTTTAAATTATTTTGTGATTTAATTAAGTTTTATTCCACAGTTCATTCGATTAGAACAATAGCTAACAATAACAGCACCTTGTAATTCGTTATTATTTAATAATAACGGTGTTTATTTTTCTTTTTACGTTACATGTTATTAACTATATATACATAGGTACGATTTGAATTCGAGTTATCCTAGAAAAAGTATTTATTTAATTTTTCTTTTTTTCATATCTTTTTATCATTGTTATTTCACTGTTTTCGATTCCAATCCACAAAAAGGGGATAAATTCTATTTTAATACCTTTTATTTAGCATTGTTATTAGTTAACGTTATTATTTAATTTAATAAATTTAAAAATTATACATTCACTTTTCTCACTTCTTAATAGTTACAGGTTATATATAACAGCATATTATTTTATTCTAGATTTATGCCCTAGACATTGTGGTACCAGGTTTAGGTTATGGCTATTTTGTATATATATATATATATATATATATATATATATATATATATATATATACAATATATTATTATATATTTCTTCTTTATATTAGGTATCAGATCTAAAGGTTTTGGAAGAAATGGGCAAAAGATCAATATTTCGTGAATTTTCGTTTTTCTTTTATTCTTGATGTGTCGGATATATGCCAAATTTCTGTTAACAGTAAGGTTTAATCGTTTGATTTCTGGGTTCAAAGATTTTCTAGATATATCATGACAAATCAAATCGAAGAGCGAAAAAATATGTATTAGTATAGGTTTCGGTTAAGCAATATTTTTCTGTTATTTTTATTTATTAAGGTCATTTATATGAAGCTAAAGTGCTCATCAGAGAAATGCAGAATTTGATCGTTTCCTAAAAATGTTATCTATGATTTACACTCCTCTCAACATTTGTTTCGGAGACATTCGAATTAACACGTATGAAGTAGAGCAGTGGAGTGAATGACTTATGACCATGGAAGTACTTCTGCTGGGAAACATGTAATGATAGAAAAGTTGAAGTCATAGCAGTTAGTGGAAATCTGTGAGGAAAGGTACAAATAAAGAATAACAAAAAGTGTCTTAAACAGAAACAAAAATAGCTAAAATAATTATTGGTTAAAATAATAAATAACTTTGTTCATATTATGAATATATGTTAATTAATAACTATTCTATAGTAGTTATATTATTCACTTTAAAATGATATATTTAGGCAGAAACGGATACACTTAGATAGAAATAAATAAATATATTTATTTATATATTTGTATAATCGTACAAACAGGGATTAAAGAAATGTATATATAGTAATTAATGATAAAGTCAATTATGATCGGGTTTCTCTCAAGGAACATACTATTTTCTATATTTAATCACATCTATATATGTGGGTTGTTGCTTAGTCAATATTTCTATAATACTTATCATTGAAATTCATATAAGATAAATTAACGTGAGCAAGTTTTGTAAGCATTAACTTTTGCGTTTCTTCAAACATTTGCAGATTTTATGCTGATCTAGTTGGTTATTGTTTGCTTCACTGAAGAAATTGAAGAATAGAAATTTTGCATTCTAGGAAAGGAATGAAAACAATAGTTATATGATTTACGATTTAGGCATGAACAAAATGAATGATGAAGGTTATTTCCTTCTTATTCCAGTACCAATTGTATTATCCCTTCTTCTACTTTCTCACAGATGATATTTCACAATATGATCATTATATTTTATTGTCTAAAGTTGAAGAAAAATCGGAAAAGTGCTATAACAGGTCGCTCTCAGTTTTATCGAATCCAAACTCTTACGAAAGCGCAAACTAAAACAACTTTCCAGTTTTCTTGAAAAAGTTGTAAAAAATAGGTTTATAGAAATTAGTTGCCTTATTTATCAAATTCACATGCTCAAGTCGATTGTTTGTTTTTAGTTTACTAGGAATCGAAATTATCGATGGTGTCAGATCACCCTGATGGTTTTTATGAACATTCTTAAAATACTCTGTTTTATTTTAAGGCATAACACATTCCTAGAAAAAATAGCTTCATGCAAACATACTCAAAAATGAATGTATAACTCATATACATAACAGTTTAAAAGACATGAAATTCCTTAAATTTCCCGAATTTAGAAGAAATATCGTCTCTACAAGCTAGAGGAAAATTCTATAAATGCTTTATGAAACTGTAGCTTTATTACGTTGGATACTTTTACAACTATAACATATGCACATTCTTTACATTACTTTTTCCACATGCTCTCATCTAATCAGGAAGATTTACCGATCAACTAGATGGCCGTATTTTTTTTTTTATTCTTTCTTTTTCCTTTTTATATTTTTGTTGATTAATACAGATTTATAAAAAAAACATTTTAGAAATTATAAAGTAACTTTAATTTAGTACTTTATAAAAATCTGAAATCTGATAAATCGAAAATATTCATAAGATATGATCTAAAATAGAAAACCTAACTGCGCAACTGACAAATTCATGTCAATGATTAAGTTTAGAGAAAAAATTGTACATAAAGTTGCGATAAGTCCGTTAAGTTGACACACATTAAATAGTGCTTTCTATGGAGAGTCACATTTGAAGCCTTGGGTTATTGTGAAACTGAAAGCTATAGGTCGGATTGATATTATATTACAACTTGAAATAACATGTCATATGTTCGACATCTATAGGACACAAAGGAAATTGAATCTTTTCACTATCGGCTCTTTTCAGATCATCTTGACAGCCAAAAGATTTACAATAGTTTCTTGTTTAGTAATTTACTACAATTGTTATTACTTTTTCGATGATATAAAATAGATTGTTTATTAGAATATGATTTTTTTTAATTTTAAAACTCATGTCAGAGCACAAGATCGACTGAATATAGAAAACCTAAGAGATAAATTTAAGTTTTTATAATTTTTTGTTAGTTGTTTTAATTTTTTAATATTTTTATTTTGAAAAAAATTAAAATATTTTCTCTTCAAAATAAAGATAAATTTAACATTTCTTGAACCTTAATTTGGAATGATGAATCAAAATGAAAAACACTATATCATTAGTGCTTAACTTAATATGAATAGAAAACAGGATATTATTTCAATGAATACGTGTGTGTGTGTGTGAGCATTAATGAATGATACAACAGTAGAATTCATTTAAATTTAGTACAATTCAGCTAGAATATGGTTTAAGTTTAATTTTCAGACTATGATGAAATATTTACTTTATTATAGAAAATCATGAAAGTAACCTATTTGCCTTTTTTATGGCTTCATATTTAAAATTTTTATTTTATTAATATCATTCCTTTATACCAATATTTTTATATTATTTTAAATACCAAATCAAATTTTTGTGGAAAAAATTACGGAATGTTTTGAATATTGAGATAAATAATTGCAATATAGAATTTTAATAACCCGTGTGGTTTTCAGGTTTTTATAATAGATCCTTCTTTTGCATTTAGTTTTTACATGGTTTAAAAATGCAATAATTTCGAGATATTTAAAGTAAAGCTTTGCATAACTTTTCTTATTACTTTGTTTTGCGTTCGCAAAACACTTCTTCTGGTTTTATAGCAAGATATGCTTTAACATCAAGAATTTCCTTGCCTCTTTGCTGTATTAATATTCATACCTAGGTTGATATACTTCTAATAATAGTTATCATAGAATTATATTTATGTCGATGTGCTATAGTGTCGCTATCGAGGTGAGGCGACCAGAAGCTCTAACGGTAAATTTATACCTCCTCCACGGGACTTGGTGAGGTTGCCATATGGTCCATAGCAGGATACCTGTACCGCTAGGAGACAGTCTCCATCTTAAGTCTTCCATCCTCCAGATTTATGTCCTCTGGAGTCTTCTCCATACTTAACCACCACCTGCTTCTGTTATCTTGAGAACTCAGTAGCTAGTCTATCTCGCTATAAAATTAACCGTAATATTATTTTTAGCTCCTCAAATTCCGTCCCCCCCCCAAAAAAAAAAAATACAAATACTTCAACAAAATTAAAAGAAAGTTGTTTTTCGTAAACTATCATATTAAATACATGAAACATTTACAAAAAAATTGTACCGCTCCTAATCACCTTAATTTTTTAGTTAATTGTGCTTATTACCATATAACTAAACATGGTGAATAAACTACATATCTGAGGGACAATAATATGTGATCAGATTGCACTAAGCTGGTCGTTGCAAAAAACTGATGTCATAATTGCGTCCTATTAGTTACTGTTGATTTAGGACATTAACTAATTGGGCAGTTTAGTGCTGAATAACTTTCTTTTGAATTTTTACGGAAATCATTACTCTTTGAGAATAATTTGAAAAGGGTAAGCTTAATTCAAGCAATTGTCCAATTAGTTACTGATCTCGTGAAAAGTGCTAGGGCTAACTAAGTAAGTGTAATAATTCACCTCTATTATTATTGTGAAGTGAACATATGCATGCACTTGTGTCGTTGGTCTATCTTTAAAAAACATGGTAAGTTTTATTAATGTTGCTAAACAAATTTTCATTATTTTTTAGGCTAATCAAGTTGTCGTTTGCGTAGTGATTAGTTGCTGTGTGCCCCCCTTAGTCCTAGCCTTAAAAATTGAGTAAGATATTTTTTAAAAATTAAAAACACAATCGCTATACAAATAAGTCATGTAAGTAGGAGGAAAATTATTTTATTTTTAAATGGCCCACGCATAACAAAAGGGCACGTGCCCCCCCCCCACCAGACCGTTGTTTGTGTACTGTGGAAAATCCATTCATGCACATACTTATGAGCAAATCGTGTGATGATAGTTGTTAAAATAACATTAGCGAAACTATTGTTTAGATATTTAATAAGCCCTTCTATAAATACTACAAGTCTATTTCTAAGTTATTGTTGATTTTTTTGCCCGTCTGCCCATTGTGCTCCCCCCCCCCCAGAAGAAAATCTTGGATCCGCCCTTGGGCCCAGGTGTGTATATATTATCAAAGTCTTTTTCTGGATCATCTGCAAAAATTAAATTTAAAATTTAATTATAAATTAAATATATAATCGTCCAAATAAAATCGGCAACATGTGGAATAACATTTTACATAATAATTTTACTGATATGCGTTTTTAAACCCTAGTGCTGGGCTCTTTTGAATTAATTCATAACGGGCGATGAAGGTTTATAATCGCTTTTATAATTTAGCAAGAGATATGATAAGTTGTTTTCCATTTTAGAAAACATTTGATGCTGTCTAAAATATAAAACTTCGTGTTGTTAGGTAAAGTTTAAAAAACTTACGTAAGCCAATGTGATGTTTTTAAAAAAATACATTTATTGCTAAAACTTTAGTTCTTCAAATTAGTTGAAATCAAAGGAAAAAAAACAAAGTTCGGATAATTGTTCATCCTTTCTTATGTTAAATAAATTCAATACTAAATAGACTGATTTACTTTTAATCTAATGGTTACTAATCACCCGAATTCTGAATTACCCTTAATGATTATATACTTATTGTGTGGGTTTGCTGCTAAAGAAAAACAAGAAGGGCAAAGTGTACAAATGACAATTTATTAATTATGTTAAAACCCATTTTATCGTTGTTATTTTTTTGATGGTGGATACATTTTTTGTTTTAATAACATACTAATACTCTTGCTTAACTATAAGTTCTTTTTAAATAGAGTATAAAAAACTTTTGAAATGTCTTTCAAAAGCATGATTAATCAAAAGTTACACTCTAATCCTTATCAACAATAATATATTGGTGAGCTACTAAAATTTATGTTTTAGTCAATAAAATCTTATATTCAATACTTAAATGGAGTTAAATAATTAACAATGTGATAATCACTAAATTTGAGCAAAATATGAAAGTGTTGTTATGTGATGCAAATATTAATTAATTTCAAAAATATAAGTCGTATCGTATCTACGTATTATCATTTACTTTTGATATTCTGAATAGACAGGAATTGTTTCCATAATTGAAACAATTACCGAGAGGCCTCAATAACCTTTTCTACTACGAAATACATAAAAAAAAATACGTTTATAACACAATAAATAATACGTTATGTTTTATATATATATATTATTATTATTATTATTAAAAATACACAACGAGAAAATATAATTAGTAAAGATAGCCCGATTGGGGAAATAATCAAGATAGATTTTATTTTTAAATCCTAGGTAATTATATGTTCCGAATTCTATTTTATATTGTACAGAATATAATGCAAGTTTTGCAGTACAGTGCAAAGTTTAGTGTTTTTTTATTTTAAAAATTTAATTACATCACAGCACAATTACTTTTCCTTCTCTGTGGATTTTATGGTTGTGAGTGCAATAAAAGAGATATACAACGTAAAACCCCCAATAAATGAAGTTATTTTTGAATTTACATTTTGAATTTTTTACATTTGAAGTTAGTTAATTCATTAGGATTTTTTTTTTTTTTTTGGCTGTTAACTTTTATTAGAAAAAAGGTTGAGGTAGCTGAGGTAGCTGAGTTGGTAGAAGGTTCCAGTTTCAAATCCAGTTAGTTAACATGATGGTGTGACGAACCTCCTTGGGCTCGCGCACCTTCTGTAAAGTCATTGGGGGAAACCAGGTGGTTTTCACGCTCAAAACACGGACAAATCACATCTCTGCAAACTCGCTGTTCTAGAAACTGTACAGTCTCTACCATGTACTGAACTCAAAACCTTTCATGGGTTGTAGTGGTATACATATTTTTTTACAAAGGTTGAAATATTAGTTATCTTTGTCACTATTTCTACATAACTGTATTCAAAAAATGTCTGCTACCAGTAAAGCCTAATAAACTTTTTTTTAATAAATTTTACTTAATAACCTTACCAAGTATTACTCATCAGTTTCAAAGCTACTCACTCATCAGTCTAACCGACATGACTTTCATAACAAAGTTCACTGTTTGGCCATCTACTCGTCAGTGACAATACAGTTGATACGTTTTTAAAAACATATATGATTACAACACAAGGACACAACGGTTTTGATTTTGCAGTTTCTTTCCGAATCCGATGTCATAAGGCGATATTGTATGACGAGGTATGATTGTCACAATAGCCCATAATGCTGGGTCGAGGTACTCGCGGATTCTCCTGAGACGGATTTCATGAGGACTTAGTTCGAGGCAAAGAATCCACAACAATGGCAAGCTCTTCGATATTTGCATTTGAAATTGCAGTCGTGTGCATCCCAGGCCGTGATTGGGCTCCCGTTACCCCGGCTATTATACCATTATCGGGAAGAAGGCAAGATATTTATATTCGATTGTTCTTCTGTTTTATATCCGCGGTGGTCGCCTTTCCTGGAACCTGCAAATCCTGGAGGCTCCTATATAGCCAATGCGGGAGGAATTTTAAGTAGCAGAGGTGCTCATTACCATGGCGATACGGGTGGATCCGACTTCATTCTTCTTTTCTTCATTCTCAGCCTTGATGTTAGCTCTGGAACGGGAGAAATAAATCATCCGTTGCCATCCAGGCATCTAATAGCCCTGTGAATTAACAATACGATTGTTTAATATTATGTATCAATAGGATACAATAACGAAAATCCCAACTACAGAGTTAAGATTCTCTGAAATGAAGGTAAAACCAACCAGTAAAAATTTCGCCGATTGGCGTTCTAGACATATTCATTCTGGCCATATTTACCGTAAACAGTAAACCTTTAACATAAATACCAGTAAACATAAATCATATAATTATATGTATTTATATCATAATTAAAAATAATTTCAAGTGTGGGGTGACTTAGATCCTATGCCGATTTTATTTGGACTATCCTATATTTATTTATTTATTGATTAGATAATTTCAGTTAACAATTATGTTTTGTGGATAATCAAAACTAAGTTGGAAAATATAGAAAAATAAAATATGATAGTTTTGGAAAAATCACTTCATTTAAAAAAATGTTGTAGTGAAGTAAAAATTAGATTTGTAACTATATTAAAAATTGTTATTGATAATAAATAAATATTTAATCAGTGATTAAGGCGTTGGAACCCAATCAATTTCCAATTTATGTAGGCATTGTAGACTCGTGTACCGAAATGGGTCCGACTTTAGTAAAATAATTCCCTCTCGATAGAAAGAAATTAGCCAAATGGGCCATGGCTAGACCGTGGTACCTTACAAGAGAGCATTGAAAATGTCAATGCTAGCGGGAATTAACCTTTATAATGAGTGGATTTTCCCCCCCATGAACCCCCAATTAGTCTGAATTTGAATACTTTTACTCCCGGTTATGATCTGTCATGATCTGACCTGAAAAAAATTTGTAGGAATCGTTGTTACTTTCAGTTGTTGATAGAGCCTATCAATTATAAATAAATAAAATGGCTTGATGCCGGTACCACCAATCTCCGTTTACAAACCTCCGTCCACGGAGCATCGCCCAAACCAAAATCAGCCAGATCACTCTTAACGCAATCCTCCCACCTACGCCTCGGTCTACCCCTCAGATGCTTCCCAGTCGGTAAAGCGAGTATTGACAACTTAGGAATTCAATCACTAAATATTTGGTATGGTGAATCTTGTATTAAGTTGTAGTTATTTATTCAATTATGATTATTATGTTTTTTTGTTGGATATATAACATTCTTTTTATATATATTAGCATTTTATCTTAGAAACAATGCAGTATCTACCACGTACTGAATTCATAACCCTTCTTGGATTATACAGTTTGTAGTAGTAATTTTTTTTTGTTTTCACATCCTCCAAACTTTTATTTACAATATATTACAAATAAATATATATATATATATATATAGTAGTAATAAGATTAACAAATACATATACGAGGTGTGGCTATTCATTAACGAGATTGACGTTGCAATAAAATTTATTTTTATTTTATTCATTAATACTAACTATCACCTTCAATATACACCCCTTCTCTATCCATACAACGCTCTATGCGAATTTTTCATTGTTGGAAACAGTGCTGGAAGTCATATTCTGTCAGCTCCTTCAGGACGCGTGCCGCTTTCTCTTTTACTGCTTCCACGGACTCAAATCTCGTCCCGTTTAATGAAGATTTCACCTTAGGGAACAGATAGAAGTTACACGGTGGAACCTCCTGACAGATAACGCGGAATGAGCTGGCGCAATGTCTTGGTGGAGAACACTTCCTTCCACTTTCGGGCCGTTTTTCCTTACTCGTTCACGTAGTTTTGCAAGTAACTCAAGGTAGTAGTATTGATTAATAGTTTGACCTTCAGGAACCCAGTGAAGGTATACAATCCCATGAATATCGAAAGCAAAGTAAGTCTGGTTATTTAATAGCCACACCTCCTACATATGAATCATTTTATCCCGTTATCTTTCTCTATAAGTATTATTTACTGTATACAACACTGGTCATACATCTGACTATTGGCAGACAGCTGCCATAGCTCTATGAAGGGAAGACACTCCGCTAGCGAGCTATAAGTTACCCCAACCCCACGGTTCGACTCACATCAGTATTGTCTCAAAGAGGGTAACGACCCCCGCACCACCGCCTTTCATGCTACATTGGCTGCCTGGAGGGGTGCGTCTCCGGGTGTCTTCTCAGGAGTGCTTCTCATCGGTCATACTTCAAGAGATGACCTTCGATGATTGTGAGTGGATCTGTTCATAACTTCATTTAAGAAATCAATTTGATATAAAGGCTTATATATTTTTTTTAATTAGTCCATAATAAATTTTATTACCTTGGGTAACATATCTTTGACACTTGATTGACGAAGATTATATACTATTATATTCTCGTTGTAAAATATTAGTTGACCTTATGTATATGTGAGGAAGAATATAGTCCGGGTTGAGGTCAAAAACATTCTCCCTATATAAGAGAATTTTCTTGACCTCTGTCCGGATCATTTTCTTCCTCATATTTTTACTAACCACTTTATTGACCTAGTAGCATGGAAATAACTTTCAAATCCCCACAAATGGTCCATTTATAGTCAGAGTAGCCGAGCTTATCAAGAACAAACTCAAGATTTTCCTAGAATTCTTTCAAATGGACTGAGGATCCAACAGACACAGAAGCAGATAGGTTACCATTGTGAAGAAGTACAGCTTTCAAACTCCTTTTTGATGAATCAAATAAGAAATTTTCAGGTGAAATTAATTGCTTATCTAGGGGGTGATGGAATTTTTTCACTACTTTTTCCGTAATCAGCACAAAAAATGCTGTTAAACCCACTAGTTAAATATGCTACAATTTTGTCACCGCAGACCTATGTTATTACTAATATAATTTTTAATGAAATAATTATTGAAAAAACTGCCTTTTGCCTTTAAGTTGTTGAATCATATTACACAATCAAAGCTAAATATTGCTTCGATTTGCTTGGCCTACTTTATTTTTAATGTTATTTATACATCAACAAAATAGAAAAAAAAATTATTGTCTCAAAAATAGAAAAAATATTTGGAAACTTTTTTCACTTTTCAGTGTCAACAACATCTACAGTCCCTGGCCATATTAATGTGACCACCAAGAAAGATTATTTTATTTTTATTTTTTCCTAATTTTTTTTATATACTTTCGCGAGTCTTAATAAATTGCTGTTTTAAGTAATGGTAACACTTTTATAAGTTGTTTAAAGTATTTTTTTTTTAGTAATGCCAGCATTGGTTTTAGTACAGCCATTTTGTTTTATGAGTGATGGCGTGCATAATTTGTGTTTGAAATTTTTGTGGTTTTATTGTTTTTTTTCATTAATACAAGTCGGTTCGGTAAGTTTATTATTGATTTATTATTTGTATCATATATTTTAACTATTTTGATAGTTTTTTCCATCAATACATAAAATAGGGTGTAAATAGGGTAACCCCACGAAATATTAAAAAAAATAAAGATTTATTTTCGAAACTATTTTTTTCAATTTCATATTATTATCAGATAACTAACTTAACCATAAAACTAATATTTAAACTCGATTTAAATCATTACACATACAGAAAGATAATGCAAACATGTAACAAGAACGAATCTATCCAGTGGTCACATTAATATGGCCAGGGACTTTATGTGTCAAAGACCATTATATTTTTTATTATAACTTTAAATTCGTATCTTATTTAGATATCAAAATTTATTTTTGGTACCATTCAACTAAAGTACATTTCTGTATTATTATATATATTACTTCATTTATTTATATGGATTGTATTATAGTTTTAATCAATGTAATATTTCTTCTTTCTTATTTATTGAATTTTAAATAAAACCCCACGTATACCTGAAGACTAATAACAAAAAGTTTTCTGTACTTAATATACTCTGAGGTCGAATTTAAAGCATGTTTACAAAATAAGCATCAACAAAAGGTCCTGTTCCTCTGCCATTCCAGGACAATATTTATGGAACCATAACAAGTTAGTCACTCCTCTTCAAAAATCCTTTGAGCTGAAGATACCATCGAAATACTATTCACCATCCTGAATGCTTTCATTAATACGACACATAGTGACACCTACGCGTTTTCGTTTCTTTCTTTATGTCAAATTATACAAAATATAAATAGTGTCTAAAAAGAAAAAAAAATGAAGACTAGACATTTCGTTGTGGTAAAAAAAAAGGTTAAGCCTCTGTTTCTTTTCAAACTGATTTGTTTTTTATTTACAATCTGTGATAATGTCAACATATTATCCATTAACAATAATCATTGTATTAACTGGCTGGAGCAACGAAAAAAACGAATGTAATAATTGTTTGTTTTCTTGGGTTTAGGGGCGTAAACTTACCACTTCTTCACGGCGTTTGCTACGGTTGGAGGTAGTCCATGGATTTACGCATTTCTTAATACGTTTTAATTTATTGGATGGAGGTCCGGAGTACCCCTGAGTCACGATCTCAATCAATCAATCAATTATTAAAAAAAAAACCATGATCTCTCGCAAATGTAATAATTTCGTGCGCTAGATATAGATTATTTTCTTGCTTCTTATATATGCTTTATTATACGTTGTTGTTGTTTGTTCATATAACGTCACTTTATGCTGCTATGGCTAATCGGACGGTGCTACGTTGGGAGCTCTAAATTTTGCCTATCCAGGTTTAATTAGGATAGGGATTTTTAACGAGTACCTGACATCGTACAGGCTCGGGACCCCCGTTTAACGTCCCTTCCGAAGGACGGCGTAACTAAGGATTTTTTACTCCCTTAAAAAAATCCTAGGGCCACCTGCCAGGCTACGAACCCGCGATCTTGGGTTTAGTAGTTTGTTACGCTAACCACTAGACCACAGGTGACCGTTGTTATTGAGTGTTTATATTTAAGTATTTAGTTGTACAAATGTGTATGTATAAAATTAGTATTGAATTGCGTTATTCCTAATATATAAATATATATGTATATATATATATATATATATATATATATATATATATATATATATATATATATATATATATATATATATATATATATTATATATTATATATTTATTTTTTTTTTAATAGCGGTAACAATTTAGTAATAAGTAATTATTACTTTGATACTTTTATTCGTTTCTATATTAGCATTATATATCTATAAGACATAAACTTTAAAATTCGTCCATATCCACCAAACTATTCAGCATTAAGCAACTGATTACAGTTAACATTTCTAGAAATATAAATCCTATTTCATTTACTATAATAATACAAAATATATTTATACTAAGTGTTTAATTACAGTTTCATGCCAAAATATATTTTAAAAAACTCTCTTGGGAAACATTTTTAAATTGTAGTGTATCTATTTCTGTCTTGTTTTGACCATCTATGCACCAAAGTGCATTTATGTATTAATAATATTCAGTAAATAAAAAAAAAAAAATGTGTTAGTGTTTTTCATTATAAATTCGTTTTACCAACTTTTTGATGAACAAATTAAACTTCGTTTCGATAAAAATTTTACTTTCAACCTTAAGGAATTCAGAGGTTACTAAAACATGGTTCGTCATCCTCGAAGACGTCTTCGAACGTGGACTGACTCGAAATGGCTAACTAATATTTGGTTTGAGAACAAATGGAATAAAAACTAAGCCTGTGATGCAAAGGAGGCGTGAAAGTGTTTCCGTACCAAAGCGTTTTATAGTTTTACGTTTCTGTATGCCACAGCCTATTCAAATGTTCTGACGGAATATTTATTAATTAAAATAATTATATATTTATAGACTTCAAGAAGAAAACGGTATTAAAATATACAAATTATTTTTTAATCACAAGTACTGCCTTTAAACTAATTCTTTAACGAAGTACTCCGAGAAGATCAACGTTACACGAAATGTGAACCGGGCCGAGAAGACGTTTCAATTAGCAGAAATAAGCTTAGGTACAAACATGGCCCGTAGCAAGGAATCGTCTTTGTGACACCACAAATGACTTAGTGAGGCTTCGTTTATGTTGTGGTGAGGGGGGGGGGGACGAAGTACTCTATTTTAGGGTCCATTCTCTGATACTGGCGAAGTCTTCGAAGCACCGTCTTGAGGCCTGTTACCAGTCCTAAGTTGTTTGGGTAAGACTTTACGATGTTGTTTTTTTAGCTTTGCTCTTGGCATTACCTCAATTTTATAAGGCTCAAAGATTTAATATTTCTTTGAAATGATTAGTACAATATGGTTCATTTCAAAACCCCAATAAAAATAATTTAAATATTGTAATTTTAAAGAGAAAAGATATGCCCTCAGCCGGGATTCAAACCCGGATCCTTTGTCTCTCCGTGACAGCGCTTTGTCCATTGTTGATTTGCAGAGGACAAATCTTTTCTCATATCCGATCCCAAGACCTCGTGTTCTCGCAATTTGCGAGAGGCTCAAATGGACAGAGCGCTGTCAAGGAGAGACAGAGGATCCGGGTTCGAATCCCGGCCGAGGGCATATCTTTTCTCTTTAAAATAACAATATTTAAAAATAAAAACAGTTGTCTAATAATTATAAAAATTAAAAATAATTTAATATCGATATTGAGTAAAATAAAAAAAAGAACTCAAAAAATTGATATAGGCAACTGAATAAATCATATATTTCAACTTACTTTGGTATTTCAGCTTTATAGACCAATAAATATTTTTCCGTGATTATCAAAGAACTAATGATTCAAACCAATACTTAACTAATTCATACTTATACTACATAATCATGTAAATAAATAACTTAAAAGACTCGATGGTATCATGTATTAGTACACCATAAACTATACCTGAACCCCCTGGCTTATAAGTGGTTCAGTCGATTTTGTCCAAAATGAGTTTGTTGTATTGGAGAGAAGCGGGATGATGTCGTTTTCGTTGTTCGTAAGTGTCTAAGTAATACACAAATGAGAAAGAGTTCTTGCTTATATTTTAACTCCATTTCAAGATAAAGGCTGCCTGACAAAATTCCGCTGCCTTCAATAAACTCATTCTGGCCGAAATTCGACTTGCTACTAGTAGCTAATTATTCACCGGGACTGTAGGTATATCATATTATTTTTGTAAAACTATAAAATTATTATTTGAACAGGTGAACCATAATTTTTTTTAAATGACTTATGGTTTGTTTTCGTTTCCATAAGTTACTTTGCTAACATAGCCGACCTATTCACTTCAATAGATTTTATGCAACAATTCTTTTTGCATCATTTCACTGTTCACAGCCATTTTTTGGTTTAAATTACGAAAGTTGCCATTTGATTCACCTGACCTTTAAAAAATGTAATAGTCCCTAACCTACCTTCCTACAAACCAATCAAAATTTTCCCGAGAAACTGATTCAGTCAAAACTATACAATTAATTTAATGAGTGGTGACTAAGTTGTGAACGTTTTATGATTTTCGATTATTGATTACGAGTTTCCGTTAGCTTATTAAATATTTAACTTAAATATAACTTTACAACCTACTTCTGAGTTTATTCGCTCACAGCAACCGACGAGATTAATCTATTCATCAGAGTTGCCGCAAATTCTTGATCCCTTAATAATTAATAAAAACTCTAGATCATAGCAGATGTATTAATTCGAACCTTACCTACAACATATTCGGATTCTATGAATCGTCAGTGATAAAAAAAATAAGTTTATAACGTTTCGCCAGTGTGTGTTGATGTTACGAAATAGATGATTTTAAAAACGAAACAGAAAAACCTCAAAATTTTTTCGACTCCTTGAAGAAAGATCGTTTTCTCCCTTATCTGATATTCAGAGTGAACGTTCTTTCTACCAGGGATAGAATTACCGAACAGTCATCGCCCGGCAATAGATCATGGCTGCGATGAACCGACGATACTAAGAGGTGTAAGACCCCTGATGACTTTATTACCGAGAAGATTAATAAGGGTCTGATGAAGGATGGGGAAAAAACACCAGAATCGAGATCTGTAGGGTGCGGTGAGGCCGGGGAATGAAAACCTAATACGAGGATTCCTGGGACTGCGGTCAACAGCGGTTCTTTGTTTTGTCTCTTGTCTGATTAGTTCCTGGGCGGTCTTGCCAAGGAGGTACCTCAGGCGGTGAGGATGAAGGAACTTCTATTGTCTAAATACCCTGTGATTTATTGTAAAGGCTGTGTATCATCAAAGAGGACGGATTTCTGTTTCTCAACAATAATATCCTATAAGAATGTATATATTAATACATAGTGCAATACCTTAAATTTAACAAAAAACCAAAAGACTTGAAAAATGACATTAGTTATGCTTTTTCGAATACCCAAAATTATCGATATTTTGCTCGACGATTGCTTTGCACAATATGGAAACTTAAAATGCAAATTGGCAATTAAAACCAGATTAGATAATTAAAAAATATATAATATAAAAAATTATAAAATAAAATCAATATGCCAAAGAACAGTTAGGCATCCAATTATTAAACCTATATTATTTCTGGAGTCAAGACTTTTTTTTTGTTTTATTCATTTGCATTATTTTGGTCCATAACGGGTGCTCTTTCATTTAATCACAGAACTGAATTCTTGATATCTACACCTGAACATAATAATAGCCTTATTTAATTGCACACTTTATAGCTGTAAATCTTACAATTACTGGTTTTGTAATTTTAAAGATGTCATTAAGGATCTTACGTTAATTACTCGAAACCATAACTACGAACTGCTGTTCCAAGAAGCCTCACGAAAAAGGATATAGGAAATAGTTTTCTAATCCCCTTCAGTTATGATGATCGGCGGCTCCTCCTCATCAAGGTAAGTGTCTTCCAAGAAGAGGAGACCTGAAGTTGACCATCTTCCTGTTATCTTCGCGAATGACTTCTGCGGTTGACAGCTATCTGCGAATTGTCCATTAGCCCTTCGACCTTGAGCCGAGGGAATACAAAGACCTGCTTAAGTATTTCTTCAACTTCGAAGAAGCATTGAATACTTTTCGTCCTCTATTTCTGTGCAGCGGAAATATCAACACCTTCTGGGAAAATCGGACTAAGGCTTTAGGAATGTGTCGTAACTTCAGGAGTTTTTTATTTTGTAATAGAGTGTTATTCCCACAAAAGCATCCCAATAAGTAAATAGCTAAAGAAAAAGAAAATTTAAGGGAATGGGGATTTTGGAGAGGCTATCTGAAGGTTTGAATGGTATTATTAAAACTAAAATCTTTAATGTCCATGAAAATGTTTTTGGATTCAGCACGATTGAAAAAATAAATATTTATTTTATTCTCTTAAAGTGGAGTGACTTTTATTTACTCGCTAACAGACTTGTATTTAAACTATTAGCTGCCGGAGATGCATGGGGTCTACGATGCATTCTATGGATTCTAGGTCTATTGTCCTGGGGCTTCAAAATGGGTAATTAGGGGGAGGGAATCTGACGGTTGAGTGAGCTCTAGGGCAAATCATCTGCACAAACATTGTCCAGTCTCTACCATGTACTGAACCCCTTCATGGGTTTTAGTGGAACAGATTTTTTTTTTATATAGTTCCAATTATCTGCATTTTCTATATCGAACCATTACTAATTAATATAGACAGAAAATATTTATTTCTCCTAGAAAATCATTATGGACAAATAATTTCCACCCCCTTCTTTTTCTAGAAATTTTACAATTATATAAACAATTTAGGATTTTAAATTATACAATAATTGTTAATATTAATTATTTTTATTTTTTATTTTATAAATTGAATCGAGTTGCAAATGGAATGTACGATTTCCAAATTATAAGTTATTTTTTCCCTTAGTTAGTTTAAGTTATTATTCCCTTAGTATAGGCCCCGATCCTGGGGCTATTAGCGCCATCCCGTTGAAAAAGTAGAGTGTGTCAATTTTTTCCGATTTTTCATGGTAATAGATGGACCATGAAACAGAGTCTGAGATTGATGCATCACAGGAAGGCTAATGGATGAAGCATGTCTCGGCAAAGGCACAAAAATATCCTTATCAAGGAACCAACTGCCAAAGCGAATATATTTTTTTGTTGGTTTTTTATCCCATTTCACTTAAGTGTTAATAAATTGTTTTTTAATATTAAATATTAAAAATGAATTGAATCTACCGTATTTAAATTTGATAAAAGCATGGACTTATTATGCAGGTACTACTGAAAGCATCATTATAAGTTTCTGCACTAATGCATATCATTTTTGATTATTATTTTTTTAAAGGACAGTGGATATTTTCATATAAACATCTATACCAATAGATAGTTCAAAATAAATCTTGATAAAACGTGTTTGTATCGTAATATATATCGGCAGCCACGGTAAATAAGTGATTAAATCAAATTTAGTCCGGAGTGATTTAATTGAACTGAGCGAAATGCGGAACATGTCTCGTAGTTTTTGGCTAGAAATGGAATTTCAATATATGCAATAACTCCTTTTCAAGCCAATGCCTGAATTATCTCCCTGTTCTCTACGAAAATTACCCTATTCATCTTCTCTAATAACAATAAACTCAGAAAATTTGCCTTAACCATTTATTAACTGGGGCTGCAGATATATTCTTCTTAATTATTCTTAACGCAATATTCTCCTTATGGATAGTAATATATTGTATGTATAATAATTTTAGTAGAATAATATATATTTATATATAAGAATAATGTTGCATCAATAATGTTATTTTACCCTTTCTTACTTATCTGCAGAGGTAAATAGCAAATAATGCTGAGTAACCGTATGCTAATAATGTCAATAAACTTCATCGACGCAGGCTTTAAGTTTATATGTTCCGTTATGCAGTTTATGTGTTTCTCACCATTACTGTAATGAGGACTAGTAATAAAAAAAAAATTTATTAATGTTGTTTTGTTTTTATCCAATAACACAAGAAAATTAACGTCTCTTAATGGTTTCAAAATCATAATAATCATGAAAATGGTTATAAGATAACTGATATTTAGAATAAAATATATTAGGCATATCATTTTTAATACGATCGGTTGAGGATAAATAAATAAATAAACAACTATAGATAGTGTTTAGGTTCTATGAGAATTTACATGGCCTTACTGTATACTATAATAAGAACACTGAATATAAAATTGCTAAAACGGTTGTGACAATATCGCCATATATTTACCTAACCCTGGCTGGCGCCAGGTGGTTTATTGCTACTGTACTCCATCATCATGACTTCCGAAGAAGGTGAGACCAGTTAGCCAGGAACGGTACACCCCCAGTTACTCTAAGCGTCTGCGGAATCTTGTCTTAAGAAGGACCATTATGTGTGGATTCCTCCGTAGCCATTAAGTTCTCACATGAAGAAAGGTCCACTCATTCTTGTCCTATAGATATTTCAGAATTGCTAAATAGTAAAAACTATGATACACGCTATTGGAGTTCTTAAGTATAACCATAAAGTAACCATAATGCTTACATTGATACATTGAACTAATCTAAATAATTGATCAAACTAAATACTTAAATAAAGAACATAAATCTAGTTTAAAAACGTAATGCGTTAATATTACTTCCATTTCAATTCCCCTTCCATATTCCGTTCTATGTTGCCTTATTCCAATTCCTACAATGAAGTAGAAATCATTAAGGTATCCTTAACAATAACAATGATGCAAATATATTCTTCTTTTAAATGTTTTTTTTTATTCTTCATTAATAATCGTGACCTGTGTTCTAATTCATTTGCTTGATTCTTTATATTTGAAATTGTTTTAATGTTTCTTTTTTATTTATTTATTTTTTTATTGACGAACCATTCTGGCCGACCAAAAACAAAATAATAAGAGGAAACAAACGGTCCGGGTGGATATACAAAAATATCTTTTTAATAGGGAGAACTGTTTATTGGAAAGCCAACGTTTGGATCCTCCTTGACTAAGTTAAGCCTCAACACTCGACCTCTTGACAAGCCCCGAAGAAGGCCTACAACGTTGGTCGAAACGTTGGGTTTCCTATAAACAGTTCTCTCTCTCCAGAAATTTTTTTTTACCTCCACCCGGACCATTTTCTTCCTCATTTCCATAAGTTCTACTAATATTATTCAAGATATTATTAATGCTTCATCATAATTTGAGGTTTCGTCAAATGAGTAGAATTTCAATATAGGTTGCACTTTAAAAGAAAAGAAACCAGTTTGAAAGTGCTTTTTATATTCTTTTTATTGAAATTGGTTTATTGAAAAATAATTAATTTTATTATAAAACACGCATAATGGAGATGTAACAAAACAATCTTGTTATTAGTTGCCATCAACCGGTCCCGGATTGAGCCATCAGAAGAAGTTGGAATCCAGCAAGACCGTTAACGGAATTGTATTGAACTCTTAAGATTACAGGATTTGGAATAGCAACTAAATCATTGATATTGACATAGGATACTATCGATTGGCTTTAGAATCGACCACGAAACATAGACACAGCATGTTCGACCTGAATACAGTTATTGCCGGAGGCCTTCTAGATCCCAGCAACAGATAGTGAGTCCTCTCTCGAATTATCCGGGAGTAGTAGCCTGTGTTATGGTCCAGCTCCGAGGAATCGATCTCCACCCAACTGTTCTCCACCCAATATCGATACTAATGCATAGAATATTATTTAAAGAAATTACATAATTTGATAAAGCTAGACTAGCTGTTCAATTTCGTAAACGTTTGGGGAAAATATACTTTATAGCACGTGAAACTGGCAGTTATATGGATGTTTATTAAGGATGGCCGATACCTTACCTTATTGCGTGAATAGGCATTAGACCGGATTATACTTTAAAATAGTAGTCTCTCTACCTTCTTCTTTATATTTTTATTTTGATAAGATCTTTTTTTTTGTATAAGATTATCTCCCGAGAAAGTTGCCTATGAATGAGTAATTTGGATCGGGTTTGAACGGTTAATGTCATGAATATTTATATAAAATCCTATATCCGAAAGCAGTTAGAGGAAAAAAAATACAAAAATAAAATAATGTAATAATACTCCATTAAAATTTTAGGTATATTAAAATAAGCAGAATTCAAAATAGGTCAGGATTTAAATAGTGTACATTTATTTTTTTAATCAAAATTTAAAAAAAACTACTAAATCATTATACAACATTTAAGTTTTTTAAAACAACCATTGATTCAGTTAAAAATATTAATACTGTTTTTTTTTTTCGTATTGACCTACAACGGACCACGTCATTTTAACTGTCCTCGCTTAGTTTTGATCTTTGCTTATGCTACTTCATATATTGCCGGCGTTTTACCTTTTTTTCCTCCGTTTATTTCCCCTGTTTTCGCTGATAACACTAAAATCCTGATTTAGTATCATCCTGAGACGGTTGCATCCTTTAAAATCTTCCACAGTAATCTCCACCTCCACTAAATCTTTTCTACCTCTTCGAACCAGACTGGTATGGTATAAAAATCCAGTTTTTCAGTGGTATGGATTTCCAATTCAGACAACATTCTCATTAATCTTTGTAAGACCATTTTAGTATTATTTAAACAGCAAATTTATTTTCATATTTTATTAATTACAAAATTAAAAAAAAATATTTATTGTAATCTTGAAAATATTGTTTATAACCTTCATAGATAGTTTTGTGAAAATAACGAAAAAACCTCAGTGTTTTAATGGAGTCTTAGAGTGAGATTCTGTACCATTTATTAATGATGTATATTAATGAATCTGTTTGGACTATTGATGAGAGGCGAGCTATGTTTGAACATCATTGATGTGATTTTTCCTGTGTTTGCCCTGATATCTTTGAATTGGCGAAACGTTATTTTCTAATATATTAGAGACTTAAGACTTTTTTTTTAGTTCTTTCTATAACTTAGAGAATACAATATTCATTTAAGAGACTTTTTGAGTTTTTGCTTTTTTAATAATTTTTATTTTTACCTTTTTTTTTTAAATTTACGATCTTCTGTTGTCCCAGAATTTTAGTTTAAAGTATAGGCAGACAGTCTACCTTTGGTATAGTAGTTATAACGAATTAATTGAGTTGTTTATAATAATCGAATAAAATAGTAATTAACATTTTTTCAGGCTCTCTGCTTGGTGCTGATGGCTGGTGGTAGCCTGGCCGCCCCTGCCGATAGAGATGGCAAGTCCTTGGCCTACTTCACCCAGAGCTACATCGACACACCCCCGGTCCTGCTGGACGGAGTACCGCAAGAGTACACCGATTACGATGACCAGCTCGACGGTCCGGAGTTCCCTGCTGCCGAAGGAAATGAGATCCTGTCACGGTAAGATCAATCCAGGAAATGTATGCGATATACAATAAAAATATTTACAAATAGTATTATACATTATCCTGCTATGTGAAGAACCAAATGATTTTAATTTGTACCTAAATTAAAAAAAGAGGCATTGAAAGGAAGCCCAGATCTTCCTGAACTAACTCCTGCAGTCTAATGCCACTTGAAATTTCAATCATGTCTTTCTTTTTTTTATGTCATATGCTGAAAAATACATTGAGGCGTTCAGGATCAAAAGCGGATAGTTTTAAATTTTCAAAAATTTTCTTCTTCACCTTTAATTTAATCATATCCTTCATTTTTCATTTAATCAAACAATTCTGTCTGAACTGACACATTGCCTCCTTATTTCTCATGGTTTTATTCCTGTCCTTAACCTGAGGTTTCATAAACATAAAGCATTTGACTAAACTTGTGAATAATTAAATTAAATTTTTAAAATTTGAAGTTACCTTCTTTTGATCTCGAACGCCACATTTATAAAATTATAATATAAAATATCAAATAGAGGAGGAAATGTCAATTTGGGATGTTTGTTCCGATATTGATGAATCACAATAGTTATAAAAATTGATATTTCATTGATTATTATTTTTTGCTTTTCGTTGTTCAATTATTAACGTAACGAGTTCATGTAAGTATTAATGAGAGAACTGTATAAAGTTTAATAATTATGAACATTTTGAATGTAGGTACCATATTTTTAATCATACCTGGTGATTTATAAAATGTTTCCTAAGTTAAAGGATTTTTTTACTCTACTGAATTATAATTTTTCTTAAAATCAGGATTTGCTTAACTTTAAATAATTAATGAAAAATATTATGCTTAATTATGTTTGTACATTGTCGCTTGAGTCTCACAAAAACGTATATAAAAAATGTCCATTACTCAAAAATAGATGAACTAGTGATTTATGGTAGAAAGCGAACAATGAAGAAAACAAAAAACTTATTTGCAGACAATGCGAAAATAAAATCCTGTGACTCTAAAATAGAACACAAAAAATGATGTTACACACCAAACGCGTCTCAAAAACGTCAATTGAGTAGGTTAGTTTTCCTTTCACAATAGTGACGATATGATAAGAGATCTAATGATTAGGAATTATATGATTACCACTACAAATCACTATAAAATTTTGGTTTAGGTTTTAGTAGTCGATTGAATAGTATATCTTGCCTTGTTTTTTATAAAAAATCTAGAAGGTAATTCTATTTGCTACCTGATATTTCATATAAAAGAAGAAAGTTATCTTACAATAAGACATGTTATCGGCTAAAGAGGGTTCGCAACAGAATAAATTCCTGAACCCTCAGACATTTTCCTTATATTTCTAAACAAATAATTAAATAAACGTAACTAAATAATGACATATTTTAATATCTGTATTAATAACTATTCCTCTCCTTCCTGTTGCAGAGCTAGGCCGAGCAGACCGAAGCCAGACTCCCCAGTCTACTACATCCGCCTCCCGCCCGCACCGTACGTCCTCGTCCCAGGAGTCGGCTACGTCTCCCGCCCTCCCACCCTGAGGCCACCTCCCGTGGTCCAGCCCAGGCCAACCTCCTTCATCAACCTTCCCGTCAAGTTCGTGTCCAACGGCAAGCCTACCGGAGTCTACACCTGGAAGCCCGATTCTCCAGTCACACACCTTGACAAGGGGCCCTACGTCTTCAACGGCCGCCCTTCGGACATCTTCTTGCTCAGGAACACCTACAACGCCCTTTACGAAGACGCTCTGCAGAACTTCTACCCTTAATCCCTAAGCCCTCGACTGACTGAAATACTTGTATGTCTTCAATGATCTGAACGTAAAAATAATTACATTTTATAAAATGGCATCGTCAAATTGCCCTAAACACGCTCGACCATTTACCTTTTTGTTAAATAGACTTTTATAAGGTCGGCTGATTTAAGTATGTTTTTAGTTTATAAAAACCAGAAATCAGTTTTGGGCTATGTATTAATAATTTATGAGAAGTATAACATATAATTTATGATAGGTTAATTATTTTAGAAGTAAGTTAAAAAAGCAATTCTATCACAAATTTAATTCTCACTCGTAGAAAAAATCAAATTTTGTACTTCAAATGCGTTGAGGTTTTCAGTTATCAACTTTATTAAATGAAGTATGAATTTTGAGCGACTATATTGCATTATATCACTACAATACTTAATGATATTGTCTATGATGCACTGTCTATTCATTATTAAAAAAAATTACAAAGAAAGCACTTTTAAGCACTGATACACTTTATTATATACTGTGAACTCGATTTATCTTCATTGTATCGTGCTTGATGCTTTTGAGGCTAGGTTAAAACTTTATCTTTAGCAAAGTATTAACCTAAGCTCGTGTTACATACTTTGGAAATTTTCGCTCCTCAGGCGACACTCTTCCAATATTTTAGTTCTTAAAAATTCCAATAAGGGAATCCTTCTTATTATTTTTTTATTCTTTGAAATTCTAAATAAATTATCTTATTAAAATATCTCTTTATTAATAATCAAAATACTATTCAGAAATTAATTTTCGATACAAAAGAATGTATAAATTGTATATTGTATAAATAATTAATAATTTTTTAAACATTAACTATTCTTAAAAAGATTTCTATTGTATAAAACATGAAGTTTCGAGCTTATAGGTCATAAGTTTCTCTTGATACTCTCCATTATTTTATTAATTAGGTTATGAGCTCATTCCCTAATTGTATGCAGAATTAATTTATATTGTAGTTCATTTTAATAATATGAAGGTATTTATAATTAATGGCTGTGCTAAAAGCTAAGTGTTAAGATGCATAGCTCAAATACTTTCTCATAAAGGTATTGAGGAGTAGATCCCTTCAGTATGAGATTGTGTGATCTGTATCTAATTAATTGAGAGTGGGTTATTAATAATACAAAACGAAAAATTTTTGTATTCAAAATACACCTAGTCTGTTGAATAAGTGCTAGTGATTATGGATGTAAAACGAAAATCTAAAAAAAATATATTATATTGTAAAGGTTTGAATATTTAATGCTAATTTATTCATATTTATTTAATATTTATTTTAATAGATGTACATATTATTTTATTAATACTTAAAATAAACATGAGAGATTTTATGACATTCTGGCTCATGAATTATTCTAAAAATCTCTAATCCACCAAATCCTAATTCTATTCAACCTCAAAAAGTTTATAATTATAACCAGGCCAATGATTATCACATTTGTAACCACTTAACCAGAAAAAGAAACAAAATACAGTATCAATGTGCCAGGTTATAATTTTCAAATTCCGAATCACTGTTGGTTCAGTTACACCAGTAAGGGGGCTAAAAAGTGGAAATAGTTTTTTTTTTTTTTAAATCTTGCCGCTTCTAAAATCTGTATGCTTTAGCCATCAAAAATATTACTTCTTCATCTATCCCAATGATGCCAAGAATTCTAAGAAAATCACCGCGATGTGTTTCTGACATTGAAAGTATCACATCTCGCTGCAAACTGAAACCTATTATTCGTCTAATTTTTACTTTATTACTTTTTTTTAATAATTGTTGTATATAATGTGCATCATGCTTTAAATAACAAAATATATTTGTATCCATAACATTCCGATTAGAAGTTATGGATGTAACTGGCTTTTGTTTGTACGTGTGTGCGTGATTGTCATTTGTTACCCCATAAATGTTGGACATTTATTATTGACCTAAAATAATATCTGGATGATTGTAATGGTTTTATGAAGGTAATGGGCAATGTAATAATATCTGGAGAGAGTTTGAAATAACAAACTGTGGTGTTTGAAAAAGTATATAGTAAACCAGAGAAAATTGCAATGAATCTTATTAATATCCGAATTGGAACAAAAAGACTGGGGTACACTCAAATGATAACAAATAATTCATTTAAGTATTTGATTTTATTCTAATTTAAATTTTCATTTATAAAATAATACATCTTCGGACTGAACGTGGTTGCATTTTCAAGGGGTGCTATCTTATGGGAGTTTAAAGTTATTCCTTGGTAAAGTAATTTTTTTTTAATAAATTCATCGTTATCAGCATGCTAAAGGTACCAGGTAGTTTCTAAAGAACCCATTTATTGAGGTGTTTTCTTGAATATAACTGTTGCTCTTTAAAAAAGATATATTATTAAATTGAGTTTGTCATTAGTTACAATGTCTAAATGCCACATGATTATTTTCTAGTAGGTAATAAAAAAAAATATTAGTTACAAAAGAAACTATATTTACATGAAAAATAGGTTAGTTTTCCCTCATTAATGTGTATATCATCGCAATAAATTTTAAAGTAATAATTAGAATGATGTAGTGTTGCAACCTTTTTAATGGTTATAGACAAAAATTATAATGATCATTTAAAAATCTTAATCAATCTTAAACTAAAAGAGCTCGTAAATAAATAATTGAATGAAACAAAACTTTAAAAAATCCAAATACCAACAACGGATTAATTCTCATGGATGTGGCTGCCGGTGAGTGGTGAATTACCGTTCGGGGTTCATTAAAACACTCCTCCATATTGCTCAAGTGTGATTATCTTAAGATAACATCCGAAGAGGATGGTTCGATTCCGGAGGTTGTAATCTGCAATGAATATATTCATTGTAAGGTTGTCTATCGGTGGTGGCTTATTTATCATGGAAGAAGCGAATATTCAAATAGATGGATTATGCCAAAAGGGAAGGAGAGAACTCTAAAACAGGATATTGGAATTAAATGATGTTCTAAAAGAAAAACAAGTAGAAGCTATCATGTTCTTTTTGTAAATATAAAAAATGCGTAAAAGTTCAAAATTGAAAAAAAAACAGTAACTATAGTTTCTGCTTATGTACCATAGATTTTTTTTTCATTTAAGTATAATGGCATATTTATAATGCTAATCATGGGTGAATAACATAACAATAACAATATATCCATACTCATTGATCCAAATTATCCAGTCCCATGAAACATGCAACTCATGTTGAAAGAAGGCGTTCTGCGACCTTCATCCAGGGATTGAAATTATCCTGTTTTCCTCGCTATATTTAAAAACAAATGTAAAAGTCGGCGTTTTTTTATAGTTTGAGTATGAATTCAATGGTTTAACGAATATGTTCGATATTATTAAATGTTAAATCTTGATACTAAGAAAGTAACCTGTAAGAAACGTCTCGGAAAACGCTTAAGTAGGAATTTTACTAGTAAAAAAAAAAAAAAATCACAAAAAATATATATTTTGGTTTTCCCAGAAGTATGTAATAATACAGTGAATAATAGTTATAAATATAAATCTAAAATAGGTTTTAACTAATGGCCTATTAGTCAGAGCTAATGTGAATTATTTATCTGGCCCGGCCGACAGACCCAGTTATACCGCCTCCAGCCCTCGCCCAAGATTAATGCTGATGAGGCTAATGCTTTCTGTTTTCAACACGATGCCCAGGAGAGATCTTCCATTTCAACTAAAAGAGTGGTGAGGGAAATTTTACACCAAGGCCTGACGATTTTCTGCCCTTCTGTGGTTGACGTTGAAGATCTTGGAGCTCGATGATCTAGGTCGTGCGCGATGATGTCTTCATGTTTTCCACGGTGCAGCGAAAAATAACCCATAGCCGCTAACGGGTTCATTCAGGACCAATTCAACGGTTTCCTTCCCACGGAGGTACACACGGCTCAAGGGCAGTGACAAATCGATCTAGATCAATGGATTATGGAGTTTTCAGAGTTAGGAGGATTGTTGTGGTATTTTTTTCTTCCTGTACGACTACAACCCATGGAGGGTCTTATGTTCAGTTTATAGTACTGTTTATAGGACAACGGTTGTGCATAGAGGTGATTCCGAGATCACGCTCAACCGCATGATTTCCTGCAGTTAAGAGTATCACATTCCCCCTGGGGGTGTGCTCCTGGAGATTTTGTAGATCAATTAAATTAAATTAAATCCATTAAATAATCCATCTGCCACAGCCGGACTTGAACCTTTAATAAAGCACTCTACTCACCGAGCTACCCACTCCATATATCCTATATATGGTCGTGGTATATATTTATATATACCCTATATGATAACTAACCATAACTAATCACTTAACAAGAGAGGATTTAAGTAACGGTACCGACACCTTCGTCAGACGGAATTGAAAGACAAGTGATATTTATCGGACATAGGTAGATAATTAAAAGTCATTTAGCCGACGAGATGTAAATCACGGCCATCGGGAGCGTGGGATCCCCGAAGTTATCACCTCGGGATATCTTGTAATAGCCTCTCCTCCTCGGCTCGTCCTCTTATTGCTTTTGTCTTCCAACACAGAATCTAACGCACGCCGCCTTTACGGTCTTATCTTCATCGTGTGCGGTCTCTGAGTACCTCGTCGCAAGTGAACCACTATCTTATGTACTGGGTACTCAGTGTGATGTTCCAGAGGATCGAAAGTCACTTTTAAAATGTAAAGGTCGTATAATTTATGAGATATTTTTATAATAAGCTAAAAAGCTTCTTCAAAATTTCAATTATATAGCGAAATGTGCATTTAATTTTTAATTTGTTTGTGCATTTAAATGCTTGATTTTAACCAATGAATACCTTTTTCATGCCATAAATAATTTAAAGGTAATTTTAAAGAAGAAGCAAACTGATTGGGCAATTAAAATTAAAGTTTCATGTAGAAAACATTAACTTCCACTGTTCATAGAAACTAAGCCACACCCAGTTTATACTTTTTTAATTTAAGTAACTCCATTTTATATATTATTATTAAAATTATATGAACATTTTAATTATTCAAAGAAATTTTTAATTTAATATAACAAAAGAAAATGAAATAGTAAGTAACTTAATTTAAATAACACCTTTTTAAATAACTATGCCCGTTTTTGCCCGCGGCTTCGCTCGCCTGGAATTTGGTCTGCCACATAAAGTTTCGTGAAAGATCATTCTAAATAAATAATTATTGTTTTAAAATATATATATGACTATTATCTCAATTGAATTATTCGAGCATTTTAATTATTTAAAGAACGTCTTCATATAATTAAACACAATAAAATGCAATTAAACACAAAAATCATAGTTCTATAAAAAACATAAAAATATGGTTTTATATGAAACCGGTTGTGATAATTATTACAGCACATTCCTCAGTACAGTCTCTACCACATTCCCAAGACCTCTAGGGGTCGCAGTTGTACATGTTTTTTTTTAAATTGATGTTTAAATATTATGTAGCAAAAACTATCTGTAGACCTGTGCGAACTATTTTTTTATATTATTCATGGTACTCATTAACACGGTTTAATGCGTGCGTAACAGCAGACATGTAGGAACAAGTAAAGCTACTAATTCAATAATACCTATGATGCTGACGCAGAATCTAGATAAATTTACTCAAACATCTTATTTTATTTAATTAAAATGAATAAATGGCACTAGAACATAATTAGGTACTACGTCAGATGGACGAAAACCAATAAAGAGGATGGCATAAATATATGCATATAAGAAGATATTTGTAACTATTTTAAGGATAACAATTTAATTTAACTATGCACTATTCTCATTCACAATCCTCAAGTGTGATAATTCATAGTGCGAAGTAGTTTATATATAAATCATCACAAAGATGATAAAACTCTATCAATCAATGCTAGGAATGAAGCCATATGAGATACTTATGATTAAAGACATTAACTGTGAATTATGGTTATTGCGGCAGAGGTACCACGTAATGCACAACAGTACCCGCATTTACTAGAGGTCAAGTACCTCCTATGTAAATTTGTACTGCCGAGCTCTATGTTTATCTAGTGAGGATACGTTCCGGAGATTATTTAAATATTGAATAGAAGATTTACAATGCCTAGAATAATCTGGAAAATGTAAGTAAAGATGTTTCATACAATATCATAAAATGTCGGCACCGAAAACTGACACAAAGCTCAATTATTTTTAATGCAACAAATCGTTTAGTTACATATTTTGATTTTTTTGAGAAAATTGGTCTTTGTAATATCTATACATCCTTATTTTAGTTCGAGATGTTTAGTTCATTCCAGTTATTACACATTTTTTTCGTATTTTTTAGAACATTTTTTATACGATAACTTATTATTAAAAGAAAAAAAATTAATATTTAGAAATATTTTGAATGGTCGAGGTGTGATGTTTTTATTTTAATATACATAAACTATACCAAATGTTCTCCGAAGCTGTGTCTTATCATATTATCGTACTCATCATGAGCAATATTACGGCATTGTTTGTCAGCAGTTGTTTAATCTGAGGTAAACCTAATATTAAATCAATTTTAATATATTTATTCAAACATAAAATTAGTAAGGATAAAAGCTGAATCCAAGCAACGTATGATACGTTTTAAGGCCTGTGATAGAGCTGCTATATTGAATCGCGGAATGGGTAGGCCAGAAGCAAGATAGCTGGATAGAATAGTAACGGATGCTAGTTTGCCTCTTTACCCACGGAACCGAAGAGCTGCAGTAAAAGATGATTCATATTGTGGAGGTTGCTTGAAGAAACCTACTTCTAGCAATGGATTATTGAGTCCTTCAGTAATAATAGTAAATTTCTTTTTATTTACATCATATAATCATAACTAATATGGTCCGATGGGAGCAACGTAATTCAGTGGTAGAGTGCTGAGTTACCGTGCCAAAGGTACCGGGTTCAAATCCGGCTGTGGCAGGAACATTTTTAAACTACCTGGGATGAGTCCTGTGGAGTCTGGAGAACCTCCTGGGCTCACCCAGCCTCTATAAAGTGGGGTAACACCTTGAAGTTTAGCGTGAGCCTCCTGACTAACGCCCATCCTTGACAACAGTTGTCCTAGAAGCAGTACTGTCTTTACCGTATACTGAACCCAAGAATCTTCATTGCTAGTAGTTGTACAGGTTTTCTTTTTAATTTTGTCTGAGGCACTTTACTTTTAATAAGCGAGGTGATCAGAATCAAATGCATAACTTCAAATAAAAATAAAATTGACTTTTTCATATTTTCGCTAGTTGAGTAGAGCAATGCTTTATGCTTCCGGAACTTCACGTAGAAAACCCGACTAAAATCATGAGTATTGAGGCGTTAAAGCGATGTGTTAGATCAAATCGACTGAATAAAGGTTTACTTATAATCAACCCTGTAGATGGTGAGTTTTGTCGCATTGACTTCTCTGTTCAGCTAGTCTTCCGATCCTCAGAAGCATTAACAGCATTGTACTGTACAAGAAGCCGTTACGGCTCATCGTGGATAAGACAGCGATTAGGCAGTTAGTAATGCGGGCTTAATTATAGATCTTCATAGAATTCAGCTTTCCCCAAATTACCAGCCCTGGGACATTTATTATCCTCTGAGGCCGGCTTCTAATCTCCAAGGGAGGCCTATTATAAGGTAATTGATATTTTCTCTCGTCAGGTAACAGCCACTATCTTTAAATAAATTATGACACCGATGGGACCACCGGCGGTGTATTTAAATGTAAATATCTCTTCATTACACGTCAACTGACATTATGATAAGATCGGGTACGATTTATGGCTTGAAATATACTTTTATACTGATTTAAAGTAGACAATATAATTTACCTGATTAATTTTAAGTAAGGAACCTATCAATAACCTAGCGGAAGATCCATTTTACAATTTAATTTAATTTTTTTTTCAATTAAGTGTAAGCGGATAAAAAAATTCCTGTCTTTATCCCCACATGTTAATTAGTAATTTCGATCTTTCGATCCGCAACTATTAGAGAGAAAATAATACGGCTTCTAGGAATATATGTATTTCAACTTACAAATTCGAATTCATTAATTTAGAAGAAAAAAAGTTAAAAACCAGTATGCATGATCTGGTGTCAATCAAAAGTTGATTTATCAAACAGGAAGTATTTATTATTTAAGATATCAATTACTGCCCCATTTCAACAGTCTTAATTTCTTTGATTATTAAGTACAATAATTTAATCAGGTAAGCTCGATAAATAATTGTTAACTATAGAATTAATTCCATGTACATTGATTCATAGCTTGGTCAACACTGATAAGTACGTACTGCTTGCAAATCTGCACGGACCTATAGCCTCCATCGTTCGAAGTAAAGAAGAAAGCTTCATCGAATATATTCTACTTTAGAAACATGCTCAAGTTATTCATTTTACTTTATAAGAGGTAGAAATGAAATCATTAATAACTATTACTTATCTTCTGTTGTATAGAAAAGAACATCTACATATAAGAAGTGAATTATTATCTCATTTGTAATTCGAAGATGAAATTAACTTGATTTCTCCAATAATTAACTACAATAATTACTAAGCAAAAGAAGGTGAGAGTTTACAGACACAAATTGAACAAAAAACAATACAAGGGAGAAATAATTCTGGTAATAAGCAGCCCCCAGTCTAGGTTTACAAGAGTAAAATGAAATAACAATTAAATAATGGCGGACCTTTAAAATAGCTGTTTCAATACTATGCTACAGCCTTTCCCCAATTTATAAAAAGTTGTAAATAGAAAATAACAGACTTGAGCCCAGAATTCGCTCATATTTATTTCATGTGTAAGTTACAATTGTGAAATTATTGCAGAAGTTGAGAAAGCGATCCCAGTCAGAGTAAAAATGAAATTATCTATGGTCTGAATCAGTATTGGGCAAACTAAATTTTAATTAATTCCGAAATATTCTTGTGGAAGTCTCATTGAAGATAACATTTTTACGAGGAATGGGTGCCCCAAGCACCTCAATCAACCTCTCTATTGCAGTGCAATTGCATCTGATTAAATGGTTATCCATGTGAAAAGTCTGAGAACAGAAACCATATTTATTTTGATTCGTTTTTTATTATTTTTTTTTATTGTTCAGTTTATTTTCTAGATAAACGTCTGTCAAAAGCGTAATCAAGTTGTAGGCTTCAGACGCTTACATTTTGCTCACCTTTCTCTAACGTTTTTATTAGTTTGACCCTTCTCTTTAGGTTTCGTACCTATAAATGATAACAATGGAAATTTCACTCTCCTAAGACTTAATATTTTTGGAAATAATTAAAATGTAAGTGACATGTTCTCTAACAATAGCAACTTGTAGATTTGTTTCTAAGACACATATAAAGCCTCGTTTACAAAATTACAAAGGTGGCCCAATTTGTTAATGAAATGATTTTTTTTTTTCCCAACGGGATATAATGTTCATGTCGAATTTTCGATACCTGGATATCACTTCGACGATTTCTTCTGGTGTACCAGAGAATAAATGTATTACTAAGAGGTGAGTAGCGGAAGTGTTCAGATGGAGAGTAAAATAACGTGAATTCTGGACTAATTTAAGACCTAAGAATTCACTTAACCTTAAATTTAAGGTGGTTGTTATGGAACATTTTATGATGAGACAAAGACAAAAATAGTAACTCTTCAGCGTTAAATATAACATATATGTACACATCTGTGTGTGTCCGTGAATGTTATTAATAAATCAATAAACTTATATAAATGCATGTATTTTTAGCATGCGCATTACGTTCTTTAGGGATAACCTTCAGTTAGCTGGGAGGACTTAACGGAACTATCTTCTAAGGCTGTGCCAGCTAGAGCCAACTGTTGAGGTCCATTCCTCAGGCTAAAAACTCTCACAGTAATGGCCGTCCTGTTCACCTTTAACTATGCTCCTCAGGTTTCTTCTTTTATTTCCACTTTTAGACAAAGTTGAACGAGGAAATACTTCATCCTTGTTAACAGCAATTAGAGAGGTTTGTCTTCTTACTTCAGCCTATAAGTATACTGTCGAGAGTTACAACTTCATTTTTTGCCACAATCCGCCGTGCAAGTCAACTGAAGAACTAATGGACGTGTTGAGGTTGCCTTTAAAAAAGTTGTTAACTGACTAAGGAAGGAAAAAGCAAAACAAGAAATTCAAGGAATTAGAAGGATCTCACAAGAAGACTTTTCACTAGTGTACTGTTTATTTTTTATACTAAACAACAGCGGTCCACAACGGGAAGTTTACTGGTGTGTCGCGGTTCGGTCCGAGAGATTGAGACTCTTTGGTCTACAGCTCGATATTTACAACCATTTGAATTTACAGTATTTTGAAAAGTTTAACAGTAAGATGCACTATAAACTTTCTTCAAAATTCACATCAAGTATCATCAAAGGAAAAGGGGCAGTTTTAGAATGGTAGTCCTCATAGTCTAATAATAGTAAACAGAAAATTGAAAGTAATGTATTGTTAAGTTATAAACTTTATTTATTCATTTTTTTCTTTTAAATTCTAAAAATTAATTATATAAACCAATGTAATTTATACATCGATCTTACGATATTCTTGGGCGTGGTCAGTTTGGGGTATCAGATTTCCAATCAACACTCGCAAAGAAACACCCTGTTCCGGTCTAACTAAGGAATGGTTTAATTTTTCCTTCCATTCTCCCAATGGAAATTATATGTCACTGGTTTGTCATATATCGATGTTAACTTTATATGTATCTAAGAAAACAGATTGAAAAAACATTTTGAGTTACAATATAAAGTAACCACGTGTCCCTTCGACATAGACTTAAAGGCTTATTTTGCCACAGTCTCAACTAATACTCACATAGTATCTTTTGATGTGATATCATATAAAATAAAGATTTGCAAATTGATTCCTGCTGCCATTCCTTCTAGGGCTATACAATAGATATACTTTTCGAATAGAGCAGATCATATTGCAAAGAAAAGGTATACGCAAGCAGTATATAATCTGTTCTCTAGTCTGCTGAAATTTATCTTGTGATTTTGTGGAATTTCTGTGTGGTTGACTTTAATGGACATATTTTAAACGTGTTTTTTTAAATGTACTTCTGTATAATATGTTATTAGAATTAATTAACCAAACCTGAAGTATACTTCTCGGTCCCTATAAAAAAAATCGCGAATGGAATGCAAACGAATTCCATGGAAATTTTATAGTTCTCGGTAAGAAGAGGGTCTTAAAAAATGCCAGTGGTATTCTGAGTATTGATTAAAAAATTCGACAGTGTTTTTTTTACTTAAGGGTTTTCAAGATTATACCTCAGGTTTGTGGATACTAAGAGAAAATTAGTAATTTCAAATCTAATTCACTGTTAAAATCGTTACAGAGCATTGTATATTAGGACCCATGCTTTTAATCAGGTAGTTGTCGATTAGTCTGATAGACTTAACGTGTTCTTATCTTTACTCAAATCCTGATGTGCCATTTTTTATGTTCTGGGATCCTGAATATATACAGTTAACCTCGTCATCACCCATAATTACTACTAGTATTGCTTCTTAAGCTTAAATAATAAAAAAATGTGATTTTATGTACAATAAATAATAAAAATAATATAAAGAATTAACCAAGTTAACAATTTAAAAACTTAAATTATGTCGTCGTCACGACATAAAAATAGTTTTGGGAGACCTCAATACACAGATCGGTAGAGATTCAGTTCTTTGGCTCCTAGCTGGAAGACATAGCCTGCACAATATGTCCAATGATAATGGAACTAAGTTGGTCAATTTCGCAGCATCACACAATAAATATAAATATAAATTGATAGGAAAGATATCTACAAGGCAACAAGGGTTTCTCCAGACAATAACTTCAGGAACCAGATTGACCATGTTCTTATCAGCAGAAGACAGCGTTCTATACTTATGGCGGTTAGAACATACAGAGGAGCAAATTTAGATAGCGAACATTACCTGGTAATAGCACGTATCCATGCCAAAATTAGCAACGTACATAAGACTAGAGGTACACGTTCAAGCAGAATAAAGACTCGAAAGCTGCAGGAGCCAGAGTACAAACTACAGTTTGCTCAAAGGTTGGATGTAGCTTTGGAACGTGGGTTTGAGGAGAATGGCGTTGATAAAATATGGTGCCAGTGTAGGGATGTTATTAAACAAATTGCTGAAGAAGTACTGGGCTTAGAGGGACTACCTCAGAGGTATGAATGGTTTGATCAAGAATGTCAAGAGGCTACAGACAGGAAAAACAAGGCCTATAGGAAGATGATAAATATGCATAGGACTCGCCAGGCTGTTTCTGATTACAGAGTGTTAAGATTGGAGAAGAAACACCTAAATAGGAGAAAAAAGAGAGAGAAAGAAGAAGAAAGAATAAGAGAGATTGAGGTATTAAGTAGACAAGCTAATACTAGAGCTTTCTACAAGACAATCAATGCTCAGCGAAAGGAATTTAATCCAAGATCCAATACTTGTAGAGGTAAGGACGGTCAATTGATCACAGATAAAGAAGGGATCCTGGAAAGATGGTCCAATCATTTCGGAAGTCTGCTGGGGAGTGTTCAGAATCCTGTTAATTAAACAACACAATTAAAATTACAAAGAGTGTGAGCTTCTTGACCCACCAGATGATGAGGAAATTGAGGCTGCAATTCAGAAGCTTAGAAATAACCGAGCACCTGGATGTGATGGCATACAAGCTGAACTTCTGAAGGCTGGTGGAAATGAAATGATAAAGGTGATTCGAGATCTGCTACAGACTGTCAGTATGTGATTGGCCGCCGTATAGGGAACATCGCCTAGGTCTTCATAGCGTCCCTTTACCACGTGGCGTAACGGATTTTTAGCGTGTTTTTTAAAACACTCTAAAATGTGAGTACAAATTTTAATTATTATTATTTGAATTATTTAATATTAATAAGTGCATGTAATTTTAATTTTATCAGTGAGTAGATAGCTGTTTTTAATTTATTTACTTTTGTTTACTTACCCAATTTTACGATGACGAAATATACACTACTACAACCACGCATCAAATCAAAACTAAAAAGAACACAGATCGACTCTGACGGTTTTCAACTCGTACAGGTTAAAAAAGCCATGAATTACATCCCGAGACCCGACATAACCCCGACTATTACTAAAAACTCCTTCACCTTATTGAGAAATCAACCTTCAACTTCAACTAACAATAATACAAATACACCCACCACACCACAAAACACACACAAGCCGGCACCTATTGTAATCAGACCGGCTATGTCGGCCGTGGCTATCAGACGCCAACTAATTGATGCTGGAATAGCATCTTTTTTCATTCGGTCAAATAAGACCGAAAATAAAATTTTCCTACAAACAAACGACGACTTTAAGACTGTTGTTGGTCTACTTGACAGTGCCAACAATATTAGTTATCATTCCTATGCTCCTAGAGGTACCAAACCTCTAAGAAGGTACATTCTCAAGGGTTTCGACATAGATCCCTATAGAATCTATAAAAAGTTTTCTAGAGGCCAATTTACCAGGTTTCCAAAATATTTGGAGGATGACAAAAACCGACGAACACGGACATAAACGATTACTAAGCAACATCGTAGTTACTACCAACTGTGATGTAACCATTGAAAAAATCTCCAAATTGGGCCCCATTGATTATATGGGCTACAGTGTGGAGAAAATGAAGAATACCAATGGCCCCAGGCAATGCCATGCTTGCCAGGAATTCGGCCACACTAAAAATTATTGCGGGCGCATTGTAAAATGCGTTCGTTCGGAATGTACCAGTGCGGATTTATTAATGGTAGATCTTGCATTGATCAAATATTCTCCCTGAGAACTCCACGGAAAGGACTAGAGAGTACAATATAACGACCCACCACCTTTTCGTGGATTTCAGCAATGCCTGTGACTGTATCATCAGGGGAAAGCTGTTTCAAAGTATGGAAGAAATGAATGTCCCCAGAGAAATGATAAGCCTCGTGGAATTGCTGATGAGGGAGTCGAGAAGTCAGTTCAAGATCCAGAATGACTTGTCTGAAGAATTCAAGACAACTAGGGGTCTGAGACAAGGGGTTGGACTCTCGTGCATGTTATTTAATTTTGCACTAGAAAAGGTCATAAGAGACGCAGGGTTGCAAGTCACTGGTACGATTCTGACTAAGTCCATCCAAATACTGGCCTATGCAGATGACATAGACATAGCGGGAAGAACACCGAGAGATCTACAACAGGCTTTTCTTGCTTTGAAGAATGCTGGACGGCGTATAGGTCTTCGGGTAAACCAAGTAAAGACTAGGTATATGGTGGCTAACCCTTTAAGACAATCGGATCCCACCATCACGTTTGGTGCCTACACATTCGAAAGTGTTGACAGTTTTGTCTACCTCGGTTCTCTGGTCAAAGCAGATAGCTCAACCAGCCCAGAAGTTCAAAGAAGAATATTGGCCGCTAATAGGTGTTATTTTGGGATGGCAAACATTTTACGAAGTCGTCTGATATCAAGAAGAGCCAAGGTCATGCTGTACAAAACAATCATCAGGCCTGCTTTAATCGGAAACCTGGCCTCTGTCCAGAGCAGATGCCTACAGTTTACTGCTCTTCGAAAGAAAAATATTAAGAAGAATATTTGGAGCTGTAAGAGTTGGCGATCAATTTAGACTCATTGTCCAGTCATTTATTGATTTTATTTAGCTGGGTGATTCATGATTGGTTTTGCATTCCTACTTATATTTTCTTTTCTCTCCTGAGGTTTGGTTTTTCTTGTGTCTATTGTATTAGAAATAATATGTTGCTTTTGTTAGCATTCAAGTCAAATTTTAATGTAACTACTGTGTTCAAAACATTCCCGTTTAAAAAATAATTATTTATATATTCCTATTTTATCTTTGTTTGTAAAAACCTGGTATTTACTTCTTTTATTTTAGAAAATATAACATATACCTACTAAATTTTATTCATTAAATGTTCCCCATTATAGCAATTAGTACTAGCCCGGGAACCGGACAATGTATGACCTATCATTCATCCCTGGAACTTCCAGGAAAACAGAAAAGGAAGGAATATTAAAATAGTATTCCATGTAATGTATGAGCCCATTTTAAATCGCAAAAAAAACAAGGAAAACAAAATTTATCATCCCAGTTCACTTTTGTCTCTTAAGGGTTAAGTAGAGTAAATTGTTACTACTATTTAAGTTTTACATGTTTCTATAAGTAAAATTGATCTGTTTTAATATTTTATCTACAAAATCGGTTTCTTATTATTATGTGTTAGATATAATTACTTCATTATAATGTACTATTATACTCGTATTGTATTTGATTTTTCCACGATGTTATTTAAAATAAAGAAATGTCCTAAAATGATTCACCGACCAATATCCCTACATCTGGTTGGTTAGACTAAACCGCATAGCAGCTGCACTGGACATATACTTGCAGGCGAAGTCAATCAGAAAATATTAATGGCTTACTTTCCAGCAGCCATATAAACTCCCGAACGTAATTATATAAACAGTATATTTTTTTAAATACTCTTGGATAAATCTTTTTGATGGATATCTTCAATTTTTAGTAAACAAGTGTGCCGATTATTATAATAAACTATAATATGAAATATTTTTGTCTTTAAGAAAATATCTAAATAAAATTTATCTATGATACCTATACTATGTGCTAATGTTTACTGTACTGTTTAACATCAATGAATGTCATTTTAATTAAAGTATACCCAGCTTTGACCAAGATGAACATTGTGGCGTAACCCCCAGAAGTTTCATTTTATTTTATTCAAAACCATATTTCATATTTTGATAGAAAGAATGTACGACTGACAAGCCGTAATTATTATTGTAGAGAGATGAGCTGCTATCCTAAAGATCCCGAGTTCAAATACAGCTGTAGCCGTAAGAGATGAATTTAATTTTTCAGAAACCAGAGATGGATCCACAACCTGTTAGCATTATGATTGTTTCAATACCGGACGATTATGTTTGTATTTTCTTATTAAAATAGTCAAAACATAAATAGAAAAACATTACTTGACATTGATCATAAATGTCAGAGTAAAGTATACTTAACAACATTCTTTAAAGTCTCGGAATGAATTCTGTCCAGTGGTTGTAACTAAACTCCCATGTTACTTATCAATAAATAAGCAGAATATCATAATTTTCACTCTCTTTAATATGTATTTATTTTATTTTTGTTTACTTATTTATTACTGGGCTCTGTAGTCCTAGAAGAACCTTGGCCTCTGCTAAAGTCTTTTGAGCTGGATGACTTACACTACATCGGGCTCTTCAAGTAGGTCCTGATTCTCCACTTGTCCTCAACACTGATAGATCCAAAAATTTTACGCAGGGCTTTTCTTTCCCATACTTCAAGGGTCCTTTTGCAATCTTTTGTCAGTGACCAGGTCTCGCATCTGTAAGTCAATCAATCAATTGGTCTCACAATTCTTTTATATATGAGACACATTTATTTTATTACTTTCAAAATAATTATTTATTATATTAGTTTTTGATGTTATACCATATTTTTGCGCACTAAACACTGTTTTTAAGAACAAAGTTATATACACTATATGATACGCAACTATATTTTGTGAAGATACTTTTGATTACATTAATATAATAATCCCAAGAATTATCTTTGAGAGTACTCCCCAGTTATCGCTCTGGACTTACACCATTTGAACCGAGGATAACTGATTTTAAATAGGAGTAATCTTGCAAACTGTGGTCAGCAAGGCTTTCAATCGCTCAATTCATAAACAAAGTAATGATTTTTTTAGGGAGTATGGAATCTAAACTTAGCAAAAATGAAGAGGGATAATTTTGTTATTTGTTGTTATACTAATTTTGTTGTATTTGCTTGGCCCAGAATTTAAAAAAATATTTTCATTATAAAAAGCATTAATATTTATAATAAAGTGTACTTCATTAACTATTGTAAAGTGTGAAAAATTATTTAACAATATAAACGCTACGTAAAGTATATACTACAAAATTAGCATTATCCCTATTCATTTTTGCACAGTATATAATGGATGGTCCAACTATGAATCTCAGTTGTACTGTACAGATGGCATTTTGGTGTTACAACACATGGTTCATTGCATTTTGGTTCATTCAGAATGCAATCTCTACCAACATAAATAAATTACTATGTCTAATATCAATGCGATCATTAATAATACAGTTCTAAAAATAATTAAACCTTTAATCTGAATTACGAGATTATAATAGAATAAATAATAGTTGAAAAAGAATGTATTAAGCTTAAGCTATATATCTTTTCGAAAAACGATTAAGAACTAATGAAAAACAATAAGTAGTTTTCATCCACTATTTTTTCCCATGTACGATGATCGAGTCGTTACATGATAATCACAGAGGCTGTGTAATCTCTGGACGTTTAAATGGATAAGAAGTTATACACATACCCAATATTACTTGAAACTAGTCATCTTTGTTTTACAGCCCTCAGCTAGACATTTTTACAGCTCTGACATCCCATTACAGTTGAAACAAAAAAAAGAAGCTAGGAAAAGTAATTTTTGTTGAAGGCTCCGCAGCAGTTTGCAGGAAATTACTTAGGAAGATCCTTGAAAAACGCAGTGAGCTATGCCGACGCTAGCAGATTATCATCTTTACAGTATTTATTATATCTTTATAATATTATATTCTTAAGTTACTCTACTTATTATTTTGTTTTACTTATTATTTTTTTATATTAAAAGCGTTTTTATAATTGAGTAATATTATATGTCACAATAATACAATAAAAAATATGCTATTCTGATTTTTAATAATGTTTTATATAAGCAGTACTGTTTTTCTTGCAATGAAATAAGTTAAAAATGTTAAATAATGTTTATAAGTCATTATAACAACGTAAGTACAATATTATATTCAGCTAAATTATATCATACATACACACACACACACACACACACACACACACACACACACACACACACACACACACACACACACACACACACACACATATATATATATATATATATATATATATATATATATATATATATATATAGTCAAAGTATTTTTTTAAATAATCAAACATAAACGTTATTAGTTAATTTTCGATTACGACCTTTCCAAAACATTAACCAGAATTCTCAATTTCCAACATCAACATATATTTTTTTTTATAAATATTGAAGTTCACTTTCATATTGAAAACATCTCATTCCCATTGGCACTTTAAATCTTGGCCATCTCAATAACGCATATTATTGGGTATAAAAAAATATACAGGAAAGCAGTTCTAGATAAAAAAAATCAAAAGTTTAGAGAACTACAAACAACGCGATAATCATTAACATTTCTTGATAAGTTTGTCACTGAAATCATTAAACTTCAAAAATTGAATTTAAGTTTTTATTTCCTATGACTACCTGCAACTTCTTGACTGTTAATAAAATAAGTCTTTACGTTAAGTTCTCGAGATTCAATCGTATACTCGTCTTTACCTTTTGGCAACATTTCGAGACAATATTTATCTCATAATTATGCCAATGTCAATTACCTACCGACCACATCATTTAACCAACATACTCCCACACTATTACAATATATGTTGAAAACTGCTATATGTGACTATAAGGGGCCTAGGCCAGGTGAAGTAAAATGATCCTAAGGGTTTATTATCTTTACTTTCAAGAGTAGGGAGTTGTTCGGAATACGCGGTCAACTCGAGATGGAAGGAACAGGATGAAGAATGAAGTCACATGTATCGCATAAGTCACATATAGTGTCCTGTTTTCATTGTAAGTAGTGTATACGTTTTAATAAGTCTGTAACTATGATCAGCACCAATAAATATAATGTTCTTCAATAATTATTCTTATTTAATAAACAACTCCTGGTCAGTTAACCACGTTGACCTTTGGAGAAGAGTATATATGTATGTTATTTATTAATAACATAAAATTACTATACATTAAGTATAACGATCTCAGGGTGGCATCCCATTTTAGTATTTAAATATATTCAGATCAAAGGATCTGACTTTTCCCTTATCATAGCTTGGGCAGTAAAGCCGATATAACAAAACATTCTTAAAAACTTGTTGATTGGTGATATTCGTAAAGTTGGATTTGTTTTATTTCAGATGTTTCATAGTTCGTCCTCAATTTGGCATGAAATATGAAAAGAATATAGTCTTGAAATGTCGCAAAGAAATAGTTTAACGAGTAGTTCTGAATCTCTAGTACTGAAAGTAAAAACTTAATACACATAATACATGCAAAGCAGTTGAATACTGATTCCAATATAAATATATATATATTATATATATATATATAAATATATATATATTTATATATATATATATATATATATATATATATATATATATATATATATATATATATATATAAGCAGTTGAAAATGATTTCATTCAATTTAGAAATTTGGTCCAAAAGATGGTTATTATATTTGCCCCAAAGCTTTAAAATTTTGAAACATTAGTGAGTACTTTATGAATAACAGTAGTTTAGAAACCATGATGAGTATTATATTTTTAGCCTTAATTTATTGACGGTAATGTTTCTAATAGCTACAATTTTTCCATCTCAAATATATAAAACTCAATAATTACTAAATTTGGATAAATGAAGATCTCGAAGTGTTGAATTAAAAACAAAGAAGAATGGTGAGTTTTAACTCTTTTAATCACAAAACCAAAAATTAGATTAATTTTTTTTCAATCAGGCCTGTTGTTTTTTTTTTTTACACTAAAAAGACGGAGGCTTAAGATTGAAGCAAACTGGAATATAATTTCTCTTCTCAAGAGCGACCTATCAACGTCCACCTTGCCACTAATTAACCACAAATAATTATCAGAACTTGAGAAAATCAATCGATTGATGATAGATCTTGAAATTACCTTATAATTTGATAGGCTTTGAGACAGCTAACAATTTACATATTTTACGTCGACTGCCTGAGTGGCAATTGGTTAGTGCTTCCTCTAGGACGAGGAGGGACAGCTCTCCCAACTACATTCCTTGCCAGTTTTTTCTCAAGAAGCTACAAAAAAAAGTTTGTATAAAGAAAGAATTGATTCTTTTCTTTAGTCTTTTTTTTTAACAAGCCATTTAAAAAACAGTGCCCTACTGTTATTTTATGTTATTTCTTCAACGGTTGAGGTTAGATTGGTCCAAAAAGTCCAAGTTTATCTACAAAATACAAAAAAATAAATCGATCTTTTAGTATTGGCTAGGTTGTAACGAATAGATTTAACATATTTTTTTTTAATAAAATATAATTATAGTAGAATGATGAGTCAAGCCTTGTCAAAGTTGCCTTTAATTCCAACGAGACTTAAACTCCAAGAAAAAAAGCATTCTATTTTCTTTAGATTTTTTAAAAAGAAAATAGAGTATATATAAATAAGTCAGTATTTCATTATGTATTGATTATCTAACTTCTATTTTTAAAACCTCGGGGCTAAGTTCAAGCTACCGAGCGGGTCCGCGGGTGGTGGATAGCGGGACGGCCGGCAGGCTGGCAAGCTTGGCAGGTCAGCTGTGAATATATTGAATAAGCAGCACCGAACCACGAACGGTAGCGCTATCAGGGTGGGGGAGAGTGGTTGGTTGCGCGACGACTCACAAGTGCCCCAGGAGCCCAATGACGACGCTGTGACGAGGCGAGTATGCACCGCCTCTAAATAAGTGCAGCCTCCCCTGCAGAGCGGGGGATGCCCGGGGAGACAGGGCCCGTGAGTCAGGGATGGCAGCCGCTCTAAGGCAAGGTGACCCCGACAGAAAATCCCTGGTCTTCCAGCACCCTGTTTGTGGAAAAAAATCAACCAGCTAAAATAAGTAAGAGAAAAGAAAAGCCGGATGGAAATATTGGTAAACCGACTTGGAAACGGAAAAGGACATTACAAATCGGAACGTGGAATGTGCAGAGCCTCACAAATAAAAAAGCAGAGGTGTTAGCGGAAATAGAGAAGTCCAAGCTCGACATCGTTGTTTTGACAGAAACAAAGGTGAAAGGGAGAGGTCAGGAAAGGATTGGGGATTTGGTCCACATTTGGAGTGGAGTGGATAAGGGTGAGCGGGCCAGGGCTGGTGTCTCCATTGTGACCCGGTGGAAACACAGAAGATGAGTAAGCTTTTATGAAATGATCTCGGAAAGGATGATAAGATTGGATGTCAAAATGTTTGGCTACAATGTTTCAATTCTGGGAGTCTATAGCCCATAAAACAATACATTAGCCACCGAGAAGGACGGTTTCGAGGATGGTCTCAGAGGCAATCTGGAGAAGATCAGACACAAAGACCAAGTGATTGATTGATGATATGAACGCCCGAGTTGGAAAAGAAGCCAAAGGAAATCCGGTAGTGGGTACATGCGGGGAGGAAGCTATAAATGATATTGGCGTCAGGCTGCGTGATATCTGCGAGGAATTTGACCTTAAAATACAAAATACCTTCTTCCAACACAGAAAGGAGCATCAGTTCACTTGGATAAACCGGGATTCAGACCTTCCATCTTGGATTACTGCATCACCAAGCAGCATAGCCTCCTACCAGTAGCAGATGTAAGAGTCCTGCGCGGTATGGAATGTGGTAGTGACCACTTTTTGTTAAGAGCCAATGTGGAAAAGAAAGCAGATGGCATCGAAGCAAGCCAAATCCACACACTTAGATGTACGCAAGTATAAGCTTCACCTGCTCAATGATGAAAGCATAAACAATCTTTACAAACGCCGCCTGGAAGCCAAAATTGGCGATAATTTGGAGAGTAATGCTGTAGAATTATATGAGCACATTAAGAAATTTATCCATGAAGCAGCTATTGAAGCCTTAGGGGAGATAGAAACTAACTCTCCAAAAGAATGGTGGAACATGGAAATAGAAGAAATGGTAGGCAAGAAAAAAGGGATCTTCAATAAATGGTTATGTAGCGGAAGCCAAGAAGATTGGAGAGAATACCGAAGACTTAACACACAGGCAAAGCGCACTGTCGCAGAAAGCAAGAACCAAGCATGGGAAGCCTGTTGCAGGAGGATTGATAATACCCTGGGCTACAATAAGATACGCAAATTATGGAGAGTACTGAAGGACACAAGAAATGTGATTCCTCTGATAGGTGAGAAGACCTGGGTGGACCATTACGAGAAATTGCTGACCGAAACAAGGCCAGAATGGTCCGGTTCATATCCAACTGAGAATCATGCACAAGGAAATATTCTTGCTGAACTCAGAAATGCAAAATGTGAGAAAGGTTCAGGACCTGGAGGTATTTCAGTAGAGCTGTTGAAGACAGAGGGGCCTGCATTGTTAAAAGCCCTTACAAAGCTTATAAATCTGATAATACAAGGGGAGGAGCTACCAAAGGACCTTAAGACAGGATTTCTTACACCTATACATAAAAAAGGAGACAGGAATGTATGCCGAAATTATAGAGTTATTTGTGTCCAGAGTTCGGTATCAAGAATAGTGGGCAGAATTCTGAAGCAAAAATTAGAAGAGGAGTTTGTCACAGCAGAGGAACAGTTTCGTTTCACTGCAGCCAGGTCTTGTACAGACAGCATATTTGTCCTTAGGCACCTCATAGAAAAGCGAATAGAGAAAGGGAGAGCTGTGAATATAGCTTTCATAGACCTAGAACAGGCTTATGACAGTGTGCCAAGACATAAGATGTGGGAATCCCTTAAGAGTGCGGGCATTAGCGATGCCAAATAAATGCTGTGAGACGTCTGTACAGGAAAGATGAGTACAGATTGAAGCTCGGCTCTCGCTTATCTGAGCCTTTTTCTGCCTCAAAGGGCCTTAAGCAGGGATGCAGTATGTCCCCGACCCTGTTTAAAATTTATGTACAACAGGCTTTGCCGATGAACAGGCAGTGGTCACATATAACAGATATGGTCTGGAAGAGTCGCTGATGGCCCTGGAAAAAGAATACAGCCTATGGGGTCTACGAATATATTTTGAATACCTGGCAGTGAACTGCAGAGAAGCCAGAGACCTTCATATTAGCGGGAAAATATGCAAGCGGGTGGACTCTTTCAAGTACTTAGGGTCAACAATAGATGGTAACGGCAAGTCGGAACCCGAAGTTAGGAGGAGAGTCGTGGCCTGGCAAGAAGAGTGACTAGAATGTTACACCCACTTCTTTGGAACACAGTCATGCTGCCTGAGGATCACCCGCCTGGATAGAATCAGAAATGAAGATGTTAGAGACAGGCTGGGCGTGACCGAAGGAATTCCGGAGAGGATTGGAAGGAACAGGCTGCGATGGTACGGACACTGCCAGCGGATGCCAGAACGTAGATGGCCGAAGAGACTTTTGCTGTGGGAACAGCCAGGCAGACGAAGAAGAGGAAGACCCCGAACCCGGTGGAAGGACTGCGTGGAAGAGGAGATGGCCGGCAGGGACTTGAGGAGGATGACTTGTGGAACAGAGAAAAGTGGAGGGACGCTCTGACTTAACCAGGCAACCCATTGAGGGAAAAAACCTGTAAAAGTAAGTAAAGTATTATTAAAACCATGTATGTGTGCATATTCGTGTTAATGTTAATCATTACATTTAGTATACTTTCGTCTAATAAAGGTTCACAATATTGTTATGTCTAATACTGTTATTTCATGTTTTCTCAAAGTTTTTAGGAGAAGATACTTGAAAATAGGCTAAAATATCAGAGATGATAACTTTAATAGGACTTAATACAAGTTGGATCATACATAGAGATTAGATTAGAAATGGATAGATTGAAACATTTTTAAAAAATAATATTAAACATGACAGTATGGACTTCAGGTAGAACTCTTTCATTTTCTTCTTATCATAACAATAATATTTCCAGTTCTGATGATACTTATGAGTAGGGCCCGGATGCATATGTAATAAAAATTGTAAAATATGTACATATATTTGTGATTTTGTTTTGAATAATATGTAAGGAAAAGGTAATAATATGTAAAATCAAAATCGGCGAAACAATGCATTATTTATTTAAAATATTTAAGAAGTATGTATATTTATTTAAAATGGAATTGTTATGGGCACACAATTTTATTGTTGGAAACAACGTACATTTTTAAAATTTCAAATAAAAAGACCGCCATTGGGGTCTTAAAATCACTTTGTTATGACAGAAGGATCGCTCTACATCTACTGAATCAATGGAGCCTACTTGAAGCTCGTTGTGTGAGATAGTGAAAATTCTTCTTCATTATTTAGCACATCCAGTTCCCTGGGGATTTTCGCCGTAAGCATAATTTCTTTCCAGCCTGGATTTTTTCTCAGCACATCTTGCCATTTCTTCTTCATTGCTGTTCCAGAACCTCCTAGATGCTTCTTCTAGCTTCTTTATACCGTTTTAACAGTAGAAACGATCTTGAATAGTGGCATGCTTTGGGTTGTTACCAAGTGAATAAAAAAAACACGGATATGAGGCTATGTCAGCCAAGTTGTTTTTCAAACTGTGTTTCTCCATCACGAATTTATCTTTATCTATTGCTGCAGACAAGTCCAAATCTTGTTTAGACAACGTCTTTAACGTGTTTGAAGTTCTTGCAGTAATATGCGGTTGCCTCTATCGAAACGCTCCACCTCGTAATTACTGGCTGAGGAGGCAAAGATAAGTCTGGAAAAATCTACTTGAAAATTTTAAATCAATTTGGGGCTTTTAAAATAAAATTTTAACTTTTGATTTCAAGTTCAACTGTTATTCCATATGTGTAACAAAACTAGGTGACTATCAAATCGCTGAGTATTGAAGGAGTCTCAACAGACTACTTGCAAGCTGTTTATTGATTCAGAGCAGCCATGAACACTGATGATAAAATTATCAGAAGCAATCTCATACCAGCCATGCATGAACAGGGACTACCAAGTAAACTAATCCGTTTAGTAAGATGCACTATGGCGAATACTATCTGCCAAGTTAAATGTTGTGGACTGTCAGAGCCTTTTGAGGTGATAAGTGGCCTAAAACAGGGAGACTAAATAGCTCCCCTTCTCTTCGATATCGCTTTACAAGCAATCATCAATAGAGCATGATTGAACATGGAGAGAACAATTTTCACAAAGATGACCCAGGTCCTTGCCTATGCAGATGACGTAGTGATCATTGGTAGATCCCTTCAGAGCATCAGAATCACCTTTGAAGTGATGGATTTCGAAGCTAAAAAGATCGGCTGCATGCAAAGCTGCATATCAATGCAAAGAAGACCACAAGTATGGTACTGGGGAAAAGTACAGTGGGGATGCAGACTCACAGTGGAAATAGGCCTTACAGTTTCCAGGTGGTAGAAAAGTTTTTCGTATCTTGGCTCTGGAATCAACGATTGCCTTAATGAGAAAGAGGAGTTCGGAGGGAGAATCGCTGCAGGAGCCTATTTCTCTATTTCTCAGCTTATAAAAAGCTAACTTGTAAGCCGTTCTACCATGTTTATGCTATACAAGACACTTGTAAGACCAGTGGTCACACCAGGCATGTTATGAAGATGTATCTTATCGGATAAAAGCAACCACCACTTTCACCATATATGGAGCAGCGCCAAATAAAAATAGTAAAATGTTCTTGTGTAAAACATTATTTGGCCAAAGAAGGCACATCGTGTCGTTAAAAAAACATGCAATAGTAGCCTGGTAGCATTTTTCTAAAATTCCACAATTTAAGAGAAACTGTGGTGAAGGTGAATCTAGACATAGTCTACCAATTAATATCTGGGCAATGTATCTCGCTTCAACATCAGTGGTTTCGTTAATAGAAACCAAAATAGGAACATTTTGACGTAATTACGATTTTTAGCAAGAGTTTTTATATAAATACATTTAAAACAATTTTTCCTTAAAGTGCATTCGTCATGGTTTTTTTCTGTGTATCGCTCTAAGGTCAACGGTTGCTATTAGGTCGCCGAATACTAGGAAACAACGATTGTCTGGCTTATTTGGCATTATGCGCGTCTTGGAACTTTATTTAATTTACATCCATCAGCAAATTCGGAACATGTGAGAAAAAATGCAAAATATGTGTTTACAGTGATATGTGTACATACATGTGTAATAAAAATGGGCTTCGATGATATTATTACAATAACAACAGTTTAAAATATGTTTATAGGCATTCTGATTCATCTAAGCCCGTTTTATTACACATATCCTTACATATTTCACTATAAATACATATTTTACATTTTTTCTCACATATTCTGTAACATTTATCTGTGTATGATTATTATCTAACTTGACTAAAAATATGTAAACACATATGAATCCGAGCCCTTCTTAAGATTATTTATTGATCAATCGATTAAACAGAAAGATACTATTCTGCTGCGTGCTATTAAAAACAAAAGTTCGAATTATTACTTTTATAAGAATGTTCTAGGGTAATATGTATTAACTATGTTACTTATGCTTTTTCTAAAAAAAATATTTGTGTGTTCATTATATTTATTTTATTATGGGATTGAGACGCTTAGTTGTGGACCACTAACTAACTAACTAAGTGAACTAAGTGGTGGAGCACTTAGTTCCCATGCTAAATGTCCTGGTTCAAATCCCGCTTTCTCACAGATTTTATTTAATCTGATAGCAGATGGTGATGGACCCTTTAAAATCTGGATATCCTCCTTGGGCTGACCCAGCCACTAAAATGTTTCTATAAGCATTTCCTTTAAAGATGGCTTATAGAAAGATAACCATAAAAGCACTCCTGGAGCTCGCCCAGCTTCTATAAAGGGATACCGCACTGCCATGGGGATACCAGTAAAACCCTTCATGGGTTTTGTTTTTTTATTAATTTGATGTTAATTGTGATTACCGCGTATTGTGTACGCCTTATAAAAAATGTTATCTCAATTTCATTTTACAAATATTTATTGATTTGAAAACTTTTTTTTTTGTCTTATCATTAACACGAAAACTATAAATCCCAAAAAGATACCACAGACTAATACTGCCATAGCCGGATATGAAACTGGGATCCTCACCATAGAAGCAAAACGCTCTACTCAAAAATCATTTTTTTTTTAATGTACTGGAATTGAATAGAAATTTTCCAAGTTTATTTTGAACAATCTTGAAAGTATTTTTAAAATTGATCCTGCTATTTTGGGGCTATCTTTACTACCGATGGATAAGGATCGCAAGAGAACCCTCAATCAGAAGATTGCCCCTCTTGATGGAATCCATAATCAGAGGCTATTTTTAGGCAGAGGAGGATGAATGAGGAGGCAAGGACTACCTGTTGATGCTCTTCCTCGCTCAGGTCACGAGTCACTAATTTACGTCAGCGTTCACGAACACCATCGACCACATCGACTAGGAACTAACTCAGGGTCAGAGATCTCGAGAGTGTTTTGTCCGTCCGACTCAAGATCCATCCGCGTCTACACAAAGCTTGGAAATATTTCAGTCGTGAGCTATTAAATACAAGATAGCTACAAAAAAACTATAATATAATACAGAAGAAGGATTTTAATGTCTATAATCTTTCATGAAATAGATGTTTTTGTTCAATGTGTTAGAAATTGAAAACGTTACTGGTAATTAAGAATAAATCATGAATTCTACAATAGCAAATGTAAGAAAAAAGAATTATATTATTATATACTGTACATAATATAACGGAGCACTGATACTTTCTGAATTACAAGAAAGAACAATATTTAAGAAAAAATACCTTCCCTAGTTCTATGGAATGCATAAATTACAAATACTAAAATTTTACTTGTTGGCCTTCTGGAATTTTTGAAAAATTACTCATAAAAATGGTAGTTGAAAGCATAAATGTGTGATCAAACCTACGATTAGAAACGTGGAATCAGAATACATAAGTAGTAATTATATTATTCGAGTTAATCGAAATGCGTGTAGTGCGCTTGAAAACCTGATTCCAAATTCCTAGTGACCTATCGAGGCAATAGGAATATTTAGATATCATCGTCTTTTAACGATTAACTTGAATGTTGAGGATATTTTTTGTTTTCCGGTTATTAAATCTTCTTTATATACAAGATAAATTATGTATAATTACAAAGTGTAAAAAAATATTTACTTATTACTGCTAGTAATACCGACTATATCACTATGTTGTAATAAAATATGCAATGTAGTTATGCAATTATATTCTATGTAATTTATATAGATCATTAATAACAGTGATATGAAAATATTGAAATAATTTTACCTGTCTCAAATATGAATCAAATACTCCATTTGTTTTGATTAAGCATTGCAAAACCCATAACGCCATTTGTGATCCTTGTTGATACAATACATAATATCATTATTTTAAAATGTTATACACTTTTTTATAAAACTCTTTAGGTATTATCCCTATGAGGGAAGTAAGCAATCGTTCTGATACATATTTGGCAATTACACCATCCTTAACCATTTTGCTATCTTCAACTACAGTCGACAGGCAGAGGTGAACGCTATCAGCAGTGCTTGGAATAATAACTCACTCTTCTTTTTTATTTATATCTCTCTTCTAATGCTAAAAAAAACTCTACCCCCGTCTCTCCACTTTAATCAAGCTTCCGTCCTGGTTTCTCCACACAATCTGCCCTTACCATCACCACTGACATACAAACAACTAACTGTGCTAATCCTACTTGACTTTTCTAAAGCTTTCGATTCCTTAGACCATTCTATCCTTTTAGCCAAACTAAAATCATTGCCCTTTTCCATCAGCTCTATTCTATGGTTCCAATATTGTCTCTCTGACAGGTCTCAAGCAGTTTCCATACCTAATCAGCCCCTTTCCTCTTTCCTCACTCTCTCCTAAGGTGTGGCACAGGGCTCAAGCATCTCCTCTCCTTTTCAACTGATACATCAACGATCTCCCTCAATCTATTCACCACTGTTCCTACTATCTATATGCTGACGACTTCCCAATCTTTTAGTCCTTTTCTACTTCTGAGCTATTATTTGCAAGTATTTAGCAAGACCTACATATGATCAGTGCTTGGGCAAAACTGAACAAACTGGAATTGAACGCAATGAAAACCCAGACAATGGCCTGGTTCCAATTCCTTCCTTCCAGCTATCCCCACCCTCCCGATATTAATCCTAAACGACCACCCCATCAGTTTCAACTCCTCTGTCTAAAACTTAGGCATTGCTTTTGATCAAAACCTTCCCAGGGACATCAAACAAATGTCCCGACGGTCAATTAATATCCTGAACTTATTCCATGGATCTCGGCATCTCCTTACACATTATACCCGTAAGCTTCTCGTATCATCCTTCATCTTCCCCCACTTTGACTACTGAAGTTGGTATATGGGGGCCTTTCGAAAATGCTTGAGGACTGTTTAAAGCGAATAATGAAATGATCTCTATGATTTGTCCTTGGTACTCCAAGACGAGTGTGTCACATCATTATGGTGGGTTAAAGTGGATCTTCTCTCGCATTCGTAGACAATATATCCTAAGTGCGCTAAAAACCGTGCAGTTAAAGCACCCTACCGAAAACCCTAACCCTATTTCCTAAGTGCTTTTCTACACCAATCTATTAACTCGCAACACCCTTCATATATCTACAGTTTCCTCCAATTCACATCCTCAATCCAGCACCGCAAAACAAGATCCCGCCTTTCGGATCTCTACACTCGTTCCCACAGAACCAAAGCATTCGAGCGTTCCTTTCCCGCCGTCTCAAACATAATGTGGAACTGAGTCCCTCTTTTCACTGACTTCATTTAAATCCTTGATTTTCCAACATCTCTTGACATCCCAAAATGATGTTCTCTAAGCAGATCAATCATCAGCTTAAATAAATCAGTATTGAATAATCGATTGTGTTGCCTACGCGTTTTTTTGTTTATTTTTCCCGAAGAAGATATAGACTATGTAAAGACTTTATTGCATGCTATCCCATTTGTTTATATAGTAACTGTTGTTATTAATATATTTATTCTCGACAATTGGTTAAAATGGTACAATTTTCATTTCTATTTTTATTTTTCTTATGTTTTTGTCACTTTTAAATACTTCGTGGTTTGTATTATTATGTAGCCTTTAACATGTAATTTAACCTTTAGCCTTAACAGATATGTATTATGTTTGTTTTTATGTTCATTTTTGTTATTCTAACGGGACTTGGTCCCAGAATAAAGTTTTTTTTCTATTCTATTCTATTCTATGAGAAACATTCATAAGAAACAGACATTTTGCGTTATCCAATTAATTTATTCTCCCATTTCTATATAATGATCGTTTAGCTCCATTTATGCATATTTCTACTTCACGGCAGAAGACTTGTTGAAGTCATATATTTGCTTCTGCGTCAATCATCAGTTTTAATTGGCCAGTTAAAATAAATAACGGTTTTTTTCTTATAATTTTCCAAATATTAAAGAAAAAAAAGATAAATGGGACGCAGTTGTACGATTTTTACAGTTATAACGTTCCAACGCTGTAAACTCTGCATCGATGGAACTGGTTCTGAAGGGCTGTTTCCCATAACTGAATTAAATTCCCTCCTACAGAGTGCATTCGTGACAGTCATCTTCTGATCGTTGCATTTATGACCTCATTCTCATCCTCAAAGGGCGAATTAATTGATGGCTCACAATTAACACCAGAAGCGGACGGAGCTAGGAGCGGCGAAATAACGGTACTACGAAGAGGAAGGTCCGGCGAACACGATATGCTAATATTGTCCGCGGAGGGTCACAGACCTGTCAGCTCCGTGCCCACACTCTTCTTCCCCGATGGTAATTGGCCTGATAAGCTAAAATAAAAATATTATAATCAGGGCCGATAGCACCACCGTTAGCAGCGCTCCTTCTAAAGCAGTATGTAACCAGACGTCTTATATAGGTAGCAGAGGTAATTTAAATATGCGGCATTTGAATAGTTTCATATGAGGAACTCAGGATCAAAAGCGGATAAATTCTGATATTTCTAGTTTAGCTTACTTTTTCTTATGAATGATTTTCAAATTGTTTCCTAGTTTATTCAAGCAATTATTTATGCTAGTGAAACTTCTGTTTCAGAACAGGATTAAAACCATGAAAAATAAGGTGGCAAAGTCAGACAAATTGTCTTTACTTAAAATATGTGAGATAGTTAATTTTTAAAATTCTGAAGTTAACCTCTTTTGATTCCGAACACCTCATATATTTTTTCGTTAAGCAATATGAGGATTATAAGCAACTAACTTAATAAAGACAAAATAATATATTGGTATTTTTTAATATCTGGGAAGTTATTTTGACCGTTAGGGAGCGGGGTACATCAGATTGCAGATCCTACTAATACTCTGCATACCTTTGTTATTCTCTTGCACGTACTGAATTTAGGACCCTTCAGGATTTTTTTTTGTTTTTGTTTTTATTTAGATCTTTATGAGACCTAAGGGTAAATAAATAATTGATTTTCTTTTGAACGAATTTTCTAGCTTATGAGTTATAGTATCATACTTACTGTTTCGCTTGAACTCTGGTTAGAATTATTGAAGGTCATAATCAAAATGTATAGACAAACTTGAACATACGAATCTAACGCACATAGATCTAATTACCATTCCACCTACGGCACTGTGCGAGGAAGAAATTAATTGAATTAATCAGTGAACGAAGAGCCATTAATCAACGTCGGCTGCTGCTATTGCCATCAATATTAAGACATTTCTTGATGATTATCGTGTTAGAAAACAAGGCATCTTTCTTCTTTACTAAGAAATCATGAAATATAGATAATTTGTTAATTTTTACAATTAAAGATTAAAGTTTATTTTGGGAAGGCCTGTAGTCTAGTGGTTAGCATAGCAACATACTATATCCAAGATCGCGGGTTCCTAACCTGGCAGGGGGCCTTAGGATTTTTAAAAGAGTAAAACAACTTGGTTATGCCGTCCTTCGGAAGGGACTTTAAACGGTGGACCCGAGCCTGTACGATATCAGGTACTCGTTAAAAATCTCTATCCTAATTAAACCTGGATGGACAAAATTTAGAGCTCCAACTGTAGCATCGTCCGATTAGTCATTGCAGCATAAATTGATGTTAAATAACCAAACAACAACAAAGTTTTTTTTTCTGTTCAATGTCGATAAATTCTATTGAATTTCTGTTGTTGTGGAGTTTAGGCCGGAAAATAACTATGAATAGCTCATTCTCATCTCAGCCCTGAAGAAGTCAGCAGCATGGCTGGCGAAACGTTGGCTTACTGGTCTAAACCAGAAGAATTCAACAAAGTCTTTTGTAATAATAGTGGAAACCTAAAAGAGTATTAATATTTTGTTACAATTATTTATCTTGCATACCCCAGATTAGCGCTGGTGTAATTTCCCGACTGCTTCTTCACAATAGACTTATTTCATTGATAAAATCTTAAAATAAAAATTGGAAGTATTTTTTGTTAAGAGAGAGTATAATAAAAGTTGAAAAAAAAAGAAAATATAAAACTAAACTGTGATCCAAGATATAACAGATGCCCTTATTTAGAGATTTTAATACATTTCCTTCAGGCTGTTAATACTCCATCATAAAATTTCTGGGAAAACTACTTCATTGTCAGGTAAAAAGTTGTCTTTATTATGTAGGGTAAAAACCGGAAATTTATATTACAATGATGTTAAATTATGTTGCCATAATTAATTGATTTATGTAAATTCGGACGTTAGTTTAATAATAGATAAAACATTTTACAGTTTCACAGCTAAAACTACAGACATCTGTTAATAAATTGCAATTAATCTTGAACGTTAATTGGAAATCTCTAGTTGAACCTAAACCGACCAGATTCTAGACATAAACAAATTGTCCCAGTAATTGGGCATTAATTGGTTCTTGTCTCGACTGGAACTTAAAAACGCCAATTTTCATTATTTTAAATGGCAAATCCGGGATCAATGCCCTTTTATGTCGATAGCTATTTATAATTGAATAATAAATAAAACCTATCAAATGTTTTGTTTATTTTTCGTTTCGCTGAATTGTTAAAAACATCTTGTCGCACAGACCCAATTATGTTAGTAGTAAAGTGGAATCATTATATAATAAATTATATATGTTGATACTTATAATTATTTAAGTATAGCAAAAATTTCAGACATTAATTAAATAATGATAAATATAAATACTGATAGGCAAAACTAAGCATACAAATCTCTTCCTACCATCCAATATCTTAAGTACTTACTAGATTGGAGTTTTAACTGCATATATCAGAAATATTTAAGTTAGCATTTCATTAATCAAGTTATTAATTAGTTCAAATCAATGTTTGGATCAATCATAGCTCCAACTGGTACAATAAATTGATAACCAAAACAAAACAAAAAAACGCGTATATTTGAGCCCTGTGCGCTTGGGTATGCCAAACATCTTACAAAATATATTAATCCAACATAGTTTTTAAAAGATGTTCAGAAAATAGGTAAACCATTTTTAAACTGAGTGATGTAAGTCCTCCGAAGCCTACAATTTTGCTAATGTCCTCGTAAGCCATAAACCCATTCTAATCCTATAACTCACATCGGCAAAAACTTTCAGAATCAAATGAACATTTTACAGTCCCAGTGTAATTACCGATTTTGGAGCTCCTTAATTCATATAAAATTGGTATTTGGAATCAACATTCCCTATAAGGGTGGCTTTTGAAAATATAATCATAAATGCATGAACCAACTTATGGTTGTAATATAACTGCAATAACAGTTCAATAAATTTAAAGTTTAAATGTGGAGTGGGGTAGCGGATAACTCTTAATCAGACATTTTTCCTAGCTTATTGAAGCAATGCTTTATGCTAAAGAACGTTCAGTTCTTAAGCACAATAAGACGATGAAAAATAAGAAAGGGCGGCAAAGTGTCGTGTTGGACAAATTTTCATGACAAACTTCTTAAAAATGTTAAAAAGTCGATTTTTGATATTCTGGAGTAATCCAGTTTTGTTCCGAACACTTCATGTATGTTTTCGTTAAAAAAAATGAGAATCCTTTCTAGAAGCAACTAACTTTATATGGGAAAAAGTATATACCAGTATTATGATTATATGATGTATTTATATGAATTATATGATGTATTATGACTCTATGGATATTAAGTGGTAACAGCGCAGAGTTGCTATACCGAAACTCCCTGATTCATATCCGGCTTTTGTAGATAATGTATTTAATCCATTAACAACCGAGATCGGGCCGAGGGGGACCTGAACACCCTCCTTGGGCTCACCCAGCCTCAATAAAGAGCGTACCCTTAATTGGGGGAAAGCCTGGCAGTGGAGCGTGATCTCGGACGAATCACCTTCCTGCGCAACCTTTGTCCTCGAAACAGTTTAGTTTCTACCAACTACTAAATCCAAGGCACTTCATGGGCATTAAAGGTGCAGGAAAAAGAAGAAGAGTTTAAATTATAAATAATGATAAACTGATTAAAACTATACATTTAGTATTAAAAAATAAGTATGACCAAAAATAATATTTAAATAGTGCTGCTTACAAAATTACAACATATAATATTATTTGCTCCTTTAAAATTGATTTTTAAAGTAATGAGAGGAAAGAAATATAACAGATCTTAAAAGGAATAACAAACGAAAATTCTGACATATGTAATGTGTTTATAGACATCCATTTCGTCTTCAAATGTTTTATGCTATTAAGAGTTTGTTCAAGTTTGGGGTTTTCTCCTAACATATTTTATGAAAACATTTCTGCCTTGAGCAAGTTCTCCATTGAGACCGTATCCTGCCGTGTCTTCCTGAACTTCTACTGCTTCTTTCAAGACATCTATACAAGGTCACTTTTACAACTTCTTTAGTTGTCCAATCAATTTCAATTTTTGTTTTGAGTACTCTAAATTAAATTATTTTCTGGACGTACTTTCCATATTACTTATATAACTATACAATTATATATACTTATATAATTGTATGTATGAAAAGTACTTTTCATTAATAAAAGTAGTATGTATGATATTTAAGTATATTACAATACGTTTTGTAAAAATCAAAAATGGCAAAAATAATCAATTCTGAGTTGCAAAGCTGTTATTCTTCCTCTTAGATTTTAGAAATTTCCTTCTGATAGCTAATATATTTTCCCCTAAATTCAGTGATCGTAGGATTTTCTCCGTTGTTCAGGCATCTAATAATAAGAGAATATTGTATCTTTTGAAGCAGAAAAATTTGAATGTTTGGTTAAAAATATTTCAAATGCTTTTTATCAATATATTCTTTATTAATATCGACAGGGAAATTAAAAATATGCGTGAAATCCTCCTCCATCTTCACTTATAATAGGCAAGGAAGTCCTACGGAATATGGTTCATGCATCTCCTTCCGAATGCACTTAATACTTATAATTAATGCCAGAAATTTCAGTAAAATGGCCTCTAGAAGCGTGACAGACTCAATGACAACCGTTTGGTGAAAAATATATACAGAGAGATAGTTATAGATATAGTTACCATCAGTGTAGTCCGAGATAACGTTGTTATTCCATCAACTCCACTTCCAGCCATTCCATTCGTAAGCATTTGAAGTAATCTACAGTTGTTTAGTGATAGATTTAATAGATTACAACGGAATAGATGAATAGTGAAAAATCTCTTATATTTGTACTGATATTCCTATATCATTAAAATAAAATTGGCTAACTAATACCACTCTTAAATAGTTCAACTTCTAATATAAGTTATAAATACTTTAATTTATATTGGTGTCAATTTATATTGGATTTATTAGGGTATTGAAGACTAATTAGAGTTAAATACTTCTCTAATATGGGTCATTGTGATTTTATGCACTATTGGCACTATTGTATAAATCAATAAATATAAATAGTAATAAATAAATAATATCAATCATAAATATCAATATTTATAAATAAATAAACGTTTTCAGGTTATAGGTCAGTTGAAGATTATTTAACATTCTTCAGTGCTTACGTTCGCGAGTATCCCTCATAACTCAAAAATGGTATCTTGTAAAAAAACTGAATGAGTATCAGTTAGTTGATTGTTCAAATATTGGGAAGAAAATTCTATAAAAGAGTGGAAGTCAAATAATTTCTTAAAATTGGTTAACTATTTATCGAAAACCGACGCTTTGACCTACGTTGCAGGTCATCTTCATGGCTGGTTATACAAGATATCTAAATATTTAAGTGATACACAATTTGACATTTTAACTACTTTGATTGTTCTCATTCTTGCACCTATTTATTATTCTTTTGGTTACATTTACTGAAATTTTAATTTTTAATTCAAACTATCAAGGTAGTAGTATCCTGGATCACATCACATACATCACGTCACATACATACACGATATATACTGCTGACATCCCAACCCATCCAAGCACTGTCCTCACTACGTACGCTGATAACACATATGTGTTATAACTAAATAAGGATCCATTTGTTGCATCCTAATCTCTTCAATACCATATCTCAAACCTTCAAGAATGGTGTCAAAATTAGAGAATTAAAATTAATATTAACAAATCCCATCAAATTACCTTCAACCTTCGTCGTAAACCAACAAATTCCTGTCCTACTGTATCCTTTAATAATATTCCACTGAACCCTGTCGAACAGATACGTTACCCTAGGACTCAATCTGGACAAACGTCCCACTTGGAATCCTCATACAAGGCTGAAAAGACAAGAAACTGTTCGACGTTTTCGCCTACTCCAACATTTACTGGACAAACGCTCTAAGCACCCAATTAATTACAAAAGACTCATTTACAGTACAGTTACCAGACCTATTTGGACATACGGAGTTGAACTTTGGGGCTCTACTAAACTATCCAGTTCATCTCTTAACCAATCCTTGCAATCCAAAATCCTTCGTAAAATCCTCAATGCTCCTTATTATGTCACAAAAAAACTCATCCATCATGATCTTATTATCCAATATGCTATTGATTTGGCCCAAACTAGATACCTATCCTTCCATGACAATCTCCATACACACTTGAATCCGCTAGTCTCTCAACTTGTTTCCCATACTATTCCTGATAACCCTCCGAGGCGTCTAAAAATAAGATGGCCTCGAGACCACTATAGAACTTTATTGGAGTGCTACCGATGGGTAGTTTCTCTCCACAAGTTTTTTTCATGTTATATTGTACATATTCGCAGATTTACTTGTTGTAATATTATTATAGTTGTACATATCAATAAATTAAATTTTTTAAAAAATTCAAACGATTTCTACTTTTTTCTTGTTTATTCCAATAATTTCATTTATAAATATTAATATTATTATTTTATTATATTTTGTTCCAATTATATCACCTTTATATATTTTATTAAATTAACTTAATTCATCATCATCATCATGGTCATCAACATAGTCCATCCTTTCTACCGCTCATGTTGTGTGAGGTCTCGGGCAGTATGGAGCATCCAATAGCGATCATGTGTAACTCGTTCCTTGAAGCTTCATTGGTTAACTAAATTATTTTAAAATGTAATATTTGAGTTTTTCATTCCAACACATAAACAGTCTTATTTTTCAAGTATTTAAATAAAATAGTTCAATTATTATTATATTGGCTTCACCTGTACTTACGTTCGCGTGAATATCCCTCATAACTCAAAAATGAAATTATTGATGATGGAGAAATATAGTAAACACTTCAGTTTTGTATCATTTTCTAGATTTATTTAGTCACAAATTTTAACATAATCTTTCCATCAATCAAAATCAGTTCTTAAAATATAATTTCTATACAATAAATGCAATAGGTACTCATTAACATCATGTTTTTTTAACGCAATAAATAACACATAATTCATGATTGTTAAAGCTAGAATGTTTTACAATTAAATGATTTTGTCGATTCGAAAAGAATATAAATAAGAACCATATAGCTATTAAAAATAATTAAATGAAATATATATGAACTCTATTAATAAACAAAAAATATTATAAAATAAATTAATGAGTCACACATTATGCATCCTTTAAAATCCACCACAATCAAGTAGCAAATTTTGAGCATTCGTCCTTTTAAAATTATAACAAGACATATATTCTATAGTACAAGTTTACATAGTCTAAAACATTAACTAACATAGATCTAAAAATAAAATAACAATATCTAGAATATACATACATTTTTTGATTAAGACGATGTGGTCCTTTTTTATACAAAGTACCCCTTGTCTTCGAATAAGTATTCATAAATAATTAATAAATAATATATTAAATTATCAGTACAAAACTTCACAAGTCCTAGAAGTAATTAAAACTATAAACTAATGATATGGAAATAATGCTAAGAAACTTCTGCAGGGTCTAGTTAGTAAGTGGCAGTAGAAGCTAAAGAAACTACTTGACCAGTGGCAAGTAGTTTCTCTAGTAGATAATTAAGTCCTCAGAAAACTATATATATCTTGCAGGGAATATTTCTAAAACCGAATTGTGAGAATAAAAGAAGTGGTCTCGTAACTTTCTTTAATTTTTTTAACCACTATTCATGAAAATGGTAGATAGTTATTAAATTCATTTTGATTTCATATGCTCTTAAAAAAAATTATATTCTTCTGAAAACAAATAAGGCATTACAAACATCATTAATCACAACTATTTTGGGAAATCTCAAAATGTCACACAACATTAATGCGCTTATGAGCTAGATATTATTGACAATTTACGTTTCTTTGGATGCGAAAAGAAGTTATAACCTCTTAAAGGAATGTATAAATAAAATTGATACAGATTTATAAAGTATGTATGTATGTAGAAGTCAGTTTTTTTTAGTATTTTTGAGTTGGTAAAAATATTTGTTTTACGAATATTGATGAGAATACTGGAACGTTATCAACATTTATTTGATACAGTAGTAAAATCGAAAACCAATAACATGAACGAATGCCACTGTGATTATGTTAAGGGGTGATGAATTATTATAACAATACTTTATGCCATTAGAAAATTGGATGAGGCCGCGATAATTTTAATTTACAAAATAATTTCAAGATAATTATCAATAATTTTAATTTGAAAAATTCGTGGCCGTTTCCAGTTCACTAACATAATCACAAATCTTCAGACGGCAAATCTAAAACCCCTTTGAAGGTTTAAATAATATAAAGGATTGACTGGATCGTTCGATCTACCATGAAATGTTATATTAACGAGTCTCTCATTTTTAGAAGTTCTGCTATACAATGATGTTTCCATCTTCATTTTCGAAGACTGAAATAGAACAATAGGATACACAAGTAGAAGGGCATGTTCACTATTGCGATCACCTAAGTGGATTAGTTCTTGACCCTCTTCTGTTCGTGGTGAGTCTTCTTGTTCTTGTTCTCGATGACGTAGAGTGCGTGTGGTTTTCCGTTTCCGGGAAAGAACTTGTGGAAGGCCTGCTTGGATGGTTTCTTCGGCTTATAGTAGCTAACTCTCCTGTCACCTCCTTGCCAGATGGTAGGCTTGAACACTTGGTTGGCCTCCTTGCTCGCTTTTCTTGCGGCCATCTTCTTGACGATCGGAAGGTTCCAGTGGTAAATCTTGCCTGGTTTACCGTTAGACTTGAAGTCCATTGGCAGCCTGTTGACGTTTTTGGACATATGGACCTTGGCATCGCCTTCGTAGTAGTAAGGGTTAGGGGGAAGTTTGATGACGTACATGTGACTGTCTCCGGAGTGGGTCTTGCGACTTTGGCTGGCAAGCCTCTTCCTATGGTGGGATGGGGACTTGACCCTGGTCATTCCGATGTGGCGGAGAACGTCATTGGTCGACCTCTTCCCGGACGTCTCTACTCGCACCGGCAACAGCTTGGCGTCGGCGTCGTGTTGGAGTGCGGCTCCCGCAGCCAACCCGAAGATCGCGAGAAGAAGCAACCACCTAATCTGCATTTCCATTCTGTAAAAAAAAAAATAGTATTACTTAGTGGAAATAATTATAGGATAATTCAAATTAAAAAAAAAACAACAGTAAAAAATACAAAATTATTAAGCTAACATTTAAATATATCAATGCAGCAGCATGAACTACTATCTATTTGATTATGTCTTTTGTTCATACATTAAATGATCCGCTAAAAATTAATGTCTGAACATATTTATTATTTTATCTTGTAGTCCAACTGTATCATATTAAGCTGGCCGAAAGGATATGTATCTCCTGCAAGAATAGCTACAAGCTTATATCTCATACAATGCATCATACTAGGCTATATTGCATTTTCTTAATGCATGTAAATGTAATGTGCCTATACAGCAACATAATAACTTTTTTTAAATAAATAACCAATGTACACTTCTCCAAATAAGAAGAGAAGTTTGCCAGATAAAATTAAATTTATAATTTACTATTTACGAATATGCATTATATACTCTGTTAAAACCAATGGGAACCGTTATTGTCAAGTTATATAAAAGTCGCATCAAGTAAAAAAACTATAACGAGAATGCATTAAGTAATTAGAACTAATACCAAGATTATTCCTCGCCATAGAGACACAAAAACAATAAACAAAATCGATCTTTTTATAATGAACGTTATCTTCATGTTCTAGTTAAGGGTCACAAGATCTAATGTGTGCGTTGCCTGGATATATATATATATATATATATATATATATATATATATATATATATATATATATATTTTTTTTTTTTTTAATTACTATTCCATTCATTTCTGAAAAATGGCAATTTTGTAGATACGTTTTTGTTTCACTAAGTCGACATTTCAAATTAAGTAATTAATTTAAAATTAAGTCGACATTATACAATATTTACTTAATATATTGATATTTGTTATGTAAAGTAAACAGAACGACAAATCAATAAAAAGTATGACTATGCCTATTTAGTAAGAAAAAAGATCGGCATGAAACACTGTAATGTAGCGGAATATTTTAAGATAAAATAAAAAGAAAGAACGAAGTGATTGGTCTCAAGAAGAAGTGCCTAACCACTTGATAAAACGCTATCGCTGAATCATAGATTTTAATGCGTTTATTGTCTTTAAGTAGGCCAGTAATTTCTTATTTTAAGTTCAAGGATTGCAAAGATTGAACTACAATGATATAGAAAAAATACAAAAACAAAATTAAGTCATATGAATGAAACAAAACAAAATAATGAAATATTTTATAATATTTTTTGTTATAATTTTTAAATATCTTGATTTGAAAAGAAAAGATATGTCCAGGACCGGGACTCGAACCAGGGTTTCCCATGTTTCCGCCATGTTTCCAACTGAGCCATCCTGGTTCGTATCTCGGTTGGCCAAATCCTTTCTCTTCACTGATCCCATATCCCCGTGTTATCACAATTTGCGATGTATACAAGGGGGAGAATGTTCATTGAACATAACTTTAATTAGGATCTTGTTGACTTATGTCATTATATATTATTATAATAATATTATTCGCATATTATATTATATAATTATATTATCATTCAATAATAATATTATTCGAGTCCTGGTCCTGGTCATAACTTTTCTTTTAAAATAAAAATATTAAAAATTATAACAACTAACAAAAAAATAAAATCAATAAATTTTACTAATATATACAATGCATATCTCATAATATAAATAAACTGTAAGTAAAAGAGCAGTGAAATAGGAAACACATACTAAACATTGTTTAGATGCAATGAAAGAAACTAAAATGTAATTTATGTACTTCACAATAGTAACTAATAAAAAAATAAGGAACTTATTACTAATAGTAATTATTATACTAAAATCTATTAAATTCTTCGTGGTAAGACATTTGTAAATGGCTTCAGTCTTTCAGTAAACAAGTTAGTTCTATTGATGGTTGTCTTGCTGGGTTACTACTCTGTTGGCTGTAGTCTTAGGGTTTCTTATTCCAAGCAAATATGATTACTGACTAGGAAATAATTGGTGCAAATGTGGATATTTCTTTTAAATCTTATTTAATAGGCTATTTTGTCAAGTTTAAGAAATAGAAGATTTGACTCTAACTTTATAGCAAAGAGGGAGCGGAGTTGCTCAGCGGTAAAAGTCGAGCCGAAAGTCCTGGTTTCAAATCCCACCTAGCCCAAAAGTGGGCACCTAAAAAAAGTTGGATATCTGGAGGTTGAGCGTAATCTAGGTCATATCACTTCCCTGCACAACCGCTGTTCAAGAAATAGTACAGTCTCTTGCACGTACTGAACACAAATCACTCCATGGGTTGCAGTGGTACAGATTATTTTATTTTTCTATGGAAAGGAAATATAGCAGAGCCAGGAGTATCATGAACTTGTTGAACATTAGACTATTGGAACAAAAGTGAATTTAAAAAAAAATCTTACTTTCAGGGTAACAGTTTAAATCTTAGTAATGTCGTAAAACAAACCTTGTTATCCAGACTTAAATAACGACCGCCTCCTTTTCGAAAATGATCCTATAACAGAAGGGGAACTGGCGAGCCGGCTGATGTAGAGGGCGCTGGGGTCGTAGATAATGAATAAGTAATTAAGTTAGGAGTAGAAGCAGTGGCAATTACCTTCTTCAGCCCCCGCTGGGTTACAGCAATAGTTATGCTTTATGTTTCGCAGTATTCTCCTTTTTCGGTCTCCCCTTCTAAAGTTCCCACGTTTATGGAGATTGTTAACTGCCGGGGAACAGGTTCAATCTAAGTCTCCCAATGGCTATATTATAATTGGAGCGGTGATAAAAACCATGAGAAAAAACATAATCTAGGCTCTGTTGAATATTACTAATGAAATTATGAAGGTAAAACTCGAATCGCCATGATTTCTAGTTTTCTTTTTTAATGGATAAATCTTTCAGTTCATAGTAGAATTTATTACTGCAACAAAGTTGCTTCATTAATAGTTTCTGCAATGTTTTTTAAGATTTTCAAACGATAATTTTAAAAATATGTATTGGGTATTTAGATATGAGATATCCTTTTTTACAATTTCTAAAATTCAATTTTTTATTTATTTATTGAAAATTAAAACTGTGTTACAATAATACAAGTAAATATAATGAATGATACATAATGACAAGGATAAAGAGAGGTAGAGGGACTATCCAATGGTACGAGGTAATTTTATTGAAAGAGATAGTTTCTTTTGATAATATTAGATCCTTTTTTCTACATTGTGGTATTCGTGACTTGAAATTAATTTTATATTTATATCAGTTCCATTTCAGATACGTCATACTAACTTTGGAACTTTAGGATAAATAGGGAATATTCTTTACAACTAATTTATTATGTTGGTTCCACATTAACAGTCTTGTATGTTTTTCGTTCCCGAAAAAATAACTAGGCATAGATTCCTCAATAGATTTAGATACTATATAATAAAAGTAAGTATGCTTATGAATCTATATTTTAGCATAAATATTTTTTTAATAAATGCAGTTTAGAAACAAACAAAAAATAAATAAATAAAACTAATCCATAAATACACATTTCCAATCATCAATAAACTTCAGATAAAAGATTAACATTAAATAAATATAAAATGTTATTACGTAGAACCCAATACGTTTTTCCTATCTTTTTTTTACCAGTTTTTGCACTACAGCAAGGATTATAATTAGAAACATCGCCATTAAGATAGAATATTTAATTGTGACAAAATTCTCGAGAAGAGTGATCCAAGGTAGCATTGAGAGTACACACAAGGACACTTTAGATTCAGCAACCTTCTCATATTGGACCCAGAATCCGACAGTGGTCATAAATAAATACATATATGAATGAATGATTTAGCGATGGCTCCCTCTTCTTCCCTGCTCCAACAGTTTTTATGCTCAACTGGTTCCGGGGAAGTTACATTTATTGCTCTGTAAAACTTCAAGTCAGTGATAGCTCTCTTTTATAGTGAATAGGTTTCATAAAACTTTTTACTGATTTTTTTTTCTTTTACTATTTTACAGAATATATAAAGTATAAAATTAGAATTCACCATTGGAACGAAAGATGGGAAAATATCTTACAAAACGAGAGGGGGAGTGTGAGAGAGATGTCGTCAATTTACATTAATTATAAAACGTTAAGATCTAATAAAAATATAAAATAATTTGTTGCCTTGTAAAAATGTCTAATAAACAATATTAGAATCTTAGAACTGCATGAAAGTAAGTATTTATCGATTAAATACAAACTTCAATATTTTGTAAATAATAAAAAAAAAAAATTATATAAATGAAATAATGATGAAAACTTGGTAAAATATAAGTACATTGAAAGTTAAAGTGTGAGAGAAACATCATTTATCTTGAATAATTATTAGTTGGCCGTAAAAAAATTATTCCTTAAACACAGATAAATTATTTTTTAGTTTATTACATTAATAAATAGTTTATCACTCTTCAAGGAATTATTTTTTTACCTCCACTTTTGAGGTGATAGATTATTATATCTTTAAATATTCAATAAAAATAACTATAAACACCCATCTGTATAATTCCGTATAACGATACATCCGTGACAGGAGTAAATTTAATTTTATTTATTTTAATAACATATGACATTTAAAACTTAATAAAAATACACACTTTCTTCTTATTCTTGAATAAATAAATGATTGAAAAAGAAAGAACAAATTTGTGAATGCAAATTCAAAACAATAGATTGCCCACTATTGTTCAAGGATGAGTAGTGATGAATGTTTCACTGACGGAGGACAAATTGATTTCTAATTAAAAATACAATTGTTCTATCTTTCATTGTCTATTCCCTGTCAGTAACTGATACTGCTTATAAAATATTCCATTTTCCTTTGTCTAGTCTGATATTGTTGTCATTCAGCAATCTATAAATGTATGTGCTAAGTATCCATATTTGTATTATACATAACTGTTTAAGTAAATTGGTTATAATTTATCTTAAAAAATTATTGTGCACATTTAGTATAATGTCCCAATATTATAAATCGTAATTAGAATTATTCAATGCGAAGAATTTGCTTGGTATTGTTACCTGCTGCTATTCTCTGGGACCCTAAGGCAACCTAGAAAGAGCTGAGAGGGGTGAAGGAGAGGGAAATTTACAAGTACAGGGAGAAACTGGGTGAAGAAATAAACCCCACACATGTATCTATCAACAAACAAACGCTAATATATTGAAATAAAAATTACATATAGCATCATGAAAATAAAACTCTAATTTAACATAAGAATCACCCTCAATAATAGTACTTAATAATAACATATAAACGAGACTCATACACCTGATTCTCCATCAATACTCATAGTCCCAAAATCCACTAAAATAATAATAAAACAAGTTCCATTGTAGATAACAATCATCAAACCCTTTATCTATAACAATAATTCTATGCACTAATAATTACAACGTCAACATTCCCCATCAGCACTCATTATCTTATAACCATTAATAACCTTAATAATTTACAATTAAACTAATTAAATTTCATCCTATGCACTAATAATATTTACAATGTACTCAAACCTAATAAACACTAATAAACACCCTAATTCTATTATAAAACATTTTCCAGAATTCCATATTACATGGCAGTTACAACTCAATTATCCACCATCATTAATCCTTATCTCATATTCGCTAATTTGACAATTTCCAAATAAAACCAGATCTATCATTTATAACAATAATCATAGGCACTAATTACAACTTAAACATTCGCCTCAGTATTCATTATCTCATAACTATTAATAATTTTCCAAACAAAACTATATCTATCAATTATAACAATAATCCAACGCACTAATAATATGTCTAACGTACTCATTACCTCATAACCACTAATAAACACCATAATTTTATTACAAAACATTTGCCATAAGTCCATATACAACGATGACGATTACAACTCATTTATCTACCATCACTAATCCTTATCTCATAACCGCTAATAACATAACAACTCCCCTTAAAAATCAGTTTCCTCTTTTCCAACCACAACTCTATGTGCACTAATACTTAAACAAAGATTCCTATCTGCCTTATGGCCAAACGCGACGATTGTCAACGAAATCATTACTGGCTCTATCTTCAACTGACCACCCACTGGCCTTACCCCAAGTCTAGTCAGACTACAGTAAATAGAGAATATAATATCTTTCTCTGGCTTCTTGCTCCGGAACCAAGGCTTCTTGCTAGTACTCGTCTTCTGGTCTCGCCCCATCTTGCTAATTTCCCCACCTGCCGTCGGCAGAAGTACTCTTCTTCTCCGGGCCACGAGAGGAAAACCGTCGGGTACTTAAGCTTCTCCGAGCTGTCGTCAGCATTCTTACTTCTTCGTCTGACAGGTGCTACCCCTGGTGGTCATCATTATCCCGAGAATCTTAATAATTATATTCAAAGTTCCCAAGAGTCGTGGATTTTTCGGTGAGAATCGCTGATTCACTTCCTGCTGAGTTGGCATCGGAGTTATGAACCGCTTGGCTCAGCGTCTCCACAAACAGACGTCACCTTCTATTAAGAATTAACTTTTAATTAAATATTATTAAAACTAAATGTTAAGGACCTATACGGCCTTTAACCAAAACCATATACAAAGAACATGGTTGTAATTAGTCACAAAAAGAAATAAACTTAGCAAATCTTATTTGGCATAGGATAACATATACCTTTATATTAATGTACAAAAATCCTTACAACCTAAAGTATTTTTAAAACCTATTAGTGAGAAGAAGCAATTAAATGCTAATCATTTTCTATAATACGTAAAACTAAAAAATAAATCTTTGACCTCAAAGGATAACATACTTCTTTTTGATCACGAATATGAGAGTTCAAAATGTGTTAACACACATTACTTTCATTACATACATCTAAATTCGCTCAAATTTTTAGCATTGAACAAAAGCTGTAATTAATGCACATTAACTAACTATCTATACAAAAAAAAATTCTCAGCCCGTTACAGTATAAACTATATTTTGATTTACTACTTCGATAGACTTGAAGAGTGGGAGATGTGGAGTTCAAAATATAAATTAATGTAAAAAGTAATTGTGTTAATTTACGGTGATCTGTTCATAGATTGGACTATAATAGATTCTGTAAAATGCTCTGAATTTTCAATGATAGGTTAACGCTAATACTGCAATCTAACGTAAACATTTAAGAAGAAAAATCCACACATGTTTTCTTCTAGGGTGACTTAACACAACAAATTTAGAACTTCAGTTTTTTTTTTTTCTACTGGAATAAATAATCTATCTTACGATAATCTTCGGTATTTTTAAATTTGTAGAATAATTCCTGTGCACTTTGCAGTACATATCTATGTTCCTTGGCTTTTGTGAATTGTTGGCCTTTTTTAATTGATAGTTCTGTTTCAATAACAGTCCGAATAATCTGAAAAATAATAGTTCAATAATCCGAAAGGTTTATCTTTTCAATAAGTTTCAATAAGAATAGAGTGATTACAAAAAATATTATTTTCTTGTAAAAAAGTGAGGGTTGCTTTATGTTAAATGTTGTATTTTTCTGACTGATATTGATGAAAATAGATTGATTTTAAAATGATCTTAAAACGAACCCACGTTTCTTTATGATAAAATGATTTTTTTTTTATTATCACTCAATTATAATTTTAGAACTATTAAATAATTGTGTCTAATTGTTATTTGTTTTCCTATTTAAGTGTAAATTTTTGATTTTTAATATCTGAATTACGTTAAAAGAATGATTATTACATGCGATGTAACCGAATATTTATATATCATATTGGTTTTCCACTATATTATGGCTACAGCATTTTTCTTATATATGACTCAAAACACAGATAAATTTAAATACGATATCATTAGCATGGAGCTCTCGAAAGGACATATTTACGACCCGGACTTCACTAACATGCTCATGTGCGTTATCACTAGTACGCTGGAAACGAACGATATATCGGTGCGATAAATCACAGACAGGCATGTCCTTTTTATTGTTTACCCAGGTCGGGCCCTAACTCAGCTCACAACAGGCTCAGCTACTATTTTTAAGGTTTTGGAGCCGGGATCGGAGGGAAGCATTTGTCCTGGGCAGGAATTTATGTAGTCTCGCCGGATGAATTTGAAAAACAAATTTAGTTCCAGACATTTCACATATTCCTGGTAAAAATAATGGTGGTTTGAACCAATTTATTATATATAATATTTATCAATACAACTTGCCATGGAATGGGATTAAAAATAAATAATTCTAACATAATAAATGATTTATGATATAAATTGAGTCATTGAGTGGTTGATAGCATTGCCGTAGCACTAGAAAAGAAGGAATATTGCACAGCAGCGTTCGATAAAGTTTGGCACGATGGTCTCCTGCACAAACTAAAATTAATTCTGCCGCAGGCATATTATCTGATCATAAAATCATATCTAGAAGACAGGTTCTTTATTGTTAATCATGATTGTAAACATTCCGACTATTGCCGAATCAACGATTGATTGAGTACCGCAGGGCAGCATTCTAGGTCCAGTTCCGTACTCTATATATACCTACGACATCCCACAGACACCAGAAACACTGCTTGTTACATATGCGGACGATACTGTCATACTTTCGACCAGTACTAACCCCAATATAGCTTCTCAGAACCTACAGACACACTTAAATTCATCAGAAAATTGGCTCCATAAGTGGCGTATAAAAATTAACATACCAAAATCGAATCAAGTAACATTTACACTTAGACATTCAGACTGCCCCTCGCTAACACTTTACAATACACCATTGCCCAGACAAACACAGACAAAATACTTGGGCCTTACAATGGACAGAAGACTGACTTGGAAATCACACGTAATCAATTTGAAGAAAAAATTGAATCACCGACTCTCACTACTAAGACGACTACTTCACCACAAAAATAAACTATCACTAATAATCAAAATTATAATATACAACATGCTAATTAAACCAAAATGGACCTATGCCTCGCAAGTGTGGGGGTCATGCAAAAAATCCCACATTCAGACCATTCACATTTTTCAATCGAAATTCCTTCGTTATATTACACGTAGTCCCTTTTACATCACTAATAAATCATTACACAAAGATCTCAACATACCACTCGTGGCTGACACAATCAAGAACAACTACAAAAATTTTCATGACTCACTTGCTGGACATCCAAACTTACGGGTACAAACATTACTGACAGACACATTACCACATAATCCGATAAGGAGACTGAAACGTCTCTGGAGCAGGGATCTGCTACAGTGAGATGAACCACGCTAGGAGTGCCTTCAATGGGAGGTTTCTCCATACACGCTTTCAAGAGAATCCCTTAGGGGAGGTTTTCCGAAGAACACCAAAAATACAATATGTGCCAAATGGCATTTGTATGATTTCTTAAATAAATATTATTATTATTATTATGATATAAATGCAAAAAAAGTAATTATATTGCTGTCGTTAGGCTTCATTTTAGCATCTAGCAGAGAAACTGCAAACAATTGATGAACTCTCATTCAGTAATCTATCCCATCATGGGTTCGGGTGAAAATCTAAACAAACAGTAGAGTTTCATCCCCAGAAACGAATATAATGCTTACTTTGTTAATTAAGAAATTAAATTTAACTCGAGTTCAATAAAAATGAAAATGTTTCTGAAAATAATTGCCATTCTGCCGATAAACATGCGAAGGGAATGAGATCGGAAATGGTACCCTGGAGTGCAGTTTTGTTTAATCGTGCCCTATGTCACTGTAAATGTTAGGATTCAGCTAAATTTCTCCAAAAAAATAATCTAATTTTATTTCTTGACCTACAGTAAATTTTTATTGTATCGTGAAAATCAAATTTGTTTCTGTCTTTGTAATTTCGTTATATTAGCAGAATATGTCCGTTTTAACAAAACAGACCTCCTCTTGCAGAATAAGAACCTGGTTTCCGTTATGTGATTATTTATTAAAATCGAGAAAAGAAATGATTTGTAGTTTTCAAATAAAATAAAAAATTATTAAGGACTGACTTGGGTTTAAATTTAAATCTTAATACCAACTATTTGGTATTTGGGATAAATTCTAAGATTGAAGTCGAGTTACTACCATTTACCATTTTAAATAAAAAACAACTATTTAAAAAAATTAAATTGTCAGGAACGTACTCAAACTATAAAAATATTTGCCTTCATAAAAGCAATCCACTGACATAACTTAAACATTTGAGACCGGCGACTGATAGACTTAACTACCACATAATCTAAATATGAAGTATTTCATTTGATTTTTTATCCCTTATTGATCTTTTGCACATTATATATTTTTAAGGATTAATTGTGTTCAGTGTCACTAAAAATAGGTTTAACGATGATATAAATAGGAAGCACAAAGTTCAGAATGTCTTATATTCTAATTGCTATACTAATTAACATTTACAGATCCCTAAGAATCTCTTGAGGCACCTGGATTTATAATAAACTACATATTATTAGAAAGAATAAAATTTACTAATTCAAAATATTTCATCAAATATAAATCTGGAATTTTTATTCTGAATGGTTTATTTTCTTACTAAGTGTTCAAGAATCGGAGTTGTTCTAAAAAAATATGTTTGACAAAATGTTCAATGACCCGTGCCTACAAATTATCAAGTTCAAGGTCCTGTCTGGGATAATAGCCATTATTTACACAATGGGTTTGTTTTCTCAGAATAATCTCTTTTCGTAGAGATTTAATTAGCTGAGGTTGAGCGATGTGTGGTCCGCGAAAGAGGAACCTGCGGAAGACAATAGGAGTCGTCTGATTGGGCCCCACCGGACAGTATTGTCAGTTAATTGACCAATCAGGGAAGTGGACTTAGCCGCTCAATAGAAACAGAAAATAATACCCAATATGGCTTTCTCTAGAGATTTTGGAGGAAACCAGTAATTGATTAGATTGATGAAGATTCTTATTTATTTATGTTTAGCATGAATCTTATTAGAAAGTAATTTCCATAAAATAATAACTAGGATAACAATTTAACTTAAAATGATTAGTTTCATTATAAAACTCAAAATTAAAGTTTCAATTAGGGGAAAAATTAATACAAAACCTATAAATGATTGTTACAAATACAAACCTATAAGGATACAGTTGCTATAACATCTTCCTATGCCCAATATCACGGTTTTGCAGCCTGAAAGGTAAGCCTAAGATTTATTAAAGTAATTAGAAAATTGGTAATGCTAGAACCTATATGCAAATTTTTAGATGCTAAGTTCAGTGGTTTCTGCTGTCCGTTGACCACTGGGTGTGTTAGTGAATCAGGTAACAGTTTTATATAAACTTCGCCTGTATGGTGTTGATAAAAAGTAGCCATTATCCTTCCTCAGACTTGAGATTATCATATCAAATTTCATCACATCATCAGCACAGCCTTGAAACATCCTTTGGCACTGATTAACAAACGGGACGGACAGATGCTTTCGTTTACTATTGTTCGTGTCAGTAAAGGATTAGTATGAAATGCTATTGAATTTATTGAAAAGGATTACTTAGTATAACGGTTTCACTTGTCGCACTGCAGCAGCGAGAAATTTTAATACTTTTTGATGATATTTATCGTTACATTATGACCAAATTAGACGAAATCATTTGGTTTTGTATTTGTATTTGGTTTTGATTTAAATTGTAGCCTATGTGTTATTCTGATGTCTAACCAATATTACTGTAAAGTTTCATCCAAATCCGTCAAGTAGGTTTTGTTTGAAAGAATAACAAACATAAATACAAACATTCGCATTTATAATATTAGTAGGAGTTAATTATTTAAAAAATGTCACTAAAGATGCGTACAAATGATGCCTCGGATGAACATACTAATCATTTTATAAATAATAATTATAATTATAATAAGTATTATACATACTAACCATTTTAATCTTACCCCTTCAAAATAAATAATCATTTTACAATATTTACAAACAATTCTGTCCTGTATCTTTTATACTATACAGTGATATATTTTTGTTTTATACAAAAAGATTTTTTAACATTAGAAGTTTTAAAAATCATATCCTTTTAAGAATTTTCCAGAGAAAAAAATATGACCGGAATTCCTTATGGTTCATGTCCTTCCATATTGAATAGCATCAAAGGAACTCCCACGCGGTAGTCAAGCTCATGTGTCCTCAAACAGAGATTCTTTGCACGTCCATTGCTTGTGTGAATACATTTTTAACACAATTAAGGTTCCAGCTCAGAATATCTAATCACATTAACTACCAAATATCATGATGTAGTAATTATTCAATGAATGAATATAAAATTTAAATTGATGTAGTTTTTATTTGACTTTAGAATACGCATTCCACATTTTTATCCCTAGGACTAATACTTTTAATCTTTGATTACATTATTTAAATTATTTTCAATTTTGTTTCCCTATCTTTTAGTAATTTTTCCTCTTAATCTTATATTTTTTTATGAAAAAGAGAGTTTAATTCAGTTTGAGTAATGTTAAATAAGATGGTAAAAATTCTGGAAATCAACACACAACATTTTAGCCACTTTTTAATTTATCAGATAGCCCATATAGTTGTTACCTCCCCACGAAAATACAATTTTTCAATCTAATTTTTTTACCCTAGGATGTCGCATGAGGCATACTTTTAACCATGTCACTTTTTAATTCTATTGAAAAAAAGTTAGTTCAATTTTAAACTGTTTGTTCTTTTCAACATACACATCATATAGGTTCCGTAAAATTAAGTATTTTTTTTTTAAATATATTTATTTCTAGCATAATTTTCTACAATTCACAAAAGTGCATAAATATATATATATATATATATATATATATATATATATATATATATATATATATATATATGCTGTACCAAACAGACCAGTCTCAAAAGTCAAAAACTTGGACAAATCTAAATGTATCTATACAGAATCACATATATAATGAAAGAAAAAATTATACAAAAAAAAACTTTCGACAGAAAAATTAAGTATAAAAAAGTATTGGAGAATTGGGAGAAATGGAAAAGATATTTGATGAAAAGGGAAATTTATTTTTAATAAGAATTATTACATTAATTATTATTTTAATTCATTTACCTCATACTAAAGGTAGTTACACTTACGAAACGCTTATTTTACATACAGACCGTATTTTTTTTTCGTAATGGCCAATTAAGGACCATACGAAGGTCTTTTTTATATGGACTTCTATAAAGACCGTATTTATTTATTTATTAGTTAAAATTTTTGTTTATTTTGTTACAATAAATTACGCAAGCTTAACTATGTTCTACAAAAAACACTAACGGCTTTTAAATGAAGTAAAAAATCAGAAAGGATGAGAGGAAGAAATGCTTAAAAAACCCATCAAAAATCCATCCTGTCCAACCTCTTTTGTCGGATGCAGACGTCCCTCAAAGTCTTGGCATAATTTAATCATCAATCAATAATTTTCGCCTATCGATGGCAAGGACTCTGACCCGAAGCTCGAAATTTGGTCGATTATAAATCAACATTTATCATAGCGAACGTGATATGAAACAATAGCCGTCGGTTTTCATTAGTTGCAATGGGTTGTGGAGCTGAACTGATTTGGCACCAGATATAATCGTCAATAATTGATTCTATATGCCGTGTCGACAATGAGTTGTTACAAGGATTCTTAAAAATATTTCTTGTCCTTGGTGAATTGATTTTGTAACTACCTAAATAGTTATTGTAAAAACAATTGAATAGTTGCCTGGAAGAAGGGCGCATGTTACATTATTCTTCACACCAAAATGCCAAAAATCTTCAAATATTAGAAATGAGATCCCTTTTAAATTACATTTGTATTAAGTACAATGGAATAAAATCTACAGTTAAATTAATTAAATAAACATTAAAAAAGGAATTCGTCGGTGGATGGTATTTTATGATCTTGTGGCCTATTTTTTGAAGTCGCACAATTCGATCATGCCTTGACTTGTTTAAGGATATTCCAACAAACCTAAGAAACCACAGAAATAGAGCAAAACCCTCGCTTTGCCCTCAACACTACTTTCCAACACTTCCAGTCCAACAAGTTTTCATTTTTATACTTATTTATTTACATTTATATTTATGTTATGTTAATTTTAATGTAAATATTGCTCAAAATGTTGTCCTCTTGCACCAATGCAAACATTACATCTAGCACTCACTTGATAAATTGCAGCTAAACATTGTTCTGATGATATTTGGTGCACTGCATCTATGATTCGGTCTCTTAATTGCTCTCTTGAGTTGATTGACACCGAATAAACTTTCTGCTTCAAGGTTCCCCATACGAAGAAATCCATGGGTGTCATATCAGGTGATCTGGGTGGCCAAGGTACTACTCCTCCACGTTCAATCCATCGTTGTGGATAATTTATATCCAGCCAAGCTCGAGCAACTCTGCTATAATGAGCTGGACATCCATCGAGTTGGAACCACATTTCAATCCGCTGTTGTAAGGGAGTGTGTCATCTAAATAATTAGAAAAGTCGTTCTCCAAAAAATGTGTTAATGTGATACCATTCAATCTTCCAGGTAAAAAATATGGTCCCACCAGTAATCCGTTACAAATTCCAAGCCAAACGTTAATAGCAAATTCAAGCTGAAACCTATTCTCTCTAATAGCTCTGGAATTTTCAAGACCCCATACATGATAATTTCTTTGATTAACAATTCCTCCTCTTGTAAAGGTAGCTTCATCAATTTTTAATGGAAATAAATTATCATCGCGATTTTTTTCAAGAAACTAGTTACTAAAATTCAATCTCTTGACATAATCTAGAGGCAATAAATTCTGAACTTTTCGAAGATGATATGAGTAGCGATTATCACCTTTCAAAGTTCACCATATTGCCATATTCATATACCATATTCAACAAAGTTGCGATATTGCTAATGCAGCAGATGCTCTTCGGATGCTAGTCTCAGGATTGTTATCGAAGTGGCGTTGGACACAATTTCTTCTCCGATAATCTGCTCTTACTGCTGCCTGGAATTGGTCGCCTTCATTACGTATTAAGAATGTCCCAGTCTTTCGTAGACTATTAAAAGTTAAAGAAAAGACTCTTCGATTAGGCACTCTTCTATTTGGAAATCGGCGCGCATACTCCCGCACCGCTTCTAAAGCATTACCGTTACAGAAACCATACACAAAAATCATATAAGCGTATTCAACATTAGAATATGTATGCGGCATTGTGGCTGATGCTATTCACACAAAAATATCTGAGTAACTGACTGAAGACTGATTTAGGAATTATAATCCTAGAAGGAAGCAAAAATGTAAACAAATAAAAGAATGTAAAGAATAACATTAAGTCTTTACATATCTCACTGCCTAGCCTGATGAACGAAAGGTGATAATCGCTACCTATAACATTTTTGTTTTGTTTTCTATTTTTGCGATTTTCTCTAAAACTAAGCAAAAACCAGCAAATCTCTAAAGGACTTTTTGTCTGAGTTTTTCAGTCCCCTATAAGTTTCTGAAGTTTTGCCATTTAAATTCGGGACACCCTGTATTTTAACTATATCCTATTCGAATGGAAACTTGTTAAAATGAAACAGTTATCCGGAAGCATCGTTTTCTGGATGCTTATTGGAACGCCAAACCCATTCATAGGAATATTTTATTTTATTATGTGTAATTAAAGCTTTGATGTCAATATCCCATTTATATTCCGATAACGGCATTCCCAGTAACAACACTAAAAGATACAACCTCCCGTTTAATAACGTAATGTTCAATAATAATCGCCTCTACTTGGTGTTAATCGGTTTTCAACGGTATTCCATACGGTTATAAAATGAAAGACTTTCTCTGTCTTATATTTGAATCCATAATTATCAAGTCTTAGAATTCTTCTCACTACAGTTCCTCTGCTTGTAACCTACTTTACTAATTATTTCAACCATGTAATATAATTATACATATATTGGGGTTGTGGTCAGGTTACAGTCTCATATGGTCACCCAACCTCACGTTTCTACGAACCAAGGTTTTCAAGGTTCATAGAAGAAGGATGCTTATTGTTCCAACGCTAGTTACTTTGAGGCCGAGTGGCTATTTTCCTTCCCAATGGTTTACAATCAGATTCAAGGAGACAGACAAATAGGTCAAGATCCAAGGATTATTGCAGTTAGGGGCCAGCAGGCACACCCAGATGAACTCAACTCCTATTATTTTTTATTCAATCAACCTACGATTTGAGACTTAGGAGGTTTTATTTTTCTCCCAAAATCAAATTAAATATTATTTCGTCTGATAAGCAAGTTTGTTAACAAAATTAACTAAAATTGTGCACCATTTATAAAAGCCAAATTTTTCGGTAGATTGAATTGAGTTCATGAATACATACTTCTATGTGTACACGTCAATTAAAAATTGCCTAAATAATGTTAAATTTATTTAAAAAGGACTAAAATAATTTGTATTATATCTATTCTATTAAAAAAATCTTACTAATATTATAAATGTGAAAGTTTGTATGTTTGTCTCTCTTTCACGCAAAAACTACTGAACAGATTTGGATGAAACTTTACAGTTATATAAGTTATACATCAGAACTACACATAGGCTATATGAAACCATTGTTTTGATATCCCACTAATATTGTAAATGTGAATGTTTGTATTTATGTTTGTTACTGATTCACGCAAAAACTACAGAAAGAATTTGGATGAAACTTATTGAGTAAAATAGGTTATGCATCATAGGCTACAGCAAGGGTAGATTGATGTGGGGGCAGAGGGGCATGTGCCCGCCCCCATTATAGTACATAATTAATCGCAAATCAGGAACTTAGCATCTTGACATTTGTAGATAGGTTCTTTGTTTAGTTTAAGAAAGAAAGTTGGATAATTTCACCCTAAGGGTTCCCCTTTAATATAATAGGGGTTCAAAGGTTGTATGGAATCCGTCAGTTTTGAAGTAACACATCTGAAATTTTGGAGGTAAGAGTAACTTATATTTTTAAAAAATAATTAAATTATCTATTTTAAATGATCTTTCACGAAACTGTATGTGGCAGACCGAATTCCACGCGAGCGAAGCCGCGGGCATAAGCTAGTATATCTATAAATCCCAAAATGTTTGATGAATTCCAAGATTTTCTTATTAGTTAGCCCGTTCCGGTAGTAAAAACAGTCAAATATGGGCGCTGGGCCACACAGACAGAAAAGATAAATATAACCCTAAAATATGGGCCTCAGAGGCACCGCTTATCACATAATTCAAAAGACAACCAGCAGCTGTCAACTTAAATGAATTTATATTATTTTACAAGCTAAACATAGAAAGGGCTAATGAGAAGTTGAACGGGACTCACACATCCGACTCTCTCCTCCGGAAACCAATTAACAGAAATAAAGTAAGTGATTTACGCTTGTCCTAGAAGTCGTAAATATCGCAAGGGAAAGAAATTTCGTATCGTTTGATGATAAATACGACGGAACTACGCTTTAGCGTACGTATTAATGCTGATGCTGCGGCGTATGCAAATCGGAAACGTCGGTGCGACTCGGCTTTGTTATAACTCTGCTTAATTAGGCCCTCGCTTATTGCAGGTGTGGCCTAACTCGGCGGATCCAACTGCATCAGCAACAGTACCAGATACTGAAGTCCCTCTGGAGTTTCATTTATTATAATCTCGTTGGTCAGAAAAGCTGGTGTATATTCGTTTATCAACTATCTTTTAAATACTGTATTAATTACGCCATATGAGATTGAAGTTAAAATAAAAAATTATATTTGGGTTTATATATACAGCATGAGTTTGACCTGAATACCTTTATAAATTCTATATCGATACAATATGAATAGGTAACGATTAAAGTCATAGCTACTGTCGTTAGGGCAACAAGATCGTTGTTTAGGATTTCATTTAACCCCCCTCTTTCCTTTAAAAAATCCAAAGGCTACCTTCCAGGGTGCGAATTCGTGATTTTGTGCACAACAGAATATTGTGCTAATCACTACCCCCCCCCCTCTAAGAGACCCCAAAATGACATGTGAGTACGTTCGTCCCTCGCACAACTTAAAATGGGTTACGAAAGCTATTTTAGAATTGGTGTTGTAAAAAATCTAGTTTTGTACTTTCCTTTTTTGTAACTACTTGATCACCAGGAGTAATCAACCACTCGTATCTCTTATCGATGTTTTGAAATATCTTAATATTTTATATTAATGCAAATATTTTTTGTAGTAAAACAAACAACCACATTTGCCCACATTGACATTTTGACAATATTCAATTAGTGCATTTAGCCTAAAGTGATACTATAGCGAACATTATTTACAATGTGCAAAAGTCATTATAATATATATGATTTGCAAAAGTCATTATAATATTGGCAATACAAATGGGCTTTGATGAGTATACTTTATTTTAAAAGTGGGTGACACAGAATCTGAAATGATCACTCATCCCTAATTCATGTCTCAATGACAATCCGAAATCGCAACACAAATAGATAAGGAATGAGAACTGTCAGAGACGTCATGACTACAAGAAATTAGAGTCAGTAAGTCAGAACAATTCTATTAGACATATCCTTGTACTATTGTCCTTAAAGATCTAGCAAAGTGCTAAGCCGTTAGGTCTTTGTTCAACGAAATCATTCCTCATTAATACACTAATTGCGCTCATTGTAGGTACATTTATCACTAGGCTACATACATCATATGCGCTAAGGGTTAACCATGCCGCACGCACAAGCTTCTATAATTACTGAGGATTTGAATGGAAGAAAGGGTCAGTCATTAGTTTCTCGGTTCATTTTGTTTTCTTCCTTTCCCGCCGAGAAGAATGAGATCCTGCCCACATCCGTGAAGAATAGGAAATGCCCGTCACTTCTCAATCGTTTATCTGCTATTGAAGTCTCCCGTCCTCCGACTCCCTCCCCCTCAAGCTCTGTAAACACTGCACCTGTTTGATCTCCCTCCTCTTGTGCCGATGGGATGATTAAAGGATGGGTTAACATATTGAAACATATTTTCAAGAAGAAAATATAACGAAAGCGTGAAGAGAGAAGTTAGAGTGGCCATGAAATGATGCGGTGGCTGTTTAGAAACAGATGTTTGAAAAATGTTTTTGTGATCTATAACAGAGTTGTTAAACTCATAAGGAAAGGAGGTCAGGAGGAAAATTATAGCTCTAAACTTAAGTGGTAAACGACTCATTTTAACTTTAACATGTTTGATCCATGTTGATGGCTTCGTATGGTAAATTTAATAATCATAACAGTAACAACATGATATCTAACGAAACTTCTTCCAGCATGGCTTCCTCTAATAAACCCTGCTCAACTAGCGAAGTCAAAAAATTTTATTTCAAAATAAGAGGTAGTATTTTTGTCATCATATGTCAAGTTTATTACAATAATTTCTTCGTATCTTCACTTCTAGGCCTCTGGCCTCTGTTTCTCTATTCCTTGATTTTGTAAAAATATTTGCATTTCGTCCCTCAGACTCCTCTAAGGAAAAAACAAAAAATAATACAAACAAATATAAAAAATTGTTTATATTAGTTAGCAACCAATGCGTTTTAATGATTCAATAGCCATGTGCGGTCTTTACACGCCATTGAATAGGACATACAAGGCTTACCCACGGTCACTTCATTAAAGGAAACAGCCAACTAGTGAGAAATGTAACGAGAGTTTTACAGTAGTAGCCCATATCAGTAGTTATACAGTTATACAGTAGTCCATATTTTTATATATTTTTAGGGTTTCGTCATTATAAAAACAGAAAATTATAAAAAAGGCAATTTATCAATGGTTTCGAGAAATGAGAGTTATATTATCAACTTTCATTTAAAAGAAGGATTAATTAAAAATATATAGCTATATCCTCTTTCTTATTTTTATTTATATATTTTTGTATTAATATTTTCTATTTTTAACTCCAATACACGTACTAATTAATTCTACTGCTTCATGTAATATTTCTACTAATTTACATAACTAAAATTTTAAAGCTAAATTTAATCCCCTATCTCAATCCACTTAGGATCGTAAAAAGCATTACTAGAAAAAATCCGAGCATAAATACAATATTGGTTTTATGTCTTAAATTTAAATTCACCAACCAATCAACCTCGTGCGTTTAAACTGCGTAGAAGTCTACGAGTGAAGGATGCCCCCGGGCTTTGCAACAAAGAGCATTTTTGTCTAACTTAAACTCTCACCAATTATTTTATTATGTTAATAATTTGTTTTAAATTCCTATGTTCAATGAGTTAAAAGCAGTAGTTGTATCAAATGGTTAGGAAGCAAAGCTCAGGATTGCCACGCCTACTTGGGCTTAGGGAGACTTTAAAAACACCATCGATATTTTAATCGGACGACTGTGTTCAATTTTTTTTAACATTTGAGAAATATTGAAAACAAGATAGACAAATAAATCTAGTTTATTAAATTTATGGCAGCTTCCAGCCAGTTCCTAAGCGGCACTCGGGTTAGTCGCCTTTTACTTTTACACTGATTTTTATTTCACCGGAATGATGCTAATAACTCGCATAAAACTTCTACTTACTAAATATATGTGTGGTTTTTCAACACTTCCACATGTTTGTTAGGCTTACGTTACATATCAGAACATTTATGATTCGAGAGGTTCAAAGGTTTAAAAGAAACATACATTGCTAGTCCAAAATGCAATTTTACACCCGTGAGATGAAGTCCCTAGCTAACTTGCCACGATGTTATGTTTATTACCGAATCGATCTGCTTCGTTCCCATTATGTTCTACCAGTTTTCCGCTGTTCGTTTACAGCCATGGTGTAAGATGTATAAACCACGGTGGCGCCGGGGAAAAAAAGCCTGTGTTTGAAAAACAAGCAATATAGACATTATGTGTGCATTTTCAGTTGTTATTAATCACTAAAATTAAGTATAAAAGTCAGGAGGTTGGAGGGGGTGGAGGCATTTGAATTTAAGGAACTTTTATGGTTGTAATTGGTACAACTTATGTTCTGAGCCAAGCAACAACTTGTCAGTTATATTTCATACATTTTTCTAGATACTGTTTAGTTATTTCTTTTTAATAAACACATTCTAAAACAATTTGACTTAGCATTACAATTAGATTAACTTTTGATAGGCATGCAAGAGATAAATTTATTTGTCATAGTTGTTTATTTTAAATATTTCCTAAATAATATTTAATTTATGAAGTAAAAAACCATTCTCCAGTCAGTTTTTATTTTCTACAAATACGTTTCGACTTTCTTAGTCATTTTCAATTTCTTAATTCCTTACTGGGATTTTCACAATGGGTCTGTAATTTAACAATATAAAAATAATCAACAACAACAACAATAAAACCATAATTACACCAATTGTCCTGAAAAAATGAAATATTTAAGTATAGATACCTCTTATGAATGTCTATAATTTAAAATTAAAATTAAAATAGAACCCCACACAAGTATAAAAAGCAAAACGATTTTTTTGGAGGGAATTAAACTATGCACAGATAATGGATACTTTACATATAAAAACCAATTTTATAAACAAACGAAAGGTCTACCTATGGGAGGTAGACTATCTGTAAATTTATCTGGAATTGTCCTAAATCACATAATAAAAGACAGTATATAAAAATCAAATAACCCTTCCATATTCATAGCTAAATACATAGACGATTTGTTAATCATCACAGATGAAAACAATTTAAACAAATTTAACACAATCGTAAATGAACAAAACAAAAACATTAATTTCACAAAAGAATTGGAAAAAAATCACTCACTAAACTTTTTAGATATGACCATCATAAGAGACCCTAATAATAACATAATCAAAACTAAATGGTTCAAAAAAGATTTAACTTCTAATAAATTACTAAATTATTACTCTAACCACCCTAAACATCAAATAAAAAATATAGCTCAAAACTTAATAAGAAGATCTATTAAAGTAACTGACGATGAATATATTAATGAAATAAAAAATAAAATTTACAATATTCTTCTTAGCAATGCGTTTCCAATCAAATTGATTAAGGAATTATGGCATAAACAAAACAACTTAATTAAAAATAAAAGAAATAGTTGCATAACAATAGATATAGATAATGACTCTAATAATGAGTCTGGTAGGTAATAATGAAAAAATAGACCAGGGAAGTAGCATAAAATCAACAATCAAACCATCCCAATCTAAATTAATTAATTATTTCAAAATAGTAGATATTAATAACAAAGACGCCCAAACAAATAATTGCACAACTCAAATAGTCACAAAATCACATAATCAATTAATTAAACAGAACGAAATAAAATATAGAAGCTTAACTTATACCAAAAACCTATCGGAAAAAATAGAACCTACTTTCAAAAATTTTGACATACCAGAAATTAAAATAGCAAATAAAACTACAAACCCAATCAAAAGCATAATACATAGTAAAAAAGATAAAATACCACTATTAGAAAATAAAAATATAGTGTATAACCTAAACTGCAATAATTGCAATAAACAATATATAGGACATACAAGCACGCATTTAAAAAATATAATTTATCATCACAAAAATAATTTAAGACCGAATGCCAAAACAAACACTGCACTATCTACACATTGCAAAAAAGAATTACATACATTCAATTTCGATAAACCAACAATTTTACATAGAGAAAAAGATAAAGTAAAAAGAAGATGTTTAGGAGCTATGTATATCAGTGAAATAATAGATAATGTAGTTAACGATAGAAAGGAATCTAGTGAAATCAATAAATTATATTCATCTGTTTTATTGAAATTAAAAAAGAAATAAATAAAGAATGGCCTACACTTATAGATAACTCATTGTATAACCTATCACACATAACCGTATATACATTATTTCTAATACTCCCATATAATAAGATTCAGATATAAAATATCAAAACCAATTAATATATATTATAAATAAAATAATTTAAATAAATTAAATAAATAAAATAAATTAAAACATTCGTGGTGTTAAACTCTTATAAATTTACATTTTAATTTTCAAATAGTATCAAGGTATATATAAATAAGTAGAGTCCAAAGTATAATGCAGAGTAGAAATGACCATGGAGAAAAATGTATCTCCAAGTAATTTTAAATTATAGACATTCATAAGAGGTATCTATACTAAAATATTTCAATTTTTTTAGGACAGTTGGTGTAATTATGGTTTTATTGTTATTGTTGTTGATTATTTTTATATTTGTTTGTTGTTAAATTACAGACCCATTGTGGGTATCCCAGTAAGGAATTAAGAAATTGAAAATGACTAAGAAAGTCAAAACGTATTTGTAGAAAATAAAAAATAAAAACTGACTAGAGAATGGTTTTTTACTTCATAAATTAAATATTATATAATATAGTCCAGTGGAATCCATATTATAATATTCCCTAAATTTATTTCGAAAACCAAGGGTGTTCTTTACTGAATGTAAATTACTATATTTCGCATCACAGAAATAAAATAAAGTTCACACTAAACGTTTTTCACAGCTGATCGTGATTATTTCCTTTATGTAGTAGTTCATGAATAGTCAATATTTAAACCAAAAAAATCTTAAGGTGAGTCTTACCCTCCACAATAAAATATAAGTTTCGTAAAAAAAACTGAATAGTTTACAAGATTGAATATAAATAAAAAATAACGTAATACTAAAAAAAATAAACTAATCCATGAAGATTCTGGGATTCAGTACATGGATGAGATTGTACAGTTACTGACAACATTTGTGCTGGGAGATGATCATCCTCAACCGCCCGGTTTTCCCCCAATTAAGGGTACCCACTTTATAGAGGCTGTCTGAGTCACAAGAGGATCGGTAGATCCCACAGGGTCCATCCTTCGCTGTGAACAGAATAAATCATTTACTTGCTACAGTCGGATTTTAACCCGGAACCTTCCTCACCCCCGCTCCTTGATAAACATAAGAGGGTGTATTATTTTTCAAGTCTTTCAGTAATTTTTTTTATTTGTTATTTGAACACGGTCCAAAATCATTCTTATTTTTTATTAATTAATTATTCCATTTTTCTTATTTGTTATTTTTTTTTCTCTCTTTAATACGATATGCATCACAGATTCATATTATGTAGATAAAAATAATAGCTCATTCTCACTTCAGTCCTGAAGAAGTCAGCAGCATGGCTGGCGAAACGTTGGCGAAAAATTTATCAACACGATCTAAACCAGAAGAAATCAACAAAGTCTTTTGTAATAAAAATAATAGTTCATCTCTCAGAAAATTTAAATTTTCGAGAGACAAAACTTCTGCAAAAATAAGTATATTATTAATTATGCAGTATTAAATTAAGTTTTAATTTAATTCTGAAATACAGAATAAAAACTCCCAAACTCTTTAAAAAAGATTGATCAAAAATTAAATTTAAAGAAATGTCCAATATTTCTTTAAGTGTTTGTTTGATTTAGGATGAGGGAATAAATGATTAAAATGAAATTCAAAAGGAACCGAATAAAGGAGTACGATATGGTATAATCATTTTGTTTTGATTCGATGTGGTAGTTATCGGTCACCCGAAGACCACATGTACGACTGCTACCAGAACCTGTTCCGTGATTACTACGAGTACTCTGAACCAAGTTTATAATTTACAATACAACGGCACCCTATAATTCTTATCCTCACTAATCATACTAATTGTGAGCCAGCCTTAGGCACGGGTGGTACACACTCCAGGATTAGGAAGATCCTTCGGTTTGCGTTTCTGCTTAAGAAGAAATATTATATTGCTTCATTAATTATTACCCTTTTCATTTGAATTTATTTGCACTAAGATTAGCAAAATTTAATTTAAATAAATTTATAAACTGTTCACTGCCTTCACTTAGATCAATGATTCATTTACATTGTCACTCGCCATTATCCATCCTTTAGATTCCTCATATCGTACAATTAGTAAACATATGGATTTTCCCAATGATGTTTAGCGTTTAAAAAACGATCAACAGTTGTAAAAAGTCACATTCGAATTTCTAATCAATAAATTTTAAAATGAATAATTAATATGAATCCATTTTAAATAGAAAAATCGAACTTCAAACAGAGACTTTTATTAATAAGGATTTGCTATTGATATAGTTTGACTGCCTAAAATACTATTTAATCTGAGAAAAAAAAGCTTTCGTTAAAGAGGTACATAACCTGTAAAATGAAAAACTAATTAATTGTATTTAAAAATTATTTAAAACCTAGTCGTATAATTAAAAAAATCAATAGGGTATTGAAATGTATTACAAAAATTCCTGTTTCGATTTCCGGTAATCATATATTCAATTATTTCCAGTAAGTTAATATATTATTCTTTTCATCTCTGTCACATTACCATTCACTTCATAAAAATATCTATTGTATAATAAACCCAGATTCATTACCCAATAATAATAATTAGAAAAAATTAGTCCAAGAATGAATTACAAAAGAAACTATACTCATTTCGAAATATCCTGTATAAACGATTTCTGAAGCAATTATATTAGGTATGCATTTAATATTTCAAAAAACCTGGCGAAACATTCAAGAGAACGAGATGGAAACAAAATCCAACGTAATTAGATGTCGAAAAGTAGCCACTATATTTGTATCTGACAGGGGTGGATAAAAATATGAAGAGAGAAAAAAAGTGGTCTCTGCATATCAACTCACCCAAAATACTTACAACATGAAGGTATGTACAAAGACTCAAAACTAATACACCATAACACAAGAATGCCTGTATTGATAAGAGACACTTTGTAAAGAAAGCAGTTAGTATATAGAAATTTAGCATAAACGACACAAGATCTTTTTTCTTTTCTATGTTTAACTATCTATGTTAACATTTAGAAAAACAGAATTCCTGAAAATTCGAATTATATTCTGCATTTTAGCGCGTTCAACGAAAAAAAAAAAATCACATAGAACTAATATCAAATAGTGCGAAAGACGATAGAAGTGAAAACAGGAAATATAAAAATAAGTGTGAATGTTCTGAGATATGATTATTTTTAGCTTCATGGAAAACATTTATCTAAAATAGTTATAAGGAATGAATGACGGCTATCTCTAAATAGATTTAATTTCATAGCAATTTTAATGTCTTCTCGTAGTAAAATACTTAATGACATTCCTGCACAGTGGTTTCAGATAAATTTCCATTGACTCAAAACATAGAAAATCGATAATAACATATTTCTTTAAATTTATGTAATTTTAGAAATTATATATGTTTTTAATAGTTTATCAGTTTTGGAAATATGTTTACTTGGAATCATTAATTCTATAGTAATACAAATACTAACTATATATTATACAATAAACAACATAGAATTACCCTTTCTGTTTTACGCTAACAGAAAACACATAATGACTAATCATAACTATAAATGAGCCATTGTACAATAACAAAATTTAGAGCCAAGAAGGCCTTGGCAGATATATTTCTCAGAGGAAGAAGATTTTTAAAGAAACAGGCAAATTAATATGCTATAAAAAGTGTCAATAACCCCCAAATATTGTTTTAAAAAATTAAAATTACGTTTTTTTATTGTTTCTAGTCGCTTTTTCTCTTATTGAATATATTACAAACCTTGGGTGGTTGGTTTGAAAATAATTTATTTCATAAAAATTGGGGATCGAGGATACATCATTCTTCCATTTGAATTATTTACTTTCATTTCAGTAATGTTCTACAACTATTAGTACACCTTTCACCAAGGCGGTAGCCCTTGTTGGCGCTTTATTACCAGTGGTGGTCGTTCTAGATCGAGGAGCTCTATCTAAAACAAGGTGTGAATGTAACTGGTGTGTAATATTTTTTAAGTTGAATTCCCATTTATTCAACTAATATTTTTATCACAATATCATGTTAAAATAAACACATTCATATTCATATTTTAAATTTTTATCATATAAAAATCTCTAGTCATTGAGACTTAAACTAGTTCGTGTATGTATGTATATATATATATATATATATATATATATATATATATATATATATATATATATATATATATATATAAAACCTTGTGTATATATATTATTTTCCATTTAGTAGTCAATATACATGGGAGGACAAGATGTAATCAGATTATTTTTCAATACAACTAAAGTAAATCAATAACCAATCGGATGACGGTGCAGCTAAAATTCATGAAATATGCATTTCCATTATAGGTCGGCTATCGATCTCCATCGCTGAAGTTTCGGGCATATGCATGGCGATCCTCTTTTGTCCTGATCGTACATCTGCACCGCAGTGAATCACCGCTTCCCGACCTTCGGGATCATCATCTTCCTTCCAAGGTAGTAGATGCCGATGACTTCATACTCCCGGAGGATGATCGGGTAGGGAGAGGACGAGGAAGACACGCTTCCTCCATCGACCTCTACCTATCTACAGCTCATCGGAGAGGCATTTACAGTGTTATTCCAGGTGTATCTCCTTTTCGTGATTTAGTCGGTGTGTACAATTAAGTGCCCCCTGACTCAGCCTGAATCCTGATGAGATTCCTGAGTCGACTGAGATGGCCACTACTGAAGTCATTGTGTTCGCTTTATCTTCTTCAGTGGCGTCATCTTTTGACATCAGAGGGGTCAAACAAGCATGTTCGAATTGATAATAAATTATTTATTTTTTAAAAAACCTTCAACGGTGATGTTTAAAACATTGATGGCAGGACATTGGTATTCTTTACTAACTATACTCCCACTGTAGCAACTGTCCCTAGCAAATGTCCGATTAGCCATAGCAGTATAAAGTGAGGTTAAATGAACAAACCTAGAAACTTTAAATAAAATTAATAGAAATTATAAAGAGTAAACTGAATAGGAAAAACATGCAGGGGATTATATGAATCCATATTAAAGACAGTCAGGATCCTACTAAAAGCTATGTAAATGGATCTCAACTTCTATATTTAAAAAAATCAACTGTTTTTGAGCTAGCATTCCTATAATTGAACAAGTTATTATAGACCTTCTCTTACTAATTAAACAGTTGTAGGAAATAGAAACGAGGAATGCACACAATATACTAGTATTGTGCATGGGAAAGAGGAGACTGAAAGTAAATTATTCATCCTGTAACTGTGGACCGACTTTGTGGGATTTGTAGAACCTCCCAAGACTCTCTCATCCCCTTTTAAAGTGGCTTTACTGCAGGAAAACCCTGATGATAAGGCTTCAACTCGGCAAAGCTCAACTGATGACTTCTCTATCGTACTAAATCCAAGCCCCTTCGGGAACTAAAGTGGTACCGGTGTCGTTATTTTAACAGAATTAAACAGTAAGATATTAAATTTGCAGTGCTATTATTTTATTTTCAAAGAAGGGATGGTCAATCAGATACTTAAAATTTAAAACGTATCTTATCGCCAAACTGCTCGCAGGCTTCCATTTACTATATCTCGTATTTAAATAAAAAGCTTCTTAGTGAGTTTAGTTTTACAAGATACATCGCTGTTTTACCATTATAAAATTACTCAACAATTCTTTGATATATGGCATATGAAGAGAGGAAAAAAAAAATTTTAAATGCATCCTGTACATGATCAATGAGGTCAGTAAGGTATGTGTTTCCTAACTAATCATCTTTATATTGGGCCTCTGAAAATTGATCAAAATCTTAAAACCATAACCAGTAACTTTTGAGGGGATACGCGCGGACTAACTGGAATCCAGCCTCGCCTGGTATTACTACTTGAACAGGTTTCTCGCTATAAATTCTGATTAAGGAGAGCTTTGCATAAACTTATCATAAGCATTAGTGTCAGCTTATAAGGCTTGATAGTTGAGAACTTGATGTGAATTCCTAAGGCATGTTACATCAAACAGTGCTTAATAAACCATCAGTTAATCTATCTAAGTCTACTTCCTGTAATCTTAATTTACATAAATTAAATAAGACTGTAAATTAATCAATTATAAATTCCCACTAATCATATCCACAATTTGATTCAGATACGCTTTCCTAGAACTTATTATTCATTTACAGCATATACAAACACAACTAGCATACCAGTTAAATTATTAGACCTCTGTAGAGATCACTGAGATCCAATACACTAGAATCTCAGTGGTGTAATTAGTTTTGAGAAGGGGTGCTTGACATTAAACATGTGGGCTCTCTCAAGAGCATCTCTATGGTCCAAGCTATTGGTACTCCAGTACAGCTCTCTCATGTTCAAGGACCATAATGACATAAAATAAAACTTTTTCTCAAGAGGATAAATTTTTTTTTTCTTTTATATTTGATATATATTTATTAATAATGGGATTTTTTTGGTATGCTAGTGTAACTGGCTAAAAAGTAACTGCTATTTACTAAAATAAAATTAATTTACCAGTTGTATACAATCGCTGTTTAAGTAAGAAAAGGGGTATTTCAATTTAATTTCCGGGGGACCATGTTTACGGAGTGGACTGTATACTGAGATTATAAATGAAATGAAATAATTTACTTTCTTTATATACATGGTATATAATGTAAAATTAAATATGAATTTTAGTTATATTAATTGATTTATCAAACTTTTGAAACATAAGGCTTTGCATTGTGGTTTTTCCAATTGCATTATAATTAATATTAGTGTTTCTTTTTGAGTTTTTGGCTCTATTCTATTGTATTTAACTGATTTATGATATTAGCCATTTGAGCTATGAAATAGTATTATCAATTGCACTGAAATGGTTTGCTTTTAATTTGATAATTAAGCAATGTAATTAATGGAAATGGCTGAATTTGGAATGAATGAATGCTCAAATGAATGAATAAAGATATGATATAAATTGTCAATTGCATTGAATTGGTGGAATGTTTTCTATTAGGTACCTATATACATATATTAGAAATGAAATTGCAATCGCATTTAAAATAGTTTTAATAATAAGTGTGGAATAAGATTGATTTAATTTGCATAGTCGGATTTTTTTTTTCAAGAAATTTATATAACATAGTACAGAATGCGTGTTATTGCAAATTCTGAATAGTTAATGCCAAAACTGGTATGGTTTAAAACCAATTTAAAGGTCATCTTAAATGAGAACAATGAGAATGAAAGGCTATTAATGATAATAGTTGATATAAGTTATAATTAAAACTATACAAACAAAAACAGGTTTACCATCTTTTAACGAATCAATAATGATATTCAAGAAAATTATGATTACAAAAAGGTGGTTTGATGCTTGTACAAGTTAATTGATTGACATTTATCTGGCAGTGGTCCTTAAATTAATAAAGACTGACAGTTATCCGGACCGGGGGACCATGTTTTAGTTAGAAAAGGAGTATTTCAAGTTGATTCCGATTCATTTGAGAATAAATTGTTTACGTTAAAGGAGGGTTATTCCCTAGACGACATATGGTGCCTCTAATATGATTTGAGTGGACTGCATGTTATTAGATTATGAATGAAAAAAATAAAAGTTATCATAACTTTACATATTATAATATGTGAAATACAAAATTTACATTAATGATATTGAGTTTATTGTCCATCTGTGAATGGCTCTGGTTGACATTATTTTTCGGTGTGGTTCCTGGTTACTCCTCACCCTGCTGGCCCTATGAGTGGTCTACTCCATGCTGCTTATGGAGCACATCCTATTCCTCGCTGTTCTACCTGCCTAATGTGTCCCTGCTGGTGTACTACTACTGTAGTATCTCTACCTGGCCATTTTTTCCCCAGTTTTGGCCAATAAAGTGATAGAGAGCTCTGCCTCTGGTCAAAGAGGTAGAGCAAGCAGAATAAGAGGACTGGTCGTTTTAGATTGAAAAACCACTGCAGGGATTAATATGAGATATATGTATAAATCATTAAGATCTTTTTGAGAAAACTTGATGGTTAAATATTATTTGGCTCAAAAATATAAAAAATAAATAATTTTAGATAGATTTAATTTTGTATTAAATAATATTTTATCATTTTCACCTAACTTTCCATATGTCTCTCTCGGAATTCTCAAATTACATCTCCACTTTTCCTATTCCATCTGAAAATTTCATCAAAAGTCCAGCACTGCAATGCAAATTTTCTGTCAATATTCCTAAACGTATTAAAAAGTATTTGGCCCTTTTTTTGGTTTTTAATTAACATTATTTTTAGAAATGTTTACTAATCAGTTTAAAGAGATGATTATTAAATAATTAAACGCAGTTACTTTTTAACAAATAACAGTAACTGGCGTACCTAAAGCAACAAATACCCTTAATTATTAATTAGATAATTAATCCGTATACCAATAAGATAAAAACCTTCTATTAATTTAAATTATACGCATGCTATAAGAATGTTTCGCTGAGCTAAATTGATAACCTTTCAGTATGATTTTGTTTGTCATACTTCGCGAAAATTGTGTTAATGCATGATTTTCTTCTTCCTCAGGTTCATAAAAAATAGAGAGAAAATAAAAATATAAATACCAATGATTTTTTTTCTGATCTCCTTATGACCAAAACGTTTTATCCTATTTCTAAGTAATCCACTTATTAAAGTACTTTGTTTTAAGTATTATAACCAGCGAAGGGCCAAAATTTCCTCCACAGCAACCACCATAAGGTTCAGTTTAAACATTATTTTGCATCACTGGCCATACGGGTCATCCTCTCCCTATGGCTTCCCAACCCTACGAAGACTAAAACTGTGTTCGGTCTAAATTCTTTTGGGAGGTATTCACTCCGTCATTCTGGCTAGATGACAAGAGGCATTCCTTCAAATATAAGGAGTAGTTGGATCTTAGCTTATGGATTAAGTTTAGTGCAGTCAAAACATAGGTCTTATAAGAGGAAAATTTTATCCATATGGTCTCTGGATTACTAGAAAGATACCTCCGAAGTTCACATTATCACTGTTTGACAGCCATAATCATCGTTGCATGTTACAAAGGACCAAAGATAAATTATGTGACCCCGAAAGCCTGTACGGCACAAAAGAAAAGTATTAACAACTCGAAAACCTTCATCTAAAACCTTATAATTAGTTTAATTTTCATTTACTAAGACTCTTACATAGATAGCACCATCTAGCTGGATCTTCTTGAGCAAACCTGTACTACTATAACCTATAAATGGTCATTGGTTCACTACGCAGTATTGAGATCATTTCACTGAGATCACGCTCAACCGCCAGGTTCTTCCCATGGATTCTCGTATTTTATCACAGGATCCATTCCCGGCTGTTAAAAAATTAAATAATCTATCTTTAACAACCGGATTTGAACTTGGTACCTTCGGCAATGCAACTCTGCGGAAACGCCCCAATTACTCTTGCCTGGTTGTCCCTAGAATATCTTAGTCGTTAGTTACATTCATATTGTTTTGACCCACACTGTACTTGTAGTTCTAGTCTGAGAGTCATTTTTTACTTTCTTCTGTGGCATTTAAAAAGAAGGCATGCCTAGGCATCACCTTATGATACTTGTCTTTTAATTTAGCATCCCAATGATCATGACTCCTTAATGTGAGTTGCCACATTCATTGATCATTTTATGCTTATGAAACTTTCATCCCAGCTTGTTCAGTATATAAGGGACTGAAAAAATATCAGGGAACCGACAGATTAGTAACCAATCTGGCTCAACGTTGGAAAATAAACCTTCTGAACAGTAAAGATTTACAGTTAGCAGGAAAATAATCTCCTCAGTTCTCAGCCCGATATTAAATAAGACTGATGAAGTGGTCGCTAGCTGAGAGTCATGCTCAACTATTAATAACAATTAGTGCAGGTGCCTTAGCCATCAATCACAGCGTCTGCTAGGGTCTTTAATCACGTCTCTAATGGACCAATATATCTCGTATAACATAAGTCCTCAAGTGGTACCTTGCGCAATCATCTAGCCTATGGCGAATCATTGTACTGATTATAATCATTATTATTTCATTAAATGAAAAGTGTTATTTGAGTTCATGGGTAAAAGAAGTGACGACAATAAACCTAATAGTTTTAGGTTTTAGGATTAGTTGGTCCGAATCCATGAAAATTAAAGATGTTTATCTTTGGAGATATCCGACTTATGCATCAGAACAGACGAATGAAGAAACTTATTTACTTTTATTGCTTATTTTTTAACAGAAATAATTATACTGCTTTCAGATGGTGTCAACCAATTTCATGAAACATTATCGGAAGCAATAGAAATATTTATATGAAATTATTTCGTCTGGTTTCTAACGAAAAATAATGAAGATTATTAATAGGGACTTTTTTGGTACCATTCAGTTGCAGAATCGGCCTCTGAAATTTAAATGTTTTTTTAATAGAAAAAGAGAGTCAGTTCTTATTATTCTCAACAATTATATTTACATTCATCAAGCATGAGATAAAATCAATAAGTTATTACAAGAATATTCCAAGTCTCTAAAATTGTAAATAATCAACTATTCAGTCACGGTATCTACACGGTCTAAACCAGAAGAAATAAACAAAGTCTTTTGTAACTATTCAGTTGTTGAATTAATGTAACCCCTTAATCATACAGCCTAAGAAACAATGGAGCCTCTTGGCTCTCAGATATTCAGCAAAGATAGTCTTAAGGCAAGACAGGGTTATTAAATCCATAAATAATAAATCTATTTGAAGATACTTCTAACTACTGCATTACTACCACCGTTGTTCTATTAAAAAATAAACAAAATAATAGTCTTTGGACGTGAGTAGCTCCATTTTGGTACTACACTGGTCTGACATACACTGGTCTGAATTCTCCTATAGGTACGAACGCACCTCAAAAAAAAAATAAGGTGGTTTCGGTATAATTCATTTTATCTCTGATTCTAATAAATTTCAATTAAATTTTATTTTTTTTATTTTATGCTGAAAGGAACAAATTATTTGAAAATTGAATTACTTTCTATTTCATTTATTTTTGTACTACATTTTTTAAAAATAATTTTACAATACACGATGACGACTTCAAGAATCAGAAGACTGTTCTGTTAGATATCAACGCTATGATTCACGAAAGCAAAAACCCTAGAACAAAGTGCTAGTACTGCCCAAAACTATTAGTCATCCGGTACACACCCACTTAGATCCTATCTGAAAAATCCCCTAATCCAATGTAAAAGATAAAAAAAACTGTTTAGTAAGGGCTGGGGATGGGACTAGGATCGAGCCTCGACTTCACACTAAAAGCTCTTTCGAACTGGGCCATGAGATAAGAATCCCCTGGGCTCTGTCGACTGCGTCCTCAGGATAAAACCTCTGCCCCTCTTCCATTATCACTTCCTGCGCGTCGGAGATTTGTAATATTGCCATTTCGAAAAGTGTTTGGTTACATCATAAATATGTAAGATATTTCAGTAAAGAGGATAATATTTGTTATGTATTATATTTTTAAATATAGGGGCTAAAATTATAGTCCATACGTAGTTCCTTAAAAATTTGCTTCTTGTATACATATGAGTGTTTCAGGATTGCACGGCACTATTTTAGGTATGTGTTCTCTAACACAAAATAAACAAAAAAGTTCATATCTTAAACTCATCTATTAAACAGATATCAAAGGTTAAAGATTTATTATTTATTATTAATATTTATGATTTATTATTACAACATTTAGAGTAATTGTTCAAAGGGGCCTCCGTTTTGCTGACCGAATCCATGCTTCTCTGGTTCTTCGTATAACAACAGGATGGTGCTTGATAGTTACTGTGGCTTCCACGATTTCAATTTCTTAGCTGTTCTTGAGTGCCTGTCGCAGAATAAACCAGACTTATTCCAGCCCCACACAAAATAATCTAATGGCGTTAAAACAGGAGATTGTGGGGGCCATTTAACAGGTTCGCTTCGACCAACCCATCGGTCTCCATAAGTTGCATTTAAATAATCAGTAACACTATAAGAAAAGTGAACTGGAGCACCGTCATGCATAAACCCCAGCCTTTGCCTAATGTCTTAATCAAGATTATTTTGCAAAAAAATGCAAGTAAGATATACCTGACAGCCAAGGTGGCAAAAAGAAGGGGCCAATGATGTCGCCTAGAAGACCACACCAGACATTTAAAGAAAAGGTATGTTGGTAATGTCCAACAGCAGTCGTATAAGGGTTTTCTTCAGCCCAAGTATGGGTATTTCGAAATTTAAGAATCCCGTTTCTCGTATTCATACGTAACCAAAATGCAGCTCAAGAAGTTAGGATCTCGTGTGCCTTGTTGAATTTACCACTGGGAGAAATTTCTGCGCTTGTTATAATCTTGTGGTAATAAAACTTACCTACTCAATAGGTGAAATGGATACAATTGTTGTTCGCGTAAAGTTCGCCATACGCTGGTAGAGGAAACATTGAAACGACCTGACAATCTTCTGGTACTAGTAGTAGAAGATAACTGAACAGCATCGAGTATTTCTTCTTCAACGTTTGCAGTTCGTTGAAATCTTCGTCGACCTGCGTTTACTCATATAGGTTTTAGCGTGTCATTATCTCTAATCTTTCAATGGCCTCAAACGTTTTACTATTTGGTATTCTTCGGTTAGGAAATTTTTCATGATATCATCAAACAGCAGCAGCACCGTTTCTATGTACCTCGTCATGAGTTAAAATCATGCCTGTTTGTTCTGCAAAAGTGAATACATTTGTGGTGTCTCCCATGGTAATCATAAATTGAACCGTCTTACAGTATTCACTCACACTAAAATCCACAGAACTAGACAAACAGATGTCATTACTATCATTGCTTATCGTTCATTTGTTTATCAGGTGATTAAAACCTGTAATAGTATTAAACAGGCCAAACTTTGTACAGTCAGTCTTAATGTAGTAAATAAATAATAAATATTTAACCTTTGATATCTCTTTAATAAATGAGTTTGAAACATATGTTAAAATGAACTTATTGGATTATTTTATGTTAGAGAACACATGCCTAAAATAGTGCCGTGCAATTCCGAAACACCTGTGTACATATTCTTGTAATGTGTATATTTTTTGGAAGACTATTAAACTGTAGTAGTTACCTCCCTAGATATCTCTTGCTTATTAATTACTGGTATTGTGTTATGTAGCATAAAGCTATAACTAGCTGTAAAGAGCAATTCAAAGTATATTAATGATTATCACACTTATGAGACACCTCTAATGTGCTTTTAATATCATTTAGAAATGGAAAACACTGCTATCCAATCTAATTTCAGGAATAAATTAACATCAATCTTAATATCAAAAATAGGCAGTTGAATGAAAGAGGATTGTGAGAAAAATTACTTTAAATATATAATAAACCTTATACATAATTATATTTAAAAACAAATAAATGTATTATAATAAAGGGACCAAGTCAATAAATACTACTTAGAAATAAATAAACTTAGAATCGAATTTATGGGTAAATACTCAATAAATATTATATTTTCAAGAACAAATATCTTCCTCTATTTATGAACACATCTATTGTTGATTCAAGATGTCTATAGGCCAGAGAATAATAATAATCAACAAATATCTTTATCTATATTTTTGGATAAGTGGAAAAAATGTTTGACAAAATATTTTTTATATACTGTGATAATCCATATCCGATAAATGATGTATTTATTTTCATTAAAAATTCAATTTCATAAACGATATCATTTATAGGAACATAAGAATCCGAAACGAAAAAAAAATATATATATATAATATATATATATATATATATAAGTTCATTTGAAGACTGTTTCTACTTTTGTTATATAACAACAAAGTATGTATTATTTCTACACGATATATAAAATATAAAAATGAAAACATCATTAAAAGGTAAAAGGTGGTAGATATTTATTGCAATGGCTCATTAAGAATTTATCGCGTTCAGAGCGATTGCCTTTAGTGCCCACTGCTAAAAGTATATTTACTATACACAATTATTTTCATGAAAAAAAGTTGTTGACACCATATAAAGGCAAAGGGAATAAATTTATTTTACGAGCAATAAAAAATAATTATTTCTTAAATAGTACTTCCTAACGATAGTGACCTATTTTGGAGAATGAGCACCGTTTTTTTTTGTTTTTTTTATTTTTTTATATCGTTTAAATTATTGTATAAGTTATTTCACACTCATTTATTTATTTATTTATAATATTTGCAATACATAAAATGTTGATTCATTAAAAAAGGCTAAAAATGGATCTTTTTTAAAAATATTTAAAGATTTTTATTGAGTAATTTTTCTTAAATTAATGATGCAATAACGGAGCCAGTACTCTTATTTAACGTGTTAGCGACTTCCAGCCATTCAGGTTAACCTGCAATATTATTCATCGATGTTATCAGTCAAATTATATAAATAATTACCACCGATTTGAAACATTGATGCTTAGCTAGATCACTGGCTAGCATTTCAATGATATTTAATTATAGAATATTTAAGAGCTTTTTCATTTGCTTCTAATGTTTGCTTTAATTCTAATAAATAAGAGATCGCTATACTGCATTAAATGATATTGCAGCATAGCTGAGATCAGATTTATACTATTTTATTGGTATGATGGAAAATTATATATTTATGATACAACTCTTTTCCTTCATCTTGCGGCATTTTGCATATCCGCATGTTTACGGGCCTCTCCATCATATCTCATGTATCTGCAGCCCCACTGAATAAGTGGTTAAGACATTGGCGTAACTGGAATTGACTCATGGGGGGGGGGGGTTAACCCCCACCAGTCAACCACTCCAACATATTACTTCCTTCAAAAAAGATGTCTCGTAATATAGGTATAATATGTATTATGCTATTATCATGTAGCTTCAAATTAAATAAATAGATTATAATTTTTTATAAATGTTATTTTTGGAAGGGCAATCAAGAAGTAGCTTTTAAATACAAGTAACCCTATTTATTGGTTACAATGACTTACTATACTTAATTGAATAAGGAACTTTACTTTACTTATAGATTCTAAGAATTGTCTAAACTGTTCTTCTCACATTTGCGATCGTATTGTTGCCGCTAGATGCCACTACTGCCGCTATAATAATATATTTAATTGTAAATAAACAGTATTACGTTTTGGCTTGTCATTTTAGTGTACCCTTTATACATTAAAATAACTGTGTTTGCACTTTCTTTGTTGTTTTTTTGACAATTTTAACTTTTACTTCTGTAATCCCACAATAATAACTTTGAAAAAGTAAAATCCTCCAAAGTTTTATTTTTTTAAGTTGTTTCAATTTTTTTTTTAAATTTCTTCTAAGCAATGGGGGCGTTACATCCCCAATAACCCCCCTCGTTACACCTATTTTATCCAGAGATAATTAACTGTAATTGTGTCATCCTCGTAGTTTTTCCTGCATTTTTAATGATTGTGGCTATGTGCCAATAGTTGCAGTTTTTTGTAATGACAAAAGAGGTCCCAGAGGAAATACAGAAGGGACATTTAATGCAGTGATCTACTGTCCTGCATTCTCCTGTCGTTGACCATATTTGAATAATCCACCTTTTGACAAATTTCAAGTTCCAAGGACATGACATTTCCCTAAGTCATACTAGCTGCTTCCCAAAGTGTATCACGATAAGACTAATATGTGATATAATAATAATAAAGCTTGAAGAAAAAAATTGAAAATTTAAGTGAAAATATTCAAATGAGATTAAATCTACAGTCCGATGAAAAAGTAGTTAACTTTTCTATAAAATGAGTTTCTTGTACTTATGGATGCTGAATCGTGTTATTATAGTAGTGAATAAAGGGCTTAAATTCAAGGGATTGGTTTGAATTGGAGTTATGGCTTATATTTCAACTCCATTTCAAGTCAAAAACTGCGACACGATTCCGCTTTTCTCAACACAGTTGTCTCACTCTGAACAAAATTTGACTTAACCACTTTTACAATGGGGATGCAGATATAAACATTTTAGTAACTGGTGATGATGCAGATGATTCCTAGCAAGGCCAGTAAGGTTCGCGATAGGGCACCCCAGGATACCGGAAAAGCGAGAGTGACACCTCGTAGAGAACGGTCTGGGTGTACCGTACGTCGTGCATATCTGTCCTTTGTCCTCACCATCCAGCTCGCCCGACAAAGAGCGGCATCAAAATCGATTAGTAGCCATAACTCGGCTCGACCCAGCGTCTTCCCAGTACACATCGACACGACTTAGCTCAAGGTGAAACCAAACTGTATCTATCGCTGTGACGGGGAGAGACCAACAAATAACCGGTTTAGTTCAGCGGATTGTCATAAGAATGTTCATTGAAAGCTTGAGTTTCAGCTCAGCTTTGTTATTTTAAGTTTAAATTACTCGCGTATGTAATCAACTGAAGATAGGGGAATCATTTTTAAATCAAACTCACAGAGGAAGAGAGATAGGAACGCAAAGGAAGACTCAGGAGAGCTTAATGGTTCACCAAAGCAAGTCCACACTGATTTAATACAACTATACATATCCTTCAATAATAAACCTCGTTTTTCAACCATCTTATTCAATTAAATAAATACTTCCGCTTGTAATTACTATACAGTTTATTGAGTAATAAAGCACATATAAATTCCAAATGTATTTGAATTGTCAAATAACAAAAACAATTGAATGGATTTGGATGAAACTTTACAGTAATATAGGTTAAATATCAGAATAACATATAGACTACAACAATTTATAATGATTTTGTGTAATTTGGTCATATTCTATACATATAAAATGCTTTGTCCTGCAAGGCTGAGGGATATGCCTAAAGCCTACAGCCTAAACTCCTGATCGTAGAGACCTGAAACTTGGAGGGTTAGTTTTTTGTATGACGTAAGCATCCGATAAGAAAGCATTTTCCGAAATTCTAACCAAACTCTCTTTGTATTTTACTATTTCAAAAATGAGAAATAAATAAATAAATAAAAGATGATCTCGGACGAACCCCCTTACTGCACAACCGTTGTCCAAGAGACTACAATTTCTATCATGTGCTAAATCCCTTCAGGGGTCATATAACTGAATTATTTAGCATGCGAAAATAATAAAAAATCGTTGGTGTACCTCAAAATTAAGGTTGTTGAAATTGGGTAGGTAAGTTATTCCTTATATTGGTCGTATTTTAGATACTGAACGAGCTAAGACACAGTTTGAAGTCGCACCGACTATATTTAATACTCAGTAATTATTCACTACATTAATCAAAATTCTTGTTTTTAAATACAGGTTGTACTCCTAATTTATATAATTTAGAATGACAAGACAAATACACTTTAAAGAAGAAGCGTAACATGTATTTAAACGCTTAGACACGAAAAGACTAACCAAGAAAAGAAAATTTACTATTTTTCTTTGTAATTATATGCTCTAAATAATTTCTTGCAGTAAACTTATCAAAGACAAACAGATATAATAACAATCGTTGAAAATATGAAAGAATGCGTATCAGAAATAGCTATATATTCCTGAATATGAGGTTTTAGGAATTTGATTGGAATTATTTACATTTTTTTAAATTACCGATATGATTAATCATACTTGGTTCTGAAGAAAAAAATCCTCAGAGGCGCCTTCTCGAATGCGGAATGTTCGAGTTTCTTTCATTTCTTGGCGGAACAAAGTGTCCAAAAAATCTCGACCTTCACACTCCGGTTAGAACAGACGATTACCTGTTCAATACCGTTTTTCCTGTCCTAGTTACAGTATATAAGGACGTAAAAACAAAAATTTAATTTATTTTTGTTTTAATTTGATTATTCACTTAATTTTTTATTGTAAAGAGAATTGTGTCACACGTAAGTATAATCTGAAAATAATAAAAACTATTTATTTAAAGTCTATGTTTCAAAGTCTCATTGCAGGTTTTCAACGGAGGTATTTAACAAACTGCTAAGTAGGCGAAACTATGGAGGGAACAAAAAATGTCCAATAAAAACATGATCATTGTAATAAAAAGATACGAGTATAAAGAGGCAGTTGAAAATGAAAACCACAATAACTGATATATTAATAATGAACTTTTATTTTCGATATCGCCTGTTGTTGGCGGTGCTTTATAGGACTAGACCATCTTAACTTCTATATAAAATATAACATAGATTGAGTAAAATATTGTATTTGTTGCGAAATTTGTAATTAACTAAGATAAATCCACAAAAACAATTTATTCATTTGTTGATTTAACGGTTAGTTAAATAAATAGAGAGCAAATGCAAAATTAGTTGAATTAAATATAATAATATAACTAATAATTAGTATTCCTGAAGCCGAAATTAACACATATTACTAAGCAGATCTTGAATAGAAACTAATTTTAATTTACTTGATGCAGAAATATCATCGAAATGACACGAAAATATTTTTTATTAAATATCTCGATATATTTTTGTAGTGATAAAATCAATAAAAATTCTTGAATCGTAAAAATCCCAAAACTTGGAGGAGGACTCGAAATATAGATTGTGTTTACATTTTTTTTATTATAACACAGCTGAAGGTAACATTTTTTTTTTTCGAACTTAAAAAATTTTTCGCAATGATAACTATCCAAAATTCACTGATCGTTTTTGGTTGACATCGTTCTAAAACCTTTAAAAAATTTGTTGATTAAGTTCGGTGGTTATTTATTCATATTTTCGCAGTAGAATTTATGGATTTTTTTTAAATTACCGGCTTGAAAGTTTACTGTTGAAATATTCTTGCTATCTCCCAATATATATATTATTGCCTTGCTGCTATAATAAAGAAAGTAAGGTTGCAATTGCATTTTATTTGATTATTTTTAGTTAAAATGTAGGCATGAAATAGTTTTATACCCCAAGTATAGAGTTGTTTATTACTGATTTTTATTTTTAAAAAAGTAGCATTCAAAATGTTATAAACTAAAATTTTAAAGTAATGAAGTAAAAAATATAATAAATAAATAAAAAGATAAATCATCGTTAAAAAGTATCAAACAATGGCGTGCACTTACGTCAAAGACGTCCCCTAGACTTGCAGATCCTGCTTAAAGCTCTCCGAAAACCCGACTAATCCGCCGACGTAGAGAGCCTCGGAAGAAGTCATGGTGGGGGCTAGGTGTGATGTACCTGGCTGACTCATCCGGCTGACCACCGATCCGCAAGTACGGGCTTGTTTTTTTTCTGTATCTTCTCGCATTACTGCAGATGACGCCTCGAGACAGTTATGTCGAATCCCAAGGAGGGAGTATTAGGTTAACAGTTTGCTATGTCCTTCCTCTTCCTCGGGCTTCAAGCTCGCCACATTTGTCCTTCGAAGTATTTGTGAATATTTGTTCATTAGTGTTAATGCTTGTCAATATTTGAGCTATAGTTCAATTTTTCCTTTCCGAAGAATTTTATTTTTATTCGTTCATTCCGTATAAAATGTCCATTTCTACAGGAAAAGTTATACAGCAAAAAATCTTCATGAAATCAGAACATTTTCATTCAAAATATTTATCCACATTTTCCATACATTTTTCCCAATGTGTTATCAAACTTTCAATACTAGAACTTAAAACTCTTTTTTGACTTTAGAATAATTTTTTAAAAGATTTGCCCTTAAGGAAGATGTTAAAATTTCTGAAAACATGGAAATTTGTTGGATGTTAGTCTGGCAAATAAGTTGGGTGTGGGGGGATTTCATAACCCAGCTCGTTTAGTTTCTTCATCATTTGTCGTTTAAGAGTATGAATCCCTTCAGATTAAACAATTTAAGTTGATTTTGGTAAGTGTTTATTACAATATGCCAACATCCCTGCTTTACGATGTGGATGCGGTGATTTCAACTCAGTATGGAAAGTAGAAATGAATTATCGCTGCCATACAACATAGAAACCAATAATTTTTCGGACGCAAAAAAAAGAAATTAAAGTTTCTATTTAATTTCATTTTTATTCTCATTTTTTATAATTAATCACAACTGTACACACTTTTATTAAACGTTGCAACAAATTATCTCTAAATTTATTGTAGTTATTTCTTTTTTTTTAGATTTTATTAATTCATTTTTCTAAATTGCATGATTAATTTTATTTTTTATCGTTTATGTAATAACCCTTGTTATTCTAGTACCAAAAAGGTTTAAAAGTTCTTAATAATTAATCCGCTGTTCCAAAATAAAGATTTTCCAATATTAATTTGAGTTAACTGTTGCAAATATCACAGCATTATTTGTCATAAAACTGTTCGGGATGTATAACATGCTAATTTTAAGTTAATGTACAATTCATGATTTTATAAACAAAGTGATAATCGAATGAAATCAGTAATAGTCTAGTGTTTTGTTCTAATTACAAAGCTCAAGAAGTTTACTGTCTATATGAGGTATAATTGAAAAACAATTGTAGCTTTAATAGTAATCATGTTTTATTAAAAATTTATTTATTTTAGGAAAATATAACTTAAACAATAGCGTCCTGAAAACCATATTACAAAACTGTGGAAGTCGGTAAGGATAATTGACAGATTTTGGATTAATTGGTCGGAAATTCAAAGGCTTAACATTTTCCATTTCAGACAGAGTCGATTAGCTTTGAGACACATATCAACTTATAGAAAAAAAATTATTTGTTTATAAAAGTGCATGAATAACCGGAATTAAAATCGGTATTTAAAAATTTTAAACATTTATAAAAACTAAGTGCATTTAAAAAATAAAAAGTTTTATTTTTATTTACACTTGAAAAATTGAACGAATGTTCAACCTCAAGTGAATCATGCTTCGGGCATTGGCATTACAGTACAGTATTTTTTCACCAGTGTTTTTTTTTTTTGCTGAGAATTTATTTAAAATCATTTCTAAACCTCGTAGAAGAAACATGGTGACCATGTGAAGAAAATACGATCATTAATAATTTGTTTGTAGGTTTAAAATCGTCGCAAATCTCAAAAGCTTTCTTCATGTGCTTATTCCAAACAATAGTTGATACTAAAATTGTATTATCTGTTGTTCTATTGAGTCACTATTGATCTAATTCACAACCTTCAAATATGAAAACTTCAAAGAAGACGTTGCTAAACTGAATGGCGTGTTTTATTACCACTTACAGCTAAAGAGTAAATCATGGATGAGTTCTTTATCCATTATAACATGTGAACATCTGTAATTACATCCCTTATCCGTACCTGGATAACTTAATCAAAGGTTTTGCCATAATCGCCATAAATGCCGACAAGAAGAAACGGGAGAAGGCTATGGTATCCTGAATTCCGTAGGATGAGGTCCTTCGAGCACGCTCAGTAATCAGGATGTTCAAGGAAGGGCCACAGTTTTTGCTTCTCGACTCCATGGCCCTTAGTAATCAACCTCCTCTTCTTAATGGAAGAGTTGGCCCTTGGAGATTATACACTGGGAGTGGCCGTCTTTCATTGGAAATTTAATAAATCTTTTATGTTATATTAAATTAGTTTGAGATAATTCATGACTACAGTAAAAACCTACAAATTATCTAAGACTATAATATATAAGACTAAGAAGTGTATTTTCTCTATTTTTTCATGCTCTAAATATACACTATACAGTTAAATCCAAAAAATATCGTTTAATACTTACAAAAGTATAAAAAGATGTTTATTTTTTATTTTAAATTCAAATGTATTACCTACTTGTTTATTGCTTGATTTTGCGAGTTAAAAAAACAACTGGTTACTGATGAAATATGGATTCAAATATCCTGCATTGGTCTATAATTTTTTTAAAAATTTTATGGAACCCACAGACTCTCTTGGGACTCTACCAGCTTCTAAAAAGTGGGTACCTTAAATTAGGGTAAAAACTGGGGTTTGAGTGTGATCTCGGACCCTTCATGGGTTGTAGTGGCACAATATTTTTAATTTATTTATTAATTAAATAAACAGAACTTTTAAAAGTACTCTTGTATCCAAGTTATCCTTAAGTGATTAAGTAAGATGGCATCATGGTGTATTTATTCCGAAATTATGAATTATCTAATAATCATAAAATAGTTAAATGACGTTACAATGTGTAGTTAACAATACATTATTGATCCGAATCGATTAAAAATACGAATAATACTATTTAATTAATTAGGACAAATTGTGAATTATTTTAATGCCTTTGATGAATTTGAAATATTGAAGAATGAGATTTTTTGTAGAAAAACCTTATAAAAAAAGATGAAGTAAATCAAATAATAGATACTTAAATCAAGAAAAAGGAGGAAACGTATTTATGTACAATTAGTGATATATTATCTTCGAAATTATTTACTTTGATACTTCGGCAGTATTTTAAAAACCTTCAAGAGCATATTGTATTTCATATGTGCTACTCTAATCTCAACTCTACTCTATAACAATTCAGGAAGTCCTAGGTTTTGTTTTTTAATCCATAGAAAAGCCTTTAGGGATTTTTACATTTGACAGTTACTTTCACCAGGTGTACATTTGTATCATTTTTTCAGTAAATATGCCACTCTTTTTCATTGAATATTATCAATCAATGGTACATCATTTCAATTTATTTTATGACGAGGAGGAATTAATGAAAGGTCGACTTTGTATCTGAATACTTGAATGTAGAAGGTTTCAAAGAGGTTTCTCTTTTGCCTAACACCAGGGGGTATGAGCGATGTTTTGCTGTTCTACAATCAATATAATACAGTTAATTGTTATTTTATCGTTTATTTATAGTTTAAAAAATAACTTGTACTTTTAAAAAACATATATATGAGATGATGGTGTCGATCCGGAGGACACATGTGGCTCGACCACACATCCCGTTATTCACAACCCGCCTACGAATCCCGGCAGCACTTGGCAGATTATGTTTGGCCCACTTTTGCTGTTGATCGGGATGTTTAAAAAAAATCAACGTCTTAATATTTTTAAAATAGTAACAACCACTTAAGACCAAAAAACCAAGGCAATAGTTTTATTAAATATTGAGATTAATAAATATAGTAATAATAATATTAAAAATGTAATTCATTTAAAGGAGTTTAGATACATGCTAAATCTCATTTAAAGTTAAGCAAATCCTACGTCCACAATTGGAGAACATAAAAACTACAATAGAACATATTAAATTTACCTGATGTATTCCTGGTTGCAAATTTCTGTTTTTTTCTCAAACGCCTATAAAACAAAAAAAGTGAAATTTAATAAGTATAAACATACACCCATAAACATCAATGGCTAAATATATGTGAAAGAAGTAAAATAAAAGATTGAAAAACAGATCCCTTTTAGTGAAATCATCTATTTATAATATGCGTAGTTAATAATTTTTATCAGCAAATATATTAATTTATAACTCGATTTTACAAATTAGAATTGTTTTTTTTTACTTTTTTTATCATACTGATTCTGGAGCATAGGATGTTTATGGCACCTTTATTTAGGGGCAGCATCTCACTAAGTCCGGGAGGTAAGGAATACCACTGTATAATTTTTGTATTTTTTTAAACTAATTTTGATAGGACCTACTTTGACTATCCATACTCAATCCGTCTGTCAGTTAAATATAACGCAATAATGAATATAAGAAAAGATAAAAATTTTTTGGGGCCGGAACTAGAGAAGAGCAAAATAGGGTGGCTGAATTTTGTGATGAGCTGTTTTCATGAATTTTGTCTTATTAGGCATACAATAGTTTTTTTTTTTCTACATTTTTGGTTTGCTTTAATCCTATAAAAAGAATGAGTAAATTTTATGGGTAGTTATAGTTTAATTTATATTTTTAATTATAGTCAAACTTTAATGGTGACTAAAAGGTTTGGAAGGATTTCTCTAGGAAAAAAAAATCATTTTCCCCTATTCCATTAAGTGATCGGATACTTGCTTTAGAGGGATTGATTCCCTCAAAGGGCCATTTCATCCTTAAGTCCTTCAAAGGGTTATACAACAGAAATCAGCCATAACCGTTCTTGAACCTGAATACATTATTAGGAGCTCGTCAGCTAGTGAACTTCTATTCCCATCAACTAGAAAGAATAAAAAAAACGCCAACATAGTGAAATAGTACAGTCTTCCCTGACAGCTGAAAAGTCTTTTTCAGTTTCTTTTCGTTTATGACTTCTGTATTAGAGACAACATAAGCAATAAGAAAAACGTAATAATAAATATTTCATAGCGAATAATTCCTCAGATCTATAGAGTTATTTTGCATATTTCCTTTTATTCTAGATGTTTAAGCTCTTATTATTAATAATATGAATTATGTTTTTTTTTTAATATTTTTATTTTGAAGAGAAAAGATATGCCCTGGCTGGGATTCAAACCCGATTCGAACCCGAGTCTGTCCCTCCATGACAGTGCTCTATCAATTGAGCTACCGGAGTCGCCTTCCAGCCGGGACAAATATGTTCTCTTATCTGATCCCATGGGCCCATGTTCTCGCAATTTTTTTGCGATGTATACACGAGAACGAATGTTCTTGGAACATTACTTTTAATATTAGGAAATTGTTGACTTACGTCATATTACTATTAATAATTTTTTGTTCATTTTTTGTTAGTTAGTTAGTTAGTTTCATTTAACGTCACTTTATGCTGCTATGGCTAATCGGACGATGCTACAGTGGGAGCTCTAAATTTTGCCTATCCAGGTTTAATTAGGATAGGGATTTTTAACGAGTACCTGACATCGTACAGGCTCGGGATCCCCATTTAACGTCCCTTCCGAAGGACGGCGTAACTAAGGATTTTTTACTCCCTTAAAAAAATCCTAGGGCCACCTGCCGGGCTACGGACCCGCGATCTAGGGTTTAGTAGTTTGTTACGCTAACCACTAGACCTCAGGTGACCTTCCTTTACTTACTGATAAAAAAAAACTCCGTTACTTACTAATAAAAAAAGTTCATTTTTTGTTAATTTTATAATTTAAAAAAAAATTAACAAAAAATTATAAATAGTAATGTTCATAGAACATTCGTTCTCGTGTACACATCGCAAACAAATTGCGAGAAAACGGGGACATGGGATCAGATAAGAGAACAGATTTTTCCCGGCTGGAAGGCGACTCCGGTAGCTCAATTATTAGAGCACTGTCACGGAGAGACGACCCGGGTTGGAATCCCGGCCGGGGCAAATCTTTTCTCTTCAAAACAAAACTATTTAAAAATTAAAACAATTAACAAAAAATTATAATACAATAAAAAAACTTTTTTAAGGTACACCATTAAACATAATAAAAAAATAGGGGGGTGGGACGAAACTTTAAGTTGAATGTTAGCATAATAGCAAATTATTACTGAAAAATATATTCAATTTTAATTTATTTATAATACTTATAGACAGGATAACGTTATATTATATGCTGACCTTACTCTTCCATTTTTTTAAAAAGAAAATGGTACGGGTGTTGATTCTTAAATAGCGGTAAACTTTTTCTTAGAAAGCGATGTTTCGGCTCACATTAAACTTCTTCTTCAGGGCTGGCTAGAAATTCATTTTTAAATTAATACATTTTCCGATTTACTATAATCAATTGTAAGTAGCATTCTAATAATATATGAACAATTTATTTAATATGTGTCATTTATTTAATATATAATCACTACAGGATAAATATTATTTATTACAGAAGCGCAGTAAAACATTATTACTCACTGAACACCCGTTCAGAATTTATTTTTCTTGTGTATATTTTTTTGTTTTTTTTTTCCTTTTTTTATTTTGTAAACATACTTGAGTTCATGCTTTCTGATGACGTTGTGCTATCTTAATGGTAAATTATTACTAATACTATCACATTAATCTTTTGATGTAATTTAAAAATATTATTTCTAGCAGGATTTAGAAAGATCTCGGACAAGAACAGCAATTAAATCTATATTTTATCTGAATATCAAGAATAACAATTATTCATCTTATCGTCAGTCGCAAAAGAAACACCATTGTGTACATAAAAATTCGCAGAAAACCAAGTTCCAAGACCTTAAAGATTCACAGGTTAGAAAACTGCTGGTATTCCCTGCTACGTAGATTTATTTTATTTTTTGTTCTTAATGAATGTGGAACTCTGTTGGGATTTCTAAAACTGCAGTTATTAATAGCCTAGCTATTTGGTTAGCACATACATTCTTATTACGTAATATTTCACAAAAAAAAAATGGCATAGTTAAAAATATATGTTTTATTTGCTGAATAGTCTCTTAGAGAGTCTCTTTATGTCAAGTTTCACAAACAATAAAGCCTCTTAGCTCAAAATATATTTTTAAATTATTGAGTATTCCGTTAGGCAAGTATTTGTTAAATTAATTCATTGAAATTTACAACCATATTATAATAATACTATCAAGTAAATAAAATTATGCAATAAACAAATAATGAATGATTGATGTAATAAAGGCAAGCAAAAAACTACCCACTGGTAGTACCCAAAGGAAAAATTCAACTTAAAAGATCACGAGGTCATCTTCTGAAGAGGTAACTAGGTTTGAAACACGTGGGTTGGAGTGCGAATAAAGTTTTACATGAAAGGATTAATATCAGGATCGGGCAACATCAGAAACAAATGAGACAGTTAGGCCATTATGTATGACTTTATTAGTAACAAACATTTAATTTATTCTTTAAATTGGAGAAAAAAAACTATTTCCAGTAAAAAAAAATTTTATTCCTTATTTATCGAGATACGTTTTGGCCTAGGCCATTCTCAATCTTCTGTTTAAATTGTTTCATTTTTTCCCTATTATATGGTTAACAATTCGACCATAAGTCATATTCATCTGTAAAAGTCATGCATAAATTCTACAATTGTAACAATATAAATAATTCAATAAATAAAACTGTACATAAATTCTTTTATTGTCCAACAAATAACCAAAATAAAGCATAAATACCTCAATTTAAGTGGTTTTATTCTATTCAAAATTGTTTTTAATTCAGAGGGAACCATATAACTGTATAGTCATTTAATAATAAGTTAACCTTTGATCTTAGTATATTATGATCTTTCATATTATTTTTCAAAATCCTTAAATAAAATTATATTTTATATGATACAAAAACAACCCTCGAATTAAAAAAAATAAACAATCATATTGATAAAAATTATTCTAATATTATGTTATACTTCAATTGTTTTAATAAATTAAATTACTATTGTTGATTAAATAGGGTGAAATTTAGAAGGCAATTGATGAGAAGGTTATTGTGACGGTTATGTTTTGAACAGAAAAACCTATATATTATTTCTTTTTCAATTTTAGAATAACGGATTCTAATGAGCATTGTGGATTTTAGGAAGGATTTTTGATTGTTAAGACTTTATGGGAGAGGAGAATTCGACAGTATAGCACTAAAGTCCCTAAGTCGAAACAGGTCTTATAGTAGAAACTATATGAATCATTTCTAATTAATTGGGAGCTTAGAGTGTTTGTATTCTAAGGGTTGAAGTAGCCTGAAAAACGAGTTTCTTGTCGTTTCATTCTTTTATGAGGATTCTGAGTTAACTACTTGTAAATACCTAATTATTGGATGTGTTCAGCTGGAGTCGGTGGGATATTAATAAACGATACTGGAAGACAGGCAGTCAATGGTTTCCAACGAATGGTAAAGATGGTTTGAAGGGATTTGTGGAGATTTATTTTAATCCTCCAGTTTTGACACTATTGTTCAAGGTCAGTGTAATGAGGTTAAGGAGAAAGGGATGCAACTACTAGATTAGTGTAGAACGATAATGCGCGTGTGTCATCAGCATACGTGTCCGTTAGGTTTAAGTGAATTTCATAGCCATGACTGATTGTAGCGGTGGCGTGTTGGTATAGTCCCTTGTGGTCTGAGGTCGTAATGAGGTCTGGACCCAGGTTGTTAAACCCTCGTACCCTTCATTAGATTTATTATTCTACACGTTATTAAAATAAATAAAATAATACCTCAAGTATGTCCTTAGAGATGCAGCCAACATTCTAAGCTGTGTGTGTTATAAGATTTTTTTTTCATTATGTACCTTTTTATTTCAGTTTATGTGGAATGTGATATTGACCTTCGCCAATAATCGATTTTTCCTGTCCATTTTGAGTCAATTCTTATAATTATAACGCCAATAATCGATTTTCCTGTCCATTTTGAGTCAATTCTTATAATTATAATATGTATATAATGCACTAATTACTATTCAATTAAATTCGAACAGAACATACACTGTCCACAATCACTATTTATTCCATTTTCATTCACCCATAAGTTACTCATAATTTATTTTGACAACTTTTTACATAGGGAATTTCAATCGCACAAAAGATTTTGTTCATGTTTCTGAGTATTTTATTTTTTAATTAACCTACGTACTAAACCGTTGAAAATTTGAATTTCAACGTATAGTTTCCTAGTTACGTATAGTAACTTACATATAAAAAAATAAAATAAATTTATGAAATAATAAAAAAAAAATCTATTGAAAATATTGTACTTCAAATTTTACAACTTGTTAAAAAAAATATTAAATCCCCAGAACAAGTAACCATTAGTTCTATCTTTTGATTCTGAGTAAAACATTTTTTTTTTTTTATTGATATTTACAACTGTAATAACATTACATCAAGTAAATTGGCTGTATGAACAAAGGACATGAACAAAAAAATCACTTGTGGAGAAACTATCCATTGATAGCACTCCAATGAAGTTTTATAGTAGAAGGTCTCGAGGCCATCTTCTTTTCAGACGCCTCGGAGGGTTATCAGGAATATTATAGGAAGCAAGTCGAGAGACTAGCGGATTCAAGTGCGTATGGAGCTTTTCATGGAAGGATAGGTATCTAGTTTGGGCCAAATCAGCAACATATGGGATATTAAGATCATGATGGATGAGTTTGTTTGTGACACAATAAGGAGCATTGAGGATTTTACGAAGGATTTTGGATTGTAAGCGAGATGAATTGGATGGTTTAGTATAGCCCCAAAGCTCAACTCGGTATGTCCAAATAGGTCTGATAACTGTCATGTAAATGAGTCTTTTGTAATTAATTAGTAGCTTTGAACGTTTGTCCAGTAAATGTTGAAGTAGGCGAAATCGTCGAGCAGTTTCTTGTCTTTTCAGTCTTGTATGAGGATTCCAAGTGAGACGTTTGTCCAGATGGAGTCCTAGGTAACGTATCTGTTCGACAGGGATCAGTGGAATGTTATTAAAGGATACAGTAGGGCAGGAATTCGTAGGTTTACGACGAAGAGTGAAGGTAATTTGGTGGGATTTGTTAGGATTTATTTTAATTCTCCAATTTTGACACCATTCTTGAAGGTTTGAGATATGGGATTGAAGATATTGGGATGCAACAAATGGATCGTTATTTACTGACAACACACATGTGTCATCAGCGTACGTAGTGAGGACAGTGCTTGGCTGTGTTGGGATGTCAGCTGTATATATTGAGTAAAACATAAAAAAAAAAAAAAAAAAAAATGTAATCGGAAATAACAAATTCACTAATTTTATAAATGACACCAATAATTTTATTAATATAACAACAACTAAATATGTTTTACAATTATTTACTATTGTGTTGTAAAACAAAATCTACTCGAATCACTGCTTATTGGTAAATGATTTGTTATGCCTAATTTCAGTATTAAACATGTCCTAGAATGTTGAAAAGGATTCGGGAAAGCGCGTCCTCATGGATCGCATTCTAGAAACGAATTGGAAATTGCATCAAATTGGTGAAAGAATATAAAAGAAATATTTCATTGTAACGGATGATATTACGGCAAACTGGCAACCATGAGTTTGTATTGTAACAACCAGCATAAGAATAAATGTTAGGTTATCTTTAAACACACTTATTTATTTAAAACATATTTATTCGGTATTTATTTTTTGGTGGCTATATTGTTTAGTACTATATAACATGCTACATTATATTTATTTCAATATTAGTAAATAAATATATATAAATTAATTTATTTATCTGATTTATCTAGAAATCCTCCCGGGAGCCTTATCTCCTCAAATCACCTCTCTCCATAATCGCTGGTTTAAAAAGGGTACAGAAACTACAACTTCCTGAAAATATCCTTCATGGGTTGTAGTGCTACAGGATATCTATTAACAAAATCTTATTTATTTTTTGTATGAAATATAAATTTCTTAAACATAGTACTTTTTACGAATAATAACCATCTTACAGATACAAACAACGTGTTAATGATCTAAAGTGAGCTCGTTTGGTCAATATCACGTTTAATATACAAATAGAAAAAATATGATAGGACAGATTAGTTCCGAATTGGAGCTTCAGAGGTATGTAACATAAACGATATTGCTATATTATATGTAGCAGTCTCTTACATCCTAGAGTGTTGACAAATGTTTAAATGTTGAAGTGTGCTTATTAGATTTAAATAATTAAATTATACTTAATAAATAAAGAATAATCACAAGACTTGCGGACTAATCATTAATTAATTATCAAATCTTCCTTCTCCTGTAAATCGAGAACAGATATCAGAAACATCGAATTTGCTAGATGAGATGCTACGCAGTGGTAAATATAAAATGAATGGATGAATAAAATAAGCAAAACTCTTAGTTCAACGTTATATAAAAATAATAAGTACTTAAAGCTATGTACTATCGGCGCATTCCTAGTGTTATCGACATGACACGGCACTTCCATTATGCACTTGGCCGCGCATGATTTGCAGTTGCAGTAATGCAACCCGATTGATACTTAGGCTGTTGCAACTGCACCCGCAAAGGTTATGAAATATTCATCTCCAACTAGGAGCCATTATTCAATGGCAGACATATTAGCCACTGGAGTCTAGAATGCCTCCATGGCATCTCCTGGATGTTTCCAGAAAACAGCGCATTACCATAGCCTCTGCGAGGGATCCGGTTACGAATACATCTGCATCTGCTTAGCGCGGGGCCTCCTCGACCGGACAATCTGCGATCTCATTACCGGGTAATCGCGTGTGACAATTTAACGCCTCTGCAATTCCGTCAGACGTTTTAGGTCTTCAAGGTCTTTGTCGGCATCCGGTCTTGGTAAAAGAAGCAAGCGAGCGTGTGTTCTGGTGATTTGTGAAATGAGCAATACGCTGTAATAGGTGCCGTTTAGTTCCAAATTGGGAATGCCACTGCATCGTGCATTACAGAAGTGCACATCACCAATGGGACTGGCTCGGCGAAAGGCTAATGAGACGTTTCCTACCTGTCTTTTACATAAGCATGTGCTGCATTTTTACAGTGCGATGCACGGACTATAATACGCGGGGATTCCGGGTTATTCTTTACTCCCATGGCTAATTTGGCTGCATTATACATATTTCACACAATATTTTCATTATAATTTTTTAAAAAATGCAATACACTGTTGGGCTATTACTGGCCTGGATTGGGCTATTAAAGGTATTAGTGGCAGGTGCCCATATACGTTACACTTCGGATATCCTCTTTGCATCCTTTGGACTTTTTTTATTTTATATGCTAACCTATTATAGAAATATTATACAAATTGAAGATTTTGTTTAAAATCATACTTTCAATCTGATTTTAATATATTTTAAAAGTCGAAGTTTCCCCATTAAACATGTTAATAGTATTTATTATCTAACATTTGAATTAAAATATAGCGGACATAGACGTTTATGACATTAAGGAAAACTCGTAATAATTTTAATTTCGGTTACATTTATAGAAACAAAAAATATATATTTTATACACCATCTTTGGAAGCTAGTTTTTAATCTTAACAAGTGCCAAAGGTTATAATTATTTATTTCATTGGAATTTAAAAAAAATTATAAAATAAAAAAAATGTCAAGACTCGCGCAGATGGTCGCGAGAATTTGTGATGTTAATAAGAGTTTTATTGATAACAAGTTTGAATTCAACTATTATTTTTTAGATTTAGAGGTAAAAAAATAGAGATAATAGGGTAAGAATGAGCTATCACATGATTTCTATTTTTTCACTATGACTTCAAGAGAATTAAGTATAGAGAATTTCAACACACTTGTTTATATTTAGTAAAATAATTTAATGAAATGTACTATTTTATAAGTCTTAATTAATTATGTATATATTATTATTACTATGTACAGCTTAATTCTCAGGCGTATTTGGAAAAAAAAATCTTCGGAGTTTTCAATGGGCTCCCGATTCAATTAAAAGCCTTACATTCGTTTATTTGGTAATGATGTATAAGAGACAGGACAGAGTTTTGAAAGTAAATGAACATAGCCCACGGTTTAAAAAAACATGGTTGATTATATTTCATTAGTCGCTATGAAATTTATAAGAATTTTCTGTATGTTACAGAAAAAAAGGGTTTAATATAAATGGAGAAAAGCCTACTCGTGGTAATAAGATCTTCATAGCTGAAGTACTTATAATTCAAACATTTTACCTTATATTTTCTTCGTAATAGATTGTGATGAAAGAAATATTAGTAAAGAAATATATAACTTGTAATGGACTAGAACTGGTCCGTAAAATGAGAATGGTTTTATTTTATTTACATTATATCAATTGATTAATTAAAATCTGTTTATAGCCGTTTTTATTGTTATATTAAAAATTACATTGTAATGATTTTCTTCCTATTGATGGTAATAACAATATTTTATCCAATAGCTTACTGTAACATAAATTACTTGTACAGGAAACTTTAAAGCATATCAAAAATGACATTAACATAACAATATCCATCAGATCGGCAAACATATTTTTATTTTCATCTCTGAAAATAAATTTATGATATTAAAACTTCAATAAAACGTACGTGTGAACATTCATACATTTTAAATGTAAACAATATATATATATGTACAAACCATAGATTCTGATCGATATTGTAATGTATACTTCATAGCATTTATTTATTATTATTCATTACATTTATGTCATAATTTCGGCTAAGGAAAAACAATTAATATACATATATTTCGTGATTAATTTCTTTTTGTTTTCTGGGTTGAGAGACGAACTATAGATCAGATATTTCATCTTCAATTGGTTGATGCACGTTATAATCGAAAGGATAGATATGATGATTTCTATTTTCCGTCAACATGCAGTTTGTAAATTTAAAAACAAGAAAAAGAAATGTAAACACGCTGTCAAATGTAACAAACGGGGATGGGGAATAAAACTGGTATTTGCTTTTTATGAGCTCGCAATGGTTTATTCATCTGGTATATTTTTCTGTTCTGAATTTTGATTTCAGCAAAAAACAAAAAACATAATCCGTTATTTTTAGAGTGATGTCATCCTTCAACGTAATAATAAATCACAGGATAAAACTGGATCGACAATCCATCAACCCATTGGAGCCAGGACCTACCGATGTCCTTTTTTGTGCAGGATTGGGAAGGAAACTGTTGCGGAGGCCTATCCCATTAATGCTGGAGGCCGACGAAGTGGCAGGTGAATAGTGGCCGCTGAAGGAGGATAAATCTTCGACCTGCGGCGGGTGTTTAAGTCCCATTTTGATGTCCTCCAGAAGATGGCTAATTCTTCTTATAACCTGTCGTAAATCTCCTTCGACTATCGTCATCGGCAAATCCTCTCGACGAGCGGTATTATCTATCATTTTTACACAAGCTGGGGCCGACCTGGTAGAGTAGAGTAAGTTTTAAGGATAAACTGTAAGCAAATAACCAATATTAGGAATAGGCATTTTCACTAGTATCAAAAAGTGATGATACTTGATTGAGTTATAGATTTGAGAAATACAAAAAGTCTTGGAAAACGAATTTTCTAAACAGTTTAAAGCATCCTAAAAGGCCTAAATACTAAATTTTGATTAAAAATAAACTTACTTTATCACCATTCAAGAAAATAATTGTTATTATGTTGTTTAAATTTAAATTTGTTTGACGAGGTTTATGGAATATTTGAATTTTTCGGAAATTTCATTAATAATTGCAAATAATTTTGTAATTTTTTTAATTAATATGAAAGTATAATAGATCCTTCCAGATTTAAGATTCATCAGCATCATTACATTATACAATAAGGAAAAGATATAAAATACGTAAATTTTCAAGAGCTAAACTTTTCTAAACACATGTTTACTAGAATGTAATCATTAAAATATTAAGCAGATTTGTGGATAGATTATAGAGAACACTAAAATTTAGTTAAGAAAGGCATGAAAAATATAATCTGTCGTACGTAATAAGTATGAATATTCCATTGCTTGAGGATGGTTGCACTTTTACTTCTTTAATTAGTTTTGCCATAAAGTCGTAATCCACTAGTTGTCTATATCGATTTATAAATTATCGATTATTATTAAATAATAATAATTAAACATAGATTCTAAGATAGCTAATGCTTACAGCGTTATACCAAAATTAATAAATTGTACTTGCATCTTTTTTATGTTAATCTTCTGGTGTATATTTGTTTTCATTTTAATCCTGTATTTGATACTAACAGGTCATTCCCTACATATAATCATTGCACTAATTTAAAAATAAATAGCTGAAACCATTAAATCCATTGAACGATATCACATATTTACAATTGATAGCCTTCGTGAGAACCAACTCTACCACTAGTAAGTAGATGAATGGTCAATTCCTCTGGCTGAGAGCCCAAGGTCGCTTAGCCTGGAGCATCTGGAAAGCTTCGGTTTCCTTTACTTGGATTAGTCGTAAAGATCTCAGCAACTCTATCGGAATATAGATAGTTCGCGGTAACACTTGGGAAGAAAAATAGAATATTTACTACGAGATGTGTTGCTGTGAGTGTAAAATTCTCAAATTGAAGAATGTTGTTCTGGCTTTTTCAATTCTGGAACGTATTTCAACTTTCTGAAACCTTCTTGAGTTAGTAGCTGTTCCAAGGCGTACATATGGCTCATTGAATCCTCTCCATAAGATTTTTAATTGGTCTATAATTTTGAAAGGGACGAGTGTGTCATCGGTGTATCTTGTGTTGTTTATTGATTCCCTATTCATCTTGATTTGGTGGGCAAATAACAATAAAACCATCATATAAAGAATACCTTTAAAAAATAAAGTCTTAATTTAATCTGGGTCAAGTCCCTTTAGAATAACAATACTATATAATACAATACTATTTACATAATATATAAGCTAAAGCTTGAAGGATTTTAAATGATTTCCATTGAAAATTATATGCTCATACTGTATTTACATGTGTGATAAACAGAAATAAAAGAAAGATTTTTTTTTATGAATTTGTGTCTTCAGATGATTTTTAACACTCTCGCTTTTCACCAAAGTTTAGACCAATTCTTGTTTTCGATAAAATCGAAATAACCACAAAGTATAATGCATTCCTCTAGATACAAGGAATAGGCGTTTCAGTTTGTTTGTTTTTTCAATTAACGCCACATTAATGTTATGATTAATCGGACGATGCTACAGTGGGAGCTCTAAATTTTGGCTTAGATAATTAGGATAGGGTTTTTTAACGAGTTCATGTCATCGTTTAGGGTCAGGATCCCTATTTAACGTCCCTTCCAAAGGACGACGTATCCAAGGATTTTCAAATCATTTTAAAAATCCTGCCGGGCTACTAACTCGCGATCCTTAACTTAATAGGTTGTTAAGTCGTACCCCACTCGACCACAGATCGCCCCTAGAGCAGTTTCTGAAAGGTTTTATAGTTTTATTTATTCAGCTTTATGTTGTATATTAGTAATGTAAATAATGTACAAACAGCTTTATCAAAGCCGTGCAAAATCTTAATGTAAAATAATTCAGGAAATAATATTTTTTACTTCATTTGCACACATGTCAGTTATAACAATAAATCCCAATGCAATTAAATTGTGTTTTGATAAACTTAAGATATAAGGAAATTCCTTTTTGCTTCTATAAACAAAGAAGGAATTGTTTTGCAGATTCTGGGGTAGATCAATTCGAAGCAGAATGGAACTTGGAGGAAGTAAAAGAAGAAGAAAATACTTACCTATGAAATAGGCAGGATTCCAATCCACCCATGAGTTTGATCGATGTTTAAATCTTAAATTATGTTTTCAACATACTTATTCATGGTGAATTCGATTTTAGAGTCAGCTTTTCACAATCACGTACAGGTTTCCCACAAACTCCATAAACACAGATGAAACACGGGAGCTGGCTTCAAATTTAAAGGAAAATTAGAAGTAAAATACAAACTCAAGTTTTTAATTACATCGGAATTTTAACAATTTCTGTTCTTGTTCACCGAATTCACAAGGTGCTTCTAGGGATTTTAGATCCGTAAAATAACGTTCAAATGGCTCGTTTGTTGCCTAGTTCCTACTAAAAAACTTATAAATCACCATTGTCTCAATTTTTCGTGGGGAGCAATGCTCTTGTAGAACGTCTAAAACAGAATTCACTGTTTCTACACCTGGTTTTAGCGTCGTGATGGTGGAGTAGAGTTTTAATCCATCCGATCCCAATAAGTCTTGCTCCTTGGATTTCTCCGCAATTTCTTCTATGTCTCTGTGGCTACTAAATAAACTTCTACTTCAGTCCGGAATCTTTTAAAGCTCTCGGAGAGGTTATCGACATTGACATTAAATTCTGAAGGTTTGGTGAATTCCATGGAGAAAACCACGCCCTAAAGCACGTTTTTAAAGTTCAAACTAAAACGGTCTTGACTGCGCTATGTTTGGATACACTATTTAATAAAACATATAGTAACTAACACAAAAATAATAATTAGTATTAATTTACACTGATATATTAATAATGAACATTTATTTTCGATTACGCCTATTGTTGGCAGTGCTATTTAGGACAAGACCATCTTAACTTCTATATAAAATATAACATAGATTAAGTACAATCTTGTATTTATTGCGAAATTTGTAACTAACTAAGATAAATCGACAAAAACAATTTATTCATTTGTTTATTTAACGGAAACGGTTACTTAAATAAATTGAAAGCAAATGTAAAATTAGTACTGATAGTTGAATTAAATAGAATAATATAACTAATAATTAGTATTCCTGTAGCCGAAATTGACACATATTACCAAGCAGATCTTGAATAAAAACTAATTTTTATTTACTTGATGCAGAAATATCATCGAAATGTAACCAAAATATTTTTTATTAAATATCTCGATATATTTTTGCAGTGATGAAATCAATAAATTCTTGAATCGTAAAAATCCCAAAACTTGGGGAGGACCCGATATATGGATTGCGTTTACATTTTTTTTATTATAACACGTAGCTGAAGGTAACATTTTTTTTTACATCGAACCAAAGAAATTTTTCGCAATGATAACTATCCAAAATTCACTAATCTTTGTTCGTTCACATCGTTCTAAAAACCGTAAATATTTACTAAAGCTCGGTTGTTATTTATTCACATTTTCGCAATAGAATTTATGGTTGTTTTTTTTTAAATTACCGGCTTGAAAGTTTAGTGTTGAAATATTCCTGCTAACTCCCAATATATATATATATTATTGCCTAGCTGCTACAATAAATTATTCTCATGCTTTTTGTTTTTATATCAACATAGCTAAATATAGACCTCCGGGTTTCCCGAAACCTAATGTAAGATATTCTTATCTACAATATTTCACGCAGAAGATTGTATTAGTTTTTATGAAATATGATATCATTCTGAATCAACTTCTAATGAATAACTTGTTATCTGCTTATTTTGTTCTGCTAAATTACTATCCATTGACACAATACTATATATATATGTATATATATGTATATTATTAATAATGATAATCATTAATAAATAATGATATACTATTACTTAGTTGTAATGATCTCAGAGCAGCACCCCGTACTATTATTTAAAAATAAAGCTGAGAATCCATCAAATCCATCAGGATTCCTCACATACCTCCCAGACAAACAGCTATAAAGAAGAAGAACTATCATATAGACCGTAGGCAATAAAACGAAACGACCTTCAGGCCTGAGATAGCCGACCTTCTCCAGTGCTCGACGGTCATTTGCATATGAAACGGGTCATTATTGACCCTTACCTGACGAAGTTAAAGCCCAAGTTCTGGATCTGCATTAAAGTACTGATACGAAGGTATACTTTATCCTCATTCATTTTTTTGATTTCCATTAATCGGCACCTACATTTTCATATTTCTGTTTTAAAAAATTCTGAGCGAGGATTTTGTCGTTAGCGATAGGTAGAGCAAGTCATTTGTATATGGAACGGTTCATTATTGACCCTCACCTGGAGAAGTTAAAGACCAAGTCATGGGTCGGTGTTAAAGTACCGCCAGGAATGTATTCTTCATCCTCATTCTTTTCATTCATTTTCAAAAATCGGCAACTACATTCTTAGATTTCTGTTTTAAAAACAACTGAGCGAAAATGTTGTGGTCAGCGATAGGTAATGGTCATAGAGCAGGCCATTTGCATATGCAATGGTTCATTACAGATCCTCACCTGGCGAAGTTTAAGTCCCCGTTCTGGGTCGAAGTTAAAGAACAAATATCTTGATGGCTGACTTACTAACTACAGGATCAGGAGGAGTTCTTTCTTCCTCTCTCATTTCCATAAATCGGCACCCTCTTCCTCAGATTTCTGTTGGAAAAAAGACTGGGCACAGGTGTTATCGTTAGCGAACTGGTAAGTGGCATGATGAAACGATCGCTCCAAAAATCGAGAACCCGTCCAAGGCTCCACTAATGATGGGGAGATTTACCTAAACAGCCCCCGCGGGACACTATCAACAGTATCCTTGTCCCTAAAGCGCCCAATTGGTGGGCCTAATTGATGGATTCATCGCATCCGATTAAAGTATCCGAGAAAATTACAGTAGAAGTGGGCTAATGTCCCCTGGAACAATCATCAAGCTCAGATGGTCGACGGAATAGGTGTCGGAATTTAAATGGGATAGCAAGAGGAGAGTGGAGTGGCATAGCTTTGCTAATGTTCGCGCTCTAAGTTACATGATGTGTCAGAATCGCAAGGGCAGCTCATGTTTGTGATTCAGCATTCCTACCGTTTATTGTTGGGAACATCATTAACAAAATAATGACAGGAAATATGTGCAATATAATTTCCCAAGGTAAATTATATTATTTTTTGTTTATTATTATTTTTGATGCACTTGCGCCTGCGCAGCTCTCGATGCTATTTTCCTCTTCGAGTCGAAGGAATAGGAAAGTTTTGAGCTGACCAATCTTTTCTGAGCAGGTCTCTCGACCATTGTCTTTTTAAATTTCTCATAGGAAGTCCAGGTAGAAAGAACGAGAGGACTTTGTTGATACTGTTTTGACGAGTGGGATATTAATTATGGATATTCAGTGGGGATGTTTATTTCGTTGTTTGTAGTGTGATTCGAAATAAACAATGCTGTATCAACAATTATTCTAAGAATTTTGGATTGAGTTGTTTGTGTTATGTAAATGGACTTATTTTGCTGAACCCAAAAGTTCTGCTACAAATGCTCAAATAGGTCTCAGTATAGTGTTGTAGATTAGACGTTTGCTTCGTAAGTCATGTGAAAACCTGTAGTCCAGAAGCTGTGATAGTTCTAGAAACAACTACCACATCTTCTGGACCAAAGGTTTTCACATGACTTACGAAACAATCGTCTTATCTACTTTTATTTCAGTTCTTATCTTTTGAATTTTATTTGCATGTTCCATGTAAGTCTTTTGACCAAGTTTAGTCTGCGATAAGGTACATAGTATTTAGAAGGTGCGTAATCGTCAATTTTGATTATTGGACACGAAACTTTCTGTAAAAAAAATTGTCTTAAACTTTATTAACATTTATTGGAGTGTTATAAGGTTAAAATCATAGAAGCATATCTGCTTGTGGTGGGCTAATCATCCAAGTACAAATGTTGGTGAGCTAGGGGGTTCCAAACTAGCCAAATCTAAAAACCTCCAGGGGCTCATCCTACCAATATAAATTAGGAAATAGCAGCAAAGTCGTGAAAGAATCGGAAGGAATATTCAATGCAGCGAACATATTAAGACAAAAAAACCACAACAAAAAAACGGAATTTCCATTGTTATTTCTTATATACAAATAATTTGGTTCAATATTTTTTTTTTTATAATTATTTAATTCAATTCATAGATAACTCCTGCCTTGAGTACCTCATGGACCATGAAGACTCCCAACTGTCCTATTTCCAGATGAGCAAATGGAAATAGCTCTTGTTGCGCAAATAGTTGGCTCGGCGCTGAATGGAAACCGTGGAAGGAAGGTATCACGCAGGGAATGCAGCGGAGGCAGGAGTACATTACTGTGGCTTGCAACACTCGACCACCCGAACCGCCCCTCTCTACGTCGGTCCAAAATAGCACTCCGGGCTCAATGTCAACATAGTCCGAATACCACACTGTTGTAAGGCTTACATTATAATTAAAGAACAAGTATAGCATAACCACATGATTATTTAGATACCGCAACATATAGAATGATTATTTAGATACCGCAACAAATATCTTTAATGTTGATAACTCTGTTGCCTGAGCTATATTTATGCTGTTATTAGACCACTACAGTCTTTCAGTTCAGTACTTGGTAAGGAAATAGAGCAATACCCCGTAGTCTCAAAATAAGGGCTTATAAGACCTATGTATGGTGGGGAGGCGTAGGCTCTAACCAAACAGCATGAGCAATTATTGAATACATGGGAGAGAAAGATTCTTAGAAGAGTGTATGGCCCAACCAAGGAAGGATAAGGAACGAACGAAGAACTTAAGGACCTAAATGGAGAACCATATATAGTTTCTTGTATTAAAAAAGCAAGGCTGAGATGGTTGGGGCATGTTCACAGAATGGACAAAAAAGGCTCCCAAAGCTGGTTCTGGAGGGACGTCCAGATGGAGATTGAGGAAGAGGAAGGCCTAGAATGCGATGGCTGGACGATGTGGAAGCAGGCCTTAAGCTCCTGGGGGTAGAACATGGAGAAGAGCAGCGGAAGATCGTTCAAAGTAGAGGAAAATTGTCGAGGAGGCCAAGATCCTCCTTGGACCTCAGCGCCATGTGATGATCATGATGACTTGGTAAGGACTATACTATTTCTATGCCAACGGTTGTACAGGGAGGTGACCTTGCTCACTCTCTTCAGCAATTTTTTTTCTTCCAATAAATATCCATATCTATTGGATGAGTCCCAAGAAGGTCTCCTGTTCCTACAGGACTAATATACGACTTATAACAGAATAAGTATTGGGCCAGTTTATATACAATTCCCGTTTTCAAAGAAAATATTATGAATATAAAAAATCAAAAATATATACTCCCACTTTCTGTTTTTTTTCAACGTGTTATAATGTTTTCAATTCCAGAACTGAAAAATTCAGGATAATAAAGTCTGAAAACTAAATCTTTTGGAGTTAAGTCTGGCGAATAAGTGGGTGTAGGAGGACTACGTAACCCACCTCGTTTAGTTTCTTCACTGTATTTCCTGAAATATGAGGTTTGGTGTTGTCGTGTAAGAGTATAGGTCCCTTCCGATTAACCAATGCACATTAATTTTTAATAAGTTTGTATTACAATACGTCATAATACCCTGCAGAAACTTGGGTTAACCCTACGATAAGAAAATTTTAGCGATAAACAGTAAAGAGAGGATTAACAGCTTATTGCAATCTGTAGACTTGTGCAAACTAAATAATAGAATTCTGCTAATTCCACTTTGAATTTTAGAAATAATAAAAACAGACATTCCATAAGAAACGACCCAATAATATAACGTGCTAAGTGGAAAGCTACGTGTAAATCATTTAATTAATTCATAGTAAAAAATTATTCCAAGTTTTTAATAAGCATACAAATTTACAAAATGATTTTTTTAGTGGTTAATGTTTATTTCTTCTAATGTATGTTTTCTAATATAAGTGGCAAAGTCCAATTTCGACTATAGAGGATTAATTGTAATAAGGGAAGTGAAATACGTGTCATTGTTGTAGTTTTTGGCTTGAAATGGAGTTATAATATTAATAATAACTCCCTTTCAAGCCAATGCCTTACTTAGCCCCTTATTCACTTCGAAAATAACACGATTCCGCTTCTCTAAGTAAATGAAACTCATTTTGGAGAAAATTCGACTTAGCCACTAATTCGGCTTGGCTACAGATATTAAAAAAAAAATAGATTTTAGTTCTCAAGAAAAACATTTCCACAAAACGACACAACCATTACTAGTTGGGCATTGCCGTGGTCAAGAGACTAAGCAGGCTAGAAACACACATCATAAATACACCAACAACATAAACTCCGAGGCTAATGCACTCAGGGGACTCCATAATTTATGTCAAAGTAAACGGAATCCTACGAATGCACACACTCCTACATTACCATCCGCAGGAGAGAAAACATACCGACACTGTCCCGCCAAAATAAACATAATTCAGCGCCGTAGTATAAAGACAAGCGAATGCTAGACCTGCCAGATGTGTCTAATGATTGTTATCAGGGAGAAGCATTACTGGACAAATCACTTAGCTACAGTTAGCTGTCCTACAAACCCAACCTAAAAAAAAATAAAAAAAATACTTAGTGTCTCCTAGACGTGTGGTTTTTTATAGTATATAATATGATGGCCTCGTCATATTAATTCTAACGGTTTGTTTGTCTAGCCTGGTCAATAGATGAATAGGTTGCCCCTGGTCTGAGCTCCTTCCCCTTAGCCTCTGATTAAACTGTACTATAATAATCTATGTAAAATCATATTATTCTGCATAATATAAAATGGAATGCAAAAAATGCTTTCCATTTTATGACTAATTAAGACGTTTAGTATTTAATGCCTTAAATAAGGTAAATAAAACTTTTCCACTAGTTTAGTCAAGCCATTAATGTATACTGAGTGATAAGTAAATTTTGTTTTGAACAATGTAATTTGTAAGAAGTAAGAAGCATTTATGATTAACGATCAGTTTATTTAATTAGAATTTTTGCAACTAATGACTGTTGACTGGAACGAATCACTCAGATGGTAGTGAATGGTTTTATACATATTTAGATAATTCCAGTCTTAAATATTTAAACCGTTCCTGGACGGTTTCAATAAACAAACACTTTGCGTTCATGAATGCCAAATCGAAAACCGTCGAAGCGTAAAACTTTCTTAAGCAAAGGATACTTTAAATTCAGTTAAGCATTTTAAAGCCAAATCGACTCACTTGAAAGTCCGAAACGGGACGGAGGAATCCGCAATAAGAAAAGTTATGCCCCCCAAAAGGTGAAAACTGTATATTTTGCCTGAAAATTTTCCTACTTTTTATGGTCATTTAAAGCATATCTGCATTCCAAGACAAGTTGATTGTTGGAAGCGGAATCATGTTATTCTTGAATTGCTGAAGTGGCTAAGCCTTGGTTTAAACGGGTTTCATTGCTTATACTTTAACTCCATTCCAACCCAACCACTACGAGAATGACACGATTGCGCTTCACACAAAACAATTGACACACAAAAATGATTCACTACTTATCCAATGGTGCTTGAAATATATTCTATGCAGTTATAAACTTTCAGTAAAAATATATTAAATGTAAAAATATTTAGTATTAAAAAACAAATTTAAAAATCCATTGTCCGACAGTCCTAATGAACCACCACGAATAGCCATGAAAGAAAGCATATTTGATTTCTTCAAATAAAATAACTTATATTAAATCAATAATTATAATAAACCAAATGACGTTTAATAGATAAATAAAGAATGTTACTAAAAACCAAAATTACTCCAATCATCAGTCGTTCAAGGCTAATCTTGCTTATTTCCGAGAGTACTTCAACTGGAGCTGTACTGTGTAACTGAGTAGTTGTGCAGGAATTACTTGGTGTTCTCGGTATGGCCCGCGGAGTAGTGATCAGCATAACAACCTACTCTGCCAAAGATCGCAGGTTCATAGCCAGGCAGGTGGCACTAAGATTTTTTTAAAGGGAGTAAAAATCCTTTGTTTTTCCTCCTTAGGAAGGATTTAAAGGATTTTACCCGTAAAATGGGGGTCTTGAGTCTTTATGATGTCAGGTACTCGTTAAACATCCCTATACTAATTGACCACAATTTAGGACTTCAAATGCCCTAGCGTCGCCCGATTAGCAATAGAACCCAAAATTGATGATAAATGAACAACCAACAAACTGAACAACTGTGAAAAACAACAAACTTGGTATTCTCTCTCGGTTCTTCACCTGTCACTCATAATATATAAATAAAAATATTAGAGATATTAATCTATTTATAATTTTCCTCTCTCATGCTGCTTGCAGTTTACTTTTACCTTACGTCTTAAACCAATGACTTCCTGCTCTTCAGTATCCTTTAATAATATCCAGCTGGTACCTGTAGAACAGATTCTTAGGGTTAAATCTCGACCAACAATTAATCTGGAATCCTCATACAAGTCTGAAAAGACAAGAAACCGCTGGACATTTCAGGGTACTTCAACACTTACTAGACTATCGCTCTACGCTCCCAATCAACTACAAAAGACTCATCTACATGGCCTTCATACAACCTATATGGACTTACGGAGTAGAGCTTTGGGGCTCCACTAAGCCTAAAACTCTATTCCATCTTAATGTACGTATATTTAATATACATACCTATTTGTAGTTGTTTCAGTACTTTTTTTTAACGAGCAATTGCATCGTGGATTAAAATAAAAAAAAAAAATTATCTGTAACCTCAACATATACAACTTCAACAACACAACTTTTTTTTTGTTTGGGGATCAATTTACATATCTAAAGTCTCTTGTTCTTGGGGATGCGGGATAGTGTTATCTTCATAGTGAATAAGTTGCTAACTCAGGCATAGCATGAAATAGAGTTCTTGCTTATGTCACAACTCTATTTCAAGCCAAAAACTTCGAGAATGTCACGAACCCACTTCACTTGATACAATTGACTGGATAAAATAAAATAAAAATTAAATTAATGAATTAAAAATATTAATAAAATCTCTGGATAAAATTCGACTAAATCACTTATTCTGGCTCCAGATATAATAAGATAACATGAAATGAAATTCCAACAGAATATATCTTGTAGATTATAATAGATTGCTGAATAATTTTTCCCAAAATAAAATATGTTAAGCCAATAAAGTAAAACTTGTAGGTACGATACACAATTTAATGTACGCAATAAGCCTCTCCTCCAGGACCATCGCGTAGAAGGATTGCAGACTAAACTATTTAGCCAAGAAGAAGCTATATCTTGGGAGCTAATGATGGCTAATAGTAGCCTTCTCTTCGGAGGAGCGGCCTCGACATCTCAGATTGCGTGTCTAGGGAGGCTTATATCTGTCCGATCTCAAGGAACATGTCTTCAAGATGTCTTCATCCAATACCTGTGTTTTATAAAATTATCTTTCCTCGGTTGTAATATATATTTTAATCAATGTTGATTTAAAAACATTAACTACTAAATAAATATCTATTTCTGTAGCAATTGTTTTTAAATGGATGAACTACGCTTCTCTAATATTAAATTGTTAATATTGGTACAATCATCACCACCTGCAACCCAAAAGTAGTTGCTGGTCTCAAGCCCGGAAAAAGGAGGAGGGATTCTCCTTGCAACCCGAGAATACAATCAAGCACTGTCTCAGCAAGTAGCCTCACCCAGAACACCAAGGAAGGTGAAGAAGGAAGAAGGGTGTGTCTGTACACCCTTTAAGAGATAGCCTCCCCCCCCCCCAATATCAGGCTTAGGTGTTTGGGCCGATAATCCACTCACTGAATAACAAAAATCAAAAGAAAAGAAATGAGAAGCACTAGACAGATTTTAAGGAAGAAGAAGAGAAATGGTATTGTATCGTACGATGTGGTCCGAGGTGTACAGAAGGAAACCTCACACTGCTTGAGCGGTAGAGAGGATGGACTATGATGATGATGGTGATGATGATGATGAATATAATCAACCAATCTACATTAACAATGGCACGCCGAATCAAATTGTACCTACACTAAAAAAAATAATATATTCTAGATCGAAATTAACAGGCCCCTTATTCTCCTTATTCTAATAATAATGGAGTATAAATTCTAATATAAATTCAATTTAACAGATTGAATTAAATTTTTTAATATAGAGATAATTTCTTGATATGATGTGGAATAAATTACTGCAGGCAGCAATTATACACTCAAAAAAGAAAAATTCAGCTGATTTAAGAAGAAATCTTAACTCATGTTGGGATTCGTGTGGCTCAAGGTGTACAGCTCTGGGCTGGTGTGCTGATAGACCCTACTTCATATCTTTCTGTGCTAGATAAATTATGGAACTATCAACTGTCATTTATGAAAACTGTGAAATCAGCACAACCTCCTCGGTTTTACCCAGCTAATAACATTACTTTTTTCTTTTTGAATAAATAATCCAACATAGATTAAGACAAACCAAACAGATCAAAAAGACAGACAAAAACATTATAAACAAAAATATATGTGATATGGGAGTAATGGTCTAAGAAGAAATTCAAGGACAAGTACATGTGTATCTATTTTTTAATTAAGAATTTCTGATGCTAGTAAAAGTAGAATAAAATAGTAGCTAACCATCCGGTAAATCTTAAAAGCTTCCTGCTTGATAAATAAAATAAGTTTTTATATCCAACTAAGGGGAAAATATTCACAATATTTATGCATGAGCGAATTCTTTTTGTCAGAGCATAATGATATTTCTCGGCATGAAAAGATGAAGAAAAAACTAATGGCTGGGGTTCTTCAACACTTTGAACCTCACCGATAAATAAGGTCTATAAAGGAGAAACGGTAGAGGGGGGTTGTGTGTGGCCGCTCGTAAATCTCAGGGCGTGAAACAGAAGGAGAAGGAAAGGAGAGAAGAAGAAAAGAGAAGGAGAAGGAAAGAGGAAGAGAAATAAAAGAGGAATAAAAAAGCGCCGCAATGGGATTTAGCTTGATGGACTCGATAAGTGACTAGAAGAGGCTAACCTAAGCGACTCTTACCGGCTTCACTTCTTCCTGTAATCTTGTCCTGTTCCAACTTCTTATGTCTTCCCGAAGGATATATTGATCGCCAGTCCATCTCTCATTAACCACAAATAAAAAAATGTAGTATAAGCTTTTCTCACTATTAAATGCTTTACATTAATAAAAAAAACTAATAACCTCAAACATTAGACTCTGTAGAAATGGATATAAGTCTTTTCAAAATACAGAGAAATGTGGCGAGGGCATGTAATGAGACATCACAGGAATTTTTAACAACCCAGGGGATCAGGCAAGGATGTAGACTGGACATGGGCCTGAAAAGAGCTAAGTCAAAAATGAAACCATACCATCTAGGGTATAGAAACCTCAGGCCAACCAATCTCAGTATCCTCGTATTTGCTGATGACATAATTGTTTTTGCAAACAATTAAAGGAACCTCCAGTTCAATCTACGTAGCCTACAAGAAGAGTTGGACGTGACTAACATGACAATAAATACAGAGAAAACCAAAATCATGAGAATAGGAAGAAAAAGCATAGGGACCGAGTCGTAAGAATAAACAACACGAGGTTAGAGCAAGTAAGGGATTTTAAATATCTCGGTGCACATTCATTCATCGGGAAAAAAGAAGTGTCAAAAAACACAAAAAAAGTAGTTTATAAAAACACTTTCTTACCGATTCTAACCTATCCAAGTGAATATGAGTGAAGTGAATCTTTCACTCTAACTAAAAAGCACAAGAGCCAACTTCAAACCATGAGATGTGATATTTAAGAAGAATGGAAGGGAAGAACAGAAGAGACCGAGTGCGAAACGTTAACTATACGGTCAAATGTGGTACTTCGGCCGGCTGGGGATATTATCGAAGAGCACAAGCTGAGATGGTTCGGCCATGTTTCCAGAATGGTGGAAACCAGAGTGGCGAAGGCCGTATATGAGACAAAGGTGGAGGGTATGAGACCGAAAGGAAGACCAAGGAAAACTGGGAAGGCGCAATCCAGGAGGCCTTCGACAGAAGAGGTTTGGAATGGGGAAGGAGAAGACGATTGGTACAGGAGAGGGTTTCATTCATCAGGCTCTACAAAACGGATCATCACACCTTTGGCGGTAGAAGAGGAGAAGATTAAAGAAATAAATAAAAGAAAGGATTTGATTTTGAGAGTTCAGTATAAATTTGTTAATTGTGGTTGTTAATGGTTTTTGAAAAATTGATTAACAATAGATTATTTAGTTTGAAAGGGAATACTAATATATACGTATTTTAATTTTTTGGGAATGGTTGGCAGGTTTTATCTTAAGGAATATCGAAAATACAGTTTATAAATTGTACACCAAATAAGTATCTTAATAAATGATTAATGCATGTATTACATAAACAAATTGAATGGCTTATACATAAGCCTTATTAAAATTTAAAGGTAATGGCTGATTTTTTCTTCTGGTATACTCTATAATTTACATTTATTCACTGTTGTATGGAAAAATAACGAATGGATGTCACTAAAAATAAATATTTTATATTTTCCTATAATCCATATGCAAAGAATGATTTCAGGTACATATCGAAAAGAAGATGGTTGCGAGAGACAGCAGCCGGTATCGCAGCATAGAGACGCACGGCATTGACCAAACTGGAGCTCCCACGAAGAACGAAGACATGGCAATGATAGGGCCTTCACCCTGGTCCAGCATGCACTCCGGCTCCTATAGCCGCTTCATTACATGTTCTCCATAGCCAAACTGGTTTTTACACTACATATCTGCGGTTAAATGACTAATTTTTATTATCCAATGTGAAATTGCCTTTATTATTTTGTTTTTATTTTATTTAACTAATTCCCTGTGGAAGCGAACAGAATAAAGCCCAGTCTTCGAAGTTGTTTACTATACGTATATTAAAAGTGAAATCAGCATAATTTGAAACAAAACGAAACATGAAAAGCCAATTTTATCTGCTATATTTGAAAGAAGAATTTGTTAGTATTATATAACAGAAACAAATCTTATTGAATACAAAATTAGTTTAAAAACTGTTTTTTTATGCGTGGTTCTGTTTATTTGCATTATTCTTTATTATATTAAAAAATAAAATTAACAATTCGGTTACTCCTGTGATTTATTTCATTATAAAGTACAACAGTACAGGGTTCTATGAATTAGTAAGCCTATGGCTCTGAAGGTATAACTAAAACAAAAGAGGTCATTTAAAAACATTTTACCAATAAACATATAATTAAATAATATTATCTAATACTGAAATAATTTGTAATCTCTGAACACGAACGCTGGTTGTATTTTTTTTCTTTATTATCAAATAGGTTTCATAAGGCAATTTTTATAGGTTCGTTTCTTGAACGAATTCATAATAAATCACAAACAATAAGAAAAAGTTAAATTATTTTACTAGCTCTGGCATTACCAAATAGTGCCCACATATTTATAAGATTAAGAGATATAAATATAATTCATGAAAAACAGGAACATTTGCTGATTTTAGTAATAATCTCTTTAATTGATAAAACATTTATTTGGAATATACATTTGTTGAGATTTATGGTCTATCTATCTAACGGCGCTATGGTCCTTGGAGAACCTTGGCCTTCTCAATGATCCTCCTCCACTCCGACCTGTCTTCGGCTGCCCTTCTCCATCTGCCGACACCCAACGTCCGAAGGTCCTCCTCCACATCCTGCAGCCAACGAATTCTAGGTCTCCCTCTGCTCCTCCTTCCACCAGGGAGTCCCTCCATCATCATTTTTGGTAGTCTACTTCTTTCCATTCTTTGTACGTGCCCCAGCCATCTTATCCTGGCACTCTTAATCGTGGCAATAATATCCGGGGTACCATATAGATTTCTAAGTTCCTCGTTTTTCTTCATCCGCCAGCGATCTCCTACTTTTGTAGGGCCAAAGATCTTTCTGAGAATTTTTCTTTCCCACATGTTTAACAGACCTTCATCGTTGCAAGACCACCAAGACCAGTAGCATCGATTGCCAGCAGTTATTTATGGTAGTGAAATGAAATTTTTTAAAAGCGATTTTCAATCGTGTCCATCCCAAGGTTGTTGGAAGAAGATGTGCTAATTTTGCGAGATAAATATATTGCACAATTTTGTCTTTAAGATATTCTTGGAAATAGCATACATAACTAATTCCTTAAGAAAACAGCAAAGTATCAACTATGAGTGATGAGCCATTAATAAATGAAACATGATTTGAATATGTGAGAAATGAATGGAATTTTAAGTTATCTTTATTTTACTGCTCAACGTGTTACAGATAGGTAATTACTTTGACATTTTACACATTATTTTTGAAAATAATAATGAAATAATGAAAAATATGTATATCATCAGATTTTAGTTTGAATCAGTTAAAGTTGAAATCTTGTAGAAGTCAATAATTACTCTTCATTACTTTTGTTTGAAACTTGGGTGATAACTCATTATTAGGACCCGGATTTATACGTAATAAAAATGGTGAAATATATACATATATATGTGGTTATTTCTTGAATAATATGTAAGTAAAAGGGAAGAATATGTAAAATAAAAATCATCGAAAAATACATTATTTATTGTTTAAAATTTTTTATAAGTATGTATATTTATTAAAAATGGAATTATTATGGACACAAAATTATCTTGTTTCAAACAACGTACATTTTAAATAAAAAAGGGGTCTTAAAAACGCTTTGTAACGACTGAAGAATCGTAATAGCAATTACTGTATTGACAATGTATCTCCCTTCAACATCAGTGGTTTCGCCGATCGAAACCCAAATAGGACCATTATTGACGTAATTTCGAATTTTAGTAAGAGTTTCCATATTAATACCTTTCAAAAAAATTTTGCTTAGTGTGGTTTCATCGGGTATTTTTTGTCAGAGTATCGCTCTAAGAAATAAGGATTATTGATTTTGTGAAAGGGAATTTTAATATTGAGTTAACTCTTAATACGTGACATAAATCTGTATTAAAAGTTGACTCAGGTGATGAACCAGCAGGAGAAGCTCTAAGTAATGTCTGTTGCAGCTTTGAACTTCTCTCTTTGTTCCTCTTAAGTTTAGCTGTTCCGATATGTTGCGTTACCAGAGAACTTGAGAAGTCAACATTGCTTTATCGCAACACCGACAATATAATATGGCAGAATAACTTTTAAATGTCTCATCGGAAACTCTCAGAGGCATTTGGAAACTAGTTCCCTTGTTTTGAAGGTTCCATTAGCATTTTTAGGTTGAGGAAGAACTAAGGGGGACAGGGAGTGATGTTAATTCCTGAGAAATTAAAATGAAGGCATCTAACCTCTTCTACTGCTATTTCAAGTAAATCAGGCCGTTCTGTTTTGAGGGGCCAATAGCTGCTTGTCATTCTGCGCGTCTTGGAACTTAATATATCCAACATCCATCCGCAAATTCGTGATTGTTGTGGAATATTTAAATATATGAGAAATATAAATGGGCTCAGATGAATCAGAATGCCTTAAAACGTATTTTAAAATGGTGATCATTATGATAACTATCTTAACTAAAAATATGTAAAAACATTTGAATCCAAGCCTTACTAATTGTAATGAATGATATCTAGAATAATTGTGATAAATCTAACCAACAGGTAGATCTAATAATGAAAAAAAGAAAAACAATAACTTTTTTTGTTAATGCGAATAGGAAATTAAAGCATAACTTAAGACTATTTAATTATTGTATTAATTAATTAAGTCGATATTTTTATATTTAAATAACATGTGGATAACAACAATAAAATAAATAAATTCACAAATAATTGAATGAGAAACAGAATGAGTTCTGGATCCTGCACTCACACTCCGATGTAGTTTGGGCAAGGTCAATCTCAAAAAGGAAGAGCGAAAACTAACCTGGAAGAGCATTGACCCGCTCCGAAACGAAAAAAAATTATTTCTTCCGCATTTTCATTCATCAGCGCTATTATTATCATGTCCGTTCCTCATTTTATTGTATTTTACTATTTTTTTATGAGTTCATAAACGTCGTTATGTACAGTAATGCAGTAATAAAAAAAAATTCTCTGTAAAATTCTATGTTTTATAAGTTTACTAAAACCATTAGTAACTTCAGGTGTTGAATCACCATTATCCCTTTATGCGTCAGAAGATATGATGCTTAAGATAAAAATTATATAATACGTGCTATCAGCGGAGTGGATTCAATCGGACAGTTTTCACACAAAAATTATTTACTTATTCCAGCTGTTATTTCTTAAAACAATATTTTATATATCCATAACAAAATCATTTTTTATGTGATTTTATCTTTTTGATAATTTTTTTCAATGAAAATACTTCGCAATATCTTAATAAAAATGAATGATCTAAATGTTAAAACTGAAATTCTGGACTTCAGTGCACCAAATACAAGATATATTGAAAGTATGATTTAAAATTATTTTCATTAATGGATCAGTATTAAATTATGGCTTATATTGTCTAGCCTTTTTGTATCTTCTTTAAATTATATAAAGAAGTACATTACATCGTAGATTATATTTTCATTTGCTGTAATTTATTTATCATCAATTGTTGCTTAATATTTTGTGTCAAAATGTACTTTTTGTACTTTTTTGTATTTATTAACTTTTTTGACAGTTTCGTAAATACTATAGGGGGGGGGGGGGGAGGGCACAACGAGCAGACGTACAAAACATCAATAATAACTTAGAAATAAATTTGCAGTGTTTATAGACAGGTTCAAAGGTTTATTAAAATATCTAAACAATAGTTTCACTCACGTTATTTCTGTTAATTTATTCAAATATTTTCACAACTATCATCACATGATTTGTCTATAAGTGTGTACTGTAATGGATTCTCCACAGTACACAAAAAAACCGTTGGGGGGAGGGTCACGTGCCCCCGTGTCCCCCCCTGGATCCGCCTATGTATATCAAGTTTCTTTATCTGTACTATTCTAAAAGGTCAGTCCCACAATAAAGTTACTTTTTCCGTCATAATCAGCGTACAAATTAAATCACTAGGCATTTAAATCGGCTAAATGCCTGAAGGACAGCCTACTTATCTATAGTTAATAACTTTTAATGAGCTTAACAATTCAACCCTTAAAGTGCGGGTGACTCTCGGACGATGTGGTCCAGAGTGACTGCGTGCGCTCAGTGCTTACCATCCCTGATGACTGAATACTTCCAGCTCTATTGCTTGATTAAGTACAAGCCGTGACTAATAAATTACCACAGTATTTCTTTTCCACCAGTTTGTATAATAAGAGAACGTCATTTTCAACCATCAATCAATCATAAATAAAAATTTATATTGTTAAAGCAGAAAATAAGATAAAAATCTGGTCCATAGTCCCTGTTGGTGACTTTCATTAGACGCATATATGCGCTTATGTACCCACTGATTGTTCTCACATTTATTACATTTATGCGTCAACAGCACTTTAAACTCTTATAGTGCCTTGTTTAAGACTAGATCCAAGGTCTTTCACCGAGGATGATCCGATAGCGCTGGATAACGCCGGAGCCAGATGTAGCGGAAGGACGCATCTAATCCTGACACAGCATCTGCATCATGGGCTGGAAGAGATAAAGCTTCCTCCCTCGGCCGCTCCTAACTCATGTCTTAACTCCTGTTCCATCTTAATAACTCTTGATTGGACAGCACTGAACTCGAGAGCTCCTCCATTCACAGATCACGAGGCAAAACAATACCGTACACCAGCCGTCTTGATGTGTTGAAGTATCCACAACAGGTATCCATAAATAAGGGCCCATAACCAAGCTATTTTCAGCCATTAGAAGTGATTAAAAAAAGCTTTTAAGATGTCGAATTATATAGAACCTCAGTAGCAGGTGTGTAAAATAGCCCGTTCAATCCTGGACTTATTTGCAGTTCAAATTCCTGGATTTTGAAGATTGACTTTTTATGCTGGTCCATTCACTATTTTCTTCCTTCCCTGAACGTGCTATTTTACACACCTGCTACTGAGGTTCTAACTAATATAATTCGACATCTTAAAAGCTTAAATGTTGTATATTAATCAATCATTAAGAGGTCGTTTTCCTAAAACGATCGTCACAAATTCCGTTATGAGTTCTGCATGTTGTCTCGTTCGAGTTTTAGGTCACAAATTTTAACTTTTCATTCGTTTATTTTTCAATATTCTAGAAAATAATCGTGAGTTATACTTTGAAAAAGGGAGTTATTATGGGAAATGTGTATTTTTTTGTAATAATTTTGTCAATAAACGTTTCAAATAATATTTAGAAGTAAAGATTGTAATAATTGTTAGTTGAAACGTTCATTTCATGATAAAAAATAACCGAAATATACACATTTCCCATAATTACCCTATTTTTTCCATACTAAAACTCACGAATTTTTTTTATTTTAGAGAATAATAAAAAGAAAACGAATGAAAAGTTAAAACTTGTTGCGACTTAACTCAAAAGCGACAACCTTCGAAACTGATACACAAATTATTCATTCGGTGACGAAATAGTTGCCAGGTTTTGCTGATAAAAATCATCATGATGAAAAGTTGTCTTACGATTCAACTATGTTATACTTTAAACAATTTAAAATGACTTGCACTACTGTTTACGTCAGCATTTAAAATCTTTAAGACAAAGAAATGTACAAAAATAACCACTAAATCTGCGAATTATGTAGGCTACGAGTGTACATATTTTTTCAATAGTTTTGCTCTTTTTTGTGTTTCTGGTCGTAAGTCAACATTGTTGAAAATACTAAGAGGTGTGTGTGACAGAAAATATAGATTGGCAATAAAAGTTTTTTGTATAAAATATTAAAAAATGACCTGTATAAGCATACAGTTTATTTTTTTTTTTTCAAATCTGGTATTAAAGCGGTGATTATTTTCTATTAACAATTAGTGATATGCTTAAATAAAATTACATTATGCATGATACATTCTTGTTTACATTATTCAATCACATTGTTATGTATTTTTTAATGTTTTTTATTTTATTTTTTCTTTGTTGGATTTTATTTTTCGTTTATTTATCCCTTGTCTTACTTCACGTAGGACCTAACAAAAAAAATCATTATTATTAATCAATTATTAGTTATAATAATTGTTACACAGAAAATAAACTTCCAACATAAATCACGTATACAACATTTAGGTTCTTTTGTTGATTCCTGAGTTCAGATATTTTCGAAAATACGCCCTGAGCTGTTCATTGGAACATATCGAGATGCCTGGAAGATGTTGGAATGTACACGACAGGAGATTAAATCGCCCTAAGCACTAGCCTTTCCCCGTCATGTTAAACATGAATAGCATGTGCTCAAGTATAACATGAAGAGTATAACATGTGTTCAAGTACCATTAAGGCCATTAATTGGACTAGATACGGGAATTTATTGCTCTTAATATCCAGCCATCAATATTCAGTTGGAGACCACACAGGTAGCTTAGATCTCCCCCTTCATAAAAAATATAACTTCCCCGTCCTCTCTCTTGATACAAGGTGCGTTATCTTTTCCAATATATACGAAATATTCCTCCGATATATTGTTCAACTGGATATGTCATACATTCATAGTTTGAATAAAGTGAACTGTTCCCTTCTGAATCTGGAAGGTAAAATGTTTGTCCTGCTGAACAGTGCGCAGTAACGTATAAGGAAAAGTTTCAAAATATATTATCGTCGATAGGTTGGTATTGCCGACTGATGAGAACTTGTAGAGCATTAGGTCCGGATAAAATATTAGAGGATATGTAGTTCAGTAATTAGGTTAATATAAAAATGATTGTATCTATGATATACATTTCTAGAAACAAATCTCAACGCATAGAAGTATGTGAAGTTTATGATACCTAAAACAAATGTATTTCAGCTCTAAACCGTGGGGATAACTTTCTGGAGGTAAACACAGACCTAGATAGGAAGCTAGTTATAGTCATCTAGAAGATATGAATTTTAACTGAGTTCAGAAAAGAAATACACTAAAATATTTTTTTGTATTTTAAAGCTGGTTCTGTAAAATTAAATTGGTTTGTTTAATCTAGTCAACTGTTATAAATATTAGAATAATATTAATCATTATAAAAATATTTATAAACATAGTCTCGAAAACAAGAAGCTTGTTGAATTCATCAATGTATCTTAAATTTATTACATCTTATGTATTATTTTTAAATAGATATTCCTACATATGAGGCGTTCTGGATCAAAACTGAATCCCGAAATGTTCAAATATTTTCGTTTGCCCAATTTTGTGTACCAGATAATTTTTCCGCCTTATTTCACATATATTTAGTCCGGTTCTGAACCGGAAGTTTCAGGAGCATAAAGGATTAAGGATCAATACTTAAATATACTAGCAACAAATGAGAAAAGTTAATTTTCCAAAATTGTAGTAACACGCTTTTGATCATGAACGCCGTGAATATATGATTCATTATTTTAATATTATTAACATACATAGTTCATAAATATTCTTCGAACACTTAAAGTTACTTTTAATGTTCAGGATATGATAGAGAGATGTAGGAAAGAAAAAAATATTTAAGAAAGAAAATGTACAAGCATTACAAATGGTAATTCAGAAATGAACAAAAATTAAAATCGAATACAAATCATGAAATTAAAATAATTACTAGCGGACCCGACAGGCGTTTTTCTCTTCAAATATTTTTAAATTATTAATATAATTCTTTTAAGTTATTAAAATTTTTTAAAGGGATTTTAATTATTTGACCATTTCAACAAAAATATAAGATTAAAAAATCATTAAAATAACTAACGCCATCACGTTTAGTCGGACTTACAAATGGTTGGGGGATTTCAGGGAGATGAATAGATGAATTTTATAAGTAATGCTAGTGTTATCAACTGGAAAATTGTATCCTAAGATATATTTTCAATACTATGTATGTATTTATGATTTTGGAATATTCATGCAATTGTTTACTTAATAGTTGAGATAATGGGAAACTAGTTTCTAAATCATGATGATCAAGTGATGACACGAGCCCTAAAGTGGTAAATAAACCAGACTTCTACGATGTTAGAAAACATGGATTGACCAAGACCCAAACGACGATATGTCGCAATAGAGGATGGTAACCATTCGATATGGGACATGGCAACTTTTATCGCTGCTCTTCATATCCGTAGACAGTCGTAAAAAGGAATGGAGAAGACTTTATGCCAAGCGATTCCCGCGGTGAAATATCTGGCGTGGCATCGGGCGGTGCGGCTAAAATATGCATTCAGTGATTCGATAAGGTCATGAAATGCTATTGGAGTACTTGCCATTAGTCAGTGCGGTCCTAGTGTATGAATCAGGCTGTTGAAAAAGGTTGTCAGGCAAAGTACTTTCCTTGCTAACTTATATTATGTTATTACTTTTCTATTTATGGCAAAATAACTTTTAAAAATGTTTAATTATTTTATTGAATAGAATCTACAACTGATATATTTATGTGTGTATAAAATGTTTTTTTTATATTCATTGCGTATCAAAATCCAACTATCATACTATGACAAATAGTGGATGAGTAAATCATTTGGCACTACAACCCGCGATAAGTCTTAACCTCTTCAATATTCTTCCGCCAATTGACTCTGTCTTGTGCAGCCCTTCTGCAAATCAGCTCTTAGCCTCAGTAGCCACCCCATCCATCCGACATAGTTTGGAAGTCCGGCTCTTCGAGTGCGATGCAGACTTTTCTCGGGATCTCAGTTTCGCACTTCTTGATACACGGCCATCCCAGCTGTCTCCCGAGCTGGGCTTAATGGAGACCAACCAAATAAATAAAAATGTAGGAAGTTAACAAAAATCTTATGGGCATCTGAAATGAATCACCGATTCGTGTAGGAAAAATAATGTGCTCCATACAGTTATTCAATCATGCACAAACTACACTGTCAATAATATACGTATTAATTGTAACACATGCAGAAGGTAATGAGAAAATCCTAATAATGAGAAAAGGCATAGCTTCTGATTTTCCAAGGAAGTAGATTAACAAATATGCATGTACCACTTGGTTTTATTACGTGGTAGAGACCGTAGTGTTTCTTGTACAACGGTTGTTCAGGGAGGTGGTTTGTCCTATAACAAGCTAAACACCCACCAATACAAATACTTTACAATAATTCAGTCCTCATGGCGACGTAGTATGTTTGGCGGGAAATGATTGCGGTTGGCTCATTTTTTATGATTCATAGGCAACTAGATGCGTCTAAGGTCGAAGTGAAGCTTGGCATGATGGAAGCTGCGCATGATTTCCCTATTCTTCCATCTTCCTGTGTACCTATTTATAACTCATCCGCTCATTTATAAATCTCGATCACTTATTTAATTGTCTATAATTTCTTTGTTTTTGTCATGTTCGTTTAGTTTAATAAATTAAAATAATTTGTAGTAGACGAAAAACGCAGACTCAATAAAAATATGCATAATTTAAGATACAAAAAATGGGCCAAACCCTTTCATCCAAGTCAAAATCTCATAATAATACATCTGTAATAATTTTGTTATATAAAGAGGTTCTTGAACCAGTATTACATTTACTAGAGATGGTTTGTCAGGTAATCACATTTGATATATAGTGTTATCGGTATTCGAATTTAGGAACTGAAACCCCATTGTAAAAAATAACTAAATAAATATTAGAAAATACCATACCAAGAACCAAAACAACTTGTAAAGAGGACAGGTGGATTTGTACTACTACATAAAATGGCATTTGTATACACTTGGTAAATGGTCAAGTGTGTAAATTTTTTCTATAATTTTCCTTTCCTATTTTCGTTCATAAGAGGAGCAACTTTCAGCGACTTTGTAATTTTACTATTTAATGTTGAAAAATATAAATTATTTCTATGTAATTCTATGGAACAAAGTTATTTAAAGCTAATAGTTTCATCATATATTAACATTACACTATTTACTTAATCTGTTTAATTTTGTGTATTTTAGTTACTCTTAAATGTGATTATCGGATAAATGATTAAACGAAATCCCAAAACAATAAAAAAGGTGGTATCAGGTTATTTAATAATAGTTTAAAAATAAATAGAAGGATAAATCTTTCATTTTACCTTGAAAATAATTTTATTATAATTCTAGTTTGCAAAATATACTCGTAGCTCTCTTTATTTTATACTAATATTAAGCATGTGATTTTTTTTTTCAGAAAACGAATTCCGATTTCAATGTTATTATTTCTTTACGATATATACCTTGACACATAACTTCTGTTTTGCTGACTCTAATTGCTATGTAGTAATTTATTTCTCCATCAACCCGATGTTATCACAGCGAAATCATTTTATATTCCAAATAAAGTTGAGTTTTACGGCGTTCTTTATATCATCATTTTGTTACGGTCAAGTTTTAGCAAAACGTCCAAAGGGAAAAATTACTTTTTTTAATTTACGCTAGATGATTTCTTTTATCTTTGATCTATTGTAGTCATGCCTTTCATTGCATTTCTCCTTTTTTATCCTTGGATTGTTTTAGTTCTTGATTTTGCTTTTTTTTTCTAAATTAGACAAATTCCTATAATATGCCTCTCCTACACTGCTTTAAGTAAGAGCTAAAAAGGAAATACTATGATGATAAATAAAATATCGTCAGTATTAAAAGGGAATGTTCCACTTTCAGACAAAGTTAAAACTATTGGGCTTCGTGTTAAGGAGGCAGTACTATTCACAAATCATACTATTTCCAATTTTAAATTAAAACTGTTACAATTTAACTATAATATAACTACAATTCGATGATGAAATAACAGCGGGATCAGTATAGTTTAGATCAGTGGTTTTAGTAACGTCTTTTTTTAGGTAACGGTGTAATTTTTTAAACGAGTGATTAGAAACCCTCTCTTAATATCGGCATAAATGATTTTTTATTATTAGAGGCGTCTGGGGTTTTGTATGTCCTTAAAATAAATCTTTGGTCAGTAAATATTCTGGCACCTATTGGAAAGTACTTAGTACCTATAATTATTGGAAAGTTGACGTTTTTTAAAATTTTATAAATAAAAGTATGTTATTTGAATGCAATGGAAGCGAGTTGTAGAAGAAATGTTTTCTTCGATATTTAGAAATTGAAGATGGCGAACTAAAATGAATGGGACAATACCATTGATTTATTACAAGAAAGGCAATCCATGCAATATCTGATAATCTACATTAGTCATAGTTCCAATTTTAGGAAACCATAATGATACTGAAATGACGATTACCAGAGTTGTACTTGACGAATTTTAACGATTTTTGAGCCAAAATGTTTACTTTATGATTTTTTTTTCCTCCAAGTGAATTCACTTCCTATCAGCTTAATTATGTATTATATGGACGATGCATCTCCTTAAGTATTAACCACATGTTCTAATGGAAACCGTTTTAATATTACTTTGTACCTGATGGAGTAAAACCCAAAAATATTAAACACACCTCAGAGCATTCCATATACATCTTCTTTATACATGTGGAAAGTGATCTAAATTTCTGGATCCTAGCCCACAGCGAAAAGGGGATTTGTGTTATTTTAAATAATAACACAATAACTATCATTCACTCCTTAATGAAAATACATTATATACGTCCAAGTGATAGTAACATCTTTCTAAAAACTAAATGGGTTTCTTACCTAACAATAAGTACAAATAAGACGTTATTATTCCTTATGTTATATAATAACTCTTTTTTTACAGTATCTGGGATAAGATGAGATGAAAACAAACTTGTTATTTTTACAAAATTGCCATGTTTGGAAAGCAAATAGAGAAGGGATCCTCTGATATGATTAAACCATGGACCAAGATGTATTGAACTGTTTGTTGAACGTGAGTCACTATTTAAGGACCAATTCCCTTTTCATTTTTACCGAACTACTAACTTTATCAATTGCTATAGTAAAAAAAAAATGCCTCTGCAGAAAAGGAAAATCTGCTTGCTCAGGCTTGACTTTTTCTTCATTTACTTTTGTTATTATTGCTCATACGTTACTAATATTTCTCTCTATCAGATAAAAACGTTTTTGAGACCATGTAATGTATTTGTTGTATATGTATTTTGTTTTACAGTTGCAAAAGCCGTAAAGGATTCGCCATTTTATTCCCAGAATTATTTTTTCTAAAAATGCGAAATATCCCACTTATTTGCATCTCTTATAATTCTGTCCGCAGGATTCTGGCATCAAAACTCAATACTTGAACAACTTAAAGATATTTAAAACAAATTAAAGGTATTGGAATCAATGAATCCAAGTAAGTTTTATTTTATTGTCACGACTGTGCTACACCCAATGAGCGAATACGCGATCTATTCCCGGACAAAAACTGATGTGCACTGCTCACTTCTGGGTATCGGCCACTGTTGCTTATAAAATTATACATGCTTTGTATATAAATATAAATAATGGTAATGTCAAATTTGAAAATTCTCATTATTATATAAATCACCGTGTAGTATTTCATGGAAAATGTAAGCTGGGTAATCCTTAGTCTGTTAATTAATATGGTTATAAAATTATTGTTTGCTATTTTCTTACTATATTTTATAGATTATTCTTTTGGAATTCAGAATTTAGCTACATTTTGATTATAGGAAGAAATAATTAAAATTTATCAGGAAGTGTACTTGAAACGGATAGACTTCGGCTCAATTAGAAAAATATCCTAGGAATGCCCAGCATTAATTGCATGAAGCTACCCGCAATCAAGGTGGTTTATAATTGGCTCCTCAATGATGGAAGAGATTCTTTTGTGCTATCTATAATAATTAAGTAAATTAATGATTTATTTTTAGAAATAGATTAAATAATGGATAAAAAATATAAATTTTTAACTATACAAAGAAACTTAATTAGATATTTCTAATGATGATTTATTGTTTATAACATATACTACCATAGCATACCAATTACTACCATTAATATCAGACCACATTCTCAACTGTACAACTAGAATCCTAAACATTTAAAATTTAATTATATTTCAGTTCATAAAGCATAAGGGAGCGGAGTGGCTCAGTGGTAGAGCACTGAGTCGCCATGCCGAAATCCTGCAGGCAAAACTTTTATTTAGTCTGTTAGCAGCCGGAGATGAATCATATAGGATCTAGGACCCTCATGTGGCTCACCCAGCCTCTAAAAGTGGGTACACAAAATAAGGGGGGGGGGGGAAATCTGGTGGTTGAGCGTGATTAAGGACCGAATCATCTCCCTGAACAACCGTTGTACATGAATCAGTACTGTCTCTGCCATGTACTGAACCCCTTCACGGGTTGTAGTGGTACAGTTTTTTTTTTTTTTTTTTTTTATAAAAAAAAGAATTTTATTAGATAGATACATTAAAATAACATCTTACATATCTTTATCCTATTATCTTTAATCTATGATATCTTATTTTTAGGTGCTTCCTGAAAACTCATATACTTGTATAATTCTTCGTTCAGAGATCACCCCTCTGTAATATCTGAATGCCCAATTTTCATCTCCTCCTTGTCTTTATCCACTCCATATATTTACCATGTATTATTTTTGAAAAATATTCCAATTAATTGCCTGTAGTACATTCTAAATAAGGTACTTTATTATAATTTTGAAAATGAATCTTTAATATTAACATCACAAGTTTGGGTACGCCCAGTGTTTTCACAAGTGTATACAGTATGCAGTACGGTTAAACCAGGGAATCCTTTAGTTAACCAAAAATAAAGCTCTAAATTTCAACTTCATGATTATAAGTTTTAACTTGAAGAGAAGTAAGATTATAATGTCCATTTAATATTTGCTTACTTTTTAATAACAAAAACCAGTTAACTACCCTGCAAAAAATCATGTAAAATATAACTTTAATATAAAAATAAATCTATTTCCAGATTCAGTTGAAACTATCCGACGGTTCTTTTATTTTCCTATCCAGGAATTTCCTGGCTATTTCTTCGCTGATGCAGTTATTCTTAGACTTATTTTTTCATCTTAGTCGAGTAAACAGTGGCTCAGGGCTTGTGCCTCCGGCTCTTTACAAAGATTCGTTCCAGGTCTTCCATCCACAAATACACGTAATTGAACTAAAGACACCGCAAAGATGCATGAAAGGAGACTATAGATAAAAAAAATATTCCGGGTCGGTAAAAAAATAACTATATAAATAATGCGGCAGTTAAGAAGTTGCAGGGTAAAGGAGGAGTAATTAACAATGTTTTATATATATTTATATATATATAAATGAAGTGTAGCCGAATATGTTTCAGAACATGATGATATCCCTGTTATACATTATCGAATGGAAAAGCACATCTGGCCTCAACTTATTTTCAATGTTAACATTTGATTTAAATTATGCTGAAGCAGTAATAAGACTGAAATAATATTTCATGTTGTCTGTCTTTAATTAGTGATGTCACGTGTTCAGTTAGGTACTTTGCTATTGTAACAGGAAAATGAAACCACACATTAAAATGCAACATAATACTAAAATAGCCAAATTTGTTGATATGCCACTTAGACCCTACATATAAATTTTTATATATTTGAAAAATAGTAATAATTTATTATAATAAGAGTTATGTTATGGGGAGGGATGAGGGATAGATAACTAATTACAGCTTTGAGAAGTTGTTTATCATTCATAAGAAAAAAAAATAACGGGGTGACCTGTGGTCTAGTGGTTAGCATAACAAACTACTAAACCCAAGATCGCGGGTTCGTAGCCCGTCAGGTGTCCCTAGGATTTTTTAAAAAGAGTAAGAAATCCTTGGTTATGCCGTCCTTCGGAAGGAACGTTAAACGGTAGCCTGTACGATGTCACCGTAGGACCTATTTTCAATGTTAACATTTGATTTAAATTATGCTGAAGCAGTAATAAGACTGAAATACTTAATATTTCATGTTGTCTGTCATTTATTAGTGATGTCACGTGTTCAGCTAGGTACTTGCTATTGTAACAGGAAAATGAAACCACACATTAAAATGCAACACAGCACCAAAATAGCCAAATTTGTAGATACGCCACTTAGACCCTACATATAAATTTTTATATATTTGAAAAATAGTAATAATTTATTATAATAAGAGTTATGTTATGGGGAGGGATGGGGGATAGATAACTAATTACAGCTTTGAGAAGTTGTTTATCATTCATAAGAAAAAAAAATAACGGGGCGACCTGTGGTCTAGTAGTTAGCATAACAAACTACTAAACCCAAGATCGCGGGTTCGTAGCCCGTCAGGTATCCCTAGGATTTTTTAAAGAGAGTAAGAAATCCTTGGTTATGCCGTCCTTCGGAAGGGTCGTTAAACGGTAGCCTGTACGATGTCAGGTACTCGTTAAAAATCCCTATACTAATAAAACCTGGATAGGCAAAATTTAGAGCTCCCAATGTAGCATCGTCCGATTAGCCATAGCAGCATAAAGTGATGTTAAATGAACAAACAACCATTTCAAATATTAATTAAATCACATAGGTCCTATGAATATACATTTTCTAACCCTCATCCCCCGAATGGTGTAAAACAATAAAACTTTTAATAAAGCATTAAAATCATAGTAAAAGAATAATAAATCAGTACATTAAGCTTAAAGCTATAGCCGAATTTAGCTTAATTCTTATTAAAATCTGGGTACTCCTTCGCTATTAGCAAAAACCAATAAATATGTGCCTTCGAATAGTTTTTTTTTTAAACTTCATTATTCAATATCTGTTCAATACATCTGTTTTATACTAATACAACTAGTAAATAGGATGAATGGTACATATTTCGAATAATTAAACTATTAAAGTACTCACCGATCACTTTATTTCCTACAAACGAAGATTCAATTGAAGTCACCTAAAACAAAATGCTTTTGTTGGTGAATCAGAAATATTTATTATTTACATTAAAATACATTAGAATATAACTAGAAAGTATTTGAAACTTGTTTATACTTCTTTAAAATCATATTTTGACCTGTAATATATTTAGGCTAAATTGTCTGTAACCAAGTTTACATCTATGAAGAAACAGAATTTCAAACAAATTTCTGAAGCATAATTCTGACTAATACACATTTTAGACACAATACGAAGTTTAGCACAACGATGTATAGACACAATAGAACAACAAAAGTAGTAAATTAGCACGGATTGAGACTGAAACTGTCGCAGTGGAGCGACAAACAATGGCCTTAATTACACTGGCTAATTACTCAAAGCTTCAATCCTTAAAAAAGGCCTTGAGATCTCCATTTGATCTCTATTTGAACTTGTAATACATACTCTTACCATTTTCTCAATAATTGATTAGCCCTATGTGAAACCATGGTATCTGTCTCGTTTTCAGAAATTAATAGTTATTACACGTGAAAAAAAAGTAAAACAGAAGAGAGCACTATAATTCTTGTGGCTGAAGTGATTACAAGCACTGGTAAGAAAAACTTACCTACCTAGAGCTAACTCTACCGTTGAATGTAAAAATTTGCTATATAAATCAAACATAATTGGTTGCCAGAGGTGAACAGGCTGAGGAATATCAAACAATATGACTCCACAAGTTTTTCATTTGTTCCCAAACTAGCTATTTTAGAGGGATAATTTTAAATTTCTTCTTTAGAAAAGTTTGTATAGACATTCATCATTGAACAAAGCGCTGAGTATGATAAAAAGAAAGTTATCTTGAAGTCGGCTTTTTATTTCGTTACTGAACCACAGACTGAATTTCGATGATCTAGTAAGTAAAGTTGATAGTAAACTTACCGGCATTTTTATTGTTAAGTCTAACTAAATCAATAAAAGTATATAATTTAAATATACGATTTAAAGAGACAAAATAACAAAATGCTCATAACTCAACTTACGAGTATAATCTGGGGTAAAGAAGCAATAATTCTTTACCTATAACTTGTTAAGAAGATCAATCGTTAGGTTTCTTACTCAACTTATATTTTAATAATTAAAATAGTCAACTTCATGGATAAAGTTTTGATTAAGACACAATGCTATCACGGACAAGAAAAAAAAAATTATTTTCTAGGAATAGGATCTAAATAATAAACAACAAAAATAACGATGGGCGTTGCTCACGGCATCAACGACGAGAGGATTCAACAAGTTCAAATAAAAAAAACCTCAACAACCGAAGATCAAATAAAAAAGGAAAGTAAGATAGACCACAATTGGTGCAGAAGAATCCTGCCGGATGACAGGGTATCAAATCTACAACTCACACCTACCGGTCGGCCTTCGAGTTCTATCGCTAGAGATTCATCTTAATAATAAAATCCAAGAGTATGCCTGGTAAAGGCAGTGCTTTCAAGAGATCATTTACTATCAATTTAGTAATAGGTAACAATCATTCAAAGTAAGGATTGTTCATAAATCAAAGAATAATGAGATGGATGGAAATGAATTGATTGAAGATGATGCCAAGGATGGATCTAGGTGTATGGATATTGCATCCTAATTCAAAATGTGGCAAACTGAACTTAATTAGGTAATTTCATTTGTTTCTCTGAATCCCTTCATATTCATTTGGTTGGTATTTATTTTTTTCAGAATTTCGATTATCCGACTTTTTGATTATCCGAACCACCCCTGACAACATTAGTTCGGAAAATCGAAGTTCCACTATATTATGTTTGAGAAAATATTACCTTTGAAATTATAAAAATTAGCAACCTGTTTATTGAACTTTATTCTATTGGCTTTTTTTTCTCTAAAGCGAAATTCATTTAAGAAACACATATCTACATAATTCGTAACAATAAGCCATTATTGAGGTCCTTGCTGAATAATTTATAACTGCAGTAATTAAATGGTGAAGGAAAAAACGGCAAAACTAAACATACCAATTAGACATAATCCCGGCTTTGGGCTGGGAGGATATTATCAAAAGAAGAAGAATGTTAAGCAATAAATTATGCTCATAATGCCTTGTAATTTAACTTTAAATTTCTTCTTGAGAAAATATGCTTATTAATATCAATCCAGGAGAATTAAGTTTTTCCCATTGGACTCCTTCACTAGACATTTCTAATTAAAATTCAAATCTCACTTCACAGCCATAAGAATAACAAATTTAATCTGGATTAATTGTTATAATTACATCAGCAGAACTACTTCTCGAATTTAATTAAAGAGTACATTCAACACGGAATGGGATCTCTAATTACATAAATTAAAGAAAGGAACTTAAAAGGAACCACTTGTTGACACCACACGGAATATACATATTAAATTTTATTAAATTACATATTTTTTGTAGGAGATATACATTTTAACGTTAATAGAAAGTCAGTATGTAGAAGTAAAAAGACTAAACTTATTTTTGAATGAGCACATCGTTGATAAAAACGCTAGTAGTATCAAAAGTGAAAACGCAACTTTTAAAGAGGGTGAAAAAACTGTTTCAAGGTTCATTGAAAATCTGTACGTAGCGTCTAGGTTATTATGCCATTCTATGTGATTTTGTGTTTTATCGATGATTTTATATAAAATTTATCGAATAATGCGAATATCGAAAGTAGTCTAAAAACATTTGCCGCATCTTCGTTAGTTTGCACTATATAATTTGAATAATTCTTAAAGTTCGCGATTAATTACTATTGAATATGTGAATAATCGATAGCCTGATCTAAAATATTCATTACTTTGCCATGCAGGATTTGATCTTTTTACTATTCGAACCAGATCAAACACGCGAATTTTGTTTCGACTTTCCCAATGTTGCGAACCTAGTGATCTCCAAATTCAAAGAAAATTCATCAAAATAACGAATTTTTTATTAGTCATTTTTCTTTTGAACACCAACAAGATAGTTGTATATCCCACTTTTAACAAGGCTAATCTTCCACTATACAAAGCGAATTTCAATTTGCAAGAAAAATGAACTAACAAAAAATGTGTTTTTTCACATTCGATACGTAACGCTGAGAGTAATGTCTCTTGCGCACATTTTAGGCAAGCTCAATTTCATTCCTAGAGTGCACAGATCCAAATCCTCTCTCTCCTCTATTACAATTTCAAAATCAGGTTAATCCTTTCAGTTTAGTAAGAGTTAAAAAAATAAAAGAAACAACTGTTAATTTAATTTAATTTAATAACAGTACATCAAAATTTAGTATTCTCTTATTGGATTTAATATCTCAATAATAAAATAGCGAATTCAAAATCAAAGAACAATTCGCCCAGATTTTCGATTTATTAAGACGAACATCTGAGATGAAAATACCGACAGAAAGTGGATCATGGACGACCAAAGGACTATTAGTAAGGTAACTGGTTCACCTGGGGACCTACCACAAGGTAACAGAACAATAAGAAGAATGGAAGAGAGGAAGCAGGGAGGCGAGAAAGCTCCTTCGTGACCTAGAAAAGAAAGGGAAATAATCCTCACCACAATGTACAATACTCAGAAAACGAAAACAGGCGAGACAATCGGTGCATTCACCTCCACCATTATTTACGACAGTCTGCGGCATGACCCTAATTGCACCTTTGGAACTAGGCAGCTCTTCTATTTCCTCTAATTACTTCTTAAACGAAACAGCTTGATGGTCATTCAAGCAACGTTGTTTTCTCAAATGAAAACTGTCAAGAACCGATTTAATTAAATATGCAAGCGATTAACAAGTTTTCGAATGAAAAGGCAGCAGGAGTTGATTGTAACTGAACTAAAAAAAAACTCATATGAATCCATCAGCTGATTGACGAAATCTAGACAAGTTCAAATTTTCCAATTATTATACTGTATTATTATAGTTGGTATCCAAATGAGTATATAACTTATTATATGTATTACAATTCAAGTATAACAGATGTAAGTATCAACAAGTTATACTTACATATAAGTATCGATACTTAATAATTATACTCTCATACTCACACCACTTTCTCAATACTGCGATCCTTATCATATACGAAATACTCTTTAAATAACTTAAATCACAGTTTATCAGCCACTACCAACTTAATAAAATGTTTTGATATAGTGAAATATTAGTTCAGGCATATTGTAAAATGTTTTGTAGCTTAATAAATTGCAAAATTATTGGTATTAAGTTGCAAAACCTATTACTATTGAAACTACATTGCCATATTAATTTATTTTTATTTATGATTCGGTCTTAATTCTATTCTAGTGGCTTACAGTCTGAAAACCCCCTCCCTCCTTCCTAAAAATAAGGTGATTGAAACGAATGTTGCATTTATTACATACTATTGAATTAGATGTAATATTTCCCACTTTATTTATTTATATTAATTCAGAAGATATTTGGAACGTAATTTAAGAGATAAAGAATTAATCAGCCTAATTTACAATAAATAATATTGTTAAATATTATAATGCTAAAAATATCATTTATTTTTAAAAAATTGAAATAGGTAACTTTTTCAACACGTATATTAAACTATTTGGCAATTTTTGATTTTTAAATAAAATGTATTTAAAGAAAACGAAATATTTAAATTTTTAATTTAACAGAATATGGAAAACGAAAGTTACTGGCCTAACCCATTATTTCTATACAAACCAATACATCGAACAATCATATATTAACATCAATGTACTTGGATTAAAATAAGTTTCAATGCTACAAGTTCATATTTTTGTGACTTTCAGCTGATGTATTTTGATCATCTATTTCAGTACGTTTAATCATGTAAAATTGTTACCTGATAGAAAATTAAATAAAAATGAATGTAATCTGACATGTGGTCTGTCCTGTGATATAAAATACATTTAGGTAAGAACTATTTTGCTAATGTTAGCCAAAATATTTGATATAGGAAAACAACTTAGCAAGCTCATTTTTCCAAGTAGAATGATGAATCAACTAGTAAATCTCATAATAATCATTTTTAATTCCAAGACTACAATGATTTGAAAAAGCTTGTTTTCGAGTATTAATTGAGTACAGTATTTATTTGTATATATACTTATATATGTATTTAATCTAGTATCTCCTAAGCCGGTGAAAACCATGCGCTATGGTTACAATATGAAAGCCCATCATCAAAATACCTCAGTTTCAAAGCCGAAATCGTGGTTCCCAAAAATCGTGAGGCTGGATGACCCCCCTTCTAGCCATCACTACTCCCACGAGATATACGTCTGTTATATCTTCAGAAACTATGCATTGTCTATACAGGGGAAGAAAATAGAGAGTGCTAAGAGTGCTCAAGTTAATATATTTAGGCCCATATTCGAAATTTGCTATACAAGAGGGCCTCTTGTTGATAAAAATCAGTTTTTACTAAATAATAACAATATTAACAACTAATATAATAATAATATGTATAACTATGGTCGATCGATCTTCAAGATAATCTTTATGGCTCACTCAACAAAAATCCTACAATTTACCACACAAAATCGTTTTAATTTTATTAATATTACTGGATAGTTTGATAAATAATAAACAGATACAAATAATTACCATATTTTGATCGGAACGAATTATTGAAATTTTTTAATAGAAATATAAATTTTATTTCAAACCATTTTATGATTTCCATATAAAAACCTAATTTGTACACATTTATCTACATAAAGTATATCTAGAGCGGTGAACTCAGAATAAAACCTATTACACGTCAGACCCGCCTGCTTGCAGAAACCGGTAATTTTATTTATAATAAAAAAAAAGCCATGAAATATTTTTTCTTTGTCATGTTTTGAAACTAAATCCTTAGTTTATTTCCTATTAATTTCAGTTCAATCAAGATACATAGGACAATCAACTAAACTGGCCTGATTTATTGAATATTGTTACGGTCGCAGACAGGAAGACGGAAGCAAGGGATTAGCGGCTTAAATCCGTCGGCGGGAGAAGTTAAAATAGGATTAGGACCTTCTCGATCGTATCCTTTTGTCGGAAAAGGATTAAGAAGATTCCAGAATTGTCTCCACCCTTCCGTGTTCTAGAATGTTCGGCCTTGCCTATTTAAATACTTCTCTCGCCTCGAGCGAGTCAGTATTAGTCTGGGAGTGGACCACGCAAGATTTGAAGATTTGTGATAAGTGAGTGTCGGTGTGATAAACTAGTCAGTGTTGAACCGGGCCGTGTAATAAGTGTATCAGTGAACTGTGAAAGTCTCGCGAGTGTAATAAACTGTTTTTGTTTGTTACTGTGTGTCAGTTTGTCATACTTGGAGAATCTTACGGTCGGTGGACTAGTGAACTGTAAGTGTTAATTAATAGTTATAAATTGTAGTGTAATTTTGTAATATTCATAGAAACTATTGTAACTAGTTAAGCTATCTAGAATTAGGAATATCTTATATTATTGTAATAATTAAATAGGACTAGATTATAATATTTAGAATATTGTTATTGTTAATTTATATTAGTTTAATAACGTAATTGTTAATAGTTTAATTGTATCCTTATTATCACTTTGTTAATAAATATTAGTATCTTTAATTAAGGAATTGTTTAATTCATTTTAATACCCAGTAGCCCGTATATATATATATATATAAATATGAACCATAGCTAATTCTAATTGTCTACTAAGTACTACTAATTACTCTTTTAACTGAAGCAAGGTAATAATAAAAATACATTAAAAAGTATACATTTTTTCACGATGTATTTAAAACCATTTTACTCATTTAGTCATGACTTTTTCTAAAACATCTCTATTATTTTTGTTTTGTTAAAATTCTTTTGATAAACTTGGTTGAACTAACGCTAAAGGAGACCAAATTGATTAATCTAGCCTTCGATGATCTTCCTCTGGTAAAGCTGCAGTCTCTTCTGAAGAATCAACGGACGATGCATAAATACGCCATTGAATTGAAATGAAATGGAATACATTGGACTCGACTCTAAAAGATTCAAATTTTCAAAAGCAATCATGAGCCAATAGGTAAAAAAAAATCAATATTGATAAAACGACAATAATATATAAAGCGAAAAATCAGTACAACCGTTGGGCTAGAAACCGTTCTTACCCCGCAGCGAATTCAAGACTTATGCGGTGTAGTTTTTTTTTTCCATGGAATGCGGTGGTAATATTTCTTCTAGCTTGGGTTACCGAGTGTCTAAGATTAATAAACTCTTTAAAAAAATGTAAGAAAATCGCTTGCTTCCAAGGTAATATTTTGATGTTATACTAAATAATGTTCGTTCCATTGAATTTATAGATAGAATTATGAGAGGATCAATGAGAGCTCATCACAATCTGTAAACATAAACCTATTAAACGACTGAAGAGGCCACGTGGGAGGACATAGACCATAAGAATGGGCAGGGTCAACAAAGATGCTACGGAGCTACTTGTAGCGGACTGGAAATCAGCAGCCCAAGATAGAAAAGAGTTGGAGAAGGCTGGTAAAGGCGGCCGAAAATCTACAAGGTCTGTAGAGGCAACAGAAAAGAAAAAAATATTTTAATTTATTATTTTTAAAAATAATTTATGTACATCTTCGTTACTCTAAGAAGCTCTATTTCTAGGAATAAATTTCATAGGAAGGACATAAAATTTACAATCTTATCCATTTGAAATTTTATTTTAACACTTGAGCCGACCTGTAAACGTTCGAGGGCTAGATTGTGGAGGAGGTTGGAGGATCAGAATATATTGGATTTGGATTTAGGTAGTCGAATAGTGGATAGATGTTTGTAAGCAGTTACAGGTGGGAGCGGCATCAAGGATTCAGCCTTATTGAAACGAGATGCCCGTATTTATTTTTTCTAATTTTCAAAGTCAAATTAGTGGGCTACTATTTTTTACTATGTTTATGTTCACAGATTGTTATGAGCTGTTATTAATCCTCTCACTTTTTATATCATTTAGTAATGCTACACTTATATATACTAACAATGTATATGTAACATATAAAAAACATATATAAAACATATATAAAACAATGTATATATACTAACAATTTTTTAGTATGCCATCAAATATGGCCATGGACACACGTAATTTTGAGTATTCTTTTTTTATCAGTTTAAACTTGAATCTCTGCAGACCAAGCTATAAAGGGGACCTTTCGCCGTTGGTTTGAGAAATTGCCAGGTGTTAACACAGATTTATTCATAAATAAGCTATTAATTTAATAATAGTTCATTTCATAGTTCTCTCAGGAGTGAAACTATCACATCCACATTGTACTTTAAAGATAAAAGCATAATGCAAAAGACGTACCAATAAATAACCTGCATTGGTTAATCGAATAAAACCTATTACACGGCAGACCCGCCTGCTTGCAGAAACCGGTAATTTTATTTATAATACAAAAAAAGCCATGAAATATTTTCATAAGGAACGGCTGACCTCATGTTTCAAGACAGAAATTGAAGAAATTAATAAGCTGAGTTACAAAGTCCTCCTACACCCGCCTTATTCGCCAGACTTACCTCCAACAGATTTCATTCTGTCCGGAAATTTTCGAAAATTAATCTCAAGCCAAAACGCATTTTCGAACCTTATTTCATCACAAAACCCTGAATTTTTCAGTTCTATGATTGAAAACTTGATAAGGCGTTGTGAAATGAGCTTAATTAATTTGAATAAAAATGTTTTGATTTCATAAGGTTATTTTTTTTAAAAACCTCCCCTTTGTAAACGAGCATTTTACATGTAACGACCCAATATGTAAGTTCCAATGATGCAGCAGCCCATACCATTCTACTGTTTGTAATTGTACTCTTAATGGTTGTTGTTTTTTTAAAGTGAATCAGATATTGACATACAATGATATTTTTTTTCAGAGCTATTAGAGGCAGTTTTAATTAATAATTAACAGAGGTTCCAATTAATTCAAGTTTTATTCATTAAACTATTTATTTTATGACTGATATGTGATCATCATATTACACGTTTTCTTGAAATTTGTCGCCTTCTTTTTATTAGTGCAACAAAGAAAAGATATCTTATTTTTAGAATAACATTTTTCGGCCCAAAACAGCCAGAAATGTCAATAAATTAGTTTTATTTATTGAAATGAACAACTGTATCATAATAACGGAATGAATGATATGTAATAACATGAGTAAAGGCATGTAGAGAAACTACCCACTGCTAGTACTCAAAGTTAAATCTTAAAAGTTGTTTTTACACCTGTAATACTTTTCCTGATTAACATAGCCTTATCAGAAAGGTAAAGTATAATTGTTGATTTGAAGGTTGATACTAATAGAAGTAAATTTATTTATTTCAGAGCATAAATTTAATTAAAGGTGTATATTTTCTTAACAGCGATGAGCTACTAAGATTACACCGATGACAGCGCCGTTTGGTCTCAAGTATATGTCTCAGCTACCCCCGCATTAAGTACAAACTTAATTGACTACAAACAAAATAAAAGTAATAAAACAAAGATTAGATAGATAGCGCTGGCGGTCATCATCAAAGCCATCTACAAAACATAAATAAAGCAGAAGGATTCATCAAGGAGCGAAAAGTTATTAGCCGAGTCACAATCCAACCGTCTAATCACAAAGCTCCCAAGATAACTCTTTTTTATTCTTTTTGTCTTCGGCCATTGTTGAATACCCTTTACCAGTACAGACCCCAGAGAAAAAAAAATGAAGAGCTAGTAACAATTCTGAAGCTCTTCTAGACAGACACATCGGGGTTTACTCTCATATATATGAGCCGATTGCTTTGCTCTCTGATTGCCTTATATATCTTTCCGAAGGTGCACCCCATCCGAGATTTGTTTAAGAAGATTACCTCGAGACCTGAATCTGTAACTCATAGACTACACAGCCGCGGGGGATGATTACTTGGCTTCTGTAATTAAAGTTTCTCAGTGAGATTGTAATAAAGTAATCTAAAGAAGAGTGGAGAAAGTAGAGAATTTTTAATAGAATGAGAAAGAGAGAGAGAGAGAGAGAGAGAGAGAGAGAGAGAGAGAGAGAGAGAGAGAGAGAGAGAGAGAGAAATAAAGGAGAATCACATTATACATCTTCGGAAAGACTAATCGTTAACCAGATCAAGATCTGGTAAACGATTTTTGATAAATTGATAAATTATACTGAAATGGTATTAGACTGTATTGAAATGATAAGCTTGAAAGATGTAATGCACATATAAGGTATTAAAAATACACGCAAGGGAACCCATCTAAGGGTCACCTGTAGTGTAGTGGTTTCGCAGCCGGCTGGATGCCCTAGGAATTTTTTAAAGGAATTAAAAAAATCCTTGGTTATTTGAAAGAACGTGAAATAGGGGTCCCAAGCCAGTGCTGTGTCAGGTACTCTTAGACCTCAACCCTAATTAACCATGGATAGTCAATTTTAAACACTTCCATTGTAGCATCGTTCGAATAACCACTGTAATTTAGTGTGACGTCAAATGACTAAACAACAGAATTATAAAGACAAAATCTTTTCAATAATCAGGAAACCTTTAACCGTTGGTTACTTCAGTCGTCTGGTTATCTAATGCTAAAATTAGGCAGTTATTTAAAATCGTATCAATTATTCTTTATGTACATTTGTATCATTGTATAATATCTGAACTAATTAAATTAAAAACTGTGTTACACACATTAATGACCATATTCAATAAAAAGTTTAAAAAAGAATTTATATGAGATATTTAGCCAAACGCACCAAACAACTAATGGTTTTTATTATACATTACTATGTTGCAAAAACAATTTAATATCGCAGTCTCAGAATTGTATCACATTGGCCCTTCTTGAATTATTGTTTTTAAATAATATTAAAATTCATATATCAATGTTATTCAATTTTAACACACATAGTTTTTTCACAGGTTAACCAAGCCTGTATTCAAGATATTTTAATACTTATGTTTTGTCAAGTCTTATTTCTCTAATATTATTATTATTTATGAATAATTTATATCCTTATTTATATAGATGGTTATTTCTTTTTTTTTTTATTAAGTGTGGTTTTCCGTGTCCGAAAAATCCTTTTTTTATAAATTAATAAAGTAATTGATAATGCAATGGGTGTTTTTTCTAAGTCTCTTCTTGAAGAACAAATTTAGATGGTTATTTGATTTTTAATTTTTTTTTAACTTTTATTTTTTTAATTAGCACTAACAACATTTCAAAGCAATCAATCAATTTCATACCAATAAAAAGCATTGTTCATTTAAGTTACGGTTTAAATATATATATTTAAGTTACGGATTAAATATATATAGTCTTTCCTAAATATTTTCAATTTTCGAGAGAAGAAGACATGCATTTCCAAACAAGGCAGTCTAAATATTAAAAAACTCCAGAACGAAAAACTTAAGCCCAGCCACAGTTGTTTTTAACAAGAAACCTTAACGTCCTTAAATCTAGGAAGTTATTATATTTATAAATATGTTATTTTTAAAAAAATCCTAATAAACGAAATTTAAAAACCAGGGTTCTTTTTCAAAGTTACAACCAGATTCCGAATCCATTGGCATCGATCCACGAGTCCTAAGGCACTTAACAAGGATTCCTATCCTTATTAGGACAGAGGTAAAAAATAAACCGTGTCTTTCTCGATTCGGCGATGAGGATAAACCTAAATCACTCAAAAATAATACAATTATTTCTACCTAATTAGGATGAAATTGTTTCAGTTTTGAACTAAAATAAACAATGACCTAAGCATTTTTAGCTATCTTGACACCCTTAAATAGCTTCGCCTGTATGTATGTATTTAGCGGAAGCAATGAACCGAATTTAAGGTCACTTCAATACATCGAATTTTATTGAAACTTAACACACTTCTCAAGGACTTGTGACACACAATAATTTAATGTATGTTTCATTATCCTGAACAGAATCTTCAGGCCTAGAAATTTTTCATACCCGATTATACATGGTAGTGTCTTGAACTATTTTAGCTGGATCTTGTTTACCTTGCAACAAAAAATAATAGCTTAAAATACTAAAAACACACTCATGTAAAAAAAAATAAAGTTAAGGTCAGACTAACTAAAAATTATAAAATAATTTTCAAGAAGTTTAAAACAAGGATAGAGTGATGAACAAAAAAATTTAATTTATCTTAAAAAAACGTGCGTTTTATAAGATATTTTCATAATGTCTCTACTTTTACCAATATCAGTCAATAAAATATTAACATTTAAAATCGAGCATACCACGCTATATTGCGATAAAAAAAAATTTTTTTCATCATTCTATTCTGTTTTCAAATTTATTGAAAATTATTTTCTATATTTTTGTTTGTTTTTCCATTAAATCGTGCTTTTTATTTTTTAAACTATTATTTATATTGATGTTAGTATTCCGTTTCAATTTTATTTTAAATAGCAACTATCTTAAAAGATTTTTAAATTTATATCTTACTTCCTTTGATTATGACTATTTATCCAACTTGTAATCTTGTTCAAAATGACAGAGTCATGTGTTTCTTTTGCCGGATGACTACATAAAAACGATAATATATTTGATTGATAACAGCAACTGTCCTTACACATGTCTTGCATATCAGAGTAATTTAGTACAACATTGCATGATATGATTTCAATATTTTTTTTCAAATTATTATTACGTTATGAAAATATAAATCTAATTCGATTTTGATCGCTTGTATTTATAACTTTATGATCATCCAAACAAATGCATATCTATGAAAAAGAATTCCAGAACTTTTCCTGTATTTTTTCGTTTCTTTCCGCCTAGAGGCTCCTGCAGCAGGTCAAATGACCACACCCTAACCATATGGGTCACTACCAGAATAGCTCTCTCATATTTCATGCATATCCTAGGGCGCCGTTCTGTTATTTCAGCAATTCGCCTATGTGTCAAAAACGTACGTTTCATTTGAAATTAAACATTGTAAATAATCAATAAACAAAAATTATTAATTTTCTTTACATGGTTCCTCATCATTAGTGTTTGACTCGTCTCCCAATATTATACCTCATATATTTCAAATAGTACTTTTATTTTTTAATAATTCAAATCATACTGATTTTGGCATCTGGTTTACTCCAACAGCATTATTGCTATATTTAATTTTTTTCAAATAAATAGTTATACCTAAATTCACTGACTGCACTCAAACCATTTTCTTGCCCAAACATGTACAAAAATCAGAGATTGGTGATATTGGCATCGAGCCTTCGGGTTCGCTAAGCCTTATTATTTTTATATCTATTAAAAACTTATAGTAATTTAACTTACTTTTTTTTACACACCGATTGCAATTATTAATTACACGTCAATGTCGCTTATGTTTTAACATATGTATCGGGAGATGATTTTAAAAATTCGTTACTGAATTCACGCCTAATTAAACGCTTATCGCATAAGATTTTTTTCTTTTATGACACCATTTTAAAGATAAATTCTATATTTTCCTTTCAGTGTCTCAGATTTTTATCGTGAAAAATGGAATAAATTACAGTATCCGAGCTTTTCGACCGTGCCACTTTAGGTCATAATTATATTTTGGTAGCAACATATAATTTAATGTTATTTATTTTATTACAACATAACTTTTTTTTATGGAATGCACTTTATAAGGTATAATAGGCTGCTGATTCAGAAACAGGTCTTTCGACCTCTCGAACAACGTCGATATTTTAATATTTACATTCACTATTGAGTAGCACTTCTGAAAAATTACGTTCCAAACGAATGCAATTGTGGCTCGACATGTTTATTTCAATCGGCACAGATTTTCAACATGAACTTTGATCCAATATTTCTTAATATGATTGGAAACCGACAATAAAAGCTCAGCAAATACGTATCCAATTCAAGAAAAAATATATAATTCCGGTCTTAATATTTCTTTAGCTATAAATAAATAATATATATTCGTTTTTTTTTAATTGAAAATTGACTTACTTATTCACCTGCCATTCAGCATTAGCATAATTATAAGAAGAAACCTAATTAATGGAAACAATCCTAAATGTTTCTGAATGTTAACTGAAATCCCATAACGGTATTACATCCTAATAACAGACCACTCGACTGAATACATTACACGCTTGGCTGGGTCCTTTGAAAAAAAAAGCTTGGGCTATTGAGGTTTCGTAGTCTGTTTGTAGATAATCTTATTACAGAGTTAATCCTGCAAGAACAGAAAGGGTAGATAAGGAAGATAGGCTGAAGTAAAAGAGGGAGGGGTAAAGACCAGAAATAGTAAGTAGACATTTTTGGCACATAGCTGCTACATTTGTTTTTTAGATACTTTTAAGATATGTTTTAATATCATACAGGGCTTAGTAAACCTGAAATTTTAATGCCCGTACCAACAAGAATAAATTTCTATCAAAACACCAGCAGTCAAAACCCTTTTCAAACTTTACTGAAGAAAACATTTTGTTTTGATTATTGCATAAGAGATATCATGTTGGACTTGAAAATAAGATTACTATGATGCACTTTGTTCACGGTGCTTTTTAAGAGGTACATTACTGAACCGTTAAGGAAACGAGAAAGGCAAAGAAGAAAAGCGGTTTGAATTATGATTGTGCAAAAGAATTCACAAAATCAGTTGGATGGATAGAGTTACAAACAGTTATACAGAGGAAGAGGGAGAAAAAATAAGTGATGATAACTATAGAGAAAATCAAAAACAGCAACATCTGCAACATTGCAACAACTGGGGCACATAATGTATAGAGATAAATATGACTGATTGCAACAGATAACGCAGGGGAAAATTCAAAGAAAAAGAGCCATAGTAAGAAGAGGACACGCCTGGCTGAGAAACTAAAAACCAAAACAATAGTTCTAGTGTTCCAAAAAACAGCTTTGCAGTCCTATGTTTCCAAACTTCAAAAATCCCTGATGATTGCCGACCTTCGGGACCACTTGAAGAAGAAGATAAAACATTCATTTGTACATTGCTGACTAGGAAAACCTACCATCTCTTTTTATAGTCTATATCTGCGAGAACTGGGTTACTCCAATACCTTCTATTTGTAACGGCTTTAATTTTTATACCTTCACTTTGAAATGTTATAATGTACAATAAGACTATTAAAATCCTGATATATGAAAATAAATAAAGACATATACAAATAAAAATTAATATTCAGGTACATTCAATACACTTGGATTAAGAAGCAACATTACGAATAATGTAAAAGTATTACTCAAACGGATTCCACAGCTCTATTCACTTGTCTAGTCTAGATTTTGAAGCAGTAGGGAACTAAGTACAGTGGAGTGTAAACATCTTCGTGCTCTTAGAGTGGTCAATTACTCAAACTCTTCCATTATACTTAATTTACACTCCCAGGCCTAATGAAGTTTTGTACTAAATATGTCACTGTGCCATAGCCATCATTTTTTTGACAAGGAAAGAAAGAAAATGGCACTAGAAGAGAGTCATGAAGCATTAAATTGGGGTAAGTGGAGCAGAGTGGGTGCAATTTTGCCACCTAATTACACCTTCAGATTGCAGCTATGGAGTAATCACTCTAATCAAAGTTTAAATACGTGGGTATTAGGCTTCTTCGCTAGCCGTCGCTACGCCGTGAAATCGTCTGTAAAACACGGTAGTCTGTATCAAGATAAATATCGCCAGTCAGCAACAGTTTAGCTAATAGCACACAGATTTTATAATAATTCAAAAAGTTTTATCTTGGCAGGTTAGAATTTAGAGATTTTTAGGACAGTTTCATACATCAGTATACCCGTTACTATTCTTGTAAGTTATGTTTTCACCTGCGCAATATAGCTTCCAGCATATTTTATCTAATGACTTTTTTTCGCATGTATTTGAAATACTTTAACTTATTACTGGTTTCTGAGCAGATCTCTAGGCCTTTGACTTTTTAATCTCTCTCTCTCTCTCTCTCTCTCTCTCTCTATATATATATATATATATATATATATATATATATATATATATATATATATTTGCCAGCCTTATCAATTCTTTTCACTGATCCTATATCTCCGTGTTTTCGCAATTTGCGATGTATACACGGGGAGAATGTCAATTGAACATTACTTTATTTTTGGATCTAGTTGGCTTTACGTCATTAGTATTATTATAATTTACTTAATTGTTATATGATATAATTTTTTCAAATAAAATATATAAAATTATCGTGTCACAGTGTTTGTAACAAAGCTCCTCGGAAACGACTTGACCGATTCTTATGAAATTATGTGTGTACATTCAGTAAGTCTGATATTAGGATGTAAACTAATTTTCATACCCCTAAGTGATATGTATCGGCCATTATTATTGATTATGCGTCGATCGTAGCAGTGACGCTTGATGATGCTGCATTTTTGATATGTTGTAAGGGCATGTCTGAGTAGTGTGAATCCAAGTTTCCCGACTTGGATCCAAAACGGACAAGAATTCTTTTGGTGGCCGAAAAATGTATTTTTTTTTTACATGTGTTCATATATTTACGTTTATTCACTACTAGTACGATATAGAAGCGTTTATTTACTTTTTCAAAATTTAATATTAATTAATTTATTTCATGTTTCTGTGTAATTAATAATTATAAATTAATTGATTAAAATCGAACTATGGTATATTTAAACAACAACGATAAGCTATTCCTATTACTATCTGATGATTTCCGACAGATATAGCCAGTCATTCCTTGCTCTACTTTTGCCGATGAGATTAACGCATGTTTAAATCAATCGTTTCTGTGGCGAAATGTCGAAACACTTCGATTGAACATAAATATGCGAGTACAATTACAAAATGATCCATCAGCACAAATATTTTCAAAATTATTGCTGGATATTGGAATCGCTGAAATAGGACTGCATCCAAATACACAATCGATAAATTGCCTGAAAATTTCAACACTGTTGTTCAGACAAAAAATTAATCAATGACGGGAGTGTCTTATCGGATGTACAAAATAATTACATTGACCATAATTGGCTCTGTAATCGTGCTATTTTGGCAGCAAAAAATGCTGATGACGAAACTAGCTTTAAATACAACAGTTGTTACTAGGTGATCCAATGCCCTTTAAATCAATCGATACTATTGTTGATGATAACCAAGCCGTAAATTATCCAACTGAATTTTGTGAACCAAAAGACAAAATTCATTTGGATACAAAATTTGAAGATCGGTTCACCTATTATTCTTCTGCGTTATTATGAAATGGTACACGTTTAGTCACCAAAAAAATCACCGGGAATATTATTAAAGCAGCCATGTTGACTATAATCTTTAAAGGAGAAAACGTCCTGAAATAGCCACGTATTCCAATGATACCATTAGAACCCATAATACCGTTCAAAAGACTTATAGCTTTTGCTATGACCATCAACAAGTTTCAAGGTCAGGCAACGTCCATTTGCGGTTTGGACTTAGAACATCCATGTTTCTCCCATGGACAATCATATGTAGCATGCTCACGTGTTAGTAAACCATCTAATCTATTTGTATTAGCAAAGGGCAGATTAACAAAAAATATTGTCCATCGATTAGTGCTCAATTAAATTGAAATAAATATTTATAATTTAAAAAAATATTACTAGCCACAATTAAAAATCAACCATGATAAACCTCATTCATTAAACTAATGTTTATATTTATATACTATGCTTAGATATAAGATGAATAAAATTTAAAATCAAAAATCTATTTAATTAATTTTTTCCATTCATTCATTGTTTCTTTAAAATTCAAATTTTAAAGTAATATTTTTTAAAACTCTTACAACAGCCACAGCAAGGCGTGGCCGGGTCAGCTAGTCTTCTCGTAAGAAGTCCAGGTAACAAATTAATGAGAAATAACAAAAGGATTTTGGTGATGGTATGTTGACAAATGAAATGTTGTGTATTTTCCGTGAATAAATAATTTTACAGTGAAAGTGTTCACGTAATTGTGTAAAATGTTGGTCGAAACAATTTTTGTTACAATACATTTAAACATTTAAACATTTCTTTGTGATGTGCTTATACCTTGTTTATATGGACGTGTTTTGCTGCACACCAATATTCTGCTCTATATGTCCAAATGGGTCTGGGGAAAGTATTATAGATTAGTCGCTTATTTCGTAAGTCAAATGAATATCAGTGATGGTTGTTAGTAATGTCTTGTCAGTTATCGTCTTTTTAATTTTGGTGTGTATGTTTCATGTAAGTTTTTGTCCGAGTATAGACAGACAGTTTGTGTGTTTTATCTTGATAGCTGTATTAATGATTTCAGGACAGTTTCATTCATGAATGTTCATGAATAGTCTTTATTATATTATATTATATATCCAGCTAATTTGATCTCAATGTGGTTTTTCTCCTGGATTAGCAGGAAAATGAAAGTTTCGAACTGACTAATGGTTTCTGAACAGGAGAATGTTGTGTATAGTGTGGCATGAATAAACCAAGGACCAATAGGAATTAGTCTTAGAAGTTTTTCTAAATCCCAAAGTTGAGCTCCCTATGTCCGAATAGTTCTTAGCGAAGTGTTGGAGATTAGTTCCTTGTTTCGCATGTCGAGATCTGTAGTCCGGAAGATGTGATAGTTGTGTGTAGCGTCTTGTCAGTTTTAGTCTTTTTGATGTATATATGTTCCATGGACGTCTTTTGTCCAAGTGTAGTCCCAGGTAACGAACATGGTCGTCAATTTCGATTACTGGACAAAAACGTTAGCTTCAATATTTGGCGTTGATTTTTAATTTCATTCGTGGAAACACTTCTCTAAATCAAATAAGTGAATTTGGAGAGCTCATTTAATCATAAATCTTAAAAATGTAACTAGTAAATTTTGATATTTAGGATGTTTAAAAATTAGTGAAATTAGAGATAATAACATTTTTAATTTTTCAAAAATAGATTGCAGGGTAATTTATGTCATAAAAACTTATTGTTTACTATATTTTTTGTAAATTTAAATGTTACTTGAAATACAAAGTATGTGGAAAGCAAATCAAAAATATATGGAGCACTTAACAAGCATCTTCAAACGTCTTAGAATTGTAATCTTTATAAGTTCAACAGTTCAACATAACTCTATATTATTAAATACATCCTGCACAATCAACTGTTATCAAAGATTTTACTGGCGGTGACTATCAAACAGAATGGAATCGTATCAGCTGCTCTCGTCATAAAATTCTGATTTATTGGATCTCCAGGATAACAGGGATTATTATACTATTATTCATAGCTTCTCAATTGAACGCCACTATCACCTCAGCATTCTAATTTAGGATCAGTTAAAACACTTACCGTTAGTTAGGAGACCTTCAGCAAGTCGTAACTCAGCAACAAGATCCTGAATAGGCAACAGAAATATAAGTTTATGAGGAGGCGTGTTAATTAAAAATAGTAATAATAAAATTTCACAAGATAATCTTAAGGAAATCAGGATAGCATCGTTAAAATAATGATAGGCTGCATAAATGTTACTCATTTAAATCTTGTAAGTTGTATTTCAATCAAGTCATAGCTGGAGAATGTTATCAAATGCAAATTCATCGAGCCTTTTTTTCATATTTTATAACTATATTTATTTAGTTTTCCTTAGTCATATAATTCCATAATTGATTTTATATAGCTTCGGCCACCCATCCTGGTAGATTAGGTACCCCTCATATTAATCAGTGGTTTAGAGTTAAAGGTTCCCTTAATCGTTTTGGTTGTACCCAGATTTACATTATACTGACTAAATGAACAATTATACAAAATAAATTACTAAAGAATATTTTATACATATACAAATTAAAAACATGAATGTCGGACGTTTTTACAGTTCAGACAAGTTATATTTTGTCAACAACTTCTTAAACTGTTGAAATGAAATACGCATCAGCATATCAAACAGACTAATACGAGATTATATCTACAGATCCAGTGAATAAGTGGTTTGATTTTCTTCAAAATGAGTTTCTTGTACTCAAGTAAGCGGAATCGTGTTTTTTCTTTTAGTGAATAAGGGATAAAATTAGGCATTGGCTTGAAAATGAGTTATTGCTTATATTACTCTCCATTTCAAGCCAAAGACAACGAGGATGATACGACTATCTGGACAAAATTCGACTTAATCACTTATTCATCGGGGCTGTAAATATCACATTAAGTCATTTTGAACCTTGAATTAATGAAACTGATTAGTGATTCAGACGGACGAGATAATTGAACTTTTATTATTAAATTTTATAATTAAAATGTGTTTATTAAACTTTGAACCTTTAATATATAATATTTTAAGTTTACTAACAACTATTATTACAACCCATTTTAATTGCCTTCCGGAGGAGGGCTTAACCATATTTTATTCCCAGAAAAAGTCCTATGACAACCTGGCAGGCTACGAAAACCCGATCATGGACATAGTAGATAGAATTTTAAGCTAATCAGGAACAAATTATTAGACCACAGATACAAATTATTTTTAATAACACTCTAGTGTGCAGTGCTGGAAAGTTTAATATATCTTGGTAGAAAGGTATTGTTTTCTTAACTGTCAATTCGTTGAAGGGGGCGATAAGGAAGGAGCATTGAAGAGCGCCCTTATTGTTATTTAAAATAAACTGTAATAAATATGGGAGCAGGGTTAAACAAACGTTTCAGGAATGAATCTTCATGCCAACATAAACCATTGTTATTGTGAAAATATTTCACACAGATATTTTTTGTTTCCATACTATGCGGACTAAACGCTGAAACAGTGTTCTCACAGTCGGCTAAGATATATCCAAGGAATATCCACTAATCCTGGCCGGTATGTAAGTCGTGTTGCGGCCTAAGGGCTATTCACTGTGTTCACTGCGATCCATCACCGTTACACTCCTTATCCTCTTTGAGTGTGGGTGTACCTCTGACCTTTCTACGTCCGCCACAACCTCCGGGTAACTGGATATCAGCCTATCGAAAAATAGCGAAAATATTTATGACCTCCCATTAATATCTCCCCGTTATTCATAAATTGAACATCATCTGAAACTTTTTGTTTTCTATGCAATCATTGTGCGTTTAATTTAATAAAATGCAGTAAATTCGGAATGAATTATGTTTATGCTATTACTTGAGGTATTCAGGATCAAAAGCGGATTACTCAAAAATTGTCTTCTTCACATTTTCTGTTAGTTTAGTCAAGCTATTTTGTCTAACACGACAATTTTTCACCCTATTTCTTGTGTCTTTTGAGTGAAATAGAAACAGAGGTTGTTAGTCCTGAAGGATCGTTAAATATGAGTCATTAGGGAAAATATGGTTGTGGAAAAAATTGATAAAGCCATCTAAACTTGGTAAATTAACTCCACCAGAAAATAATGAAACGTTGTGTTAGTATTTTCAGTTTTATCTCTCGCACACAAGAAAGTCCTTCGTATATTACAGAATCATGTTCAATGCGTCAACGATATTAAGCCGAATTTTATTCAGTTATAAAGAAAATCACTACTAATCTAGGAGTAATATTTTCACTTAGAACCTTTTTTTAAAAAAAAAAAAATAGTAAATTAAATTATATAATAACGAAAATTAAATAAAATTTAATTTAAATACGTAATATAATATAATTTATACTACAATATAAAAGCAAACTATAATAATTAATCGCTTTTTGTCTATTTATGTAGGTAATATAATCAGTTAATCTGAATATCGTCGAGGTATTCCTCTTAATCCTAAGAAATGTTGAGGGAAGAATGTTATATTAACTCCTGTAAATATTACTATAAACTGGATTTTTAATCATTTAGGATTTATTGTTAATCCTGTAAATAAAGGGAATCATTGGATAAATCTTCCTAAAATTGCGAATACGGCTCCTATAGATAACACATAATAAAAATGTGCGACTACATAATATGTATCATGTAAAATAATATCAATGGATGTATTTGCTAAAATTACTCCTGTTAACCCTCCAATGGTGAATAAAAATACGAACCCCAAAGCTCATAATATAGATGGTGAATAATTTATTTTAATTCCATATAATGTAGCTAAGAAAATAATGGTTAGTGTGTTTATTAAAGACGGCTGATAATGCTACATCATGGTTAATAATTGTATTGCTATTGCCGAACGCCTCAAATATTTTAGATTAATAATAACGCATCTCTTAATAATAATCATGATTCCATCCTATTCTCATTTAAAATTCCTTCTTATCCAGCATACAATTCAGACCCCAAGGCGCTTGCTAAGTAGAACATTTTGAGAGGCTTAATCATGGAACAAAGTTATTGCATATTATATTTCACTTTTTCCAAATATTACTGACTAATCAGTGTTCTTTTACTCTTATTTCCTAACGGTAAATAATAATAACATTCATATTATCAAAACATCAGGTCGTATATTTTTTAACTAAATTAGGAGAAGTCAATTTCCTAATGCAGACAATAAACAAATAATTAATTAATATAATTTCAAAAGTTTTTCTGCCGACCACGAAATAATAGCACCAGAAGTAGAACCTACTTCATAAAAAATGGCCTAGTCTAGAGACTGTAGCCTCCATACTTGGAATCACACAAGACGCTGATTTAACGCACGACCTACAAATGCAACCACGAAGTTGGAAGAAAAGAGGTTGTAAACAATTTAATGCTAGCGAAGTCCAATTCACAACATTAGAGACATCTAGGCCGTACTAAAGTCACTAATTAGAAATGCTATATCATGTAAGGTATGCTCCATTCCCACACTATGATAGGGCTGCATTGAGAATCTCAACAACGAATTACATCTCGGGAATGAAACGGTCAATCTAATGAAGTACTGTTCCCAACTCTCCGGGCTTAATGCGGCCATTAAGGTAAAGCATTCTTCGTTAGAGAATAGAAATGGAGTAATTTGTGTTCACGATTATAAGAGGCCATTTACTGCGAAAATAGTTGCACTTCAATTGGGACGTGCTACTTCTGTAACTACAAACAGCGCGGTACTAATGTTTATATTACGCGAAACCATTTTGATTATAATCTGTTAAATAAATTATCTTAGATATTTCATAACGAATATCTCCATAAAGCTGTGTTTAACATTTATATTTGAGTGGATTTATATTGTCAAAACGAATATAAATTGTCAATTATACCTAAAGAGATTATATCGATACTAAAATCAATCCTGGCCTGACAAAACTGAATTAGCCAACATTGATTATGATTCTGTAATATACAAAGGACTGCCTTGCGAGAGACAAAACAGAAAAGACTAACATAAGGTTCGATTATTTTCTGGAGCAGTTAATATGCCAAATTGAGATGGCTATATCTTTTTTCTACACAACAACATTTTCCAAATGCTTCAAATTGAACGATCCTTCATGACTAAAAAAATTCTATCTATCGTAAATTCATCTACTGCTTATCTATATATCTTAAGACACCAGAACTCAGCCCGAAATCTGAGCCGCATCATTCAACACACACACGCCTATCTATATATCACGACCATTCAATGGAACGTATTTGATCATGGTTTATAATGTAGTTACCAATCGGTCAATGACTTAAAGTAAATTGATCATAAAATGAAAATAAAATAACCAGGAAGTTTCATCAATGGTTTATTGATGTCAGCCATGTAAACTTCCTTGTCCTCCTCGCTCGTTATATGTCGAATAGTCTTCTGATGGAGAAAGTAGATAGCAAAGAAGAGATTGTATGACTAGACTACAGTATGTAAAGAGAGTAATCACTAAGTTATAATGTTAGTTCATATCAGAATCTACTGTTTCCTAACTATATTCAATAAATTAACTTGTACTTTAATGCAGAACGCTTAATTATAAACAACAATTCACTCCTTCAAAATAATAATGCCATAAGTATAAAAACAAACACTAATTTTTCAATGGAGGTATTTGAAAGTGCCTTGTGAGTTAAAAAATAAAAATTTAGGTACTAGTAAGGCAAAGCATTCATATTCATGGTAACGATCAATATTCATAACGATGGTATTGACACATGTTATTAACCATTACACAACTTTTAAAATCTTGAAACTTTTTTCTTTTAACTTATGTCATTATTATCATGAAGCTTCAAATTCAAACATGATACAACTCAAAATATGACTTGATAAAAAAAAAACCCATGTTGAAAATGGAATATCAGATAAATGGAATATGTTGTTCCTGAATTAATAAGCTTCAACCATTAAATATGCTACTGAAGGCTCAAGTTATCTTGTTATTCTTTTGATGGAGCGAATTGATTCAACTTTTCACGAATAATATGTGCATACATTTTAAATCTATGAATCTGTGCACTCCAATAATTTGCTATTAATACACGTAGTACAATTCTACTATTGAATTTAGACGAATTCAACAATTAAAAATATCAAAACTGTGAACTCGGTAAGCTTTTAATCAGCACCCTCCAATTCGATGTGGAATACGATTACAAGTAACCAATGCAATCGACTTCAAAGCTAGAATGAACAAAAAAGAGTAAATGATGATGTTTAGAGGAAGAACACCATCATCCATATAGTCCACTAATTGGTAGCACACGGACAACTGCCAGAACACCTGAACCATCGACAACATTCATCCAGCTCTTCGTGAGGACATGCATTATCGCCTAAGAAGGCTATCAGCGGGAGCCAGCGTAACTGACCTAGGTATCTGATGCAGTGCCTTCGTGGCTACCCTATCTTCTCCTGCGTCAAATTTATGGCCTCTTTCTTCTGCCGGCAATCTGTTCTTTGGCGGGAATGGCGTGCTGTCTCTTTAGGATGGTTTTATGTTGTCTCGTGTTTAGCCGTGGCCAATGGTCGTGTTACGCCTTTCCTCCACTATATGCGTGCATATTATATTTTAAATACATATTAACCCGTAACCATTGTAAGTTAACTCATTTTCATTGTAAGATCCCACAAATGTTTTAAAGTTTGTATATATTTTAAAATAAAATAAAACAAAATATAAAAAAAAATAGTTTTAAATATTCCACACATTATATGAACTTAAGTAAATTTTCTTTTTTCCTGTATGATAAGAATAATGAGTGATATTTTTTTTTTTACATAAGTCATACATTGAATTTATTAAAAACAAAAATAAAAATCGAAAACAAAATAAGTCAAATGTGAAATGAGGATATTTAGGATGGAGTAGATTACTCTAATGTTAATGTTATCTAATGTTGATGATTGGAAAAACAGACTCCACCCGCGGAATCAGAAATTTTATATACCGAAGTAGAAGAAGAACATTTTCTCAGATTAAGCCCTGAAGAAGCTTGCAGTATAGCCAGCGAAACGTCGACAAAGAATTTGACTACACAGTCGGAACCGGAAGAAACACCTGCTGAATGGTGTTTAATCTTACTAATATTATAAATGTGAAAGTTTGTATGTTTGTCTCTCACGCAAAAACTACGGAACGGATTTGGATGAAACTTTACAGTAATATAGATTTTACATTAGAATAGCACATAGGTTACAACAAGCGCGGATTTAGGGGGGGCACGTGGAGAATCCATTATAGGACATAATTAAAGGCAAATCACATGATAATTGTTGTTAAAATAACTGAAAGAACATGAGTGAAACTATTTGTTTTGATATCCTACTAATATTACTAATATTATAAATGTGAAAGTTTGTATGTTTGTCTCTCTTTCACGCAAAAACTACTGCGCGGATTTGGATGAAAATTATTTAGTAAAATAGGTTATACATCATAGGCTACAGCAAGGGCAGATTTATGTGGGGCACGAGAGCATGTGCTCCCGTTATAGTACATAATTAAGGGCAAATCAGGAACCTAGCATCTTGAAATTTGTAGATAGGTTCTTTGTATAGTTTAAGAAAGAAATTTGGATAATTCCACCCCAAGGGTTTCCCCTTTAATATAATAGGGATTTAAAGGTTGTATAGAATCCGTCAGTTATGAAGTGAGGCATCTGAAATTTTGGATGTATGAGTAACTTATATTTTAAAAAAATAAATAAATTATAATTTTTTTCTTCTTAGCCCCTTTAAGTTTGAAGATTTCTAATCTGGATTAGGATTAGTTTGGAGAGGAATCTCTTTTACTGTACTGCGCACATTTTAAGAGGAGGATGAGAAAATCGAAGGCTCTAATTTCTTTCTTTATTTATTAACTTTAGAGTTTTCCGGTGATGGGGCACACCATGTCCTTTTCCTTTTATTTGAAATTATTTATTTTAAATGATCTTTCACGAAACTTTATGTGGCAGACCATAAGCTAGTAAAAAAATATTTTATTGTCCGATATAGTGAAATATATCTTATGATATATTTGATGTTACATAAGTACAAGGAAACGGGATTTCACTGACAAAGGCATAAGAGAAAACGTGTTAAGATTTAGGGCTTATAACAGCTTTAAAAGAGAAGATAAAGGCGGGAAAGTAGATATTTTTTAATTACAATTGCTTACTTGGGGTCTTTTACCGAGAAAGTTAAATGTTAATTAAAATGTACAAAAATATACTTCTATTTATTATCTTTTCGTCCTCATGTTTATTTCTGTATAACTCAGCCACTTTTATACTTATAAAATCGTTATAATGAATCTTTATAATTTATGAGCATCACAATTTTAATAATTTATCTCCTTCCTCAAACTGGAATTTTATATCTTCATTTCTATACGTTTCTTCTATATTTATATCACATTTTGTATTAACATAACTTCATTCTAATTATATACATTGAATTAACATCCCATATTTATAATTTCAAATTTTGCATCTCTACCTGTCATTCAACGAGATTCCTATTCATTAATTTCCAAAAATTTCTTCTGTATTTATTCTTTGGCATCATATTTTATATTCGTTCCCATAGAACCAAAACTTATGAGCGTTCCTTTCTCGCCCATTCTATCTATCTTTGGAACTCACTCCCACCCGATATCCGTCATGCGTCTTCTTTGACCTCATTTAAATCCAAACTTTCCCAACATTTTCTAAATTCCCAATCAGATGCTTTATAATCAATAAATAATTTATAGATATATTCAGCTTGATCGATTGATGAACTACTGTAAATATTTCTCACTCATAATGATATAATTTTTTTAATTATTAGATGCTATCATTTATTCACTTATTTTTCCATAAGCCTATTTCTTTTCATTGTAAATTTGTCTGTTTTTTAATTTTAATTTTGTATTACATTTTCTGATTCTCTACCAAAGCATACCTGTTTAGTTAATCACATTCAAGATATTATGTAAATATTGTTTTATTCTGATGTAGGCCTTTGGCCAGATAAATATTTATTTAATTTTGTTCATCTCTGCTATTATAAAGAGACCTGGTCCCAAAATAAAATTATTTTTCTATTCTATTCTATTCTATTTTGTATCAATTTTCATACATTTTACTTATGTAACCACTCTAGGAGTCGATTATCATACAGTTTATATTTTATCTGTAATTAAACTAGGTTTTCCATATTTTTATATCTCACCTTTTTATATTTATACTTTTTCATTTTGTATCTTTCTGTTTACCTTCTCATTTCCTTTCTCTTGTATTTTGTTTACATTATTACTTTTCTGAACATTTATTCTGTTAAATTTTTTTTATTCATATATCGTTAATAATATATCCATCACTATTTTTTACTTTTCTATTACTCTATATGTGATTATATCCTTGGTACTGTAATGATTTTTATAGTTATTTTTGTTTTGTTTTTTCTCTCATATCTCTGAAGATGGCCTAAAAAGTATGTCGAAACGTCTGCACAAATAAAAAATAAGTCTTCAATTAATTGGTGTTAATTTATGACTGCACCCCCCTACTATTCCCAACGTCCATTAGATCTTCCAGTCAACTATTTTCCTCTCTAACGTTATAATATCATAAATCATTATATACTTTCACTATTTTCATTACAATATTATTTTAACATTACAATCTACTGCCATCACTGAGTCCACACATATGAAATTTACAATTATGAAATATATTTCTTTTCTATTGCACGATAAAAATAATTTTTAATATATAATTTACATTATAACTTGAAACATTACAAATATAACATGACATATTTCCATGATTATATATTTCAGGTACTGTATTGAACTAACTGCATGAAATAATCCAATGAATGATCAAAGCCCACAAACGTCTTTCTACTGGATAAGGTTAAAACCCATATCTGAAATTACCATCCCACTTCTATTTTATATTGAGTCCTGAGATACAAACTGATTGGTTCATAACTGATTAATTATTTATGAAACCCAACAACATTTTTTGTTCATTTCAACAATCACCCTCAAAATAATTAATTATCTTATTACTCCAATAAGATAAACACATTTATTCTTTACGATGTTTATTGATTTGATATCTTTCATTACGTAAAATCCTAAGATCACTCCGAATTCATCTGATGAAGATAGGTATGTAAAAACATATACCAGGTCTGCAAGTTTAAAATGTCGTTTTAATTCCAATAGAATGCGCTCTTAGCCTATTGAAGGATTTGCTTATCTCTAAACGCTATTTTGTTTGTTAGTCATTTGTTTACAAAAGTCAGTTGTTTTTAAGTCGTTTACGTGGACGTATCATACCTTTCTTTGGTGTTAAAAATGTCTAATTTTAAGCCAAATAAAGAGCATTTGCGGCATGTCATGATTTTCTTATTCAATCAAAAGAAAAAGGCATCTGAATGTCATCGAATTCTTGTTGAGACTTATGGCGATCTTGCTCCAACCGTCAAGACATGTGAACGTTGGTTTCAAAGTTTCAAACGTGGTGATTTTGATGTTACTGATAAAAAACGAGAAAATCGACCAACAAAGTTTGAGGACGTCGAATTGCAATCTTTATTAGACGAAGACAACACCCAAACCCAACAAATGATGGTAGAACAGTTGAATGTCACTAGACAAGCCATTTCCGATCGCCTGAGAGCTATGGGAAAAATTCAAAAGGTTGGAAAATGGGTTCCACATGAATTGGACGAACGACAGATGAAAAAACGAAAAATTGTGTGCGAAATGCTGCTTTTACGCCACGGAAGAAAGGGTTTTTTGCATCGAGTTGTAACTGGCGATGAAAAATGGATTTATTTTCAGAATCCCAAACGAATAAAATCATGGGTAACGCCAGGACAACCATCCACATCGAGTGCAAGACCGGATCGTTTTGGGAAGAAGACAATGCTGTGTGTGTGGTGGGATCAGAAGGGAGTAGTCTACTACGAGCTTCTCAAACCCGGCGAAACAGTCAATACCGACGGCTACCGACAACAAATGATCAATTTGAGTCACGCATTGATCGAAAAACGCCCAGAATGGGCTCACAGGCACGCCACAGTCATTCTTCAGCATGATAACGCTCCTGCACATTCAGCCAGATTGACTAAGGAAACGATTTCTTCGCTTGGTTGGGAACTCCTACCCCACCCGCCGTATTCACCTGACCTGGCCCCTTCTGATTATCACCTATTCTCATCGATGGGACACTCATTGGCTGAGCAACACTTTTTTTTTTAAATTAAATTATATTTTAAGAAATAAACGACTTTTTAAACTTGCAGAACTGGTATAATCTTACTAATATTATAAATGTGAAAGTTTGTATGTTTGTCTCTCTTTCACGCAAAAACTACTGAATGGATTTGGATGAAACATTACAGTAATATAGGTTATACATCAGAATAACACATAGGCTATAGCAAGCGCGGATTTAGGGGGGAGGGGGCACGTGCCCCCCCCCCCCGCCGACAGTTTTTTAGGTACTGTGGGGAATCCATTATAGTACATAAATAAAGGAAAATCACATGAATAATTGTGGTTAAAAGAATTAACAGAAAGGACATGAGTGAAACTATTTGTTTTGATATCCTACGAATATTATAAATGCGAATGTTTGTTACTCATTCACGCAAAAACTACTGAACGGATTTGGATGAAACTTATTGAATAAAATAGGTTATACATCATAGGCTACATCAAAGGCAGATTTATGTGGGATCACATGGGCATGCCCCCCCCCCCGTTATAGTACATAATTAAAGACAAATCAGGAACTTAGCCTCTTGAAATTTGTAGATAGGTTCTTTGTATAGTTTGAGAAAGAAATTTGGACAATTCCACCCCAAGGGTTTCCCTTTTAATATAATGGGGGTTCAAAGGTTGTAGAGAATCCGTCAGTTTTGAAGTTAGACATCTGAAATTATGGATGTACGAGTAACTTATATTTTTAAAAAATAATTAAATTATTTATTTAAAATGATCTTTCACGAAACTTTATGTGGCAGGCCGAATTCCACGCGAGCAAAGCCGCGGGCATAAGCTAGTATTATATAACGCTATATTTAAGAGTTAAGGTTGAGAAAACTATATTATTTTAGTTTTTAAAACATATATGTAAAAATCACAATTTTTTTTTTTTTTTGCAAGTCTCTCTAACTTTTATCATGTTTAATAGACTTTATTTCATTCTGTTTAGCACAGTTTCCATTTTAAATTTTATATATTTTAATTAATTACAAACAGGAATAATTAAATGCTATGAAGCGTCAAAATTTCTGAAATTTACGACACGTCAGCTTCAGATCTTAGATATGTAATAAAGTGATCCGGTTTTTATCTTCGTAAAAAAAACTGAAGAAGCACTTCGTCATCTTCAGATCAATAATATGCAGGAAACTTGCGGGTTCCGCTTTCGTTCGATTTACTCACTTTGCTGGACCCCAAAGCCGGCTGTTCCCAGCAGTTTTATTTTTAAAATACCATTATCACTATCAAGTTTTAAAATCATCATTATCAAAAGCAATGAACCCAAAGGTATTTCACAAATAAAAATAGAATAATATTTTACAAAGACAATTTAATATTGATTCATTAATAAACTATAACCAGTCCGTTACATACTTTTTTCACATTATTATTTCAACACTCGAAAAAATATCTTTACAAATCAGAACACTTAATTGGAAATACCCAAAACGTTTGTTTTTTTTTATTTGTATATTTCATGATAAATGCACATAATTTCATATTTTGAAGATTAGAATAATTATGTTTTGAAACAATAAGAAGAATAATAATGAACCGTAAATTCCGAATATCATTTGGTAGGTTTATTTTAAATTTTTGTATCAATTCAACCATAAATTCATAGATTTATTGTTTTTAAACAAAAATAAAAGACAAATTATCCAAAAACGCGACCTTCAATTGCTTCTTGGGTTTCATTTTACATTTTTCAACATTCTTTTTCCCATTCGTGTTTGTTATAAAAACAACTTAAGATTCAATTTCAGTTTTTATATTAATTTATTTACAAATGGTAATATATAATATTGTTTTATTTTAATTATTCTTTTATCTTACATTTTCATCAGCGCAATTTCACATGAAGCAAATTTTAGTTGTGTTTGTTATTATTAATTTAAATGCAAAAATAAATACACCGTGTTTTCAAAATAGAAAACTTCGTTTTACTTTTTAAATTCCAAACAAAAGAAAATACAAAAAACTTTTCACTGAAATACATTTTAAAAAATGGATGTAATATAAACAGTGTGTGAACTGTTCTGATGGTAACTTATGGAATGAGATTATTATTTTTGATGTGAGAAAAACAAAATGAACAACGTCATAAATAACTTTAGCACTGAAAAATCCCCGAAAAATTTACCCAACTTAAGGCCAAATCGAGCTAATGCCAACAATAAGTTTCGGAAATAATTTAAGGTTTTATAGGAAAAAAATTATCAAGGCTTTCTCATAATTTCTCGCATCCTTTTCATCATTGATGCCACTGATATAAAGTTAAATGATAGAGTTACTGAGATTTATGTTTTTTAATTTATTAATAAAACTTACATCAGAGATGAATAACCAAACTGACCTTGTAAAAGAAACCCGAATACAGATCAGACCACCTACGATCGATATAGACAAAACGGATTGGGTTGATATACCGTTTCAGTATTAGCAACGTCGTTGCAGTGACAGCTGTGGTCGAGAACCGTTTACGATTGCTTTCCTTTTAGGGGTTCGGATCTTCAATTGACATATCCATTCAACAAAACATTTGGTGACATACTTCATTCGCCTTAAAGGAAATATAAATCTGATATTACCACGAATATAAATCTGCATAAGGAATACATATGGCAGATAGATAAATCTAAAATGACTTAAAAGCTAGAGTCTTCATCTCTACAAGTTTCCTTATCTAGTTTGTTTTTTTATTAAATTTAGTATTACCTATCTGTAACAGTAACCATTGTTGATTATAAAAATATCAAATAATAAAGGAAAAACTATTATCCAGTCATAAAAATATTTTTTTTTAAATTTAATTATCAATAAAACGTTTCGACACTAGTTGTCATTTTCAATTATTTTGATAAAAATAATCAATCATCATCGTATATAACTTAAAAAAGTTATAAGTCATAAAATCTGTAAAGTACAAAATAAAAATAAAATAAATACCTAATTATAAAAAATATGTCCAAAATAATTAGCAGAAAAAAGTATAGATACCTCATTAAATGCCATTATTAATATTTAAAATGAATTTTCTTGGGGATCAACTGTCCTCCATGGTCAACTGTTATTAACTGATTCAAACTTTGATCTGTGTAATAATTTATGTGATTTATATGTTAATGTTTTTAAAGTATCTATTATAACATTACAAAAAACAACCATACAATAAAATATAAAAATTACAATAGGTTAATAAGAATCAATTCTTAATCCGAATGTATAAATCTGATAGCTTAAGACTTGTATGTTTACATACCACCTAAAACAAAAACCTAAATGATCATTAATCTCTAAAATCAACTATCTGAAAATATATATCTATAATGAAACCAAAGAAAGCAACCAAGACAGCTCGTCAAAGCAAAAAACAAAGCATAATCAGTAATTGTAAATAACAGAAACAAATAGTCCATAATTATTAGTTACGCTAACATTTAGTTCTCATAACAGGAAACAGGGTTCAGTACATAGTTTTAGACTGTACTGTTTCTAAGACAATAGCCGTGAGAGGTGTTTTGTCCAAGATCACGCGCAACCACCGGGTTTTTCCCCAATTTAGGATACCCACATTTTAGATACGAATGAGCCACAAAAGGGTGTGCAGATCTCAAAGGGCCCATCAGTGGCTATTAACTGATTAGGTGGTCTATCTACCACAGAAAGACTTGATGGGGCTTCCACCACAGCATTCTAGCGTTCTGCATGCTGGGCTTTTGATAAATCCCGAACTTGGCCAGAAATTTGAAAAATCATATTCAATATCGTTCTATTAACCATCAATGAAAATGCAATGCATAAGAAAAATATTGTTAAAAATGGTAAGGTAATTAAAATAGACAACATATTCAAATGAAAATAGTCGTGTAAGGTTGCTAAGTGTTACCCAATTGCATGAAATAATTTATATATCTTTCATGTTCAGAATCTTTATATATCTTTTAAAACTAGAAGCTGCTGAGATGAATAGCATGACGAATTAAAAAGGAACTCTGAGTTGAAGAAAAGTGCGACCTCATGAGGACCGCGCCGCGGCTAACGGAATCGCGATGAAAGTGGAAGTTACCACTCCGTTGTCAGGTCCCACATGTTATGTCCAGTCTCAGATCTTTATTGTTAGCAAACAATGCAGGCTCATATTCTTATTCACAGGTCAAGAATACTTTAATGGAAAGAACATTGTAAACATCTAATGGCCACCAACTTCACATTGAAATTCTGAAATATTAAACGGGCATTTTATATGAAACGAATCAGTAAGTTAATTTAATAATGAAAGGAAAAAGAGAAACTTTTATCAAGAAAATGTTTGAAATCTTCCTCTTGTCGATTACAAAGAAGAAAACGCCACTTAGGAAATACACCATACATAAGTTTGATCCATAACTCAGTTTGACACTTTCTCTATTGCAATCCAATTTCCGTGAAGGGCTTATAACTGCTAAGCCGAATTATCCCTCCCTCCGACTTCTTGACAGCGGCTGCTGATCCAAGATGATAAGGGCGGAGTTTTCGGGGTGAACTTTACACCCTCGAGGATCAACCGGAGCTAGATAAGGGATTCGAAGGGCGGTGGAAACAGAAACAGGGCTATCGCAATATCTGCTCGGAGATTGTTAGTGGGGATTCCGACACTATGCGACCCTTCTAAGGACTGTCCTGAGGTTCGGAACGTGAAGGCATCGCAGTGCTTGGAAATTTATCGTGATAACATCTCGCTTGTCTGGTCCTTATTTGTAGGATATAATCACAGGATCTGATGGAAAATGCGGCCCTTTGATGGGGGTTGTGCACAGAACAGCAGACTTTTTATTCGAGTAACAACTAAAATAATGTGAGATTCTGAAGATAAAGTTCAATTATTCCCCACAGGGAACTTGAACGGAATGAGGAACTGACTTAAAATTGAAAAAGTATATAAGAAATTGATTACTGCTTGTGCGAGATGGAACGATGAATTTTTTAGGGATCGAGAAACCTATTCTAATGACATGTGCTATTTTTTTTTGTTGTTTAGGGCAATCAGGGAATACTAAGCAACGAGAGAAAAGCGGCTATTTGTGACATGTCTCAATATTGCTCATGATCCAACACAATTTGTGACCCATCTGGACCTATCCCAAGGAGGTCATTATCCGAGAGACAATCCAAAATGTAACCAAGCTATCAAACAATACAATCAGCAAAATAGGTACACCATTAAAATATCACTATAGGTTTGAAATTGTGATGCAAAAATTAACTGAGTGATAACCTAAAATGATCGCAGTAATGCCTGAATAAACCGGCGAAAATCTGAAAACACTAGATTATGTTGGAAGGAAAAGGAAAACAAAGAAATTTTTTAAGGATTTTTATGTATCTAAAACCGTTGGGATTCATTCAGAGAGAAAACAATTCATAAAAATAAAAATTAGTCTGTTTAGACAAATATAAAAATACATTAAATGCATATAATGCAGCTTTCAGTAAAATAATTTAATATTATTGTAATAAAACTACATATTTACGTTGTTTTTGCAACAATTGTTTAATAAAACTTTTTTTTTAAATTTAAGCATTGCAAATTACTTGGAGGAAAATTAAATAAAAAAATAATAAACCCAGTCGATATCGATTAACAAATTGACAATTTAAATCGATGTCTTGTATTATCTGTAGTACCATAGAGTCAACAGCTATAACTGTAGTTAGTTTCTTTAATTGATAATTGGAAGTTTTGCACCCTTGAAGAAATATGGGTTATAATCATTTAATTTGCATCCTTGTTCCAGGACACCGAAATGGTGAGTAAAACTCTAGTGAACAGTGCAGAATTATTAGCGCTTAGAATATTCGTAAAATTCTTATTCTATTATAGCAACTAATGAACCTTGTACTCATTGACCAATTACATACACTAATTGAATTATGTCTTTAAAATTTATCCGTTGAAATGTGGATCAATCGAATCATAAATCAGCTGCGGATGAAAACGCAGAAAATGGCCTCCGTTGAGCATTAATCAGACTAATGAAGAGGCTAGGTGATCCCAAAAGGAGCTGATGAACTAATGGTTAGTTCATTAGGAGCCACCCCCGGCGCGGAGCGATAACATTTACCCTCCCCTCTCTAGTGTTGTTCAATTAAATTAGGAGTTTTCCCCACCTCAAAGAGAGAATCGATCCCGAACAAGAGCCTCCGGTTAGTAAATGGCCCAAGGAGAGGCTGAGCGATGTCGCTGAGTGTGCCGAATCCACTCCTCCTCGCAATTAGTGATTCGAACCCAGACGATATTAATCACACCGTCCTCACAGCTAGCCGATTGAGTAATGCAGTTTGGAAGTAGTTCTTCTACTAAGCGGCTTAGGATTTCTTAAGGGATTACTCCTTTAAAGGGGGAATTCCTCCAGTTGGCGGAGAGAATTTTTCATCCTGACGGGACTGTTTCTTGGAAAGTCTCCTTATCCGCCTCCCCTTCGAGTATGTAACTCAAATCAGTTTTCTCCTTCTACCGAATGCGATACGTAATGTGTTAACGGCGCCCATAAATATACATTACTTCTTTCTTTGTTTCACGTTTCCTGCAACAACTGCGATTGAATCATGCCTGGAATTCCATGCATAAAATAAATATTTCTAAAAGTTTGTACCTAGAAATAGATTGTAGCATAGTTATTTTGTAAGTCACATTTTTCATAATTATTTTAATAACAATAAATAGCTATATGAATTCAACTTTCCTAAGTAATTTAATTAATCATAAATATCATAATCAAATCAATAAAATTGAGCATGAAACACTCAAAAAGAGACATAAATCATATAAAGGATGCAATAGGGATAATCCCCCAAAAATATTCTTTATAATACTGGGAAAAACCAACCAGACAACGTTTCACGAATTCAGACATTAAAAGGAAAATTTTAAAGAAAGGCACAAACAAAATCAAACTAAGTTAATCATTTGTGGAGTGTCTACGAGGAACATTTCTATGGTTTATAAAGTTTTACAATATTTATTCCTTTTTATATTCACTCAGATAAATACTCAATGTTCCTCAAAATTAAAAAAAACTACTGCATGAAGGCGTTAGAGTTTTCAATTGCCAATTAAAAAAAAAATCACTGAATTGAAATGTCACGGCTTTAAAATGCTCAAAAGCTATAGAGTTCTAAAATGCAAGAACCCCGTGCTAGAAAAAGCACCACGAAGAAATAGATGCAATTTCTATTTTCAATGTTGCAATTTATAGGAAAGTTTGGAAGTGTTCTCATAAAGAATAAATAAGATTAAATACAACGTAAATAGACTTTGCACCACTAGCTTAAAGCCACAAACCTACGAATTTCATATATTCAAATAAGTAGAAAACCGCGTTATGAAACTGCAAATCATTTAACCACAAAAGAGTTTCACGAGATAGGGTAGCAATATTTTAAAATGTACCTCATTTTAATATACCATTACTTACTATGTATTATATTATCCATACACAGTATGCAGTCTACGGTCCTTTTCGCTTAGTAATTGGCCAATAGAAATCTTTTAATGGGCAACTTAATTTGAAATATCTGTATAGGCTACAGTTATAATTAAAGCTTTAATAGGCACACCTCGTTGCAGTATCAATCGAATCCTTGGTAAAATGTTGTTCGCTACTAATACGAGCATGAATCATCCCGACATGGCCAAACTGTGAGTCACTGGCTCAAAGCAGTAAGTACCTTTCAGTAACAAAATGGTCTTCCGACTGTGAACGCACAGACAAATAGCAAGTAAATAATGGCATAGGTCCTTCGTAGAACCCAGAAGCATTAACAAAACCAAACAGAAGCCTGGGAACGTTCCTTCTTTTTTTTCCTCCATAAAGAACTCTTTTGAAGAGAAACTCGGGAATAATGAGACACGGGGTAGACCCGGGCACGCTCCTGAGGATTGTGCGGAGTTGCCAGGAAGCGGAGGGCTGCTAAGAGGATTAGCGCCGCCCCCCGGGGATGGGCAACTTATTGGATCTCTTCGTCGAGTGATCGAATTGGAATGGCGATTGGTAAATATGGATGGTCAAAGGAGTTTAGGATATGACCAGCATGCTTCGATTAAGCTTATTATATATTATTCAATATATCTGTTCATGGTGATTCGAGAATACACATCCAAAGATTCATATTAAATAATATTAAACTTGGAAGGAAGAACGGAACGACAAAATTTAAGGAGTAAAAATAAATAACAAATAAAAGTCATATTTTAATAGGAAACAAAACAAAAAAGTAGAAATTACAAATTAAAAATTAATTACTCATGTAACAATAGTACTAAACCGCCTATCTATAATAGCGTAATGTTGTCTTATTAATCTCCTCCATATATTAATATTAGTTTTTTAACCATCCTGTAAAATTTAATTTCGTGGACTAATCCGGTTCTGTTCGCCAGCTTCTCAGTTTTTATCACTTTAAAGTCATCGATTTATTCTAGCATAGCTAATCAACCATCGAATTGTCCTTGAAACCTTTACAGTGGAACATGACAACTCAAGTTTAACTAACTCATCATTCACTTTAACAAAGTAAATATGATGCGATAGCTCATGGCGTTCATTTGAATGTATTAGAAACAATTTGTTTTTTATTTTAAAACGCATATACACTTAAATGTTCATCAGAATGAAAAAAACATCCTATTCCACTACAACCCAGGATGGGCCTTTGGTTCAGCACATGGTAGGGACTGTACTGTTTCTTGGACAACTATTGTGCAATGAGGTGATTTTTCCGAGATAACGCTCAACCGCCAGGTTTTCCACCCAATTAAGGGTACCCACTTTATATAAGCTGGGTACATAATATTTAATATGCTACTGTAGATGGAGTTAAGGAAAGTTTTGTTTGCTATCCCACGACTCATTTATCGCAGCCGTTCTTGTTTAATTAAATTCATCTACTTTTTATTTTTATCTTTTGTATTTAATGTCAGTTTTTTATCTAATATGTTTCATGTTGTATGTTTGCATTTTGTGATGAACGGTCTAATTTGGCTCATGTAGTAAAATTTGGTTGAGCTGAATGATTTTTCCTCCACAGTTAGCATTTGAATAATTCTTTTTATATATTTCATTATTGATTCCTTATTAAAACATACCGCAGTTAGTTCTTTTGAACGACCATCCCCGAATTTCATTTAATTTAGTATATGTACATTCGTCAAAGTTTATAACGAACAGGGAGTAATTACTTCTGCATAAGGTATTCTTTACACTTAAATAAAATTTATTATAAATAAGAAATCACCGAACATTGTACAAAAACGAGTAAGAAAATCACAATTAATTAGGGATGATTTATCACCTTCTATTTTTATAATGGGTTCATGTTGATCAATTTTCTGTGCCCTTTAAGATGCCCAATTAAGACGACTGGTCTGGGAAGCTGTTTGATTATTTCTTCTAAGCCATTAGCAGTGATGTCTTGATTGGCCGGTATATCAATATTGCGAACCTAAATGTTTTCAGGTTTGTATATTTTTTAGGGTTACGTTATTTATTGGCTCTGAAAGTGCATCTATTTTTAACATTATCAATATAACACAATAATTACATTAATATATAATAATGCTACACAATAATCAGTGGTTAGTGATACAGCTACGACCCAACACGTGTCCTTCGCCCCTCCCCTCGACAGCCCCGAAGAAGACCTGCTATGTTGGTCGAAACGTTTGCTCTTCAATAAACAGTTCTCGTTACACCTCTAATGTCATTTTTGAACGATGAACATTAGTAAAAGTAATACTGAGAGAAACTGGCCTCAGATATTTGACTTCTATATTTTAACCGAAAGAGTAATTTTATGATAATTAAAAAGAAATAAGAATCTTCGTTTTATTCTTATCGTCGTCCAGGCTTCGTCTATTTTAAGGTATTTAAATATTTAAATTTTAACAAATATTAATACACGTTTATAGATATTCCAGTTTCGAAACTTCAGATATGTATGTACGTAAGATATCAAACAGGTATTTTTTTTTTAATTCTAAAAATAATAACTAGAAATTAAAAAAAAACTAAACAGTTCAGAATCAAAATATAAGAGAGAAAAAATTAATTTAAATCTCTATATTCCAAATATTAAAAATACTCCCTCCAATTCCACTTCTGTCCAAAATCCTTTATGAACAGAAAAACTTTTAGTCAACTTTTGATTTTTGAAGAAATTGGCTATTAATTTATTATTATTATTAATTTTGTTTTGAACGAATGTTAGTAGATACGTTATGTACCAGAACTCAAAATTTCAAAATCAAAATTTATCCGAAGTTTAGAAGTGCATTGGATTAAATTGAAATAGGACATTTCTCAAGGACCGATGACAATACATGTATATAATAATTTTGTCATTATCCCGACGAGGATATCCCATACAAGCGATTTTTCATAACCAGTAAATTGTGTCTTCGGTTATGTCTTGTATCAAGTACTATGGCGTTCTTGGTTTATTCTTTTACAAAAGTATGTCACTTTTTGACTATATAGTTTATAAAAAATGAAAACTAAAATACAAACTATAATGATTTATCAATTTAAAAAATCTGAAAAAAATTATATGAAGTTATTATTTATTTATTGTATATTTATTTATTTTTCTGTTGACATTGCAATGTTATTATTGTTCCTATAAGGCGGTGAAATAAAATAAGTAATATTTTAAAAAACACATTTATTTTTAATTTTTTCAGAACAAAAAAAACTGATTTTTCTATATGCTAAATGTGGTTCAATGGTAGAGCGCTGAGTTGCCATGCCGAAAATCCTGGTTCAAATTCACTACTGGGAAGGCTTTTATTTAGTCTGTTAGCAGCCGAAGATGGATAATATGGGATCTAGGACCTTCCTGGGGCTCACCCAGCCTCTATAAAGTAGGTACCCATAAAAAAGGTTGAAATCGTGATCTAGGACAAATCATCTCCCTTGCACAGCCGTTGTCCTTGAAAGAGTACAGTCTCGACCATGTACTGACCCCCAGACCCGTTCAAAGGTTGAGTGGTACATGTTATCTTCTAAATAATTTAGATCGATAAGACAGATAGTGGAAATTCGATTTTAATGTTATTACAGCAAGTAATTAGTTTTTATCATGTTGGTCATGAATGGTCAAGAGACATGCTACAAAAATTTTAATGGTAAAAAAAATGTATGATTTATATTTAATGTAGTTTTTATTTTCCTTCTCTGTTTGCATAGCATAAAAGATTTATAACGAGTAAAAATAACAATTTTCCTGAAAATGAAGTGACCGAAAAAACTTTTTGAAATCATAAAATTACTAATAAGCACAACTAGAAACGAAAATGCTAAGCAAGCGATTTACCATTGACTTTTAAGTAATACAGGAAGATTGCTGGTTCGAGGCTTCAATTCCTTGTAAAATGTTTACTAGTCATCGAGGAGAAGAAGGCTAGGCGGACACACCGTTCCCGGAGTGCATTATTAACGATTTCATTCATACTGCCCGGCAAATCTGTTCATAATCTGTAATGCGCACTTTCGCAATGCAGTTTGTAATCCACCCATTTACTTCTCGGCTATCCGCAGGGGGTCAAACGGAGCTGTCTGTGACCCACAACCTCTTGCAGTAATTGCAAATCAGTGGCTTGGGGTTAGTCGACCTCTCAGAGCTCATGGCTACGAGTAAGTATGCACTTTACACGTCCCTTATAGCTTTCTATTTTACTGGTTTTAATAAATACCAATATTTCTATAGTGAAAATGTTAATAAAAGTGACCTCATGCACGAAAAATTTTTTTTATTCACTTAACGTCACTTTGGAGATATGTGGAAGTTAGCGAGTATCCCATTAGGTAACGTAGGATCCCGAACCTGTATCCTACGTCCTTTCCAAAGGACGGCATAACTAAGGATCTAAACTAACTACTTACTAACCCGCAATCTTCAGCATAAAAATTTGTAAACCCTTCTTAGGCCACAGTGATCCCTGAAAAGGCTTGTAAAAATAGCTGTAATTTAAGGTAGACGAACCTAAAATTGTCTTCTGGGGAAAAGACACTATCTTGTTAATAAATGTCATTGGTATAATATATTCATACCTTCGGAAAAAATAAATGCAGAAATACCAGAGCTTTCAAAATCAGATACAGCAATATATTAATTTTCGCCAAAGATAAAAATATAAAAGCGTTTGCTTTCACAAGATATCAGTATAATCCGTGGCAATGGCTGGGTTAATTATTGATTTATAACATAACCATTTACAAATCATAACAGGCAAAGTAAAATAACGTTTTATTTTACTCATACCTCCTAAGGTCTTAAAGCAACTTTAATTTAACCATTATTATTTATTTCCGAATTGTGCAACTTTTAACACTCTCGCTACCGACCATTATAGCTTGTGGAAGAACTGCTGGGAATCAACTAAAGAAAAAGGTTATGAAATAGTACGTTTGAGCGATCGTTTGTATTGAAAGACAAAAAACATTTATTATTTCTCTGAAATCAACCAAAATGTCGATCCTGTAAAGAGTTACCTTTAGAAAAGAAACAGGTTTAATGATACAGCTGAATCTTGCAAGTTTTACAGCATCATAAATCCTCTTTGAATCTTCTCGGTTGATTCTATGTTAGTAGGTTTGCCATTACAGAGCTACGCTTAAACGTGTAACGAGTGATTGTAATAGAAATCTGTTGATGAGGACTCTATTGAATGATGTTACAATACCTAATGCTGTCTAGGACCATGTTCAGAATCCAATTAATACCTCATCCGCTCACTTGTATAACAGGATTTTTAACCTCAAATACGAGGTCACTAAGAGATCATTTGCTGAAGCGCTAGATTAATTGCTTACCATATGTGGCTGTCTAATGGTGGCTATAAAACCTGATGGATCATTTGATAACGGTAAGTTGGTGTTTAAAACTTATCCTGAGCTGGGTGAGTGAGTCAGTTTTCTTATCGCCAAATTTCAAAATCATTTTCTCGCCATGACCATATTGGTACATCATTAATGTGCCTGATAGAGACAATATCGTGGAACCAATTGGCAGGATAGATCATAAGCATTACTTCTTGTTTGGCAGATTCCAGGATATGGTACATCGATCAAATATTGGCCTTGTTCTATAATGGAACAACGGTCCGAACCTTATAATGCATCTAGGACGACCAACGCTTATTAAATATAAGGATTATGGTCATCATTTGGTTTAATACAAAACAAAAATAGTCTTGTAGCCGTAATTATTTACCTCTTCATAAAATTATAAATTATTTGACGGTTATATTCTTATTATTTAATTAGGGAGAACAGTTACCTTAATGACGGACAACTCGTTGCGAGGAAAATTGTTAATCTCGTATCGTGGCTGGCTGCTAATATAACACACTCCATTCCTTGTATTCAATTAGCTCGGCGGTATAGCATGACTTAGTGGCTACTAAACTGAAATAGCGTCGGTCTGCGGTCCGCGGAGCAGTCAATGTATTCATGTTCTTTGAGCCTCGTATGTTTGCAATGAAGATGGAGCATGGCACTGCACCGTGAACAGAGATTGCAATCCATTATACACCCTCATAATGATATAATTCCTCCTAATTAGAGGAATCAGCAATACTTTACATTTTACAGCTTCAGTTAGCAGCAACTGGAGGAAGAACATTGTTAGAGGTTACGCATCCACAACGATCAGGAAGTATGGCTATAAGCTCGAAAAATAATAAAATAAAGAAGATTACTTAAAATCTTAGTCGCAGAAGTATTTCAAATGAAAGAAAATGTTTCAAAAATTAAACGAATAATAATAAGAAGACCCTGGGCCCGGTATCGTCATAGAAGAAAAGTTCGTGATATCATTTTAGATTCTTTAAGATGAATATTTATTTAACTGGCACTTCTTAAAGTACAAAACTGGTATGCCCAAGATCGTGGGCTCATATCTCCTTTGGAAAAGAAGTAAAATAGAGCTCATGAGGCTCTATTATGTCAGGTACTCGTTAAAGATCCCTGTTCTAATTATTCCTAGAAAGGGAATATTCAGTACTCCTATAGCAGCATCGTCCGATTAGCCACAGCAGCATAAAGTGACATGTAATGAATAAACAAACACCGAAGTTCTACATAATTTTTAAATTCTAGTTGCTAACAACATATCCCAATGATGTGACTGTTTCTTACAAGTTGTTTTATTTTTTTAAACACACTATCTTATTTCTAACAGCATACATTTTTACTTAATTATCCTTCCCTTCAACCGCCTAGTTTTTAAAAAAAAGATTATTTCATAATTTATAACGTGTGCATCAAACATGTAAGCATCCCACATTAGCTTTGTGAGTTAAACCAACAGAAATGGATCGTCATGAGTGAGGTGAAATTGCAACAAAATTAGCAATAGAATTTGATGTTGGTAAGTAAAAATTCCGTTTTACAAGTATTCAGTGTTTACAACTTTTATGTTTACAAGTTTGATATCGTTTTCTATTATAACGATGATGTAGCCATGATATTAACTAAAATGATTTAGACTTCATCAACAGTTTAGAAATGAAAATACTCTTTCACAAAACTCCTAAATCAATGGATTAAAAAAAATATAAGTTACTTAAGAAAATCAATATTTGTGCATGAAACATAAATGAATATGGTCGACTTCGTAAAAATAATAATAATAATAATAGAAACTTGCTTTTTAAATATCATAGAAAGAGGAGGATTTTTTATCATCCTGAAATTATTCACTTACTTTACGTCATGTTGCCTAATTGCTAGGAAATGACGATAAAATACATTGTTTAGAGTAAGACATTGTTTAATATAACTTTTTATACTTTATATTATAATGGACAATAATGCGAGTCAGAACAGCGGTATAGTGCTGAAGTGCTGTGCCGATATATTAAAAATTTGAAACCCAAAACCGGGTCATGAGTTCAAATCTTCTTGTGGGAGATAAATTATTTTATCTGTTAAAAACCACGGATGGATGCTGTGGGACTTGGAGACCTGCTGGGGCTCGCCCAGCTTTTATAAATTGGGGAAAGATAGCTGTTGAGATCTAGGACATCACCTCTTTCCACAACCGTTGAACTAGAAACTGTACAGACTCTCAGAGAAGACCATTTCTGGATTATAGTGGTATAAGTGTTTTTTCATTAACATAATTATCCAATATTTTAGAATCGGCTTACCACCCCAAAATTAGTTTGTGAGATCTAAATAAACATTTTTTTTTTTAATGAGACAATATAATTATTATTTTTTTTACATCAAACTGACTCTCAATCCAGGCGAGATTGTAATAAAGAGCAACATTATTTATGTCAATGATACTTCTTAAATCTGATAAAATAAAGATTATTATATTCGTAAAATTTAATATTAAACAATATAATTTATACTATTGCATGTAATTAGTGAAAATGCGAATTACAAGAGGGATTATTCTGCTCGTATTAGACTGTGAGAAAGTTTCAACAGTCAAAGTGAATGAGTCATTATTTAGGCATTCACGGCAGTTTTCGATGATGACTTCTCATCATTAAAATGCCCCTCTTCCAAAAGGTAATAGTTCTAAGCAAATAAAAATTCGGTCGATTATTATACCATCTGGTAGTCAAAATATCACTAAGCGGTCTCAATCTTATTTCGCCTATAACTAAATACTCTAACATTTGTCCATATTAAAATCGGTGATTGTGGAAGTATGAATTATATTACCGGATTTTATAGCTATGGTTAATTACTTTTCTTATTATTTAAACGAAGGAGATTTAAAGGGGAAATTACACAACGCGATAGCAACTTGTTCTAATTTATTACTTCGATTTTCATTGGATCTACAAAATTCAGAAAAATTAAAATTATTTTTTACACCAAAAGACGAACTATTCTTTATATACAAGTGATTTTTGGACTCAACGTATTTTGAAACGTTTGAGGGTTATATCTCAAATATATTATATATTTATATATAATATCTCAAATATATATAAGGGAGGGAAGGTACCATTTTTTTTCTTGATAAAATTTTATCATCAAAAATAAACCAATAACGCTTGATAATACAACTGAATATGGCTGAACTTACGGGATTATTTATAACAAATGATTTTTCACGCAATATGGAACATCTTCACACATCTCATGTGTAAATGTGACGCTCATTAAAACGTCAATCTCAAAACTATTGCTTAATAAATACCTTCTGACATTATAAGCTTATGAAAGATTGGAATTAACGAATATTTGGTATTTTTTTATTATTTCTTTCTAAATTCTGAACAATATAAAATTCCGAAGGTCCTACAACAAAGATATTGAGAATATATATCACCCACTCCCTAACCGATAATGACACTGATTTATGGCATTCTTTACTTTTTGTCTTTAAATCCACACAGATCAATCATTTCAATTCATCGTAATTCCCCACCGTATAAACCTGAAAGAGCTATTGAAGGTAGAGTAAAAACTATTTTGATATTGCAGAATATTAAAGAACTATAATGTTTAGTTTAAATTATATTATTTGTCAAACTAATGATAAGCTTAGTATTTTAGTTTCAAAAGTGAATTTAAAATAATATGTCAATAATATTTTTTTAATATTTGCAATTGTTTTTTTCAAAAATTATTTTTTATTTTTCTGTATTTCATTGTAATTACAAAAAAAGTAACCCTATGAATAAAATATATTGTCTCCTAACAATAATTGTATTTAAAAATAAACCGAATACTTTGTGATTTTTCTCATTTTTAAAAAGCCTGCTTCCCTTGTCTTTAATCACTAAAAATTAATATGTGGTTTCAAAGAAGAGTTTCATTTTATATTGAGAATGAAAAATTTCTTAAGAAAGTGATGAATGAAACTTTTTCACACAGTTTCCTATGCTTCTTCTACATTTCCCTGAGTAGTTTTTATGCTGGTTCATCTTTATGGTTGATACCATTTTTTGGGTTGTTCATTAAACAGGCAATCAAACATTTCTGGTCATTATGGAAATTTTAAGTGAAAACCAGAAACTTTTTGTAAATCAAACTAATTTAAATTTTAAAACAAACCAATTTGATCTACAATTACGTCAACTCTCGATATAATTTTGGTGAAAAGAAGTATCTTAGATCAAACTTAGAACATTTTACAACCGTTCAAAAATTTTCTTTTCTTGTCCCCACAGTCTCTGGTAAATCGTTGTTCTTAAGTTTGTTGCGGGTTTAAAACTAGTAAATAGAGAAATGCAACAAAGATAGGCGAAGGACATGGCTCAACTAAAAGTTATGACATGCAAAAACAGCGACCTATTTTACAGGATTAAAGCCATTAGGATTCCAAATGTGAAAACATTTAAATGTTGGCAGCTCTAATTTAGGTGGGTTATAAAATTCTTTTAGAAGTTTAAAAGCAGTAAAAATCAAGTTAAACTGTAAACTGGCCGACAAAAATAATAAAGTAACTGCAGTTTTCCTAGTTTGAAACATTTCTAGTCAACATTTTTTACAACTGAAGCTTTGTTTAAAATTTTTTTTGATAAAATAAATAAAACGATATAAAAATTTAATACGCTGAATATTTACTGATTTGTCAAAATCTTTTTTTTTAAATATTTCTAACATTAAATATTTTAATATATGAATTATAAAAGACAAATGATGAGCCTATGCCTGTTTGCAAAGAATTTGTAGGCAACTTCCTCATATCAATCTTTATATGCTCCATGTGATTTGTTTTAAAAATGTTTTAGTCCTCAACTACCATTGTTGGTTTTGCATATCTAATACTTGCTCGTTAGCCATAAAATATCATATTTTTTAAAAATTATCTATTCATGAGTGAAGGTTTTTAAAATAATCTATATGTCAGTATGGACGAAATGTATTCATAGCCTCATAGTGGTTAAGTCGAATTTTCCCCAAAATGATTTTCATGTTCTCAAGGAAGCGGAATCATGTTATTTACGTAGCGAATAAGTAGCTAAGTCAGGCATAAGCTTGAAATGGATTTATTGTTTTTATTAAAGCTCCATTTCACTATGAAAACTATAAAAATGAAATGATTCCGCTTCTATCAATACAATTAATTCACTTATTCACTGAGAATGCAGATGTATTTCCTACTGTTCTACTTCTCTCGGTTTCCTACCTATTTCGATTTATCTTAATTACTTAACTAGGGGAAGGAGAGAAAATTTCAAAATATTCTTCACTCCATGAACTCAACCTCATATCACGCTCAACAATCAAAATAATTGGGCCTAGAGAATTGTAAGAAAGATAAAAATAGAGCATATGTATAATTAAAAGAGCAAATAAGAGAGCCCATGTGAAACCTCCCATACGAACAGATGCAATTACGATATGACTTCTAATTAAACTTCTATGAAATAAATGAAACTGAGAGGGCCAGTTGCCCCCAGCGATAAGGGACTTTATAACGGAATGCTTCATAAAGCTTCATGAGAATTAAGACGCAACGAAGGACAAGATACTTCATAAAGAGTCCAACGGTATCAGAGCTTTATCTGCAGCAATAAACTGTTAATAGCTGCGCTTTGAGGTGATAATAAAATTGTAACGATTATTGGCTTCGTTCTACATTTCTATTGAGTTCAGAAATAGGTCAATGATCAGAAATAATCTTACCAATATTATAAATGTGAAAGTTTGTATGTTTATCTCTCTTTCACGCAAAAACTGCTGAACGGATTTAGATGAAACTTTACAGTAATATAGGTTATACATCAGAATAACACATAGGCTATAGCAAGCGCGGATTTATAGGGGAGGCACGGGGGCACGCCCTTCCCCCCGACAGTTTTATAGGTACTGTGGAGAATCCATTATAGTACATAATTAAAGGCAAATCACATGATCATAATTGTTAAAATAACAGAAAAAACAAGAGTGAAACTATTGTTTTGATTTCCTACTAATCTTACTAATATTATAAATGCGAAAGTTTTTTGTGTTTGTCTCTCTTTCACGCAAAAACTACTGAACGGATTTGGATGAAACTTTGCAGTAATATAGGTTATACATCAGAACAACGCATAGGCTACAGCAAGGTCGGATTTAGGAGGGGGCACGTACCTTCCCAGACAGTTTTTTAGGTACTTTGGAGAATCCATTATAGTACATAATTAAAGGTAAATCAGACTTAGCATCTTGAAATTTGCAGATGGGTTCTTTATATAATTTAAGAAAGAAATTTCGATAGTTCCATCCCCAAGGGTTTTCCCCTATGGAATCCATCAGTTTTGAAGTTAGACATCTGAAATTTTGGATGTACGAGTAATTTATAGTTAAAAAACAATTATTTATTTAAAATGATGAATGATGAAACTTAATGTGGTAAACCAAATTCCAGGCGAGTGAAGCCGCTGGCAAAAGAGAAGATTATTTCATTGTTTCAAAGTCTATATTGCTGATTGCCTGTTATTTCTGGTCCTTATAACCTGCTAAGGAAAAAAAAAACCTGTACAACTACAACCCAGGGTTAGGTATCTATACTGTTCTGTTGTTAAGACATCGGCTGTGCAGTGAGGTGATTTTGCCAAGTATTGCCCTCTAATTATGGCACCTACTTTACAGAGCCTGAGTGGCGTCTGTACATCCCATAGGGTCCATATATGGCTGTTAAAAGATTAAATAATTATCTAATCCTAAGAAATAACGTGAATTATTTGGTGAAATATCAAGAAATTGTTATCATTTTATTCTATTTCGAAAAATGATTCCTCATCAAGTCCTTTGCCATCTATCTTTTGAAGTTTCGTCAAAACTTTACAGATTTCTAGCAAACGAGTTTAAAAAAACAAAATAGTTTATTGAAAAGATATTTAAAAATGTGATGCAGGGAAATAATTAATCTTTTCTTTTATAAAAATTAAAAAAAATTCTTTAATAGGAAGCAGATCTAAGAATTAGAAAATAATAAAAATAATTTCTAATAACATAAAAATAAGAATAGAGTAATGAACTTCAATTTCATCGTAAAAAAAAAGTGCATCATCTTTTATTTTCATAATGCCTCTACTTCAGCCAAATCATTCAAAATATATTTAAAATTAGCATCATGCGCCCGATGTTTTTTTACGATGTTAATTTTCCTGTTTTTCATTCTATTCTTATTTGAAACTGAAAATTATTCTCTACTTTTTAGTTTTGTTTCCCTTTCGTTCATTCCTTCTTTACCTTTCAGTTTGGCTTTATGTTAAACTGTGTTTTAAAATATACTACTTAGTTGGTTACAGAATATACGAACATCTCTAGTGGTATATATAAGTAGCCATGTGCTTGTCTCGCACATTAACCCATGTATGCTAGGTGCCTTAGTACACGCCTAGTACTTGACATAAGACACTATCTTGTCTTCGGATATGAAAAACCGCTAATCTTAAAGGCACTTTTCAGGATTATGAGAGAGGATGATTAAATTATTGTGGCGCCATCGATTATTAAGAAGAGTGCAAAGTTTCAATTTAATTGGATGTTTTGAACTGGTGGAAAAAGAAGTTGAAAGATTCCTTTACATAGATACGTTCATACAGGCGAAGTGTATTAAAAGGATATGATGATAACAAGTAGGAGGTATGTTTGATAAATAACTTGGTTACGTAAACTTTAGTTATTAGTTTTCAATAATTTATCATACTTTATTCAGTCTAAAGCACAGGATGAAGTAATACTTAAAAGAAGCGAAACATTAAATCAACATAGGTACATACCTATATACCTGTATACATATACAGGAATATTTCAAAACCATCCACATCACTTTAGTTAAGTTTAGAATCCTAACCTCCTTACATCGTTGATTTCTATGGCTCACCTGTTCTTGAAGCATAACCCTCCGAGGAAGCATAACCTCTTTCTCAATTCAAATCGTGGGGATCTCTAGTGACGGGAGGCAGTAGCAGAAGTGCCCTTCGGCTTTGGATCTTCTTTTTAAGCCCTCAGGGTCCCGTTTTTTCCCCTCAACCTAGGCGAAGTCCTTGTAATTATCCCTTCACAGTGCATAGCCCTTATTAAGGGGTGGTCCTCCGGAGCTGTCGCTTTCCGGGAACGAGATCCGGTGATCAGTTTTTTTTTCACGAGCGGACCTCCCTTCGTGATCCTCTCTTCTGGGTCTAACAAGGTTCCGCGTGATTCTTCTTCTGTTATAGCTATATCTTGGTTGTATATTACTGTAATAGGTTCTGATAACCTATAGACGAGAAACGACAAGTGCGATCATATGTGTATATGAAATACAAACTCCCGTCCCAAGAGTTAGAAATATTGCACGAAATATTCAATTTTTTACCACAATGTTACGATTTAATTCCGCCTACGCAGGCTTACGGCGCAATTCATAAAAATAGATTTGTTTAACCATCATTCTTTTTTTTTTAATTATTAATCTTGTTAGTCAGCAATTGTTTTATAAAATTATATTATTGCTATTACGATCCGGTATGATGCTTCTCCAATTAGGCCATCGGGTAAGACTGAAAAAAATTACATGAACTTGATCCTCGGCTCTATAATAAAGCTGTCGAAGAGTTTAAAATTATTACAAATTCTTTGTTTGTTAGACTTAATGAACATAGTAAATAAGACAAAAATTCGTCCAGAACTCCTCAAACCATCGGCATTTTCATCCTATTTCTAATAATTATCATGGAACAGGAAAGATTGGAGCCACATTTCGCTGCTAGAAATTGCCTATCTTCGTCCGTTTTAATTTATTACTCAGCAATATGATGAGTTTAATTGTATAGTAATAAATCATTGAAAACTCTCGTTAGTTATAATAAATGGAAATTTTTCAACCTGCACCCGATACTCGAAACAGTGTTGTAAAGTCTATCGTAATCTGTGTGTCAGCTCCATTTCTCTAGGGCAGATCCTTTATTTATTCTTAATCTATAATTAAGTTCCAATAATTAGGTAACGTATATGAGAATTGTACCAAATTTATAAGGTCTTTATTGGTTAAAAGCAGTTATTTATTTTATTTTAAATATCCTAATTAAACATAAATGATAATAATTATGCGCAGTATAACAAAAAAGGTAATTTTTCACAATTCTACAATCATTGGAATTAATCTTAAACAGAATATTGATTAATAAGATTCTTTTTTCAAACTTTAGACATTTAAAAGATAAAAAATATGTAGTTAAAAGAAAATTATTTTCTACTTTTTAGTTTTGTTTTCTATTAAAGTGTATTCTTAAACTCTTATTTATTTTATCTTAACATTTTTCGCATAATCTTGATCACTCCCTATTATTGTTTAGCATACCCTTTATTATTTTAAGATTGTGTGATTTCTTTTTAAAACACCTATATATTATAGTTTGAAGGGGCGAATAATTAAAATAAATTTGAAAAAAATAAAAGTCTGTATTCAGAAAAATAAAAACACTTGTATGTGAAATAATAAATAATCACTGCACTGCAGGTTACAAAAAGAAAATGATTTAATCAAAGGAAATAATTATACTTGAATAAAGTTCTCATTAGACGCTAAATAATAGTCTTTCAAAGCCCAGTCACTTGTTTACGCACCACGTTTTTTGCGTTGCACGTTCACCAACTCTCGGCAGGTTATGTACATGGTTATGTCAGTGTTGCTAAAAAATATTCCTAATAAATTAATTGTTTAATCACTGGCAACACTGACTGTGCCGGGTGCGACCTTCCCCAATGACAGGTCAGGTTATGTTTGTGGTGTTACAATAGTATATATTATATATAGTATTTATGGATGAGAGATTATTATCAAAAACTGTATGTGAATTAATTCAACTAGTATGGCACCAATAAACGTTAGAAAGCTTTTATGATCATTATTGATAATGATCAATAAGGCTTTGGCATTGAGAGAGGGAGACTGAGAAATTGTGGGAAGTCCAGTCGAGTTCCGAGTACCAGTCTTAATTGTGTAATGATGTAAAATTAAGTCTTATTTATTTCGTTTCAGCAACAATATATAGTTCGATTCTTGTGTTGAGAGACCCTCCTCTCGGAGCATCCTGTGTCAGTTTGATGGGCTTCTTCCTTCAATGACTTTCACAGAAGACGTTCCTTTAAGCATGTACCTTTAACTATACGTATCTGAATGGAAATTTTCGTCAAATACGAAAATTGTACTAGTAAATCTGTTCACGTCTTAATGAAGAACAAAAATCTTAACTTGTTGTAGTGCTATAATTTTTCTTACTCAGATATTTTATATTGCAAGTTATTATACCACTGTGAGACACAAAATATAATTAACCCTGAAAACCGTTTTTCCTTTCATCGTTCATAATCTTATAATATGTGATGGTTGATGATTCTCTTCGCATAAATTTTTAGCACTTAACGATGATTTCTTACCTTTTTTGAAAGAGCTGATGATAGAAAATCTATGGTCTTGCCATATTTGCAAAATGAACTGCTAGAAGATAACTAAACGACCATATTGAAGGGCATTAATTCGTAGTAAAATAATTGTCAAGAAGGATACGACGGCGCAAGGCACGAAGCTGCGTGCGGCACGAAAATCTTAAGATGCGTTTAAGATCTCCTCCCATTCAACCCTCATGGCATGGGATCATCTTCACTATGTTATGTCGTTTAGTATGAGAAAATGTAATGTTTGAAATTTAAATAAATTCATTTTAGATAAAATAAACAAATTATTAATTCTTTATTGACAAAGATAATAAATTTTAATGACCATTCATCTTATTAGTTATTATGATTAGTTTTATTATCTTAAAAAAGAAAATGGAACGATGTGAATATATTCTACTTCGTCAAAAAATAGTGTTTCTATTCTAATGTTTTAAAAAACAAGCCATAAACTATTAATTTTCACAGCCGGTGTTTCAATCAAAATAAATAAAATCTTTAAATTATAACTTTACAATTTTAATGCAAAAAATCCAGGTCTGGGTCAAAATGCCGGTTATAAAATAAAACAAATTTCACTCACTGCACCTGGATTATTTGTTTTAAGATTAGCCTAAATCATATCTTTATTACTTTTTTTCAGTGTTACTTGATCACACTAAGTCCTCTAGCCTTTGCATCCGTATTTCCCCCAAGATCGTGTTTTTGAGTTTAACTTTTATTAACTTGTAACCATGATACATTTGCATACTTTTTTGGGAGGATACCTAACAATTTATCTGTAATTTAAAACCCACCCTGGAATGAATTTTTTTCTAAGTTTTCGATTATAAGTTCTACCTATGAGAAGAGTAACGAACCATTTACGACTTAAGGAATGATAGAATCCTATTGTACTTATTCCTTTGCCTTGAATCAGTATATTAATGCAGGAGATATCTCAGCCAGCTAATACTTAATACGGATCATAGCAATAACATCCATGAAAAATAATGTTTGGATGGGAAGTTTAATATTTTATGAAATACTTGAAATTTCTAGTGAGTTGTCCAATTATTATCAAATTCATATTTTATTGAAGTATCCAAAATCATTAATTACTTTAAGTTCCAGTTCGATCCAATCATCAAGCTATTGAAGTTAATATTACACCTGCCGCCTCATAATCAAAGTAACCAACCCTCCGACAACAAACCAGCCATAACTAACAAACCGACAGGCAGAAGGGTTTTGTTTGTTGATCCTAATTCCAGGTTGTTGCCACACTGACCTAGCATTAGCTCCTCCTTCGGTTTGTTTACCTACTCTCTTCTTTAGCGCCTCTTTAATTTCCTTCGGGATCCGATACCTTTTTTTGTCAGTTTGTTTTTTGTTGCTTTCTCGAATCAAGGCTACTATTGGATAAGTATCACCTTCAAGTTTTTTTATTTAATTTTTTCTAACGGTACGTACAGTTTCTACGGTAATTTTTAGCTATTCTCATCTCATCATGGAAATTGTCCTATTCTGATTAACTAAATTTGTCTACAATATTAATAATAAGTAAGTTTTTAAGGAAATAGAAAATAATTGATTATATTCGCAGGAGTCCATTGCATTCTGAAAAAAAGGTTTGTAATAATATTCTTAGAGTTTCAATTATTTTTAGTCAATAATCAACGTACTTATTTCATATTATTTATATTACTTTATATCTAGACAACTATTAAATACATTGTCTCTTGGCTAAGAAATTTAACTAAATTAAAAGTGATCTATTCTTTTTATATTGTATTATTATTTAATATACTTTTTTATATATTTAATTTTTCTATAATTATATCCTCTATCCACAATACTGATTGAGTTAATTAATTAAACATTACTTGGTACTTCTGTACCAAAGTTACGTTTGGTTTCATACATATCAACTCCAATAATTAAATGACAAATAGGAAGGCTATAAAATAAAATAAAAAAAGAAACAGAATGTACATTAGGAAACATATGAGCCAGGAGTGATGACATCGCTTGACAAGAAGTTGATTGTAGAGGACAACCATCGATAACAGTACATCAACTGATATCGATCTACAGTTAAAAAGATGTAACTTTTTTTCTCAGACGAACACGGACTTTATAGGAGATTAGATGTCCTCAATGAATTTATTACAGATAAGGAAGAGCTTTGTAAATTTTGGACGAAGGATCTCTAGTTTCATCTATAAGCCGAAAGCGGTTGTAATGGACGTTGATGGTGACCACGATATGAAGCTCTCCAACAGCGTAGCATCTTTGGCCATTACTTTAGATCAAAAGATAATTCACGTGTTTTAAATTCACAGATAAATCAAGGAATCCGGAATTAGTAATAAAATCCTGAATCACAAGTATAAGTTTCACGTGTTTAACAACAGAACTACGAACCGGTCAAAATGACCGGTTGAATAATTTATATATAACATTTCCTTTTTAAGTCTTATTTAATATTTTACGATAATGTCATGATTTTTATTAAATTTTTGTATACAATAATATTATAAATTATTTCGTTCTTACGCTTCTAATTTTCAGAGATATCTATGTGTTATACCTAAATATACGAACCGGTCACTTTGACCGGTCATGACAATATCATGAATACATGTTGTCTATTCCCGGAGTTTTTATATATCTATAATTCCGGGAAATTCCCGGAATTCAAAAATTCTACGTTTTCAATTTATTAGCGTTAATTCGTGTACCTATATGTAATATATAAAATTTCGATTTAGTATTCTTGCTTGCCGTGTATAGTTGCAAGTTGCAACACGCTTTACTCTTTATGCATTTATAATTCCGGGTTGCAACACACATTACTCTTTATGCTATGTTGATACTACTCTTTATGCTATGTAATTGCAATATTTGAATGGATTAAATTTTATTTTATTTAAAATTAAATTATCTTATGAATTTATAGTTTTATTTCTTGAGTTCTATTATTTTGTTTAAATAAACAAGCAAACCGGTAATTTTGACCGGTTGGTAGAAATAGGTATATGGTAAATCTTTGTAGTTCTATTGTTAAAAAAAAATAATCCAAAAAGAGTCCTTTAAGTGCGTGACTAAAATGATTTTCTATGTCAAATAAATTTATAAGAAAATATCAATTTTTACAAAGTCAATCATTAATCATTAATACAAAAGAAACGATTATATGCAATCATATTGTATACAGAGTAGCCATCTCTTTGTTAACATTTATCAGATAAAAAAATAAATAAATAAAATTCATCCGATGCCATTGTTAGATGTCATGATACACAACTCCAGATATAGGTTTTTCTCTAAGGAGAGATGGGAAATGGAATTTATTTGACATAAAATTTTGATAAAACAAGCAAGATAGTAAAAAAAACAAAAAAACGTGAAACATATTTAAACAATAAACGTTTTTCAATCTAAAATTTATCAGTAATGTAAGAAAAATAACGCTTAGTTTTTCCGGGTAATGTCTTAGAGCTGAAAATTTCATAAGCGTATCATATTATTTGTGATGAGGTGGGCAGTGAATTTATTCACCTATTGGATGTTTGATCAACACGAAGTAATTTCATCATTTTAACAATAGACCGTAGTAGCTAGAGGAATAGTTAGTTCTGGACATAGTCTATATTTAAATGTTTTACAAAATTTTGCGGTATAATCACACTAAATAAAAGTGGCTAACTTTTATTTACCAAGATTCTAATCTGTTAAAAATTTTTGTAGAAGGGAGTTTTTAGTATTTACTAAATAATAAATAAAAAATAATAATAATAATAAATAATATAAAGACATAGAGAAGATAAAGGGATAGTTAGTTCTCAACATAGTTTATATTTAAATTTTCTACAAAATTTTGCGTTATCATCACACTCTGGCTAATTTATACTTACTAAGATTCTAATCTGTTAACATTTTATGTAGAAGGAAGTTGATTTTTTTAGTATTTACTAATTAATAGTATATTTGGGTGAAACATTATGCTTTAAAAACAGTACACAAGAAGTTTAAATCCAATTTTTACAAACTTCCTCAATTTTTTCAAGCTGTTGACTGACAGATTAATGATGATGAAAATCTTTTTAAATTCATAATAATAAAATTGAATTACTTATCGTACCTAAGTAGAGAATGGTTGACTGGATAATTCTAATTACGGTATTTAATGGTCAGGGGGTACAGTCAATGATCACACAAAATAAGAATAACTTATTGACTGCACTCCTAACCATTACGTATAGTATCGGTTTAGTGTTTTGTATTTTTTTAGTCGGAAAATATGAAGATTTTTTTGTTCAACTCTGATTTGTATGGAGAGGTTTCTATACAACAATAGAGGTTACGTTCCCATTCTGTCCTAAAAACTAAATAGCTAAATTGAATCACTTAAAACATATTAAAAATTATTGTACTATATGATGATCGGTTCGATAAAGAAACTATCCCCTGACTCCTATACGCTTACGTAACTTATGATCCTGTGAGAACTCGAATGATTCTCCACACTTTCCAGTTAAGTCTAACGGTTATAGAATATGCGATATCATCGCGTGCTGTTGATTGTTGCAGGCGAAAAAGAAGAAGCAAAACAACGATCGTTCCTAAAGATGAGAAGAGAGATTACATAAGAATTCGGCGAAGAATTGTCGTAATTAACGGTATCTGTAGTTAAGAGGATAATTTAGGCTGAGGTTAAGGACTTTTGGTTTTTTAATCCATCTTTTCAGCCAAGTTAAAAATAGGCTTTATTGGACGGATAATTACTATTGAGAAATAACAAAAATATATAAATCAAATACTAGTTTAAAATCAGATATAGTAATGTTATTACGGATCCGAAACCTTCTAGTCAACTTTCTAATATACGGGATAAAATAATAATTTGTATACGGGAATAAACTTACTAAGAATTTACTTAATACACTTAGTAGTGTACATGATAGATTACATCATTGTAATATGTAGTCGATTTTTCCTAAAATCTTGATGTTGAGGTGGAATAAAACGGAAAAGTAGACCTAGACTTCGTTGGGTGCAATATATGGAAGATGGCCTTCAGCCGTTAAGTGTCGAATTGGAACAGAAGACACAGATCAGTATAGAGGAGGATTGCTGAGGAGGAATAAATCCTACTAAGATCTTCAGTGCCGTTGGAGTAGTCATATATCCATGATTGACTATAATGAACGAATTACTAGAAAATAAAAAGCAAAACAGGAAGATCCAGGGGGAGTTCACCCATCATCTATACAGTGTGAGAAACATTTGGCGGTTGAAAGTGATCTCGCCTCATTCTCTTCCTTGTACAAGCAGTACAGTCCCTACCCATATATTAGAACCCGATGCCCTTCATGGTTTGTTGCATTAGTATAGGTACAGGTTTTTTTCTCTTGTTGAAGTTGATGTCTTGTAGAAACTATTCAGTCGTCAGAAAAAAGAAGAGTCAGGGTACCGAAAGAAATCTTGCATCCTGCATTTGTTTAGTCAATTGAAGCGTTCATTCTAATCTGTTTCGAGAGACGCGATACTCTCTAGTCTTCGTAATTCTTCAACATTCAAGTTCCCACAGTCGAATTTTGGACATCTTCCAATCTGTCTCAAGGACCATCAAATCGTGGGATCCACGAGGAAGAATTTAATGTTAAAGTCAATTCGGAATCGAATCCCACCTTGAGTTCTAAATACCCAGAACGGAACTCGACAACCTTCTGTTGTCAACATACTTCGGTACTGAATTGGTGGTATTCATTCAAAACAGTATTATGACAATTATTGATTGTAAGTTTATATTAAAATCTACCGTTAATGCATAGAAAAAGTGCGAGGAATTTAATTTTTGTCACTTTAATGTGTTGATCCATTTAAAGTCCAAATGATCGTTGATTTCATCATAACTAACTACTAATAAATATTTATTATTCCCCGACTTTAACACAAAAGTACAAATAATCAGTGTGTTTTCAAATATCTACCAAAAAAACTTTTGAAGACTGATGTGCAGTAAATTTTCGCAACTCAATATTTTTTTTTAATAATACTTTATTCATAATAATGCAAAGTGTCTTCATCGAATTTATTCTTAGTTGTTTTTGAAAATCTAAATAAAAAATAGATATTTTTTGAGTCGATATTCAAAAGCATTGCTTAAACATAAAATTAACGAAATACTATATTCATTGTTTACGATTATTTTTTAAAATATTAAATAAGCATTTTATTTTAATCCCTGTGCTAAATTTTGTAAAAACAATTTGAGCTAGGATTTAAAGTAAAAAAAGTTATGACAGCTCACATACAAAAAAAAAACAACTGCAAAGTTCATTCGGTTTTAAAAAAAAAACTACTAACAAAGTGTTGCTAATTAAGTGTTCATGCTTAGAACATCCTCGCAATAATTTATTTAGTTTTTCTTCCAAATGCCAAATTTATTGAACTATTAACTATTTTTGATTTTCGCCGATTGAAGCTCATTATTAAATCGAGGCAAGAGACATGGTCATATACCTTAATCAAGAACCACTGGTTTTTACTATTTTATTCTTAAAACGTTATATATATATATATATATATATATATATATATATATATATTTATGTATTTCAGAGGTTAGTCTGGAGTATGCACCAACTAAAAAGTAAATTATAAAAGCAACAAATAAAGCTTAATCAACCTACTATGCTTTGATTAACGAGGCTCGATGTGATTAACATCATATTATGACCAAGGTAGCGGGTTAGCAGCCTAGCAGGTTGCCCTTGACTTTAAAAGGGGGTGAAAAATTCATAAATATGCCGTCCATTGAAAGGGGCGTAAAATGGGGGTCCCGAGCCTGTACAGTATCAGTTACTCGTTGAAAATCCCTATCTTAATTATTCGTGTATAGTCAAAATGTCTGACTCCCATTGCAGCATCATTGGATTAGCCACAGTGGCATACAGTGAATTTAAATGAATATATAAACAAACGATAAGGCTGGATATGGAATAACTCTCATCCAGATCATTTTAAAACAAAAACCGTTTCACTATAGTCCGGTCGAAATGAGACCTATATCTATCTTGCTATGGAAAATTTCAATCAAAGTGAAAGCCTATCAAAGCCAATTATTGTTGTCACTAGGTAGGAAAACGTAGTAACGGGAAGGCAGTTACCGACGGATAATCATTGAGCTCGTCACGAACAGAAATCGGGAATCTTAGTAAGCCTCGAGCTAAGGAACACTAGAAAATGAGTCGGCTATTGGTTTAATCTTCTCTAACTGGACAAGCTAACAATGCTAAACCAACCTCCTATTAGAGGAGGAACAACGGGAAAATAATTACTCAACACAGACTGGTATGAAGTACATAACTGAAGAAAAAGTACCTTTCATTTTTCCACTTCAATAGCTTGGAATTACTTTTTAGCTGATTTGTTCTTACGTGTATGTTTCAGCAATGGTGGACTGGACCCAATACACAAAAAAAATCTAATAACTTCTTTAATGTGAGAAACGTTAAAAACAAAGAAATACCTGAAATAAATCAAGTATGAAATGACTTTACAATAGGTTTACTTATGCAGAAAGTATAAATAAAAATTATTAGTATAACGGACAGGATGCCTCGGAATGAGTTCATAACAGTCATCATGGATTTTATTAACATCCTATGTAATACCTAGTGGCTTAATCGACACTCTTTATCCTCATACACTCTGATCCATCATTTCCCGATGAAGGCCTATAATCATGATTGAAGCAAATGATTTTAATAAATAGTTTTACTTTTTAGATTATTTTAGGAAAAAATGGTTAGGAAAGTTTGTACCATCCAACTGTAGTCCATAATATCCTACACATATTCCTCTCTTAAAATGCACTTGGTGCAGTAAAAGAGATACCATGTGTCATATGAATATGTTATTGCCAAAAACTAATAAAAGCCAAGGGGCTAAGCAAGAAAAAAAAGGAAAGTAATAACTGAAGAAAATAATACAAATGTAAATGAGTGCGAGAGAACAGAGAAACCTATTTAGAAATTTAATACCGATTTAGCTTATAACAATACTAGTATAAAATTATTTGTTCCTTTTTAAAATAAAATAATGTTACTAAAAATGTTTGTAAGTTCTCTATACTTACTGTTTACAAGAGTTAGGAATAGCCTTACCTGAAACATAAAAAAAAAATATTACTCACTACTATTTAACATATTAAAATATTTAAGATTTTTTTAGGTACGAAACATAGAAATAAAACACTTCATTAATAACAAGGGCAATCCTTGTATATGAGCCTGACGTCATGTAGAGAGAACATTGTATAACCTAGGGGAGGGAACAACTTGTTCGGCGGCATATTGCTTCATTAATTTTAATACACCACTTTCTCCAGTTCACCGGAGAGTTCATGGAGAGCTCATTCCGAACGGCTTTAGCTGGAGATAACCTAAGCTAACATTGACAGAAAGCGTTGGAACAAGTGAGCAGGGAGTTCCAGAACTCGCAGGGAAAAATTACGCAGTCAAAACCAAACTCAATTTTTTGTTTTAACTATAAGAAATCTAAGATCCATCAACGAATAATCATTATCCAAAAATAGATGACTATTCTTAAAAAATCTATGTATTCATTAGACTTCTTAGCGTGAACTCTGTTTACATAATCGAAAACATTATAAAGATCACAGTGATTGGCATGCGATCGTAAAGGTATAGTTGCCTATATACTGACGGGAACATGCAACATTCAAATCTGCGATAATATACCTCAAAACGTAACAAACAGCTCGAAATTGTCTCTGTTTTTGTTATAAATTAAATCAAGCCAAGAAAGATGGTAGTGTTTTTCTCTTTGCTCCAAAATCTAATTTGTTGTAATTTCCGCGACAGAAAACCTGCAGATTGTCAATTTTTGTATTTGATCAAGTATGGATGAAAATATATAAAGAGAAAATAAAATTCCGTCCCAACAAAAATGTATATTAGTGTCCGGTTCGAATAAATTTTGATCACTCCAAATAATCCATTAAAATAATAGGAGAACCTCATGGTAGATTGTGTAGAAAACAAAATTAAGATCTACACCAAAACACAATATAATTTTAGTAAAGTGTTAATGCAGTGTATTTTTAATAATCGTTATGTTAAAGTGTTCCCTGCCAAAATATTCTTCAGGAGACTGCACCCCAAGCGAAAGCTTTCCTTGTTAAGGAAACGGAAGGGAACTCAGGTAGCAGCTATAGGTAGGTAGGCCATAGGGCTAGTTTTTTTACCATTTTTTTTTTTAGTTTGAAATAAACTAATTATTTTATAATTTTTTGTTAATTGTTTTAATTTTTAACTATTTTTATTTAAAGAGAAAACATATCCCCCGGCCGGGATTTGAACCCGGGTCCTCTGACTCTCTATGACAGTACTCTAACAATTGAGCTACCGGAATCGCTAACTATTTTATAGTTTTATTCCGATTGACAACGTATCTGCCAATAGTCATTCACAAATCTGTAAAGGTTTTAAAGAGTTTCTATTTAATTAATTGCAGGTGTAAACAGATCCCATTCAAATCATGGAATGAAAATAATTTTTACGAAATCGTAAGCCTCGAAGTGTTACTCGAATGTTTGTTAGTGCCTTTATGTGTAAGGTGATAAATTAAGTAAGAAGCCAATCTTTCTCTTCCAATAACGTTTTCTTTTATTCTATACTATTCTATTTTTGAAAACATAAGTAAGGTAATAAAGAAAAATGATATTCACACATTAGGGGCATTATACTAAATTATATTGATTTTGAATAATACTACTTTACTCAATTGAATAGATAAACTATTCATTGGAAACTGACATTACAGATAACCATATCTAAGTTGGAATGATTTGAATTATAAAATAAATAATGATACAATTTAAAATATTTGAACTAGCACAATGAGATAAGAGTTACTAGGAATAATGATGATAAATCATGTGAGTAAAATTAAAACAAAATTATAATGAATGAGAATAATCTAATGAATAATATTTGAATTGAAAGAATTGTAATAAAACATACAAGGAAGCATAGAAATATAACTAATAAACATGATAATACTGCATACCTTGTGATGAGATTACAAGTAAAAGTGTTAAGGCACCAGTACACCTAAACCGTTATCGTCCGAACTTTACTCGGGCGTTATCAAATCAAACATATGTAAAAGAAAGGGAGTGCTTACACCACTATAACCGTCATCGTACGATGAGGTCCGTTCACGGCCGACTAACCGACGAATCCGAACTTGTTAAGATTTCTCGCCAGTCTGCACAGTGGTCGATTTTGTTATATTAGGAGGACATTTCTCAAAATTGTTATTAGCTGATTTCGAAATTCCATAAAATGATTTCTAACTGTATTAAACATTGTAAAATGTTATTAAACCTCTTATCTCAAATAGGTTGGAGGTTTAATTATATATAATTATAGATCTAAATAATAAAATCATAGTTTACATAAAAAATATATTAAAATAATTGCCTAGTATTTTCTTTTATTATAAGATACATAAATAAAGTACATAAATATTTCATTAACCCACACACGCCGACGTCGACGAATCAAATTGCGGTAAGAGTTAATAAAGAAGAAGAAAGATAAATTTCTTCGAATTCATCCATTTTAAAAGCGCGTCTTCACTTGTGAGCACGGCAGTGTTGACGCATGCACGTCAGAGTAATTCTGTCCAACATCGGCCGACAAAATCGGTTTTGGTGTACATCTAGGATAAGACAAAGAGATGACCGGACAAACCAATGGTAGAGCAAATGTAAGTAGATAGATTAAAATAAATAAAATAATACACAAAGTAGAGGAGAAGAAAAATCAGAAACGACGAATGTAAGAAGTAATAGTAATGCAAAAAGACCTGTTATGTTGGTTGGAACCTAGTTTTCCAATAAATAGTTCATCCCTATTTAGGTAATTCTTTCTTTAACCCCAACCGGAACATTTTTTTCATTAAATTAAATTGAAAAAATTATACCTTTATCAGAAAATATTTAAGTGAAATTAATCCCGTCACAATAAGTCCTTCACCGAACTCACATTTATCAGTTTTCACAACGTCAACGTCAGATTATCGTAATTATTCATAGATATATCCAGTTATTATTCAACAGCCGACGTCAAAGTCATGAAGAGACCATTGTAGTCAATGCTACAATAGAAGAGCTAAAGAACCCATCCCAGCGAGGTATAAAAAGAGGTATAAAGGTACCCCTAGTTCCCATAGAGGTTCTGTTATGTCGGTACACGGTAATATTGTACACTGGGTCACAGCTATTTCACTGGAGATCTCAGGGCTGATATGCAAACGGCTGCACAAGATCTGTTCCAAAACGGTTACTGCTTTTGTAATTTAAAAATTTAGATGCAATCTATTTAAACAGAGCTTGGCAATCACCATGACAGTAATAATAAAGATACTCAGTAGTATTCTAGGCCATAAAGATTCATGAAGTAATAAGGTAGATTTTTTTGACGTCATGTAATTTGAGAGATATCTTCAATTGGCTAAAAATGAATCCTTTAAAGTACAATTCTAGTTTAGTCAACATAGCAACCTTTTCACTTTTCAGTTTTTTTTTGTTATTTTAGTCGCCTGGATATTTATTTTTAAATTTGTATTTAACGTAATTGCCCAATCTTGTAAAAACAAACAAGACAGACATTCTTACATGTTCCCTAAATATCCTTGTTACCTAGGAATCTGTATTATTCTGTATTTGGATAATCTATTACGAGTAAAAGATATTTGTTATGTATCTCAGGTGATTTTTTTCAGAAATAAGTGTTGTTTTTTGTGATTGATAACAACTCTTTAAACCTTTGATTGATAGTTTTAAAATTGTTTCTGTAACTATGATATTTATCATCAAAGACATGTAAAAAGTGTATGTTTATATTGGCATATCTATTTTCTAATATAATAATATCATATTAAATTATGCTAAGACCAGATCGTTTTATCGTCTTAAAAAAGATTATTTGTTTTAATCATAAAAATTAAATAATTGTATTGTAAAACAAAGAACATTTTCTTTACTTATTTTTCATCTTTTTTTAAATATAATAATTTAATGGGTTATTTCATAATTGTTTACAATAATTAGATTTAAAGGTAACTATCCATTTGTTTTTTGATAAGTTTAATATCTGTCTTAAGTTTAAAAACACATGTTGCAAAATTTAATAAAGAAAAACAAAAGTGGAGTCGATAGGCTTTTGTTAGCTCTTAATGCCTATCAGTGTTGGCACAAGGCTCTTGAGCTATAGCTCAGAGTTGCTTTAGGACTTGAAGAGATACTAAGTCGCTGCCCACCTGCAGGTGTAATTAGTTTAAATCTCTACATCGATTCGACCACATTAAATTGACCAGGTCTATCGTCTCAACATCCTCGCTCGCCCTGCCGGGAATCCTATCTACTAGAATCAACTTCGACAGCCAGATATGATTTTTTGTTTTGTTTATAATGTTTCAACAAATCAAACAGATATAAACATTTATTATTTTGTAATTGATAAAACATTTATTTATTTTTCAATTGATTTTATTTGAACATTTTATTAATTTTTATAACTAAATAGGGTTAGATTTAATATCATAAGATTAAATTATAAATTGTTTTTTTTTGTTATTAGTTAGTTGTAATTTTATAATTTATTAAGTAATTAATTTAGTTAAGTAAGTAATTTTAATTTCTCGTTATAAAAATGTTTAAATTGTATCTTCAATTTAATCCAATCAATTACACAGGCCAACGATGAAAAAACTTTTTTAATGAAAATATCTTATTCTTATGTTGTTTAGGTTGCTGAATCCAAATATGATGCTTAAAAAGTTGTATCACCCACCATTTATTCACATTTTATAGTTAAATTCATGAAATAAAGAAATATTTTTAGAATTTAACAGCTTTTTCATAGTTAAGATAACATGAAAAAATAGGTCTAATGAACAAAGATGATGTTGGCAGCACTGCTGAAACACATGCTAAACAGCTGATGTTTTGTTTATTTTCAACATAACCTCACTTTTACGTTTCCTGTACATGTGCTCAGTGCAATGTCTCATCGCGGCTGTAAAAACTCTGCTGACAGTTTTTGTTATATTTGTGGTGAGTTTGTTATTAAAAAGCACCAAAGAAACATTACAGACTTTGTGAAAAAGGTTTATCTAGCATACTTTGGAACCAAACTTGGAGACCAGGATAAACCTTGGGCACCGCATAAGGTATGTTATGTATGTGTTGAAGACCTCAGGAAATGGTCAAAAAAAGAGAAAAAACACTTTAAATTTGCTGTTCCCATGATATGGAGGGAACCAAAAAATCATTCCGATGACTGTTACTTTTGCAGTGTAGATATTACTGGTCATAACTCTAAGAACAAGAAGGTAATAAGCTACCCTAACCTTCCGTCCGCCATCCGACCAGTAGGGCACGGTGTAGATTTGCCAATCCCGGAACCACCAGAGGACTTAAATTCTATTGAAACAGAAGTATTTTCTGATGTACAGTCGGAGTTAGATGAACACGATGAAGAATTCCAATGTGTTACAGAAAATGTAGAGCCTAAATTGTTCACTCAGGTCGAGCTTAATGACTTAGTTAGGGATCTGGGCTTAACAAAAGAAAAAGCTGAACTGCTTGGCTCTAGGCTAAAAGAAAAGAACTTGCTGGCGGCTGGAACCAGCATTCATGTGTATAGGAAGAGAGAACAACAATTTTCGAAGTATTTTGAACAAGAGGGTGATTTGGTGTACTGCTCAGACATTCATGGTTTAATGAATGAGTTTGGAATTGAATACAAAACAGAAGATTGGAGGTTGTTTATTGATTCATCCAAAAATAGTTTGAAGGCAGTTTTAGCACACAACGGTAACATGTATGCCTCTGTACCTGTCGGTCATTCTGTACATATGAAAGAGAGTTACGAAAATCTAGAAATAGTGTTAAATAAAATAGGTTATTCTGCACACGGTTGGATGATATGTGGTGATTTGAAAGTTACGTGCATGCTCCTTGGTCAGCAAGGGGGTTTTACCAAATTTCCATGTTTCTTGTGTGAATGGGACAGTAGAGCTCGGAATCAACATTGGTGCAGAAAGAACTGGCCTGCTAGGGAGTCTTTAAAGCCTGGCGAGAAGAACATTTTACGCAAAAACCTTGTAGATCCAAAAAACGTGCTCCTACCACCACTACATATTAAGTTAGGTCTCATGAAACAGTTTGTAAAGGCTTTGCCTAAAGATGGGCTTTGTTTCAAATATCTCTGTCAGAAGTTTCCACACCTTTCAGAAGCTAAACTGAAAGAAGGCGTCTTTACCGGGCCTGATATTAGAAAAATGATGTTTGACGTTAACTTTGAATCCACAATGACCTCAAATGAAAAGGAAGCATGGGTTTCATTCAAGCAAGTTGTCACCAAGTTTTTGGGAAATGAAAAAGACCCAGAATATAAGGCTATTGTTGCTAACATGTTAAAAAAATTTGAACAGTTAGGATGTTTGATGAGCCTGAAAGTTCACTTTTTGAGCAGCCACCTCGATTACTTCCCGGAAAATTTAGGAGATGTTAGTGAGGAGCAAGGTGAGCGTTTTCACCAGGACGTTAAAGTGATGGAAAAACGTTACCAGGGCCGCTGGAATACCAACATGATGGGGGATTACTGTTGGTCACTTCACCGGGAAGTTCAGCAAGCTATTCATCGCAGGAAAAGCTACACAAGAAGCTTCAAGGAAAAAAGGGAAAGAAAATATAAACCAATTCCAGTTGACAAGTGAACCTTGTATCATCACATAAAATTACTATTCCAAGTATTTTACTGTAAATACAAACCATTTTTACGATTCTACAGTGTTTCATTGATTTCCCTATATACTGTAAATGGGTATTAGACTATATAATAAAATACATTTTGCTTGGAAACTAAGGGTGATACATAAAAACTACGAGCAGATTTGGATTCAGCACATAAAAATCTATCAAGATCAGCTATTAAAATTAAAAAAGTTTTCAAAAAGGTTTTTTTTGTAGGCCTGTGTTAGTTTTTTTATTATCAAAAGTATTAGCTTTTCAATTTATAATGGCGATTTATGTTATTAATTTAATAAACGGTTACATTCAAATGATGATCAAATCTGGAATAATTGAATCAAAATTTTATTTTTTCCTTATCCATTTTGGAGCTCTCATCGAAAGGTCCAACTATTTCGCGGGAGCACAAACAAATTATGTTATATTAAGCTGGTATTTAATACAAAGTCTTTTAAAAAAGGTAATTTTGTGTATCTTATAAATTTCACGAATTTTTGTATCTTAAGATTGTATAATAATGACAATGATTAAGGCTTGGCGAACCCGAAGGCTTGATCCCGCTACCACCAACCATTCGTTACAAACTTCCGCCCACGGACTAAGGCTTTATAGTATATTTACAGTTAAAATTAAATCTTACTAATATTATAAATGTGAAAGTTTGTATGTTTGTCTCTCTTTCACGCAAAAACTACTGAACAGATTTGGATGAAACTTTACAGTATTATAGGTTATACATCAGAATAACACATACGCTATAGCAAGCGCGGATTTAGGGGGGGAGGCGCACGGTGGCACGTGCCCCCCCTCCCGACAGTTTTTAGGTACTGTGGAGAATCCATTATAGTACATAATTAAAGGCAAATCACACGATAATAGTGGGTAAAATAACAGAAAGAACATGAGTGAAACTATTGTTTTGATATCCTATTAAAATGTTTGTATTTATGTTTGTTACTCATTCACGCAAAAACTACTGAACGGATTTGGATGAAACTTATTGAGTAAAATAGGTTATACATCATAGGCTACAGCAAGGGCAGATTTATGTGGGGGCACGGGGGCATACCCCCCCCCTTATAGTACATAATTAAAGGCAAATCAGGAACTTTGTAGATAAAATTTGTAGATAGGTTCTTTGTATAGTTTAAGAAAGAAATTTGGATAATTCCACCCCAAGGGTTTCCCCTTTAATATAATAGAGGTTCAAAGGTTGTATAGAATCCGTCAGTTTTGAAGTTAGACATCTGAAATTTTGGATGAACAAGTAACTTATATTTAAAAAAAAATAATTAAATTATTTATTTAAAATGATCTTAAACGAAACTTTATGTGGGAGACCAAATTCCACGCGAGCGAAGCCACGGGCATAAGCTAGTGTTAATATAAATATCAATAAATTGGATACTTATTTCGACGCAAATTCGTTCTTCGCGATAATATATTCGTTATGGATTTAAACGTTGTTGTACTCTTGGAAAATTCTAGAAATTGAGATTGAATTTATATATATATATATATATATATATATATATATATATATATATATATATATATATATATATATATATATATATATATATATATATACGCAAAAAACTTAATATATATATCTTTTTTAGAATTTACAAATATTAACATCAGAGTAAATGGTCTTGGGTAACCAATAGCTGAAGAAACCCAGCATGCCTACCGTGATTGAAAACAGTACACTTTTACGTTCACCTTTAATTTACCATCATTTTTTAGCTGAAAAAATTTAAATTACCAGAAAGTAACTGAGAACTTCTTTTAGAAATGGATTTTTAAAGAACTTATTTTTAGTTTCACGGTCTTCGGCTCTGAATAATATTGCTGAGAAATGTTTACGAGCTGACTGTTGTTAGTTATAAACAGTCAACCGAAACCGTTGACAGGGCCAGTCTTAATCGTTCCTACTGGCTCAGTACTCAACAATTAAACTGATTGGTTTTCTTTACTATATTAGACTACTATATTATTAAAACGAAATGAATAGTAAATTAACCGAAATAATTCTAGCTTTGAATATTTTTTAATCCCTAAGGTAAACGAATGTTCAGTTAGACGGATTTGAAATACTCAATTACAGTACGTTAATAATATCTGGGTTTTTTTGTGTATGTGTCATCATTCCCATTTTTTTCACGAAAATTATCAAATTCAGTTCATCGTATTTCTTTAGTGCAACATACAATAGTACACATCACTAATGCTAATTATTGCATATAATATTATTAGTTAAACGTTACAAAAGTGTCTACTTCATGAGGAAAATCTACAATCAGCATCACTGGAATAATAATTGAGGCGTTGATATGAAAAAAATATCAATATTCATTTTTTTGTATAGAAAATGCTAGTTATATCATACCAAGAGCATAGAAAAAGGAGTGAGTCAAAACGGGAAACGGTATAGTTAATATGAACGATGGTAATTACTATTATCCAATTGAAAATATAGTGGTCAAAACAGTTTTTTTGCGTCTCACCTGATCATGTCATATAACCTTTTCCATGTCAACGTCTTAATTGCATTACCTTAATAAATAAAAAAAAAATAAACCAGAATAATATCAGCTAAGGAACAAATCATTGAGCTTTGATTTTACCGTTCGCAACATCTTGGAGGGAGCGGAGTGGTGAGTTGCCGCGGGTCCAGGGTTCAAATCAACCTGTGGCAGTTTTTTTAATATAACATCCGGGAATGGATCTTTTGGGACCCATCCGCTATAAAGGTGGTAGCCACAATAAGGAGGAAATCTGGCCGTTGATCATCGTTGACAAATTACCTTACTGCACAACCGTTTTCCACGAACCGTTTTTACACTACCAGGTGAGTACTGTCGTAACCTTCATGTATTGTCGCGGTACTGGTTCACAGCCTCTAGAAACAAAATTGCAGACCAACTAATCTGAAGGTCATCATTTCATAATTAAATAATATGACTAATTAGGGATATAATTATAATTAAAGCCTCCTATAACTTTCTAATAGTTCTTAGAATTCCCTAATCCCATCTCAGCACCTAATCCCATAAGTCTTAAACACGCACTGAACCCAATACCGAAATGATGAGTTCAACTTCTTTTCATTTATACCTTTATTTTTTTAAAGATTCTCTTGAGTCAAATGCGTGTATATCAGAATGTAATGTGAAAGAAAAGAATTTGTCCCGAGGAACCTAGGTTACACGCCTCCGTCAAAATGTAATGATGATAAATTAAAATTTTTTTTTTATAATTATGTAGAAATAAAGCAATAGTTAAGATAAATTATAAAAGAAGAGATCAATATGTTTATAGAATTAGTATTTTAAAAATCTTCGAATTACTCAAGTTCAACGTAGCCTAGTTAAAAATTCTTCACGCTCTTCCTTTGTTCTCGAACTGCGACGACCTTTAATCCTGATTAGCAGCGCAAACAGCGTGGAAGGATCCTTGGAGGAAGGACTGTTGGACAAAAAAGCACACAAGGCGCGCGTGCACAGGTAGAAAGGCGCAAAAGTAAACGATTGTCATTTCCTGTCGGTTTTCCTTTCCTTTCTTTAAGCACTTTTTCAATCCTTTTTTGTCCACCTGTTCCCCTATATCGTGGGGTGGGAAGTAGAAGAGCGCTAATTTTATCTAATAAGCGCTTTTATCCCAAATAAATTAATAAATCCCAATTAAATCATGTATTGCTATTATTATTGAATATATTTTCTTATTACAAACTGTTCCAAACATTATTTTACCACATTTATATATATATATATATATATATATATATATATATTTCATATAAATTAGGTACTAAAATATTATTAGGGACTAGCCAGCAACAACCCCGGCATCAGAAGAACTGTGCACAGTTGCGGCCCAAATATTACAATTCGTTTGTTGGTTTATTCATTTAATGCCACACTATCCTCATATATGTCTAATCAAAGCTATATCCTACGATACTACTGGAGTCCTAAATTTTGTATAATTAGATCGAGTTCATTAACCAGTATCACACAGGCTAAAGGCCCCCATTTTACGTCACTACCGAAGGCAAGGATTTTAAATTGAGAGCTCTTTTAAATTGTATTTGGATCCGTAAGCATTGAAAATACACCTTAAATCTAAATTTCACGTCTATCACTATTATGCATTAAATATTATTATTATTTCATATGTGTGTGTTGTTTTTTTTTAATGAAAAACAAACACTGTTATATATAGACAGATGTGTACGCGTTTTTTCTTATTGATTTTGCAAGTTTAAGTTTTTAAAAATGTGTAACTAATTTTATTACATCAACCTGGGTGCATCAGACTAATTTTAATGTGTATGGCCATCTTGGCCTAATGTAATGAAAAAACAATTCCTTGAATAATATTCACAATTTTACTAATCACATATTTAGCTTGGTAGCTTTCAATTATTATACAAAGAATAGACAGTTATTGAAAACTACACAATAACTCTGACTGGGGAAGTCAATCGAGCTGTCAAAACACGAGAGCTTTTTGACTGAGCACCATAAACTAAAACTAAATTCACCATATTTTTTTTCTAAACACTGGGCGATATTCGATTATATTCCCACCACTCATGTTAACAAGGTGAAGGCAGATAACATCTCTGACAAACAGGCGGACCCGAGCAGGTAGTAAGTCTGAGGAATCTGTAAAATGTATCCAGGAACAGGCTTTAGGAGTCGGCAACGGAAGCCACATGGTACTTCAGGTACCATTGGCTTTTGAGTCTGGTACGAAGCCATCAACTGTAATAAAATTCAGATATAAATAAACTTTATTGTTAAATATTCATCTTTCTGGCCATCAGTGGGATTAAGATTTATCCTGGTGGGTTGTGAGCAGGATCTCTTCTACTTTCTGTAGCACGCTTATTGTGCTTGCAGGAAAACATAAAGTTATGTTACCGTAGGAAATCGTTAAACATATAGCTTTTTGTATTATTTTTTGAGAATGAATCCACGGTTATTGTAGTTATCGACATTCCAGTCTGATGGATGGCCTTCAATATGTTTGCCATCCTTTCCGCCTGTGGCCACCCTATCGATATCAGAGTACTGAGAGCTCCGTCTTATAGAGTATGGCATCCATTACTAAGCTTATATTATAATCTCTCAATTGTACAAAAGAGTTTTCTAGTGATGTAATACTTCATTGGTGCTGTATAGTTTGTCTAGCCTTTGTCATGCTCAATCAGTTAAATTGTAGATATATCATTTTTAAATTGGCAAATCCACTGTACCTGACTTCTTCAAGTCGTTGCATAAAATATAGCACTACCTTAGAAGTTAAATGATAAATTTAGAATGCATCTGTTTAAACAAATTAAAAAAGAAAAAAAAAAGAAACTACATTCTATTCCAATATTTCAATTCAATACAAAGAATGCAGTGAAAAAAGATGGAAACATTTTTCTTTTAAACTTAAATTTACTTATTGATTACGTAGTCATTTTAATTTGCAATTTCAAACGAAAAATACCAAAAATTAGAAAAAATACTGTTATAGCTGAAAATTAAAGATTGTAAAAATTACATTTCTATGTAATTTTATGAACGGTTAGTCGTTTTACTGTTTATAATCAACCACCAATACGCACGATTGCTAATCACAAAAACATTGGATCTTACTCCTTAACCAACAGAAATGAGTAGACAGAGTTTTAATATTTTTTTTATTATTACATTATTCATTCATATATTGAAAACTATTTTACCCAGTTATTAAAATAAATAAAAATTGAAGTTGGCAAAGAGTACCTGAGATTTTTACTATTTTTTTTAACTTTTGGAATCGGGTTCTTTAAAAATATAATCTTAACTTATAAATAAGAATTAAATCATTATTTGTTACATTTTTTTAACTTAACTTATGGGACCTTGCTTGAAATTATTTCAATTCTTCTGCTTAATATTAAATCTTAACTACATTAAATAAGTGCTTCAATTAACTGACTAATCGGCCCAACAACCCAGTGATGAGTCCTTGCCTCCATAAGTGCTTCAATACTTTAATATATTTAGACTTTTATGGGGTTTTTATTTATCCAGAAAAATTATTAACATGTGTATTTATAATTTAAACAAGAAAAGATTAAAAGTAAATAAAGCTATTGTAAGTAAATATTTTCATGTTGATCTATAGATCCAGTGTTTGCTATACTTTTCTTTTGATCGGGATGATTCGTGCCGTTCTCGATCGATTCGTAGGATTCAAACTGGCACCAAACGGGGCTGTATAATCCATAACATCACACTTCAAACGGAATAAGACTGAGGTCCCAGGAAGGCGATATTGCATTATTGAAGCAGTTGTATACAGCATAGCTTAGCATCATGCATCAAGTTATTGGAACCTTTCAATCTCAAGGCTCTATTTCATGACAAATACAAACACAATAGGACAATATACATTAATAAATTGACTCCAAAGTAATTTATTTTTATTAGTATTGTTAGTACCTATTAATTATTAATATGTATCAGGAGTTACGCCTGACGGAAATTATTAAAGATCCCTTTTGGATCGGAAGTCAATAGGGTCATTGATAAAACTTAGTATTATTTTTCAGTCAAAAACTAAGTATTAATCAAATATATTAAAATTATCACAACAGATTCTACACACATGTTTTATTATAGTTATAATTAAGAAATTTATGAATTTAAAATTTCAAAAAGTACATACGAGGCGTTAAGGATCAAAAACGTATTACTTCGAAATTTCAATAATTGATTTTTTCACATTTTTCGCTAATTAAATCATTTTATCAATTATTATTATTATGGTATTATTAACTATTTTATCTAACACGACACTTTTCCTCCTTATTCCTCATGGTTATAGTCCGGTTCTGCACGTAAAGTTTCGGGAGCATAAAGCATTGCTTGATTAAATTAGTGAAAAATGGGAAAAGTCGAGTTTTGAAGCTATTAATAATACCATTATTTGAAATAATAAATTTAAAAGTCATGAATAAGTAATAATTTTTTTTTTTAGTTTTAGAAATTTATGCTCTAGAAAACACTACACTTAAGAGTACTTGGGAAGAGCATTCCGCACGAAGAATTAGAGCAATATATTTATATATTCGGCCATGCGATTATAAGTTTTACCTTTCAGATATTTTTTTTACTTCTTCATTGATGTTTTAATAAAATGACTTCCTACGATTTCACAATAACGAGTCAATTTTTTTAGAAAACTCGTTTCGATGGGAATATGTTTTGATGGCTACAAGACGAACACAACTTTTACTTCTAGCATATCTTTTTTTCTTTTATTCATGAATCGCATTACTGGTAAATCTTCAGGAAATCTTAGGGATAATGAAATTAACATTTGTTAAATGTATGCTAAATAGTTTTCATTGCTACTAGCTACAAATTAAGGACGTTTTAAACAATAGTAGAACCTTAAAAATGATTATTATATCTCAAAAATGGAAATTTCACTACTAACGATTCTTAGCAGTTGTAAATCCACACTCAATCATACACGATAGATATACGGTGCTTTGCACTTCACAAAACTTATAATCATTCATCTTTTAGATATTTTTTTTGTCGCACGCACATCATTTCACTTCAAGTAATTAATTCCTTTAACTTTACATTATATTAAAGATTAAATGTGTTTTGGAGCAGAATTTGGCATCTTTATCCAAATCGCTTAAGCCATTTTCTAGAAAAAAGTATTAAATATTAGATAATAAACAGTATCTAAAGTTGTACGACCGATTATATTTCATGTGAGCAATTGTTATGGGAGTACTGGAATAAATAAGCAATTTCATCTCTTATGCATGTCGATTTTGATCTAAAATATTCTGTATACATATTTTGTATAAAGTTAAGTGTTATAAAAACGAATCAAAATAAAACCCAATATATATGATCTAACAAGAGGACCGCAGTAAATCTAAGTTTATATCGCATTATGAAAATACATTAAAACCGATATATAATACAGCACTAGACATTATCTTTACATGGCAGTTGGTGGGTGTTGATCATAATTCAATCCTTTAACAAGGGTAGTCGTAAATCGTAAAGGATTAATGTTATCGATAAATCGTAGTTAGTTTAAATTGTCATTTCTCTACTATAGAAATATGAAGGAGAGTTTTGTCATATATTAAAATATTTAACTTAGATAAATTAAATGTAAACAAAAACCCAACATCAATGTCTGGATTAAAGACTAAACGAAAGCTGGTCAAGTGATCTGTAACTATTATCAAAGCTCATTATTTATTTGAAAACCCTCCCTCCATCCATATATTTCGTACGAAAACATTACGTTTAATCTTCATAGACAATTAATTAATAATCTTACCAACTGGGTTCCTCTTAAGATGAATATAATATGAATATGAAGGATGGAAATACACAGTCGAGTTTCCTATTAGCCCTGAAGATGGCCTACAAAGTGGGTCGAAACGTCGGCACAAATAAAAAATAAGTATTCACTTATTTGGTGTTTTTTTACTGCACCCCTCACCATATTTCCATCCTCCATTAGATCTTCCAGTCAACTATTTTCCTCTCTAACATGGTATGAATATAATGACTAACAAACCCCAAAAATTGGGAAAACGGCTTCGTGCAGAAGTCTTATTTTTTTAACAGTATCACGATACTTAAAAAAAAATAAGACTTCTCATGTTTGTGATGAAACGTCAGTATACCCAAAAATAGAATGAAAGCCCCGGAAGAGGAAAAATAAATTGAATATATCGAATTGGCAAAGGCAAACCAATGCAATACATTTATAAATCGGTGTTAAAATAGGTTAATTATTGTTGTGGACTAGAAACCAATGAAAAAAAGATTATCAATAGCATTCTATATTCTTAACGAACCATTTTTTTTTTCTGTTTATTTTAAAGAAAATGCATTTGAAATTACTCGTTTAATTTCTTTATAATCTATACGGTAATTGAATACATATTTGACCATTTTCTCCACTCAAGCTCTGAACAATGCGAATACTGTGCCTATCTATTCCCCTGAACAAGCGATGATAGAGAAGCACTGGGATCTTCTGTGTTTCAGCATTCCTCCCAATCTCATATATTGTTTCCTAAAGATATTCACCTATTTAAAATCTGTTCTTCTAACTTAATGAGGACAGAGTAATAAAATAGGTTCCTAATTAGATATCTTAGAAGCTACAATTACAAGAATGTAATTCCCTCCTGACTAATTTCCATCATCTTAAAGGAAAATGAGGAAGATTACCCAAAGACAAACGTGTTGAAATATCTCAAGTTGTCTCATTGTATGGTTGCACATATCTTTGGAGGATTTGAATCTTATTCTACGCCCTAATTATTTTTCTAGCACCAAAAAAAACAACAAAAAAACAAGTCGTCGTTTGAGGGGACATATAATTTAAAATGAAGCTCCTACTGTTTAATACTCATAAGACGAAAATTAGATATTCTTAAAGTAATTGCAAAGTAATATACAACTTCTAATAATATTAAGACAATTATTTCTTAATAGCCAATAGAATCTTTTTAAAAACTGAATCGCTTTATTAATACCGGTCATTAAGAGAATTGGCATTGAATGAATGAGTGAATGAGTGAATGAATCAATTTAGAGCCAAGGATTGACAAGTTTGATAGAACGAAGCAGAGTCATAAGATAGAAATATTCCTCAGCCATTAGATTATCATAAACATATAGTAACTTTAGAATTGATATAGCATTGTTTTTACAAACTATGGGAAAATGGAACTTAAGTTCAAGCCTTTTGTCTAAAGCTGTTCTGTTAACATTAAACCAGTAAAAGATTTTAGGAGTAATTATAAGTCCTTACCGACAATAAAACTATCAATCATTGTATTATAATTCTACCATATAAGAATATGACCAAGCAAATGCCAACTGTTTTATTGTAAATTTTAAACTGTGACGTACTTAGATGGGGGTTCATGTTGTTCTTCCCTTTCGTTAAGTTACACCTACACTACAACAAGAAATAATACGCGGATGCAGCAGGTGTTGATCGAAAGTGCTGTAACTAATTGGTAATAATTGTTTTGTAAGCTTCAATGTTCTTGCAGTGTAAATGATTGAGGTAAATCGAGTGTCATCCAGAGCGACAAGAATGGACAAGCCGCCGCAGTGACTGATCGCTTGGTGAGCCTCGCATGGAGTACTAAGTGAATGCTGACCACAGCACCTCGGGACATTTCTCATTCCGCTGTCAACTGTATTCAACGGCCTATCTTATTATACTCTGACCTATCTCACTGATCCTTTTGTTGTCTAGTTCACAGCTCTCTCTTCCTCCCTCCCTTTCTCGCTCTCTCACTCTCCCTCAAATGTATTAAACAATTTCTCAAATGTATAATGTAATTTTGTAAGTCTTCTGATAGTTTATGGACCATAAAACATCGCAATTATTACTATTATTTTGAAGCTAGCTTTCCTCTGTTTCCTGTTTGACACCGCTTTCAATTGATAAATTATTCGGTTGAATCTAAAATTATGATTAAAATAGCCGACATACTTTTATGATAGGGATGCCATTCTTTGAGCAGGAAAGAAAGAATATTCTGGAATTGGAGACTTCTTTTTTGTTATCTTCGACGAGGATTCCCTGGCAACAAAAACAAACAAGACGTGGAAAAGTTCTTCCACAACTTGCACTTATCCTGAAAGGACCCAGCACCCCAACGAATAGAAGAGGAGAGCTGGAGCACATTAAAGAGTACCCTGCCAACAAGGGGAAGCGTTTGATTGAGCCCACACAAACACGGACGGCAAACAACATTGATCCATTGTTGGCTGTCAGATAGATAGGTGGCAGGGCCGTCTCAACCACTAACAATCTGTATTATCCCATCTTCTAAACCTAAACAACAAAGAATTACTTTCCATAAGAATTAATAGAGCTGCTTTGTTTAGTTATATACGGGTGATTCCATTCTAACAATACGTATTAATGCTCTGTAATTTTTGCTCTAACTGGTCATCCGTTAACAATCTGTTTATACAATTTTTTAGTACTTGTGATTTAGCCGGTCTCCATGAAACCTACCCCCTCATCTCGTGTATCCTCTTCTAATCACTCGTCTCATTGAATTAGTAAATTGTTTTTAGTGTTTTTGTCTTGTTAATTTATTTGATTTCGTATCTGTTCCGCAGGTTGTGCACTCCCTGAAAAATCCCTATCCTAATTAAACTTGGATAGGCAAAATTTAGAGCTTCCACTCTTGCATCGTCCGATTAGCCATAGGAGCATTAAGTGACGTTAAACGAAAAAAAACAAGAGCCCATAGATTCTTTACTAACTACGTTAAGGTTCCCAGGCGCGTCAGCGTTCACACCCAGAGCGTGTATTTATTACTTTAATAAAACAAATCATTAATATTTTATTCAGTTCACAGTTTGGAAAAAATAATGGGGTATAATTAGAAACACTTAACAGAAAATCTAGGGAGACTGACTGATTGAACTCTTGACTTGACTTAGTTTTAAATTTTCAATATTTTAAGTGTTGTATAAAATATTGATTCTTCTCACATTTAAAGCTTCAATACTATTTAAAATGTCAAAAAGAAATGAATATTTTGATTCAAGATTAGCATGTTTTTAGTGAAGCTTTCAAATCTCTGTGATTGAAAGAGTAAAATGTGAATTGAAATTGAAAAGAGTAATACCTCTCATTTAAGCTATCCTTGGCAAAGCAATATCTCATTCTATTATGAATTAGCTCTAAATGAATACGAACTCAACTAAATTAACTGAAATAGTTGTCATAATTCAGCCTTTCTTTAATGTCTTTATTTTTTTATTACAGAAGCATTGACTTCACAAGACGAGTTAAGCACGAGACGGTAGTAGTAGGTTGGGAATAGATGCACGCAATTTTCTTAATGATAGCTTCTGCATAGGACCGGGTTGTTGAGCGAACCAAGGCTAGTCTCGATTCACGAGCAACGAAAGTTTTACTAAATGTATCTATATTACCTTATGTATTTGAAACAACTTTTTTTCATTTAATTATTCATGTTTTATCGTGTTTCTGTCTGTACTTATTAATATGTTTTAGTGCGCAAGCGTTCTTTTCAAATTTAAATCAACATAAATAATACAAGTGATGTAACAAGGTTTAAGTGTAGGTTAAAAAGATAAAAGTAATTTTTACATATTGCTTTATATATATCATATAAAGCTGTCAACATTCTGGACCTCGGAGTTCCGGAGATCTGTTGCAGCAGCTTAGGCAGTATAACGGAATGTCCACTGACCCCGATATTTTAAAAAACAAATTCTGCATCGCTAGAATTATTTACGCCAAAAGTTATTTTAGATTCACCGACAGCGTAGATACTAAAGTAAAGTTATTTCCATTTATAAAAGCACAGTATTGCCGAAGGGTTGCTGGAGGAATTTTAAGAGTTCTTTAGTCGAGAAAAAAAACTGTTCTGAGCATTCTTTAAGTAAGGACGTTATTTCCTTCTTGTATATTCCCTAAATCTTTCTTTTTATGTTGTTTATACATTATCTGTACATGTTGTCAAATATCCTTTCCAAAACCTCAAAATAAATAATCTAAAAAATATCGCTGTAAATAATATGTATATGTATAAGGTGTATAAGATATACAATTATTAACATCAAGCACCCCACGATTTTTTATAATGAAATGTATTTTTTTTACACCACTCTATTACTTTTTGTTGCAAAATTTACGAAACTCACCAGTTGATCCTGCCAGTAGTCATAAACGTCTCAAATATTAAGCCATGTATGCCTTAGTACTTAGAAAAAGACACTAACATAGAATAATGAGACAAATTTATTATATTATTGTGTCGTTATCGGTCCATGAGAGGTGGGCAAAGTTTCAATTTAATCCGATGTTTAGAAGTGGCCGAAAATCTAGTTCAAAGGTTCTGGTACGAACACACGTACAGACGAAGTTAATAGAAACATGATAAAACAGGAGTTGGCAAAAACACTAGTCTATTAGTGTTACATCGTATAAACAGGTATACATACAATTACAAGTGTATATTAAATAACTATTATTATCTAGAAATGAATTTTATCGAATATTTATCATTGATATTCATCGAAGGTACAAAAGAGGCGGCCGACATAATCTTCGAATCAATCGACCGTAGGAGGCTCTTGAGTATTTTTTTTTTTGGAGGGGGGGGGGAAGATCCGCAACTTATTTTGGAGGGCGAGAGGCAATTCTCCTCCGATTGACCACGTTTACGGTAGCTTCGCGTTCACAGGCGCGAGTATTTTTTACTTTAATAAAATTAATCATTAATATTTTATTCAATTCATAGTTTAGAAAAAATAATGGGGTGTAATTAGTAACACTTAAGGGGGATGAATGTATACATCAGAGCAGTACAATGAAAGCAAAATCTTGATAGTGAGGTTGTTTGGATGCGTCTGGTCAACAAAGTACAAGTTACCGATCTAGGAAGCATGGCAACAAAAATTGCCCACAAGTAGAATAGAACAGCCCATAAACTACCGGAGCAATTTAAAAATTATTTGATTTGCTAATTCAAATAAAAATATTATACGACTCAATGAGTCAGCTATAGCGAAATGGTGCAGATTAATGGCCATGACGGATGAATGAATCGATTATCTTTCATTATCCGATTATTCAATAGGGTGGACATCAATGTTCATGAAAAAAAATCTGTACGAAGAGTCTTGGGTTCTTTACACAATGGTTCTGCTGGGAGACAACTGTGATGTTCCCGACCAGGGTTTTTCACCCTATTTTGGATGCTCACTTTATAGGTGTGCCCAGTAAGGTCCCCAAATTCCACAGGATGCATCCCCAGCTGTTAACAGATTAAATTCTTATCTGCCCCAGCCGGATTAAAACCCGGGACTATCGGCAAGAAAACTCGGCGCATTACCACTGAGCTACCCATCTCCCTCCACACTCATGAAAAATAGATTGTATTCCTTTTTTTATTATCATACCGCATCCAAGTAGCCAACTCTCAATCATTAGGTCAAAGAACAGCAATTTTTTTGAAATCTTAGGGGAAAATGACTAAGAATCTCTTCAAAATAAAAATTCTGCTAGTTTTATGAGATTTCATAATAAACTAACATAGTTCAACAGTAATTCAGACATCACTTTTTTTACTTATTTCACAAACAAACAATACATTGGATATTTCTCTGCATTTATTAATGGACAATAAATACTAAGTTTCAGTCGTTTAGGAAAACTGTTGTTGAAAATTGTTTTGTTTTTTTCCTATCGGATAATTTTATGTGAAATGATCTAGGAAATGCATTAAATTGGAACTGCAGTTTTCTTATTTTTGCGCAGAATATAATAATTTAAAACCGTTAATTTATGTACATAATTATTATTTTATTGTATGAACAGTTTAACACTGATTCGCAATCCTGTTTAAATGGACTACATCCAACGAAAGTCGGGCAGGTAGTCGGGCAGGGTTAAAATGAAATGAAGTGCGGTTTTGAACTGTGTTCTTAATCGAATCTTTGACCTCTTTCTGTTGAGCTTCCCTTCTAGTCCGAGAACAATGTTTTGTTACGGTTCGTCCAACTTGACAATAAATTTTCATCAATGACTAGAGCTCTCTTCTTTAGCTATTGATGAAAATTTTAATAAGTTAACTTTATATTTATAAATATTATAGTCCTGTTTGTGTAGACTCAGCAGTACTTCAAATGAGTAAGGTAATAATAAAAATATTGGATGTTTTCTAATTTACTGTAAATTTAGAATACATACTCAAGCATTTTTTAGGTTAATTATATAGCATATAATTAGATATATATTAGATAGAATAATAAGCAACCGGAGTCTTAGCTCTATCTAATATATAAAATTGTCGTGTCACAGTGTTTGTAACAGAACTCCTCCGAAAATACTTGACCGATTCTTATGAAATTTTGCTTCTACATTCAGTAGGTCTTGGAATCGGATGTAAACTATTTTTCCAACCCCTAAGTGATATGTGTCGGCCATTATTATTGATTATGTGTAAATTAAATCCACCAATTATGTAATCCTACACGTTTGGTCATCAAAAATATCACCGAGAATGGTTAAGCAGCAATGATGACTGGAATCATTAAACGAGAAGTCGTCCTGTAGCCACGTATTCCAATGATACCATCAGAACCCATAATATCGTTTAAAATGCTTCAATTTGATATAAGTTTGGCTTTTGCTATGACTATCAATAAGTCTCAAGGCCAGACAATGTACATTTGCGGTTTTGATCTAGAACATCCATGTTTCTCTCATGGACAATTATATGTTGCATGCTCACGTTTTAGTAAACCATCTAATCTATTTGTATTAGCAAAAAAAATTGGTGGTGGATTAGCGCTCAATTGAATTGAAATAAATAGTTATAATTAAAAAAATATTATTAGCCATGATTAAAAATCAACCATAATATAACTCATTCATTATCCTAATGTTTATATTTTATCAGTTAGGAATTTTGTATATTATTTATTTATTATATACTGTACTTAGATATAAGCTGAATAAAATGTAAAATCAAAAATCTATTTAATTCATCTTTTCCATTGATTCATTATTTTAACGTAAGATTTTTTTAAAACGATTACAACAGCCACAGCAACGCGTGGCCGGGTCAGCTAGTAGGTATATATATATATATATATATATATATATATATATATATATATATATATATATATATATATATATATATATACATAAAATTAGTTATTAATATAATAATTACAAGTTATAACTACTTTCTGGATACCAATATTTTATTGTTACCTATAACAAAAAAAATATTTCATATAAATTAAACACATTATACTGATGACTTTTGAATTGGGACCAATAGAATTAGTGGCCCAACATTACTGAAGTTTCCCTTATTTTATTGGTTTTATTATTTTTATATTTGTGTAATATTTTTTTATTTTATTATGTTTAAAAATAAACAAAAAACTTGTGCAAGGGACTTAAACTACTTCTTCTTTTTTTCTATTAGCTTACTATCATAACGGTTCTCTTGGCACTTATGTGGGGACATTCCCGATATTATTAATTCGGCCCTGGATATGGTTAATTTTATAGTTTTATTTAATAACATAAACTTTATTGTATGCCCATTATATATGTATATATATATATATATATATATATATATATATATATATATATATATATATATATATAATAACTAGTAACTTACGACCTTAAGTTACCTTCCGTTTAACGACATCCTCTCATCCTCAGGATTATAACACAAAATTACATGAAAACCTGCATACCTGCTTATTTTTGGAATATTTTCTTATATTGTAATTGAATATAATATATACCTCATGAGAGTGTATATTACAACGTTTCGGAATTCCACCCTATCGATTTCCTTGTACAAGATACGATGTAGTGTCAGACATAATTTAACAGACACTGAGCAAACAGATGGCCAGTTTTGGTTGGGTTCGGCCGGAATTACTGAGTAAGGGGGGTCAGGACCGCAGGCAGACAAATATCGAATCCAACTGTTCTCTTCCCAGCCAATAATACTAAATCCCTTTCCGATAGTAACTAAGTTGTAAATAGAATAATTATCTAGTTCATTTAAAATTATTTCACTAATAAAAAAAAAAAAATTGTATAAGAAATAGCTTGTTTTGTTTTTTTTAAATTAGGCGAAATTTACACTAAGAACCTTGTTCATTGGAACTACAAAAATATATTACATGTTTCTACACCGCTGTCGATTTCCGTTATTCAAGCTCAACCATAGGGCATTGTAAGCTATCGAACCAATGAACCTATCAATCAATCAAATAAAAACCTAAACAAAGATTTGAAAAATTGAATGCTTTGTTAAAAAAAAAATGTGTAGTCCATAGCTATGAATCTAATATCTGGTTCCCAAAACCCTAATCAATTTTGAAGAAGGCATAAATAAGTTTCAATTATTTTATTAACTTATATATTGTACTGTCCAAAGATTTTGATCACTAAATTTTCTTTTTTCTTTCAAGAAATGGAAGATATTTTATGTTAGAGAAGAATATTAGCGTGCCCTCTTTGTTCAATTTTTTTTAAAAATACATTGGTCGTACTATTTATTTTAATGTGGGATATAGATAGTCTGGGGGTGCAGTCAATGTAACACAAAATAAGAAAAACTTATTTATTATGAGTGCCGACGTTTCGATCTACGTTGTAGGCCATCTTCAGGGTTGATAGAAGCTTACTAAGTTTATGCTCAAATTAAAACCATATTGTTATAATTTATTTATTTTATTTTATGTTAGATGTTATAATTTCTTAAATATTGTTGTTAGATATATACAAATTTTTAAATAGGATCAGTGAAAAGAAAAGACCGAGAACCAGGATGGCTGAGATGGCTAAGTACCACGACGGTTACGTGAGAGACCCGGTCATGGTCATATCTTTTCTTTTCAAATAAAATATTTAAAACCATATCCATTTGAGAACAGTGAAAGAGTGTTTTGAAGTATTTTGTATTTAATGCCAGTAGAAATTTATCTTCGAAGAGAAATAAATCCATTATGGTTAATAATATTCAAGAAGCACCTATACTAAAAATAAAAATTTGACACGTAGATATAAAAGTTTTTCTACAGTTCCACAATTCACGTATATTTTGAGCCTGCACTCTAAATTATTTGAGAATTTCTTAAATAATGGTATCTGTTGTATGTTTCGCAGGTTGTTGCTTTAACAAGTTTTAACTGTTTATTTGTTTGATTTTTAATATTTTCCAAAAATACAAGTTATCGTGAGCTTTAGTATGGAAAAGAGAATGTAATTATGGGTAATGAATAGATTTAGGTAATCATTTCATCAAGAAATAAAAGTGTCATTTCGAAGTAGAGATGGTATATGTATGTTGAAACGTTCATTTATAGATGAAATGATAACATATTTCCCATAATTACTTTCTGTTTTCCATAATAAAGCTCATGATAACTTTTATTTTTGGAAAATATTAAAAGGGAAACGAATGAAAAGTTAAAACTTGTTGTGACTCAACGCGATGCTGCAACCTTCGGTATGATTGCTGATTTAACTAAAATCCTTTTTTAAATAACTAATTTATATCAATTTAATAACATAGAATTATATAATAAATAAAAAACCGCTACGACCCGTGAACGAGTCTGGGGTTCAGTACATAGTAGAGACTATTGTTTAATGGACAACGGTTCTAAAAGGAGGTGACTTGTCCTAGGTCACGCTCAACCGCGTAGGTTTTCCCCCTTATTGGGGTACCCTATTTTTATAATATTTTATAGAGGCTGCGTGAGCCCCAGGAGAGTCCTAGATCCTATATGACCCATCTCCCGCCGCGAACAGACTAAATAAAGTCTTGCCTGCAGCGGGATTCGGACCAGGATTTCCGGCATGGCAACTCAGTGCTCTACCACTGAGCCCCTTCGTTCCCATATAATAAATAGCGGCTGTGAAAAACCACCAACATGATTTCGTAAATATAAAAATTTAAACGTAACGACTGTTTGCATTAAAAAAGATAAAAAAAAGATCATATTCAACTTATAATTTCAATTATTAAAAATAATGTAAAGACAAAAAAATTACTTAGATAAACAAAAAATTAATTACAGGTTAAAAAAAGTAATAATACCAATAACAATAAATCTTTATAGTTTAGTTGCTGTAAAACAAGTAGTAAACAGTTCAATGATTAACGAATTGTGACTTCTTGTAAAACTAAGAGTAAGTAATTAATTAGTAATTCTCATGCTGTGAGATTTTATGTTCAATTGATTATGACTCTGCATTATATTAATAGCATCGCCAAAGGTTTTAGAAAAGGGGAAGGGAGCGAATAGTGAAAAAACGAATTCACTTGGGCGAAAGTAAACATTCCACCAGGAATTACTTTCGATAAAATGCCAGGAGCAACGCCTACCATCATGCAATACATCTCCAGCCTACTGGTAACACGTCTTCCATTTCAACAGTTATATTTTCCATCATATTGTAAACAATATTAATTCATTAAAATTGTAAAATCAAATACAAAACAACTAAAATACGTTATATTTTTAAAAAATCAATATGGTGCAAATGTATAAATCCCCAATACAAAGCCTTCTTGGGTTGTTTACACAATGGTTCTGCTGGGAGACAACTGTGATGTTCCCGACCAGGGTTTTTCACCCTATTTTGGATGCTCACTTTATAGGTGTGCCCAGTCTCTAAATTACGAAAAAACAACAAACAAAAAACGACCAGTCAACGTTTCCCCAGTTCAAGTATCATCAAGACACACACCTAAAAGAATTCACATCAAGGAAGAAAAACTGCAGTAAATCTCTTGTCAACTCATATGATATAGACAGCTTCGCTAATAACTCTTATTGCATCCTATTTATAGGTTCTTTTAGAGTTCTTGCTCACTTTTATTGAAAATGAAAAATCAATTTAAAAAACTTTTCGTAGATTCAATATTTTCTCCTTATATAATCACAACTTTAATTAATCTAAACAATAAATAAATTATCATAAAATTAATTTCATTATAAATTTAATTCAATTTTATTTATATATATATACTAGCTTATGCCCGCGGCTTCGCTCGAATGGAATTTGGTCTGCCACATAAAGTTTCGTGAAAGATCATTTTAAATAAATAATTTAATTATTTAACTAACCTTTAAACCTGATTTGCCTTCAATTCTGTACTATAATGGATTCTCCACAGTACCTTAAATACTACAGGAGGTCTGTGCACCCGTGCGCCCTCCCATAAATCCGCGCTTGCTATAGCCTATGTGTTATTCTGATGTATAAACTATATTACTGTAAAGTGTCATCCAAATCCATTCAGTATTTTTTGCGTGAAAGAGAGACAAACTTACAAACTTTCACATTTATAATATTAGTAAGATATATATATATATATATATATATATATATATATATATGTTATTTATATGTGAGTTTTTATTATAACAATGATTATGATCAGAATAATACTTCCTGTTGTCATTGTATAAGATGTATGTTTCTAGCACGAATTATTTAATTTATATTACAGAGTCTTGATGGGAGACATTTTTTTCTATTCTTTTTCCACTTAAATTTATTCTATATTTCAACTGACTTTCACTATAAAAGATATATTACATTACATAATACTTTTTTTTTTAAATTAGCCAATATATAGAACGGAAACTTTTGGAAAGACACGTGTTGCAGCTGTTAAATAAAATAATTTGTAAAAATAATAATTAAAAATGGTTTCTTTCGTAAGTCAATATAAGTCCACTTTTGGAAAATATTATTTTTAAAAATACATGTATTAAGGGGTAACATGTAAAGATAAACCGATTATTCATGCATAACAATGATTTTAAGTATGTTTTTAAAAGAGAAAATTGAGAATTTAAAGTAAACTGACTAATTTTAATTGGTCAAACAAATTTAATTTAATATCAAGTTGCTATTTTAACATTGATATAAATCTTCTCATAAAAATTTTCATAAATTATAATCAAATGAATTGAGAAAGCTTTCTCGTCATAATCTGAGCTTGGAATTTAGCGCACGTGTGTCTTTCTTCTTCTTGACGACGAATAGACATTAGGAACTCTGAAGATTCACCTCCCTCCATATTTTCTAATAATTCCTTTCTAGCTCCCTGACAACTTCATGGTAAATCATAACGATCACATATATTCCCCTGCCTTTTTTCTTTTCACCTCTCTCAAGACTGTCATGGCTGGGAAAATTTTTCAATCAACGAGAATCTGAAACAAGGGGTCTTGAACTGAAAAAGAAGGCGGTAGGGTTTCCTTTGAGAAAGAAAACAAAAAGCTCAGAAAAGATAAAAACCTACTAAAACAAGAAACAATTAAAATATTTACCACGAAATTCTGTCATTTTTTTATAGCAGAATAATTAAATATTATTATTGAACGTCTCTCATAAAGTCTATCAATTCCCAGTATTTTTCAAAAAACTATTCTAGGCCTTCTTTATACGTATTAAACATCAGGCTTCCAGATCCTCATTACATGCACCAATTATTTATATAAATAAGTTGTCGATGAATAAATGATTTATCTATCGTATTCGCAAACATTGCAATTACTCATCGTGAAACGAATAGAGGATATAAGAAGACTGAGGAATTAAAAACAACTTCAATCAGTCCCCATCAAATGACTTTGCACTTGAATGCATGCTGATGCCATTTCCACTAACAATACTATTTTAGAAAGATAATGACCCAAGGTTATTAGATATGTTATCTATGATGTTCATCTACCTCAAACGGAAAATTCATACAACACTGAAACTATACGTAAAAGGAAAAAGTTCTACGATTGGTTGAAAAAAATATTGTTATTTCTTATTATAAGCCACCCCACCCCTATTTTTATGGAGAGAATTAAGGTTTTATTCATAAAAACAAACAAATCATTATTCAAAATTATTTCACCAACAGTTCAGTTTTCAATATACCCTCCAATAACCTGGCTCCTGACGATCATATTTAAAAAGTGTTTATTAATATAAATATTTGACCAATTATGTTATGATAATTCTTAACTTAACTGGAAAAGATGTGAAATAGAAAAATTTAAAAAGAAAGACCAAAATCCGAAACTTAGGAATGTTTGGTATTTACTAAAACGATGTAAGGAAATGAGAAATTGATATTGATGAAAACAGTGGTAACATGAATTATAACAAATAAAGTAATATAAAAAAAATAATAAAATCAAGCATTAAAACTATCTTTGGAATGGCTGAAGCCACATCTAGCATTTAAAAATGCCCAAAGAAAATATATACGAGTATAGGTAATTTCTTTGAGGGATAAAGGCTAACTACAGTACAACCAGATCCCCAAATGTTAATAAGAATGATAATGATTTATTAACTAAATGGAAATTAATATAATAAACGAGGTATTCTTAAAGAATAATATGTTGAATTTCATTCATCAGGGCATAACAGCTATGACTAAAAAAAAATGCATATGTAGCGTATGATTGATAAGCTGAGAGCTTTGTCTACTATATCATAAATTCAGGACTTGAGATGTGTAACTTGCCAAAAACTTTGAAGCTTGAAAGACCTGAGAATGCGGCAGTGTGTTTAAATAATTCAGAAGGCACTTGTTATCAATTACTATGTAAATCAGTTAATTATTAACCGCTTCTTTGTTCACAACTTCACATATATTATTTCAAGCAGGACTTTCTAAAGCGTTTTGGAGTGAGAAATTATCGAAAACCATTACATTGATTTATTTAATAAAATACTGAGCAGATAGATTTTTAAAAAACAACTATATCGCTACAAACCACAATGGGTTCAGTAAATTAGAGGGACAGTAAAATTAATTACAGATTCCAAACCAACGGTTATACAAGCAAATGATTTGGCCGAGATCACGCTCAATAGCAAATTTTCCACAATTAAATGAACCATATAGAGACTGAGTGAACCCTAGTAATGTTTCCCGATCCCAAGAAAATATACATCGAAAGCTTGATTTTGTGCTGATTATAACCATATACTCTGTTTCGATTCATTAACTCATTCATACTTACTATAGAGCTTTCCTCCAGAAGTTAAAGCTCTCAAATGTAACTTCGTAACTATTCGATGTAAGTAGTCAAGTTAGGATAGAAACCCCACTTAATCACACTCCCTTCGAGAATTAACTATTGTTTCAATAGAATAAAAAGATATTTTTCTTAAGGAATATATATGAACAATGTTGTATATTTAATATTATAGCAGTATGAACGATACCTAAACATTAAAAATTATCAAATACTTTTTACTATTAAGTCATTTTATATTCGCACTCTTATGCATTGTTTAAACAAAAGCTCATATTTTTAAACTGTGCAATTTTTGCAGAAGTATTTTTAATTCTGTTGAATACAACAGATAAGATCATAAAAGTTCGCTACGTATCGTCTTCAATTGTCATATATCTATTTAGCAATAATATATTCATCTGTATATATTTTCTTGACTGTTAATATATAAATATTACGTACAAATTGATATTGTACCTTTCGTCATCAATTTGTAAGTACCATTTATGTATAAGCATAGTACAAATGTCAATTTTATATTTACACTAGTGTGTAATTTAATATAATTCACAAAAAAATCTATATTTTTTTTCACTTTTAGGGCATGTTCATGGGAACAATATAGTCTCAAAACGTCGCCAAAAGATATATAATCCAATGGTTTATTCATTCCTTCATTTAACAACTAATGACATTGGAAACTAGGCGAGGATATTGTTAGCAGGTTGACTGACAGTTGGCAAGCAAACTTGTCTTCTACCCAGGATGAAAGCTTGGCAACTCCAAATTTTTTTAAGACCGAAAATCAGGCACAGCTTGAGATCAACAATTTTGTTGTAGAAACAACCCCCCCGGATTGACCACCTACGTAGGGATAATAGAGTCGAACTATTAAAATTGTTTGGCATTAGATTCTGTTATTTGAGAGATCAGTACATGTATCAGTTCTTACTCAAAAGAAGTAAAAACAGATAGGACTATAACTAATGTTATAAATTTCACTACATCTTGTCTAAGTTAGCGCTATATAGTCGTATCTCTATATATACAATTCTACTGTTTTTTAGTACGTCCCTGAACTCCTTATAAAAAGTTAGACCGATTTTTATGAAATTGTTTGTTATTGTTCGAGAATGGATTAGATTCGCAATTTGATTTGTATAATTTAAACTTCCCCTAAAAGTTTAAACAGGACGTCTGTCAGGTCCGCTGTCATTATGTTAATAATTCTTCTGTTCGAGTGTATGTCACTGAACTCGTCTTGATAGACAGAGCTGCACTCGCGGAAATACAATATTTGGACATTTTAAATAACGCTAATATGTGACCCGATATTCTGAGATGTCAACTGTCAAAGCTAATAATGTAAGTTATGATTCGATTGTAATTTCCAATAAAATAAAAATTGGCTTCATTAATTTGACCAACAAAAAACAATACTATCTATTCAACGTTGAATTAGCCAGGAAAAGGACAGTAGTTAATCAAAATTGAGTAGCTGAATTGCGGATTCAATGTAACTGGAAGTGACAGTCCTCCAGCGCCGTCTGGAAGCAGAAGTGAGAGGAATTAAGGAGATGGTAGGGGCGTAGACCTCGTCATAGCTGATACAATAGCCTTCTTGTATCTGGAACGAATTATCTATAACCATAATCTCATACAAAATATTCAACTTCAAATTTTTCATTAGCGGCATATTTCCTAACAATGAAACTGATTAGTAGCGACATGTATCAACAGCAGCGTCTCATGAAAAGGCGCCGAAAATTGTATTAAATGATGATGATAATATGAACAGAAAATTGTATTATTAGGCAATTAAATACCAAATATAACAATAATAGTTAAATAAAACAAGGGTTTTATTGGCAGATCTTAAAAGGAAATAAAATGCATGAAATAAATAGAGTTACAGATTGTTACAGAAATGATTGTTACGATTCCTGTTTATATTTTGCGTTATTCTTCCTACCTATAGTACCTATAGTAGTCAGAATTTTTCTCACTAAAAATAATGGCCAAAAAATGTATTGAATCTATATTAGAGACTCACCTTAGTTGGACTGATTCACTATAAACACCTGACAAGTGGGATGACAGTGTGGAATGTTGCGCGCCGTAGCGAAATATACGATAGCGACTTATGAGAGAGAGGACCAATACTGGCTGGAGATCGGACCTCGACTGACGGAGGGGCACCGCGGAGGCAGCCTTATCCCATCCCCTCCACCGAGCAACGGTAAGGCATATCTCCCGCATCCGGCATGCCTTTCTTCCGAGTTTCCACCCAAACTTGAGGGACGGGAGGCTCACGAAGTAAGGGATCACGGGTGGCCGGCTTGGAAACAGATAAAGGTAAGAGTATTGGACGGGAACTTCAATAAGGATAGGCAATATGGCAATGGCATCCTCTATATGGCTTAAGAAAAAATCTGTTGAAGTGGTTTCGCAAACTGCTACTTTTTAATACAACCGCTCTGTATAATTGGGAATAGATAGACAGAATTTTTCATTCAATGATCTTTTTATATTATTTCGTGAGTGTTGTGTGGTTTAGAATACAATTCATCTGATTCGAAGCCCTCGTTGACTTTATGTTTAACACCCATAGCCCATAATCCAGCTATTATCTCCTAAATGATCCGCTCTACACTTTATTACTAATGTTTATAACTATGGTATTCAATTACATTGAAATAAAACTGGACACCTGACAGCTATTCTTTTTTCCTTTTTACAGCAGCAAATACCATCCATGTCTCTAGTCTATAAGCAATATTCTTTTCAATAATGGACTTGTATGTGAGCTTCTTGGCACCTTTCATCACATTACTACTTATCAAAGAACCAAATTAAACATAGCAATAGCTTTGCTAGTTACGTATTCCATTTTTAATCTCTTTTTCGGAAGTTCCCTTTCGTTCCATTAATGTCCCAATTATTTAAAAATCTTTCACCGTCGTATTTCCTGCAACTAAGAGGTCCTCCCGATCATAAATGGTCATGTATTTAGTTTAATGAATTTTATTTTAAGACCCCAACTAGATTACGTCTCCCACAATAAGGTTGTCATTTAACCAGTTATTATTTAAAGCCTTTTCAATATTGCCATGTTCGATGCAACTGCTAATTTCTGGAAATTAGCAAAAAAATTAATAAAAAGTTTTCATTGTTTTAATATCCTTTCCGATCTTTGCATTTAATATTTCATTCACTACTTTATAAAATTGTTTTTTCAGTCTGTATCTTATAAAGAGCATGTATTTTACAGATCAGCATGTATCAACTAAGTCAGAAATGTTTTATAATTTTATACCAAAGCGAGACTTAAGCTATATGTTGTTCTTAAACTGCAAAAAACATTAGAAGGGAGGATTAAAGTAGGTTTTGTCTTACTTTTACTACCGTCATCCGGAGTTACATTAGGACAAAATTCTCACTTTCTTGGAAAACGGTAGGTATAAAAGATAAATACTGTAAGGAAAGAATGTACAGCGTGATTCCAGAATACAAAAAAGGTCGTAAAGTGCGAATAGTTTCCAAGTAAAAATTATCTTGTGAATTGACAATCAAATCTGGGAGGTCGAGGAAAGGTGTAGACACAATGCATAACTTTGATTACATTCTTTCCATCATTTAGGAACAATTTTATAGTGAATATGGTAACATAGAAACGAAAATTGTTTGGCAATGGTCTAATTAATGCTAGAATATAAGGTGAAATCACTGTTTAAATATTCCAATGTCTGAAAATTCATTGAACAAAAGACAGTCAGTAACAAATAACAAAAATAAATACAAAAAAACACTTGGAAAATAAAAATAGTACCTGAATTAACTGAATCAATGATGTTTCCTTAGAATGAAATGAAGTGACAATAGGAACAAATAAAAAAAATATTAAACATAAATAAAACATGTAGTACCAAAAACTTCTACTTCACTACTTACACCACTGCTACACAGCCCATGCATTCATAAACTATTTTACTATTTTACATATGATGTAATATGTGATGTATATATATATATATATATATATATATATATATATATATATATATTTTTTTTTTTTTTTTTTTCTGTTGGCTCTACAGACCTTGTAGATCTTTGGCCGCCTTTACCAGCCTTCTCCACCTCTGTCTATCCTGGGCCGCTGATTTCCAGTCTGCCACATGTAGCTCCTCAGCATCTTTGTTGACCCTATCTATCCATCTGGTCTTTGGCCTCCCACGTGGTCTCTTGCCAACTATTGTGGCATTCATTGTGCGTAGAGGCGTCCTGACGGATATATATATATATATATATATATATATATATATATATATATATATATATATATATAAGTTACGATTAGACTGAATATAAACACTAAAAAAATATATGGGTTTGGGCAGAGTAACGACACAGACAGAGATTCATTTAACAACTGACTTTATTTTCTTTTTACATCAGTACTTATAGCTACCGCTTGTTTATAACTAAACATAAATAAAAGATAATCCTAAGTATTAACATAACTTAAAGATCCCTCAAATATTCACTTAACTGCCCCCCCTCCAGTTCCTTCAACCGGAGGAACTATAAGAACACAAATAAATAAAATTAAAAAAAAAACATACAAATTAAACTGAGGTGAATCTTCCTGAACACTTATGACTTACAATAAAAAAAATAGTGACCATCCAGATGGTACAGGAAATTAACGTAATGAACGTAAACAATAAAATATAAACAATAACATGAATGCGTAAGATTACAATATTATACAAATTCCCAGTATCACAGTCCTGCAAGAAGAGAAAAGATAAAAAAAAAATATAACAACATAATAAGGGTTACTAAGTTTCACTATTATACATAACCTGTCACCCCTGGCCGCCGCACTCTGTCCCTGATGGTGACCGTAAGTGAGGTATCCGCAATTCCTCGAGGTGAACCGTACGCAGTTTAAATGGATAATCAACGGCACGAATGGTGAATAAATTGTGTTCTCTAATCGTAACCACCTTATAGGGTCCCTCGTACCTCGCGTCCGTTCCGAGCTGTAAGTAAGCGCCGATATACTACTGTTCCCAACGCCACTGGTCCTTTGCGATATACCACGTGCCTTTGATTGGCCTTTGCCACCCTCGATTGTTTTTCGCAAATCAATTTGTCGCGCACCCTATCCCAACGAGTCTTCCGTTCTTCGCGCCTCCGGCGAATCTGTTGATTATTATTCGCCGTTAACAAATCCCCACGGTCGCGACGCTGTTGCCCGAACACAATTTCCACGGGAGTGAGCCCTGTCGCCGTATGTATGGTATTGTTATAGGTGATGATTGCTCTGGGCAAAGCTTCATAGGGGTCTAAATTCCGGCCTAGTTTAAGTAACCGAAGGTGCTCCCCTAATGTATTATGTAGGCGCTCCACCGCCCCTCTTCCCTTAATGTGATGGGGTGTATTCAATCGCCACGTAAGTCCCAGTATTTTACTTTCTTCGCGGATGAACGCGTTATGAAATTCCCTCCCGCAGTCCGAGACAATTTCGTCTGGCACCCCGTATGTCGCGCACCATTGCAAAACGCCCTCCCGAACTGTCCTTGGTGTTTTTTTCTCAATAGGGTAAGCCATCGCTAGTTTACTAAAAGAGTCAATCATAGTCACCCACTCCTGCCCCTCACTCGAGTATACATCGACCTGTATTAATCGAAGAGGTTCCATCATTGTTGGCGTAATTGCTTGTTCCGCCACCGGAGGTTGGCGATCGTATTTGGCCCGCTGACATACTAAGCACTGTGCGATATACTCTTGCACGGTGTGTCCCATGCCTTGCCAAAAATACAACGCTTTAAGGGCCCGTAATGTTTCCTCCACTCCCCTATCGTTCGTTTTCCCCACATGGTGGTCGGCCACGATTTGTCTTTGAGCGGTCTCGGTTGGGATCGTCTCTACTTGGCGTTAACATCGAACGACCGGGTACCCTACCCCAATTCGTTCTTGCCGCCACAGTCGCTGCAATTTATCCATAACAACACGATTCCCCACATAGATGTGCAGTGCGCGATCAGGTTTGCTGAACTCCTGGAAGATTCGTTCCAGCTCGGTCTCCTCTGTCGTCACCGGCATCCGCACTACAACGCTCGACAACCCTGCGTACTGACTGGTTTGCGTTTCAATCCCGCAACTCTGCTTCGTTCGGATAATCAACTGGCGTTTCTTATTATTAATGATCTCGTCGGACTCGGAGAGATCCGATGGACGTTCCGTAGACGCCGCACTTTCCTCCGACAGTTGCCGCACTAAGGGAATTTCCGGCCCGTTTTCCGCCCAATCCCTCAGATAGCGTACGGCGAACGGCTCGGTGGGGGTCGCTTCGTCCTCCAATGCATTGATCACCAGCTCCCGGGATAACCAATCGGCTACAGCGTTTTCCGCACCCTTCTTATGTAACACCTGGAAGTCGTAGACCGCGAGGCGCTCCTTCCATCGAGAAATGGACAACTCTTTTAATGTCCCCAAGTGAACCAGTGGCTTATGATCGGTGAACAATTCGAACCGTCGCCCATAGACGTATGGCCTAAAGTGTTCAACATCCCAGACTACCGCCAACAACTCCCGTTCAATCGCGCTACAACGGCGTTCGGCATCATTCAACTTTCGACTCGCGAAAGCCAAAGGTTTTTCCCCACCCTCGGCGTTTTAGGATAACACGGCGCCGATCGCAACATCACTAGCGTCGGTCGTGACCCTAAACGTTTTACTGAAATCAGGGAATGCTAACAAGGGCCCCGTTGTTAAAACCTCCTTGCAATTTCTGATGCTGGTCAACTGTTCCGATCCTAACCTGAACCGCTTTCCTTTCCTGAGAATATCTGTTAAGGGATGTGTCAAATCCGCTATACTTGGGATAAATTTCCGATAGTAATTAATCATGCCCAAAAATCGCCGAACTCCACGAACATTCGTAGGGAGCGGTGCCTCTTGGATTGCCTTTACTCTATCCGGGTCAGGCCGAACCCCTTCCCTCGAGACGATGTGTCGCAGAAATCTAATCTCCTTTAGCCCGAACTTTGACTTGTCCTCAGATAATTTCAGGCCGAACTCTCGCACTCTATTCATGACTTGCGTGAGGTGGCGTACGTGATCTTCCTCGCTTTTACTGAAAACAGGTCATCCATATAGACCTGAGAAAATTGTTCCCCTAGCCCCCTCTGAAACTCATCCATCAACCGTTGGAACGTGAGAGGCGCCCCCTTCAACCCAAACGGCATCCGAACGAATTCAAAATGTCCTCTTTCCCTCGAGAAAGCGGTCTTCGGAATGTCTTCCTCAGCCATTCTAACCTGGTGGTATCCACTCTTCAAAGCCCGCGGAAGGGGGTAGCGTTCGTCCTTCGTGGCCTCGTTTAATTTCCGAAAATCAACGACGACTCGGTATTGTTTTGTAGCTCCGCCTTTCTTCTCAATCACCCACAAGGGACTATTAAAAGGTGAGTTGCTGTGCCAAATAATCCCTTGGTGGAGAAGCTCCCTCAATTGCTCGTGTATTATGTCCCGCAAGGCCTGGGGATACCGCCTATCCTTGACATATACCGGGGTTTCCTGTTTCAGAGCTATCCTGTGTTCGGTTTTTCCCGTAGTCGGCAAGAACTCCCCCTCTCTATAGAAAAAGTCGGAATTCCTCTGGAGCACCCGCTCTATCCCATGTGTATAATACTCCGCGGCACCAATTTCCATATTTGGTCTTTTAACCGAAAGTGGTTTGTATTTACAGTTCCCTATTTTGTATCGCCACGTCCTCGATTCACGACCATTCTTAATCCCGCCTCTCGTAACACGTCGCACCCTATAATGAGATCGTATCCCGACATCAGTTTCTCGACCACGTGTACTTTAACTTCTGTTCTCGTCCCTGCTAACTCGATCAGATCGACCACTATTTCCCCCAAAGTTTTACACGACCCATTCACCGTGGTTATCGTGCAACTACACCGTTTAATTTTTTCCCAAATACCCATTTTAACCGCTGCCCCTTGTCGACTGATCAGTGAATGGATATTCCCAGTATCAACCAGAAATTTTACTCCCGACGATTCTAACTTCGCCACGGGCAACCTTGTCCATCTTCCACTCGCAACGCTATTATTATTCACAATCTCCCCACGTTGGTCGCCCCACCCATCACCGCACCCTCATACCGTTCGCGTTTGTTTTGCTCGCCCTTCCGCCCCAGAGGAGCCTCCCTTCCACGAATTCGCCCCTCTTACCTCGTGCTTTCTTCCGGACAGAGTGCTGCGCTCAGAGGTGACGCTGCCTTCCTCTGAAGATTCTCCGCTGGTATCTCGTCCTCCGGTCCTCCTGTAGTTCCGCCGGTCTCTCCATTCTTGATTATTGACCTCCATCGGTTCCGGCCTGAATTCTCCTTGTCGTGGTCTCGAACTACGTCTCGGGCATTCGCGTGCCACGTGGCCCTTCCTGCCACAATCATAGCACCGTGTCAGACTACACTGTGCTGCCACATGGCCGGGTTTGTTGCACTCGTAACACCGACGCTCCGGTCGCTTCCTCCTCTCTTCTGCACCCCTACTGGGTCGGTTCTCAGAGTGTCGGTAGCTGCGCCTGGGCGGACTCCTATGTCTTCTCGTGGCTCTCACTTCCGTCCACTCGCCCTCGCATTTCTCTTGCCGTGCCTTGTTTCTGTCGTGGGCATCTACCACCTCGTGTGCACACTCGACAAAATCCCTCTCTCGTGATAAAGAACCTGGCCGATCCATATAGTGGTTCAATTGGACCTTCAGGAGTCCCCGCACAAACTCTAAACGGCGTCCACCTTCCTCTTGTCCAAAGGCTTCCACCATTTTTTCTACTACTCTATTGTAGAGAACTAATAACTTTTCTGCGTAGTCGCCTTCCGACTGACCTTGACTTCGTCTTGTTTTTATCAAATAGAATACGTCCTCCTCGGGTGTCCAGCGCCCTCCGCCGTACAGTTTCTTCAACCTCTGCTTCAATGTATCCACGTACCATTCTTCAGGCATAGTCTTGGTAATCCACATGCTATGAAGAAGGTCACGAATAACCCTAATCACTTCATTCCCACCAGCCTTTAGCAGTTCCCCGGCTATGTTGTCAGATCCTGGGGCTCTATTGTTCTTCAATTTTTCTATGGAGTCTGTGATTTCATCTTCGTCGAGTGGTTCGGTCAACTCGAATTCATTGCACAAAACAGAAGTTACATTTTCCACATGGAAGTGAGTTTATATAAATATGTATTCTTGGTTCTCGAGTTCCAGTCAGCTCTTATATTTCTTTTGGATTGCTATACTAGGCCGTAGAATAAGCTAGTATAATAAGCCAAAAGAAATATAAGAACTGGTTGGATTTCGAGAATCACGAATATATATTTTCTATAACAGTCATGATAAGTAAAAACCGATATATATATATATATATATATATATATATATATATATATATATATATATATATATATATATATATATATAACTTTCCCGGCCATAGTTCCATCTTTTAGCTTAATTTTTCAATGATCATTGGTGGTAAGTCATTCGATCCATAAATATAATATATTTCAGTCCATAGAGTTCATATTTGTCTATTGAACTGAAGAATCCTTTTCAAAATCATTTACACTTTGATTTATTCAATTTAACGAAAATTACCTTATTATAATCATTCCTCATTTAATTTTATTTTTCATCTGATTATTTTTTTTTTTCATAGTTTTGCATTACCTTCTTGCATTAGAAATCAACATTTTTGTTTTTAACAGTTTTTTCAGATTAGTTTCTGGAGTAGTTTTAATCCTATATTATTTATATATATTTCATATCATCCTTCTCACTTGTCATTATTAAATTTTTCATAAGTAAATTTATATTTTAACTCTTTGTTCATTATATTTCATTATTTTATCATTCCATTCATTTCAGTTAATTAATTATCTGATTACTGTATTTTTTACCGTTGTTGCTTCTTTCTCAGTCTTGATGATGGACTATATAGATAACGTAGGTCGAAACTTCAACAATGAAAAACAAGTTATACTTTTTCGTGTGTATAATTCTATTTACCGTACCCCCAAACAACGTCTACATACTTATTACAACTACGGTCAACCGTTTCATTATTCATTATAAAGAAACTATGATCAGGCGTGATTAATTGGTTTTTTACCAAAATCCCCGATTTCGTTGATACAATATTATTTTCACTCTATAACTGCTACACTATACCAATAGAGTGATTTATGGAGGCCAATAGAGGAAATGGTGCAGGAAAGAAGTGATATCAGACAGAAAGGACTTTCGCGACAACTCTCCTCTCGGACGGGGGTGCGACTTCTGTGTCATCGCATTCCGGCTAACCTACCAACTGTCACAAAAGAAACTTCTTAAGAACCTTTGGTGCGAAACGCCTGTCAAAACTATCAAGGAAAAGTTTCGATTTTTTTCACTCATGTCTTTTTGTCACCTATCTATTGAAAGACACTCCCTACTGAAGTATGTCAAACTGTACGGAAATGAATCACTATGAAACCGTTGATATCATATTTTTAATCATCGTTTCTTTGTCACAAAAAGAAACTTAAACTAAAATTCCTTAAGATGGATTGAATTGGTCAGGGGGTGCAGTCGAAGATAAAACAAAATAAGCAGAACCTATTTTTTACTCGTCATCGTTTCGGCTTAATTATAAATTATAAAATAACAAGTGAGAAAAAGTAAAGAGTTCTTAGTCGTTAATATTTAATCTAATTAATGAAAATAGAATGGTAACATTAGGTATATGTGAGCAATGACTCGTCACCGTCAACCAACATCCTATTCCTATCTTTGGATTTTCCACATTTAAAAAGGGCTGACTAAAGTAAAGTTTTCCTAGTAGTATTCAAATCAAATTAAATCAACTTTTGATAAAACATAATCTGTATGTTCAGTGGAATTAAGTTCATTCTATTTATAGGATTTCCAGCAATATTAGCCACCGATAATAGAAAGATGTTTGTGGCTTGAGAATAATTTTCAAAAATTTACCCTTAAGGAAGTTGTCCAAACTTCTAAACAGATAGAAATCTGTTGGAGGTAAGTCTGGCGAATAGGGATGGTGTGGGAAGACTTCGTAACCCAGCTCGTTTAGTTCACAGCCTACTGAGAATATTAGGTCTGGTGTTGTCGTGCATGAGTATAGGTCCTTTTTGATCAGCTAATGCAGGTTGCATTACGCCAACAGCAACAACAGCAGCAGTAAGATATGATAGTTTCGGAGGAGAAATGGATTATTCCTACCACTGATCCCCTCACAGAAACCAATAATCTTCCATTGAAATCCATAATTCCATTATTGTATCAAGATGTGCAAATGAAGGTTTCACCTATGGGTAAAAAGAATAAATGAATTATATATGATTTAATCTGAGGCTGAAAAGTTTTCAAATCGACAGCAAATGTTCCGTTCGTTACAAAACCCTTCCTCGAACGCGATGGTAATATTTCTGGCAGCTTGGGCTGCCGAGTGTTCAATTTTAAACTCATAAGAAATAATTACATTAAAGACATAATTGATGTTATATTAAACATTGCTAGTTCAATAATAATGGTAATGAATATTATAAAAAAATAGAAGATTAGTAACAGTCCATTACAATCTGTAAACATAAACATAGCCAACAATAAAAATCTACTAATTCCACTTTGAATTTTAAAAATAATAAAAAAGGACGTTTTATATGAAATGATGTGAATAAATTAAATATAATATCTAATGGTGGATAGAATTGGTCTAACGATGGTTAGAGTTATTCAGTCAACTATTTTAACCTAAACAAGTATTATATCGATTTTTTTACTTTACTTACTTACTAACTTAACTTACTTACTGTACTTTGAGTAGCTGGAGTGGTAAAAATGGAAAAAAATAAAATAATTTCATTACAGAACTTCATAACAGAATTTCATAACAAATGTTCATCAAAAATATGTACTATAACCATGTACAGGAGATTTCGTAAGGCATTTTGCGTTTGGTTCAGAGAGCCTACAGCGAAATATATTCCTCTCAACACCCCAACTCGTTGGTCGGTCTTTAATAAATAAGTTGGAGCTCTGAGGCAGTGGAAAAAATATCATCCCGGGCATGAAATATCGACTTTCCCCCCAATCGGTTCCAAAGCGGAAAGACAAACAGGAGAAGGCACTTCGGACCCTCCGAAGACATCTCCATATTTCACCATAGGGCTACCCCGCATCACTATTGCATGCCCTACCTTCGTCTGGAGAAAGGAAGGGTGGGGGAGTTATGGTGAATGAAGGGAGAACAGATTCTAAGGATATTGCATATCACCATCTGGATATTTTTTCATAACCATCATATTTAACATTTCACAAATCAGACCAAATTCAAAAAGAAAAACATATTTTAAAACCATTTTTTTTTCTCTTTAAATAACGACTTATAAGGCTAAAGAACGAAAATAAGCCCTATATTCTATCATGATAAAATATATATCCCTGTTGAATTGAAGTGAAACTCTACGACTGAATTTCATACAGAGATAGACCATTCTACAACTTCTTTTCGAATATTTTCTAAGATAAAAAAGTCTAGTACACCACCTACGTTTTCTATAACTCTCTAGGTACGATTGTGAGGCCGTGTGTAGCAACCTAAAAACTGGCTTTTCCCCAAGAGAAAAAAAGTGGGCTACTCCAATATAATTTATATCATGTTTAGTTAGAAAAATAATCTCTTAAAAAAATCATGAAGAACATCGTTTAGTGGACAATAATTTATTTATTCACTAAATTAGGTTAATTTCGTTCGTCTATCACAGAAATATTTATGTTTGTAAAAATACTAACAAATGTTGATGTAATAATTTTCTCCAAAACAATAACCGTTTTAAAGTTTTAGAATTAGTTCATCACTAAACTGTTTTTCATTAAAATATATGTAGATATTATCAAATACAGAAAGAGAAGCTCTTTATAACAGAAAGAGTCTCTTTTAATAGTGCCATCATTCCTACACGCTACAGATATTAATTAATGCAAAATTAATATTTTATTATGTTATATTCATTGTTACAAGGCAATAATAAACCTTAGACCACGCTCTAGTTCATTAATCTCATTAATCTTTTATAGTTCTTAAGTAGTAATTGTTTATGAACTACTTCATTATACTGAAATTTCTATATTATTGTTTAATTAAAAAAAAAATGACATTTTATTTAATAATAAAATATTTCTCATTAAGTTACAACTTTAACGTTGAACTTTTGTTACTTAAATATTTCTTCAAATTCTTTTTAAAAAATTGCTACAATTTCAGGTTTATTTTTAGAATGTTATCCAACACACATTACTATGAATTTAAAAAAAAAACTAAATTGTCCTCTAATATCATGGTACCAAGGGATGAAGCAAGAGTGTAGTATGTCACCCACTCTCTTCAAGATATACCTTCACGAAGCAGTGAAACCATGATACAGGCAGTGTGGGGATGTTGGGCTGTTCATTGATAGTGAACCTTATTCTTCGCTGACGACAGGACGAGGCGGAAGGTCTATCTCGAAATTCGTATGCCCTAAAGATGTGCTACGAAACAGTGGGCTTAAAAATTAACTCCGAGTAAATCGTCATTGGAGATCCTGATAAGGTGCGCTTCGCCGTTAACAGGCAGGTCTGTAAAAGAGTGAATGCATTTAAGTAGAATGTTTCATATTTGGATGCTACTAGGTCTTCTGAGCATGACGTCAGAAGAAAGTAAAAAAAAAAGTAAGAAAGAGCAAGCCAACCCGAATGCTACACACGGTCCTCTGGATTACAGAGATTTCTAACAAAAAAAATTTAACAAAAAGGCGTCGAATTTTCAAAGGCACAGTAGAGTCTATTCTGTCATATTCTTCAGAAACTTGGACTACGACGAGAGCGTCTGTACTCAAATGTCCAGGCAGCTGAGTTGGATTACTGGAGAAGGTGTCTCCGTGTCACCAGGCTGGATAAAATAAGAAATGATGAAATTCGACAGAGTATTTATGTGGGTACATCTTTAAATGGAAGGATCGGGGCAAACCACTCATGATGGTATGTGGTGAGACTCAAGGCCGTAGCCAAGGGTGGTTAGGGGGCAATTGATACTACTTGTTATATTTAATAATATTATAGTTGTATTAATATTATAGTTATATTTAATAATATTATAGTTATTTAAAATAGAATGTTATATAAGTAAATATGAATGAAAATAAATACAAAATATGATGGTAAAGTATGAATACAGAAATTATTCGAAAGTAATAGATGGGAATCTAGTTCAATAACAGGTAGTGATGTAAGATGTTAATAATATAAGTATGGGATGTTATATAAATACATATAATTATATGAATTTATTGAATTTATATTAATAAAAAATATGATGTTAAAGAATAAATATATAAGAAATGTATAGAGAATTAAACTATAAAATTCTGGTTTGAAAATAAAAATAAATTATATAATTATGATGCTCTATTACAACATACGATGGATGCCAGGAGATGAAGGGAGACTTGGTTGTGAAGAATGTCTAACGACCAAAAATGTAACTAAAGGAGGATATAGCAAAAGGAGAGGATGCGAATAAATAGGTGATATACAGGCACATAAATAATGTAGAAAAATGTTAAAGTTAAATATTAAAATAAATTAAAAATATTAAAATAATAGAGACAGAAAATAGTATATATGACAAAAATATTGAGATATGATAGAGAGATAATAATAATAATAAATACACGTCAAGGTGTTATAATGTGTCATTAAGATGGAGAGAATTCATACTCATAAATATAACAGAATGATGTTTGAAGCAGTAACAAAGTAAATTAATTTAAGTTGTTTTTTTTTAAATTAAATATTAGGGAGCAGTTTGAGGATAGGTTATGTGATTCGGTCTTAAAATTGATAGCGGAGGATTCTAAATTGATGTGGATGGTTTCAGAGAGGATGCGTTTATCATAGTTGGGAACTGAGGCAAGGATTGAGTTTTATCGAAGTTAAAATTATGGTTCAAGGTCAGAGCATATTCGGAAAATTTAGAGGCGGACTAGTTACGGGAAGAAATGGTGTATTTATGTAGGGCAATACGATCTTTAAGAAAGTTTTTAGTTTCACCTATATAGGAAGAGTTACAATTAGGAGTGGAACAGGGTATACGGTATATGACGCGTGAGCGAGGTTTAAGGGGAATAGGATCTTTGAATCGGGTATAAATATTGGAGAGTTTGTTGTGGAATTTGAAGGCTATGCATAGATGGGGATAGAGGAACGTAGGGGTTTTTGAATGATGTTTGAGAGGGAAGGTAAATATGGAAGGGATCTATATAAAGGGATATATGGTGGAAGACCGGAGTTTGGATGCCAGACTAGCGGTGGCGAAAAGGCCGGATCTAGAAGTGAGAGGCGTCCCCAGACATTAGGACGGGAGAATTATCTATGGGGAAAAACCTCAATCGAGAAGCCGAAGGAAGAGAAGGACAGGAGGGAGTGGCTGAGACTCTGCTGCTACTGAGGGGCAGTCCGACCAAGAGCTGGGTGATAGAGGTTCACCAAGCGATGAGATCCACCCTGATGACCATGCCCATAGAGACTATGAGCAGATGATGGTGGAGCTTGACCATCCGACATTACCTCGACCTCCTGCTCGGCTTGGTATGCATCGAGAACGGCCACACGGCCAAGGCCTGAATGAAGGAGATAGCGTGCAGGTGGTGCGTTGATACCGGGCATAAGTTCAAGGACTGCCCGCTAAAGGTGAGAAGCTGTCCGCCAACGTGTAAGCACTGCAAGCCAAACGGCTGAGAGGGGAAGGAGCTCCGGCACTGCGCCGGCAGTAGGGAGTGCCAGACGTACTTTGGAGCGAAGAGGGCTCGCTATGCGAAGGCTGCAGATCCTGCAGGTAAATATGGGCCGAAGACGAGTGGTCGCGGACGAGCTGAGAGCTCTCGCTAGGAAGGCTGACATCATGGCAGTATAGGAGCCGTGGTGTCAGGGAAATGAGGTCGCCGGATTCGGTGTCACGTCGAGGGTAGTCGCTATGGGCAGTGGTGAGAGGAGTCCTAAGCGGCTATTGTGATACTGAATCCAAACCTCTACGTTATGGAATTGAAGCGATTCACTACGGCGGATCAGGCGGCATGTTATGTCAGATGGGGGAGGATATCCTTCGCCCTCGTGTCGTAATAAATGCCGCCGCATCAAAGGATAGAGGAGAACGTCTCCGCCGTGGAGGCTATCGCACAATGTTACAGGAGTGTGGTGGTCTGTTCCGACACCAATTCGTGGAGCACGGTCTGGGGTTTGGTGCGCACAGACCCCAGAGGAAGAGTGGTAGATGAAACAATGGCGAAGTGTCAGCTCATTGTGATGAATGAGCCTTCTGGTCCCACATTCGTTTGAGCCAGGGGTCAGAGTTAGATTGATGTGACACTTCCCACGGCCACCATGGCGAGGCGCATAGCGGACTAGACCCTACGGTCAGACACGAGCTCCGACCTGGTCATTGCCTTTAGTGTGGTAGAGGAGGAAGGCGAAGTCTTGCCAGTGGAGAAGGGCTTTGTGACCCGAACTGCGAACTGGGGTGCTTTCTCCAGTGAACTGGAGGGAATATTGGTCGATAGAGAATGGGAAGAGATGGAGCCGATGGAAGGCGAGTCAGCGATAGACCGGAGAGTGGCGGAGATGACGGGCGCCATCACGGAAGTGGCCATTATGACACTCCATCGCCGCATATCGAGAGCACGTCCGGTCCGATGGTGGGCGCCTCCCCTGACACTCCTCAAGAGGGAGTACTACGGGTCAGGCGCAGGTACCAGGAGTACAGGGACGAAGAGAGGAGACATGCACTTCGAGAGGAATCGAATCGGATGTACAAGGCAAACTGAAACGGCCTGCGTCACCATAAGAAGAGATCCTGGGACGAGTTCATCGTTGAGGAATCGGAGAAGAATCCCTGGGGTATCCCGTACAGAGTGGCACTAGGAAAGGTGAAGCCGCTGACCATGATGGCGGCAATCAGAGTGGGAGATGCCCAGGCATCCACCCTGGAGGAGACAGCCAAGATGTATATAGACTATAAATACCCGATGGATGATCCGTCCCAGGATACGGAATGTGATATGATGGTGAGACGCACCACGGTGTGCCCTCCAGGTACCGAGTTTTGCCCACCATGGGATATTTGGAACCTTCGTCTTGTCGTAGATAGGCAGAGGATCGGCAGAGCCTCAGGACTCGACGGGATAGACGCTGCGATCCTGAAGAATTGCGCCCCCCTCATTGAGGATGACCTCCTTTACATCTTCAATGAGTGTCTGGACCAGGGGCGGTTCCCGAGCAAGTGGAGGATCGCGGACTTGAGACTCCTCTACATGAGAGAATGCCTCCTCCCAATGATTAGCAAAGGCCTGGAGAGCCTCATCGTTACCAGTCTAAAACCGGTCGTCGGTGCAGCGAGTCATCCACGGCTGTTCGGCTGGACCCGTGGCAAGGGAACCACTGCTGCACTGCTGAGAGTGCGCAGAGATGTGGAAGAGAAGGCGGAGAAGTACTTCATGCTTGTATTGTTTGACATGTCCTCCGCCTTCGACAGCGTATCGTGGCCCTGCGTACTCCTGGAATAGCAGGGGTTCGACAACTCCAGCAATTTGTATTCCCTCGTGAGTTGCTACCTCAGTGACAGTAGTGTCAGAATTAGAGGTAGCTATTACGAGGTAGAGAGAAGAATAGAGAGAGGATGCCCACAAGGGTCGGTCCTGAGACCGGCCCTGTGGAAGCTAGTGTTCGATCAATTGCTGGGGGAGCTAGAAGAGGAAGGGTTCCTTGCCAAGGCCTACGTAGACGACCTGGCAGTCATTGTGGCCGAGAACAGCAGAGCTAGAGTGAAGAAACAAGCGGAGAGGTGCGTCAGTCTCGTAGCGGAATGGTGCGTGAGGAGGAAGTTGAGTATAGCCGCTGCCAAGACCCAGGCCATACTCCTGAGAGGTTCCACTGACAGGGCTCACCCTATCATATTGGATATTGAAGCAGAGAGGGTGAGACTGGGTGAGGAGGTGACATATCTGGGCGTTAAGTTTACGAGAAACTTCGACGCCACCTATCACCTGGGATACCTGAAGAATAGGGTGACCTGTCACAAAACGGACTTGGAAGAATAGGGGGTGAATTCCGGGGCCTCAGGTACCCGGCAACTATGACCTTTTATAAAGGTGTGGTCCTGGTGTGGTGGGTATCCTGAGGTATGCATCCCCGGCGTGGAGCCGCAAACTCACGCAGCTGCAGAAGAGGAGTCTGGTGACCTTTCAGAGTCCCGCTCTGCTGAGAGTCTCGAAGGCCAATAGGACGGTGTCGCATGAGGCGGTGCAGGTGTTGACGGGAGCTATGACCCCGGACCTCGTCCTGAAGGAGGACACTCTGAAATACTATGTGAAGAGGCAGGGGCTAGCGACGCTCCCGGAGGGACCTCGAGATAGGATCGGCGAGACCCCGAAAAGGAGGAAGAAGATAGGGAGGATTCCATCGAGGAGTGGAACGGACGGTGGGTGGCGAGCCGGAAGGCCTAGAGAAGGCCGGAAGGTGGGAGGAAGTTCTTCACGTTGTGCTCACCTGCACCACGATGGAAGGACCGAGCCAGGTTGTTGAGGAAGACAGGGACCTTCCTAATATCCTTATTTTAGGGAATTTGTCTACGGGTGTTAGGAGGTGATCGGTCTTGCACATTTCACTCTTACCAAGATACGGCCACCCGGCGAGCCATCAGATGATGAGCCACCCCAGGAGGTTCTCTCGTGGTCTTGGACATATTAGTCTAATGCTAGTGCAACATATTCTAGATTCTCTGTAGGCACCTTCAATTGTGTTTAGTGGTGAAAGAAACTCTGATCGGTGACCCATTGCACTTTCTCAATGTCAATATCACATTAAACCAACAATAGAAAACTTTGCACAACGCCTTAATTGCACAACTAATTTCCTGAAAGCAAACAATCAATTTCCCATCACACGCGTGAGAATTAAACACTTTATGATGGTTACAGCTGGGCTCACCAGGCCGCCTTTGCCAGAAGTACGTACGAACGAGAGCTCGAGAAGCGGCCTTAATGAACAAGCTCTAGGAAGACACAATATAATATCTAGTTCCAGTGAAAGGCTATAGATGGCGCGGGTCTTACTGGGCTCCCAACCCAGATATAATACTACGGAGAAAGCTATCGTCAACCCCGCTGCTTTCTATCGCCAAAGGTTATGACAGAACAGTGAAAGGTGGTTACCGCTTTAGGTCCAAAAATCCGAAAGGAAAAACAACCAAGCTCTGCCACGGACGCCCTTGGATGATTGAGTGTGCAGTTTGTGGTTTAATCTGAGTCGTGGTAGATAACATTCGTCTCAAATATATTCTTTTTAAAAGAAATGTATTTATTGAAATTGACAACTGTATTATAACAGATCAACAAGTAAATAGAATGAACGATATGTAATGGCATGGTTAAAGGAAAGCAGAGAAACTTAAGGTATTACTCGAATAACAAATTCGACGTCAAGAAACCATTCAGGTGCATTGGAGGATTATCTGGGATCAAAGAGGTAGTTAAAATGGAAACTAGTGGGTTTGAGCTGAAATAAAGTTTATCATGAAAGGGCTGGTAACGGGTTTGGGCCAGATCAGTAACAAACGGGACATTAAGGTCGTGATTGATGACTTAATTTGTAACAAAGTAAGTAGCTTCGAGGATTTTACGAGGGGTTTTTCGATTGTAAGGATCGTATACAAGAGGAATCCGATTGGTTGATTGGAGCCACACACGAACACAAACACAACAAAATAGGTCTCATGACAATTATGTATATGAGACTTTTATAATTAATAGTGAGCTTAGAGTGTTTCTTTAGTAAATGTTGAAGTAGACTGAAACGGCTAGCAGTTATTATATATCTACAAAGGTAGAAAACAAACGTTAATTATTATCATGAATACTTTTAGTCTATATTAATCCTTGAAATCTGAAATATACAAGTTGAATCTGCTACGATCCTCCCATCCATGTCTTCGATTATCCCTATCATTCATCAACTGACTCAGTGTTATTTATAGTTTGAATTGATAGTACACAGCAGAGAAGTTTTTATTAAAATCTATATAAATAAATAACAGCTAAAAAAACTAGCTGCTGAACTCTACTGTATATTGTAGTACATTTCCCTGGAATGTTTGGAAAGCAGATTCATACTTGTCTTCTGAGAGAGAAAATAATGAAAAACTAGTGGTCATAATATTCAATCCCTCCCAAATCATCCTCCATAATTCTTGAACCTAATCTTCTAGGAGGATTAGTTGTTCAATCTTTTACACCTTAACATTTTTACGATGTGTTTATATTTTTTACATATTTATTCAATCTATGGCGTTCAAGTTAAAGTATATTTTCAACTTAAGCTAATTCAAAAAGCTGCGTTGTAGGGAGGGGCCGATTATTATTATATTACTGTATACAATCCAAGTTTCGAAAGTTAAAAATAAGTTTATAGAATGATAACTATAATTATTTCCGATCATGAAACGGAATCATTACGTGTCAATACTTTCACTCTTGTGAAACAACTTTGCTTGAAAACAATCGTGTTTTCAAACTTCGGGTAGTACATACAATTTGTTCAAATAAAAACACAATTATTTTATTTGAAAAGAAAAGATATGACCAGGACCGAGACTCGATCCCGGGTCTCACACCTCTTCGTGGTGGTGCCTTAACCATCTCGGCTATCCTGGTTCGCTTCTCGGTCAGTCATATCCCTGGATCATATCGCATCGCAATTTGCGATGTATACACGGGGAGAATGTTAATTGAACATTACTCTATTTTTGGATTTTGCTGACTTTAAGCCATTGATATTATTATAATTTATTTTATTGTTATATGATATAATTTTTTAAATAAAATATTAAAAAAATTATATCATTTTACAATAAAATAAATTATAAAAACACAATTAGTTAGACTTTACTATTTTATAGCTGGTTTCTGAAATGTACAAGCAATAAAAACTGTGACTGATGATAAAATGACTTTTGACCAGGTTTCTTCAATAATAGGGCCCCTTCGATCACCGTAGGCATTGAGTGGACATATTCGAATAAACAACACTAAAGATCATCGATAACGAAAAAATTAGACAAAACATTAAATTAACTGAGGTGAAATGTTTCATTAAAAAATTATTGAAAATATTCTAAATAGAAAATAGGAGTGACAACGAGTTTTTTTCTGGTGGGTTTTATCAGCCCATAAGTTCTATGGATTTTTTTTTTTGGCATGGATAAAGGCAAGCAGAGAAAGAAGTGTTACATGTTTCCTCGACCTTTCGATAATAGTGCGTTTGTAAATAATAAAAGTTTGTATAAATCTAAAAGTTCTTATTAAAGTTAGGAACGATTCAGCAAGTTTCCTCCGAAATGGACTTACCAGAAGTACTACTTCATTTCTGTATGTTTATACCCCACAAACACTTCAAGCATTTGAACTACAATATAGCTAGAACAAAATTTAGGCTTGCGTTAGCATCAGCCCATTTACCGTGCACCGGCTGTAAATACTGTAAATAATGTACAAGACTCTTTTTAAGTTTTGTTTTCTTTCACTTTATTTAGTAATTCCGGCGGAAGAGGATGTCGGGAACAGGTTATAAAAAAATAACGAAGTTAAAAAAGAAAACTAAATAAAATAACACAAAAGATGGGGAGAGATGTGCATGCCTCAAACTATTGAGCAACAAAACCATACCCTTCAAACCTCCCGTCAAGCCAATAGTGTTATACAACAGTTTTCGCCCTCAACCCATTAGTTACAAGCGGTTTTTCAACAAAAATCATACCTTTAAAATGCCTGCGTAAGCCATTTTGTTGAACGACATGCTCGAAGTATTTGGGGGTGTTTACACACTATAATGACGATTTTGATCGTACTCGTGTATCAATGAGTAATTGAATTAGTTTTTAATATAGAGTCTTATCCTTACATATATTTTAAGTAGTGGAACTAACATTAAATGCTGAATTTCAAAATTTCCTCATTTAATGTAGCAACAGATTTTTGTATTTTATTTTCAACAATGTACTCAACATATTGATTAAAAATCCTAAAATGATAAACGCCTTTGTTTAATTATTTGATAACTCCTAATAAATGAGGAAACATTTCTGATGCTTATTTAAAATATAAAATAAAATTATCCATTATATAAATCAAAGGAAAGGTATTTGATTGGACCACATATTTATTATATATATACATATTATATATATATATATATATATATATATATATATATATATATATATATATATATATATATATATATATATAACTTAAGCACTTCACCTCACAAAACATAAACAAAAGAATAAGTAGGAAGATAAACAACACACTTGACGGCTGGTTAAACACTGACTTTATTCCATCTTGAACCTCTATTTATAGAACAGCTGTTTACAATGCCAGCTTGATTAGCGACTTTGCGATCCTCGTCTTGTCTTAACTCCCCCCCTGCCAGTTTACGAACATCCTCGTAAACTCAAAACAAAAATTGCAGAGAAAGAGCACACAAACAAAAGAAATTATCAATTACATGAATCATATTCTACTTACATAAAAATAAAAATAAAATACCTTACTACTAGCTTAATCTACATTACTATCATTCGTAATTAACAAAAAATATTTATATACAAATAAGTTACTTTACAAAAACTATATATAAAAGAAATGAAAATCCCCTGTTCCACTACACCTCCAAAAGTACGAAATAAAGTACATTGTTATGGGCTGGCTTCCCCAGCTGGAATCTTGAGCTGTTCGATATGAACAGTCCTATGTTTTCTTGGCTCAGCCACATTCTGAATAGTGACTAGGTTATGCTCTCTGATAGCAATCACTCTGAATGGACCCTCGTACCTCAGAACCTCCTTTGCACGATTTGATATAATTTTTTTGTACACAATTGTACCGATTTTAATATCTCCCATAATGTCCTTCACGCCCTCGTTTTCCCGCGCCACTCTCCTACTCTTTTCCGCTACCATCCGGCCATGTGCTTTCCCCCACATTTTCTCGAGATCTACTCTATTTATGGCTAGTTGTTCTGCCATGTTTTCATCTACAACCGTATCACCCTCGTCTCTTCTTCGCGCTCGTAAACCAAAAAGGGCCTCGAACGGGGAAAATCCGGTGGCCATGTGTATGGAGTGGTTGTACGCTGCTATGGCTCGGGGCATCGCCTCATCTGCTTCCAACCCTTTATCTGCGTGGAATATTCGGAGATGTTCTCCCAAGGTATTATGGAGCCTTTCGATTCCCCCCCTACTTTTAGGATGTCCGGGTGTATTCCAGTGCCATGTAATTCCTAGCCGTTTCATCTCCTGTCGCAAGTACGCGTTATCGAATTCCCTGCCCCCATCCGAGGAGATCGTATTTGGTACCCCATAGAATTGGAACCATGTTTGAAGGGCGCTATTCACCGCCGCTGCCGATTTCTCCTTCACCGGGTGGGCTATGGCCGTTTTACTAAATGTATCCACTATTGTTACCCATTTAAACCCCCTCCACGTAAAGGTGTCTACTTGAAGATCTGTCAACGGTATTGTAGGCGTCATCGTCTCGGTTTGTAATCCTACGGGAGGATGGCGGTCATACTTAGCCGTATGACAAATGTGGCAGTTCCTTATTATCTCCTCTACCGTCTTCCGCATCCATACCCAGTAATACTTTCTTTTTAGTGCCGCCAACGTCTCATTGATTCCTCGGTGGTTCGTCTTCCCTTGATGATACGCCATCGTTACATCCTTTTGCTGTTCCCGATCGCGAATGGTCTCTACCATAGATCGGCATCGGATAAACGTCCTGTCTATCCCTATTTTTTCTAATCTCCACAAGTTACGTATCTTGTCCCACACCGTCGCATTGCCAACATACAGATAGTGGGTCGCACCTGCTTTAGAGGCGTCCTTTAACGCTCGGCAGATTTGCTCTTCCTGGACTCCAGGTTGGGACCAAATAGTAACAATATTATGCCTCTCGTATCTGGAAAATTCCGTTTTTAGTAACCCCGTGGTCCTTGTTTTCCATATTATCTGCCGAGTCTTATCGTTTATTACGTCATCCACCTCCTCCATCTCAGTCGATCTTTCGTCTTGTGATTCCTCCTGGTCGGGAGATTCCCCGTTGTCTCGGCGGTCTGTTTCTCCTTCTCCTTCCACATCTGGCGTCCATTCCCGTACGAACCTCTGTAGCTCCCCGGAAGGTCCCCCTTCACCTGATTCGATAGCGTTGACCTGCAGGGCACGAGATAACCAATCTGCCACCACATTATCCTTTCCCGGCTTGTATGCTATTTCGATATTGTACTGGCTCAAGATCTCCTTCCAACGCGTCACCCTAGCCGACGATTCTTTCAAATTACCCACCCACAGAAGTGGCCTGTGATCGGTATGAACTTTGAACCGCTTTCCAAATATATAGGGCCGGAAGTGTTGGACTGCCCATACAATCCCTAATAACTCTCTCTCGAGCGCGCTATATCGGGTCTCCGCGTCTGTAAGCCTTCTGCTTGCGTATGCCACAGGCCGTTCCCCCTTATCATAATCCTGTGACAAAACCGCACCCAGTGCATATTCACTAGCGTCGGTGGTGATCGCAAATGGTTTTGAAAAATTAGGGAATGCGAGGACCGGTTCCGATTGTAGCCAACACATGCATTTCCTGATGTTTCCCTCGATCTCTGGAGTAATCCGAATTGTGCGTCCCTTCTTTAACAGTGCATTCAGAGGACTCAGATGTTCGGCCATCTCTGGGACGAATCGACGATAATAATTTAGGGTTCCTAGCAATCTCCTGATTCCCTTGATATCGGTTGGCATCGCCATTTTCCCTATGGCTTCCACCTTCTTACCGTCAGGCCGCACCCCTTCTGCCGATATCGAATGCCCGAGGAAGTTGATTTGCTTTTGCCCCAATATTGATTTTTTCGCTGATAATTTTAGACCAAATTGACGTATTCTGTCAAAGACTCATTTCAAATCCTCTATATGGTCCAACTCCGTCTTACTAAAAACGAGGAGATCATCCATATAGACCTGGCACATGTTTTCGTCTAAGCCCCTCAAGAACTCGTCCATCAGCCTCTGGAACGTTATCGGCGCATTTTTTAAACCGAATGGCATACGGGTAAACTCGTAATGACCCCTTTCAAACGTAAAGGCTGTTTTACATTGGTCTCTAGGATGCATGCGAATTTGGTGGTATCCAGATTTCAAATCAAGTGTGCTGAACACGGTTGCTCCACCCAGTCTGTCCAAAATGTCCTCTAATCTGGGAATAGGGTATTTCTCATCCAACGTATTTTCGCTGAGTTGCCGGAAATCTACCACCACCCTGTAGCGCTCCCTTGGATCTCCGTTAACAGGTTTCTTCTTGACCGCCCATAGAGGACTGTTAAAGGGTGATGTGCTGTCAACGATAATACCTTGCCGTTTTAGCTCCGCGATCTCCTCCCTAATGTGTTCCCGCAACGCCTGTGGGTACCGCCGCTCCTTCACGTAAGTACTCTTCTCAGATTTCAGATGAATTTCATGAACCGTTTCTCCCGTCACGCTCAGTGGATCCCCCTCGCGAAAAAAAATATCCCCGTATTCTTCCCTTATGCCCATCCTCCAATCCTTGCCTTGGGTAATTGCACCGACGCACCTCACATCCCTTTTCGCGTTCTCCATCGTTCTATATGTCTTCCTCCCAATTCTAATCACCCATTGACCTTCTACATTACTGAGTTTCGCCCCCAGTTTCCCGAGCACGTCACACCCCAAAATCCCACTATACTCGCGCGGCATGGTCTCTACCACATGCAGAGTTGCTACGTCGTCCTTTTTGCCCCATTTACTTAATGCCAGTTCCACTTCCCCATCCACCGTACAGGGACCACTCAAAGTGACTAGCTGACATAAACACTTTCTAATTTCTGGGTCACACTTTCCTTTAAATAAAGGGTGTAGACTATCTCTACCTACTAGAGTACACGAGCTCCCTGTGTCCACAAGACACCTCCACCCCTTGCAAAACTCGATAATAGGCAACCTGTCACACTTCTTTACCACACTATTCACAAAAAATAGGTTGCCCCTCCGTTTACACAATCCTCATTCTTTTCTAATCTGCTCACTACGCCTCCTTGTGCTCCGTTGCTTGCTTCTTCCTCCGGGGGTTCCTCTGCGGCTAGGTTCGCTTCCTTCCGTCTCGGACCCTGAAGCCTCCGAAGATCTAGTCGATTCCGACGATATCCTGTTTCTCCGCCACAATCTTTGAGCATTGATCTCCATAGGTTCGCCTCGATCTTGCTCCCGGCGCCTTATATATGGGCATTGTCTGGCCATATGTCCCTCACTGTGGCATTCGAAACACCGCGCACGTGGGCACTGAGCCACCAAGTGCCCTATCTTGCCACATTCGTGGCACCTCCTTTCCTCTCTTCTCCCATTCTTCCTCTCCACAATTTGCCTTCTTTCTCTAGGTAATTCTTGCCTTTTATCTCTTCTCCCAAACTCTCCATCTCTTCTTCTTCCCATATCCTGTCTCACTTTATTCCTTCCTGCCTCGTTTCTCCGGTACGACACTCTTTTCCACCCTGGTTCGATCTCTTCTCTCTCTTCCTCGTCGCGGGCACTCGCATCTACCATGTCCTGTGCGCATTCCATGAATGACCTATCCCTGGGTAATCCATTTTTCTTTCCAGTATCCCTGGCTAGTTGTACCTTCAGGACTGTTGTCATAAACAACATCCACGCTTCGACCGCACTGGTATCCATTACTTCTCGTAATTTTTCGTTAATCTTATTCAGCTTCACGAGCAGGCCTGCAGCGTACTGACCGTTTGTTTGATTCGAACGTTTCATCTCTCGAAACATCTGCAGCATATCCTCTTCTGGGGCCCATCGCCCCCCTCCATACGCTTTCTTTAGTCTTTCTTTGATCACCTGCCACGAGGTATCCTCATCAGCTTGGATTAGATTCAATATGCTCCTTCTTACCCGTCGTGCTAAGGCTACCCGTAGCCTTTTGGCATCCGCTTCCTCTAAAAAGTCTGCTGCGACCTGGGATTGAATGCTGCTCATAATACCATCCCCGCCCTTGAGGAAATGATTTAGTTCACCAACATCACCGTTAAATTTCTCCAAGTCTGATATCTCCCTTCTTAAATCTTGTGCATTGGCCTTCCTTAACTTCATTTTCTCCAATTCGTTCGTTTCCTGTGCAATTCTGTTTGCTTCCTGGGCAGCTAAGTCTGCCCGCGCCATTGCTAGAGTTGTTGATGGTAATGGCGGAAACTGGGGATTCGCCTGTTCTGGCTGTGAAGGCTCTAACGTTAATGTTGCCGGCCTCAGGATTTCTCGTTGTTCATTCATTATGGCAATACTAGTTATTTTTCAAATTGAGAGAGCAAAAATAAATATTTAAATGACAATAAAATAGATCAATAATGAACTCGCTGTAGTATTTAGTGTCCTTGAGAAAAAAAAATATATTCTCACTGAACTGCTAAAACGTTTTCCCGGGTTTCGGCACCACTTAAGCACTTCACCTCACAAAACATAAACAAAAGAATAAGTAGGAAGATAAACAACACACTTGACGGCTGGTTAAACACTGACTTTATTCCATCTTGAACCTCTATTTATAGAACAGCTGTTTACAATGCCAGCTTGATTAGCGACTTTGCGATCCTCGTCTTGTCTTAACTTATATACATATATAATAAATATGTGGTCCAATCAAATACCTTTCCTTTGATTTATATAATGGATAATTTTATTTTATATTTTAAATAAGCATCAGAAATGTTTCCTCATTTATTACGAGTTATCAAATAATTAAACAAAGGCGTTTATAAAACCAATAGCCGCCTTCTAAGTTTTAGGAAGAAAAGAAATAGGAGAAGAACGAGAAGCAGGAGGGATGAAGAATGGATTCAACGCCGCGTAAAATGGAGAAAGAGGCTAAAAATCTCTGATAACTCAGACGCCTGACGAGATCAGTAGCAATAGAAAGTCTACACTGTTTGAACTCCTGTATCACAGTCACAGCTATTAATACTCTAACTTCCATAATTTATTTTTTAATAGCTATCATTTTAGGATTTTAAAACAATATGTTGAGTACATTGTTGAAAATAAAATACAAGAATCTGTTGCTACATTAAATAAGGAAATTTTGAAATTCAGCATTTAATGTTAGTTCCACTACTTAAAATATATGTAAGGATAAGACTCTATATTAAAAACTAATTCAATGACTCATTGATACACGAGTTCGATCAAAATCGTCATTATAGTGTGTAAACACCCCCAAATACTTCGAGCATGTCGTTCAACAAAATGGCTTACGCAGGCATTTTAAAGGTATGATTTTTGTTGAAAAACCGCTTGTAACTAATGGGTTGAGGGCGAAAACTGTTGTATAACACTATTTGCTTGACGGGAGGTTTGAAGGGTATGGTTTTGTTGCTCAATAGTTTGAGGCATGCACATCTCTCCCGATCTTTTGTCAATTATTCTGTAAATTTCGTGTTATTTTATTTAGTTTTCTTTTTTAACTTCGTTATTTTTTTATAACCTGTTCCCGACATCCTCTTCCGCTGGAATTACTAAATAAAGTGAAAGAAAACAAAACTTGAAAAGAGTCTTGTACATTATTTACAGCCGTTGCACGGTTAATGGGCTGATGCTAACGCAAGCCTAAATTTTGTTCTAGCTATATTGTAGTTCAAATGCTTGAAGTGTTTGTGGGGTATAAACATACAGAAATGAAGTAGTACTTCTGGTAAGTCCATTTCGGAGGAAACTTGCTGAATCGTTCCTAACTATAATAAGAACTTTTAGTTTTATACAAACTTCTATTATTTACAAACGGACTAATATCGAAAAGTCGAGGAAACATGTAACACTTCTTTCCTCATTTCTTTTAACGATAGTTTCTGATATATTTCGAAGCTTATCTATGAGATTGATGATTAACAGTTATAGATGGACATAATTCACAACCCAAAAATCTAAAAAAATACCTGTTTTTATTAGCAAGGAACTGCATACTCCCAAACGGGATCAAGAGCTAAATATATTTCAAAGTAGGCCATAGGAAGAAAAAGAAAAATGTTTTAATATTAATTCGTATAATGAATCTGGCCATAGGGCTTAGTTACTATCGCTGCGAGTCCTCCGAGTTAATCCACAAGTAAGTTCGGTCCCTGCCCAGGCTGGCTGTGGATGACAGATGGACAACAATTAGTTAGCGACTCTAAGACTAATCTCGGAACGGGTATTCTTTTTGGTTGGGTATTATGGGGCATTAGGATGCTTTATATACCAGCTTTAGGGCCAAAGTGAATTATATCCCATGATAAGTCACTGGCTTCCTTTATATCTTAACATTCCCAAAGGATTTTATTTTTTTTTAAACGTTTAAATCCAGGTCCTAATTCCATTATGGGAATGATTTTGTTTACCTAAGTTAGTTACACGCCCTGAGATACTGTCAAAATAAATGTGCATTTATGTAACAATATACAGTATATATAGCCCTCCATAAAACCATATCTTACTAATTTTATAAATTTGAAAGTTTGTCTCTCTTTAACGCAAAAACTACTGAATGGATTTGGATGAAACTTTACAGTAACATAGTTTATACATCAGAATAACACATAGGCTATAGGAAGCGCGGATTTAGGGGGGCGCATGGGGGCACGGCCCCCCCAAACTGTTTTTTAGGTACTGAGGAGAATCCATTATAGCACATAATTAAAGGCAAATCACATAATAATAGTGGTTAAAATGTCAGAAAGAACATGAGTGAAACTATTGTTTTGATATCCTATTAATATTACAAATGCGAATGTTTGTATTTATATTTGTTACTCATTCACGCAAAAACTACTGAACGGATTTGGATAAAAATTATTGAGTAAAATAGGTGATACATCATAGGCTACAGCAAGGGCAGATTTATGTGGGGGTACGGGGGCATTATGTTATAGTACATAATTAAAGGCAAATCAGGAACTAAGCATCTTGAAATGTGTAGATAGGTTCTTTGTATAGTTTAAGAAAGAAATTTGGATAATTCCACCCCAAGGGTTTCCCCTTTAATATAATAGGGATTCAAAGGTTGTATAGAATCCGTCAGTTTTGAAGATAGACAACTGAAATTTCGGATGTACGAGTAATTTATATTTAAAAAAAATAATTAAATTATTTATTTTAAATGATCTTTCACGAGACTTTATGTGGCAGACCAAATTCTACGCGAGCGAAGCCGCGGGTATAAGCTAGTAATAAATAAAGAAGTAATAATACAACCTGTAATCGTTATTTTTCCTGTTTAATTTCAATCAGATTTTTTTTGGTAATCTTGTTTTATTTTTAAAGTTCTGTCAAGTTTAAGAGTTTTAACATTTGTTTTAGCTCATTCTCAACTATTCCTTCAAATTAAACTGCGGGGTTTCAAATTTTGACTAAGCACTTAAACATTTTCTTTGAGTACTACCATTGGGTAGTTTCTCTGCTTGCCCTTATCCATGCCAAAAAAAAAAAATCCATAGAACTTATGGGCTGATAAAACCCACCAGAAAAAAACTCGTTGTCACTCCTATTTTCTATTTAGAATATTTTCAATAATTTTTTAATGAAACATTTCAGCTGGTAACCTCAGTTAATTTAATGTTTTGTCTAATATTTTCGTTATCGATGATCTTTAGTGTTGTTTATTCGAATATGTCCACTCAATGCCTACGGTGATCGAAGGGGCCCTATTATTGAAGAAACCTGGTCAAAAGTCATTTTATCATCATTCACAGTTTTTATTGCTTGTACATTTCAGAAACCAGCTATAAAATAGTAAAGTCTAACTAATTGTGTTTTTATAATTTATTTTATTGTAAAATGATACAATTTTTTTAATATTTTATTTAAAAAATTATATCATATAACAATAAAATAAATTATAATAATATCAATGGCTTAAAGTCAGCAAAATCCAAAAATAGAGTAATGTTCAATTAACATTCTCCCCGTGTATACATCGCAAATTGCGATGCGATATGATCCAGGGATATGACTGACCGAGAAGCGAACCAGGATGGCCGAGATGGTTAAGGCACCACCACGAAGAGGTGTGAGACCCGGGATCGAGTCTCGGTCCTGGTCATATCTTTTCTTTTCAAATAAAATAATTGTGTTTTTATTTGAACAAATTGTATGTACTACCCGAAGTTTGAAAACACGATTGTTTTCAAGCAAAGTTGTTTCACAAGAGTGAAAGTATTGACACGTAATGATTCGGTTTCATGATCGGAAATAATTATAGTTATCATTCTATAAACTTATTTTTAACTTTCGAAACTTGGATTGTATACAGTAATATAATAATAATCGGCCCCTCCCTACTACGCAGCTTTTTGAATTAGCTTAAGTTGAAAATATACTTTAACTTGAACGCCATAGATTGAATAAATATGTAAAAAATATAAACACATCGTAAAAATGTTAAGGTGTAAAAGATTGAACAACTAATCCTCCTTCTAGAAGATTAGGTTCAAGAATTTATGGAGGATGATTTGGGAGGGATTGAATATTATGACCACTAGTTTTTCATTATTTTCTCTCTCAGAAGACAAGTATGAATCTGCTTTCCAAACATTCCAGGGAAATGTACTACAATATACAGTAGAGTTCAGCAGCTAGTTTTTTTAGCTGTTATTTATTTATATAGATTTTAATAAAAACTTCTCTGCTGTGTACTATCATTTCAAGCAATAAATAACACTGAGTCAGTTGATGAATGATAGGGATAATCGAAGACATGGATGGGAGGATCGTAGCAGATTCAACTTGTATATTATTTGTATATTGTATATGTAGTAAATGTTGAATTTACTAAAGAAACACTCTAAGCTCACTATAAATTATAAAAGTCTCATATACATGATTGTCATGAGACCTATTTTGTTGTGTTTGTGTTCGTGTGTGGCTCCAATCAACCAATCGGATTCCTCTTGTATACGATCCTTACAATCGAAAAACCCCTCGTAAAATCCTCGAAGCTACTTACTTTGTTACAAATTAAGTCATCAATCACGACCTTAATGTCCCATTTGTTACTGATCTGGCCCAAACCCGTTACAAGCCCTTTCATGATAAACTTTATTTCAGCTCAAACCCACTAGTTTCCTTTTAACTACCTCTTTGATCCCAGATAATCCTCCAATGCACCTGAATGGTTTCTTGACGTCGAATTTGTTATTCGAGTAATACCTTAAGTTTCTCTGCTTTCCTTTAACCATGCCATTACATATCGTTCATTCTATTTACTTGTTGCTCTGTTATAATACAGTTGTCAATTTCAATAAATACATTTCTTTTAAAAAGAATATATTTGAGACGAATGTTATCTACCACGACTCAGATTAAACCACAAACTGCGCACTCAATCATCCAAGGGCGTCCGTGGCAGAGCTTGGTTGTTTTTCCTTTCGGATTTTTGGACCTAAAGCGGTAACCACCTTTCACTGTTCTGTCATTTCAATAGAGTAGATATTGCAGTGAAAACTAAATGCCTTGTGAAAGGGCAAACAGATAGCACATATTTAGCAGAGCATAGTCTCTTGATTGATTCGAAAACAACCTTTGGCGATAGAAAGCAGCGGGGTTGACGATAGCTTTCTCCGTAGTATTATATCTGGGTTGGGAGCCCAGTAAGACCCGCGCCATCTATAGCCTTTCACTGGAACTAGATATTATATTGTGTCTTCCTAGAGCTGGTTCATTAAGGCCGCTTCTCGAGCTCTCGTTCATACGTACTTCTGGCAAAGGCGGCCTGGTGAGCCCAGCTGTAACCATCATAAAGTGTTTAATTCTCAAGCGTGTGATGGGAAATTGATTGTTTGCTTTCAGGAAATTAGTTGTGCAATTAAGGCGTTGTGCAAAGTTTTCTATTGTTGGTTTAATGTGATATTGACATTGAGAAAGTGCAATGGGTCACCGATCAGAGTTTCTTTCACCAGTAAACACAATTGAAGGTACTTACAAAGAATCTAGAATATGTTGCACTAGCATTAGACTAATATGTCCAAGACCACGAGATCTTTTGCCGTTCTTTGGATGGAACATAAAATAGAGATCCCATGTCTAGGGTTAAACATCCATATTCTAATTATACTTGGATAGGCAAAATTTAGGACTCCCGTTGTAGCATTGTCTGATTAGCCATAGAATTATAAAATGGCGTTAAACAAAACATATTAACATTATACTCGTAGATGCCATTTATCCAGTAATAAACTGTTTATGTATCATAGACGATAATAATTAAAAAAAAAACATTTACAAATAAATTTAAGCTCGATAAGTTCGAGTGTGATGTCTCGTATAATAGTAAACAGGAAACCCGTTTTGTAATTCATAGTATCGGCGAAGTAGAATAGATGTTCTCGAATGTACATTTAACTTATTACAGTATCCGTATTTTCCTATCAAATATTATTATTAACCCTTGTAACTAACTTGTAACTATAAATACTAGCAATGTTTCGTATAAATTTTTATTCCTTTTGTATCTCTACAACAAATATTATTTGATAGTTCATGAATACTTAAAGCGAACTAGTAAGTAGTAATATTAATCAACAAATGGTGCCATAGTATAATATATTTTTTCACCTTGAGATGGATTTGAATATAGACTGGACATGTGAATAATAAATAATTAATCACATACGTTTTATCACCACATGTTAACTATTTCCTTTAAATATCTTGAAGCATTTCTCACAATCTGTTAATTTTTCAATCAAAAAAATTAAAAGCTTCCACAAATTACTGTTACTCTGATTTACGCATTAGCGAACGGCGATGACAAAAGATCTGGACAACAGTTTTCTGATCAAAGCCTACAACAGGGCCATCCAGATAGCCAAGGAAACTCCCATGCCTGTGACCGAGAGGTTAAGTGTTCCGTCAGAATTTTCTGAAGGGGGAAGACCGTCACAGAATTTGAAAAATTACCCGAAGCAATTCGGACAACACTGATGCAATGAAAGTGTACATCGAAAAGAATCCAATAATCGAATAGAATTACGAATCAGTAGCATAAGAAGTCACTAGGAATCTACAAGGCACTAAAAAAAAAATAGAACTGTTGAAATATGAAATGAAGAAATGACGCAGAAGTTTCAAGAAAGAATGAAACTACACCACGTTATTCCCATATTAAACTAGCATTCTAAAATGTATTCATTCTTTTTATTATTTTCGAGCAAAGTGTGCAGCAATCTTGCCATCCTTGAAGGAGTAGAAAACAAAGTTAGAATCCGGATTGTGAATGGAGAATATTTCCCATTTATACGACGTGATAACTATTGAAATTTAGATTCTAGATGTAATAAGCAGATGAAGTAAGAGGCGCCCTTTATATACCCTTTATAGCCCTACTAAGCAATCTTTATTTATCTACATTTAAACATAAAATGATATATTCTTAATGTCATCGATCATTTATGATGTGTAGGTTCTTTAAATAATTACAGATTTTTAATTTCAGATAAAAAATACTTACTCGATAAGTACGGCATTGGCAATAAACATAGCCTGGTCATTTTTTTCTAGGTAACTGTAGCCAACCTAAGAGATAAACTATTCCCAAAGTTAGGGATTGATACCTCTTTGTCATTATTATATTTTTTTAATCTAAAGTCTAAGGAAGGTTTCAGTTTTACAACAGAAATATCAGAATATATTGTTTAAGTCATGCAGTATAAGTGCTCTTTAAATCAATTTATTTCAATATTCGACCTCATACATTCAACTGCCATACAGCCGAAAGTTCTTGGTGTTGATAGGTATGGATGCGATTCTCACTGTTGATCTGGAAGATGGAATGGTAATCACCGGCAGATTCTCGGGCTGGCCTCTTTTGTTGGTCACCCATCCAAGTGCAAACTACGAACAAAGTTGCTAAAGTTTTTCACACTCCTATCTCTTTACCTTTTATGTATATATATATATATATAGAAACTTCCTTGGCCGTATATAAATAAGTTTCACTTTCAGTTCATGAGAATCAGTCTATTGTTTAAACTTCCTTTTGGAAAAGTTTCGAGAATATATTGTCCTTATCATGTATCACGTAATTGTACAAAATTGACCATTTTAAGCCATGAAGGGCAAGACTAAATTGTAAGATATGTCTGAGGCTGTTCAGTGTCTTTGACTACGGATGTTCAAGGTATATATATATATATATATATGGTGGTAGCACTTTCATAATCGTGTCCTGGATGTTCTAAAACGGATATACCTTTTATTTCGTAAGCGTAATACATAATTCTTAAATAGCTTATTATTTTTATAATACTTTAAAATTTTGAGATGCTTAGCCAGCCGGTTGCTTAGGATGAAACAACGAGTACAGGACATCTAACACACTGACTCCGACTGGAAGATTAGAGGTCCAAGAGACGGTAGATCACGAGGGCCTTGTTACCGGAGACGGGCTGTGGTAATGTTTTCACCACAAAAACGGACTGCACTAGTCCACCAGAATCTGAGAAGAAAAACAGACAAAGGAAAAAAAACTGTCCCGCTATTGGGCTGCTTCCAAATTGCAACCATTTACCTGACTCAGCCACGAATAAAAGAGATACATTTCTCCATCCTCGAGAAGAGTTTTATAGGTCGAGTCTTCCCTTGGAAGGGAATTCTTTCCGAAGAACTGTACATTCTTTGTACACGAAACTTAATAAAATAAAAGGAAATATATAATACAGATCTATTATCAGTTATAATTGAAATTTCCTTAATGGCTAATGCTACATTTATTTTAATTTTTGTTAAAGGAAATAGAATCACTACGAAAACCTTTTCTCACTTATAGGAATGAGTTCCTGTAAATAAGGAATATCGAAAAAAGAAAAAAGAATTAAAATAGGCAGTCATGAGGTCTGTAACAGAGTTGTATTCTGAATTATCTAAATTTCATAATTTATTAACATTAGTATAGTTTTCACGTATGTTAGCTTCTGGGTATTAATTACATAAATTTTCAAGTAGTTAATTTATTAATCGATATATATGATGAGCTCCGCAAAGTCAATACAACATAATTGAAATAATAATTAGTATGCATTTATATTGGTACTTTTCTGTTAACATCCCGTCTATAAAAAATGTATTTAATATACTACTGTAGCCGTATATAATAGCCGTCTCTGTTTTGCGCAGCCGCCATCCAGCTCCTGACTCCCAGGATATCCCTCGCATCTCATTCCACACCATCCGACCACCTCAGCTTCGCTCTCCCCCTTCTATATAAACATATATATATATATATATATATATATATATATATATATATATATATATATATATATATATATATACTAGCGACCCATCCCAGCTTTGGGTAATAAGGCATATTATGCCTACATAATTTGTCTGTGTAATGTATTTTTTTTTATCACCTACGGGCCACTAAGGACCACGCTAATATTCTTGGTTAGGCTTCTGTGGTAGTATTGATTTTCTTTCTTCCCATCTCAGCTAATTTATTATATAGAAATTATAAAAATAAAAACAAAACCAAATATTACTTTATATACGAATTTGTTTATTTATTATCTTACATGTTGGATAATTGCACGGGATTAGGCAGCGTCTTCGGTGAAGCCCATCGATATTTCAACCCATTTACACAAAACCTCGAGAAATTATATACCTAAACCTTCCTAGTGAACCACTCTATCTATTGGTTAAAAGCTCATGAAAATCCGTGCTGTAGTTATTGAGTTTACCGCGAACAAATGCGGCCGAGGGCTTTGTTTTATAATATGTATAGACATATAGGTAGTTTATTACTATTAAGTAAAGCATATGTTTATTTGTGTTGGATAAGTATTCATGTTAGATATCGTTGATTATCATTATGATTTTAAAAATATTTTTAGGAATATTTTTGATGAGGAAACTGCCGTAAGGTTGTTTTAGCATCATAAAATTATTCCGGAAATAAGAGAGTGTAAAAATCATGAAATGAAATTAATACTTAAAGGAAAATTTAGATGAAAGTGTTATGTGAAGACTTGCAAACGGGAACTTGAAGCTTTTAGTTTGGAGTTAAACCTACTTATCTAAGAGGATGACAGTGCACCTGACATCCGGAAACGGACCACTTCCGTGCCCTAATGCCACTTTTTTGAAGCCCATTTTTTCCAACTTCAACTACCTTGAGTCGGTACTACGGCGCATTAAAGGCAAAAAATCCCATAGGCTCGATAATATCCCCTATGTCATGTTGAAGATGCTCCCAAGAAAGGGTAAAGCCTTTAAATTGAACATCTTCAATACCTGCATGAGAATCTCATACTTTCCTGAAGTGTGGAAACAAGCTGTCGTAGAACCATTACTCAAGCCTGGGAAGTCTGGTGAACTACCTGAGCACTATCGGCCAATCAGCTTGCTCTCTCAAATGAGTAAAGTATTCAAGAGGCTGGTCCACCACCATATGCTAACCCCCTGTAGGGAGGAAAACATTATCCCAACGGAGCAGACTGGTTTCCTCAGAGGTGTCTCATCTAAACATCACCTGGCACAGCTCCAAGCGCACATCCTATCTCTCATAAACCAACGTAATAATATGAGGAACATTATACAGCGTCCTAACGACTATGGGATAAAACCTTGATGGCCGATCAATGGGATGAAAAAATTTCGCTCTGGCGCATACCATAGAGCAGATGAACATGAACAAAGCCACGGATTTATCTCGCTAGATTGCCTCAGCTTGGGAGAGTTTAGCTTCCCATTCTCGTTATGTCGACTGATCCGAAGCTATCTTCGCGGAAGATCCATCGTGATGCGAGTCGTGGACAGCAACTTGTAGCAACACCATCTACGGAGTACCACAAGGGTCTGTACTGGGACCACTGATGTTTGTGATTTTCACAGCACCGGTTGTCGCTGTTAAGCATGAAGCGATAGTAGAGGCCTATGCGGACGACATAGGACATACGCTTGCTTTGCCAACGCACTTTAATAGACAGAAAAAGCGTCGGTGTCAATTATTGATGATCTGAAGCTGAATGGCATCAGGGTGAATCCGTCTAAGACAGACCCCATCGTGATGTCATTTCAGCAAGGTAAGAAGCGCTTACCGGCGACCTTCACAATTGAAGATGAAGATCGTCGTTATCGAACTCTTGGCGTCACTCTCGATAGGCATTTCACCTTTGCTAGTCAAGTCAGGAGGAGGCTGAAGCTGGATCGACAAAAGTCCTATAGGCTCCACCACCTGCTCACGTTTGTTACGACTTAAGTGCCAAATTTATATGTCTCTAATTAGACCAACGCTTCTCTATGGTGCGCCGCTCCTGAAACACATTTATAAAACCACCTTAAAGAGTGTAAAGCAGTTCTAGAACTCCATCCTTAGGCGTATAGTTAAAGGCAAGTAGCTCCAAAGGGGGCGTAGCGTTAAAATCAATGAGGAGCTCAAACTCCACTCCATTCCAGACTAAATTTGCCGGAGGCACATGAAATTTTTTGATGGGCTGAAGGCGTGTAGTAACCCACTTTTCAGAGACATAGTTCTCCCTTCCAGACCTAGGAGGTTGCAAGGCAGTGTCCCCTTGATCGACGTGCCCTCTTTGGTCAAGGGATGGAGTGAGGACTCCCTTGTCCTTTCTTCCTTCTTCCTTCCTCTGCCCCTTTCCTCTTTCCTATCACTTAATCTCGTAAAGCGGTCTCTCCCTGTTTTGTATCTATAAAGCCAGCGGCCTTGTGCCGGTTTAGAGAACCCGCCTTCTGCGGACTCAGCCCTGTATATACTTAAAATACCTTGGGGTAGTACAAGTAATTATTTTAATTGTTGCTGTATATATTGTATGTAAATATTTTATGAATAAAAGATTTGAAACAAAAAAAATCGGTCAAAGCGACTAAAGAAGTTTTCATTTCAAATAGTATCACACCGAAAACCGATTCTTATTAATGGGAATGAGTTCCTTTAAATAAGGAATATCGAAAAAACAAAACACATTTAACAATAAAAAACACTGTGCTCGAATGGGATTAACAAATTGGCATATACCTACATACCTACGGAAACCTGTAACACCATCACAGATGAGCAGAACTAACTGTAAAAACGATGCCCAGACGGAATGGTGAATATTGTGGTCAATCCTCCCATCTACTGCAGACCACAATTACATTACTAATCAGCAGATTACGTTAGATGTACTGCATGGTACTGACCACGTACCGTAACGTTTCAAAAGAAGAAATGGTGGAATTCCTCGCCCACAATCAGGTTCTTTGTACTCCTGCAAATTATCTACTCATCGGCAAATCGCATTTATACCAAAACCCTAACTCGATTCGTAAAAAGTTACATCAGCCGAGACTATTGATTATAACCCAAAACTAGCTGATTCTTATACTTTTAAATAAAAAATCAGTTCAGAAAAAAAAGATTCTTATGAATATTAGTTGCAGTAAATAAATATTTTTCTATATGAAATAAGGTACACTTATAATTTTTGTTAACGTATAAGTTTGTCTCTAGCATGTAGTCAACCCCAGACCCGTTCACGGGTTGTAGTGGTACAGGTTTTTTAATAATAAGTTTGTAAAATTGAACGTTGAAATTATTGTGAAATAGTTAAAAGATTAATTTTTTCGAAATTGAAAGATTAATTGGTAAGTAATTAAAATATTAATTGTGAAATAAAGAAGATAAAATGTTTCCAACATTTTTTGTATTAAATCCTTATTATTATTATTATTTAGTTATTTTTTCAATTTATTAAAGTTTAGAATTACATCAATAAAAAAATAAAACCACAACTAAATATGAACTACAATTTAATGAAATGATATGAGGCGTGGAGATGCAAAAGGGAGTAAATCCAAATTTGAAAATTTTTTAGGAAACACAAAATATATACATAATTCAGGTGATTATTTATCTGAGACAATTATTTTTTGAAACATTAGATTGGATTAAGCATATTTTGAATAGTGAACCAGGTCCCACCGTATTAGATGACGCTAAATTTGAGAAAACATTAAAAAAATTTAAAATGATAAAATATGGATTTACTCTTTTTTGCATCTCCACGCTTCATGTAGACGTTACCCTCAGGCACATAAGCTACCCATTGGTAAAACTCCAATAGCAATTTTTAATTGATAGACCTAGAGGCAATCTTCTTTAAAAACACCTTGCAGGATTATCAATGATAGGAGAAGGAAGAGAAGCAATTTACAAACTTTTGCTACAATATATTTTTTGTAAATATCATTAAAATAAATGTATACAAATTTGTTTATTTTAGCTTTCTATCAATTTAAAACTTAAGAACGCCTCCTCTCTCCACTGAGCAAGCCGAGGAGGCAAAATATGAATCACACTCCTTCGCCGAGTTGACTCGACAGACCAAAGACCCGATGACCCGTAAGAACGAGCAGAAGTGAGACTTGCGACCGTTGCTATCGAACACAGCTAACAGAGCATACAGCCAGCGGCTCCTGATGACTTGGCTAATGACCGACTGTAGCCCATTAGCACGTCACGCTCTGCTCTTCAGCCTCCCACAGCCCTGTCCACATATGGTTTACAGTTTAGCTCCTTCGATCCATCTTTTTCCGTAATAATGGTATGGCAGTTAGTATCCTTGATGAATCTCCTCAATGAATGAATCATCTGAGTTAGTGTCTTGCAAATCACGGTTTAAATATATTGGGTTGTCCGGAAATAATGCAGAATTTTATATTTTCTTTAAAATACACCTCCAAATAGTACCCTATTGTTTGTTGTCATGTTTGTTGGAGATTCGACTTTTAGTTAACACATAGTAATTGTCTTACTGACAAAAATATTTGTAAACCTCTGTAACATTTTGCTACTTCAAAATGTTGAACTGACTGAAATAATTCAGTCTTTATTAAGATGTCAAAGCATGGATTTTCGCATTATTTTGTATTACAATTTCAAACTCGGCTGGAGCGATACTTGGCCCTTGACGACAATGATGGCTGTGGAAGAAATTTTGACAACTTTCAAGGTTTTTCACCTTCCCATTCGCTTTGTGATGGTCATCGACGATTGATTTGCTGACTTCAAGTTTCCCTGTCAGTTCTCGATCAGTTGTTCTGGGGTTCTCTTCCACCAAAGCTCGGAGAGCATCGTCATTAAGGGCAGAACTGCTTCTACGGCCTTCTTTATCTTCGAAGCTAAAGGCTACCTCTCGAAATCTCTGGAACCATAGTTGAACAGTGCACTCACTTATATTTCCTTCGACCCAGACTTATATATACGAATATATTTCTGACAGTTTGGGCCCCGTTTCTAGCTGAGTTTGAACTCGTAAAACATGATTATGCAAAAATCACGATTTTGCATCTTAGTAAAGTCTGAATTATTTCTGAGAAGCAAAATGTTTCAAACATTTTTGTTTGAAAGAGGATAACTAAGTGTTAGGATTTATAAAAGTCAACAGACTGAGGCCATTATTTCTGACCAGACCAGCTAGCTGAAGTATTTAGATATGCAACGTTTTTGATAGTATTGACCTTTTACTTTTATGTAAAAAATCTAAAAAAGTTCTAGAAATACTACTTTTTATGGTCGCTATTTTTGCAGTCCAAATATTATACTAACCATGGTCCGAATGGTTTAATATGTTTTTTTTTCAATATCATTACTATCATGTTTTCATGTATCACGGTCGCAATGTTAGCCATTTTCGTATAAATTATTTTGAATAATAATGGTATTTAATATTGATAAACATTTAATAACGAAAATCGCTTTCTTTAAAGATTAAGCTGTTATTGTATTTTTATAAAGTAAGAAACAGCTGAATTACAAAAAGAAAAAATTAAACTTGTGATCCATGAGTTTCCCACTACTTGGAGAAAACATTTCAGAAATCGCACCAATAAATGGGAAAATTTGCGTTTTTGAATGTTTTAAAAAATTTCCTTATAAAACAATAATCTTAAGAGGCTTGTCCGTTTTCTAAAACTTGCAATACATCTTACCCAATCTAAATTTTTTTTTCTTGATCGGCACAGAGCAGGGAGGAGTTTGAAAAGAAGCGTTCCGATCTCATTTTTCGGGAGCGTTCAGGCGCCACTAATAAATGGTCCTTCTCGGGTTTCGCCGGTATGCTTTGTAAAGCTGAGCCTTGTTAGATGAGCGAAATAAATCACATTGACGCCAATTTAGCCGATATGGCTCAAGATTTTCTCAAATAATTTAGTTTGTGGAACCCTGGCTGTGGAGAAAAACAACAAACAAATCAATATGTGGCAGCTCCCCTGTCATAATACTTCAGGGTAAGGGGTCCCACTTCCTTCAGGGCCCACCCTCCGTAGACATTCCCCCATCTAATTTGTAGAAGCTTAAGCTAATAACAGTTCGCTTCATCGGACGTTCTAGAGTACTTCATTCCTTCTTCAAATACTGATCTACTGACTCTCTTCCAGTCTGAGAACGATTGATTCAATTACGGAAACCAATCAGATACAGTTTATATTTATTTTTAAAATTTTTGTTTTCACTCATTATAATGTACTAAAGTTGTCACTCAAGTAAATTAAGAAACGCAGAATCTAAATATGGAATCAAAAATGAAGTAATAACGGTAGTAAATAATCTCTATCCCGTTGTATCTACTTGTTTCTTGTCCGATCAGACAGTTTTTGCAAGTTAGCGTTTAATGTAATTTATTTGAGTCATTCATTCAAGTAAGTAAAAAAACCTTTTTCCAGTCAAACATTTTTTCTTTATTTAAATACGTTTCAACATTCTTCAGTCATTTTCAATTTACATCTCTTATAAGTCCCTTTTTTTATTTAATTTAAATATATTTTTTAAATACTTATAAATTTGCACATTTTTAACCTTTTAGTAGATTGTCAAATAATTTAAAAATTTTCTTATAATACTTAAGAGTTTACAATGTACTCCATGGTCATTATTGACTATAATTGACTACCATGGTTAATAATGACCATGGAGTACATTGTAAACTCTAAGTATTATAAGAAAAATTTTAAATTATTTGACAATCTACTAAAAGGTTAAAAATGTGCAAATTTAAATAAAAAAAGGGACTTATAAGAGATGTAAATTGAAAATGACTGAAGAATGTTGAAACGTATTTAAATAAAGAAAAAATGTTTGACTGGAAAAAGGTTTTTTTACTTACTTGAATGAATGACTCAAAAAGATGTACTCCAGTAACATAAACAAGATAATTAAAATGTAATTCATTTTTAAATAACATTTTTTTTAATGTTGACATGTTGACCCGGAAAAGGTTTTGGTCAAAAGCGATGCCAACAAGAATTCAATTGGAAATTGGAACAAGAATCCACGGGTCACCGAAAAGTAGAAGGATACCATCAATATAGCAGAAGATGTAATTAACAAGGTGGCCGTAATCCTTCCTGCAGCGCACTCTACCGGCAGCAAAACATACGTATTATAATTTGCCTGTAACTGTAACTCTCTTCTGTCGGGCAAGTCAGGACAGACGTCTATTCAGTTGGATAAATAGTACGTTGGACTCATTTCTTCCCTGAAGTAAGAGTATATAAATATCACTTATGTATCTAATCATTTTATATATCAATATTAGTAATAAGTAATAAGTAATATATCTATATATATATATATATATATATATATATATATAGAGAGAGAGAGAGAGAGAGAGAGAGAGAGAGAGATAGACACACACACATGTATATGTTGATTTTTACTTATCTTAGACTGTTATAGAAAATATGTATTCTGATTCTTGAGTTCCAGTCAGTTTTGGAATTCAAATTTAAGAACGGACAGGAACTCAAGAATCAGAATTATATATATATATATATATATATATATATATATATATATATATATATATATATATATATATATATATATATATATATATATATATATATATATATATATAAGTTAAGATAGGACATACACCAGTATAGACACTAATCCTTAACAGTGGATGTCAACATTGTAAATAAGATAAATAGAGGATTGTAACTTGAATAAAGCAGTGTTTAACCAGCCTTCAAGTGAGTTGTTTATTTCCCGACTTTGTCTTTTTTTTATGATTTACTTGGTGAAGTACATAAGTGGTGCCGAAACCCGGGATAACGTTTTAGCAGTGCAGTAAGAATATTTTCTTTTGTTTTTTTTTCTCTCCTCTCTTTCAAGGACACTAGAAACTATTGTGATCTCATTACAGAGCTATTATTTTTTTTTTTACGTACTTTCATTTTTTTTTGTTCTTTAAAATTTGAAAAACTGATTGTGCCATTATGAATGGTGAAAGAGAAATCCTTAGGCCTGCAACATTAACTTTGGAGCCTTCACAGGCAGAACCAGTAAATCCCGAGTTCCCGCCGTTACCGTCGACAACCCTAGCGATGGCACGGGCTGACTTAGCTGCGCAGGAGGCAAATAGAATAGCGCAGGAAACAAACGAGCTGGAAAAAATGAAATTAAGAAAGGCAAATGCGCAGGACTTAAGAAGGGAAATATCAGACTTAGAGAAGTTTAATGGTGATATAGGCGAATTGAATCATTTTCTCAAGGGCGGAGATGGCATTATGAACAGTATCCAGTCCCAGGTCTCAACAGGTTGTTTGGAAGAAACAGATGCCAAAAGACTACGGGTAGCCTTAGCACGACGGGTCAGAAGGAGCGTGCTAAATCTGATCCAAGCAGATGAGGATACTGCATGGCAGGTGATAAAAGAAAGGCTAAAAAAAGCGTATGGAGGGGGGCGATGGGCCCCAGAAGAAGACATGCTGCAGATGTTTCGGGAGGTGAAACGTCAAAATCAGACAAATGGTCAGTATGCTGCAGGACTGCTGGTGAGACTAAATAAGATAAATGAGAAGTTACGCGAGGTAATGGATACGGGTGCGGTCGAAACGTGGATGCTGTTTATGACCACAGTCTTGAAGGTGCAGTTAGCTAGGGATACCGGAAAGAAAGACGGGTTACCCAGAGATAAGTCATTCATGGAATGCGCCCAGGAGATGGTGGATGTGAGTGCCCGCGATGAAGAGGAGGGAGAAGTTTTCGAACCAGGATGGTGTAAGGTGTCATATCGCCGTAATGATATAGGAAGAAATCGACCAAGACCAGACCGAGAGAGAAGAAGGGATGGAGACTTTAGCAGGAGAGACAGAATACCCAGAGAGAAAAAGCCGTTCGGAGATAGAAGGTATGGGAGAAAGGAGGATAGAAATTGCCACGAATGTGGGAAGACAGGGCATCTGATGGCCCAGTGCCCACGCACGCGCTGTTTTGAGTGCCACAGCGAGGGACACATGGCGAGACAATGCCCATACATAAGGCGGAGAAACCATGATCGTGGAGAGCCGATGGAGGTAAATGCGCAGAGAATATGGAGAAGAAGCAGAAGGCCATCCGATTCGTCTAGATCTTCCGAGGCTTCAGGTTCGTGTACTCTAATAGGTAGAGATAGTTTACAAACTATATTTAAAGGAAAGAGTGAACCAGAAATTAGGACGTGCTTATGTAAGTTGGTCACTTTGGGTGGTCCCTGTACGGTGGAGGGGGAAATTGACCTGGCGTTAGGTAAATGGGGGAAAAAGGGTGGAATAGCAACCCTGCATGTGGTAGAGACTATGCCGCGTGAATATGGGGGGATTTTGGGGTGTGATGTGCTCGGGAACTTAGGGGCGAAACTACGTAATGTAGAGGGTCAATGGGTGATTAAAATAGGGAGGCGGATATATAAAACGATGGCGAAAAGGGATGTGCGGTGCGTTGGTGCAATCGCTCAGGCCAAGGATTGGAGGACGGGCATAAAGGAGGAATATGCGGATATTTTTTTTCGCGAGGGGGATCCCCTGAGTGTGACGGGGGAAACTTTTCACGAAATTCATTTAAAGTCAGAGAAGAGTACGTACGTGAAGGAGCGGAGGAATCCACAGGTGTTACGGGAACACATTAGGGCGGAGATCGCGGAACTCAAACGCCAAGGAATTATCGTCGATAGTACGTCGCCCTTTAACAGTCCTCTATGGGCGGTCAAGAAGAAACCTGTTGACGGGGATACTAGGGAGCGCTACAGGGTGGTAGTGGATTTCCGACAGCTCAACGACAACACGTTGGATGAGAAATACCCTATTCCCAGACTAGAAGACATTTTGGACAGATTGGGCGGAGCAACGGTGTTCAGTACGTTGGATCTGAAATCAGGGTACCACCAGATTCGAATGCATCCCAGGGACCAATGTAAAACAGCGTTCACGTTTGAGAGGGGGCATTACGAATTTACCCGTTTGCCGTTTGGTTTGAAAAATGCGCCAATAACTTTTCAGAGACTGATGGACGAGTTCTTGAGGGTCTTAGATGAAAATATGTGCCAGGTCTATATGGAAGACCTCCTGGTTTTTAGTAAGACGGAGTTAGGTCATATCGAGGACTTGAGGCGAGTCTTTGACAGAATCCGTCAATTTGGATTGAAATTGTCGGAGGAAAAATCAATATTGGGGCAAAAACAGATCAATTTCCTAGGGCATTCGATATCGGAAGATGGGGTTCGGCCTGACGGTAAGAAGGTGGAAGCCATAGGGATAGGGATAGCCATAGGGTGACCCACTATCTCTATGTAGGGAACGCGACGGTTTGGGAGAAAATCAAGAATTTGTGGCGACTAGAGAAGATAGGTCTGGATAGGTCGTTTGTTAGGTGTCGCCTTATGGTGGATACGATCCGGGATACCGATCACCAAAAAGAGGTCACGTTAGCTTACCACCAGGGGAAAACTAATCATAGGGAGGTTAATGAAACAGTAACAGCATTGAAACGGAGGTACTACTGGGTGGGGATGAGGAAAACGGTCGAAGAGATTGTGAGGGACTGTGCCATTTGCCATGTCGCGAAGTATGATCGCCATCCCCCGATAGGGTTGCAAGCGGAGACGTGTACGCCTATAGCGCCGCTAACGGATCTCCAAATTGACACCTTTACGTGGAGGGGCTTTAAGTGGGTAACTATCGTGGACATATTCAGTAAAATAGCCATGGCCCATCCGGTGAAAGAGAAGTCAGCGGCCGCAGTCGGTGGCGCCCTCCGAACATGGTTCCAATGTTACGGGATGCCAGATTCGATTTCCTCGGACAGTGGTAGAGAGTTCGACAATGCCCAACTGCGAAAGGACATGGAAGATTGCGGTGTCGCTTGGCACTGGAATACACCCGGGCATCCCAAAAGTAGGGGAGGGATTGAGCGGCTCCATAGTACTCTGGGCGAAAATCTTCGTGTATTCCATGCGGATAAAGGGTTGGAGGCTGATGTGGCGATGCCTCGGGCTGTTGCGGCGTACAACCACTCAATCCACATGGGTACGGGATTCTCCCCTTTCGAGGTCCTCTTTGGTTTACGGGCTCGACGTAGGGACGGGAACGGTACGGTCGTAGATGACACCATGGCGGAACACCTAGTCGCGAACAGAATAAAACTCGACCGAATATGGGAAAAAGCGCGTACAAGAATGGTCTCGGAGAAAAGTAAGAGAGTAGCCAGGGATAATTTTGGTGTGAAGGATATCCTGGGAACTCTTAGGATAGGCCATATTGTTTACAGAAAGATTGTGTCAAATCGCGCAAAGGAGGTGCTCAGGTACGAGGGGCCATTCAAAGTGATTGCGATTAGGGAGCACAATCTGGTCACCATTCAGAGTCTGGCGGAGCCCAGAAAACGTAGAACGGTACATATTGAACAGCTGAAAATTCCAGCTGGGGAAACTAGACTATAAATATGTATGATCACCATTGCTTGTATTTTTTTTTTAGTATTTTTATTATTTTGTATTTTTAAGTGTTTGTTAAAGTAGGTCAGTAGAGTGATAATGATCTTAAGTTAAAGTGCTAAGTGAGTTCTTGTACATAGTGTAAGTTTTCTTTTCTTTTGGTTTTTGTAAGTGATAGCTTTATTGATCTGAGGATATTGTATTTAATTTTCTTTCTGTTATATTTTTTGTATTCTTATGTTATGACTATGTTTTATCTTGTTTTGAGTTTACGAGGGTATTCGTAAACTGGCAGGGGGGAGTTAAGATAGGACATACACCAGTATAGACACTAATCCTAAACAGTGGATGTCAACATTGTAAATAAGATAAATAGAGGATTGTAACTTGAATAAAGCAGTGTTTAACCAGCCTTCAAGTGAGTTGTTTATTTCCCGACTTTGTCTTTTTTTTATGTTTTACTTGGTGAAGTACATAAGTTATATATATATATATATATATATATATATATATATATATATATATATATATATATATATATATATATATATTGTTACGGGCTACTAATACTAAGAAACTAATATTTATTAACAAAATTATAAAATGGATACAATTAAACTATTAACAATTAAATTATTGAACTACTATAAATTTATAATAACAATATTCTAAATATTTATTATCTAGGCCTAACTCCTATTTAATTATTACAATAATATAAGATATTACTAATTCTAGATAGCTTAACTAGTTACAATAGTTTCTATGGATATATTACACTACAATTTATAACTAATAATTAACACTTACAGTTCACTAATCCACCGACCGTAAGATTCTCCAAGTATCACAAACTGACACACAGTAACAAACAGAAACAGTTTATTACACTCGCGAGACTGTCACAGTTCACTGATACACTTATTACACGGGCCGGTTCAACACTGACTAGTTTATCACACTGACACTCACTTATCACAGATCTTGCATGGTCTACTCTCAGGCTAAGACTGACTGCCTCGAGTTGAGGGAAGTATTTAAAGAGGCAAGGCCGAACATTCTAGAACACGGAGGGGCCAGAAAATTCTGGAATCTTCTTAATCCTTTTCCGACAAAAGAAGACGATCTAGAACAGTCCTAATCCTATTTTAACTTCTTCCGCCGACGGATTTAAGCCGCTAATCCCCTTGCTTCCGTCTTCCTGCCGGCGCCCGTAACACTGCCCCCTCCTTAAAAGTGCTCTGCCCCAGAGCAAGTCCGGAGAAATCGGGCATTTATGAGCTTCTACTGATGGAGACGCACTTTCTTTCCAGGGGTTGAACGTGCACACCAATAGGGCAACTCCAGAGTTGGCGAATGTCTGTTCGATCATGTCCCTGACAATCTTCCACTCCAAGCCGTCGTATCCACAGCCCAACTTCGGAATAGCGAGCTTAGTGACACGCAGTCTCAGAAGCTTACTCCGAAGGTCGTCGAGGCTTCGCCGCAGTGCGTCATATGTTGGCTTCTGATCAGTGGCACGCTTGGTAACCAAGTAAAACAGGTGTTGTCCTTCGTGCGGCTGGTGGAGTGCGTTCCAGCTCCTCAGTTCCGCCGAACTTCTTCCTGAAGACCGTTGCAATCCCTCGAGAAGTCCTCAGATCTTCGGCAACGCAATGGGCCAGAGAATACTCCACTGGTAACGAGAAGATATCCCTGTAGATTACCTGAGTTACTCTACGGGTCCCTGGTACTTTCGTATGAGCAACTGAGTTATTTGTCTTGACGTTGTTTAGGTACCTGACCTGCTGGTCTTCATTCGGGCCGTGGTCTCCTTTGTACGGGGCCAGTCTATTGAAATGGACTACCTTGGGTTTTCCTTTGGGCTGCTTCCTGATCCTATAGATGACTTCGTTGATCCTCTTGACGATCTCAAACGGGCCGTCCCAGGAGTTCTGCAGTTTAGGTGAGTAGCCTCGCCTTCTTCGAGGATCATGTAGCCAGACCAAGTTTCCAGGTTGGTAGCCACCTTTCTCGCCCTGTTGTCGTAGCGCTCCTTCATTCTGTCACTTGCCCCCTGGATGTTGGTGCGAACCTTCTCGTGGATATTATCTATTCGCTTCCGTAGATCCGTGACGTACTCCTCTCCGGCAATTTTCTCATCAGGCTTGAAACCGAATTTCAGATCACAAGGCAACCGAAGTTCTCTGCCGAACACCACATTTGCGGGAGTCTGCCCCGTCGCCTCACTGACTGAACTGCGGTAGGCCAGAAGGAACAGGTGAAGATACTGGTCCCAGTCTCGCTGGTGGTCGGAGACCACTTTGGACAAATATCGACCCATAGTCCTGTTCATGCGCTCCACCATGCCATCGGATTGAGGGTGAAGAGGTGTCGTTCTGGTCTTCCGTATTCCCAGTGCTTCGGACATCCCGGAGAAGACTGCAGACTCGAAGTTTCGTCCCTGGTCAGAGTGAAGTTCCATGGGTACTCCAAACCAACTGACGAGCTGCTTCACCAGTACGTCCGCAACCGTGACTGCCTCCTGATTCGGAAGGGCGTAAGCTTCCACCCACTTGGAAAAGTAGTCCATGGCCACGAGAATATACCGGTTACCTTCATCCGTCATAGGGAAAGGGCCAGCGATGTCAATTGCTATTCTCTCAAACGGTGCTCCCACGTTGTACTTCTTCATTGGGACCTTCTTTCTTCTTATGGGTCCGTTAGAAGCCGCACAAGTCACACAACGCCTGCACCAGTCCAACACATCGGCCTTAAGGTTCGCCCAGTAATAGCGTTCACGTACCTTTTCCAATGTACGGTGAATTCCAAGGTTGCCGCCAGATACTCCGTCATGAAGTTCCCTGAGTACTTCGGGCACGTTACTCTTTGGGACGATGAGCTGTAGTCTGCGCTGATCTCCTTCCGTGTTCTCCAATGCCCGTTTAAGCAGCCCGTTGTCCACTAGAATGGAGTCCCATTGGGCCCAGTAAGTCTTTACATTCTTGGACATTGGAGCAACATCCTGCCAGGTTGGTCTTCCTTGCCCTGATAGTTTCCACTGCTTCATTTGTTTCAAGTCCGGGTCCTTGTCCTGCTCCTTTGATACCTCTGCATCCTGCCAACTGTCCATGACCACCGTTGTCCTCAACACTGCTGCCTGCTTCTCTTGTTGTCGAGAACAATGCCCGCATTCTTCGTCACAAGGTCTCCTAAAGAGCGCATCCGCATTTCTGTGACTCGTTCCAGCACGATGAGCAGATTCGAAGTCATATTCTTGAAGGCGCTCGATCCACCTCGCCACTTGTCCCTCTGGTGACTTGAATCTTAGCAGCCACATTAGAGCCGCGTGGTTTCCGTTCTCAGGAGGAACCTTCTGCCGTATAGATATTTGTGAAAATGCTCTATAGATTTCACCACTGCCAGAAGCTCCTTCCTTGTGACACAGTAGTTGCGTTCCGGAGCTGAGAGCGCTTTACTGAAATATCCAAGGACCCTTTCTTCTCCATCTTGGAGCTGAGAGAGGACGCTCCCAATAGCGGTGTTGCTGGCGTCTGTGTCAAGTATGAACTTGCCCTCGGGACGGGGATAGCTCAGAATAGGAGCACTACTCAATTTCTTCTTCAACTCCTCAAAGGATGCCTGACACTCGTGATCCCAAAGGAAAGTCCATTTTTCCTCGGTAAGCCTGATAAGAGGTTTCGCAATGTTAGCAAATCCTTTCACGTATCTCCTGTAGTAGGTGCAGAGGCCGAGAAAACTTCTTACTTGGTGCTTATCACGAGGTACTGGCCAGTCGGTGATCGCTGCAATCTTCTCTGGGTCAACGGCAACACCGGTGTCTGACACAACATGCCCCAGATAGTTGACTTGCCCTCGGAAGAGATGACACTTCTTCGGGTTCAATTTAAGATTCGCTGCACGCAGTCGTTCGAAGACCTTCTCCAGATTCTTCAGATGGTGAGCGAAGGACTTTCCCAGCATAATGATGTCATCTAAGTATACCAGGCAAATTTCCCACGAGAGACCTCTTAACACGCTTTCCATCAGCCTCTCAAATGTTGCAGGAGCATTGCAAAGCCCGAATGGCATTACCGTAAATTGCCAGAGTCCAGTCCCAATCGAGAACGCTGTCTTCTCTTTATCTTCAGGTTTCAATCCAACCTGCCAATATCCACTGTGGAGATCCAAGGTAGAGAAAAGTTCATACCCCTCTAGGGTGTCCAGCGTATCATCAATCCTGGGGAGCGGATAACTGTCTTTCTTGGTGACGTTGTTCAAAAGGCGGTAGTCTACGCAAAATCTCGTTGTGCCGTCCTTCTTCTTCACCAATACAACAGGAGACATCCAGGGGCTACTCGAAGGCTCAATGACACCATCAGTCGCCATCTCCTTGATGATCTTCTCGGCGTCCTCCCGTTTGGCTAACGGCAGCCTCCGCGGGACCTGTCGGATGGGCTTAGCATCCCCGGTGTCAATCCTGTGCTGGACGATATCCGTTCTACCCCGTGGCCCTGGGCTGATCTCGAAAACGTCCTGCCATCGGGTAATCATCTTCTTCACCTCCTCACTCTCTTCAGGCGAAAGGTCGCGACATAATTCGTCCACAAATCCTTTTAATTCTTCCGGCAGTCCTCGCAGCTCGATGGGATGACGTTGCAGCTGACGAACCACTGAGGTAGCGGTTGTACATTCTCCGACTGGTGTTCCTTTGTTCAGCGTTACTGGGAAGCTGTTCAGGTTCATTAGCCGAATTGGAGTGGTACGTCCGACCTTGATGAGAGACCTAGCCACCAGTACGCCGCGTCCGATATCCTGTTCTTCTTGTTTTCCAGGTTCAAGAAGCACACATTGACCCTCAGGTAGATGTCCTTCGACCGTCCCATGTGTTATGATTTGGCTCCGAGAAGGTAAAGTGGTGTCTTCGAGTAAGCGCATTCGTGCGTAGATATCCTTTCCCTGCCGGAGGATGACTTCTTCGTCTCCCAGCGTCATCACACCTCTTGCCATATCCAGCTTGATCCCGCATGTGATCATCAAGTCCGTGCCCAATATGATATCTTCATCAATATCTGCCACGAGAGCGCGGTGCTTCAGATGTTGACCCCCGATGATGAAGTAGGCAACTGTCTCCCCGTAGACCTTGGCTGGCTCTCCTGTGGCAGTCCGTAATGTCCAAATCGTTGGCAACATCTTCTCAGCAGGAACTGTCTTTGAGCTCAAGATTGTCTTGGTTGCGCCGGTATCCAGTAGCAGACTTCGCAGCTGCCCGTTCACCTTCCCATCAACGTAGAAGCTGTTCGTTCTGCTCCCTAAAGAAGCAACTCTACTGGTCTTCCTCGGGCCTCTGACGTAGCGGGCTGATAGTTGTTCCTCCCCATCAACCCTACTTCGTTCCTGTGGCTTTTCTTGCTTTTTGGATGGACACTTGCTTCTAGGGTGTCCAAGTTGGCCGCAGCTCCAACAGCGTATCTCCTTCTTACGGGTCCTTAGAGCCTCCAAGACCTTTGTCACGATGTCCTCGACGCTAGGGACCAAATAAGGCTCCGCTTCTGCTGCTCGAACTCGTGCTTGGCCCCGAACTGACTGTCTGACAGCCTCGAACTCCATGGCCTGAGATAATGCGTCTCCCAAAGTCTTTGGCCGGGCGAGCTTCACTGCTTGTTGCGTCTCGGGGTCCCGAAGTCCATCCAGGAATTTGTCGACAGCCAGGCTCTCGTAGACATCGTCGGTGACCGATGGGTAGGCATTCCTCACCAGCCGGGCGATGTCCGCTTCAAATTCCTGCAGCGTCTTGTTGGTCTTCTGGATCCTGTTTCTCAGCTGCGAGCGATAAAGCTGGTCCATGTGTCGGTGGCCGAAACTTATCTCAAGTCTTCTAATCAGCTCCCCGTAGTTAGACCGCTCCGACAGTGGCATCCCCTGCAGTACTCCCAAGGCGTCTCCACGCAAGGCCAGGCACAACGCTGAAGCTTGGTTCTCTTTTGACCACCCGTGGATCGAAGCCGATGTCTCGAAGAGAGTCATGTAGTCCTCCCACGGCGTCTTTCCGTCGAATACTGGAATGGTGTTGTGATTTGGTGGCGTCCCAGCATTGGCGGGCATAATGGTGCTATGAAGGCTGCCATCGGTGGAACGGTCGGTGGCGATCGTCGGTGGGTTGGTCATACGTCCCTCGAGAGCTTCTACTCTTAACCTAAGTTCGTTTTCTATTGAATTCAATTTTTTTCCTAACCTAGATTCTACATTAGCTACTTCATTATTTATATTTTCCATTAACTTAGTTTCTAATGTGCCTAACTTAGACTCTAATGTATCCAAAAAATCACTTTTAGCAGTACCTTATTCATTCTGTACATTACCTAGCTCATTTTTGACAGTACCTAATTCATTACCTAACCTATTTTCTATATTGCTTAATTCATTACCTAGCTTATTTTCTACATTGCTTAACTCATCTTTAACAGTACCTAATTCATTACCTAACCTATTTTCTATATTGCTTAATTCATTACCTAGCTTATTTTCTACATTGCTTAACTCATTTTTAACAGCACCTAATTCATTTTTAAAAGTTGCAGACAACTTGCTTAAATCAGTTTCAAATAGAACGTCATCTGGATTTCCCCCAAATCTACAAAAAATTGACGCAAGCGCTCTTGCAGTACACTTTTAGTTCCGGAACAATCAAGATCACGTTCCTCCAACTCACGTTTCAAATCCGCAACTTTTAAATCAATTAATTAACACTTTTAGAAGCCATTCTTCATACAGTAGCCCAATAATTACAAAATACCAGACCAAATGCAAAATAATAGCAATTACACAATTACCCCACACCTGACACCAATTTGTTACGGGCTACTGGGTATTAAAAATGAATTAAACAATTCCTTAATTAAAGAAACTAATATTTATTAACAAAATGATAAAAAGTATACAATTAAACTATTAACAATTAAATTATTGAACTACTATAAATTTATAATAACAATATTCTAAATATTTATTATCTAGGCCTAACTCCTATTTAACTATTACAATAATATAAGATATTACTAATTCTAGATAGCTTAACTAGTTACAATAGTTTCTATGGATATATTACACTACAATTTATAACTAATAATTAACACTTACAGTTCACTAATCCACCGACCGTAAGATTCTCCAAGTATCACAAACTGACACACAGTAACAAACAGAAACAGTTTATTACACTCGCGAGACTGTCACAGTTCACTGATACACTTATTACACGGGCCGGTTCAACACTGACTAGTTTATCACACTGACACTCACTTATCACAGATCTTGCATGGTCTACTCTCAGGCTAAGACTGACTGCCTCGAGTTGAGGGAAGTATTTAAAGAGGCAAGGCCGAACATTCTAGAACACGGAGGGGCCAGAAAATTCTGGAATCTTCTTAATCCTTTTCCTACAAAAGAAGACGATCTAGAACTGTCCTAATCCTATTTTAACTTCTCCCGCCGACGGATTTAAGCCGCTAATCCCCTAGCTTCCGTCTTCCAGCCGGCGCCCGTAACAATATATATATAGACACACTAAAAAGTAGCATATACATATCAGTGTATTTATCTTACAGTAACTTTCCTAGGAATATATATGTTTTATGAAAATTACTGTAAGGAAAATACACTATGTACAATGTGTATATATATTGTTACGGGCGCCGGCAGGAAGGCGGAAGCGGGGGATTAGCGGCTTAACTCCGTCAGCGGGAGACGTTTAAATAGGATTAGGACGGTTCTAGATCGTCTTCTTTTGTCGGCAAAGGATTAAGAATATTCCAGAATTATCTGGCCCCTTCGAGTTCTAGAATGTTCGGCTTTGCCTATAAAAAGACTTCCGTCACCTCGAGTCAGTCAGTCTTAGCCTGAGAGTAGACCAGTGAAGATTAGTGATAAGTGTAATAAGTGAGTGTCAGTGTGATAAACTAGTCAGTGTTGAACCGGCCAGTGTAATAAGTGTATCAGTGAACTGTAACAGTCTCGCGAGTGTAATAAACTGTTTCTGTTTGTTACTGTGTGTCAGTTTGTGATACTTGAAGAATCTTACGGTCGGTGGACTAGTGAACTGTAAGTGTTAATTATTAGTTATAAATTGTAGTGTAATTTTATAATATTCATAGACACTATTGTAACTAGTTAACCTATCTAGAATTAGTAGGATCTTATATTATTGTAATAATTAAACAGGAGTTAGGCCTAGATGATAATATTTAGAATATTGTTATTATAAATTTATATTAGTTCAATAATTTAATTGTTAACAGTTTACTTGTATCCTTTTTGTCATTTTGTTAATAAATGTTAGTATCTTTGATTAAGGAATTGTTTAATTCATTTTAATACCCAGTAGCCCGTAACAAATTGGCGAAGATTGGCGAAGATTGCCGGCAGGAAGGCGGAAGCGGGGGATTAGCGGCTTAACTCCGTCAGCGGGAGACGTTTAAATAGGATTAGGACGGTTCTAGATCGTCTTCTTTTGTCGGCAAAGGATTAAGAATATTCCAGAATTATCTGGCCCCTTCGAGTTCTAGAATGTTCGGCTTTGCCTATAAAAAGACTTCCGTCACCTCGAGTCAGTCAGTCTTAGCCTGAGAGTAGACCAGTGAAGATCTGTGATAAGTGTAATAAGTGAGTGTCAGTGTGATAAACTAGTCAGTGTTGAACCGGCCCGTGTAATAAGTGTATCAGTGAACTGTGACAGTCTCGCGAGTGTAATAAACTGTTTCTGTTTGTTACTGTGTGTCAGTTTGTGATACTTGAAGAATCTTACGGTCGGTGGACTAGTGAACTGTAAGTGTTAATTATTAGTTATAAATTGTAGTGTAATTTTATAATATTCATAGACACTATTGTAACTAGTTAAGCTATCTAGAATTAGTAGGATCTTATATTATTGTAATAATTAAACAGGAGTTAGGCCTAGATGATAATATTTAGAATATTGTTATTATAAATTTATATTAGTTCAATAATTTAATTGTTAACAGTTTACTTGTATCCTTTTTGTCATTTTGTTAATAAATGTTAGTATCTTTGAGTAAGGAATTGTTTAATTCATTTTAATACCCAGTAGCCCGTAACAAATTGGCGAAGATTGGCGAAGATTGCCGGCAGGAAGGCGGAAGCGGGGGATTAGCGGCTTAACTCCGTCAGCGGGAGACGTTTAAATAGGATTAGGACGGTTCTAGATCGTCTTCTTTTGTCGGCAAAGGATTAAGAATATTCCAGAATTATCTGGCCCCTTCGAGTTCTAGAATGTTCGGCTTTGCCTATAAAAAGACTTCCGTCACCTCGAGTCAGTCAGTCTTAGCCTGAGAGTAGACCAGTGAAGTTCTGTGATAAGTGTAATAAGTGAGTGTCAGTGTGATAAACTAGTCAGTGTTGAACCGGCCCGTGTAATAAGTGTATCAGTGAACTGTGACAGTCTCGCGAGTGTAATAAACTGTTTCTGTTTGTTACTGTGTGTCAGTTTGTGATACTTGAAGAATCTTACGGTCGGTGGACTAGTGAACTGTAAGTGTTAATTATTAGTTATAAATTGTAGTGTAATTTTATAATATTCATAGAAACTATTGTAACTAGTTAAGCTATCTAGAATTAGTAAAATCTTATATTATTGTAATAATTAAATAGGGGTTAGGCCTAGATGATAATATTTAGAATATTGTTATTATAAATTTATATTAGTTCAATAATTTAATTGTTAATAGTTTAATTGTATCCTTTTTATCATTTTGTTAATAAATATTAGTATCTTTAATTAAGGGATTGTTTAATTCATTTTAATACCCAGTAGCCCGTAACAAATTGGTGTCAGAAGTGGGATTATTGTGTAATTGCTATTATTTTGCATTTTGTAATTATTGGGCTACTGTATGAAGAATGGCTTCTAAAAGTGTTAAGTTATTTGATTTAAAAGTTGCGGATTTGAAACGTGAATTGGAGGAACGTGATCTTGATTGTTCCGGAACTAAAAGTGTGTTGCAACAGCGCTTGCGTCAATTCTTTGTAGATTTAGGGGAAAATCCAGATGACATTCTGTTTGAAACCGATTTAAGCAAGTTGTCTGCAACTTTTAAAAATGAATTAGGTACTGTTAAAAATGAGTTAAGAAATGTAGAAAATAAGCTAGGTAGTGAGTTAAGCAATGTAGAAAATAAACTAGGTAATGTACAGAATGAATTAGGTACTGTTAAAAATGAGTTAAGCAATGTTAAAAATGAGCTAGGTAATGAATTAGGTACTGTGAAAAGTGATTTATTGGATACATTAGAGTCTAAGTTAGGCATATTAGAGAATAAGTTAATGGAAAATGTTGAGAATAAGTTAGCTAATGTAGATAATAAGTTAGCCGATGTAAATAATGAAGTAGCTAATTTTGGTAATAAGTTAGCCGATGTAAATAATAAAGTGGCTAATGTAGAATCCAGGTTAGAGGAAGAACTGAACTCAATTAAAGACGAACTTAGGCTAAGAGTCGAGGCTCTCGAGGGACGTATGAGCAACCCACCGAAGAACGACACTGACCTTTCCTCCGAGGGCAGCCTTCATAAAACCATTATGCCCGCCAATTCAGAGACGCCACCAACTCACAAAACCATTCCAGTGTTCGACGGAAAGATGCCGTGGGAGGACTACATGACTCTCTTCGAGACTGCGGCTTCGATCCACCGGTGGTCGAAAGAGACCCAAGCTTCAGCTTTGTGCCTGGCCTTGCGGGGAGACGCCTTGGGAGTACTGCAGGGGATGCCCATGTCGGAGCGGTCTAACTACGGGGAACTGGTTACAAACAAAGGAACAAAGGAACACCGATAGGGGAATGTACAACCGCTACCTCAGTGGTTCGTCAGCTGCAACGTCATCCCACCGAGCTGCGAGGACTGCCGGAAGAATTAAAGGGATTTGTGGACGAATCATGTTGCGACCTTTCGCCTGAAGAGAGTGAGGAGGTGAAAAAGATGATTACCCAATGGCAGGAAGTTTTCGAGATCAGCCCAGGGCCACGGGGTAGAACGGATATCGTCCAGCACAGGATTGACACCGGGGATGCTAAGCCCATCCGACAGGTCCCGCGGAGGCTGCCTTTAGCCAAACGGGAGGACGCCGAGAAGATCATCAAGGAGATGGCGACTGATGGTGTCATTGAGCCTTCGAGTAGCTCCTGGATGTCTCCTGTTGTACTGGTGAAAAAGAAGGACGGCACAACGAGATTCTGCGTGGACTACCGCCTTCTGAACAACGTCACCAAGAAAGACAGTTATCCGCTCCCCAGGATTGATGATACGCTGGACACCCTAGAGGGGTGTGAACTTTTCTCTACCTTGGATCTCCGCAGTGGATATTGGCAGGTTGGATTGAAACCTGAAGATAAAGAAAAGACAGCGTTCTCGATTGGGACTGGACTCTGGCAATTTACGGTAATGCCATTCGGGCTTTGCAATGCTCCTGCAACATTTGAGAGGCTGATGGAAAGCGTGTTAAGAGGTCTCTCTTGGGAAATTTGCCTTGTATACTTAGATGACATCATTGTGCTGGGAAAGTCCTTCGCTCACCATCTGAAGAATCTGGAGAAGGTCTTCGAACGACTGCGTGCAGCGAACCTTAAATTGAACCCGAAGAAGTGTCATCTCTTCCGAAGGCAAGTCAACTATCTGGGGCATGTTGTGTCGGACAATGGAGTTGCCGTTGACCCAGAGAAGATTGCAGCGATCACCGACTGGCCAGTACCTCGAGATAAGCACCAAGTAAGAAGTTTTCTCGGCCTCTGCACCTACTACAGGCGGTACGTGAAAGGATTTGCAAACATTGCAAAACCTCTTACCAGGCTCACCGAGGAAAAACGGACTTTTCTTTGGGATCACGAATGTCAGGCATCCTTTGAAGAGTTGAAGAAAAAGTTGAGTAGTGCTCCTATTCTGAGCTATCCACGTCCCGAGGGCAAGTTCATACTTGACACAGACGCTAGCAACACCGCTATTGGAAGCTTCCTCTCTCAGCTCCAAGATGGAGAAGAAAGGGTCATTGGATATTTCAGTAAAGCGCTCTCAGCTCCGGAACGCAACTACTGTGTCACAAGGAAGGAGCTTCTGGCAGTGGTGAAATCTATAGAACATTTCCACAAATATCTATACGGCAGAAGATTCCTCCTGAGAACGGACCACGCGGCTCTAATGTGGCTGCTACGATTCAAGTCACCAGAAGGACAAGTGGCGAGGTGGATAGAGCGCCTTCAAGAATATGACTTTGAATCTGCTCATCGTGCTGGAACGAGTCACAGAAATGCGGATGCGCTCTCTAGGAGACCTTGTGACGAAAAATGCGGGCATTGTTCTCGACAAGAAGAGAAGCAGGCAGCAGTGTTGAGGACAACGGTGGTCATGGACAGTTGGCAGGATGCAGAGGTGTCAAAGGAGCAGGACAGGGACCCGGACTTGAAACAAATGAAGCAGTGGAAACTATCAGGGCAAGGAAGACCAACCTGGCAGGATGTTGCTCCAATGTCGAAGAATGTAAAGACTTACTGGGCCCAATGGGACTCCATTCTAGTGGACAACGGGCTGCTGAAACGGGCATTGGAGAACACGGAAGGAGATCAGCGCAGACTTCAGCTCATCGTTCCAAAGAGTAAAGTGCCCGAAGTACTCAGGGAACTTCATGACGGAGTATCTGGCGGCCACCTTGGAGTTCACCGTACATTGGAAAAGGTACGTGAACGCTTTTACTGGGCAAACCTTAAGGACGATGTGTTGGACTGGTGCAGGCGTTGTGCGACTTGTGCGGCTTCTAACGGACCCATAAGAAGAAAGAAGGCCCCAATGAGGAAGTACAACGTGGGAGCACCGTTTGAGAGAATAGCAATTGACATCGCTGGCCCTTTCCCTGTGACGGATGAAGGTAACCGGTATATTCTCGTGGCCATGGACTACTTTTCCAAGTGGGTGGAAGCTTACGCCCTTCCGAATCAGGAGGCAGTCACGGTTGCGGACGTACTGGTGAAGCAGCTCGTCAGTAGGTTTGGGGTGCCCATGGAACTTCACTCTGACCAGGGACGAAACTTCGAGTCTGCAGTCTTCTCCGGGATGTGCGAAGCACTGGGAATACGGAAGACCAGGACGACATCTCTTCACCCTCAATCCGATGGCATGGTGGAGCGCATGAACAGGACTATGGGTCGATATTTGTCGAAAGTGGTCTCCGACCATCAGCGAGACTGGGACCAGTATCTTCACCTGTTCCTGCTGGCGTACCGCAGTTCAGTCAGTGAGGCAACGGGGCAGACTCCCGCAAATGTGGTATTCGGCAGAGAACTTCGGTTGCCTTGTGATCTGAAATTCGGTTTCAAGCCTGATGAGGAAATTGCCGGAGAGGAGTACGTCTCGGATCTACGGAAGCGAATGGATAATATCCACGAGAAGGTTCGCACAAACATCCAGGGAGCCAGTGACAGAATGAAGGAGCGTTACGACATCAGGGCTGAGAAGGGTGGCTACCAACCTGGAGACTTGGTCTGGCTACATGATCCTCGAAGAAGGCGAGGCTACTCACCTTAACTTCAGAACTCCTGGGACGGCCCGTATGAGATCGTCAAGAGGATCAATGACGTCATATATAGGATCAGGAAGCAGCCGAAAGGAAAACCCAAGGTAGTCCATTTCAATAGACTGGCCCCGTACAAAGGAGACCACGGCCCGAAAGAAGACCAGCAGGTCAGGTACCTAAACAACGTCAAGACAAATAACTCAGTTGCTCATACTAAAGTACCAGGGACCCGTGGAGTAACTCAGGTAATCTACAGAGATATCTTCTCGTTACCAGTGGAGTATTCTCTGGCCCATTGCGTTGCCGAAGATCTGAGGACTTCTCGAGGGATTGCAACGGTCTTCAGGAAGAAGTTCGGCGGAACTGAGGAGCTGGAACGCCAAGGACCAAGTGTCGGGAAGGCACTCCACCAGCCGCACGAAGGACGACACCTGTTTTACTTGGTTACCAAGCGTGCCTCTGATCAGAAGCCGACATATGACGCACTGCGGCGAAGCCTCGATGACCTTCGGAGTAAGCTTCTGAGACTGCGTGTCACTAAGCTCGCTATTCCGAAGTTGGGCTGTGGATACGACGGCTTGGAGTGGAAGATTGTCAGGGACATGATCGAACAGACATTCGCCAACCCTGGAATTGCCATATTGGTGTGCACGTTCAACTCCTGGAAAGAAGGTGCGTCTCCATCAGTAGAAGCTCATAAATGCCCGATTTCTCCGGACTTGCTCTGGGGCAGAGCACTTTTAAGGAGGGGGCAGTGTTACGGGCGCCGGCAGGAAGGCGGAAGCGGGGGATTAGCGGCTTAACTCCGTCAGCGGGAGACGTTTAAATAGGATTAGGACGGTTCTAGATCGTCTTCTTTTGTCGGCAAAGGATTAAGAATATTCCAGAATTATCTGGCCCCTTCGAGTTCTAGAATGTTCGGCTTTGCCTATAAAAAGACTTCCGTCACCTCGAGTCAGTCAGTCTTAGCCTGAGAGTAGACCAGTGAAGATCTGTGATAAGTGTAATAAGTGAGTGTCAGTGTGATAAACTAGTCAGTGTTGAACCGGCCCGTGTAATAAGTGTATCAGTGAACTGTGACAGTCTCGCGAGTGTAATAAACTGTTTCTGTTTGTTACTGTGTGTCAGTTTGTGATACTTGAAGAATCTTACGGTCGGTGGACTAGTGAACTGTAAGTGTTAATTATTAGTTATAAATTGTAGTGTAATTTTATAATATTCATAGAAACTATTGTAACTAGTTAAGCTATCTAGAATTAGTAAAATCTTATATTATTGTAATAATTAAATAGGGGTTAGGCCTAGATGATAATATTTAGAATATTGTTATTATAAATTTATATTAGTTCAATAATTTAATTGTTAACAGTTTAATTGTATCCTTTTTATCATTTTGTTAATAAATATTAGTATCTTTAATTAAGGGATTGTTTAATTCATTTTAATACCCAGTAGCCCGTAACAATATATTGCAATAATACGCTTAGTATTATTGCTTACTTTTTTTTTTTCAAGGCATGATCAGTCGTTTTTAACATATGAGAATCTTTATATAAGAACGTTGTAGGTTTTGTTTGATATTTCCTTTTCTATGAAGTGGAAAAAAATACATAAACGCTATACTTTGTTTTATTTTTTCATTAATTAAAACCGACCTTGTAGCCATTACCCGTTGTACGTAATTCACTTTGATTTTCGTTCTCGTCTTTTGTAAATTTCTTTTTAATCAACGGGACAGCTAATAGTTTTAAATATCAATTAGCATGCACCAATGAAACTGTGTATTATAATATTGAATATCCGTGTATATTCTAGCTTACTTATCTCGGGCCAAGGGTTCTTAAACTAATCTAGTCTTGTTAATGTTTTTGTTTTTTTGATTTTTTTTTGCGGATGATATCAGAACCCAAGGCTTTCTTATATTTATTAATCATTTTTTAGTTTTGTTAATTACTATGTAAATAATAATTATTTTGAACATTTATAATTTTAATTAAATGAGTTAAAACATTTTTGTTGTTCCTCGGTGTTGGCGATGCTAGCTCTAGATCCAGGGATTACAATTTAAGGACTTATCATTAATAAAATCATAACTAAATAAATAGATTTAAATGGAAATAGTTGACTAATAAATCTAAGAATAGAGTAAGTAACATGGTCAGGAGATGCAATCAACGAATTAAAGAAAATCTTCAGGGCAGAGAGAAAATGATGGCCAAACGTTGGAGCATCAAAATAGATCATTCTTATTTTGTTTAATTCATTTACTGCATCGCCTGACCATTTTACACTATTTTTTTAAATAATTGTATATATATTTTATTTATTGTTCTTATTGAATATTTAAATATTTTTTTTTAAGAGAAAAGATTAAGTCTTGGCCAGGATTCGAACCCTAGTCACCCGCGTTATTATATAATATTTTTTTTATGTTCCTGGAGTTAAGAAAGTATTTTCTTATGCAAAGTTCAGAGAGCTGTATTAAATAAAGGCTAGTTTATGCTTACTAAGAATAACATAGACCGTTTCTTTCATTGCAGAATAAGTCTAGGTCCTTTATTGTAATTTTTTATCTGTTAATTTTCATTTTTTTTTGCGCGGTTAAGTAACAATAATAATGGTGATGGAATACATCATGGTAACCGAGTCAGAAACTTTTTTTTTTGCAACGAGTCAAAGATATTTGCCGACAGAGTGTTGGTAAAAGCCACAATGATAAATTATTAATCGACCATTTGAAGAACGAAATGGCATCAAAGTGCGGTGAAAGGTTTCATCCAGAAAATTGGCTTCCATTAGCCTTTCCAACAAATTAACAAAATTATTTAAGTCCCCCGATGAGTTTACGATTTTTTTGGGAAGGCTAAAAATTGTTTAGTAAATGTACAGCCTAATGCTGTATTAGCACGAATATTAGGAAGAGGGTGAACACTCATCTCGAAAACAAGGAGGAAGTAAATGAATAAATAAGAATACATACACTTGCCAATGTATATAGAAAATTATCTCAATTTTTTTTACTGAATCTCAGCCCATATCTGAAAATAAATTTACAACAATGATTCATTTTATAGTAGATGTAGTAGGTCATGAAATGAATCTCAACCGTATCCTAAAGATATAGCCAATGATGTCTTGAAATTATAAATGATAAAGAAAATGAAAATGGCTGCCACAAAGATCCAAAATTGTCTCTTGAATCTGGAACTGGAACGGAGCTACAGATATATCCGTGTATCTGATATATATAAAAATATCCGTGGAGAGTGGAACCGGGACTACTTCACCACAGGACATAGAACTAACTAGAAGCGGCATTAGGGCCCGTTTGGAGTGAGGTAGGTGAAGCCAGCTCTGAAGCCGTCCCCCCACTCCTTCCGCCCCCTTACAGCTGAGAAAGTGTTGCAGCGCTCAGTTTATTTAGCCCGAGAATTCCTCGTGTTTTCTCTTGTCGGGGTAAATACACGGTGGAATGTTCCAATTGGTTATTTCTTTAGTAATACTATTACCGGGGAGCAGCTGTAGACCTGATACCCCATACAATAACAAATCTTATCTTGCCGGCAGCCAATATAGTACATTTCATCTCTACTCTAATTACTGTAATACTTCCAGTACCTGCACTATCTACTACCGTTCGTCTTTATGTGATAACTTTTTATATATAGTAAAAAATAATGGGGGACAAAACAGGGAAAATGAAGCTCATTCGGTTTATAGAGTATTTTAATTGTAAACTACATTACTTTTAATGTCATTGTCCTTTAAATAAAACTTTTCACTTATTTTACAAATTTCAGTGACATCATCACTTGGTAGGATCAATCCCCCTCTGTCCTTTATTACAATAAGTCGTCCATTTCCAATGGCATTCGGGTTTGATTATACAGCTCTCAAACATTCTTCACATTTTAATGTCAAATTCAGTCTTCTCACTATAAATCCTGTAATAGAAATAAATCGTAGCGTGAAAATGTGAATGACACATCAGGTAACAATATGATTAAAATAATGTATTTACTGTAAATAAGGTGTTTATTATGCGTTTATTATTAATAAAAATTGTTATCCTTATTCAAAATTCTTTGTAAAATAAACAAATCAATATATAATGGACATGGAAAATTAGATAGGTACCTGAAATGTATTCTACAACATCTTGTGACGTGTTTAAGCAACATAATATAGAAATATTTTAACCCTCTGTGTACCATGGCCTGATGAAACAAATAAATCAAGTAACATAATTCTCAACAAAAAAAAAAATCCAGGAGAGCTTATACAATGTAGGGCTTTGTTTGTAGTGAATTCTTCAAATAAGAAACATTCCAGTAAAATTTATCTATTTTTAGAAACAGTTCCTAGTAAAAATTAGTTTAATTATGGCTTAATTTTTAAATAACTAAGGAGAAAACATAAAAAGGTGACGTTGGATACCACGGGAGTCCCGGGAGGGCCCCAGCTACATTTTTGAGAGAAGGGAAATTGGTAAAAATTCGAAAAGGCTCTCTAATACTTTCGTATCAGTTCCTTATTATTCCAGACAGTTTTGCGTTAAAATTTATTGAACTTGACAGATCAATCGATTTCTTCAAACGAAGTTTCAAAAATTAGAAACATGTGAGACGTCAATTGACCACATGGTACTTGGAGGGTTAAGTGAACTATGAAAATATTACATTTTGTATTACATTTATTTATTATATATAGTTAGCAGTTAGGTTTCGAACTTACAGGTGAAAGGTGAGAGGAGGATTGAAAGACTTGTCGGCATTCTTTGTACCGCATCCAAATGTAACACAACAAGGCATTTTGCTAAATACACGTTCAGTGATCAGATCAAAAACTATACAAAACACAAAGACACCACGAGATAACACAATGTTGAATACAATGTAAGTAAACAGAAGTACACGAGCTAAGTAAGAGAAGTAAACTTAGCGTGGCACCACTTGCTGGGGCGGAAAGAGGGGGGGGGGGGGGGCCAGTGGGAGGTTGGCTTCGCTCGCCGCACCTGGCATGCCGCTTCTAGTTGGTTCTATGTTCTGTGTACTTCACCTAGAGAGTGGTTACAATTAGGAAATAATCAAGATTGGAAATAATATCTTTCACTATAATAATAAGGGTCCTTCCAGATCTACTTTGTTTCTTAACTCCTATAGGAGTAACTGGCTTTCGAGCGAAGTTGGTGGTGTAAACGTGGGAAGGATATTGATGCTCTATGTCCTAGCTGCAATGTCTCAGAGACTGACTGACGAGCATGAAATAGTTTGTTGCATAGCTTATGAGGCACTGAGGGCTAAACTTCTGCGGATATCAAAATATTGCCAAAGAGTATGTTCTCCCACATAATGATCCGGGATAGCTATCGCTGGCTGTTAAAACCGTAAAACAAGGAACGAAGGGGAAAAAATGACCGAGAAACAATTAAAGTTCAATGTTTCAATTGAATTTAACAAAAATGAAAGAATACAACTATTTAGTTTGCATGTAATCTTGGTGAAAAAAGGTGAAAAATGGTTTGTTTCTTTTCTTCAGAGATGTAGCCAGGGTGCAATCTGTCTAAATTTTTTCACTCTGAAACCCAACTCTCAAGTCCAAATTTGTGAGCCTTCATCAAGGCTGCAAATTAAATCAGAGATATAATTATAATTAATCACAGGATCAATACAAGAAATGTTCGGTAACAGTTCAAAGTGAAATTCTTCATCCCATCGTAATATCACAATTGGCATACAAACTATGAGAGCAAGCACAATATAAAAACAAGCTCATTAATTCGTTTTAGCAGTAATTTAACTTCTCAAAAGTTAGTTCTTATAGAGCACTGTTCTTTTAACATTCATCGATTACGTTAAAACCAGTTACAAAATACAAAATGTTGATAGAGACAGCTAAAACTTGGCGGTTATAGGGAAGACAGTGCTGCCATCGTTTGGTATTTGTCATGAGTTACATCTCTGGCGCCCGTTTCGTCACTTCAAGGCTATAACCATTTCTTATCAGAAGCATGTTTAACTGAACAGTTGAGTAAGTGTTCCGTTTCTCTCTTAAATATCCGGCAATTAATGTAATTTGAATTCTGAATTATCCAAACCGGTGGTAACAGTAAACAAAAAAGTAAAAAGGTTTGTTAACTTTAATTAAATGATTTGATTACTAATCCATGTTAAATATTTGCTTATGTTGCAGTTGTTGCTATTTCATTATTTAAAGAAATATGGAATTGATAAAGATCTTTGTGATGTGAGATCATAACGCTATTACATTATAATTATATAGAATTAAAATTTGTTGAGTGTAGTTTTACATCAGTTTGTTATTCCTTTGATTTAAAATAATAATAACAAATTATTTATTGCTTCCTAGTTAATACCTTACAGTAGCATTTATTAGATATGCATTCAACCACCTGTTGATTCTGTTGTCATATGTAACTAAAAAGGGCTGAACTACCTACTCTTCTTCCTAATGTCAGATGTGTAAAAATTAAAGATAAACTGTTTTGATAAGTATACCCATGAGTCTGTTAAGTGCAGTTTTAAGGATGAATATAGTGACCAAATACTTCTTTTTTTTTGTTCGATTGATTGAAGTAGACATATCTTGACGCTTGTGTTTTGATATTGTCCTTATAAAATGTTCAAGACTACATTAGTTTAGGAACCCTTGTCCCGAAATAAGTAAATTAGGACATAAATGGATCTTAATTTTTATAATACACGATTCATTGGTGCATGTTAATTGTTATTAACTAAAGCTCATGATAACTTGTATGTTTGGAGAATTTAAAAAGAAAACAAATTAATAGATCAAACTTATTGCTACTCAACTCGAAACGACAATCTGGAATAATTACCTAATTGTTTAATTCAAATATGAATCCTATCAACATTGTGATTGTTTAAACAACATTGAGCATTAGTTTTATGGAATTGTGCCGTGATGTATTTTCTTTAAAACCATCTTTATTGCTTCATGTTTTCAGTAAATATTTTAAGAAAGTCAAGCTAAAGTCACTTAACGCTATTAGCATGTGTGCTATCTTCATAATAACTATGCTACTATCTATTATCAGCATTGATGTGCCAAATCCTATTTAGACATAGAATTAATATATTGATTATCATTGCATTATTATTATAAACTCCAAACATTCTAATTGTATCATATATCAAAGTTATTTTATTAATTAAAATGTACAATGGTTTTTGTGGTATAGCTTCAGTAGTATAACAGTTAGTTACTTTAGAAGCAGTGAAGTGTATCTCAATCTTTAATGAAATCAACATATGCATACTATTTTATTATAATTTTTATGTTGAATCTCTAGCATAATTCTAGTTAACTTTTTTTCTTCTAAAAGAAAAAAATTTTTTTTTCCACTCTGCCATAGAAAGTTGACAAAGCTAATGCATGCTAAGTTGCTTATTAATGAATAATTTTCTTATTGTATTGAATTTTATGCAATTTCACATTAACAGATTATTTTAAAACTTTTCAGCTTCAAGCTACCTGTTTTTATTTTACTAAGACTAAGGAAAAAAAAAATGGGAGAAACAGTTACAAGCATTGTTGAAGAATCAACCTTTTCAGATAATTTAAAATCAATTATAGAATCCATAGCAAATGACTCAATAGAGAAATATGGTATCTTGACTATAGGCTTATCAGGTAAACTAAGTGATTACTTTATCAATTAGTTCATCATTACAAAAATTATGATTAGAGTCCATATTCTTGTGAATTTCCGTTTTTTCTTTTACTTTAAAAAATTCATCTGAAGCAATTATTTTAATAAAAGTTAAAACCTTGTGATTGACCAGGTTCTTCTTCTCATGTTTGTGTCCAACATTCTGAGCCTTAGGTAACTCAGATCTGATCAGGGTCTTGTAGATGATTATCGTTGTTGACCGGGAGATCGCTTTACTTTTCAAATACTTTTATTGAAGGGCAAAGTGGCATTTATTATCTGCCAACAGCCTTCTCTGAATCTCCGCCCTTATATTGATGTCAGAGTTCATCTGGGATTCAAGGTCTCTTTGACCCTCATAAAAATGTTTAAACGTTTTTATCAGGAGAGGGTCTTATACATGACCATTGCATACTACGAGCATGTATTTGGTTTATTCTTCGTATACCATTAGCCCTGCTCCAACTCAAGATCTCCGAAGCCCAAGGTATGCCTTCATAATTTCTGTAAATGTTATGCTGATGACATCAACATCATTTGCAAACGGCAATTGGTCATTGCCAATTTATAGAGCACTGTGATTCACTCCACTTTTTGGAGTAGCTACTTATGGAAGGAAACCCTTGTCTACTGTAATGCCTTAGTCTGCAAGTACAGGGGTCATATTTATATATGAAATTTTATCCTAATGTTCTTAGTTTTTCAAGTGTTTGAAATTTATATTTTTTTCGTATTTTGAGCTCTTGTTGATTTTGAGTATTCACGGGAATCCCCTTAGTAATTCATAAATATTTTTTAGTGTTATTTTTTTTTAAAGTGCTATTTTCCATTTCAGGTGGTTCAATGGTAAATCTTTTGGAACAAATATTTCCGAAAATTGAAACTAAATGGACAAATTGGCGTTTTTTTTTCTGTGATGAAAGAATTGTTTCTTATGATGATCCTGAATCAACATATGGACTTTATCAAAAGAAATTGATTGGGCTTATACCGATTGACGAGAGCCAGTTTATAAAAGTTAATCCAGAACTACCAGGTATTTACAATGTTGTTATCTATTATTTTTTCATATTTACATATTATTTTTATCTATTTCATATATTGTCCAATTAAATCATTCTGATTTATTAGGAAACTAGTTCAACTACTCTTTGTCTAAAAATAGTTTTAATATGTTATATGGACACAAAATTATGCAAAAGGTAACAAACATACAAAGTTTGATTTAGTGGAAATCCACATTTTTATTAAGTTCTGTTTATTTGTATTTAAACATACAAAACTGAACTTCCCTTGTTCTCTTTCTTACCCTCATCTTTAATTCAATCATGCGCAAAACTTTTTTTCCGCTCCTTTGGAAACTTTCTATGATTGAAATGATACCTAAGCCTTCTAAACCTGTCACTAATCCTTCATCTTATCGTCCAATTGCACTCCTTCCTATAATGTCTAAATTATTTGAAAAATTCTTCCTTAATCGCATAAAGCATATCCTCGAAAATAGCAGAGTGATACCGAACCACCAATTTGGCTTTCATTCTTATCACTCCACTGTACAACAGTGTCATCGTATCGTGGATGCAATATCTATCACTTTTGAGAAAAAATAATATTGCTCTGCGATTTTTCGTGACATTGAAAAAGCATTTGATAATGTCTGGTTAAAGGGTCTTCTCTGGAAAATAAACCCTCACTTACCTCCTACATAATTTTTAATATTTCAATCTTATTTCCAAGACCGATTCTTCTGTACTTCCGTTGACTCTTCGATTTCCTCCTTCATTCCTCAATACAATTCTGTATACGCCTCTGATAGTCCGGAGTACCCTTGCACCAACATCTATACCTTTGCAGACGATACAGCCATTTTATCTTCTCACAGAGACCCAAACCTAGCATCTGTAGCTCTTCAAAATCATTTATTTGATTTAGAAAAGTGGTTCTATAAATGGCAAAGCAGGACATTTGAGCCTTGTAAGTTTCTCTCTATGCAAAGCTTCGTGTCCAGCAGTCAAAATTGACAATGACGAAGTACCTTCCAAAAATTATGTACGTTATCTCGGACTACACTTGGACATAGGAGTTACATGAAACGTACCTACAAAATTAAAAAGACAAGAACTGTCCAGACGGTACAAACAACTATCACATCTTCTGGACTACAGATCTTCACTTGACTTGAGGAGCAAACGACTTATCTATAATAGTATACTAAAACCTATTTGGACATATAGAGTAGAACTTTGGGGTTCAGCAAAAAAAGTCCACATACACAGGATACAAACAACACATTCCAAAATTCTCAGAAAAATTATTAAGGCACCATGGTATATTTCGAATCACACTATACACATCGACATGAACATTCCCACTATAAAATCATATATGCATAACATTCCACTCATCGACACAATATCAAACCCACTCGTTCTTCCGCTTTCCTACTCCCTGTTACCTGGACTTGATAAGAAAAGATTAAAAAGACATTGGCCAAGAGACCTACTCAACAATTGATATTTTTTTTTCCAAAATAACTCGAATTTGCTGGGTGCAAATGAAAATAAAATAATAATAATATATATTTTATTGAAGTTTAACCTTATTACTGAATTACAGGCAGTAATGTGTTGGTGCCTCCCACTTAAGGCATCAATACATTTCCGCTATAATTATCAGCTCATAAAAACGTTTATTCTAAAATATTTGAGGTGATTATTCATTTACAAATCAAAGGACTACTTTGATTTCATATTCGATGGTCATGTAGACTATATTTTAACAAAGCCTGCTTTTAGACTCATTAACTTCATCCAACACTGCAGTAGTTTGTTGTTCCCTTCCAAATAATAGGATTTGCCTTAGTCAGCAAAGTAACCATTCGTTTCTCCAATCAGCTGCTGGTTTAAATTAAATATTTTTTCTGCAAAGCATCTCTTGATATTTAAGAACAAAAATAGTCTGAGGAAGCCGAGTCTGAAAAATTAGAGAGTTGTGAAACGAGTTTGAACCCTATTTCTCTCAATTACATGGCCATAACTGCTGATCCAAGAGCTGGCCATTATCACAATGGAAAAGGACTTCTTTGTGGGCCAATTGCAAACATTTTTCTTACAGCTTGGGTTTCAAATAGTTCAATAATAACGAATAATATGGACCTGTTATTATTTATTTATCGGCTCGACCGGCGCCTGAAGCTGCCCTTGGCCCTCTCAACCACCCAATCATTTCGGTGTGCAGCATGTCTGCTGGACACTCCAATCATCCTCAAGTCCTCAGCCACTGCGTCCTTCCATCTTCCTTTCGGCCTTCCACGTGGCCTGGCTCCATGCGGTGTTCCATAATATAATTTCTTCGCTGCTCTCCCATCATCCATTCTGACAAGGTGTCCCAGCCGTTTGAAGTGCTGAATTCGCACAAAATGGGAAACTCGGAGATCATCGTAGTCGTAGGTCTCTTTGTTCTTTCTTAAACGGTATACACCATTTTCTCTAACAGGCCCCATGATGCGCCTCAACACTTTCCTTTCGAACCTGTCAATCTTTTCATCAGGATCTTTCGTAGGGTCCAGGTTGCACAGGCATAGGTCAGTATAGGTCGGATGATTGCTTTATAGAGCTTTATTTTGGTACTCCGACTTAGTAGTTTACTACAAAGTAAACTTCTTAGGGCAAAAAATGCTTTGTTAGCCCCCATTATGCGATTTTGAATTTCTTGAATTTAAAACTGGAAAGGCATTGTAATGCGTACTGTCCCACAACATATTGCTTTGGCGGGCTTATAGGCGTTTTCTTTCTAAGCACCATAACTTTTGTTTTATCTTCGTTTATAGATAGCCCCATTCTTCCAGCTTCCCTTTGCAATCTTTCACAGGCCTCCTTGATCGCTTTGAGGGATAGTCCAATCAGTGCCGCATCATCAGCAAAACCAAGCACTTGGGTTGTCTTGGTAAAAATTGTGCCGGGCTGATTAATCTCGGCTCTGTTCACCATCACTTGGAGGGCAATATTAAATAGAAGAGGGGACAGGGGGTCACCCTGTCTATTTCCTGACTTCACCGCAAAAGGTTGGCCCAGCTTCCCATTTATTTTCACTTGACTTACGCTCCCCCTCAGAGTACAAGCTGCAAGTCGGATTAGTTTTGGTGGGATTCCCATCTCTTCCATTGCCAGGAACAGCTCTTTTCTGATAATGGAATCATAAGCCGCTTTAAAATCGACAAACAGAATCCATATATGATCTTGCTAAATTCCTTTGTTTTTTCCATTATTTGCTTTAAGCTGAAAATCTGGTCAATAGTTGATCTGTTCTTCCTGAAGCCCCACTTATAATCGCCCAACCGAGGTTCCACAAATTCCACCATTCGGTTATATAAAATAGCGGAGAAAATCTTGTAAGACGTGTTCAGGAGGCTGATTCCCCGGTAATTCTTGCAGCCTGTGGAAACACTGTTCTTCTTGAATAACGGTATGATGACTGAATTCTTCTAGCTATCAGGTACTTTTTCGGTCTCCCAGATATTAACTATCAGATGGGTCAGATCCTCAGCCTGCCTACAGTAGGAGCAAATACTGGATCTTTACCAATCTGAGCATTAAAATCACCCAACACTATTTTCATATCGAAAGAAGGGGAAGCAGATATAGCCCGTTCTAAATCTTCATAGAAAAGATCCTTTTCATCTTCCTCTTTTTCTTCTGTTGGGGCATGAACTTTTATCAGAGTAATATTAAACTTTTTTCCATGAATCCTTAGCATGCATAACCTTTTGTTTATTGGTTGGAAATCAAGAACTGCTTTCCTCATTCGCTTTGATACTATGAAAGCTGTACCAAACTCATGTCTCCTTGCTTCCACTGTAGAAAATACCAAAATCTTTTCCACATTGCTTTCCAAAACCGGTCCACCGTGTTTCTTGAACAGCAGTAATATCTAAATTTAGTTGTAGCAGTTGTGATTTCAGTTCCGTCAACGCTCCGGTTCTATAAAGTGACCTTACATTCCATGATCCAATTTTATAAGCCATATAACGAGTTCTAGGTCGTTTACATAAATCTGTCCGAAATCCGAGGCTAGGCTGTTGAGAAAAAGTAACCTGTTGTTTTTTTTATAAAAGGTGGGTACTCAGCCCTCCTTTAATCCTCCTCTTTTATCCGGGCTTGGGACCGGCTGTGGTCTCCATAAAGTGAACCCCACAGGCAGAGTTAATGGACCTGTTATAGTTTTACCATATTCTAGATAGTTGATGAGGATTATTCCTTTTGAATCCCAAGAGAATGTCGTCATCACCTTCCTGGTCAAAGGAACAGTCGTCGCCTTTTTTGGTGCAGTTTTCCCCATGGCAAACCATTCTTTTTATTGTTGTTTGGTCTCAAGAGTTTAGTCGTGTATCCATGTTTCATTCAAAGTGATGAAACAGCGCTGTAAGTCCTTCGGGTCCCGCTGGAACAGCTGCAAACAGCCCTTGCAACAAACACTTCACATGATTTTGTTTCAGCGGTATCCATCTTGCAGAAAGCTTTTTAATGTCCAAATGTTGGTGCAAAGTATTATGTATCAGTTTATTCGAGATTGCCCACAGCACCAGTAATCTCACTCTTCTATTATCCATCACTATATTGTGGATCTTAGCAATGATTTCTGGAGTAGGGACCTATCCTGAATGTTCAGTATCTCTTGTGACCATATAACCACTGACAATTTTTCAGTGGTTATAAACTGTTCTAATCCCTGGTTCAGAGCCACCTTAATGTTTATCAAGCTTGGCTTTAGTTTCTTGAGACGTTTTGCCTTTCATAAAGTAATTGAATGATTTCCGGAGTAGTGACCTATTCTGAACGTTCAGTATCACTTGTGACCATATAACCACTGGCAATTTTTCAACCACTTATAAACTGTTCTAATCCCTGGTTCAGAGCCATCTCAATGTTTATCAAGCTTGGCTTTAGTTTCTTGAGACATTTTGCCTTTCATAAAGTAATTGTAACCTTGTGGTATAAATATAAGTATTATAAAGACAATAATTTTAGCTGTTAAGTAAAAATATAATAAGACATTAAGAGGAGATAAATAAAGGTGAGAAATAAATCAACACCTTACAGAAATTGCAGGAATGTAATATTTGTTCACGTAGGCTTCCACGGTCTGCGGTATTGTCCATATAATCTTTTTCCGGGATGGACCGTGTGGTGTTGGTTTTGTTTGCCAAGCTTTCGCTCATCGTGTTGTGAGCTTCCTCAGGGCTAGTCAGTAAATGAAGAGCGGATGGTGGAGTCAGGGTGTATATACCTTAGGGGTGGGGGGGGGGTCTCGGTCGAAGTCTGCCTTCCCATTGGCCCGCTTGTATCGAGTCCGTGGGCTGTGTTGTGTTCGGGTGGGTTCATGTGTGTTCGGTATTGTCGTATGTGTGTGGATGGTAGGTTGATGTGTTAGTCTTTTGTTTTATGGCAGGATACCAGTTTTTGCTGAGTTTGTAACCGTCTTCCTTATTGAAATTATTGGGTTCTTTAATAATTTCAATGGCTTCTCTAATGCTGCGGAGGTGATAATTATTTTCTTTAACCAGTGTGGTTGTGTTTTCAAAAGGTATGTGGTGTTTGGTGTTGTAGAAGTGTTCTGCTACAGCCGATTTTTCCGTCTTAAAGTTTTTGACACTAGATATGTGTTCTTTTAACCTTCTTTCAATGGTCCTTCCGGTTTGTCCAATGTAGACCTTGCCACAGGAACAGGGTATGCTATAGATGCCTGGAGTACGTAGTCCTAACTTGTCTTTGGGTTTCGGTAGGATGTGAGCTATTGTTTTGTCTGTGGAGAATGTGGTCTTGATGTCGTGGTTCTTTAGAATCCTGGCTATCTTTTCTGAGGTGCCTTTGATGTAAGGAATGGTTGTCGGGTGTTTAGGTTCGTTGTCGGTTTCGTTCTTGTCTTGTTTTTTGAGTTTTCTCTTGCGTTCTACCCGTTTAATAGTTTCTTTGTCGTATCCGTTTTTTAGGAAGGCTGTTCTCAAGTGCCTCTTTTCTTTAGGGAGCTGTGACGGTTCAGCTATCATTTCAGCTCTGTTGAGTAGAGTGTTGATGATTCCTTCCTTTTGAGACGGATGGTGGTGTGATGTGGCATGAAGGTATCTGTCTGTATGTGTAGGTTTACGGTAGACGGTGTGTCCAAGATGGTTTCCCTTCTTCTCGACCAGGACGTCCAGGAAGGGAAGTTTCTCATCCTTCTCCAGCTCCATGGTGAATTGTATGTTAGGGTGGATGCTGTTTAGGTGGAGTAAGAATCTGTCCAGTGCATCTTTTCCGTGCTTCCAGATGGCGAAGGTGTCGTCCACGTATCTGAACCAATATTCAGGTTTTTGGGCTGCGGTGGAGAGTGCCTTCTGTTCGAAATGTTCCATGTACAGGTCTGCTGCCGGTGAGCTCAATGAAGATCCCATGGCTGTGCCTTCCATTTGCTTATAGTACTGTCCATTGAACAGGAAATATGTTTCTTTCATGCATATCTCCGTCAGTCGGTACTCTTCTTCGCTCAGAAGATTTTTCATAAGGTTCAGGGCTTCATGTTGTGTTGTGTTTTGCCAGTGTGGGTTTTAATTAAACGAGAAACGAGAAACCAAACGAGAAACAAGAAACGAGGCGACCTTCTTGTAATCCCTGCTGACAAAGGAAATGCCACCGTCATTATGAAGACAGGCCAATATCTAAACAAAATGACGGAAATCCTCAACGATGGAACGTACAAGAAACTGGACAAAGACCCCACTAATGACATTAACAAGAAAATCCAGACCATCATCAACACCAGCCAGACACTGAAAACCAAACGCCTCATAATATCTGACCCAATCCCACCAAGACTATATGGACAACCCAAAATACACAAAGACGGTATCCCTATGAGACCCATAGTCAGTACCATTGTCTCACCTACATACCACCTATCCAAATACATCTCCGACATAATTACGAAACAGTGACGGATTAACATTGGGTCCAGGCTAGGACTGGAGGGCCCTCCCCACATGCCACTATTGTCGTACAGAGGACATAACATCCTATCATGTTATCTGCCTATGTGATAGGTTTGCTGACCTAAGGTTTGCAACCTTTGGTCAGGATAGAGTCACTAACCCTAGGCAGGTGAAATCGGTCAACCCTGCAAGTATTTTAAAATTTGTGGTTTTAGCCAAGTTAAGATTATAATAATCGCATACATAGGGGTGCACAATAGACCAAGTATGGTCGCAGTGCAAATTATGCCCAGCAAAAAAAAAAAAAATCTCTTTGCTTTTTCTTACTAATTTATCCATCCTACCTCCTTATTTTCTCCATTTCATTTTCTTTCCCTCATACCCATTAACATTATACAAACATGTAAAAACCATTATTCATAAATATGTATTAAATTCCTACAATTTCTGTAAGGCATTTATTTATTCCTCGCCTTTATTTATCATATTAACATCATTAATTTGGCATTCATCAGTTTTTATCTCCCCTTACTATCTTATTATATTTTTACTTAACAGCTAAAATTATTGTATTTTATGGGATGAAAATAGTTGACTGGATGATCTAATGTAAAGGAGATAGTTGGGGGGTGCAGTCAATAAGAACACAGGATAAGTAATGAACTTATATTATGTGCCGACGTTTCGACCTACAGTGTAGGTCATCTTCAGGGCTAACAGAGAAACAAACAGAACAAAAAATATAAAAAATGTACAGTAACAATAATATGGTGACAAGTAATGTAGAAAAATAAAATAGTGGCAGATATGAAGATAGAAGATAACGAATATTAAAAAAAAGTGCCAGATTATAATAAAATAAAGATATAGACAGATTTAAAAAAATTAATGATAATGAAAAGGAATTAAAATAGTGACAGATATAATAAAATTAAGATAAAGACAAATATAACAAAATTATTGAAATAGTGACAGATATAATAAAATTAAGATAAAGACAGATATAACAAAATTATTGATAATGAAAAGAAAATGAAAATAATGACAGATATAATAAAGTAAGACAGATTTAATAAAATTAAAGAAAATGAGCAGAAATGATAAATCATAAATAACGCATATAAAATAAAAAATAGAAAATAAATGTACAGAATGGATAGTACAGTACTAAATAATAACCATAACCATAACCATACCTCCTCTAAACTTTCCGAACATGCCCTTTCTTTAAACCACACCTTTGATTTTGAAAAAACGTCTATCCTAGCTACAGCTCCTAACCATGACAAACGCATCCTCTCTAAAACTATCCACATAAATTTAGATTCCTCCTCTATCAATCTTAAGTCTGACTCACATCACCTTTCCTCTACCTACTCCCAAATTTTTAATTTACTCAAAAGACCTTAAATTCCGTTACTTCGTCATTGATGTTTCTGTTGTTATCACTCTATTGACATTTCTTTCATTGTTTTAATTTTATTTATATTACTTTTATCCATTTATTCACTTTCCCCATCTTTTCCTATACTCCAGTATGGTTACCTTCTATAGTTAACTTTTTGGCCACTAGAGATCGCTCCCATCTCTTCCTCCTGTCTTAACGGTCTCTTGCTCAGTACTGGCCAGCCGTTAAATCTAACGGCATCGCTCTCCAAAATCGGTATGTCTCTTCTTTATATTTTATTTATTTTAAACTTTTCTCTTTATCCTTTCTCCAATTTTAATTTTCCTATTATTTCCCCCTTATCATTTTGGCATCCATCCTTTATAAATGTTGGTAATCAAGAGTTCATATTTTTAAGCACCATTTTAATTTTTCAAATTCATTAATCCTATCTACTTTTTTTCAAACAGACATTGTACACTATTGTTACTGTACAAGAGTTTTCACTTATTTTGACTTTTCAAATTCATTAATCCTATCAACTATTTTTTCAAAACAGTCATTGTACACTGTTGTTCCTGTACAATAGTATTTCTATTATTCACATTTGTTATTGTACATATAGTTCCATACTTTTCTGTAACATGTAACATCATCAAGTCCGTTATCATACATTTTATACCTTTATTTTACTAGTTAGTCTTTATTCTTCATATTCCAACCTTTCTGTATATGTAAATATCCTCATTTTGGTCTCTTTCGTTTAACTCCTCCTTTTGATTTTCCTTTATATTATTATTTAGTACTGTACTATCCATTCTGTACATTTATTTTCTATTTTTTATTTTATATGCGTTATTTATGATTTATCATTTCTGCTCATTTTCTTTAATTTTATTAAATCTGTCTTACTTTATTATATCTGTCATTATTTTCATTTTCTTTTCATTATCAATAATTTTGTTATATCTGTCTTTATCTTAATTTTATTATATCTGTCACTATTTCAATAATTTTGTTATATTTGTCTTTACCTTAATTTTATTATATCTGTCACTATTTTAATTCCTTTTCATTATCATTAATTTTTTTAAATCTGTCTATATCTTTATTTTATTATAATCTGGCACTTTTTTTTAATATTCGTTATCTTCTATCTTCATATCTGCCACTATTTTATTTTTCTACATTACTTGTCACCATATTATTGTTACTGTACATTTTTTATATTTTTTGTTCTGTTTGTTTCTCTGTTAGCCCTGAAGATGACCTACACTAGGTCGAAACGTCGGCACATAATATAAGTTCATTACTTATCCTGTGTTCTTATTGACTGCACCCCCCAACTATCTCCTTTACATATTGTATTTTATATTCTTACTATTGTATAACACAATCCATCAATTGTAACTTACTCATCGCTCTTTTTATTGAATTTTGCACATCATTTCTCACAATAAACCATGTTCTCCTTTCTTATTTTGTCTTACTAGTTATTACATTTGTGCTATAACTATCCTTTATAATATTTCATTAACAATTTGTATGCTTGATCGTCCCCATTATTAGTTAATTGTATTTCTCATGTGTATTACTTATCATCATTATTTCTTATTATTATTTTCATTTTTATTACTGTATGCCTCAATTTTTATTACTTGATTTATTACTTAGTATATTGTTTATTATCTTTTATCATTACCTTCCTTGTCACTTTGTTATTAATACTCTACACTGATTAACCTTGCTCTGTATAAATATCTCAGGCTCTCCCCACCCCCATTTTTTATGTTCCACCACTCCAGATACCTTTATACTTATGTATTTTATTTTAATATTTACAAATTGTGATTCTAATTTCTATCATCATTACCTTATTCTTTAATTTTAACACTTTCTTTATATTCCTTCTTATTACATTTTTATTCTTTATTACTTTTTGTACTGCCTTCCTGTCACTTTGGTATTATATACTCTTATTGCTTATACATTTTAACTTTAATTTTTAACATTTTTAAATTTTCAATTGTCTGTATTTTGCATATTTAGCCCTGAAGAAGATCTGCAACATTGTTCGAAACATTAGCTATTTAATAAACATTTCTCCTTATCTAAGAGAAATTTATTGACCTCCACCCTGACCATTCTTTTTTACATATACAATCATTCAACAAAAACAGTCATTTGTTTCTACAGTATTTTTAAGCCTACCTATCAGCTGTTAATTCATTGGTAAAAACCAAAGAGGTATAACTTCTTATGTTAGAGTAATATTTTAAATATAAGTTATTAATCAGCTGTTGTTGCCTTCTCTACTCCCTCCACATAATGTTTGATCAACATGAAATTCTTTTTCATTGATTTTTTGAAAATCACTCGATTTCTTCGATTCAAATGAATGCCAAACACAAATAAATAAGTGTGTTTTCTTTCATGAAATCCTACTAACTGAATACTTATAACCTCAATATACCATTTATCTCACTTTCCTTGACCTTTTAAAACAACCTTCATTTATTGCTATTACTTTCAGTCTTATTTTTGTTTCAGTGTTAGTTTTGTGGTTTAGACATAGAAACTAAATTAATTTAATGTAAGCAGCTCTACTTATAGATATATGAGTCTGTCTGTAAGAAATTTTATTTGTATATTTTAAAAATATGTGATTAGTTAATATACTTGATATCGATTAATTTATAATTTATATGTTCCAGCAAAAGAAGCTGCAATCGATTATGAAAAGCAGCTGAAATCTTATTTCGGTGATAGTTTACCTCAATTCGATCTTCTATTGCTTGGTTTAGGACCTGATGGTCATACTTGTTCACTATTTCCTCAACACCCTCTTCTCAATGAAAATCAATTGTGGGTCGCTCCAATAACAGATTCTCCTAAACCCCCACCTTCAAGAATTACTCTGACTTTTCCTGTTATTAATAATGCCAGAAACTGTTTGTTTGCAATTTCTGGAAAGGGCAAAGCAGATATACTGAAGGTAAGCTGTTAAATAGTAATTTCAAAGGAAATTAATGTTAACAAAAATGTTATTTATCTAAAGTTATTCAGTATTTTCCTACTCTTCAAAGCTAAAAGTTTCTAATATGTTTTATCATTCATACTGTTCTTTACCTGAATGTAATACTGTCTCTCATGTTAAACATAGAACAACCATTTAAAGTAAATTTTATGTTGAATATTTGACCCAAAGATCCATGTGTCTACTGAAGAATTCAAAATATAACAAATAATAGAAAGTGTGTAATACATCACACATGCTGTTAAAACAGTCTGCCATAGATTGTCTCTGTGTGAGATCTTCACTCAGGTTCACTAAAGTGGGTACCGTAATTGGGACATATACCTGATAATTCATCCAAGTATCCTCCTTTCACGGTGGTATCTGCATTGAGCTGTCGAGTTAGCCAAATTTTCTTTTTATTGTTGTAAATTAAAACTTAGAGATTTTGTAATTTGCGTTCTGGCAGTGTTAAAGTTAAAAGCATTTTCTTGCCAACTGATGAATGCTGCCAGGTTTCTACAACCTATTCTAAAATTAACCATAGATAGCATACTATGCTTGAAATGTTCTTTCTCTTATATCTTTACTGTTTGCATGTTATTAACAATTTTCATCTCTAGTGATACAACCCGTATTAAAAATTATTTTGTTTATTTAAATTTACTAAGAAAACAGTTGGCTTTAATACGGACTAGCTTCAGTTTCTCACATTACGTTGCACACTATATTTTTGTGCTGATAAGATGTTATTTTGAAAGAAACTAACAAAAGCTTTCTACTTATAGATCTTTGATAATTAAATATTAGCCTTTTACAAATTGTGTTTTGTACGTACCACATCATTATTACTATTAAAGTATATTGATTCATAAAGAACTGCAATAATTAGTTTAATTTAAAAAACAAAACAATTTAATCTTAAAAAATAAGTGCAGGATCTTCCGCAGCAAAGCTTCTCTGTTCTGTCATGTTTTCTTATTTAGCTTCCAAATTATTTTTTAAGATTTTGCAAAAAAGGTTCATTATCTATTGATTTCTTTTTATATGAAGGGTATTTGTATCCTATCTTTATTTAATTCAGTATTTTCTCTTCTTCCAAAATCATGTTAAATAACTTCATTAGGGTCAAGACCACTTTTACTCCATACTTCAAAAGTCAAGTGCTTTGTTTATTATTTTGCTGCCATTGTATTTTGGATATAAATTATTGTATGTTTTTGTGTTACTAAATGTTCTTGATTTAAATCCATCAATAATCAATTCATCGAGACCTTCCTGGAGCTCACCTAGCCTCTATTAAGTGGGCATCCTAAATTGGGGGGGGGAACCCCTGGAGGTTAGCATACTTGCTTACAAACAATTGCCTGCACAATCGTTGTCCTAAAAACAGTACAGTCTTTATCATGTGGTGAATCCTGATCCAAGACTTCATGGGTTGTGGAGATTTATTTTATTTTATTGCATGTAGTTAATGTATTAAAAATGATGGAATTAATTAAAAGCTCAAATTGGATTCATAAATGGGATTTAATATACCACTACAGTAAGCGTTTATCATAAAATTTACAAGTAAAAATAAAATGTTTTTTTTATAATTATTGGTCATTTTTTATGAGTTATAAATATTTTTATTTTTTAAAGAGAAAAGATAGGCCCACGACCGGGATTTGAACCCGGAACCTTTGTCTCACCGTGACATCGCTCTGCCAATTGAGCTATCAAGGCCCCTCCCGGTCGAGGACTAACCTTCTCTCTTTTAGATCCTAAAGCCCCAGTGTACTCCCGCCATTTTTGCGATGAATACACTAGAACGAAGTTCTTTGAACATTAATTTTAATTTAGGATCTTATTGACTTTCGTCATATTATTATTTATAATTTTTTATAATTATTGGTCATTTTTTATGAGTTATAAATATTTTTATTTTTTAAAGAGAAAAGATAGGCCCTCGACCGGGATTTGAACCCGGAACCTTTGTCTCACCGTGACATCGCTCGGCCAATTGAGCTATCAAGGCCCCTCCCGGTCGAGGACTAACCTTCTCTCTTTTAGATCCTAAAGCCCCAGTGTACTCCCGCCATTTTTGCGATGAATACTCTAGAACGAAGTTCTTTGAACATTAATTTTAATTTAGGATCTTATTGACTTTCGTCATATTATTATTTATAATTTTTTATAATTATTGGTCATTTTTTATGAGTTATAAATATTTTTATTTTTTAAAGAGAAAAGATAGGCCCTCGACCGGGATTTGAACCCGGAACCTTTGTCTCACCGTGACATCGCTCTGCCAATTGAGCTATCAAGGCCCCTCCCGGTCGAGGACTAACCTTCTCTCTTTTAGATCCTAAAGCCCCAGTGTACTCCCGCCATTTTTGCGATGAATACACTAGAACGAAGTTCTTTGAACATTAATTTTAATTTAGGATCTTATTGACTTTCGTCATATTATTATTTATAATTTTTTATAATTATTGGTCATTTTTTATGAGTTATAAATATTTTTATTTTTTAAAGAGAAAAGATAGGCCCTCGACCGGGATTTGAACCCGGAACCTTTGTCTCACCGTGACATCGCTCTGCCAATTGAGCTATCAAGGCCCCTCCCGGTCGAGGACTAACCTTCTCTCTTTTAGATCCTAAAGCCCCAGTGTACTCCCGCCATTTTTGCGATGAATACACTAGAACGAAGTTCTTTGAACATTAATTTTAATTTAGGATCTTATTGACTTTCGTCATATTATTATTTATAATTTTTTATAATTATTGGTCATTTTTTATGAGTTATAAATATTTTTATTTTTTAAAGAGAAAAGATAGGCCCTCGACCGGGATTTGAACCCGGAACCTTTGTCTCACCGTGACATCGCTCGGCCAATTGAGCTATCAAGGCCCCTCCCGGTCGAGGACTAACCTTCTCTCTTTTAGATCCTAAAGCCCCAGTGTACTCCCGCCATTTTTGCGATGAATACTCTAGAACGAAGTTCTTTGAACATTAATTTTAATTTAGGATCTTATTGACTTTCGTCATATTATTATTTATAATTTTTTATAATTATTGGTCATTTTTTATGAGTTATAAATATTTTTATTTTTTAAAGAGAAAAGATAGGCCCTCGACCGGGATTTGAACCCGGAACCTTTGTCTCACCGTGACATCGCTCTGCCAATTGAGCTATCAAGGCCCCTCCCGGTCGAGGACTAACCTTCTCTCTTTTAGATCCTAAAGCCCCAGTGTACTCCCGCCATTTTTGCGATGAATACACTAGAACGAAGTTCTTTGAACATTAATTTTAATTTAGGATCTTATTGACTTTCGTCATATTCTTATTTATAATTTTTTATAATTATTGGTCATTTTTTATGAGTTATAAATATTTTTATTTTTTAAAGAGAAAAGATAGGCCCTCGACCGGGATTTGAACCCGGAACCTTTGTCTCACCGTGACATCGCTCTGCCAATTGAGCTATCAAGGCCCCTCCCGGTCGAGGACTAACCTTCTCTCTTTTAGATCCTAAAGCCCCAGTGTACTCCTGCCATTTTTGCGATGAATACACTAGAACGAAGTTCTTTGAACATTAATTTTAATTTAGGATCTTATTGACTTTCGTCATATTATTATTTATAATTTTTTATAATTATTGGTCATTTTTTATGAGTTATAAATATTTTTATTTTTTAAAGAGAAAAGATAGGCCCTCGACCGGGATTTGAACCCGGAACCTTTGTCTCACCGTGACATCGCTCGGCCAATTGAGCTATCAAGGCCCCTCCCGGTCGAGGACCCATTCTCTGTATTGCCATTATTTCCAACAATAATGGTATGGTAATTCCATTTTACCCATTTATGCAGTTGTATCATTGTTTTATTACTGGGGCAGCAATATCATTTAATGTTGTAATTTTTAATCGACTGTTTTTTCAGAAGAAATGTCAATCCCAGGCTGAATAGGTGTATCTACAAACTTTGTTATAACTTAATATGTTGTATTACTAATTAAGTATCCAAAATAAAATATGTTTAATTACAACACTAGCTACCTTATTTTTGACACTATATTTCACTGCTAAATGTTCTCGATTCCACAAATTTTCATATAAACAACTTTAGCTTTGGATGAAGGTATTTTGTCCACTTAATATATTTTACTAATCAATATCAAATTATTGAATCAGTCTTGAGAACTTAAAAGCTCTTCAGGTGCTATGTTATATATTTCTAATGCACTCTAGTTTTATTATATTATGCACACATCTCGCTAGTTATAATTTTTAATTTTAGAAAATTTTTATCAACAAAGAAGACCTACCAGCAAGTAAAGTGCAGCCTGTATCGGGAAAGTTATACTGGCTTCTGGACATGGCTGCAGCAGAACATGTATCATCTATTTTATAACAGCATCCAGATAAGCTTATATCTATATACATTTTTGAATTTAAGTGTTAATAAGTTTGGTTATTGTGTAGTTAAAGTTAAAGTATAAATTAATGTACTTATAAGTAGTTTTACATTGAAAAGTAAATTTATTACAACACAAAAAAAAAAAATTATTGTGTAAGAATAAAGTTTTTATTGCAAACAAACGTTATTTTTACACATACTCACTTATTCAATAAAAAAATTAAAGAATATGTTTTATTGGCATAATGAAATTTCATTCATTCATGTTTAGCAAAGCTAGGCCCTATGAGATAGATCTACAGTTAAGTTATACTTGGATATCTGCTATATATTTTTACTCATTTCATAACTCCAGTGGAACTGTTATGTTTTTTTTTTAATATAAATTTATTTTTCAATTTATGAATTTATTATAAAAGTTATGAAGTTATGAAAGTATTTTGTTTATTCATATAATTGCTATACATGGTTATAGCTGTTTTTATATATATATATTTATTTATTTATTTCATAGATAACAAGGACTAGATATGCATTATATTATGCAATTGATGTATAGCATAATAGAACGCATGAAAATATGCTATCTTATGGTGTTCTCAAAAAAAACATTTTGTAAAATATAGTTTATACTTTTTTATATTATTCTGCTGTTAAAAAAAATTGAAACAAAGGTTATTTTAGATACATCAAGCTTATATAACTTCTGAAGTTCATAGAAAGTTATTTTTTTCAAAATCTCTTTAACGCTTTGAGGACAATGGTATATATACATACATGTACCGCTGACTTATATCTTTTTTACCACTAGCCTATGATTCCAATACTTTTTTTTGTTCACTTTTAGAAAGTCAGCATATTTAGCTTTAATATTTTGTATTTTTTCTTTATAAACATCTTACTTAGTCAACCCCATCCCTCTTTTTAATTTGATGACACACACTTTTTTTCCAACAATAAATCATGATTTAGGGGAGGGGATCATAGAAGAGACCTTTTTTTTTTTTTTTTGGAAGTTTGCTTTATTTTTATTTATTCACAAATAATTGTCCATAATGCCAGTATTACATTGTATTATTAGTTACAACTCTTTTTTTGTTGGTACACATATGTACCACTGAGCTGTAACTAAATAAAAAATTTTTGTCAGCTTCTTTTGAGGTCATTGTTTTCCTCAGCTTCTCGTAGCACCCTGAACATTTTTTCCTCTTCCTCTCAACGTCGTGAGCTAGCGTGTGGATGCGTTTAGGTGTCCTGGGCCGTTCCAACACTTTTTGTTCTGCTTCCTGGGCTAATGCTATTGACAATACCTCCTTGAACTGCAGATATGGTACGGATTTCCCTGTGCATTCGTTAACCCTCTGCCCGTGAATTTTACCCACTCAGTCGGATCACCCGTATTTTTTACCCCTAGTATGTTGGATTGTCGGTATTCTTTACACCCACATTTTTCCTCAACATTTTTCACCACTTATACAAGATTAAAAGGTTTTAACTAGACAGAAATCAAATCACATACTAGAATAAGATTTTTATTATTACATAAGGAACTAAAACCACAAAAAAGAAAATGGATATGACATAAGATCACAAAAATTAAAATTAACTGGATAAAACATTTTTTACAAATAAAGGGCAAATTAAAAACTAAATAGGAACAAAATGTAAAAAATATTATTATATTCTACTTTTTAGCACAGTCATGGACTATCACAGTTGTTTCAAATATTAGGTCAATGGACAACAATAACGCTGTTGACAACAATAACGTCGACAACAATGTAATATACTCAACAATATCAATATAATAGTTACATTCATGTGCCTAACTTAGAAGTATGAAAATGTATACCAGCATGAAATCACTTCAGTTCTCCAACACAGTTATTGCACAGGGCTTTGTAGCATTGACGACAGCTCGCAGTATTACATTTTATGCATTTCGTTGAAGTCTTCCTTTTCAATTTATACGAACAATACCGACAAGTGACCTGTTTATCGAGCTTATCTGTTTTCCCGATGGTATGTGAAGGGTTTAGATCCTTTTTTCCAACAGAACTTTTCATCGATCTAGTTCGATTTCAATTTTCCTCTGGAATTTCAGACAGCTTTTTCTGAATCAGTTATCTCAGTTCGAGGGGTAAATTTGGGATCTCCAATCTGTGCTCTAATTGTGGTCTAATCAATGACAATCCAAGCTGTAAGATAAAATTGAAACGTTTACATTTCGTTTATCTTCTTTGTATTATAATATTGATACAGAACAAAAGCATTGGAGCAGCTAACAGCAACGAGATGGTAAAAAATTGCAAGCGGCCACCTTCTAGTCTTACGATTAGCGCAATAGTTGCTGCATTTCATATCAAGTTGGTCGACTCCTCCTTTTGTTTCATTGTACAGCACAATCATTTCAGGTTTTTTTTTTACTGGGTCATCCTTTGGTTTGTGGTGCATTGATGAAAGAACCACAACAGCCCGATTTTTTTGGGGGACATAAGACAATAAGGTATACTTCTTGGTATACCCATACATTTTTGATGCAACTGGTCTTCTTGCATTAGAAACTCGAGAGGAATCTGGGGTTTGTTTGTTTTCATTGTACCAAGGAGTGTTAGTTTTTTCTCCCAGAGCAATTCAGCAAGTTCGATTGATGTGAACCAGTTATCGCATGTTACATTCCGGTTGGTACCTGTTATGTCTCTTGTAAGTCTAACTACAGCTTGTGTAGGTTTGGAGTATGTTTGCTCAGCTTTTGATAATGTATAACCATCACTACCTTTTCCACAATATATGTAAGAGTCGAACAGGTATCCATTGTCAGCGTCCGTCAAGCACATCAATTTGATACCATATTTGCTTGGTTTTTTTCGGCATGTACATTATGAAACCACACCTTCCTCTGAAAGGTACGAGGGTTTCGTCCACACAACCATATGGTCCGATTGAGTAATTTTCTTTGCAATTATTGATAAATAATTGAAAAAATTGAGATATGGCGGCAGCTTTATTTTTCTTTTGCCTTTCACTGCGGGTTTTGTGATTGTCAAATCTTAGAGCTCTAAGCAGGACCTCGCATCTTTTCAGAGGCATGATAGTTCTAAATATAGGTCTCCCGTACACTCCTGTACTGAAAAGTGAAGCCATGGATTCTCTGTTAGACTTGAAAATGCAACAAAAAACAATTACACCAAAGAGTGAGCTCATCTCGGCGGTATTCGCATCTTTATATGAAGAATCTTGCTCATTGTTAAGTTTTTTTCTCATCGCAGCAAGTTTTCTGTTAGTATTTTCAATAATAATTTACATTAATTCATTGGAAAAAAATAAACCCCAAATTTCTTCGGGTGAAGGAGTGTCTCCTAAAGCCAAAGCAGGCCCCTGAAGCTTAGAGACCCTTGCGTGGATGATATTTCTCCTAAACCTACTAGTTGACGCACATTGGGGTACTGACTCCCAAGTGAAACAATTTTTTTTCCCAAAATATTTTGGTGCTTCTTCGATAGGAGTCGTATCCGAGCCATCATCTGTCTCTCGAGTGTTGTATGGAACATCATCAACGGCACTCTGTAGTTCTCTTACAGACGGACTAGCAACAATTGACAATTCGTTTTCATTGTTGTTATCATCCAAAGCCTCAAACATCGAAATCTCTGAATCCGAGTCGTGATCGGAAGACTCCAATCCGTCCTCTTCATCGGGGGCATAGGAATCATCTGAATCCACTTCGGAATCGGAGTCGTCTGAATCACGCATCACTGCCATTGCCACAATTTTTTTCGTCCTCTCAGAAAGAAATTTCGGGACTCTGTCCGCCATAAACAGGTTCGTTACAGGATACAAAACGTCATGACATGGATGTCATGATGTTGTAAACATGGAACATCGGTAAAAAATACGTTAATGGAAAATTCTTTTTCAAATACGGAAGATCGGTAAATTTCACTCCCATACTTACCAAGTTTTTTTTTTTGAGAAATTCTCGCTGCAAAGCTGACCAACGACCCTACCTGCTCGAATGTAGACAGGCCACTGAGAGTGCCACGAGGTAACAAGTCCACAGTCCCTCCTGGAGCGCCCCTACCTCGCATTTGGTGAACTATAGCGGTAAAAAATACCGATGATCCGGGCAGAGTTAAACATAAGCCATGCATTGGTGGTTGCTGATCCAAAAATTAGCTCTAATGCAACTTTCCTCCACCACTTACGCCCTTTTCTCAGAACTGAGTAATATGATGACATTTGGTCACTATAGTCTACTCCTTTTTTGGCTCTATTATAATCTAGTACACATTGAGGCTTCTTGACTGGCGTACCCTTACGATTTTATCCTGTTTCTACCAATTGAAGGTCATGACTTTCTACTGTGCCCATCATAAGGACATTTTTCTTATCACACCATTTGATAACTTTCACTTCGTTCTTCTGCTTCCCTATTATGGATCCTTTCTTGACTTTTTCGCAATTGCTGCAGTTGCTGCAGGTGGGTCTATCGCCTGCCTTCTTTTTGGGGCATAATACAGGGTGCGACCATATCCCAATAAACTTTCACGAGACTCATTCCCTTATAACTCTTTTATCACAGTTAATGTATGCAATTCGACTTCAACGGTATCCCCTTTCCCGCAGTAAATTTTAAAATTGTGAATGTAACCGTCATCTTTATAAAGCTTATAGAGTTTTACTCCATATTTGTGACTCTTGTTGGTGATGTACTGGCGGAAAAACAAACGTCCCCGCCAAGGAACCATTGTTTCATCGATAACTATTTTTTCACCCACCTTTATATATTCCTGGAAATTGGGAAGAAGTTTATCACATAAGGGCCTCAATTTGTATAGTCTATCATCCGAGTCACTTGTCTGATTGTCACAAATGTGAAAGCATCGGAGAATTAAAAAAAAAACGGTCCCTAGGCATTATTTTTGTGACAAAACTATTATTATAAAATGGGTCTTTGGACCATGGTTTTTTTCAGATCAGGTACCGGATTGATTCCAAACCACAATATAATAGAAAAAATTTTGTTAATTTCATCAGCTGTAACTGGTACCCACTTACGAAGTCGAGATTTTTCTTTTAGTTTACCTTTTTCCGATAGCAAAGATAGTTCTTGGCTGTGGTATTCATTTGTGTTGATTACTATCATATCTATAATTTCATCATCTACGAGCAGCTTGAAAAATTCAAGAGGGTTCCTCACATTTTCAGGAATACCGGAAAACTCATGGCGTTGATTACAAAGCAACGGAAACAATTCAGAATTAATATCTACCTCAATCCATTCATCATCATTCATCGAAGATGTAGCATTGGAATCGTCAATATTTATTTGACAATCATCAATGTTGCCTGTTTCGCCTTTCGAAGAATGGCTGGAAATCTTCTGATGAACATAAGCTAAATCATCTTCGTCGTCTGAACTTGAGGACTCATCAGACTGGAATTCAAATTCATCTCCACTACTGTTATCAGGGCTTGATTCACTTTAACTGGAGGATGGATTTTTGAGCGATAAAGCCAAGTCAACCAACTTCCGACCACGTGAGAAAATCGCGAAATGTTATCAACTCGAACGTTCGAAACTATACTGCAGACTGAAGAGAGAAAAGGAGGGGGGAGAAGCACTACAAAGGGCCGTCGCAACAAAAAGGGGAAGGGAGCGAATGACTCGTCATTTCCGAGAAAAGTAGCACGAGGGGAAAGCACAATAAAGGGCCATCTCAAAAGTAGAGGGGAGTGAGTTTCGAGTGAGGTTCGAGCATTTTTGAAAGTTTACCTCTTACAGGCTCAGCACTAGTGGAAAGTTCCACACGGGGTCAATTGACCCCGCAATGCACGGAACGTGTTAATACATTTATCTTTCTCAACTATCCAAAAATGTTCATTATTGCTTAATTGAGAGTGTTGTGTCATTATACTTTATCTTCTTCTTGATTTTCCTGTTCTTCTGGAAATTCTATATCTGCTACTACGTCTGGCGAGATCTCATCATTTCTTCCTTCTTGTAACATTTGTTCTATGAAAGTATCATATTCTGCTGATGAAGGATCTGGTATATGAATGGTTGTCGACTCTGTCTCCATATTCTCTATTGCATTAAGTTCATTTCTTCTTGATAATGTATCCACTACATAATTTATTTTTCCTTCGATGTGCTTAATATCAAATTCATATTCTTGGAGTTTCCAAAACCATTTCATTATACGCGAATTACCATTTTTCATTGAAAATACCGAAGTAAGAGGTTTATGATCGGTTTGCAAAAGAAATCTTGATCCATATAAATAAGGCTTAAACAATTGTATGAAATAAACAATACTCGAGATCCGTAAGCAATAGGGTGATCTGTTCCATCAATAATTTGACTAAGGGTGCACCTACATTGGATCCGATCCGATACGATCAGAAGTCGGAAGCAAACTAAATGACTAAAATATATCGAGAGTGCCTACATTGGATCCAATCCGATCCATTTTTATCCGACCAATCCAACCAATTTAGTCGCTTGCTGAATCAAAATAGTTTCTTTATACTCATGTTCTTTCTGTTATTTTAACAACTATGATCATGTGATTTGCCTTTAATTATGTACTATAATGGATTCTCCTCAGTACCTAAAAAACTGTAGGGGGAGGCATGTGCACCCGTGCACCCACCCCATAAATCCGCGCTTGCTATAGCCTATGTGTTATTCTGATGTATAAACTATATTACTGTTAAGTTTCATCCAAATCCGTTCAGTAGTTTTTGCGTGAAAGAGAGACAAACATAAAAACTTTCACATTTATAATATTAGTAAGATTAGTAGGATAACAAAACAAATAGTTTCACTCATGTTCTTTCTGTTATTTTAACAACCATGATCATGTGATTTGCCTTTAATTATGTACTATAATGGATTCTCCACAGTACCTAAAAACTGAGGGGAGCACATGTATTTGTGCATCCCCCCTCATAAATCCGCGCTTGCTATAGCCTATGTGTTAAGTTGCCTTGAATATCCACTATTAATTATACAGTATTTATTCCCAAATTGTCATATCTTGCTTGATTGTCATAGGCATCCATTAAGAGAAGTATACACAAAGGTATAAACATAATTTCTTCTGATACTTGATATACACAACCCAAAAACCATTGTCATCTTCACCATCTGTGTTCACTTGTAGAAGTATCTGCTGTTATTGCAAATGAAAATTTGAACAGGTCCACTTCCTCAGGGGACAACACATTTCCTTTCTGTTTCTGGAAAAAACAATGTTTTCATATAAACATTGATATAATAATAAATGAAAATTAATTTTAAGTATTCCATAATAAATCTATTGGGTACCTTACAAAAAGTTGAAATTTTTACATTTGTAGCATTTTTCAAAAGAAGCTAAATATTGATATTTATTATTTCTGTTCAGTCTAAGCTTATTTATTTAATCTGAGGCAAATTTATTCTAAACACCATTGTGGAATAGTTCTTCGGTGAAATAAAGATTGAGATTAATACTATTTCTAGTTCCATAATGGATTTTTTCAAATGGGGGTAATGGTATAATATGGGTGTTATTATTAGTAAACCTAATGTCCACCTGACTTTAATAGTTAATTTACTGACTAATTGGTTCATGCTTAATTATATGATATAGGGTCATCTTACAAACAATTATTGTGATTGTATATCAAAGTTTAACAATTGAAATCACTTATCACTTGAACTATTTCCATTTATTTTACATATTATTCTCATAAAGAAAGCACGAGAAAGATTAATTAATAGTTCTTGTCACCCTGTGACTCATACCAACAAATACATATTAAATCAACATATTTCATGACAATTGTTAATGAAGAAAAGTTTAAAATGCAATAGTATTTAGAATAAAGAAGCAACTACACACAAACAGTATTATAAAAATAATTACACTTACCTTGTTCAATATTTTCACATTTAATCCTTTGAAAAAAGTTAGCACCCAGTAGACCAATTAAAGATCCATGATCGACAAAATGCCGACAAAAATACAGAAGTAAAGAAAACACTAGTTGAGATTTGATATTATGGAGAGGCTTCAAGTATAACCATCCAACAGCAATAGCTCCTATTTTTTAATTTAATTGCAATCGTTAATTAATTACAAACCAAATAGATTTAAAAATATAATAACTATTCCATAAATAAATTAAATCATTATATAAAACATGAATATCTAAAAAATATAAATTATATTTTATGAAATTGAAAAACAACTAAATTATTTATTTATAGTCAAACAGCAAGACAAAAATATTCTAATATCACTTATTACTTCATTTTATAACATTTGGTTCTTTAAATTTATAAAATTAAGATTATTTATTAATTATTTTTAATATATTTATATTACACTATAATATATATAAAATATAGGAAATATAAGAATAAAATTAATAGTATTTTATTCGGAAGGCAGTGACTAGTTCATTATCGGATTGAAAAGAATAGAGTCATGTCAGATCTGATTCAGTGTAGGCACTCCCTGCGTATTTCAGTTATTTGTTTTTTCAGCCCACCATGGTATGTGATAGAATAGGATAGCGTTGCATCGGATCTGATCCAATGTAGGTGCACCTTAAGGACTGCGCCTATAGCTTGATACTAGCATCAGTTGTTAATATGAATTGTTTGTTCCAATCTGGATATGCTAATATTGGAGTATTAGACATAATTTTAATAAGGATATCAAGCACTTCTTTAAATTCTATAGTATCATATTTTTTATTATTTATAGCTGCAGATAAGGGTCTTGTTATTTTCGCATAATTGTTTATACATTTTCTATAGTATCCAGTCAAACCTAAGAATCTTCGTAAAGATTTTTCATCATTAGGAAGTTTCATTTCTAAGATATCTTTTATCTTTTTAGGATCCATTTTATATAACTATATAGCCTAAAAATTTTAATTCTGTCTTGAAAAATACTATTTTATCAAGTTGTATACTTAAGTTGTGTTGTTTTATTCTTTGTAGAACTGTCTCTATATCTTTCAAGTGTTCTTCATTTTTTGAATAGATAATAATGTCATCAACATACTTCATAGTCCTAGGTAAATGATTAATGGCCATATTGATCATTCTTTTAAATGTCGGGGGGGGGGGCATTACATAAACCGAAAGGGACGCGTAAGAATTCGTAATGACCTTTATCAGTACTAAAAGCTGTTTTGCTTATTGAATCTTCATGCATTAATATCTGGTGGAACCCTGATGTTAAATCTATAGTGCTGAAATATTTCGCTCCTTTGAGTCTGTTCAAGATATTTTCGATATTCAATAAAGGGAATCTGTCTTTATTACTAGTCCAAGTACGTACGTACTACAGTTTATGAAATGTAAATACATGTAAGTATTACATATCTTTATATCAACTATCATGATTTTTAGTCCATTAAAGAGAGTAATCCCTCTATTTGAATAAATACTTTGGGCATACTGTCATCTGCATTTTTTAGTTGTACTAACGTGCTTTTAAATTTAGTAATTATCTTACCTATGTTGAATGAGCTAAAAATGTTTTGTATTTCTTTGAAACAGTCTGTAAATGAAGGTTCACTATTGTTCTGATTTTGATTTCCTGAGAAGGTGTTTTGAGACCATTGTGATTTCGGTGTTGGTAGGGAGGGAAATTCCTACTCGGTTGTTTTGAAATTTTTTTGAGGTGCTGCCTTTGGAATAGGTTTCTTTCTACTTAACTGTAGTTCTAAATTTGTTCTGTACTTGATGCATTGTGGTTAGGGAATGCAATACCGTTAAAAATTTTCGATACCGGTATTTCGGTATTTTTGCTTTTAGAACCGGTAATAAGGGTAAGGGTGGATATTTGGGCCCCCACTTTGTTTTTTTAATATAACTTTTTTATTTTTTATTATTTCCACCTGAAACTAATAGAAATACTTCTTTGGAATGTTTACATGTTATTTAATTTAAATTCAAAACTAATTTTGAACGTACAAAAAAATTTTAAAAATGTTTTACTGAAAGTCTGCATTTTGTCGAAATTTTTTTGTGTGCTGGTATTATGGGCCCCTGGGTGTTTTTGAAGTAAAAATGCATAATAAGTATCAAAAACATTTTATTTTTTACAGTTAATGTAATTAGTCATTTTTATTGTAATATAGCAAAAAATCACAACTAGGTCTATTTACAAAAGTCGCATATATACGCATCTATCTCGCATATAGGCATTGGCCATGTTTTCTTTGTCCCATGACTGCCTTTTGGTCTTTTTAGGGGGTATCAAAACTTTTCGAGGCATCTGGAACATAAGATGTAACAAAAAAATGTAGTGGTTGTAATATGGGACCCCAAAAGTATGGGGCACTGAAAGGGGCCCGTTTATCCACCCCCGCCATCTTGAAAAACAAAACATTCTCAGCACTTAATTTAGCGTCGTAATAACAATATCTAATGATATACGCAATCTTTACAATATACCAAACACATATATTACCATGTTTCTACCAAATACTACAAAGAATATACGATAAAATTGGTTTAAACTCTTACCTTTCAAACTTTTGCTCAGGAACAAAAACTTGCACAACTCACAAACAATCAGCCATGACAGCTACTTCGCCAGCGCGCTCTGCAGTGTTTATTAGCTTCAAGCTTTAGTAGTTACAGTGTTCACCGCTAGAATATGTGGCCTGTATGACTAGATACAAAGGGGGCCCATATTACCCGCAGGGGCCCGAATATCCACCACTGCCACTACCGGTAAAATACCAGTATTAGTATTATTTTAAAAAATGTAAATAAAATTAAAATTTACTTACTAGAGGTTATGTTATTAGTTAGGGGTAGTACACAACTAAACAACAAAACATTTATTTTTAAGAATAATTTAACAAAATTAAATCTAACTTTTTTAATATATATATTTTACATTAATTCGTACAAGTGATTATTATTTTTGATGCAAATTGAAATATGATTTCAAAAAACATATATGATCCAACGTACTGTCGTCTAACCTCGATCTTATTTTTGTGGTTATATGTTGAGCAGCCGAAAAGGCTCGTTCTGACTCCACACTTGTTGGTGGTACTGTTAACAATTATTCATAAGCAAGCTTTAGATGTACCCCCCCTAATTCCATGCTCTTCAAAAAATTGTAATTCTTTTTTAAGTTTATGTTCTATTTCTAATCTTTAGTTTTGTTTCTTTGGGTTTGGAACATTCGTCATTGCTTTGTTAATAACATTCTCTAATTTATTTTTTAATGAAACAGTTGCAGTATTAATAGCGGAGAGAGATGTAACTGCTGTATCTTCATCTTCAAGATCAAAATCTTCACTGTCTGGTTCATTACTTTTAACTCCTAGGTGTTTTATAAGAGGAATCAATAACTTTGTAATAGAGCCTTTTTTTAAGTTTAGGACATAAGTCTGTATCCGTTTCGATTTTGTGAAGCGTTGTGTAAATATTGCAAAACTTGAGATATGTTTGTTCGTGTTTGCATTATTCTATACTTCAGAGCAATTATCAATTCAATATTTATTTTACTTTTTTGTGCAACAAGCGTGTCAATCATAAATTTAAACCTCGCGTCTGCAACAAGAAGATTAGAATCTCTTCTGCATATTGCTTCGACTGCTAATTTAATTGGTGACAATGCATCAATGATTTCAGAAATTAATAGAAACTCCTCTTCGGAAAAGACTATGTTTGATTTTAAATCAATTAATGCTTTTTGGACACAATACCGTAGTTGGTAAAACCTTTCCAACATAATAAGTTAACTATTCCATCGTGCTATGACATCCAATTGCAAATTCAATTATTTTCCAAATTGTTGTTTTACATATTTTTGTAAATATTGATCATTTTTTGTTGGAGATCTTCTGAAAATTTTAATGGCACTTCTAATTTTTGTTACCAGCGGGGATAAATTAGCATAATTCAAATTTATTTCAGTGTCAACAGATCCAAACTCTAGGACAACACCATCATCTGTAATCTTTTTATCTTCTTCATTGTCAGTTTCTATGTCATTGTCATCATCTACATCACTATCACAATCGTTAGATTGGGATTCAATTGGTTCAATTTCAGCATCAACAGTCACTAAACTGGAGTTGTTTTTGTAAAGGACATCTCTAACAGCTAGGTGGATGCCACGTGCAAAACATAACTGATGTTCGACTTTAATCAAATGCCTGAGTTTTACCATAACTGACGCACCATCTGTCGATATACAAACAATGTCATTTGTTAAGTTGAGATCAAATTCTTGTAATTTAATTTTCAAAATCTCGAAACATTTTTCCGTTGGCACTTTTCCATGTAAACGAGCTAGTCCAATGTTTCGTATATATCCTCCATTAGAATGTACGTTTATCTAAAATCAGCATATACTACAATTTTAATATCCTGTGTGAATTTAACATTTTTAAATGTAATATAATTGAAATTCCGATCTAACGGGTCTCTGCTGTTTACAAAATAGTTCATGATCTTTTAAGCGTTCATAAGCATTTTGTCCTTTACGTGTAAAATAGTCTTTCTGATAATATTTAAAACATCTGCAACAAATGAGATAAGAATGATGACCTCAAGTGATTTGTGAGTACACTAGTCTCGGTAAATTAACTATTAAACAGTAGTGGGTGTTATCACCTTTTTGCAACAACATAAGATTAAAACATTCCTTATAAATTTCTTTTTTACTGATTCGTACAGGATAAATTTTATTTTTATCACCTAAAGCAAATAAATTACTAGATACATTGTTAACCTTTTCAAATTTTGATACATCTTTAAACGAAGCCGGATATAGAATGCCATCAAAAGAATAAATACCTTCTATATTCTTATAAGAGTTTGGATCGTTGGAACCAATAACTTTACTCAAAATTGCCAATCGAAAACAATCGTCACTATCTCTATTTTTTACATTAATTACCGCATTTTTGTTTTTAATTTCTTTTGGAAGTGCTATAAATCTGTTGGCATTTAAAGGTGTATATTTTGTTAAGCGTTAACATAGATAATTTGTTGATACAAAACACCATCCTGATCCTTTAGCCATAAATTCATCTATTTCTGATACTATTTTATTAAATGCATCTATAATAAATTCTTCTAGGTTAGTAGATTTATCTAAATTTTCCATTTTTGTTTTAAAATTGAAATCAGTTCGTTTGATTTGTTTTTCTCCAAAACCTTTTGTATAAGTACATTCTAACAAGATCATAATTTTTATTGTATTCCACATAGTGATGTATTCGTTCAAAATATTAAGTAATTTAATTTTAGCAACTTCAAGAAATTTGTTTGGAGTATATTTAATGTTATCATTCTTAATATAAATATCTACGGCAGTATCATTAATAGCTATTTTAATAACACTATTTGTATCTAAAGATGGTGTTGATTGCTCTCGTAAGCACTTGTCGAATATTGCATATTTTCTTTTCTTCAACGGAGGAAAAAATTGCTCAGACTGCATTTTTTTCGATGTGTTCTCCTCGTCCCCTTTATTCAATTTGCGAGCCTTACACATTTTCGAATGTCTTTTATAACTGCACCGACTGTATTCTCTACCACACATTTTACATAACATATACGACCATTTACATTTATGATTCCAATTTCTTAGTAATAGACCACATTAAGCACATAAGTATGGACTATCAAGATGACTCGTTTTCTTATAGCTATAATATTAATTATTTACCACTTAAAAGTTTTTACACAGATTTATGAAATTTGATAAGATGACTCCTGTTGTTGGTACCTTCATATGATAAAGAGAGCTCACCTATAAAACATTACAAGGTTAATTATCTTTTCCTATAAACTTTTTATAAAATTTTATAAAAAGGATTACTTACCACTCTTATATTGTCGTATATCCTCATCAGATATACATTCCAGATAGCACCCAGGAAGAAAACTTTTGTACAAAACTCCATTGTCATCAAGTATCACTTGTATGCAATCGCCGTATTCTGTTTTAGTTTTTGCAAAAATTTTTATTGTATATTTTTCACCTATTTTTAATTCTGCAATTCTTTTGTAGATAGGTAAATTGCTAAGTTTATCAAACACAGACATCTGAAAAAGAATCCAGTTTGCATTGTTAAAGTTATGGCATTAAATAACTAAATTATTGAATTGTGATCTCTTACCAATTATATTTTGCTACCCTACTATTTACTATACACCATACTCTTTAAATACCTTATACCTCTTTTAAGAGCTAAATATAAGGTACTGTTCCGATATTTACAATCGACAACAGTCCTGGTGCACAAAGCGTTCGTACATCCTGTAGCATGTACGATGGGAGTAATGCTATAAATATTATCCCATCTTTTTTGAGAGTGGCTCTCCCTCTTTGTATCCTAAGAATTTCATAATTTCCTTCGGCTAGACTTTCAAACTCTATAACTGAGGTCATCTAAAATACAAACAGGTTTTTTGAAAAATACTACCTGTAGTAGTATAGTTCTATTTGTTTTTTTACTCCATTAATGTTTACCTTATCAATCTAAAATATAGGCAAAGTTGAACATGTTTCTACAATATCTACATTCTTATAAATTTCTTGCACTAGAAAGACTATTTTCACAAATTATACTCAATATTATACTGTTAAGTTCATTTTTAACTATAATAAACAAATGCTAACATTACCTTCTGCCTCCTGCTCCAGTTCATCGATCCTACAGCCGTACATGACACGAATTCGCTTTTCACATGTTCGACATTGACATACATCTCTGACTAGTGACAGTGCATTTTTACACATAAAACATTCATCATTGTACGTCATGCCAACTACTTCATTTCTCGAAAGGAGATAATGACCGGCTGTTAGCACGGCTCTTAGGTGTTCAAATCTGTCGAGGTTGAAAGCACAAACCTGACATATAGCTACATTGGCAGACGATTGGTCTGTTGGTAGACTATTTAGGGCCGCAAAGGCCGGAATATTAATATATTGAGTAATTACACATCTATAACGTGGTTCATTATGAGCTAGACCATAATTTAGTAGCGGAATAATTTAAATGATACTCACTTTACAGGGAGGTGTGGATCCGCTGGTCTCTAAAACAGGGCTTCCTCTGCACAGTCTGGCTCCTTTTATTTATACAAAAATCACACAATGGAATCACTTTTTTATGATAAATATTCACATACTCAGCAACATTCTTCTTACATGTCGGGCGCCATCCTTTCAATTATAAAACACATATTGCAATAGCTTCTCATTAACGTTACCGCTGACCCGTCGCGACCTATCTCGAATATTCATTTAAATTATCGTATCATTGCCACTGACCCGTCGCGACCTACCTCGGCGTCGACACAATGTCGTGCGGGTCATGCGAACCCTCGGCGCCGTCAAATTCCGCCGTTTCTCCCATGTAAGGCTAGGTTTATACTATGGCGTTTGGACGTGACGTTTTTTTTCCGCGGACGCTTACGTTAAAAAAACGTCGGATGCTTGTGTTTATACTGTAGCGTTTCCGAACCCCCACCTAGGTGCAATAGCCAAGGATGTGCGTCGAATCAACCAGTAGTTCCTGAGGCATCATGGATAGAAGAAGGTTGTTACTTATTAGTGCATTGGAAGCTGAAGGACTGTTAAGTGATGACAGGCGCAGAAGGTGGGCTACTCACCCATTTAACAACAGTCAACACCATAAACACTTTTTTCCATTTTACAATAAAATACGAAAGTACCGCGAAAAATTTTTCAACTATTTCCGAATGTCGATGAATTCTTTTGATGAACTTTTAAGTACAGTGAGCCCGTTTATTAAAAAAAAAACCACATCCTTTAAAGTTCCTGTCTCTCCAGAAGCAAGACTGACAATTACACTCAGGTAAGAATTATTAAAATGTAATTATTAATTATGTAATACCTATTCGTCTTTTTTTATGTATGACCCCACAAGTATTTTCCTTTAGCTTCGATCAATCTATTGGCTTAAAGCGTTCATTATCATTGCATCATGATGCATTCAAGTCCACTCATCTTTCTTCCTTTCCATTATCAGGAATTAGACGTTTCATGAATCAACTCTATACATTGGGAGTAGGAACGAGCATTAAAATAAGCGCAAGTAAATGTAAATATATAATTTATTTGCACATATGTACATACAATATTTACTATTGTTGCTATTTTATTATACAGTACAATTTACTATAAATTTTCGATAACCGCATAGGTAGGGTCATTTTTCTCTTCTGATGGTCCGCTGTGAGGGAAGGATGGGGTCAAGGTCAACGTGCTTGTTGGAACGGATGCTGTGATGGAAGGAATAGGAGATGGGAATGGGGTAGTATATTGAGTCGGAATTGTGGAAAAAGTATTCTGTTGGGGGTAAGTATATTGGGGGAATGGTTGAGAAGTGGGGAATCCAAAAGAAGTCGAAGGAAGATGGCTCTGCTGGTTTTCTAAGTTTTTAAAAAACTGTAGGCAGTGAAACTGAAAATCTAGCTTATGTGACTCACTTAATTTGGCCATTCTTGGATGAAGGGACAGGAGAAACTTGCAATCAGCATCTTCATCTTGTCGCTGTGGAGCAGAAATTTTCTCCAGAAGAATACTCTGGAACTCTGACATCCGTGAAGCACCTCCTTTTCTTCTACTAGAAGGTGCAGGTGAAGGGCAAGGAGTTGCAAGCATAGATACAGCAGGAGAATCCATTCCTTCACGCAATTCTACCGACTCCTCCCCCTCTTCCTCTGGGGATCTCACATTAGCTATTGACTCCTCATCTTCGAAATTACCGGAAGTCCTGAAATGTTGAAAAAAGGGACCGATTAATTCCAACGGATGATACTTATAGGAGGTATTTTCTAAGTGTGTATCAATAAGATTCTTACTTTCTCTTTTCTAGTGAATTCTTCAGGAAAGTTAAAGCATCTGCGTAGACATATTTTTTTCTTTTCGGAGCTGGATCACCAGATTTCGGGGGTCGATTGTGCTTCATGAAAGCGTCTCTAATGTGCTTCCACATTTTTTTCACACCTACAACTGATTAAAAAGAATATAAGAATAGTAATGTTAGTGCATATTATAATAAAGTTTTTGACAACTATTGCCTGAACAAAATGCCAACAAATCAATATTAAAAACCTATTTATCACTAAATTAACACGCTCATTGTTACTGTTTGTTTCAGATACCTCTCCACGGGGCATACTTTCTCAGCCTTACAGTATGAATTTTACCTACATAAGGCTACCATTCGAGATATAGTTAGGGAGTGTTGCAAGGCAATCTGGACCTGCTTGAAATCAGTTGAAATGCCAGTACCTACGAGAGATATGTGGTTGGAAATCGCAGACACGTTTTATAAAAAAACTAACTTCCCTAATTGTGTTGGTGCAGTCGACGGAAAACATGTACGGTGTAAGAATCCCAAAAATACTGGGACACTTTATTTCAACTATAGGAAATTCTTTTCGTTAGTTCTGATGGCAGCGGTTGACGCTAATTTGAAGTTCATTGCCATCGATGTTGGAGCTTATGGAAAAGAAGGGGACTCTACAGTGTTTTCGTATAGTCCTTTTGGGAGATTGCTATACTCAAACATGTTGAATTTGCCCCCTCCGACGTGCCTTCCAAACACCACAGAAAACCCACAGCCTTTTGTTTTAGTTGGTGATGAAGCGTTCTCTATACATACAAATTTGCTAAGACCCTACTCACGACGCAATCTTAATGCCGAAAAACGAGTATTCAATTATCGTCTGTCCAGAGCTCGCCGAACAGTTGAATGTGCTTTTGGTCTACTCGCAAACAAGTGGAGAGTGTTTCATACACCTATGCTTGTAGAGCCCGATTTCGTTGACGTGATAACTCAAGCTTGTTGCGTGTTGCACAACTTTGTTCGAAATCGCGATGGATTGAACTATGAGGAATCAGAAACCTATCCTTTTTGTGATGTGCAAAACTTTGGTACTGGTCCTCGTCAGCAAGGTCACGAAATCAGAGATTACTTTGCCCGATACTTCCTGGGACCAGGAGCAGTACCATTTCAACACCATCATATTTATTAAACTGAAACTTTACTACATGTAGGATATAATAAATATCTACTGTTATCTTTTTATATACCGACTTATGAAACTTACAAAACGCATTGGCAAAAACATTATTTCTTAAGATAAATGTATTTTTTTGTCTGGTTAAATTTATACAAACTTAATTAATTATTATTTAGCTTTCCAGACTTTAATAAATAATAAACAATTGTATAAAAACAATATAGGTGTTTATTTTTTCATTTTTTCGTACACTACGTTTCATGAGCTATTTCTGCTTTCCCTTTTCAAGTGAAAATACAAAAACAAACAAAAATCATTACTCTACTATCAATATATTTAAAAAACAACGATAAAGATTTATTGTTATTTTTGTAAATTTTTTTTATTATTATAAATAATAAATTTTTTTTAAATTATTATTATAAATAATAAAAAGTTAAAATAACAATTAAATAAGTTTGTACATTATTTCTTAATTTTAGCATAGTTACGTTTATATTTTATCAAGTTGAATAATAAAATACTGTAGCAACTTACTTTTAGATTTTTGCTCTTTTTCCTCGAGCTGATCCCAGTCCTCATTGAAATTTGTAGCAACCGCCTTCCAGGCCTTTTCCTTCTCCTCTCTATCTTTGAATAAATCAAGAGACTGATCCCACAGAACTGGATGCTGCTCGACCAGCTGAATCAGCCTATCCTGGTCTCCCATTTATTTCACAAATATATTTAAAAAATGAATAATTTAACACACACTACTAACGAAAACAAAGGCCGGGTGCAAGAGAAGTTACCGCTAACGTCGCAATAACAACACTGCCATTCTAGTCAATGTGTTTCATTGGTGACCTTGGACGTCGAGGTAAGGCGTCCAAACGCCGGTCCGCCGACATGCAACGGTAGAAAAAAGTGGACGATCGTCCCGACGTCTAACGCTGAACGCTACCGCCCCTATACCAACGTTCTCATTCCTAACCACGTGTTGCCAGCTCCGACGGAAAAAAACGTCACGTCCGAACGCCATAGTATAAACCTACCCTAAAAGGTCCCTTTGTTACGTAACAGGCCTGTTGCCTGTTGCAATTCCCTAGATCTATCTACTCACTTTAAACTTCCTTCCGAATACATATGGGCGAAAGTGTTGCACCGCCCATACAATTCCTAATAGTTCCCGTTCGAGTGCGCTGTAAGAGATTCGGCGTCCGTAAGTCTTTTGCTAGCGTATGCCACTGGTCTTTCCCCTCTCTCGCCTTCCTGTGATAAAACCGCACATTCACTGGCGTCTGTGGTGATCGAAAATGGTTTAGCGAAATTTGGGAATGCGAGGATTGGTTCCGTTTGCAACTGCAACATGCACCTTCTGATTTTCGCTTCAATATCTGGCGTGGTCTTAACTGTGCGCCCCTTCCGCAACAGTTCGTTCAGAGGGGCCAGGTTTTCAGCCATCTCCGGTACAAATCGGGTGTAGTAATTCAGTGTTCTTAATAATCTCCTGATCCCCTTCACATCATTAGGCATTACTATTTTCCCAATTGCTTCGACTTTAATATATTTATGCATAGATTATCCATTAAATTATTTGAGGATAATAATATTGTATCTTACATTCAGCATTTTCTGTTACGGATAAAGTATTAAAGCAATAAAGATAAATAATAAAAGACAAATTACAGGTATCACAAAAAAAATCATATTTAATCCAACTGGATTTATTGTAAGCTTTCATTTATGTTACAAAACTTCAGGTATAATAAAGGTTTCAACATCTTCTTCATCAGAGCTTATTACTATTGGCTCTCCATTGTCCTGATTATTTCTGTAAAAAGTTCTTCCAGCAATACTTATACAGTAATTCTTTTGTAGATAGGTAAATTGCTAAGTTTATCATACACAGACATCTGAAAAAGAATCCAGTTTGCATTGTTAAAGTTATGACATTATATAACTAAATTATTGAATTGTGATCTCTTACCAATTATATTTTGCTACCCTACTATTTACTATACACCATACTCTTTAAATACCTTATACCTCTTTTAAGAGCTAAATATAAGGTACTGTTCCGATATTGACAATCGACAACAGTCCTGGTGCACAAAACGTTCGTACATCCTATAGCATTTATTCTATTAGCGTATTCTAGTGAAGACTCGTTGCAGATCCTCTAAATGACTCGCCTCTGTCTTACTTAATACCAAGAGATCATCCATATAGACCTGGTACATGTTTTCGTCCAAACCCCGCAAAAATTCGTCCATCAGTCTTTGAAACGTGATAGGCGCATTATTCATTTCGAATGGCATAAGTGTGAATTCATAATACCCCCTTCCGAAAGTAAATGCTGTTTTGGCTTGGTTCCGAGGGTGCATATGAATTTGATGATATCCTGATTTCAGATCGAGTGTACTAAAGATTGATGCTCCACCCAGCCGGTCCAAAATGTCTTCCAATCTCGGAATGGGGTATTTTTCATCTCGCGTGTTCTTGTTAAGTTGCCGAAAATCGGCCACTACCCTATAGCGTTCCTTTAATTCCCCATCGACCGGCTTCTTCTTAACTGCCCATAATGAGCTATTAAAGGGCGACGTGCATCCACAATGATCCCTTGACGCTTCAGCTCCTCGATCTCCTCGCGGATGTGTCCCCTTAACGCTTGTGGGTACCTCCGCTCCTGTGCATAGGTGACTTTATCCTCTTTCAAATGGATCTCATGGAGAGTCTCCCCCGTCGTGCTCAGCGGATCTCCCTCGCCAAAAAAAGTCTTCGAATTCATCTCTTACACTTTGTATCCCATCGGCACACTTGGTGATTACTCCAACGCACCTAACGCTCCCTTTCGCATCGTTTTGTATCACATTTTCCCGATGCGAACTGCCCACTGCACTGCGAATTTTTACCCCTAGGGTGCTGAACAAATCGCATCCCAAAATCCCCCCATACTCACGCGGCATAGTTTCCACAACGTGCAGCGTTATCACCTCCCCCTTCTTTCCCCACTTATCTAGGGTTGAATCGATTTCCCCATCTATCGTACAGGGCCCACTCAAAGTGACCACCTTGCAGTGACATGATCTCACCTCTGGGTCGCTCTTCCCTTTAAATAATACCTTTAACTTATCTCTGCTCACTAATGAGCAGGAACTCCCTGTGTCTACTAAACACTTCCACCCTTTACAAAACTCTATAATAGGCAACCTGTCACTCTTCTTTACCACACTATTCACAAAAAATAGGTTGCCCCTCCGTTCACACAATCCTCATTCTTTTCTTATCTGCTCAGTTCCCCTCCCTGTGCTCCGTTGCTTGCTTCTTCCTCCGGGGATTCCTCTGCCGCTGGGTTCGCTGCCTTCCGTCTCGGACCCTGAAGCCTCGGAAGATCTAGCCGATTCCGGCGATATCCTGTTTCTCCGCCACATACTTAGAGCATTGATCTCCATAGGTTCGCCTCGATCGTGCTCCCTGCGCCGTATATATGGGCATTGTCTGGCCATATGTCCCTCACTGTGGCATTCGAAACACCGCGCACGTGGGCACTGAGCCACCAAGTGCCCTATCTTGCCACATTCGTGGCACCTCCTTTCCTCTCTTCTCCCATTCTTCCTCTCCACAATTTGCCTTATTTCTCTAGGTAATTTTTCTCTTCTCCCAAACTCTCCATCTCTTCTTCTTCCCATGTCCTGTCTCACTATATTCCTTCCTGCTTCGTTCCTCCGGTACGACACTCTTTTCCATCCTGGTTCGATCTCTCTCTCTTCCTCGTCGCGGGCACTCGCGTCTACCATGTCCTGTGCGCATTCCATGAATGACCTATCCCTGGGCAATCCGTCTTTCTTTCCAGTATCCCTGGCTAATTGTACCTTCAGGACTGTGGTCATAAACAACATCCACGCTTCGACCGCACTGGTATCCATTACTTCTCGTAACTTTTCGTTAATCCTATTCACCTTCACGAGCAGGCCTGCAGCGTACTGACCGTTTGTCTGATTTGAACGTTTCATCTCTCGAAACATCTGCAGCATATCCTCTTCTGGGGCCCATCGCCCCCCTCCATACGATTTTTTTTAGTCATCTGCTTGGATTAGATTTAATACGCTCCTTCTGACCCGTCGTGCTAATGCTATCCCTAGCCTTTTGGCATCCACTTCCTCTAAAAAGTCTGCTGCGACCTGGGATTGAATGCTGTTCATAATACCATCCCCGCCCTTGAGGAAATGATTTAGTTCGCCCACATCACCGTTAAATTTCTCCAGGTCTGATATCTCCCTTCTTAAATCTTGTGCATTGGCCTTCCTTAACTTCATTTTCTCCAATTCGTTCGTTTCCTGCGCAATTCTGTTTGCTTCCTGGGGAGCTAAGTCTGCCCGCGCCATTGCTAGAGTTGTTGACGTTAAAGGCGGAAACTGGGGATTCGCCTGTTCTGGCTGTGAAGGCTATAACGTTAACCTTGCCGGTCTCAGGATTTCTCTTTGTTCATTCATAATGGCAAGACTAGTTATTTTTCAAATTGAGAGATCTAAAATAAAAATGAACGTAAAATAGATCTATAATGAACTCGCAGTAGTCTTTAATGTCCTTGAAAAAAAAAATATATTCTCACTGAACTGCTAAAATGTGTTCCCGGGTTTCGGCACCACTTAAGTACTTCGCCTCACAAAACATAAAAAAAAGAATAAGTAGGGAGATAAACAACACACTTGACGGCTGGTTAAACACTGACTTTATTGTCCGCTTCAACCTCTATTTATAGAATCTAACAGCTGCTAACAATGCCAGCTTGATGCTAGCGACTATGAAATCATCGTCTTGTCTTAACTTATATATATAGTGCGAAAGTTGCTATTTTAGGAAAACTGAATTGAATGTTTGAGATTTTTTCCAAAATCGTCCAGTTAAAAAAAAATTCAAATTTGGGGGGCTTAAACTTTTGATATACAATTTTATTTATGTTGGTAAGGTATGTTTCCTTTCATGCCAATATTCTAATATTTAATACTAATCGTTCCAAAAAATTTGGGCTCCTAGCCCGCATTACACTAATCGATTTTGTGTGAAACGGGCTAAGTGATTAATGTTAACGTGATTGACCTCTGAAAGCCAAGTGCTAAACTAATTTTCAGAGTTGAGAAAAACTAGGTACCTATACATACATTAAATAATATTTTTCCTTTTTCAAAAATTTATTTTTGACATTTTTTATATATTTTTTCACATAAAAGAAAAGAAAATAACATACACAGCATGTCTAAAGAAAAAATAATTATTTTATTAGTAGTTTTTAAAACATTGAAAAAAAATCACTTATAATTTTCTTTCATCGTCTTCTTCTTCACCTAAATCTGGTTACACATCCTGCTTAGATGTAGATTCCAGCTCTTCATAGAATCATCTTAATGCTGGACTTATGTAGGGAAGAAGATCTAACAGATCTTTCTTCTTTTCTCTAATTTTTTAGCTTGCCCTTTTTTCAAAAAAATTACTGTTTTAAAATTAACATTTATGTCAAGAGTCGACTTGTAGTAGAGGACCCCGCAGCTATCTCTGTTATTGTTAAGCCACCTTACCTTCTCCCAATGCATAGTGCTCTTTTCATTATCTTTTTTTTTTCTATTTATTAAGAAAATGATTTATTAATAATGAACACTGTTCTGGTTTCATTAAATTTTTATTTAAACCCTTAAAGAAATTACACAATAAGCCTTCTGTGAAAATCTCCTATATTCCTGAAATAATTTTTCCCTTTTGTTAACATCCATTAAACTTGAACATTTGTTCCGGCACTCGCCCAGGGCTTTTCTTTCTCTGTTCTTTACTGTTTTTTGGTATATTCCTTTCCCGTGTTACGCTTCCTCGTTTTCTCAAAGTCCCCTTTTTTGTTAAATTACTGTTGTATGGGTTACTTGGTGGAGAATCGGAGTCAATTTCGACCTTATTGTATCATTGGCATTTTCGGTCTCTAGATTTGTAGAGCTGCTCAAACCTTTAAATAGAATTAACACCCGCTACCCATCAGCCTTCAAGAAATATTGCTAGTTTGGAAACTAGTTAATTTTATTTTTTGTGTTTTTTGTATATTGTGTATTGTATTTTTTTGTATAAAAAAAAATTAATATTTTTGGCATAAGTGTTTAGGTAAGTAGGTACTATTAATAAAATTGAATCATTAAATAACTTTCCGAATAACCTATAATATAATTCTATTAATTAATGACTTATTGTTACGAGTTGTATTCTTAGTTGCTTGTTTTCTTTTAATTCTTTTTGGATGGGAAGGGTTGTCACCATCGTCGGAAGAAAGATTGCGATCGAGTCATAGTGGTATGTTTGTCGTTGGTGATTTTGGTAAGTGCAGATTGTGTGGAGAAACCGGGACGGAAACCTGATTGAAGTGGGTCGAGGAGGTTGGACTGTTCGAGAAAATTTGACATTTGTGACTGGACTATTCTTTCTAGAGGCTTGGAAAGGTTGAAGAGAATTGAGATTGGGCGGTAGTCTTTGAGTGAAACAGGGTTAGAGGATTTGTTGATAAGGTGGACTATAGCTTTTTTCCAAGAGGTAGGGAATACTGCGTTTTGCAGTGAAAAATTTTATATAAAGAGTAGGACAGGTATAATGTCGATAAGACAGGATTTTAGCAATTTGACAGGAATCCCATCAAAGCCTACGGAGTTGGAGTGGAATTTCAGAACAGAGGAAATAATGTCGTTGGGTGGAATGTTAGCGAAGTAAAAGTTGTCAGGGTTAAAAGATGGCGTTGGGGATAATCCGGGTGAGGTATTAAAAAAAGTGAAGTATTAACTAAGGTTTTTATTAACTAACGAGTTTATTTCATCTGGAGAGCCTGGAATGGATCTAGCGGAAGACGAATTAAGGAGAGAAAGCTTTCGAAGGAGATGCCATTTGGATTTAGGATCGGGAGCAGATGAAAGGGCTTCGTGGAAGTATTTGGTTTTTGCCTGTCTAATTGTAGACTGTGTCAAATTGCGGAGAGCCCTGAACGCTTGATAGTCATCGGTTAACCTTGTGCGTCTAAAGCGTCTTCGGGCCACATCACGCTTTCTTTGAAGATCTTTAATTTTTTTACACATCCAGGGAGCCGGCTGATGACAGAAGGTTGATGTTTTCAGTGGGGCATGGGTGTCAAGGATATATTTGAGATTGGAAGTAAGTATGTCAACCATGGAATCTATAGTGGCATTAGAATAAATCTCTCTCCAATCCAAGGTTTCAAGCGAGGGTAAACTGTTCCCTGGAGTGAGAGCATCTAGGTTTCGGAATGTTATGGTTTTAGGTGGTGTAATGGAGTTTCGATATTGTATGAAATTTGGATAAGATTATGAGAGGACAGAAATGGAACGGGTAATTGAGAGGAAGAAAGGAGGTTCTGCCGTGAATCAATGACAAACAGGTCTAACCAGGTGTCAGATAGAAAGGTGTGATGGGTGGGAGACAATGGAACAATGGAAAGGTGTAGGGAGTAAAAGAGATTTACCAGGTATAGCCGATCGTAGGATTGGACAAGGAGATTGGTATTAAAATCACCGGAAATTATGATGTGGTTATGGAGAGGAATGTAGTTGCAAATGGTAGATTCAAAGATAGAATCAAAAGGGACAATGGAGGGCGATATACTACGACATACAGGAGAGGGTTTGGGTTAAAAGAAATTTCAACAAAAAGGAATTCAGTGTGAGGATAACAGTTTGCAGGTGAGAAATCAAGTATACGCGATTTTAGGGAGTTGTGTACATAAAGACCTACTCCTCCACCAGTCCGGTCTACCCGGTCGTGGCGGAGGAATGAATAGTCAGGCAGGGATATTAAAGAGGTGGGGATGTGGGGTTTTAGCCGTGTTTCAGAAACTCCAATGGAATGATAAAAGTTTTGGTTGATATATTGAAGGAACTTATCAAAATGGGCAGGTAAGGATTGGGTGGTGACATGACAGGAGGTCAGGACACTGGACATGATGGTGAAGTAGGATAGATGACCCAAGTATTAGAGGGGAAGATCCTGTGAACAATTAATTCCAGCAGATAGATTAAGTAAGAAACTATGAAATATTCCAGATAGTTAAAGAAATGCAAGAAAAGATAAAAAACAGATAAAAATATAAACAGTAAAGAAATGATAATACAGTTAAAATATGTAAAAAGAGAAAGTAATGAATAGATAATGAGAAAAGTAAAGTAATAAAAAAATAAGATGGGATAGATGCTTAAACATGAACAAACTTAAAAGCATTGAATTCAACATCCTAAGAAATAAAAATGTAGTCCAGTCGTTGAGTTGGCTGGAAAACAAAACACTAGTAGTCACCCGAAGACGTCTAGATCCTGGGCCTGATCTATGAAGACTACCTGGTGACCATCATTTTTTCTACAGCGCACTCTGCCCGCGGAAAACCACACATACTTTATCTTTCCCACTCCCTTCTTCTGGCGGGCTAACCAGTAGAGGTGTATGTTTGTTTTTGTCATCTCCTCGCTAAGATAAATACAGTGGCAGTCATTATCCTGCCAACCTATTGCTCGCGTGGAGATATCTCTGTTTACTTTTCTTTTATGTACCAAGTCATCCCTAACTGATTGTCTCACGAAGCGTGCGATGATTGGTGGGGGTCGCGGATCATCATTTCTGGCTCTCCGACGTTGCACTGTGTCCAGGTCCTCAGCATTTAATTTTATACCTAGGCAGACGGGGTTTCCCCGGCTCGGACTGGGACCCCTCGGATCTTTAGGGACCTAGATAATAGGCTCTGCTCGCTTCTGTTTAACTTTACTTCAAGGTCCCCTATCCGAGCCTTTAGGGCTTTATTTTCGGCCAGTATATCTTCTATAAACTTCGATTTTCCTTCTAAGTGATTTCCTATTTTTATAAGTCTATCATTCAGCTCACCTGTGATGTTTTTGATTTCTAGCTTGACATTATCATCAATTTGCTTTACAGCCGTTAAAACATCTGATAATGACAGATCGGCTTTTTGGTTCGGGTTAAATTTCTCTCCTGTCGCCGTACTTTTTTTCACTAGTTCACATTTTGCACATGCCCACTGATTTATATTGCCTGACTTAAGGGCATCTGTTTAATGTACATCCACGCATTGCTCCTTGCTCTCCTCTACCTCCTTGCCACAGAGGCAGTGCCCTCTATCATCCCCCTAGGATTCTTGGTTTATTTCCATCACCATGCTCAAGTTTAACTTTAGCCTTAAGTTTACAAGAAAGTTTTTCTGCACGGTCTTTTTCTTAAATAAGTGTCCGTCTGGTATTTGAGAATTAATTTGTCTCGGATGTAATCTTTAACCCTCTGAGATTCTGGTAGAAGATCCATCATGTCAACAATATGCCTACAAGAAGCTGGAAGGCTCATTATTAAGTAACTTAATTTTCTTTTTCGACCGACATCTCCTACCACCTTCAATTCATTTATCTTCCTTTAAAAATATTTCAGGGTTGTCGTCCTTTTTAAGTTTCAAGTAATGCAATTGTTGCTCAACAATTAACTGTTTGGTGGCTGATTTTTTCATAAACATTGAATCTAACTTGTCAATTACCTGCTTTGGGGTCTCACGGTCCGCTATACTATCTGAGGACACTTATACAAAAAAATAATACATCAATTGGTTGACCATATCATCCCAATCATCTTATTTGTTGTCTTTGGTCTTTTCTTCGTGCTCCAAAGGGTAGAGCACCTTTTTTGTACTTGGCCAGCAAAATAAAATTTTTCGCCACTCGTCTTATTTAACCTCCTTTTATAAGCTTCTCAACTAACGTCAAAAACCCCTCTGCCATTTTTCTTGTTTCACTGAAATTCCTGAATCCAACTATTAACCACGCTCGTCTACCATACTAAGGTTTCCAATGATATATTCAACACATACCAATAAAAACTTTATTAACTGAACAAATTTATTCCAAAACAGCAACATAAACTTCTCTCCTCTCTTGCCTTGCCACGCCCTTGCTTACGTTACAAAGAGGTATGCTCAAATAGTCTCCTTAACAGTAACATAAACAAAATTTGCCACCAAAATGTTTTGCATTTACCACTCGTTCAGCTGGAATGGTGTTTGGATCTGATTTTCATAAGGCCTTTGTAAGCTGGCGCGGTTAATCTCTTAACGGTTCCTCCAACCCCATCCCAGGCACTTTTCCCTTATTGTAAAGCGATCTATAATTAGGTGCAGACATTTCTTTGTACTTCTATTTCCAGTAAAACCACCTATTGTATCCAAAGATACAATTTCAAAAGGTCCTTTTGCGGGACCCAGTTGTGACATAGGTGCATTAAAACAACCTATTCTTGTCTTATTCTTAATACAAGAAGTTTCACAAGATCGGCATGTTTGTTTAATATGTTTGTACATGTTTTTAAAATAAAATATGTGACCTATTATTAACGTTAATTGTTTCGTTCCAATGTGTCCTTGTTTTATATGTACATTCTTTATCATTTTTTTTCCAAATTCTGCTAGCCAAATCTTCTTTCTGTTGTTTACATTTTTATAAATGACATAAATTACCAAAAAACTATTTTTGTCCGGTTTCAGTTGTTTTTGGTTGTTTACTACATCATCCAATTTTTAAAAAAATTGTTATTTTGATTGCTGAGTCTATTTCATTTTCTTCTTCATTTGATTCTAAAACTGGGTTTCTGGAAATGCAATCAGCTTCTAAATTATCTTTTCCTGATTATAAACTATAACAAAATCAAATTGTGAAATGTAATTCAATATTTGCAATATTCTGGATCTTTACAGTTTTTACGGTGACGTTTTCCAGGGTCTTATGATCTGTAAAAATGATAAATCTTTTTCCTAGTAGATAATATTGCCAATATAATATCGCCTCTTTTATGGCCAGACTTTCTAAGTATATGACTTTCTTCCATTTTTGGACTTCCGTCTGTTTTCTGGAACAATTAAATACTGGCTTCAAAGATTTATCGTCTTGTGGCTGCTTCAAAATTGCACCAACTCCTTTTATAGAGGCATCAGTATAAATATATATCGGTGCTCGTGGGCTAAAAATTGCCAATACTGGATCCGAACATATTTTTATTTAAATTTTATTAAAACTCTCTTCACAATCTTCTGTCCAATTATAATTCACATTTTTCCTCAATAGATTATATAATGGTTCTAATGATATCGAGTATTTTGGTATATACTCTAAATAAAAACTAATTTTTCCTAAAAACTGTCTTATTTGTTTTTTTGTTTGTGGTCTAGGAAATTTATTTATGGCCACCAGGTTATCATTTAATGGTCTTACTGAGTTATCACCAATTTCGTGTCCTAAATATGCGGTTTTTGTTTTAGCAAATTTACATTTTGCTTTATTTAATTTGAGACCTTCACTTTTTAATGCTTTTAGTGTTAATTCTATATGATTCATATGATCTACATAATTTTCGGAATAAATCAGTATATCATCTGTAGTTCACCGCAAAGGCATCTAAACCATTTTTTCTTATGACACTAGACAATACTCTTTGGAAAATAGCTGGTGACGATTTCAATCAAAAGACTTCTTTTCTTTAAAACAAAAAGAGAAGTCTTTAAACAGCAAAATCCAGAAATGATCCATTCAAGTATTTAAAGCTGTAAGCATATTCAACTTTATCCCAGGACTGTTCATCAAAAGTATCCAAAAAAGAATTGTTCCAAAATTCCCATGCATGAGTTAATGAATTTGTCTGCATATAGATTGTATACCAAGTCAGTGCAGATCCTTCCAAAAATAACCATAGGGCCTCAGCATATTTAATTTTTTTCAATGCTAACCTTTTACACTCCTGAATAAGTAGATTCATCCATGTTTTAGCGTTACCATTATTCCCATCAAATTTTTCCAATACCATATCCTTGGCTATAGAGTGCTTAGACCTTTCTGTGTTGGTGCTTGGTACACTTTTTGTTTTTCTTGTACTTCATCTAAAAACATATCATGAAAGGCTTTTATAGGTTTTAGTTCATCTGTTAATGATATTACCTCATTTCTATATTTATCCCGCACGTTCAAACTTTTCACAACTTTCTTATTAACACTGGTGGCAAACTGTTGAAAATCGGGTTATTAAACAAAAGGGCATTTCAAACAAATAACTGTATTGAGAAATTAAACAAATACAATATGACCGACAACGACCTTGTGTACTTAAGAAAAAAATTGGCTCTAGGTAAAAAGAAAACAATACAATATGGACGGTTACACAGTCCTGAAATAAAAGGCCGGAAACTTGACAGTGTTGCCAAGAAACAATAAACTTCAAAGTCACTAAACAATTAACACAAAAAGTAAATATGAATATGAACAATAGTAAATATGAACGCAATATGAATTTTGTAATAATACATACAATAATAATTAATATCTACTTAATTATTATTGCCCTTTAAAAACAACACATAAGTGAGAGCGAAAAGTTTCAAATTTAATTTTACACAAAGCTTTTGTTAAAATGTCACTATTTTGTCCGTCTGAGCTAATATGATTAAAACAAAACATTTTGTTAAACTGTTCTAACAAATAATGATACCTGACTCTAACATGTTTTGTACGCCTTAACGCTTTTGCATAACTTCTTTCAATCATAAATAAAGCACTTTTATTGTCAATGAAAAATGGTGTCAATTCCTTATAAATACCAATCTTCTGATAAAGATGAACGACCCATACAAGCTCCTTTAAGGCTTCACACGCTGCAATGAACTCCGCGTCGGCCATGGAAAGAGCAGTGCAATTTTGTTTTCTTGATCCCCAAGCAACAGCTCCTCCTGACATCATAATTAGGTAGCCGCTAGTAGATTTTCTTGTACTGAGATCACCAGCAAAATCAGCATCCGAGTACATCTGTAGGTCGCTTCCTTTTTCATACAGCAAACCATAATCCGAGGTCCCTTTTAAGTACTTGAATATTCTTTTCACTTGCTTCCAATGATCAATAGTCGGGTTCTCCATGAATCTACTAAGATAGTTAACCGAATAAGCAAGGTCAGGTCGAGCCACATTCGATAAGTACAGTAGACTTCCTATTGCCTCTCGATATGGTTTATTTTTCGCACAATCTTGATTTGTTTCTTCTTGATGGAGTTCCATAGGGGTCGTCAAGCGGTCACATTGTTCCATCTTATATCTTGATAGTATCTTCCAGGCATAAGCAGGTTGCCTTACAAAAATTGAGTCGCTTCCACGTAGAATCTGCATTCCTAAATAATTTTTGCCTTCACCAAAAGTAATGTCGAACCTTTTATTCAATTTTACTAATAGTTTCATAATTTCAGTTTTTGACTCTCCAAGAATTAGTCCATCATTCACATATAAACAGAGAATAATTGTGTCTTCACCAGGGTTAACATATACACACTCGTCGGCAGCACAAGAAACAAATCCTTCACTTGATAAAAACTTTGAGAATGTTGAGTTCCAATTTCGAGGGACTTGCTTTAAACCGTAGAGACTCTTCTGTAGTTTGCATACCTTTTCTGTTCCATCTTGAAAACCTTCGGGTTGCAGCATATACAGCTCTTCATTCAACTCTCCATTCGTTACGTTGAGAATCCCGCAAAAATCGCCGTAACAAAATTTGCCCCAAGCTCAGTTGAGAATGATGGGATTCGATCCTATGTGCGGGGATATCGCCAAAACAAACTGAAACCCCAGTAGGTTAAAAATATTCACCAGAATAATCAGTAGGTAGCTACACCTAAATAAAATGATAATATGCAACAAAAATAACTACTCATTAGCAATCATCTGGACGTCACGCTATTTAAGGAAAAGTAAATAAAAATAAATAAATACCTAATAAACAGAAAATTTCTAAAGAGAACGCTTGAGAAAAATAGCGAAACCTCAGGCTGTTTAAAGAAAATAGAAATAAAATACTGTGTAAAGGAGATGGTTGGGGGGTGCAGTCAATAAGAACACCGAATAAGTGAAGTACTTATATTATGTGCCGACGTTTCGACCTACAGTGTAGGTCATCTTCAGGGCTAACAGAGAAACAAACAGAACAAAAATGTAAAAACATCAAAGTTGTACAGTAACAATACTAGTGACAAATAATGTAGAAAAATACAAAGTGGCAGATATGAAAATAGAAGATAAAGAATATTAAAAAGGAGTCAGATTATAATAAAATAAAGATATAGACAGATTTAAAAATTACTGATAATGAAAAGGCATTAAACTAGAGGTAGATATAATAAAAATCAGATAAAGACAAATATAACAAAATTATTGAAATAGTGACAGATATAATTATAGAAAATGTGGTAGAATATAATAAATTAAGATAAAGACAGATATAACAAAGATATTGATAATGGAAAGAAAATGAAAATAATGGCAGATATAATAAAGTAAGACAGATTTAATAAAATTAAAGAAAATGAGCAGAAATGATAAATAATAAATAACGCATATAAAATAAAAATAGAAAATAAATGTACAGAATGGATAGTACAGTACAATATAATAATATAAAGAAAAATCAAAAGGAGGAGTTAAACAAAAGAAACAAAATGAGGATATTTAAATATAAAGAAAGGTTGGAATATGAATAATACAGAAAACTAGTAAAATAAAGGTGTAAAATGTATGATAACGGACTTAATGATGTTACCAAATTACAGAAAAGTATGGAACTATATGTACAATAACAAATGTGAATAATAGAAAAACTATTGTACAATAACACCAGTGTACAATGACTGTATTGAAAATATAGTAGATAGGAATAGAATATGAAAAGATAAAATAGGTGAAAACGCTAGTACAGTAACAATAGTTTACAATGTATGTATGAAAAAATTAGATGGGATTAATGAATTAGAAAAATAAAATAGGTGTTTAAAAATATGAACACATGATTACCAACATATGATGGATGCCAAAATGATAAGGGGAAAAAATAAGAAAATTGAAATTGGAGAAAGGATAAAGAGAAAAGTTTAAAATAAATAAAAAGAAGAAATGAAGAGGAGACATATCGGATGATGGGAAGCGTGGCCGTTACAGATCGCGGCTAGAGTGTACTGGGCCAATTTGACCGTTGAGAACGAGGGAAGAGATGGGGGCGGAATCTAGTGGCCGGAAAGTTAACTATAGAAGGTAACTATACTGGAGTATAGGAAAAAAGGATAAAAAATATAAATAAAATTAAAACAATGAAAGAAATGTCGATAGAGTGATAAAAAAGAAAACATCAAAGTCGGAGTAACTGGAATTTATCGGATTCCAGCAAAAAAAAAAACGTTAAGACCGGGGGAAGAGATAAGGGCGAAATCTAGTGGCCAAAAGTTAACTATAGAAGGTAACCATGCTGGAGAATAGGAAAAGATGGGGAAAGGGAGTAGATGGATAAAATTAATATAAATACATATTTTTATGTATTATGAATACAATAAAAATAAAAAAAGTTGAAACAATGAAAGAGATGTAAACCGAGTGATAACAAAAGAAACATAAATGACGAAGAAACGGAATTTAAGGTCTTTTGAGTAAATTAAAAATTTGGGAGTAGGTAGAGGAAAGGTGATGAGAGTCAGACTTAAGATTGATAGAGGAGGAATCTAAATTTATGTGGATGGTTTCAGAGAGGATGCGTTTGTCATGGTTATGCGCTGTAGCTAGGATAGACGTATTTTCAAAATCAAAGGTGTGGTTTAAAGAAATGGCATGTTCGGAAAGTTTAGAGGAGGTGAGGTTATGGGAGGAAATGGCATATTTGTGTTGAGAAATACGGTCTTTAAGGAAGTTTTTGGTTTCACCTATATAGGAAGAGTTGCAATTAGTAGAAGAACAAGGTATCCGATAAACGACATGGGAACGAAGCTTGAAGGGAATAGGATCTTTGATACGGGTATAGATATGGGAAAGTTTGTTATGGGATTTGAAGGCAATACGTAAATTGGGGATAACGGAACGTAAGTATTTTTGAATGCAATTAGAGAGGGTGGGTATATATGGCAAGGATCTGTATATCGGGATAGATGGTGGATGTGGTGATCGGGTGAGGGTGGGGGGGGTTATAGTAGTCATGGATGAGTTTATTAACAATATAGGGAGGGAAATTGTTTTTAAAAAGGATTTCTTTGATACGGAGGGTGTTGGTTGTATGGAAGCAGGAGTCAGAGAGGGATAGGCCACGGTGAATAATATTTTTAGCGACGTTAATTTTAAGGTGGTGTGGATGTTGGGAGTAATAATTAAGAAGTCGGCCAGAGTAAGTGGGTTTTGTATACCAATCGGTGGATAAGGTGTGGTCAGAATTTTTAATGATAAGGAGGTCAAGGAAAGGTAGTGACTTATTGGATTCGACTTCAACGGTGAAATGGAGGCGGGGATGGTATGAATTGAAGGAAGATAATAAATCAGTAATGATGTTGGGATTGATGATAAGGAGGAGGTCGTCTACATATTTTTTGATGAAACAAATATCGTCGCGGAACTGTGGAAGAATGGAGTCTAGAAGGTCATTAAGAACAATATTAGAGAGGTCAGGAGCAAGGGGATTTCCCATGGCAAGTCCAGAAATTTGGGAATAGAACTGTCCATGGAAGGTAAGGTAGCCGGATTCACAGCAAAGTTTTAATGATTGAAGGAATGAGGACCGGTTAAGAGATGTATGGGGTTCTATTAGTAGCCAGTGGTTATCTATTATGTCAAGAGCTTTGTCTAAGGGAATGTTGGTGAAAAGACTTTCGACATCGAAGGAAGTGAGGATGTAATGATCAGGGATGGTGAGGGATGTTAAAAGATCACGTAGGTGAAAGGAGTTATGGATATCGTATGGGTTATTACGTATGGGGAATTAAAATAGTGACAGATATAATAAAATTAAGATAAAGACAAATATAACAAAATTATAGAAAATGTGGTAGAATATAATAAATTAAGATAGAGACAGATATAACAAAGATATTGATAATGGAAAGAAAATGTAAATAATGGCAGATATAATAAAGTAAGACAGATTTAATAAAATTAAAGAAAATGAGCAGAAATGATAAATAATAAATAACGCATATAAAATAAAAATAGAAAATAAATGTACAGAATGGATAGTACAGTACAATATAATAATATAAATTTTGTTCTGTTTGTTTCTCTGTTAGCCCTGAAGATGACCTACACTGTAGGTCGAAACGTCGGCACATAATATAAGTACTTCACTTATTCGGTGTTCTTATTGACTGCACCCCCCAACCATCTCCTTTACATAAGATCATCCAGTCAACCATTTTCATCTCATACATGAAATAAAATACTATTTATTAATTTAAATCTGTTTTCCTTATTAAATTAAAGTTTGATTAAAAAAAATTAAAATTAAAACTTAAAAATGAAATGAAGATTCTTTTTAAAATATTCTTAAAAAAGATTATATATTCAATATTGAGGTCCGGAGTCGAACTCAGGACGTAAGGAATACAAGAAGAGAGAGTGCCTCTGCTCAAGCAGTTATTATAATGATTTTAGTTAAGACTTACTTACTTATCCAGTTGGGTGTTATTGTTCATACATATGATATTAATCATTATATCTTAATGATTACTCTACCTCAAATTTTCCTATATAAATACATACATATAAATAGAAAAGTGGTTAAAAAGAAAAAGAAAAAAAAAAAAGAGAAGCAAAGATAAACTCTAAACTAATATATAAAAAAAATTAATAAATAAAAATATCTACACAAAAAAAATTATACTCAAATAAAATAACAAGTGACTTCTAAGAGAAAAAAACCATATGGAATAGGAAAATCACCAACAACTTCCATCACAAATTAATCACTATATAATTACCGATAAATTACAAATTTACAACAAAAAAAATATGAATTCCAGCTCGGAATTCAAATAGAATAAAATAACTATCAGTCCTGCATCTTATTATATTTAGTTACATACGGTAAATTGGTGGTATTGCTCCCTGTGGCATGGCCCCTGGTTTTTTAATTTCGTGAATTTCGAAGCTCTGATTTCTTCTTTCTGCCTCTCCTTCCGATTTTCGCACGTCGGCAGGGACAAAAAGAACAGTCCGTAAGAAACCACGTCCCACGACACACACTGGGACCAGCTCTCGTTCCCTTGACGTACTAGAATAGACTGCCTTATCTCGAAGTCCGGGCTTAATCCCAACTCAAGCTCTCGTTCAAAATAAAGTCTTACACTCCGTTTAACATAAACAAATAGATAAAGAAATAATATTTCTTATTTTAACATTTTCCTTAAATCTATATTAAATTACAATATATCTAAATACATTTGACAATCAAACTGGTACACCCAATTGGATAAAAGAAAATTTTTTTCCTCCAAAATAAAAAAAAAATTAACATCGTTAAAGATTACAAAAATAAAAAAAAATATTCGTCACACATTTAAAAACGCGGTTTTAACGTCAAACCGATAAAGCAAGTAACTTTTCTTAACTGCCAAAGCCAATAAAAAATGTATGCTTTCATAACTCACGTATGCTCTCTGATTTTCTTCGGGATCTTCTGGTTCCTCTTCAGTAGTTACATCTTCTTCAAATAAGGACTTAGAAATAATAGGAGGACCTTTAAAGTCGCCAATGCAAGGCTTAAAAATTAGATATCTTAGTATTTCAATTTTTCTATCAGAGGGATAATACCAACAGGCTACAGGGCTGATTGTCTCAGTAAAGTCAACGCCTTTTTTTTGCTCGAAACCTCTCACTATGAGTCTGGCTTTCTTCTTTTCTCCGTTGTCAGAACATTTCTTCCTAAAAATCCACTTGCATGTAAGAGGTTTCTTTTCTATTGGTAAATCCACTAAGGTCCAGGTAGCGTTTTTCCGCAATGCATCCATTTCCTCCTGCATTGCACTTTTCCATCCTGGATCGCTAACCGCCTCAGCAAGAGTAACGTCTTCAGAGTCACAGAAATTAGCTGCAGTGTCATAATCCCGAAAACGAGATGGCCTTTTGATGTCTTCCCGTTTTCTTAGGTTATGACGATGTTTCGGTTTTTCCACGATCCGTTGAAGTTGTGTTTCAGTGTCGTCGAAACCATGGAAAGATTCATTATCTTCTTCAGCTCTCTGATTTTCTTCGGGATCTTCTGGTTCTTCTTCAGTAGTTACATGTTCTTCAAATAAGAACTTAAAAATAATAGGAGGACCTTTAAAGTCGCCAATGCAAGGCTTAAAAATTAGATCTCTTACTATTTCAATTTTTCTATCAGAGAGATAATATATTGTGTAGGCTTTAGAATCTTCTGGGTATCCTACAAAAATACCTTTCTTACTTTTTGGATCCCATTTTGTTCTTTTCTGTTTTGGAATATGAGCAAAATGCTTTAGAACCGAAAGTTTTATGGAATTTTAAGTCAGCAAATTTCTTTCCAAACCATAGTTCCTACGGTGTCTTGTTATCTATGGAACTAGTACCTGAAATGTTAAGAAGAAACACTGCAGTGTTAATAGCTTCTGCTCAAAGTTTTTTGTCGAGGTTTTTGGCATACATGGTCCGAGCACTCTCAACTACTGTTCTCATTTCACGAGGTTGATACGGAGCAGATGTTTGTTGGCGAATACATAATTTACCTAGTAGTCGTTGACATCTGAATTTTTAAATTAGGTCCCACAGTTTAAAATCGGTGCGTAATGTTTTTATTTGCTTGCCCGTATCTCGCTTAGCTATTACCATGAAGTCATCCAATTTGGATGCAATGTCTTCTTTGTTTTTAAAAAAATGCGAAATTTGCTAAAATGATCCTTTAAAAGAAGAAAATATTTTGAGCCTCCAAGACTTATTTCTTCAGATGGACCGCACAAATCAGCACTAACGATTTCGCAAACCTCAGTGACGGTTGAATTACTAGAAGGATAAGAATTAATGTGTTGCTTCCCCAAACAACATGCCTCACGGAATTCTAAGCCATTTCCTTTAACATAAGTTATATTATTGTTTTCGAGAAATCTTTTAATATGTTTAAAATTTTGATGGCCAAGTTTGACGTGCCATCGACGTTTGATGGCCAGTCGAACAGTGTGGAGACAGTACTATTTGAATGAGCAGAGGACATGTTATCACACTTTACTTGCATTTTATATAGCATTCCGTCCCTAGTGCCCACAGCCCAACATTTATTGTTTCTATCGAGTATTCTGCAGGATTCACCAACAATTTCAAATGTATGGCCTTTATTAACTGTAACACCCCCGGCTTATTTGGAAGGGAATGGGGTTGTGAAAGGAAGGAAAGAATGGTAACACATAAGAAGAATAAAGAAAATTAGGAGAACGTACTCTTACTAAGAACTAAGCAATATAAATAAAATGACTATATTTATTTTTATTTAATAGTAAAACCAAATTATTGACAAATATAAAAAAAAATGTTTAATAAATTAATAATAAAACCAAACTGTTGAAAAATATTAGAATGGTTAAAAATTCTGTAATTACTACACTACTGGTACAACCAGTTCCCCCACTTATTTGCTAGGACAAGAAAATCAAAAAAAACAATAAGGGAATATTATAAGTCTCAGAACAAAAATTATAGCCTGATACTCCACGGTAATCAATGAGTCTATCCCCAGAAATTAAATTGTTCACATGTACCTTGTATAACGTGTAGCGATCCTCCCATCTGATCGGTTCCGCAGTAACCAACACCAATTGTCTCCAACCTCTCACACTGCGACGTTACACCTCTTTGCACACGGGACAGACTGACTGACTTCTAAGCGATCGCGATCTCCCTCTCCCACGCTGGCCACCGTCTAGACGCCACCTCAGCATCCTTGACGGTCTCAGCCCCACGATCGCTCGACTAAATGATTTAATTAAACTTATTTACGGCCAGTCCCGCCACGGTTCTGTTACATCACCCTCCCCTTTACAAAAGAGTGGAACCACGGGGTCCACTCATACAATACGCCGTGGAGTACCAATGGTGGCTGAAACTTAATCCTACACTACACTGTATACACTGCCACTATATACACTCCTGTCAGTTGGTGCTGGCTTCTGTGCGCCCACCGGGTCGATGTATGGTCCTGGTTGTCAATTCTTCCAGAGCTCTGGCATCTTGTATTCGTTGAGTAGCCTTGGACTGTCTGTTTCCCAGCCACTTGCGTAGGCCCCATGTTCCAAGGACACCCAGCAACAATAGCGCCAAGGTCGTTGTGGCACTCCACGTCCACCATCTTCGGTTAACCCGTTCTTCCTGTATCCTTTCAAGCGCACGCCGAAGGGCCAAGACCCGAACTTCATCAGCGGCCCACTGACCCGCTCCCAGGTCTCCTTGCTGCTCCAAGGACTTCCAAGCCTCTGGTAGGTCTTCCCTCCTAATTGTCGTTTTTTCTGACCCTATGTGTAGAGATATAGGGTCCACGATCTGTATTTCCTTCTCCAACGTCGTGTACGTCGTCCCTCTGGAGCGGGGGAGCAGCCAGTAATCTGCTGTTTTCAGTGTACAAGACTCTGTTGCCTCCCATTCTCCATCACCGTCCAAAATAATCTCTCTGGGTTGCTGATTTCTGCAATTTATCGTTGCCTTGGTTGGCTCGTTGATACTAAAGAGCCATTTCTCTCTTGCCTCGTCCCAAATCCAAGTATCCAGTTGCGGGTCACGTAGTGCCCCCCATTTACACAGCGGTTGACCACTCTGCTCATCCCCAAAGAAGAGAGTGCTTAAGCAGGTCACTCGTCTCCGCACCATCAACGGAAACAGCGCGGGGCACACCCACGGCTGGGATGTCCGGCACCGGGACAGGTCCCCTTTCTGCAGAAGTGCATAATATTGTCTATCCACTGACACAAGAAAACTGTCCACTGACGTCTCTAATACCTTCCTTTCTACCTCCCTCGCCCACCACGTTCCCTCGTCTCCGGCTAAGGTTGGCCTGGCCATCTTTCCACCCACCGTAATACATCGGTCGGCAAACTCTTGTATCTTCTCCTTAGACTGTTGGCTCATGTCCTGCAGCACTCTGCCGTAATATTCGAAGGTGTTTGGATCGCCAAACCGCTCCTTCAATACCTCCGAAAGTCGCTGGAACGTAACCTCACCCCTAAGCTCTTCAGCGCCCCTTACGAACGTCGCCGCTTGTCCCTGAAGTTTTAACCGACATATCCTCACTCTATCTCCGTCATCCCAAGCCCCACAAGCCGCTACCTCCTCCAGGTAGTCCAAAAACTCCTCCACTGGCCGCGCAGTCGCTTCCCCTCCCCATGGCTTCACTAGTGACTGTAACGATAGATCTCTGCGAGGTGGTTTAACAACCAGTTTAGCATCTGGTTGATTTGTCTCTAGCTCTACAATCTGCTGCTTGAGTTCCCCCTCCCGCTTTTGAAACTCCTCGTTTAGTTTTAACACCTCATCCAATTTAGCCCTTAATTGACTCTCAGCCGTCATTTTAAAAACGTGAATTTAGTTTGTGGTATTTTTGCAACCACCCCACACCTGACACCACTGTAACACCCCCGGCTTATTTGGAAGGGAATGGGGTTGTGAAAGGAAGGAAAGAATGGTAACACATAAGAAGAATAAAGAAAATTAGGAGAACGTACTCTTACTAAGAACTAAGCAATATAAATAAAATGACTATATTTATTTTTATTTAATAGTAAAACCAAATTATTGACAAATATAAAAAAAAATGTTTAATAAATTAATAATAAAACCAAACTGTTGAAAAATATTAGAATGGTTAAAAATTCTGTAATTACTACACTACTGGTACAACCAGTTCCCCCACTTATTTGCTAGGACAAGAAAATCAAAAAAAACAATAAGGGAATATTATAAGTCTCAGAACAAAAATTATAGCCTGATACTCCACGGTAATCAATGAGTCTATCCCCAGAAATTAAATTGTTCACATGTACCTTGTATAACGTGTAGCGATCCTCCCATCTGATCGGTTCCGCAGTAACCAACACCAATTGTCTCCAACCTCTCACACTGCGACGTTACACCTCTTTGCACACGGGACAGACTGACTGACTTCTAAGCGATCGCGATCTCCCTCTCCCACGCTGGCCACCGTCTAGACGCCACCTCAGCATCCTTGACGGTCTCAGCCCCACGATCGCTCGACTAAATGATTTAATTAAACTTATTTACGGCCAGTCCCGCCACGGTTCTGTTACATTAACAGAGGAACTTACAGAAAATAAACTCACTTTTAATTCGGGAACAAAAAGAACGTTTTTCGAAATTCCGGGGAGCCATTCAGTTCCATCGAACGTCTACTGAAATATCACCTATATCTGCAGGCTCCAGACAAGATCCGTCACTAATTTTTACTGTTCTTGACACTGGGTTAATAAAATCAAAAACATGACGTTCATGAGTCATATGTTCAGTCGAACCACTGTCAACAGTCCAAAAATGACTAGATTTAATATTCTCATTGCCTAATGCCATGTACGCATGCCTTTTAACATTTTTCCCTTCCTTTTTATTTAGAGCTTGGCAGTCCTTTATAAAGTGCCCTGCCTTTTTACAATAAAAGCAAGTTTTAGGTTTTTCAGAATTGTTTGTATTACAGTTTGACTTATTCAAAAGCCCCATTTATGTCAATAACTAGAAATTGCTCTTTTTTATTTAGAGATTCGCTGATATTCGTGGTCAGTGAATGATATGCGTTTAATGTTCCAGTCTTCGGCATAAATGCAAATTGATTTTTGTTTAAAGTTTTGTTTTTAACAGAAAATTAATCAGTCTGTTTTTAACAATTTTCTTGGTAATTTTGCTCATGATCGGAAGCACACTAATTGGCCTAAGCTTAGTGATAGAGGGTTTCGGTGCTAAGACCAATAGACCAATTTTCCAGTTGTCTGGAAATTCGTTTCTTCTGAAGAGCAATTTTTACCAATGTAGTATTAAATTTGGTACAAATTCAAAGACTTTTTGAAAAATGATAGGAGCAATCCCGTCGTAACCCGGAGATATTTTTTTTAACAATTTGATTGCGCACGAAATTTCATGGTCCTCTATTGGTATCATAACTCAGTTGTATCCGGAGGTATCATAACATTGGATCTAATTATAGTATGTCTGCTGCCATCTGATTCAGGAGTATTTACATTTATTAGTTCTGTCATTACCTGATTCAAACCTTTAGGTTGTTGGTATACTGATTGTTAGTCGATGTTTGAATAGTTTTTAAAAGTATTTGATTCTTTACTTTTCCTGCAGCCCATTTTTTTCCTGTCCCATGGTTTAGCGTTAGTGCAATACGATTTCCAAGGTTCCATTTTGGATTGCCTAATTAATTTCTGGTAAAGATGACGACTTTCCAGATAACTGTCTCTAGCTTTATTTCTGAGTTCTTGGTTGTTTTTCATTATCTGATATTGCTGCCTTAGCTTGTTCGTTCTTTTACGCAGTGCTGACAGTTCATCATTCTACCCTTGAGCAGCCTTATATTGTGTTTGAGTGTTTCAACATCAGCCAATAATACAGAAGATTTGTGGTACTGGCTTTCACTGTGATGTTTGAAATAATGTACAGCATCTTTCCATGTAGTAGAGCGGCTGAGTAACTATGGATTTCAACTGCTGATGAGTGCCTTTACCTGCGCAATCTCTGACCAATAATACACAATATTTGCATAAAGCATCTTGTTGCCCCGTACTCGTGTAAACCAACCACGAGAACTGTTCAAACCATTGCATTTGAAATTTTAGCTTTCTTTTATCACTTACTGGAAACTTGAATGTCTTTTCTGGCATCCAAGGAGATTTCAACAATCTGTACTTTAAATCATCATCAATTTTGGTGTTTGTGGATACAAAATCCCGTATAATAGCCCACATCTAAAACATGCTGAGAAACATCATCCACAGTCCCAGGAACGGCAGCAGAAGTACCAGAAATACTTGTAGCAGTATCACTGTGGAAAACACTTGAACACTGATTTTCAGTAGAATCTTCACTACCAGTACCTGGTTTAGATTTTGTAAATAATTATTTGAATAATGTATTTTCTTGCGTCCTTTTTGCCATTTCAAATGTTGAACCGACCTGTAACAATTTAAAAAAAAAAACAGCCAAGTATTAATTCCATTTATACACAAATATTTACTTCGATAAAGATTTAAATGAAAATTAATACGAGTAGGTAGTCTACTCTTAGGCATCAAATCCTTTTAATTTTAATTTAAATTACAAAAATTATAACACCACTTACTTCAATACTAATTCACAACACTATTATTTCACACACTGCACTATTATGGTTTTACCGTAGTTAAATTCAATAAATGGTCAAGGAAATACGTCTCCATATGATGATGGGAAATATGATTACGTTTTTGCGACGGTCGAAAATAATCAGAACTATCGTTTAAATAGGCTCGCTTTTATATTCCGTAGACGCGTCGCAACGAATCATCGAGAATAACCCGACGGGCAAATGATATATATTTTATATATATCAAATGATATATACTTTATTTTAAATGACAATACAGAAAGAATGATATTTAATAAACTAATGATAACAATATTTAAACGGGCATAATGACGGCCTGGAGCGGAATCAACTAGACTGGACTGGCATTGCACCTTTGTTCTATGCCGTTATAAAGGATCAGCGAGTAGCCGATAAGAGTTCCTAGAACTGCACATCTGTGTCACTTATAACTCCTCCCCACTTTAAGTTTTTGAACTCCGGGCAAAACAAAGAATTATTTAAATATTATACATACATGATAAATTGTTAACATGAAATACTAAAAGCTAGTTTTATACAATTTGCTTAACATAACATTATGATCATTTACAATAGCAGGTGCTGTGGGTATAGTGACAATTTGTGTTGGTATATTAGAATTAGATGGTTTATAACATTTTCTTTTATAAATAAACATAATAAGCATGATAATAAAAATTATAAGGATACTAATATAATAATAATTGTAACTGTTGTTTACAAATGAAAGCATTTCAAGCGGTGGTATAGTATAATTATGTGTGGTTACAAGTGTAGAATTTAAAATTAAAGAGTTATAAAATGGTTGTAAAATAGTATTATAATTATGAACGTAAATGTTAGTAAATTCAGAAAAACAATCATATTTACTAATGTTAATTAAACTTACATATGGTAAAAATACAGAATTATTTTTACAATCTATTATTTTAGTAATAATTACGGTTACATATTGCTTAAGGATATCTACATATCTAATTTTATTTTGTTTGCTTACAATTAGTTTGCAATATTCCAGGTTTCCGTTTTCAAGAATAGAGGAAACACATTTGGAATTAATCCTATTTAAATTTAGACAATAAAAATTGTCTATGAATATACAGTTGGCTGTATACAGAGTTGTTTTATTTTTTATGTAAAGATCAGATTTTAAATCAATCTCATAAATAGTTTGGTTGATCACCCTTGGTATTGGTAAAATAAAATATCCTTTATACGAGTCATCGTGGACTGGTATTTTTATAAAGGTATGAACAATATTGTGATGTGTAGAACAAAATATTTTACTGTTTGTCCATAGGACTTCTGGATTCTTTGATATTAATTTTATATTTTTACAAATTTCTGATTACATCAGTCATTAAATTGGAATGTACTATTCCCATTTTGCAAAATTCCAAAGACAAAGTTAAGCTTTTAATTTTATTTAATAAATGCATAATATGAATGTATAAGTCGTAGGCCTTGTCATTCTGTTCTAAAGAGGTAAAATTCTGTTTGTTGATCATAAAGTTTTTGTTCATTGTCTTTATATCTTTCTTATAATCTTCTATTAATCTTTGGTTAATGTTTACTGTTGTTTCAATATTATGTTCAATTTTATAGTTATTCTTTTCTACGTTAGAAATTATTTTATCATAGTATTCTTTATCGTCAGCTTCCATATTACCTGTGATCCAACTTATGATATTACCTAAACCGTTTATTAGTCCACGTTTATGGTGGTTATTTATGTCTTTAAATTGAATTAGTTGTAGTTGTTCATTTGCATCATTTGTTAGGTCGGCTAGTAAGTGAAACATTTTATGACTTTTAAAATTAATTAAATGTGTTTGTATGTTTGTTATTTCTACTTCTAATAGTGTCACGTTATAAAAATGATATGTTTCATAGAATTGATTGATTACTCTAATGTTGTTTATAGAATAGTGTAGGAGTCCTGGTGTTTTAGTCACATCCATTATTTGTATCGTCTGAGTCTTCTGAAGATGTATTGTCAGTAAGATTAACCAGTAAAGAGTCCTCATCTGAAACAAAGTGTCGTTTCTTTCCTCGTTTATTAGGTCTGCGAATATTATCAGTAGGGGTTTTTAGTTGGCGAGCTCCTTGAATTAGTACATTGACTTTTCTAAATTTATCTCTATTTTTAATTTTTGCTTGTGTGTTTTTGAGAAATTCGTGGTCTGTCAATTCAGGTGGGTCTTCTCGATTTTTATTTAATTTATCGGTCCTTTTTTCTTTTTCTTGAGTTATTTTATCACGTGTCAGTTCGTGCAAGAGTTGCATTTCATTGTGATATTTTTGAACGTATAGTTCTGTAATATTAATGTCATTATAATCCCGAAAGTTATTTCGTTAGGGGTTAGTTTTAAATTTGTATTGAGTGTATTATTGTATGCTGAAACTGCGATTTTTAATTTATGTTCAAATGTATACTTCTTCTTTTCATGTGAGATGTCTTAATAATTCGGTCAGTGTTAGGTGTACCCTATTAAGTAATCCTAATGAGTTTGAGTGGTTCGTAGATGTATAATGGAGGGTTATATTATTACAATCACAAAATTGTTGAACTAAATTGTTCTTCATCTCCGTGCCTTGGTCCAAAGTAATCTGTGTTGGGAAGTGATAAATAAGTTTGTAAGCAGTCACAAATATTATAGTCGTTTTGAAAATGTGTCTACTGATGTAAATATAATTTTACTTTCAAATTTTAGAATGTCGATCATTAATTGTTGAAAAGGTTTTTTCCGGTGTAGGGGTTAGTTGGTACTTTGTCTTAATTGGTCTTCTGTCATATTTAGCCCTTTTGCAGATTTCACATTTGTTAATGTACTCCGTAATTTTATCTTTCATGTTCGGGAAGTATACCTGTTTTCTTAATTTTTCGAATATTTCCAGTACTTCGCGATGTTTAGTTTTTCCTAAATGGTAATTTTCGATTGTCTCTAGTTGTTCGTCTAATTTTTCTATGTCAGGAATAATTTTGAAATATCTTTTTATTCTCACTGAAGGGAATTCATCTTCAACGATTGTTTGTATTGTTTGGAAATATTCGTCATAAATTTTATCTAAAGTTTGAATGCTGGATGAACAATAAATTCTGTAAGTTTTATTTGGTTCCATTATTTGGTAAAGAATAGTCTGTAAGTCGTATTTTCTATTAAAATTAATTTCGTATCCTTTTTTGTTTCCAAAGGGTTTAGAAAAATTCATTTCTTCCTTATTTCCTCGTTTGATTATAATTTGATTTTTTTCTATGTTTAAGCATTTATCTGGTTCACAAATTCCAAACTGTTCTTTACTAGATTTTTGGGAGTGTATTGTTTCTAATTCTGTTTGGTTTTCTTCGTTTGTCAAAGGTGTTGGTATATGTAGTTCTTCTATGACAGCGTCGTACTGTAATGAGTTTTCATTTGCTTGATCATCTAACAGTCTGTCAATGTCCATTTCTTCATTTATCTGTTCTGTTTCTGTGCAATTTATTTCTTTTATATTTCGTGAAAGAGCGTCTACAACGTAGTTTGTCTGTCCGTTTATGTGTTTTATCTCGAACTCAAATTCCTGCTATAGTTTTATACTTTTACTATTACTAATTCTTTATTCTATTTTTATATTAATAAGCTTTAATTATTATTATTTTCATTTAATTGATATTATTTTTTAAATATAACGGTTATTATTATGTTTACGATTTTTATTTCAATTAATATTTATTTCTATGATTATAGTAACATTCTTTTTAAGATTAATTTTATTAAAACTTAATTTTAATTATGTTAAAACTAAATGATATCCGTTGTCCAATATCCAATAACTAATATCTTTAGCTCTATCCGGTGGAGAATACTTTAATATCTTTTTTTAACCTTCCCCCGAAGGTAATTGCGCACATCAGTGGGGTTATTCTTAGTTCTCATATTGTTTCCTACATTTAATTTATTATTATTTAAATTTTTCTTATTTATTTTCTTATTAGTAATGAAATATAAACTTGTCAATGACTTTAAATTAAGTTTAGCGGTCACGTTGGGACTTTGCTTACTTGTCCTTTCCGCGTTTTTAATTTTATTACACTCTTCTGACATTTCTTCTCTTTTACTATCGTCGCTTATTTTATTACTTGTAATATTTTTTTCTTCTTTATTATTGTCGTCGATTTTATTATTTTTTAATGTGTCTTTTATTTCTTTATTGTCGTCGATTATGTTACTATTCATCATAGTTTTTGTTTCATTATTTTCGTAGATTAGATTATTACTTATTATTGTTTTTATTTCCTTATTATTTTCAATGAAATATATTTCATTATTTACTTTATACTTTTTATTTTTAAATTTGACTTCCATTTTTTGTAAGTCTATTACGGCTCCTAGATTTTTCATAGTTTCATACCGAAATAATATATTGAAGCGTTCGCTAAAAGGGTAAACCAGGAATTTAACTTCTCAATTAATTCCTATCAGGTCTTACAGGTTGAGGATAACACCTTGTGTTCCTTCTGCACGTCCCGTAGGGGTTTTTATCATAAAGCTTTCCTTGGTTAATTTAGCATTACGCGGTATGCTTTCAGGAGTGATATAATTTTTTGTGGCTCCAGTATTAGCCATTTATTGTTAATGAGGTCCGTAATTTGTGGTAAATTATCCTTATTACATACTTCATCTGGTTCTAATTTTTGTTTTAATTCCATTTTTTGTTTTTGTTCCGATTTTTGTTTTTGCTCCGTTGTTTGTTTTTGATCTAATTCACAGTTTTTTGTTTATTCGGGTGGTTTCCCCCCGTTCGGACCTAACTCTAAAAAACGGTCTCTTTCTTGTTCTAATTGTTGTAATTTGTCAGTTAGTAATTTAATTTGTTCGTCCTTTTCACTTTCTGTATGATGTTCCCTATTCGATACTGTTCTCATTGAAACTGTATTCGATTCCTGTACTGGTTCTACGGGTGCTTGTGTATTTTTCCAATTTCCCGAAGGAGGTTTATTAAAAAATCTATGTTGGGATTGAGGATCCCACTGTTGATTATAAATAGGTTTCGAATTTTGATGCTGGTAATTTTGATTATAAGGTTGCCGTTGATGTTGATTATGTTGGTAATTTTGATTATAAGGTTGCCGTTGATGTTGATAATTATTCTGTTGATACTGATATTGCGGATTAAAATTCCTTGGTTCGTATCTATGGTTGTTAAATTGTTTATTATTTTTATAATTCGGGTCGAAATGTTTTCCTTTATAAGTTGATTGTTGTTTGTCCTTTTTGTTAGTATGTTGTCCGTATAAGCGGTGGACAATGTGTGATGCGTCATTTCGTAAAATTTCGTCAATGTCCTCTACAGTATCAAACTTTATGTGATAAATAAAATCTGTCAGTGCAGGATGTAACTTATGAGCGGCGTGGTGTGATATTTGTCGGTCGTAGCGCGACATTTCAGCGATTTTGTCATCAATTTCTGGGTCAGCGTAGACCCTTGCGTATAAGTCACATCGTTTTTTCGATAATCGGTCTAGAAAGTCATGAGGATTTTCGTTGTGATACGATCTAGTATTAAGAAGTTCGGAAATTAATTGTTCTCTTGTCCGTGTGTCTTGGTATTTACGTTTTAAGAAGGTTAAAATTTCAGATACGGTAGAAAATTCCTTATCATAAGTTGCTATCTTAGCTTTGCCTTTCAATTTGGTTAAAATAGTCAATTTTAATTTTGAATGATTTATATCCTTAAATTGATTAGTGTCTTTACAATAGAGATCATAAATAAATTTAGTATTTCTAACAAAATCAACCAAGTGTAAGGGGTCACCATTGTATTCTGGTATTAACTTAAAATCATGGTCTTTAATTTCCATGTTAATATCTGATTCTATAATATCTGTTTCTAAAAGTGAGTTAAAATTGATTGTAGAAAAGGTAGGATTAAGTTGTCTAAGTTGGTTAGTCGTATTGACAAATTTGTCATTAATAATTAAAAACTTAAATTAATAAAAATATTACAACATAAAAATAAAATTTTAATTTTTAAATGATTAGTCTATTATTCACCTTTCGTGATGTCTTCAGTGAATGCATTTCCTCGCAGCACGAAGCCTTTAACAAAAAGTTCTTGACTCGGGTGAATGAATATAAAAATATTCAGTTTCCTCTGGATACCTCGTAGCCGTGGAGATGCTCGCTGTAGGCGTTGGCGATCTTCCTCGAAACTATGAGAGTGATGATGCTGTTTTGAAGTCGGTCTTAATCGACGCGATAGGACTCAAAACTCCCGCAAAGTTACTAAATATCCATGTAAAAGAAAACTGCCCAAGTCCCTGTTTGGGCGCCAGTTAAATGTTGACTTTATGCAAATGAGTTTTTAAAAAATGAACTTTATTTTAAATGACAATACAGAAAGAATGATATTTAATAAACTAATGATAACAATATTTAAACGGGCATAATGACGGCCTGGAGCGGAATCAACTAGACTGGACTGGCATTGCACCTTTGTTCTATGCCGTTATAAAGGATCAGCGAGTAGCCGATAAGAGTTCCTAGAACTGCACATCTGTGTCACTTATAACTATATATATATATATATATATATATATATATATATATATATATAACTATATATATATATATATATATATATATATATATATATATATATATATTACTCCATTCCTACCAGTGATAAAATTTTATTTTGTTAATTGATACTCATTACTTCCGCTTATCTAAGGTATATACGGCTTTAAATGGGCAGATTTTAATTACCTATATTCACTGATAAGGACTGGAATAAATTACTTAAGCTAAATTGAAAATCTTATTAATTACTTTTATTAACTACTAATAAACCTCTTATTATTTGAACATAAATATGGATAAACATCAGGCGATCAATAGATATGGCAAAATACATTTCACTAACATTGATTTGTTACTAACCACAATTAAAAGCATTAATATAAACAAATTGATTTCAACTTAAAACAATATAATGGACAAATCCATCTCAATAGAAAAATAATATAATAAATTAATTAATTTCATTATAAAATAGTATAATGAACAAATCAAAGAAATTGATCTTGAAATTTAAATTTATTAAATATTGAATATAATTATTAATTTCTTAATATCAAATGTCTTTATAATTAAAGCATAACCAATTAACAGATTAAATCTATATACATATAGCGCTTTGAATTTATTTAATTTAAATTTTATGAGCTCTAAACAAATTGCAGTTATCGACGTATTCTGCAGAATAATGGTATATAGTACTTGCGTTGATAGACGAGGTGATCCTTCCCCCCGCGATGGTCAATCTTCTTCCATAGCTTGAGACCGAGCGCTTGATGTTGATCGAAGGATTGAAATGAAGTGTGTATCCTATGTTACTCGCTGAAAGGGTTGAACTGAAGTGTCCTATGTTACTCGCTGAAAGGGTTGAACTAGTAGAGTCTAATGTTGCTAGGTCGAAGGGTAGAATGGGGGGGTGGATGTTTTATCTATGGAAGGGATTGGTGAGACTGCCGACCCCTAGCGGCATTTTATTTAAACCCTTCAATGTTCTCTAGGAATGATTATATTTTCTTCATTAGACGATAGTTGCGTCATTTATCAATCGCCCTCACTTTTAAATATATTTGGGTCATTCTCCCATTTCGTGTAAATTTGAGGGTTCAGATTCCAATTAGAAAAAATTAAGTTTTTCAATGATTTTTTTCCACAAATTGTTAAAAGGTAGGCTGCTATTGGTGTTAACAAAAATGGCTTTCATAGAATTAATTTTTAGAGAAATTATAGGATCATGATCGAAATCATGAGATGAGGGAGATAGAAAATACTCAAAACTATACAAATTCCAATTGTTAATTTATTTCTTTGAACAACAATACTTCAAAAAACTAATAATAATCCAGAAATCTTCTGTGTTAATTGCAGTAAAACACAATTTGGATTAAAATTTGTTCTATATTATCCCTGAAAATATAATTGACTTTAGGAAATCACTTAAAATATCACAATTGACTTAAAAATTAACACTTCACACAGAATAATAAGTTAAAGCTCATAAAAACACGATTTACATTAAAACATAATGAACAATTAAATGAAAAATAATTCAGCGAAATAAACTTAAAGGAAAAATATAATACACATAAATAAAAATGGAAAGTAAAGATGTGCGTATGAACAATTAACAAAATAACTGTATAAACATATGTAGATTCAAATAAACAAAATGCCCAAATTTATGGATTTAATGCTATCGGTTATTTAAAGTTCTTTTTCGAAAACTTCCAAGTCGAAAGGGAACACTCGCAGTATTTTCCTCGCACGAATTTTGATTTTGGGATACGGCAATTTCATGAGAATATCACTTGGTTGAAGTTGAAATTGGTCATTCACATTCAAAACAAAGTCACGTTTTGATTTTTCAAAAGAACGAAGACCAAGTGCACTTATTTTCCCATTCTGTACATTTGATATGTAGCATACGTAACGAAATTCCCTATTTCCTTGTTTATAACTATCGAATCGCGCTATAATGTAACACCCAGCTTCTGGAAGAAAATTTTGTAGAATTGTTGGTGAGATTTCAGGAGTTTCAGTAATTATATCAGTTTGAATCATCTGTTGGTTGTCAGTTTCGGACATCACTGTCTCAAGATGCTCACGTGGATGAATCCTGAATGAACTTCTGCCATTTGATTCTTCTTGGACCTGGAATGAGAGAAGGATGTGCAAAATTCTGACTCCAAAGTTCCAATCGTAAACTTGTTGCATCCTAAGCAATCGAAGCAACTAAGTTTGTTCATTCTCAAGACCTTGAGACCAGCGGTTTCACTTCTTTGATACACTGTTTGGTAGACCTTCATTGTGCCGTTAAATGGTGCAATAGATTTTGGAATCATAGCTGTCATTCCAGCAATATCTTCTGGGGATATCACATACAGGGTAATTTTTCTGTTTTTCTCCTGAAGTACTCTGACGAAGGAATTGAAATCTCTAATATCCTGCCCACATGCAACAATCGAGTCAGCTTGTCGTTTTAAACAACCCCCGATACCATCCACATCACCCTTACCATGACCAGGAGCTGAATAGTTCCATGTGGCCCATTTCACTCTGGGGATGAATGCTTCAAGAGCATGTGCTAAAAGATAGAAAATTGTCCTATTCCTCTATTGGGTAGCGGGTGAGTCGGACTGGAAATGAACTGTGTCCACTTTTTGCAGATTAACGACAATATAGTCAAACACTGGTTTCAGGTGTGCCCACACTGCAGCAGGTCCGTGTTCAGTACTCTCTGAAAGAGTACAAAATGATTGGCATTGCACTTCCACGTATCCATTCTTCTTGTAGTAAATTATCACAGTGTGTAGAGTATATTGAGAGCGACTCCCTCCAAAGTGAACTGATTGTACTTCTCGTCCGTATTTCATGGAATAGTTCTCTGAGAAATCGCAATGTATGATTGCTTCATTTTCAGCTAAACGATTTTTCAATTTTTTAAGCGCTCGAAACTGATGGAGCTTAATTGCTTCATGGTCCATGAAATGTTTGAACTTTTGTTCAAATAAATCAATTGTAGCAACAACCGTTGAGTTTATTCTGGCTTTGACCACGTATTTAGCCATTTTCTTGGGTTTGCCCTTAGCTATAATTTCTTTTTCTTTTGTTGTCCACTGGTCATAAAACAATTCCTCGTCAGAGAAGGGTTGGTAAGGTATTACAAGGCTTTTACAGCCATTGCAGTTTCGTTGAAGACAGGCCAAACTGCGGCTGTCACAACAAATTATTTTGAAAGCCAGCTTTCCCCTTTTTGTTGAGGGCATAATAATACTTGCTCATGGAGTCACGCACTGTTTCACCGAAGAGGATTCTTCGAGCTATTTGTTTCTTTGTCTCGTGCTTCATTATTTTTTTAACTGCACTCCTAGGGGATGCTTCAAAAGAACGTGTATCTTGCTTGGCCCTATACTCTCTTTTTCTCAATCTTTCAATTACCCTCTTCAGTTTCCGGTTATCTTCTTCTAGCTTTTTCATTTTCGCAAACGCAAGTCTACGATTTTTCCTTACTCGTCTTTTAGCTATTTTTTGAAAATGTTCCAATCTGCTGGATAGGGGTTGTTGTGCTGTAAGGGGACATGTTGATTGTGGTTGCAGAGTTTTATCAACTACTTTAGCTTTGTTTTTCCTATACCATTTCCTAAACTTTTGCCTCCAAACTTTCCTGTTAGCCCTAAGTTCACGGGAGGTCATGTCATTTACTCGTTTTACTTGTTTCTTTTCAAGCTTTTTTTTGTATTTGAGCTGTTCTTTTAACTGTTGCTCTTTAAGAAGCTCAGGGTCATTTTTAATTTTTTCCCTCCGTAGCCTATCATATTCTCTTTTTTTTAGTTTTTTCTCTTCATCAGTGATCTTTTTTCTTGGTGCCATCCTGCAGACAAAGGTTTTAAATTTAATTAAAGGTTTTAAATCAGTTAGTAGTTTGACTTTTATAGTGATTTGGTTTCATACTTTGAAAATTTATTGATCGAAATGCCATCTTATTCAAATGTTTACAAAACACAAACAAAAAATTGAATTATAAAAATTAGCTTGAAAGAAAAAAACTTTTAAAATTAAACGAAAAATATAGTAGGTAACCAATTCACGTGTTAAGAAAAAATTCAGAAAATCATTACTTGTTCTTATCCGTAGCAAAAGAAATACGATTAAACTAATTAACACATTGTAATCTTTGAATGTTATTTAAAAGTGGTCAAAACAAAGCTGAAAACAAATTCTACTTAATTTTGTGAATTAGTTCAGATTTCAGGGTCTACTAAACTCAAACATCCACCTAGTTCCTATTTCCCTCACTCAAATTCTATCTCCCTCACTCTTCCACCAGTGAGGGAGATAGATGTGAGGGAAATAGGTTTTTGAGGTTACATTGAAGTAGACCGTTCCATGTGAGTTTCTTATCAACAAAATTTACTGGTTATGGAAATCCCTTATTAAACCTACAAATTAACAGTAATAGAACGTGAATCGAACTCACCTTTTAGGAAATATCACTGCGTGAGGGAGATAGGAGATGAAATTACACTCACTGATTTCACTGATACAAAACACCATCACAAGGAAACTAGAGAGAGGCTCTAAGAAAAAGGTTATCCTCCCTATGGCGGGAGTCTGGTACAGTGTTGCCAGCAATGAATTATAACAAAATAAAGGTTTCCAAAGTTTTGGAGCCCGATTTCAAAATAATGTGAGGGAGATAGGTTGCATCTATGGGACAGGTAAATTAGGGATCTTAAAATTTTTTCTATAATACTAAAAAAGCAATATACACTAAGAACAATTAATAAAAGCCTTCCAGCAATTATCGGAAAAAAATTAGGTTATAAATAAAAGAATATATTGTTTATTTCTGCCTTCAAATCCAACAACTTGAGCTGTGGGACAGGTGAGGGAGATAGATATTGACATTTTAGAATTAAATTTAGGCCTCTAAACAAATATATACTGAGATAAAAATCACCTGAGCAACAAGCTAAGGGTCTGTATTAATCAGTATATTCAACTAAATTGCTGACAATTTCACACAAATAATATAATCCCTTTGGGACATCAATTTGTATGTATTGGGGGAATGACCCATTTATCCTACTATTTAAACAATATTACATACTAACAATATACAAGTAGTAAACAAGTCTTATAATAACTACAAAGAAATTATTATCCTTTTTTTTTTTAAACAATTCTTTATTCGACATATTTTTTATTTACAATTTTAATTAACGTTTGATTGTGTGTTTTATGCTTATTAAAACATATTTGTATCATTTTATTGATATCATGTTAATATCATTGGCCAGAATTGGGTTATATTGAAACGTAATTGGGTTGTATGAAAGCAAAATATTTTATGGCCACGGTATGGGCTGTAACTATTAGGCTTTGCCATTATATATATCGGCCTTCTGCTACCTTTCGGTGATACATTTATATAGAAATGTTTATTCTTTTATTATATTCACGAGATGTTCGACGGAGTTGTTGGGAATACGCATTAAAAAAAAAAAACTGGTATGAAACCTTTTATCTCCCTTTTTTACTTCTTGGGATCTGATACCTAACAAAAAAAGGATTCTATACCCTTCTAATAATTTAGTTACCTATTCTATTATTATATTCACCAGATATTCGATTGAATTGACTGGATTAGTGTTATAGGATCAGTAGACTAATTCGACTGAATTGGTTGGGAACACGCATTAAAGAAAAAACTGGTATAAACCCTTTATCTTCCTCTCTTTTACTTCTTGGGATCTGATACCTAACAAAAATGATTCTTACCCTTTTATTATTCAATAAGCACAACTATATTAGATCACTAGCTTTTTCTCAACGACCTAGTCATTCAATTATTATTTTCCCCTTATTCTATTCAACTCCTCTACTTACTATTTCTCCTTCTTTAAAATATCTTTTTCCACAAACTCCCTTCAACTTAAATAAAAAATAAACGTTCCCAACACTCATTTCCTTTTTCTCTTATAAAATATAAAATAGTATTTGCTTACTTATGTTTAAATTATTTTAATTTGTAACTCTATTTTTCCTGCTTTTATTACTTTACGTTCCGTTTAATACATGCGTTTGTCCTTATTCGTTCCAGGTTGTAACCTATTGTTGACAGAATTAACTAAGGTACGTGCAGTCGTTAATTGCAACAAGTATTCAACTATACTTGCCCTGCGTATGGTGCTATTCTCCCCCTTCGGGGATTCGGTATCTTTTCAACGATGATATATGGAATCGTCCTCTCCACGAGTTATCGTCTGGGTTTATTAAAGCGTACGTCGTTGCGCTAAGTTTTTCTCTTACTTCATAAGGTCCTTCCCAGAATGGTAGAAATTTTGAAATTTCTTTTTCATGCCGTGGTATTCTCAATGAGGCAATTAAAACTCGCTCCCCAACTTCTAACTCGTTTAGCTTGTGGTTATTGTCGTACTGTTGTTTAGCTTTTTCAGCTTTTTGTTTTATTTTTTCAAAAGTATTTCTTCTTAATTCTGCCGAACTAATAATCGTTTCCTTTTCGTCCGGTAGATTCAATATTTCTTTTATCGGTTCATACAAAAGACTTTGTGCTTTAGTATTAAAATGGATTTCAATAGGGTATCCTGCAATTCCTTCTTCAAAGTTTTCGTTTGTCAGTAGTTCGGAGAATTCCTTACACAAGGAGGCAATTTTATTTTGTCCTAAAGTAATTTTGGGATGTGTATTGAATTGGCTCTTGCCATTGTTAACTAGATGAGTCAGCTGGACAATATTTTGTATAGCGGATTTAATTATCCGCTCATCTTCGAGTTTTTTGTCTCGTGATTCCCTTTGGTCGCTTCGTTGAACTCACCCATGTCATAATCGTTTCCATGATTATTATAACCAGTTGATCCATTCACTAATTCGATCGACTGCGCATTGAACTCTTTACTTCGGTCATATTGTCTATCAGGTTTTCTTTCTTGATTTCCTTGGAATCTTGGATATTTAAATTGGTTTGGACATTCTGGGTCGTAATATTGTCTATCATAATCTTGATTTTGGTTACCTCTAATCCTATTCGGATTAAATCCTCGATTGTATCCACGATTATATTTATTTTGAACATTGTTCCTGTAGGGTGGATTTTCTTTTCCGGGCATTACCTTCCTTCGGCATTCATCATCGTCTGATCGGCCATACGTCTGTATTGGACTTACATTTTTGTTTTTTGTGTGTATTTTATTTATCTAATAAAACTTCATTTTTTATAAAATCTTCTCCCAAACTTCGTAATTGGTACAAGAATGACGCGGTTGTTGAAATTCGCTGAACTCTGACGTTGACTTCCATCGTTGGTACGAAATGTGATTTTAATCTTTCACATAAGTACGATTCGTCATACGGTCTTACACATTCTTGTGCTCGCACTACTTTTGTAAAATGTGCTGAAGGCGTTAAATGTAAATAATCGCGGTACTTTTTGTTGTCTAATTCACTCGCGATTAGATGATCATAACGTGTTCCATGAAATTCTTCTTGGAATTGCTGTTTAAAACTTCGATAGCCATAAATGTCTTTTTTCTGGATAATAAACCATTCTTGGGCTTCTCCTTTCAGGAATTTCATGATAAATGATTCGAAATCCCGATATTGTCCGTTCATATCGTATGATTTATCTAAGTTTTTTATAAACTGTAATGATAAATTACCCCTATTGTTATCAAAATAGAATTTGTCATCTATTTCCGTTCTTATTCCATGCGAACAAAGATGTCTTTCTTCGTGACTTAAGTGTGGTTGGGTCATGGTAGAAGGCCCTTGTACTTCTCCCCTATTATCTATTTTATCTACTGCCCTTTCGGGTCTATCAAGGATTTGCGAGATCTTTTCTTGCATCGAAATTACTTTATTACTAGTGTCGGTATGAAAATAATGATTCTGGTTATTTATTTCTTTATATAATCTCAGTAGTATAAAAAGAGGGCTTCTAGACCAGCATTTTGATCATGTTCAAACCTGTCAAAACATGTTTGAACCTGTCAAAACAGGTTTGAACATGATCAAAATGCTGGTCTAAAAGCCCCCTTTTTTATACTACTGACATTATATAACGAAATAATAGAAATAAATAACCAGAATCATTATTTCCTACATAAACGTGCAGGTTCAAACCTGTCGGTACATGCACCAACAGGTGGATATTCTCTCCCTCTCTCCTTCTCTCTCTCTTTCCCTCTCGATCTCCCTCCCTCCCTCCCTCTCACCCTCTCTCCCTCTCGCCCTCTCTCCCTCTCTCCCTCCCTCCCTCTCGCCCTCACTCTCTCCCTCCCTCTCTCTCTCCCTCCCTCTATCCCTCTCTCCCTCTCTCTCTCCCTTCCTACCCATACGGTTTTTGTGGATATTGAAATTAGTAAACAATACTGTATGTATAATTACTGTCTTCTTGAAAAATATACAGTCAGTGTAAAAAGTATTGGGACACCTGGAAAGGTGATTGAAAAAACGGTACTACTATAATTGTATGCATTTATTTAATTATAAATAATCAACATGTAATTAAAAATATATTCAAAATATAAATATAAGGGTTTATATAGATTAACAATGCGATAACATATTTTTTAAATAAATTGATTGAAAATGACTGATGAATAACTGAACAATAAATATTGGGACACATGAAAAAACATTAGATATGTACACATTGAATAGTTCTCTTTTTTTAAAACATTAATATTTTGTCGGATATCCTTTAGCATCTATAACACTCTGAAGTCGCCTTGGCATTGATTCTATTAATTTTAAAGTAAATGAAGGATCAATTTTTTCCCACTCTTCCTTAATTACATGTTTTAGGTCTGTTTTATTAGTGATCGGTCTTGTTCTAATTTTTTGTTCCAAAAAATCCCACAAATGCTCAATGGGATTGAGATCGGGTGACTGGGGTGGAGTTTCTAGGCATTTTGGTGTGTTATACAGTAGCCAGAGCCGAGAATCTAGGGCTTTATGCTTTGGGTCATTGTCCTGATAAAAGGCAAATGACTCGGAAATTCCCAATTTTTCTACTGATGGTTTTAATTTTTTTTGTAGAATTTGTACATATTGCCTGTGGTCCATATTTCCTTCGACAAATTCTAATCTTCCAACACCGGCAGCACTCATACACCCCCAGACCATCACTGACCCACCTCCATGTTTCACGGTTGGAAACAAATTTTTTTTCTCCAGTTCACAATTCTTCTTTCTCCAAATTTTTCCTTTCCCATCCGAACCGAAAACATTAAATTTACTTTCATCTGTGAAAAGGATGCTGTTCCAAAACGTTTGAGGTTTATTTTTAAATTCATTTGCAAATTTTAATCTTTTTGCCCTATTTTGTTCACTGACAAAAAATTTTTTCCTTGCTACACGACCATGAAAATTTGCATTTCTCAAAATATTTCTGACAGAGCTCACAGATATTGGTTTTTCACTGTTAAGATTATATTCTGTGGCTAATTTCGGAGCAGAATAACGTGGGTTTTTAGCCACTTTCCTAACAATTGACCTTCTATCCTGCTCAGAAAATACTTTTGGCCTTCCACTTCCTTGTTTATTTTTATAGCTTTTGGTTATTCCATACCTGTCTATTATATTCCACACAGTCATTCTTGGAATCCCAACTAGTGTAGAAGAAAGAAAAATTGTAATCCGTCTCCACAACCAATGCAAAACAGTAAGAGAAATTACTGTTTTGCATTGGTTGTGGAGACGGATTACAATTTTTCTTTCTTCTACACTAGTTTCTTTTGATTTCCGTCCCATTTCGAACACTATTGTTAGGTTTATAACAAATTACTGAAATAATCTTCAATATAAACATTAGAAAGACGATATAGAATAAGAAAAAGGGATTAGTGACGTAAATAAATATAATAGAATTATAGATGAACCTTTTGTCCCAATACTTTTTGTTTGTTATTGTTTATGTACTATTCCATCGAACATTTTTCGGTCAGTGTCTTTTTCGATACTTCAAAACGCGAATGATAAAATTTGATCATAAAATTATGCACACAGAAAATATGCTGTTGGAATTTTCGGAAAAAATTATTTTCAATACATTCCATTTATTTATTTATTTTAAATTGGACTAGGTGTCCCAATACTTTTTACACTCACTGTAGGTAAGAAAAACTACAAGTTTTATGAATATAGTTTTCTTTATTTATATTATTTACAAAGTATTAAGATTAAATAAATTCAATTTCATAGGAGCCTTTGTAAAAAAACAAATTGAATGTCTCTTCCGATGTCTTAGCACTTTTAGCGGATTTACGTGTCCCAGGTAAATGATAAATTAGGTTGAATTTTCTCTTTCTGATAGATTGGCGAGGGATATTCTTGCTCCATATAAACTGTTTATTTTTACTTACGAAATTTTCAGATGATTCTCCTTCAGAATAATCGTCCTCATCCAGCAGATTTTCGATTTCCGAATCAGTGTCGTGCTCACTTATTTCTTCATTGTCTTCTTCATCTTCTGATTCACCCGGAATCATTTCTTCTTCTTCCTCTTGCCTCCTAATTTCAGCTAAGACCTCCTCAACAGTTTTGAATATTGGTTGTGCCCTAAAAAGTGAATTTTTTCTCACAATAATAGGATGGTATATGAAAACATTAATTATTAAATAATCGATTTTATTTACTTACATGTTCGTAGTGGCAAGGAAACACAGAATAAAAAAAAAGTGTATTAAAAATTTTGTCACGTAAGTAGTCGCGCCGGGTCAAAATCGACAAAAGCGTTAAAATAGTTAGCTTGTGGGCTCCTGCACTAAGACTGATACTCCCCACCTGTCGAGAAGGGCGAGAAAATCAGCTAGAGAGGGGATAAAAGGGATCCGCTTCCCCTAAGGGACTCAGCTCTTTGAGGAAAGTAAACAGTGGGCCAATATGACCCGGCGCGACTACTTAAGGGTTAAGATTGTACGTTAAGCTCTCCCACCACGTCAAGGTAGAGATGCGTTGAGAATTTTTTGTTTGTTTTTGGAACGTTTTTTCTCCAAACTAGTAACCATCATTTATGGGTTTCTGAAACCACTCCAGAGACCATCATTCATACAGGTTTGTGGGTTTTTAAACCTCGACAGGGACCATCATTCATACAGGTTTGTGGGTTTTTAAACCTCGACAGTGACCATCATTCATACTGGTTACGGATTTCTGAAACCACTTCAAAGATAGGGTTACCAGTCTCTTGGAGCCGTCAAATATTCAACGTATGGTAGGAAATTGGTTTTCAATATAGCAACTAAAAAAATATAATACATGACAATGCATATAAAAAATAATATATATAAAATGAAATTAATCCTTTTTAAACGAAAATAAATAAATAAAATTCAATCCTTCTTATATGAAAAAATAATGATATTATAATATAAGACATTTTTTTTTTTTAATTTTTTATAGTTTTTCTAACAAATTATTTACACGCATCCAATGGGACAGTGCGTACGCCCGGAAATTAGTACACATCCATGGGATCGTGTTGTGAAGCGTCCCTTGCTCGGAAGGCATTAGTTCCCTAATTTGCGGACACCCATAATCTTCTAGATTTATTATATTTAAGATAGTTAAGATCAATGTAGGGTTTCAACCATTTTGATTGCTGGAATTTTAAAGCTTTATGAATCTTTTTTAAGACCAGTCCACGTTCGAGAGCTTGATTCAGAGTAACGTAATGGACTACATAATTATTTCTACTTCTTAAATGCGGCACCAGCTTTACTACATTATTTATTTTAATATTTTCTGGTAGGAATGGTAGGTTGCTATGTAAATCATGAATCTCGGAAGGATAATCAACATCAACTTCTAGTATATATATCCTTCATCATCAGCAGCAGAGAGTCTTTTTAAATCAATTTCTTCAGGTTTAACCCATTCAAAACCAGCATAGTGTAGTGCAGGGGTCGGCAACCTTATGCTATAGCCGGGCCACATATGTTGCCAGAGTATCAGTGCGGGCCGCACTTATATTTATATTTTTAATATTTGAAATAAAACGCATATATATTCATACAATTGTCTTTTTTAATTGAACTACTATACTAACATAAAAGTAAGTACTAGTGAGATTTTTGAGGCTGCATTTGACTTGCAAGTTTTTTAACGTCTGCTTTCATTTTAGTAGTAGACACGCGCAGTATCGCGTCTAAATGTTCATCCGTTAACCGCGAACAATTCTTATTTTTGCGGTAGTTGAGAATTGAAAAAGTCTGCTCACACAAATATGTACTACCAAACATAGTTATTATCTGCTGAGCAAACTTTTTCAATTCTTTGAAGTTTTCAGAACTCAAACCTCCGTAGAACTGTATCAAGTCAGTGCTTTCCTTAAATGCCGTTTTAAGTGTGCTATTACTTTGCAAATCTACTATGTTCATTTGCAAATTGCTTGGTACCTCACTAATATCAATTGCAAAAGGGTTTTGGAATATTTCCATGTTAAGGGAGCTCTTTTTAAAGTCGGTGAATCGATTTACAAACTCAGTTTGTAGTTGTGTTAACACGTTTCTCATTGTAATATTTTGCCACACAAAATTATCTCCAGCTTCTTCCACGGCTTTCTTGCAATTAGGAAAATGGTCAAGCTTTTTTTCATCAATATGCTTGATAAACAGTTTCAGTTTCATTTCAAATGACTTTACATCTGTATACATATCGCAAATCAATTTATTTTTTCCCTGCAAGCGTTTGTTGAGCTGATTCAGTTCCTTAGTCAAATCAGTCAAAAAACCAAGATCGATAATCCACTGTTTGTTAGTAAGCTCTTCTACTGGCTTTCCTTTCATCTCCATGAAGTTGCCAATTTCTTTCCTCAAATCAAAAAACCGTTCCAAAACGGCACCTCGACTGAGCCACCTCACTTCACAGTAGTAAACCACGTCACCATGTTCAGCTTCCAGATCTTCCAAAAACTTTTGGAACTGACGGTGTGTGAGCCCATTTCTTCTTATAAAATTAACAGTGGATGTTACAGTATCCATTATTTCTTTCCAGGATATAACTTTGGAGCACAATGCCTCTTGATGGACAATACAGTGAAAAATCAATGGCACAGTAGATCCAGAATCTTTCACTTTGCTGATGATTCTCCCAACAACACCTTTGTTTTGACCGCTCATGTTCTTGCCTCCATCGGTAGTGACACTTGTTAACTTTTCCCAGCTTAATTGCAATGAATCCAGAGCTTGTTCCACATGGTGAAATAAATCTTCTCCCGTAGTTGTACCTTTCAAACTGCACATTTTCACAAGCTCTTCGTAAACAGTAAAGTTTTCGTCAATGCCGCGTACAAATATGAGTAGCTGTGCTGTATCCGACACGTCCGTACTTTCATCCATCGCTAAAGAGAAGCAGTCGAAAGACTGCGCCTTATCCCTGAGTTGTTCACACAAATTAGCACCCAAGTCTTCAGTACGTCGGGTGCAAGTTCTTGCAGAGAGACTAAGACTTTCAAACATTTTTTTCTGCTCTGGGCATATTTCTTCTGCGATAGCTAAGACACACTCTTTTACTAATTCACTATCGGTAAACGGACGTCCACTTTTTGCAAGAATCTCTGCTACCCTGTAACTGGCCCGAACATTCGATTCGCTGTTGTCTGCCACAACCTTAAATATGTTTTGTTGATTTTGTAATGACGATTTCAAAGTGGAAATTTTCCTTTTCCGTATTTCTCCTTCAAGACAGTCAAATTTAGCTTTGTGCTCAGTGTCGTAATGTCGCTTCAGGTTATATTCCTTTACTACAGAAATACTCTTTTGACAAATCAAGCATAACGGTTTTCCTTTCAACTCGATAAAAAAGTATAATTCTGTCCATAATTCGTTAAAAACTCTTTTTTCTTGTTCTATCTTCCTTTTTCTTGAAGCCATGTTTATATAATTATTCTGTAACAATAATGAAAAAAATTAAATTCGCTGTAAAATTATATGTTCCAGTTAGCACCTACAAATTCAACTCCACATTCAAATAATAATTAAAACATGACACACTCGTAACTAACTTCATGTCATGTAACTACTATCCCCGTCCTTATAACATTTACCCATCAATCTGAAGGTTCACATTAACAAGCAGTAAATAAAATAAAACAAAATGCTCGCGAGTGCATACAACTTACCTCATACGTCGTGCGTGAGAAGCTATCAGCGAAAGGAAGAAAGGTGAAACGAAACGCGTAGCTAGCAACCAGATGAGACGTGAGTTTCCGGCGAATTTCCACAACCGAATGTGGCGAGAGCTGCGCGCGGCTGTGATTTTAACTAAAACCGGTCGCTTTGAATTTTTTCGCCGCCGCACACCTGCGTCTAATCAAAGACTGCCGCCCCGCCTATTGTCTCAAAGGAGCCGCCCGCCGCCGCACGTGCGGCGGATAAACGCAAAAGAAATTGCCAAGAATTGAATAAGTACAGCAAATATTTATTTTCGGTAGAAACAATACATAACATCACAGTCTTGATAAACAGTTCTTAAGAAATGAAATAGAGGTACATTTTTATCACCCCGCGTGGGAGCGAGCTTTCAAGAATACTCTCATGGCCCAGCAGCATGGCCGTATAAATTCTAGTGAATTTATATGGCCTTTTGCTTCGGTATTTTTTTCTTACGGACCTCAGGCTTGCGGGCCGCACCGAGATAGTCTACGGGCCGCATGCGGCCCGCGGGCCGCCGGTTGCCGACCCCTGGTGTAGTGGTTGATTCATAGCATGACCGTATAAGTTATTGCAGTCTTGATAAGTTATGAAAGATGTATTTAACTCAGGATCATAATTAGGCAAGTATTTATTATTAGCCTGCATGTAACGGTGGGAAACTTGACATATTCCACCCCTTATCCCCTTTTCTATCATCAATATTTGGTCATAATCCTGTAAAAGATCTAGCCTTATGCCTGTGAATCGTAACATCGCATCCCATGAAAGGCCAGGGAGTGTAAAATAGTTACACGGATCTAATTTATGTGTCTTCATTGTGACAATTCTAAAACTCTCGAAAACATCTGCTAAAAGCAGTACATCGGTTAATAAGTAGTGATCTAGGTATTCCCCAAGCGTCTTGAACCCAAATGTTGACCAAACCTTTAATGCGTGAGAATAATCTTCTTTAGTTACATCTGAATCTGTAAGCTTATTATAAAATTCCCTCATTGAGGGCAATGTTTCCTTCTCTAAAATTGTCTGTGAGTGATATAATCGTAAGGGCATACGCCCTTACGTGTCAAGATAGGTAAATGCTCGGAACTGAAGAATTTTGATATTTCCTTAAATTCGGGCAGGTTCTTTACTAGATTCTCTTAGCTGCTAGACATAAACCTAATTGTGTCTAGGAATCCTAATTCTAAATTGCGTGTTACAACCTTGCTGAAAGATATGTACTTTTCTTGATTATTCGGGATAACCCTTATTTCTTTATCATCATATCCAAGCTCTCTAACGATAAAATGGCTGTCATAACCGCATAGGTTGTGTAATAAAACTGGTAAAAATATAGGAACTTGATATCTTAAATTGCAACTTTGATGTGCTGCCCCACGAAACTGTCCAGATATGTGGCAGTGATCACGCACTTTGACATCTCCAACTGCAAATTTTTTATCACATAGAAAGCAAATATTTGATATTTGAAACGGATTTCATCTTCTTCAGTCAATTTAATCATAGGTTCGTTCCTTCTATAAATTTCTGAAACTTTTTCACCAATTTTTCTTAAATATTCTACAAAATGCTTAGCAGCATCGCTTCCTCTATATAAATATGGTTGTGTAGGCAAGTCGCTTGGAATACTTGCTACTTCATCTGACATCTTCAAATAGCAACAGAAACTAATAGGTTCATGGATTTGATAATTATTTGAAAACGACGTTTCCGGATTTGGTTGGAAAGTTTGAAACGGTGTTAGTATACTCTCGATGTCACAATAAACCACATAAGGTACTCTCATAGACCTCTCAACATGTTCGAATTCCACAAAAGTTTTTTTTGACGGAAGGTCAATACGGGTAGGCTTATTATTATTGCAGTATAGTTTATGTTGTCGAAGTTTTTCATCAGCTGTCATATCGTATCTCGAGTCAAAATGAGTCATACACCGTTTGCAAATTAGTATATGTTGTTTGTGCTTAGTTTTCTGTCTGCTTACCAATTTTTCAAAATTTTTAATATAGACATAATGAGTTTTTCCATTATTTTCAAGCAGTAGGAGATCTCGATGGTCTTCTTTCTCTTCTTCAACCACTTTTAAGGGGAATATTTTACCGTCTGATTCAACTCCGAAAACGTTTATTGATATGTTGTTTGATTTCTCAAATAGATGTATTTCATTGAGAGGAGTCGGAAAATGTATACAAGAAAAGTCGTATTTATCTTTTATGTTATTGTAGTTTGACATTCTTGAGGATGTTCCGGTACGAATTTGGACAGGATGCTATACATAAAACATTTTGTGTCAGTATTTTCAACATTTATGCATGCGCGTTTTCTTTTTATATGATCAGGTAGCTCAAAGTAACTGCTTCCTCTTAGTGGGGTATATTTATTAATTTTAAGTCTCAACCCGTCCACAGCTTTTAGTTTCCAACCACTCTTCTTATGTTGCGTCTCTCCTAGCTCTTGATCCAATTTATCAAACATTTTATTAACAATAATATCCAGGTTTGATTCTTTGAAAACAACCTCATTTTTTGTCTTAAAAGTTACCTCCATCTCATCCCCGGCCATATTTATCATTACACCGTCAATACTCATATTAAACTTAATTGACCTATGTTCTAACACACTCTTTTCTAATAGTAATATTATTTTATCTTTGACGGATTTACAAAATCTATTTAAGTCGTAGGTGTCATTACACCTTATGTAGTAAGACTTAAGCCTATTCTGGAATGATGATTCATATTCGTTGACATAATTTTCATCATTTTTCATGTCGTCTCTTATTATCTCTGCTGGAGAAAATCTTATTACATTTGTTGCAATTCATGGTAGGCCTAAAAATAAATAAATAAAAGGAAAACACTACTATTAATAATTAGTGCTAAGCATGATGTACTTAAAAATAATTGGAATCAATGGTTTAAACTGAACTTTTATTATTCTATTTAAAAACAAATTATAATAACTAATTTGTAGGTAACAATAAGCATCTCTAAACGATAAATGCTACTATACTCAAGGTCAAACCTTAAATCAGTGAAATTTAAATTTTAATTCAGTCTTTATTGGTTGATTATGATTCTTATTTATAATATAATATAAAAAAAGTTAATTATGCGAAAGAAAAAAGGAAATATCTAGACAATTGCAGAAAAAGAAAAAATCACAGTTAAAATAAAACTAAAAACCTGAGAAATAGTTGAAGTAGTCCGATAGTAGCAGCAACAGTTCACTTTGAAACACCAAAGGGAAGTGGATCTCTTAAAATAAGTTCATCACTTTTATACCCTTACGTCACGCGAAAGGTTTGAACCTGCAATTTTATGTAAAAAGAATCGCCTGAACGACCAACCTCCCTAAAACCAATTAAGAAAGAAATATTAAAACAAGTACTGACAAGTTGGTGCATGTAGACGGACAGGTTTGAACCTGCACGTTTATTTTTTTAATATTATTAAAAATATACATATTGCGCAATCTCATTAAATATGTGGAGGGGATAGAATTACCAACAGAAAACGCAGGATTTAAAAATATAACACGAGAGTTATGGTTGATGTCACTGAACTTCACTTTTTAAAAAGTTATTTATTGAAAGAAATACAATTAATTAACACTGACTGAATATAAACACTAAACGTACAACTAAGTATAAGAATAAGACTAAAGGATGACGGGATGTAAGGGGGATATACATACTGGAGTAGGAGTAGGGTAGGAGATTTGTAGAATCTAGCGATAGTGCAGGTGTCACCTGGCCATAACTCGAGTCCTACTTAATGTTTCATCAGTTCAACGTCAACGAGCATCCAAGGAAGACTTATTACCTAAGGTAAATAATTTTTTTTTATGAATAAATAAATAATTGATAAATAAATGATTTTATTTTATTTTATTTTTGGATAAATATTCATTTACCAGAATTTCACAGATGGACTCCTCTATGAAACTCGTAAGGGCTCTCAATCAAATCAAAACTCGAAGAAGCATTGGAAAGATTTCCGAATTGAATGTAGGATTCGCTTACGAGGTGAAGGGATTGGCCAAAATCCAAACCAAATACGGCGATGCCATTGTTGCGGACCTCGAATACTTCGGACCTACGTACATTGAAAATTCTTCTTCGATGAGCGTTTTTCTTCCGAAACTTTACAACGAGATAATTATAGATGAAGTGCTGACGTCATACGACAAAATGCCACGAAAAATATCACTTGTATACAAAGGCTCCTATGAAATTGAATTTATTTAATCTTAATACTTTGTAAATAATATAAATAAAGAAAAATATATTCATAAAACTTGTAGTTTTTCTTACCCATATTTTTCAAGAATAACAGTAGAAAGGAGTACGAAGAAAGGAGTATTGTTTACTAATTTCAATATCCACAAAAACCGTTTGGGTAGGGAGGGAGAGAGGGATAGAGGGAGGGAGGGAGAGAGAGAGGGATAGAGGGAAGGAGGGAGGAAGAGAGAGAGAGAGGGAGTGAGGGAGGGAGGGAGAGAGAGAGAGAGAGGGAGGGAGGGAGGGAGGGAGGGAGAGAGGGAATGAGGGAGGGAGAGAGAGAGGGATAGAGGGAGGGAGGGAGAGAGAGAGAGGGAGGGAGGGAGATTGATTGATTGATTGATTGATCGCTTTATTTATTAAACACGCAGAATTAGGTCTCTTGGACCTTTCTTACATCCAACGTGTAGCTAATATTTACAAAAACTAAATTCCTACCCCTAGGATAACAAATTTTACATGGAAAAGTACATATAAGCAAATAAAAATAACATAAAAAAGATAAACAAACAACTATTATACAAAAATATATATGTATTGAATGTAAAGAGATAAAATTAATGCATAAAAAGAATGTGTTTGAGCTCTGGTAAAGTGTTTGCTTCACACATATTTAAGCAAATAACTGTTTTTTAAGCGCCGTTTGAAAGTATGTGAGTCTAAACTATTGATGATAGGTTGTGGCAAAGAGTTGAATAATTTGATGCTTTTTATTCTAAAGGAGTTTGCATAAGCTTGAGTATTGTGTTGAGGGATGTGAAGGATGTCTGTAGAAAATCTTGTGTTTACTTTGTGAATTTGGTCTTGAAAAATATAATAATCGGCAAGATATTTTGGTTGTCCTGAATTTATTATTTTGTGGGCTATTGCTGCTACTAAATATTCTTGGTAATCATGTAGTGTAAGTAAATTAAGCTGCGAAAATTTGTCGTATACTCTGTCATCGAATGATAAATTTAAAATAAATCTTATGCACCTGTTTAGTGTTCTCTGTAATTTATCAGCTATTTCACTATTAAAATCTGTCATTAATGGTAGGCTGTATGTAAGGTATGGAAACATGATTGTGACGACAAGATTCTTCTTGATATCTGTAGTTTTGTAAAGCAGTAGTTTCTTAGCACTGTATAGAATCGAGTTTATCTTCTTACTGATAGCAGTTGAGTGTTCCCTCCAGGAAAGGTTATGTTGTATGGTTACTCCCAAACACTTGACACTGTTGCTGTAGGCTAAAGATATTCCTTGTATTGTGACTCGATTTACTTCATTAATGTTAAGTTTTTGAAGTAGTTTATTGTGACCTATAACCATAGCTTTACATTTATCTGGGTTGAGTTTAAGTCCATGATTGCTGCACCAACTGTTTAACATTGATAGATCACTGTTGACTTTTGATATAGTTTCGTTGATCTCAGATATGTTTGAAGAAGTATATATATGAATATCATCTGCATAAGTTCCATGTTTACAGAACATAAATGAGTCAGAAATTCTGTTAATATACAAGGAGAAGATTAAAGCTGATAATGTTGATCCTTGAGGTATACCCCTTGCATTACTTTCCCAGGATGATATTGTGCCACTTGCTGTTTTGACTGCCTGATATCTTGAACTAAAGTATGTCTCAAACCATTTGATCAATCTTTCATCAAACTTCATTGATTCAAAAATTACCAGGAGTAGATTATGATCTACACAATCAAAAGCATGACTAAGGTCAAGGAAGACAACAATTGACAGTCTGCTTCTATCAATATTTTCTCTGAAGTTATCAAGAAGATGAATAAGTGCTGTTTGTGTACTGTGACCATTTCTGTATCCTGACTGATAGATGTCTATGTTAAATAAAGAGTAAAAGGTAATAGAGTGCATGGAAACAACAGTACGAGTTATAACGATACAAGCACAGAATTTATTATGATATAAACACTTGACAAGACACTTCACACAAAATGGCTGATGCAGTCCACACAACAAACCGACGCTAACAGAGAAACTCCCAACACAACAAAGGCTGTTGGTGCCAAGACACTGTGGTGCACAGCCAACATGATCTCAACTGCCACTACAGTGTTATCTGTCTATATTACAATATATACATCAGAGGAATTACTTCAACACACCCTCCTAATTCCGCATTACAAAATACAAATAAAATACATAAAAGGAATTATTACAGCAAGCCTTCCTAACTCACATTACACAATATAAATAAAATAAATGCAACTAATTACTTTAACAACCTAATTCCAAATAAAACAAATACAGGGAATTACTGAAACAGAATTACTTTAAAATCCTGATTACAAAACAAATACAAAGAATTCCACATTACACAACTCAAATACAATTAATATCCTAATTCCATATATACATGTTCACTTTCACAGATTTATACCTAAAGTCCAATTCCAGTCCTTTATTATAACAATTTATTCCAATTTCGGTGTAGACCTCAATATTTTTTTTCTTTCTCACTTTCCACATTAAAGTATTAACATCATCTTTATTACTAGAACTTCTAATTATTTTGAAAACACTATGATAGTTTATTTTGCCAACACTTTTCAAACTCTGAAAATTAGCCTTTCTTTTATTCTTATAAATGATATAAGGGAAACTCACAATTTCTTTATTAGACACTCTTGACATGTCTACTGATTCACAATGTACCGAAAATTCCTTATACGAGCATATTCCCTTATCTCCTGTTGACTTTAAACTTGACCAATTAAACACAAGTAAATTATCTGCAACTGTGTCTTTCATCTTGTTAAATTTGTCCGAATTTACCTCTTCTTTCTGATTCCATACTTCTGAACTATTCACTATTTCCTTAATATTTAACTCTTTCATCTTGTTTAATAAATCTGGTTGGTTTGCTTTGACTTCTTTATTAACTTCTTCCAGATTTATACTTTCACTTAAGTTCATTTCTTCTAATCTGTCTATTTCTTCTACCTCTACTTCTTCACTATAGTTTGTTTCTTCCTTTGTATTATATGTTTCTTCTGTATTACTAATTTCTTCAAGATTTATCTCCTCACTATGGTTTATTTCTTCTATAAAATTAGCTTCTTCTATCTTTACTTCTTCACTATAGTTTGTTTCTTCCTTTGTATTATATGTTTCTTCTGTATAACTAATTTCTTCAAGATTTATCTCCTCACTATGGTTTATTTCTTCTATAAAACTAGCTTCTTCCATGTTTAAACAAACTTTAGAAATATTATCAATACTAATAACATTTGCAGTGGCACCAGAGTCTATCACAAAACAAGCTATCTCTGATGAACAAGGGGCTTCAGCACTGTTATCAAAGTAGGAAGTGGCAGCAGAATTCTTATTTTTTAATTTCGGGCAAACACTTTTAACATGACCTCGACCTTTGCAGTAATAGCAAATAACATTTGATGTTTTTATGGGGTTATTGACCTTTGAATTCCCATATTTCCAGAATTTACCTTTAGTTCTGTAGGTTGCAAATACATTCTGTGATAGATCATCCTCCCTTCTCATATTTCTCTCATACTCCGACAAAAGACAGTTTTTCACATATTCCAAACTAAGTCCTGATTTGTCCTTATTGTACACAATGTCTAATACTGACACCACGGAATCAAACTCTGATGGCATTGCAACAAGTAATTGATTTACTATCTCTTCTTGTTCTAATTTTCCACCAGCCACTCTTACATCAGACGCCATGGATTCAAACTTCTGAAAAAACTCTAGTAGAGGTTGATCATTGTTGTATACCATGTTTCTCCAAGTTCTTTGCAGCATGACAAGAGACTTCATACCTCGTTTTTCATAGGTTGCTAAGAGGGCTTCCATTAATTCCTTTGCAGTCTCCTTCTCTTTAACAGTGGAATAAATATTGTTCGAAAGACTACTAGCAATAATAAGTTTGGCCTTTGCATCCTGATCTATAAAAATTTTAAGTTCCTCCTCCGTCGTGGGGGGCTCTTCATTTAAAAATCTAAGTAAGCCCCAAGCGGCCAACAATAATTTAATTCTTGAGTACCAGATACTAAAGTTGTATCCATCAAATAGTTCAACTGTAACATTCGGAACACTTGAACTTGCCATTGTAACACGGACCGTAAGCGTCTAACTTAAACAAAATGGCGTAACACTGAAACTCAAATCAACAAACAAATAACTATTGTTTTGTAAAACTGACTGACCAAAAACGTGTGTCCAAAAAGTTATTTCCAAACAAATAACTAACCACCAGTGTCTGTCCCAAAACTTATATCCAACCCAAAATTCGGCTCTACCGTCAACAAAACATAACAAGTACACATAATCCTACACTGGGCCCATAACCTGTTAAATAAAGAGTAAAAGGTAATAGAGTGCATGGAAACAACAGTACGAGTTATAACGATACAAGCACAGAATTTATTATGATATAAACACTTGACAAGACACTTCACACAAAATGGCTGATGCAGTCCACACAACAAACCGACGCTAACAGAGAAACTCCCAACACAACAAAGGCTGTTGGTGCCAAGACACTGTGGTGCACAGCCAACATGATCTCAACTGCCACTACAGTGTTATCTGTCTATATTACAATATATACATCAGAGGAATTACTTCAACACTATTGTCATTTATATATTTTGTGATTCTTTTGAAAACCAGTTTATCAAATATTTTGGCTAAGCAACATAAGATACTTATGGGTCGATAAGATGAACTATCCACAGGTGGAGATGTTTTCTTTATGGGCAATATATAAGACTTTTTCCATATATCTGTGTATATTGCTGTTTCAATGGATGTATTGAATATATTACATAAGACTGTAAGTATTTTTGCTTTTATGATTTTGAGCAGAACAATTGATATGTTATCGGGTCCTATAGCTTTAGATGTAATACTGTCTATTGTAATTTCAACCTCACCTTCCTCTATTTTGTCAAAAATAAATTTATTTTCAATGTTATATAAATTTTGTAAATATCCTTCTTTAATATTTTTGTTGATTTCAATCTCATTTCCAGCAGAACAGAAGTATTTATTCAGCGTATCAACATGAACTGTGGGCTCACTACTTGATTTATGTTTTTCTTTTCCAATGCCTTGATACTTAATTAGCTTCCAGTAGTCTCTCCCACAGTTAATGCTATTAAACTGTTCCTTTAAATACTGATATTTTGCATTTCTGATCATGCTCTTTACCCTATTCCTTTGAACTTGATATTTCTTAAAGCATTCAACAGTTTTCTTCTTTTTATAAGCCTTATATAGGTGATCTCTTTCAGTCATTGAGATTTTGATACTACCTGTAAGCCATGGAGCAGGTCTTTTTGTAAATCTCAGCGTTTTCAGTGGGAAGTGTTTCTCCATTAGAAATTGTAACTTAGCGGTAAAAGAAGCCACTTTGTTGTTGATGTCAGGTAAATTTACTATTTCATTAATGTCTAAGTTTGCTAAGTCCCTGAGGATTTCTTCAGAGTTATAATTTCTAAAGCATCTTAGTGTTAAAAATTTAGCAAATTTTCTCTTTTTTATTAAATTCAAATGAGAGTAAATTGCATCATGACTGGATATACCTGGTACTTCAAATTGGCCATGAGAATGTACATTATTGACATCATTCACCAATATAAGGTCTAGTGTTGAGTTACAACCCAGCCTGTGAAAATTAGGCTCTGTAGGTAAACATTTCAAATTAAGGTTGTTTATTAAATCTAAAAACTGTGACTTAATGGCAGAGCTGAAATTCTTATTCATATTTCTGTTCATGTCACCAGTAATGTAAACAAAATGATAATTCAGCATAATTTTTTCAATATCATTAAAGAATTCATCGATAAACCCTATTTTGGGTGGACGATATATAACACTAAATAAGAAAGTTTGGCTTTTGGTTATAATTTCAAATATCATATATTCAGGCTTCCTAGTATATTCTTGATTGGAGCATTTTACTATTTTGCACCGATGGTTATTGTGAATATATACAGCAACTCCACCACCTTCCTTGTTAAGCCTGTCATTACGATAAAGAGTATAATTGTTCAATAGGATGCTAGTTGATGGGATTGAGGGCTTTAAAAAAGTCTCTGTTATAGCTATGATGTCGAAGCCTTGCTCATCAAATACTATTTTAAACTCTTCCCAATGTGCTAATAGAGATTCTACATTGATATGAACGATACTAAATCGCTTGCTTTGTTTAATAGTTTGTGGATGTTTTGGAGTAAAGATGAATAAATTCCTTAGAAACTGCATAACAAATTACTTAAGAGCTATAATATCTAATTTAGATTTTAAGGCTACAGGAGTACTTGTGTCATCTTTCTTTATTAAAAGCTGATTACCTTTAAACCACAAATATTTATAGCCTTTCTCCTTCTTTGCTACTTTGGCATCCATTAGTAGTTTCCTGTTATAGTATGTGAGGGAGTTGTTAATGTATATTCTTGATTGTTCGCCCTCTATAAAGCCAATATCTCTATTGGTTAATTGCTTACGAGCTTTGAATTGCTTTAGTAAACTCTCCTTGGTAATGAATCTAGAGAAGTCTGCTATTATTATTCCAGGTCTTCCTGTGTTTACATTTCTTTTCATGCGATAGCATCTGTTAAAATCAAGCTCTGTTATTGTATTCCCTAATGCTTTCGCAATATTAACAACAATATCTTTTGGATCTTCATTTTCTGAATATGGAACATTATGAAACTCAATTTGTTTTTCTAGGAGTTTTTGCTCTAAACTATTGTTCTTTAATTCTAAATCTTCTAAACCTTTTTTTAATTTAGTATTTTCACTAAATATCTCCTCAATTTTTAAGGTTAGGGAGGTCATCTTGTTATTTACTTCACTTAAGGCTTGGGAGTTTGACTCAATAATGTCAGAATAATGATTTAACGATTTTGTAAATTCTTGCGTGGACGATTCTATTAAAGTTTTTAAATCTAATATTGCTGTTACAATACTCTTAGGTTCGCCAGAAAGAAGGTTATCCTGAAACTTCTTAGAAGCGGCGATCTTCTCGCGGCATTTCATGCAGAAATAAGCTTTATTTTCCTTAATTATTGTTTGATACTCTGGCTTGTTTATATTCACACATCCAATATGCATAAACAAATCACACTCATTACACTTTAACTTATAAGCATTGTGGGTAAAACCTTTTAAACACACACTACACTGACTCATGTTGTCGCGTCCAGGGGAGGGGGAGAGAGAGAGAGGGAGAGAGGGCCAGAGGGAAAGAAGAAGAGAGGGAGAGAATATCCACCTGTTGGTGCATGTACCGACAGGTTTGAACCTGCACGTTTATGTAGGGGGCTTCTAGACCAGCATTTTGATCATGTTCAAACCTGTTTTGACAGGTTCAAACATGTTCTGACAGGTTTGAACATGATCAAAATGCTGGTCTAGAAGCCCCCTTTTTATACTACTAATATCCCTTCTAATTTCGCGACCGATGTTTGGATTTCGTTTTGTTCTTTACTTATCCTATTTTGACCTAGGACCAATCTATTCAAGGTTTCGCCACTTATTCTGTTATTTAAGGTTTCGTTATTACTACGTATACTGTCATTTATTTGCTGCAACATCGCAAATAAGGTTTACGATGAGATCTCTCGTGATGGGAGTTCGGTTTCGGTCGCATGACACTTGGTGTCGTCAGAAACTGTTTCTTGAGTAAGGGGAACTGGTTGAATGGTGACCGTACTTGAATCGCTACCTGACATTTTGTCAAAATTTAATTTAATTTTTAATTATTATTATGAGTAAGTTATTTGCAAATATTAATTTTGAGTCAGTCAGTTTTACTTTTTGAAATCGCGAATACTGTTTTGTCACATGTAAATAATCACAAATGTTTACCACAAATAAATAAATATTGATAGTGCAGCATGCAAAATATAAAATTGATATATTTCTTATCTTTAATTTTCTGTTGTTTATCCATATAATATCAACTCAAAAACCCATTAAAAATCAAAATCGCGGAGCGACCCCCATTTTACTCCATTCCTACCAGTGATAAAATTTTATTTTGTTAATTGATACTCATTACTTCCGCTTATCTAAGGTATTTACGGGTTTAAATGGGCAGATTTTAATTACCTATATTCACTGATAAGAACTGGAATAAATTATTTAAGCTAAATTGAAAATCTTACCTTGAATTGATTAATTACTTTTATTAACTACTAATAAACCTTTTATTATTTGAACATAAATATGGATAAACATCAGGCAATCAATAGATAAGGCAAAATACATTTCACTAACATTGATTTATTACTAACCTCAATTAAAAGCAATAATATAAACAAGTTGATTTCAATTTAAAACAATATAATGGACAAATCCATCTCAATAGAAAAATAATATAATAAACAGATTAATTTCAATATAAAATAATATAATGAATAAATTAATTTCAATAGAAAACAGTATAATGAACAAATCAAAGAAATTGATCTTGAAAATTTACATTTATCAAATATTAAATATGATTATTAATTTCTTACTATCAAATTTCTTTATGATTAAAGCATAACCTACTAACAGATTATATCTATATACATATAGCGCTTTTGAATTGATAATTTAAATTTTATGAGCTCTAAACAAATTGTAGTTATCGACGTATTCTGCAGAATAATGATATATATTACTTGCGTTGATAGAAAAGGTGATCCTTCTCCCCGCGATGGTCATTCTTCTTCCATAGCTTGAGATTAAGCGCCTGATGTTACTTGATCGAAGTTTTGAAACGAAGTGTCTCATGTTACTTGCTAAAAGGGTTGAAGTGAAGTGCTTCTTTTATCTATGGAGGGATAGGTGAGACTGGCGACCCCTAGCGGCATTTTATTTAAACTCTTCAATGTTCTCTAGGAATGATTATATTCTTCTTCATTAGACTGATAGTTGCGTCATGTATCAATATTTATATATAACTTAAGAGCTTCGGCACATAAAACATAAAAGAGATATTTGGGAGAAGAACAACACGCATGAAGTCTAGTTAAACACTGATTTATTCAAGTTACAATCCTCAATTTATAGTATTTGCAATGTTGACATTCACAGTTTAGGATTAGTGTCTATACTGGTATATGTCCTATCTTAACTCCCCCCTACCAGTTTACGAACACCCTCGTAAACTCAAAAAATAAATAAATAAATAAAGTAATAACATAAGAATACGAAAAAATAACAAAAAGAAAATTAAATACAGTATCCTCAGATCAATAAAGCTATCACTTACAAAAACCAAAAGAAAAGAAACCTTACACTATGTACAAGAACTCACTAAGCACTTTAGTTTAACTTCATCCTCTTTTTACTGACCTACTTTAAGAAACACCTGAAAATACAAAATAATAATAATAATACTAAAAGAATAATAATAATTACAATTAATGGTAATAATACATATTTACAGTCTAGTTTCCCCTGCTGGAATTTTCAGCTGCTCAATATGTACCGTTCTACGTTTTCTGGGCTCCGCCAGACTCTGAATGGTGACCAGATTGTGCTCCCTAATCGCAATCACTTTGAATGGCCCCTCGTACCTGAGTGCCTCCTTTGTGCGATTAGACACAATTTTGCGGTACACAATATTGCCTATCCTAAGAGTTCCCATGATATTCTTCACACCAAAATTATCTCTGGCTACTCTTTTCCGAGACCATTCGTGCGTGCGCTTTTCCCCATATTCGGTCGAGGTTTATCCCATTCGCGACTAGGCGTTACGCCATGTTGTCATCTACGACCGTACCCCGCACATCTCTCCTTCGAGGCCAAAGACTGAAAAGAACTTCAAAAGGGGAAAACCCGGTGGCCATGTGAATCGAATGATTGTACGCCGCTACGGCGCGGGGCATCGCCTCACCTGCTTCCAGGCCCTTGTCCGCATGAAACACCCGTAAGTGTTTCCCCAGGGTGCTATGTAGTCTTTCGACCCCACCTCTGCTCTTCGGATGGCCAGGCGTGTTTCAATGCCATTCAGCCCCCAGTTCTTGCATCTCCTTTCGCAATTGGGCATTATCAAATTCTCTGCCCCCGTCCGAGGAAATTCTATCCGGCACCCCGTAGAACTGGAACCAGATTCGAAGGGCATCATTGACTGCCGCCGCGGACTTCTCCTTCACCGGGTGAGCCACAGCTGTCTTACTGAAGACGTCCACTATCGTCACCCATTTAAAACCTCTCCACGTGAAGGTGTCGAACTGGAGGTCCGTCACCGGTGCCGTGGGGGTAGACGTCTCTGTTTGTAATCCCATCGAAGGATGACGATCATACTTCACCGTGTGACAGATGACGCATTCCCGCACAATATCTTCCACCGTCCTCCGCATCCCTATCCAATAATATCTCCGTTTTAGGGCTGCAATGGTCTCGTTGATACCTCGATGATTCGTTTTGCCTTGATGGTACCTCCTTCTGTTGCTCAACATCCCGTAGTGTCTCTACCATCAGGCGACATCTAATAAACGTTCTGTCCATACCTATCTTCTCTTGTCTCCATAGACCGCGATTTTTCTCCCATACTGTCCCGTTCCCGACGTAAATGTAGTGGGTCGCACCGACTCTGGAAGCATCTTGTAAGACCCTGCATATCTGCTCCTCTTTGACTCCCGGCTGGGACCAGATCGTAACAATGTTGTGCTTCGCGTACTTGGAGAATTCCATTTTCAGAAGCACTGTCGTCCTGGTTTTCCAGATTATCTGCCTGGTTTTATCATTGACTGGCTCGTCCAGCTCTTCCATCTCCGTCGACCGCTCCTCTCCAGACTCGTCCTGGTCGGGGGAATCTGTATTGTCCCGATGGTCAGTCCCGAGTTCTCCTTCTCCCTCTGGTTTGTTTAATTTATCTTCTACAAATTTAGAAATTTTTAAGAATATTCCCTCGTAATCATCTCTAACCGTTTCCACGTTTGGTTCGCAATAAATACCGTATGTAGCGTTCGGTTTGATAATTTCTAATAATTTTTTCTCAATATCGTTTTTCCATGGGTAAGCCGTTTCGAATTTGTACCGGAATTTATTAAATGGCCTTTCTATCTGTAATTCTTCGTTGCCGCGAGTTATAAAAATTTGGTGTTTTTCTATATTAATTGGTCTGTCCGTCACAATAAAAATTTGGTTATGGCTACTTCTTGAGAGTGTTGCGTCGCAAGACTTTCCGCGTCGTTAATATTGTCAATGTCTGGTGGTTCCGGAAGTGCGTTTTCGATATCATTTAAAAGTTCTTGATACTCTGAAGTGTTTGGAGAAAGTAATGGTTCATCATTGTTAATTATATTTTCAATATCTATGTCCATATCCTCTACGCCATTTAATTCGTATTCTTTAGTGTTCTTTTCGATTTTTATTCTACTTAATGCATCCGCGACTTGGTTTGTTCGTCCTTCAACGTATTTAATATCAAAGCTGAATTCATTTAATAAGAAAATCCATTTCATTATGCGGGTATTATTGTTTTTCATTGAAAATATCCATTGGAGGGGTTTGTGGTCTGTTTGTATCGTGAAATGTTGTCCATACAAATAAGGTTTGAAATATTTACAAGCATATAATTCCTTTTCAATTGTCGATTATTTGGATTCTGTACTAGATAAAGTTTTTGAAGCAAATGCAATAGGGTGATCTTGATCTTCGTAAATTTGAGAAAGGACAGCGCCAACCGCGATGTTACTGGCGTCAGTAGTTAATATCATGGGTTTCGAAAAATCAGGGTAAATTAATATTGGGGAATTCAAAAGCATAGATTTTAAATTTTGAAAAGCGTCTTTATATGATTCTGGATTTATATTTTCGGTTTTCCTTAGACATGAAGTTAATGGTTGAGCAATGCGTGCGAAATTATGAATGAATTTACGATAATAACCTGTTAAACCTAGAAATTGCTTAATTTCTTTTTCCGTAATTGGTAGTGGGAATTTTTTAATTGCTTCTAATTTTCGCGCATCTGTTTTGATTCCGTCGGGCGTAAGTATGTGTCGTAGGAATGGCAATTCTGAATGGAAGAATTCTGTTTTGGCAAGTTGAATAGATAAATCATGTTTATTTAATCTCGACAGTACGTCCTCCGTATGTTTAAAGTGCTCTTCTTTTGTTTTTGAAAAAATAATTATATCGTCAATATAGACAAGTACGTTAGTCATATTAGCTAATAAAGAATTCATAACCCTTTGAAATGTGGGTGGAGCATTCATCAGTCCGAAGGCCATGCGAGTAAACTCGTAATGTCCTGTATCTGTTGAAAATGCCGTTTTAGGAATAGAGTCTTCATCCATCTCAATTTGGTGGAATCCCGAAGCTGAGTCAATAGTTGAAAAATATTTGGATCCGTTCAATTGGTTCAAAAGATCTTCGATATTAGGAAGGGGGAATTTGTCCGGAATAGTTTCAGCGTTTAGTTTTCGACAGTCAATCACGACTCTAATTTTCCGTTTAACCGGTCGCGTCTGGTTTTTAGTTACGACCCATATTGGGCTATTATAAGGCGAGTTGCTTTCCCGTACTTAGTAATTTTTTATTACGTGATCTACATCTTGTTTAAATTGTTGAGGATATCGGTAATTTCTAGTATAAATCGGTCGGTCGGTTTTTAATCTTATTTCATGTTTTAGTAAATTGGTTTTATTTAGTTTTTCTTCTTCCGATTTTATAATACGCGGATATTTATTTAGTAAATTTATTATTGAAGTTTGATCTTCTTTATTTAAATGCGAAACTCTTACTGATTCTTCAATATTAATCATATTTAAATCCTTTTCATTTCCTCTATTACTTATATTCATTTCATTATTTTTTATTTCTATTACTTTATTAATACTTTCGTTTTTTATCTCATTTTTATCATTTATCATATTTTAATTTTCATTCATTATTTTACTTAATTTTAATATTTTTCCATTTCTAATACATATATCTTTAATAACAAGGTCATCGTTTTCTTTTATATTTATATTCTTTCCAATATTTCTCATGGTACCGATGCCTAATAGAATATCAAATTTTTTGTTAAAATAAAAAATTTTACACTTAATTAATAATTCATGTTCCAGTCCTAATCTGGGTGCGAGATCTATGAAGATCGCTCCATGTCCCGACTTACAACCAGTAGGAGTGTTAACAATAAACTCTTCCGAAAGTATTTTAGTTCCGTCGGGTACAGAACTTGGATTTATATAACTAATTTGTGAGCCAGTGTCGACAAGCCATTTATCGCCTTTTAAATCCGTAAATTGAAGGAGTTCGTCACATAAATTTAGGTCGTATCGTTCGGTGGCTCCGGTTCTGGTCTGCCTAGTCCTAAAAAATGTTCGAATTTATTTTCAAGTTCCGAAAGTCGTGCTCTTAAATTATCATTTTCTTCTTCAAGATAGTGTACTTCGTTACTGCGAACAGTTCTCATAGAAACTGTATTTTGAGAATTCGGGTTAAATGGTTTAAATGGAAAAGGTTCGCTTGATTTATCATTTTCCTCCAATTATTTTTTTGGTCTCATGCTTGTGGCCGATATTGTTGTTTATTATATTGTTCGCAGTTTTCATGTTGGAAATTTTGTGGTTGACGGAATTCTCGCGGTTCGTAATGATAATTATTTTGGGGATACCGACATTCGCGATTATCAAATTGATTATAATCAATCATTCAAGTAAGTAAAATAAACCTTTTTCAGTCAGATATTTTTTCTTTATTTAAAAAAGTTTCAACATTACTCTGTCATTTTCGATTTATATTTCTTATAAGTCCTTTACCCTTATTTAATTTAAAAATATTTTCTAAAATTGTTTATAAATTTGCACATTTTCAACCTAAATAAGAAAAATACAATCCAATAAATACATAATTTTATAAACAACATGTCCCAAAAATACTAGATAAAAAGCATAGATACCTTTTTAGTAGATTGTCAGATAATTTAAATTTTTTCTTATAATACTTAGAGTTACAATGTACTCCATGGTCATTATTAACAATTTTTGAATTTACACTTTGGACTGTTATGATCATTATTATTAAAATAGTATTTTAATTTGTTTTCTTCTTTAATAAATAAGTATCATGTATGGTCAATCAATATAAATTAGTGATTTTTAATCTATATTGATCTATTTTCTATCTTTTATTTATTTTAAAATGATAATTGTATGAATATTAAAAAATTGGAAACAAAAACAAAACAGTGTTATGAGGTTCCTGAGACAGGTTATGTTATCTGTGTTATCTAATAAGTGTAGACTTCTACATTTCTTTATTTCATTTTTAACTTTAAAATCACTGATGAGTACAATTTACTTATTTCGTTACATTCCTTCCTATCATTTACCACTTTATCTATTTTGTCATTGATGTATAAGGCTTCTAAAAATCTCCTTTTTATCTTATTTTTTCTCTGTGTAAAATGTGTGGTTTTTCAAAATTAAATGTGTGTGATTCTTTTTTGCAATGGGCTGATAGTGCAGTGCTTGTCTTTAAATTTGGTTTCAGATTATTTCTGTGATGATAGAATCTATTTTTTAGATGTTAGATATTGATTATAATGCGGTTGATGGTGATTTGATTGTCTAAACCGATCGTTATTTTTATAATATTCGTTTCTGCGGACGTCCGGATTATTAAATGGTTTTTTAAAGTCTTTTTGCGGTTTTTGATTATTATGGTGATGATGGTTCAAATAACTCTGTTCCCTCCTAGATGTATAGAGTGTCTGGTCCCGTCCATAAATTCTTTCCATGATATCAGAACATCGATTCAGAATAGCATTCCTAATCTGGTCAACGTTTGTCAGTACCATGTGGTTCAGGAAGTCACTTAGGTTAGGGTGTAAATTATGAAGAATATGACTATTAATTACCCTATCTTGGCAACTCATCATTGCCGTTTTCTCCACAATCTCCTCATCAAATTGTATTCGTGAAAATATCAATGATCTTATTTTAGCAATGCGGTTGATGAAATCAATGGGGTGTTCCCTCTTATGAGGAAAGGTATGCATTAGTTCTCTCTGTAACTGTTCAACCGTTCTTGATTCTTTGAATTGTTGGGTCAAGTAATCTAGTAGAGACGTTATTGTTGTAAAGTTATTGGTTAATAGGCAATCCCGAGCAAAACCCTTTAATTTTGATTTTGCGATCGTTAATAGTTGAGCATGGTTTTGTTCTTTGTACGTATTATTTTCTGTACACCTATTGTTTGTCTTACATCAGATGGCCGTAGTTTTCTTTCGTCATTTGATATGGGATGGACATCGTATCGGTATTATTAGAACTAATGTTTCTTAATTGTATTAATCTGTCACTGTTTTTTCCCATTAAATAAAAATAAAATAAAATAAAAATAAATTTGTGTTTAACAAAATATTTTTTATACCTCAAGTATTCCTTAAGTCGCTCTCCTGAAGTCCAGTTTATGTAAGTTGAGACTGGGGTAAAACTCTAAGAGTACCTAGCCGAATCTCGCAAGCGGTGCCTTCAAATCTTCTAAGTACCAGAGGTCTTCTAATCCTTGCAGTATTCTTGATAGTGCGAGAGATGGATGGAGTCTTCCTGTGGTCTTGAGAATGAAAATGGCTAAGAACGGTTGCAATTCCTTCAAACTAGTCGAACCCGGTCCCTGTTCGGGCGCCAATTATAAACTTGAACTTCCGAACTTACTTAAAAAAACTTTATTGGTATAAAATTCAAACCACAACTGATGGTTACATAAGTTACAATAATAATGGCGCGTACACTGAGCTGCTTGGCCTTATTACGCTAGCCTATTTATGCTGGTGGGGAGATCTGATGATGCTGCAGTCGAGGCTTAGGGCGAATCCGTGTCTAACTGATGATTATTATTATAATTTCTTATATTTCCATAATTACCATTATAATTATTATAATTTCCGTTTCTACTATTTTTATTATAATTATTGTTATTTCGTCGATCTGAGCCATAGTTCGTAGACTTATTATGTTTAAACGTATTTGTTGTAATTCCGCGGTTCCGGTCGATATCTTTTTTCTAAATAATACTTGGATGGGCGCTTATTTTCGTCAAACCTAACATTGCGATTCATCTGGCGATTTAAGAATTGTGGGATGTACTCTATAGACGTCGCCCTCAAATCGTGTATCATCGATTGTTCTACCCTATTAATTAATTTATCTAATTCCTTCAAATTCCTCGGTGCCTCACTGAAATTAAAATATCTACGTACCTGGTCCGATACTCCCTCTAAAATAATAGCAATCAATTCGTTAGTCTCAGTGCCCTTTATTATAACGCCGAATTTTGAAATTGAATCTGCGAATTCCCTGAAACTTTCATTTTCTTCCTGTGTTCGAAAAATATACTCAATTTTGTATTGCAACCTAGTTTTGGGACTTGTAAATCTTTGAAATAATCTATCCCGTACCGCGTCGTAGTTAATTATCTTATTTCTCAAAAATTCTTTTAACACGGAACTTTTTTGTACATAAGCAATTCTTTCGAAGACCTTTGAAAAGTGGTTCGGGGCTAATTGATTTAAGTCATAAAGGGCTTCAATAAAATTTAATAAACTCGTCGGATCATGAGTCTTAAGAATAGGAAATTCCCGAATCGCGTTCTCTAAATGATTGGGTAATTTTTTGTCCGTTGATCCCAAAAAATTCAATGTGATATTCATACGTAATGTGGCTTGTAATATCTCCTAATTCATTGTTATTCTCCGCTCTCCGTTGGTTATCCCCGTTTATTTCGCCCGAATTACAAGATTGATCTCTGACGCCCTAGGGTAAAGCTAAATTATTCAAACGCTCGAACATTTTATTTAAATTTTCGTTCATTAATTCTTTTAATTCAACAATTTGTTTCTTTAATTCTTCAATTTGTTCCACCAATCTCTGATTTTGCTCACGTAACCCCTGATTATTTAGTTGGATCTCGTCCATTCTATTAGCAAGTTCATCGGTTTTAGTCATCACCATTTTATTAATTTATTTAAAATTTAGCCCACAAAAAAAATCAATTTCACAATTTTACAAATTTAATAACCACAATTTTTTTTATATAATAACCACGCTCTGCTAGCAGTTGTAATGACCTTTCCCCTAATTGATTTAATAATTATAAAATATATCCGTGGACCCTTAGGAGGAGAAACAAAGTTCACAATGGAAACCCCAAATAAAATTATATTCTCAAAATATATATATATATATATATATGTATATATATATATATATATATATATATATATATATATATATATATATATATATATACACACGTAAACAATTATGACACGCAATCACTTCTTATATCTAATACAATTATTCAAATATTTCTAATACAAGCCTGATAAAGAGAAGCGGGGCAGTCAGATCAGTATAGTCAGCGAATTCTTGAAAAAGTGACTTAGTTAAAACAGCCTTGAACTGCCTAAAAGCTTCCCCCACCCTCGCATTTACATCTCCCACTCTATTTTATTAGACAGTTGTAAACATTTTAAGTCGATCTAGACGAAGACATAACTGACCTATGGCATAATAATTCATACAGTCGAATACAAACTCGTAAATACGTTGTTACATTCTTATCTCGCTAAGGTACATAGGTGAACGGAACATCCAATACAACTTATATAAACAATATTGAATACGCAATTAAACTCTATACATTAAAATAATACATACTAATCAATTCATATAATTATACTTATCAATACATTTAATCAATTCATATCATTAAACTAATCAATACTCATACATTTAATGTCATCCTATCATTATACATTTAAATAATACATATAATATATGTATATGTGGATCACTAATCATTTAAATAATATATAATATATGTGGTCACCACAATTTCTTATTTTATTATTATCATTTTCTATTTCATTATTATCGTCTTCTGTTTTATTATTATCATTTTCTATTTTATTATTATCGTTTTCTCTTTTATTATTATCATTTTCTATTTTATTATTGTTATTTCCTATTTTATTATCATGTTCTATTTTATTATTATAACTTTCTATTTTATTATCATCCTTTTTTATTTCATCCTTATCCTTTTCTATTTTATTATTATTAATGATTTTACTAATATCATATTCTATTCTATTATTATAATTTTCTATTTTATTATCATTAATATAAAAAAGTCTACGTCTAGATGAAGTAATTCATGAATTTCAGTTTGTCTTACATCTGATCCGGTGGATCGTCGTTATGTTGGCCTCTGTCTAAAAAAGAGTTTTTGAAATCTTCGAATTGTGAAGTTAGGTGGTTTAGCTGTTCTCATAAATCACTATTATTTCTAGATAATGTTCGAATTATTTCTACACGTTCATCTTCTATGTGATGTGCTCGGTCGGACACTGTACGCATCGAAACTGTTTCCGGTTTCTCGAATTTAATAGGTTGTTCATATCTTTGATTATTATAGAATTTTCCCGATCTTGGTTTATTAAAATAATTATGTTGTGATCGTGGATCCCATTGTTGATTATGAGTCTGACGATTTTGATTCATAGGTGAATTATACTGAGGTCTGTAATTGTTCTGAAATTGATTTTGTTGATAATACGGTTTCTGGTTTTGTTGATTGAAATCAATATCGCGATTATATTGAGGATTAAACTTATTTTGAGAATGAAATAATTTTTGATTATTATGGAATTTTTGTGGTTGTTGATTAAATTCATTTTTATTATAATTCTTATCTGGACTTTTATAGTTTTTGTCGGGATTATAAGGACCATGTAAATTTTAATTCTTATCTAATATACTGGACTCTATTTCTATGTAAATTTTATCTTCGAAAAAAAAACCCAGCTTCCAGTCAATTTATTTTATTCTTTCATAAACCAGACGTTTCGGCAACTTAAATGCCATTTTCAATATTAAAATACATCAACATTCTAAACAATAACTTTAAAAAAAGTTATAAGTCAAAAATTCTGCAAAAAAAAACAACAATCATAAATACGTTATACAATCCAAAAACAAAAAAACATCCCAAAACAGTTAGCAAAACCAAGCATAGATACCTCAATAAAGAAATATTTATAAATTATTTTTTTTCCTCATTTTCCTGGGGATTCTCTATCCTCCCATGGTCAACTATCCACTACTGGCTTGAACTTTGATATGTAAGGTAATGTGAGTTATTATGATTATATTATTTGTACCTTACTACTATTTAAAAATCTTTATGTATTAAATTATTATTATATTTTTTATTTTTAAAAACAACAACAAAATTTAAAATACATAATTATTAAATTAATTTATTTTAGATTTAAATAGTTTAATCACAATATGAAAACAGTCAAAAGATATATGAAAATATATTGGTAGGTTATTGGGTCAGGTTATAAGTATTCATTACTGGCCTTGCTTTGAAGTTAAAAATCCTATTATATATTATTACTTTTTTAATTTGAAAACGACGGATGAATACAGTTTGCTTATTTCTCCAGCCTCTTTTCTGTCATTTACTATGCTATTTATATTGTCATTTATGTAAAGTGCCTCTAAATATCTTCTCTTTACTGTGTTTTTCTCTCTATGCAAAATCTTTGGCTTATCAAAATTAAAAGTATGTAAATCTTTTTTACAATGAGTTGATAGTGCTGTATTAGTTTTAGAGGTGGGTTTTAGACTATTTTTGGGATGGTAAATTCTGTTTTTTAGGTGAGTACTAGTGTGGCCTATATAATGCTTGTCACAGTTATTACAACTGAGGTCATATACCACATTTTTGTTATCCAATAGGGGTATTTTATCTTTTTGGCTCTCTGTTATGTTTTTTATTGGGTTTCTAGTTTTGTAAGCCAATTTTATTTCGGGAATGTCATAATTTTTAAATGATGGACCAATCCTTTCTGATAAATTTTTTATATAGGTTATGCTTTTATAATTTATTTTATTCTGTTCTGAGTCTGAAAAAATTGGTTCTATTAATTTATGAGCTGTGGTACTATTAGTTATTAAGGGGTCTGCATTATCAATTTCTTTTTGAAAATATTCTGTGATTCTAGTCTGAGCAGGTATTATATTTTGGGTGTTTCTATTATTGATTGTTTGTTTTGAAAAATTGGATGAATTTTGAAGCGTTTTATTAGTACAAAATTTATTAATATTTTTTGGTAAATTATCTATTGTCCCTTTAATTAAATTAATTTGTTTATGCCAAAATTTGTTGATTTGTTTTATTGGGAAAGCGTTCTTTAAGAGAATTTCAAAAATTTTGTTGGGGCCAGGGTGCACTGAAAATAAATGAAAGTGAATTCCCCGAGCGCCCGAATAATAATGCCGATAATATTGTCCGTCTCCTTTTAGTATAATAAAGCAACAAACACAAATAAAACATACAAAATATACAATAAGCAAATAACAGAAAATATTTTATTTTTAAAAGAATTTTAACTGAAATAATTCCACTATCACTATAAGTTTAACAAAATACATTTAAAATTACAAATTAGTTAGACTCTATTGATAGTAAAAATACAAACAAAAACAAATCTTCTTATGAAAATAATTATAGTAAAAAAAAAAAATGTATCTTGTGACAATGCAAAAAAAAAAAAATGTTCTATTAATCCTAATCGAGGGAGAGAGAGAGAGAGAAAATAAAAGGTCTGACCTGATATGATATTTTAATTTCACTAAGTTAATATTCGGCACTGCCGTCTTCTGAGGCGAAGTAATTTTCGTCACGAGCAGGCAAATTGGCAGAGTCTCGTTCCGCAAAGGCCGTGGAGGCATCAACTTCAAGTGCTGGATACAGCAAGACTGGCTTAAGTACGCTAATTCTAACAATAAATACCCCCTCTCTCTCCCGATCTAAATCAATATAATAAATATTCTATAAACTAATTTACATATTTTTTAATGTACAATAATTTACAATATAGATGGATGTTTTGGAATACCCAACATTCCGCCCACCTAAAATCTTTATGATTTTACGTCCGAATCGCTAATCATTGGAAGGGGAACAAGAAAATGTCCACCGGCACATTTAATAGTTGCAACCCTTACAACACCATCGTCCCCAGGATGCAGTTCTACTATCCTGCCCAAATTCCAATTTAGAGGCATGATGTTGGGGTTCTTCACCAAAACCAAATCTCCTATTCTGGACCTCGAAGAAATCTTTGTCCACTTTAGTCTTGAATATAGCAGATGGATATACTCATTACTCCACCGTCTCCAAAAGGTCTGAGTAATGTTCTGAATGAGCTGCCATCTCGATTTTATGTTACCACCTATTTCAGTCACCTCCTTCTCTGGTGAAGCAATTAATGATGAACCAATTAGAAAATGCCCCGGTGTCAGATAATCGAAATCGTCTGGATTTCCAGATATTGTGCAAAGTGGTCTAGAATTAAGGATGGCTTCAATTTTGGAAAATATAGTTGATAGTTCTTCAAAGGTGAAAGTTCTGTCACCTAATGTTTTTCGGAGATGTGCCTTTGCTGATCTTACTGCAGCCTCCCAAAGTCCTCCAAAGTGAGGAGAGCCTGGGGGATTGAAATGCCACTGTATGCCTTGTCCAGAAGCATGGTTGGTTAGTGTTTCCATATTGTCCTTCCTTCTATACCATTCAATAATTTCTCTTAAATGTCGAGCTGCTCCAACGAAATTGGTCCCATTGTCAGAATAAATGTGGGTTGGCAGACCCCTTCGTGCGACAAACCGATCGAACGATGCTAAAAATGCTTCAGTTGTCAGGGCAGACACTAATTCCAAATGCACAGCCTTCACCGCCATGCACACATAAACGCACAGATATGCCTTTGTAACTGGGGCGTTTCTACGATGACTGAATTTGATTGCATAAGGACCTGCAAAGTCTACTCCAACCATCAGAAAGGGGCGTCCTTGGTTCACTCTAGATAATGGCAAGTTACCCATAAAGGGGTTTTCGGGTTTGGCCTTCATTCTAAAGCATCTCAGACATCTCCAAACTATCTTCTTTACCAAGCTTCTAATTCGAAATATATAAAACCTTTTTTGAACATGGGATTGAAGCGCTTTTGGTCCCAAATGATAGTATTGAAGATGAATGTGTTTAATTAAAAGAGTGGTGAAAGGAGCCTCATGTGGTAGCAAGATAAGATGTTTAGTTTCATCTGGTAATTGTGCATGAGCCAATCTTCCGCCCACCCTGAGAAGCCCAGATTTGTCTTGGAAACAAGTAAGGGCCTTAAATCGATGGGAGATATTTGTTTCGGTTTTAAAATCAAAATCTTCAGTAAAGTATTGATGTTGAGTTTCTTTTATTAAATAAGTTGTTGCTTCTTCTATTCTGAGAACTGACAACGCATTAGTTTCCCTTTCATGGAGTTCGGATTTGGAATTTTTATAAAGCGGAAAACAAAAGCCATAACCCTTACCGTAGTGCGATAATCATAAAACCTCGTCAAGATAGAGTGTGCAAAAGTTTGCCCTTGAGAAGTTAGTAATGAAACGGCCATTTTAAGTTCAGGAAGATCCTGCAAGACGTCTGGCCTTTTAGGCAGCTGTAATGGTTCCTTATTCATCCAAGATGGACCTTTCCACCATAAAGTATTTTCCTTTAAAGGCGTCGTAAATGTTCCTCGAGATGCAATATCTGCCGGATTTTCTAAAGATGGAACATGATACCATTGTTGTTGTTTAGTGTTCGACTGAATGTAGCTCACTCTATTTGCTACATAAGTTTTCAATTGATTAGGGAACTTAAGCAGCCAGCTAAGAACTATTGTCGAATCAGTAAACAACATAATGGTTTCAATTTCGTGGCGGTCGATAAACTCTGAAATTGACAGGGTTAGCTGCGTAAGTAAATAAGCGGCGCATAATTCAAGACGGGGTATGCTTATGGTTTTAATAGGTGCTAGTTTTGTTTTTGCCTTCAACAAAAAGGTATGCACTCCCGTATTTGAACTCAACAATTTGTAAATATATTACTGCTGCAAATCCCTTCACGGACGAGTCACAAAAACCCAAAATTCGAGCCTTGCCTTGGTTTGTTCGAATCCAACGTGGCACTTTAATCTGGTTTACAGTTCTCAAGTCTCGTAGGAAGGCCATCCAATTGTCAGTTATTTCCTTTGGAGGAGTGTCATCCCAACTTAGGTTTAATACCCAGAGCTGTTGCAAAAATGCTTTGGCAAACAATATTACGGGTGCTAAGAAACCAAGAGGATCAAATTGCCGTGCTATTGTAGAGAGCATTGTACGTTTGGTGATTTTATCCTCAGTTATAGACTCTATCTGGTCAACTTCATATGAGAAACAATCCGATTTGCAGTCCCATAGCATTCCAAGAACCTTAGTTGAAGCTTCAATGGGAAGAAATCCTACTTGAGCTCTTGAATCACTAGGCAATGTTTCTAAGAACTGTTCACAATTGCTTGCCCATTTATGAACTTCAAATCCTCCTGTTTTAAGTAATGCAATTAATTGTGACTTTAGTTCTAAGGCTTCATCTAGCGAATCACCTCCCGTAATTATATCGTCAACGTAAACGTCTTCTGTCAATAATCGGCTAGCCTTTGGAAATCTGTCACCTTCGTCCTCTGACAGTTGCTTGAGAACTCTCAAGGCTAGATAAGGGGATGAAGAAAGACCATAGGTTAACGTGCATAATTCAAAGGTTTCTATTGATTCCTCAGGCGAAAACCTCCACAAAATATGCTGAAACTTTCTATCTTGCGGTCTTACTTGAATTTGGCGAAACATCTTAACAATATCTGTACAGAATGCAATTTGGTGAGATCGGAAGTTTAAAAGTATTGTGCTTATATCGCGTTGTAATTTTGGTCCTATTAGTAATTTATCGTTTAAGGATCCTGACGATGATGGCATGGAAGCATCAAACACAACTCTAATTTTCATTTCTGAATTAGCAGGCGAAATTTGTTTAAACACCGCATGGTGAGGTATTATATAAGCAGAATCTGAAATTGCTGGTTTCATATGTCCGAGATCAATGTACTCCTTCATAAATTCATGATACTGAGTCTTCAATGATACTTGTTTGGAGAATTTAAATTCTAAATTATAAAATCTTCTCAAGGCTAAATTCTTGTAAGAAGTAAGCTGTGGTTTTGGTTCACGAAACGGCAAGGCTACCATGTATCGCCCACATGCTAATCGTTGAATATTGTTTCTGAAATGTTCTTCGCAAATATTTTCAATGGGATCAGCATTACTGGCAAGTAGTGGTTCTTCTAGTTCCCAAAATCTTCTCAAATTCTGCTGTATATTATCCACATCATCTTCATTATCTACATTAGATGTTTCAGTCAGATTAAGGCAAGTGGCTATGACAGGTTCAAATTCTAGAGATGGAACCCCTAGCACTATGTGGCCAAAAATTGTCGGCAAAGTCCCAAATTGATCTGATACCATTAACGGAGGATCGTTGCTCAAAATTTGTAAAAAAGAGATCGGCACCCAGTAAAAATTCAATTGGACTAGGTTGATAAAATTTGTCATCAGCTAAGTCAATCGTTTGGAAATATTCAATAAGTGAAGATGGCAATGGAGTGGAAGGCAAATTCGAAGTTATGGATGGCATAACCAAAGCATCAGTTTCTAGGCCTTTTCCATTTTGAAGAGGACAAATATGGCATCGAATAATGCCCTTTGAAGACATTATCTGTGAAAGACCAACTCCTGTCACGTGACGTTTTTTTGGGAACCATGTGAGTCCAAGGTGACGAGCGCAGCTCACGGTGATAATAGAAAATTGTGATCCAGAATCTATCACAATGCGTACTGGTTCCAGATTCCCTTTCCAGTTTTTAATATTAACTATGGCTGTTCCTAATAATACGGTTTTACAACCGGCTGTCGTAGCCACAACTCCCTCTGTCTCCTTATTATTCGGTTGAATAGCTGATGCTTGATCAGGAGAAGAAGTTTGAAATCTTAATTTTATGGCTTCATGAAGTAGGGTATGGTGCTTATTCTTACATTGAGAGCAAACGAAGTTCGATGTACATTTGTTCACGGTGTGGCCATCCCGAAGGCAATTGAAGCACAGGTGGCCCTTTCGAATTACATCTGCCCTTTCTTTAGGTGAGAGTGCTTTAAAGGCAAAGCACCTAAAAAGCAAATGATTTTGTTTGCAATATAAACAAGTATATCTCTGCCTTCCCTGTTGAATTTTAGAAGTCTGATCATCGAAAGAGGTTAATATTTTTGGTCGATTCCCGGCGTAAAGATTTGTTTTTACATGAGCAGCTGTTGCTATATTTGCCTCCGAAAGTTCGAGGATCTGGCATCTCTGATGAATGAAACTGATAAGCGATTCATAAGTGGGAAATTCTTGTCCGTGTTGCTTCTCTTCATAAAGCTGTCTTATGTCCGGGTGTAACGCTTCCAGTGCAATGTTAAGTTTCAAAAAGTCGGCTTCATTCTCTATATCAAGGGCCTTAATAGCCGAAAAATTCTCTGCTATATTTTTTAAGAAGGACCTCAAATGAATAAGAGTAGAACCTTGTGCGTTATGTGGTTTGAACTGTCTTATTTTTCGCATGTAAGCCGCTCCAAGGACTCTTTTATTATCGTACCGCTTCTTCAATGCATTCCACGCTTCGATATAGTTTAGTTCAGATACAGGAAATGCCGAAACTATCTGCAATGGCTCTCCAGTAAGCCGGCTAATAAGATGGTGAAATTTCTCTACCGCGCTAATACCTCCTTCCTCATGTACTAACGAAATTTATAAATCCCGAAACTGGGGCCATAACAAAATATCCCCATTAAATGAAGGTATTTGAATTTTAGGCAATCTAGCACGGTTAAATGAATTTGTAGAATATTCTAAAGAAGTAGTTTCGATTTGTCTCGGTAGTGCGGAAGGAACGGGATTCATAATTTTCTCAAAAACCGAATGACAGTCACTAACATAAGATTTTATCTTAGTCATATATTTTTCTTCATATGGAAAAGTACTTTCTTTTCCTTCTGAAAGCAATAATTCATAAAGCTGCTCCCATGCTAAAACAACGTCCTTAAATAAGCAATCCAGCATTTTATATTTTCCCCTAAATGAATCGAATTTACTTCTATCCGTTTCAACAGCTTTGGCTTCATTACTCATGGCTGAGATACCTTTATAACCAGCTGAAATCTTCTGATTGAGTGCTGTAACTCGTTGTTCTGTCGTTAATTGAGGCATTTTTATCAAAAAAGGTGGCTAAAATACTATAAAAAAATATATTAAAAAAAAAACGAACAATATCCGCGGCCCGGAGGAACAAATGTTGGGGCCAGGGTGCACTGAAAATAAATGAAAGTGAATTCCCCGAGCGCCCGATAATATTGTCCGTCTCCTTTTAGTATAATAAAGCAACAAACACAAATAAAACATACAAAATATACAATAAGCAAATAACAGAAAATATTTTATTTTTAAAAGAATTTTAACTGAAATAATTCCATTATCACTATAAGTTTAACAAAATACATTTAAAATTACAAATTAGTTAGACTCTATTGATAGTAAAAATACAAACAAAAACAAATCTTCTTATGAAAATAATTATAGTAAAAAAAAAAAATGTATCTTGTGACAATGCAAAAAAAAAAAAATGTTCTATTAATCCTAATCGAGGGAGAGAGAGAGAGAAAATAAAAGGTCTGACCTGATATGATATTTTAATTTCACTAAGTTAATATTCGGCACTGCCGTCTTCTGAGGCGAAGTAATTTTCGTCACGAGCAGGCAAATTGGCAGAGTCTCGTTCCGCAAAGGCCGTGGAGGCATCAACTTCAAGTGCTGGATACAGCAAGACTGGCTAAAGTACGCTAATTCTTACAAGATGCACTAACAGCAACAATAAATACCCCCTCTCTCTCCCTCGCTTACTCTACTCTCTCCCGATCTAAATCAATATAATAAATATTCTATAAACTAATTTACATATTTTTTAATGTACAATAATTTACAATATAGATGGATGTTTTGGAATACCCAACATTCCGCCCACCTAAAATCTTTATGATTTTACGTCCGAATCGTTTGGAAAATAAAGAAACCATTTTCTGTACAGAGTTTTATTCCCTCTATAAATATTATTTTGCTTTTTATACTTGTGTTGGGTTCAATTTGTTCCCAGTTTTCGTTAATAAGTTTATATACTAATTTGAGCGGGATGTTAGGAAACATAAAAATGACATCAAGACTACTAACAATAAGATCCGGGTTTAATTTGATGTTCTTTAGTTTATTTTTCAATTCTATTGAATTTTTTATGTCATAATCATTGTTACTATTAAAGTGGTCTAAAGTTTTATTGAGGTAAAAGGCTAAATTGTCAATAGGGTTATTGGTTCCGTCAACTATTGGTCTAAGGGGATTATCTTTTTTATGTACTTTTATGAGGCCGTGTATTCTTGGTATATTGTAATAGTTGTTAGATAATTTACTTTTCATTGACTTATCTATGAATTTATATTTTTCTAATTTATCTAAATATTTATTGCATTTTTGGTGTAGTTCTGTTATGGGGTTGTTTCTGATAGTTTTATATATATATATCTTTATTACTGAGTAAGTCTAATATTTTTTTTTATTGTATTCATCTTTTGTAATTATTGCCAGTTGTTTAGTTTTATCTGTCTTAACTATGCAAAGATCTATATTATTTTTAAAGAACTTTTTAGTTTTAAACAGGTCTTTATTGATTAATTTAGTAAATAAGTTAATTGTAGTGTTTGGCTTATTTTTTTCATTATTCATATGATTTAAGATGTTTTTGCTCATAGCATTTCTTAAAGCATTTTTATGGCTATCTGAAGTGTCCAAAAAGGTGATTATATTTTCTATCTCGTAAAATATTGTAAAATATTACTTTTTTTGTCTGTAGGGTCATAATTAAAATTTTCGCCCAAACTTAATGAATTAATAATGTTATTAGGTAAACTTAATAAAATAATAATGTTATTATTTTTGTTGTCAAGTTAATTACTCTATTTTCCGTGAATAAATTATTGTAATAATTAAAAATATTGAATTGTCTTTTAGCAACTTTGCAAACATTATTTATGTTATTAGAGTAAATCGTGGATCTATATTTTTCATGGATATGATGTATACTATAAGGGTTTTTAATTTTCATTTTGTTAGGTTTATTTGCTTTATTTTTCATACTCTTCAATTTCATTTGTTTTATCTTGCTGTTCCATTTATTACAAATATCATTGATTAGGGTGTTCTAATTTTTATTTGAGTTATTGAGGTTATGTAAAATAGTATGCAGTTTTTTCTTTATAGTGTTAATTAACCCTCTCCGTTCACAAAAGAGCCCGATGCTATGTTACAATGGACCGAAATTGTGTTTACACTTAGAATTTTCACAATGTCATCCGATTCGATATGTCGATGTGATGGGTTAATAACTAAATTGGGACGAGTAAACCCCAATAATGGACCAATGGAATGTTGCTTATCGGAGAAGTTGAAGTAAACTGGTTTAGTTGTTTTAAGTTCTGCCTTTAACATACTCTGATTTCCACGCAGGACTAAACCCGCACCCGGATCTTGGTGAGAGATTTCTTCACGAAGAAAAGAATCCATAGCTTCGATATCGTACGATCCTCCTGGTATCTGAACTGTCAAAGTTCCAAAATAAAATTTATCGTTGACATCTTTTTTATTCTAGAGGAGGGAGGAAGTTTGCATGAAGAACCCTAGAATTGCCCGTAAACGTTACTGTATAGCTCATGATTATTAATGATCAAAATTTATGAGAAACTTCAGCTATATACTTTAAGCAGAGATGTCCACAGATCGGAGCATTCCACTTTTGATAACGATGTCTATTGTAAGTTATTTTTAAACCCTTGAAATATTCTAGTAGCTGTGGTGGTGGTTTCAAATTTCCATACGAATCAAAGTATTTTACACTATTACTTTTTTTTACATAACAGACCCAATGAGAACCAGGTTCTGAACTTGTATTCAAATTTACAATTGCTGCTTCATGTGTTTTTGGATGATTTGGAAGATTATCAATCATAAATACTCCACGAAAATTTGGAATATTTAAAACTTTAGCCAGACAATTGAATTCAAAATCGGTCAATGGCTTATTTGGTAGTCAAATTTTTCTAGTTTTGTTTTGATGTTTTATGAACAGACCGTAGCCATTCCTATAGGGTTTCAAATAAAGTCCATTACCGATTCTGACCTTCCATAGCCAAGTTATGTCTCTTCTGTTCATCTAATTTCAATTTGGCCTCTTTAGCCTCATTGATCGCCTTTGCTATGCTTGCGGCTCCTCCTGCTAAAGATCCCACAGCTGAAAGACCTGCCATCAATGGTTCGAGAAACTGGAGAAAACCTCCCTCTTTTGGTAGTGGGAGAACTCTGGGCGGTAAAGGTTTTATCTTACCACATAAATGTATTTTAGCCTTCTTATATGCCGCTTTGGATGCCTTGAGAATAGATAATATATCATCCACCTTTGAAGATTTAACTAAATCGATAAAACTAATCTTCTTTTTTTTCTTATTTTTTTATCCTGATCCAATTTTCCCTTTTGCTTTCATGGCATTTGTAACTTACCAAGCCGCAGCTTTTTCTCCCCATGAAGAATCTGAAGCTTTGAATCGTTTCCAAGCTTTATCAGCTAGGACACTGTCTGCCTGCTTGCGACTATCCATATGCTTATTTTTGTTGCAAGCTATATCGCGTTCTTTACAAGCTCTATCATGCTCGTTTATTCCGCTATCACCTGCTATTAAGCGCTGTTTTAATTTTGTACCAGGTCCACAATAATGATATCCTGGAAGATGTAATTCAATTGGCAACCTGTCTATGAGACTTTGCACTAAGCCCCTTCCTTTACGAAACCTACGTTTCATACTTTAGTAAGCTAATGAAGAACTGAGCTATATATACTGAGGATCAGTGTTGTTGTTTGTATTCAGAATGAAATTAGTCAAACAAGTACAACATTTCCGTATCACCGACTTTTCACCTGCTAAGAGAGATTTGGAGCAGAGACATAGTACATTATTACCAAATGTCATACGTGCATCAATTTGTGGACCGAGTGAATGCGGAAAGACCAATGTTATGATTGGACTTTTAATTAACCCAAATGGTTTAAAATTTAAAAATGTGTATCTTTTTGGAAAAACTTTGCATCAAACTAAATACCAGTATTTAAAAAGTGCCATAGATCTCGTTTCCGAAATAAAATTATATGAATTTGAAGATATGAAAGTGCCTCAAGAAATTGAATCCGATTCTGTCTGTATATTCGAAGATGTCACTATGGAATGAATTTTAGAACATTAAACTGCACATTTTTTATTCATCTTATTTACAATTTATATTAATAGAAATGAAACAAAATTACATTTTTAGATGCGAGACTGCATTTTTCACGGTTCTTAATAGGCCTTCTTCGCCCCTGCTCTCCATTCTTCGGTATGCGTAGCCAACTTCTTACCTCATTTCGCAAAGGTGTCTGGAACAACTCAGCTTCGTTGCGGGGTTGTCAGAAATTTCTCGACCAGAAATTTCCTGATCCCCGCCTTCTAGATACATTTTACCGTGAACAAGCAACATGAACAACCTAACTTAGCTTAGGTTAATTTATATAAAGAAAAAAAATGAACTATTTCCATAAGAATAACATTTTGAATTAAATAACCTTTTCAAACAATGGCCGTCACATGAATCTCGATTGCTTTTACTTAACACAGAGTTATGTTTGTATCCCGAGACACCTAATCAGATGTAACTTTAACTTTTTAATAGTATTTCCTCAAGATGAGTTGAATCTGAAACATATTTACGATGAACATGTAAGCACTCCAGATTTAAGTTTTACAATTTTTACCGTAGTTTATTTTTAAGGAGAGACTACGGAAAGTTTCAAATACTTCACAAAGCAAAATTACATCGGTCCTAATATAAAGTTCTGTATATTCTTTCATATTTTTAATATTAAATGTTAACCAAACTAATTGTGCATGTGTATAATCTTTATCTCTAATGTGCTTGTTAGTAAGTGAATTATAAAAACTATTCTTTTGAGGTAATTGCGTTTCTTCAAGTTTATCATAAAAGTCCATATAATTATATGGATAGATACCTTTTTGACTGATTAATGAAAGTTTGTATTCATCATTTATGAACCGTTTTAAATGTGGAAATGTGTGTCAGAGATTTACAGAATCAGATTTCATATTATTAACTAAAGTTTCTAAACTAGATGATAAAAATTTATATGAATCAACAAAACTGATTTTAGTTTTACAGCCTTCAAAAGTTTTACTAATAGATATATATTTTTCACTGTTGCTCGGAATTATTTCAACATTACCCTCATCTATTCCAAGATATTTAACTATAAAGTGGGAATCAAAATTAGAAAAATTGTGTATGAACACTGGTATAAAATCGGGTTTACTAGCACGCAAATTACACGAGTTATGTGCGGCTCCAATAAATCTAGATGTGATATGACAATAGGAAGCTTTTAGTTTAGAAGCCAGAACTAAATTTGTGAATGATGAAAAATTTGTGTTGTATGGGGATCCAGCGTACCCTATTAGAGAATTAATCCTTTGTCCCTTTTCAAGCAAAAATATCACGAACCAACAAGCAGAATTTAACAAAGCCATGAGTTCAATGAGACAAGGTGTTGAATGGATATTTGGAAAAACTGCTACAGAGTTCGCGTTTTTAGATTTTAAAAAAAATCAGAAATTGTTGCTACAAGCTGTTGGTAGAATGTACAAGGTAGGAGTGCTACTAACGAACTGCCATACCAGTTTATACGGAAGCCAGTGCAGTAGTTACTTCGATGTTAACCCGGTTTCCTTAGAACAGTATTTATTATGATTTTTGTTACATGACTACGATAGCACGGGGAAAAACAATTATTACAATGTTAAATTTTTATTTGAGTTTATATTGTAACAACTACAATAACATACATATAATTGTAAAATGTATTTTTTATATTTACTTGTCATATCAAAAGTAAAAAATTACAACAATTTTACGTTAAATGTATTTATTTTACAATTCTGAATTACAATTATTTTTTTGTCCTACAATGGAATTTATCACTGATAACAGCATCTGCCGTTGCTCCCGTTCTCCTTGAAGCCTATCTTGCCGTTCCTCCATGTCCATTTTTAATCGAAGTTCACGCTCCTTCGCTTCAACGTCAAACTTGTATTTTTCAAAATTTAATTTATCTTCCTCCAATCTCAATTTATTTTTTTCCAGTTCGAGCGCCGCCTCATCCAACCGAATCTTTTTTGTTTGCAGTTCCAGTTCTGCCTTTCTCAGAGTCTGTTCTTGTTCCTGTCTTTGTTTTATGTAATTTAGCAATGAAGGTTTTTTCCTACGGATTCTCGAATCAGTGATGCTGTGATTGACCTGCGTGGTATCCACAGTTTCGGAAATCACCTCTTCATTTGTGATGGGTACATTTACAATTTGTTGTAACGAATCATCATCTTGAACTATAAATTCAATGTTATCACTTTCTGTGACCGACACACAGTCCCCCAAAACAGCCAAACTCTCTTCCCTGGCAATTATACCAGCGTTCTCTCTCTGGCGATTTTTTTTTGACAAGTCAACATCTTGAAGGAGTATTTTTAGTTCTGTACATTCCTCTTCAGTTCCGGATCTGGGAAAAAAATGAAACTTTTTTTATGAAAAGAATTTTTCTTTCATTTAGAATTATTTAGAAATGAAAATAAATGTAGCTAGACTAAGTTTAAAATAAAGTACCTACTTTTTTCTGTTTATGTTGTCCTCTTTTATGAAATTGACCATCAAATGATGAACGTGATCTCTTAGTGAACGAACTGAAAATGACTTCGAACAGGTTAAATTTACTTTAGTGTGAATTGTTTTCCATTTTTGAGTGTCAAAAAAAGGATTTTCACTTAGAACTTCCCTCAAAAGAATAATTTCATCACTTAATTGGAACCTTAAGCGTTGTTTCTCCATGTTTACTTTACAGTAGTAAGGTTATAACCTTATTTAACGTCCCTACGCTAACCAATACGGTAAAGTTCATCAAATTGCGGGGCACGGTAAACGGTAATCATACCGGTATACGTGCGCATGCGCAGTTGATCCTTATTTTACGTATACCGTGTAGCGTTCCTATTTAACGTGCTTTGCTAAAACTCCCTAATGATGTTTCACTCTATCCCCTTCGCCCAATTCATTCTGACATAAAACACATATATTTGTAGTAGCAAACAGGTGTTCTTGTTCATCACTCAATGTTTCGATTGGAATTATATTAGTGTTACCTGCTGCTATACTCTGGGACCCTATGGCAACCTAGATCATCAAACCCTTTATCTATAACAATAATTCTATGCACTAATAATATTTACAATGTACTCATTACCTAATAACCGCTAATAAACACCCTAATTCTATTATAAAACATTTTCCAGAATTCCCTATTACATGACAGTTACAACTCAATTATCCACCATCATTGATCCTTATCTCATATTCGCTAATTTGACAATTTCCAAATAAAACCAGATCTATCATTTATAACAATAATTATAGGCACTAATTACAACTTAAACATTCGCCTCAGTATTCATTATCTCATAACTATTAATAATTTTCCAAACTATAGATCTATCAACTATAACAATAATCCTACGCACTAATTATATTTATAACGTACTCATTACATCATAACCGCTAATAAACACTATAATTTTATTACAAAACATTTCCCATAAGTCCATATGCAACGATGACGATTACAACTCATTTATCTACCACCACTAATCCTTATCTCACAACTGCTAATAACATAATAACTCCCTTTAAAAACCAGTTCCCTCTTTTCCAACCACAACTTTAATACTTAAAGAAAGATTCCTATCTGCCTTATGGCCAAATCGAAATAATTACTGGCTCTATCTTCAACTGACCACCCACTGGCCTCACCCCAAGTCTAGTCAGACTACAGTAAATAGAGAATATAATACCTTTCTCTGGCCTCTTGCTCCGGAACCAAGGCTTCTCGCTAGTGCTTGTCTTCTCGTCTCGCTCCCATCTTGCTAATTTCCCCACCTGCCGTCGGCAGAGGTACTCTTCTTCTCCGGACCACGAGAGGAAAACCCTCGGGTGCTTAAGCTTCCCCGAGCTGTCGTCAGCATTTTTCTTTCTTCGTCTGACAGGTGCTGCCCCTGGTGGTCATTATTTTCCCAAGAATCTATTAATTATATTCAAAGTTCCCAAGAATCGTGGATTTTTCGGTGAGAATCGCTGATGCACTTCCTGCTGAGTTGGCATGCTTGGCTCAGCGTATCCACAAACAGACGTTACCTTCTATTAAGAATTAACTTTTAATTAAATATTATTAAAACTAAATGTTAAGGACCTACACAGCCTTTAACCAAAACCCTATACAAAGAACTTGGATGTAATTAGTCCCAAAAAGAAATAAACTTAGCAAATTTTATAGTCTACTATTCTCGGTAAATTAACTATTAATTAGTAGTGGGTGTTATCACCTTTTTGCAACAACAGAAGATCAAAACATTCCTTATAAATTTCTTTTTTACTGATTCGTACAGGATAAATATTATTTTTATCATCTAAAGCAAATAAATTAATAGATACATTGTTAACCTTTTCAAATTTTGATACATCTTTAAACGAAGCCAGATATAAAATGCCATCAAAAGAATATATACCTTCCATATTCTTATAAGAGTTTGGATCGTTGGAACCAATAACTTTACTCAAAATTGCCAATCGAAAACAATCGTCACTATCTCTATTTTTTACATTAATTACCGCATTTTTGTTTTTAATTTCTTTTGGAAGTGCTATAAATCTGTTGGCATTTAAAGGTGTATATTTTGTTAAGCGTTAACATAGATAATTTGTTGATACAAAACACCATCCTGATCCTTTAGCCATAAATTCATCTATTTCTGATACTATTTTATTAAATGCATCTATAATAAATTCTTCTAGGTTAGTAGATTTATCTAAATTTTCCATTTTTGTTTTAAAATTGAAATCAGTTCGTTCGATTTGTTTTTCTCCAAAACCTTTTGTATAAGTACATTCTAACAAGATCATAATTTTTATTGTATTCCACATAGTGATGTATTCGTTCAAAATATTAAGTAATTTAATTTTAGCAACTTCAAGAAATTTGTTTGAAGTATATTTAATGTTATCATTCTTAATATAAATATCTACGGCAGTATCATTAATAGCTGTTTTAATAACACTATTTGTATCTAAAGATGGTGTTGATTGCTCTCGTAAGCACTTGTCGAATATTGCATATTTTCTTTTCTTCAACGGAGGAAAAAATTGCTCAGACTGCATTTTTTTCGATGTGTTCTCCTCGTCCCCTTTATTCAATTTGCGAGCCTTACACATTTTTGAATGTCTTTTATAACTGCACCGACTGTATTCTCTACCACACATTTTACATAACATATACGACCCTTTACATTTATGATTCCAATTTCTTAGTAATAGACCACATTTAGCACATAAGTATGGACTATCAAGATGACTCATTTTCTTATAGCTATAATATTAATTATTTACCACTTAAAAGTTTTTACACAGATTTATGAAATTTGATAAGATGACTCCTGTTGTTGGTACCTTCATATGATAAAGAGAGCTCACCTATAAAACATTACAAGGTTAATTATTTTTTCTTATAAACTTTTTATAAAATTTTATAAAAAGGATTACTTACCACTCTTATATTGTCGTATGTCCTCATCAGATATACATTCCAGATAGCGTGCAGGAAGAAAACTTTTGTACAAAACTCCATTGTCATCAAGTATCACTTGTATGCAATCGCCGTATTCTGTTTTAGTTTTTGCAAAAAATTTTTTTGTATATTTTTCACCTATTTTTAATTCTGCAATTCTTTTGTAGAAAGGTAAATTGCTAAGTTTATCCAACACAGACATCTGAAAAAGAATCCAGTTTGCATTGTTAAAGTTATGACATTAAATAACTAAATTGTTAAATTGTGATCTCTTACCAATTATATTTTGCTAACCTACTATTTACTATACACCATACTCTTTAAATACCTTATACCTCTTTTAAGAGCTAAATATAAGCTACTGTTTCCTGTTGTCGATTGTAAATATCGACAACAGTCCGGGTGCACAAAACGTTCGTACATCCTATAGCATGTACGGTGGCAGTAATGTTATAAATATTACCCCATCTTTTTTAAGAGTGGCTCTCCCTCTTTCTATCCTAAGAGTTTCATCATTTCCTTCGGCTAGACTTTCAAACTCTATAACTGAGCTCATCTAAAATACAAAGAGGTTTTTTGAAAAATACTACCTATAGTAGTATAGTTCTATTTATTTTTTTTTACTCCATTAATGTTTACCTTATCAATCTAAAATATAGACAAAGTTGAACATGTTTCTACAATATCTACATTCTGATAAATTTCTTGCAGTAGAAAGACTATTTTCACAAATTATACTCAATTTTATACTGTTAAGTTCATTTTTAACTATAATAAACAAATGCTAACATTACCTTCTGCCTCCTGCTCCAGTTCATCGATCCTACAGCCGTGCATGACACGAATTTGCTTTTCACATGTTCGACATTGACATACATCTCTGACTAGTGACAGTGCATTTTTACACATAAAACATTCATCATTGTACGTCATGCCAACTACTTCATTTCTCGAAAGGAGTTAATGACCGGCTGTTAGCACGGCTCTTAGGTGTTCAAATCTGTCGAGGTTGAAAGCACAAACCTTACTATATGTCAATATAGCTACATTGGCAGACGATTGGTCTGTTGGTAGACTATTTAGGGCCACAAAGGCCGGAATATTAAAATATTGAGTAATTACACATCTATAACGTGGTTCATTATGAGCTAGACCATAATTTAGTAGCGGCATAATTTAAATGATACTTACTTTACAGGGAAGTGTAGATCCGCTGGTCTCTAAAACAGGGCTTCCTCTGCACAGTCTTGCTCCTTTTATTTATACAAAAATCACACAATGGAATCACTTTTTTTATGATAAATATTCACATACTCAGCAACATTCTTCTTACATGTCGGGCGCCATCCTTTCAATTATAAAACACATATTAAAATAGCTTCTCATTAACGTTACCGCTGACCCGTCGCGACCTATCTGGAATATTCATTTAAATTATCGTATCATTGCTACTGACCCGTCGCGACCTACCTCGGCGTCGACACAATGTCGTGTGGGTCTAGCGAACCCTCGGCGCCGTCAAATTCCGCCGTTTCTCCCATGTAAAAGGTTCCCTTGTTACGTAGCAGGCCTGTTGCCTGTTGCAATTCCCTATATCTATCTACTGATAATCAATCCCGCGACAACCAATCATAAACCGCATTTTCCACGCCTTTCTTATACATTACCCGAAAATCGTACACCGCGAGACGTTCCTTTCAACAGGAAATCCTTGCCGATGATTCCTTCAACGTTCCCAGGTGGATCAACGGTTTATGATTGGTAAAAATTGGCGTCCTTATACATAATATCGAGAGTGTTCGACTGCCCAAACCACCGCTAACGGTTTTCTTTCAATTGCGCTATATCTTCGCTCGGCCTCATACCTGCGACTTGCGTGTGCTAATGGTTTCTCGCCATCAAAATTTTGTGACAAAACGGCTCCGATCGCAACATCGATAGCGTCCGTCGTGATTTTAAATATTTTCCTGACTTTGGAGAATGTCAGTAATGGTCCGTAAAAACTTCCTTGCATTGCTCAATATTTTCGACTTGTTCTGAACCCAATTTAAATCTTTTTCCCTTCTTGAGAATGTCCGTTAAAGGATGCGTCAACGCAGCTATACCCGGAATGAATTTCCTGTAGTAATTGATCATACCGAGGAAACGGCTAATTCCGCGAACGTTTGTACGGAGCGGCGCTTCTTGAATCGCTTTCACTCTATCAGGGTCCTGTTGAACCCCCTCTCGTGAAATTATGTGTCCCAAGTATTTAATTTCTCATAAACACAATTTTGATTTATCCCTAGACAACTTATGTCCAAACTCTCGTACTCTATTGTTTACCCGAGCGAGATGCTGTACGTGATCTTCCACATTTCGGCTGAAGACAATGAGATCGTCCATATACTTGTGAAAAAGGTTCCCCCAATCCTCTCTGAAATTCGTCCATCAAGAGGCGCCATCATTTCCATCCTGGAATGTCAGAGGCGCCTTTAACCCGAACGGCATTCGAACGAACTCATAGTGACCCCTCTCCCACGAGAACGCGGTCTTGGGCATGTCCTCCTCGGCCATTCTGACCTGGTAGTAACCCCTTTTTAATTCCAGCGTGCTAAAGACGGTTGCTCCCAATAGCCGATCTAATATGCTCTCAACATGTGGAAGAGTATATCGCTCGTCTCTCGTTGCCTTTAAAAATTTATAACTTTAATAGAATAAAATTTACCATTGTAAGTCGATATGTCTTCATCTGTAATGACGGAGGCATATCTTTTCGGGAGAAAGATTCGTATTTTCCCCTCGTCGACTTCTGTGTTTTCGATAATCGCTTCTATTCCTACTCGAAATTCTATCTCCCTTTATGATAATTTATGGATTTTATAGGTTTGACCTATAGTTAGTTCCCTGATGTTTTTATAAATTGGTTTGCTTTCGTTCCGTTTTTTCAAGAGAGACATCTTAAGAAATAATTTTGCTTGAGACATATCGTGATACTTATGCTATAAAGACACAGGCAAATTAAAAAAAAAAAAAAAACTTACTGTGTTTATGAGGAGAGCTGAAGCCAAAGACTGAATGATACTCCCATCAAGATCAAGACACACCTACCATCACGTCATCACAAGGGCACGCCCCTCCCCTGTACATAACACCCCCTCGCCCTGACGAGGACGGTCAATGACCTCAAGGTCACACCAGACCCTCGTACGCCAGGACTCCAGACAAGGGTCAAAGGTCAAGGTCGTTACTCTTACTCAACCCACCTTTTATAACTAACTACTCATCTAGACTGAATTCGGTCTCCCACGTTTAGTTGACGTGCGATGGTGGTGGTGTCCAGGGAAGTTGTATGTTTTGGTCGCTTCAATAGATCTAATTTGATTCTTATTTTCCTCCCTAGGTATAATTCTGATGGAGTTTTACCGCTTGCTAAGGGTGTTGATCTATATCGCATCAGAATTTCTAGTATTTTCCTGTGAAGAGGTAATGATGAAGTAGCCATCGCCTTCGATTTATTTTTCAGTGTTTGCACATTTCGTTCCGCAATTCCATTTGTGGCAGGATGGCCAGGGGCTATAAACTTCTGGAAAATCCCATGTTCTAAACAAAAGTCTGAAAACGTTGTACTCTTAAATATTATTGCATTGTCTGAAACAATTACTTTCGGTAAACCGTGTGTGGAAAGGATATCTTGGAGATATTTAATGGTAGAGTCCGCAAATATACTAAATTCTGTGAATATTCTTTCCAGTTCGCTTTCATCTGTTGTTGCCGGCATACGAATGAAAATTGTTGATAGCCCCTCGTATTCGCTAGACTGCGTTTCGATCTCGAGACCCTGTTTCGTTCGAATGATCAGTTGACGGTTTTTGTCATTCACGATTTCTTCAGATTCCGGCTGTTCCACCGGTACTTCCGTTGACCGGTACACACCGTACAGTAGACGCCGTACTTCCGATACCTGTCGTACCAGCGGAATTTCGGGACCATTTTCGGATTTTCGGAGATAGCGTTCAGCGAACAGTTCATGAGGGTTCCTTCGTTATCTATTGCTTTGAAAATCAATCCCGTGACAACCAATCATAAACCGCATTTTCCACGCCTTTGCACGAAAGATTCGTATTTTCCCCTCGTCGACTTCTGTGTTTTCGATAATCGCTTCTATTCCTACTCCAAATTCTATCTCCCTTTTTGTTAATTTATGGATTTTATAGGTTTGACCTATAGTTAGTTCCCCAGGGGAGCCAGGGGCTATAAACCTCTGGTAAATCCCATGTTCTAAACAAAAGTCTGAAAACGTTGCACTCTTAAATATTATTGCATTGTCAGAAACAATTACTTTCGGTAAACCGTGTGTGGAAAGGATATCTTGGAGATATTTAATGGTAGAGTCCGTTGAAGGGGGGCTTTTAGAAAAGCGGATCCGAGCTACTCGGTTAACAAGCTCTTGAATTTTACGGTACCCCTTCTAAAAATGTTGTTCAGGAACTTCGTTAGGTGCTCCCTCAGCGAGTTGGTGATTAGTGTCGAAATCCACGCACACAGACGTGATATCCTCTTGCTGTTCCGGTAGTCACCGTACGGTGCCTTGCCCAGATATCTGACAATCATCGTTATGAGAGGAAGCAACTCCACTCTAACAAAAGATTAAATAATGATTCAATCAACATTACATTCTTAATTAGCAATACAATAAATATGATGTACAACTTACACCATCAATCTTCCCTGTCCTAGAACGGAGTTAAGAAGTCTTCAAAAGAGACATGGTTCTTGGTTGACTTCTGGCTGCTGACCTTTTTTCCTTCGTTTTTTTTTAATACTTAAACAGTCACTTTGTCTCCACACACATCGGACTGTAGTGAATGTGTCGGCACTAACCAATCACAGTGCTTCTCAGAGCAAAAATGTTGTCATTTTCCATCACTATTTTAACAGTTTGGAATATTTGTTTCAACATTTAGTTCTTTGTATGTTGTACAACCATCGATAGTATTGAAACAATATTGTTTATACGTTCAGTGAGTATGTTTTGTTGTACACATTAGTTAAAATATTTTAATTGATTTCTTAACTATGTAAATACGTTAAAGCATATGTTATTAAAAAAAGAAGTGTCAAGTTTTGTTGAACTGGTTACTAATCCGTAATGCCATTTTCGTTCTTGATTCTATGTAAGTTTTCTTTTATATTTACTGTAGACATTTAAGAACCGCCTTTTTAATGACTCCAAGAATGAAGTTTTCGCATCACTCTGTGTGGTTCATTATTTGTAATGAAAGCCTCCGTGTTTTACTATAGGCAAGACACCATAGGAATTATTTTTGATACTGTGATGTGTCGTTTCCCGCTTTTCTGTTTAGTTGCGTAATCAAATGGTTTGAGTATTTTCTCCAACTACCTCAGAATTTACATTTCCTGAGGTGTTGGCATTTCGGGACTGGTTACTTCTTCGATTAACAGGGGGTTGTTCAAAACCCCTAAAAGTTGCAAAAACTGTTCAACCATTTAAAAACAAGAATTCTACCGAGTCTTCATATCCAAAATGATTTTGTTCCGGAACACCACCGCTAACTTGTAGAGCTCTTAACTTGTCGGATATTTGAACGCAATTTTTTATAATTTTAACGATGGCCTCACTTTGATATTTATACAACTGATTGACGTTAAAGCTATAATAGCCGCTTCTACAACAAGATTCAGTGTATGTGCGAAACAGTGGGTATGGCGATGCTCCCCACTATTTTATATTTTTTTACCCCTGACAAATGTATAAAGGAAAGGAAAAAGAATACACTGGAATGTGAGAACACTTTGTATTAGCGGTACAACATTCAGAATAGACTCACCCACTGGGGTAGAGTAAGGTGTGCCCAGACACCACCTACGCTATCACTCCCTAGAGGAGTTTCTTACAACTAACACCCCTCCCCCACAATTTCTAGTTTTAATAAAACAGAAAAGAAAACTTTGAAATTGCAATAAACTTAGATATACATAATACATAAAAGTTACAATAAAATCCAAATACTAAGTACATAATATTTAATTTATTTCTAAAATAAACAAATTTTTCAGAAGTCAAGGGTTTGGTTAAAATGTCAGAAACATTGTCTTTAGAATTTACATGTTCTATTGATATTTTCCCCCTTTGAACAACATCTTTTATGAAATGATATTTGATATCAATATGTCGAGACCTACGGGAATTTTCGTAGCTCTCAGACATAAAAATAGCACTTTTATTGTCTACAAGGAGTTTAGGTATGCTGCTATCCTTATCAAGAAAACAATTATTGATACCTTTTAAAAACAAAATTTCACTACAGGCATTAGCACAGGCCATATACTCAGCCTCAGCTGTAGATAAAGCAACAGTGAGCTGTTTCCTTGAAAACCATGAAACTACATTTCTTCCTTGATATACAATAGCTCCACTAACACTTTTCCGATCACTTTTGTCTTCCCCCCAGTCAGCATCACACAATGCTTTTAAATTAAAATCATTTGAGCACCTTGTAAAACCACTTTGCTCTAGAAATTTATCCAGCCTATTATTCCACAAACGTGAAGCACTCTTAAGACCATATAAACTTTTACACAATTTTAGCACTTTTCCATTACATGAAACACCTTGAGGAATCTTGATATAGATGTCTGATGATAAATCTGCGTTGAGAAATGCAGACGGGATGTCTACTTGTCTCAGCTCCCATCCTTTCTGGAAAGCCGTTGAAATAAAGAGTCTAATTGTAGAAATCTGAGCTACAGGTGAGTAAACATTATCATCAATTACCTCTTGAAATCCTTTGGCTTCGAGTCTAGCCTTCTTGTTTCCGTCAGCTTTCAGTGTGAAAACCCAACGAGTATCTATAGGTCTTACAGATTGAGGTAAATCAGCAGGTTTCCAGGTTCCGTGATTTTCCAAAGATTTTATTTCATGCTGAACTGCTTCAGGCCAGCCATTGCCAAGTTCCATAGCCTCCTTATAGTTAGATGGTATTCCTGCACAGAAACAGAAAGCAGAATACATCTCATAGTCATTAAAACGCTTTGGTACCTGAATTCTTTGTGTCTTTGTCACCTTAGAATCATCTTCTGTCGCTATTGGTGGAACTGGAACATCTGAGACCTCCACCACATCTGGTGGATCACCAGAATTCGATGGTTCACCAACGTAAGTAGGGGACCGATTTACTTCTCCAGGTGTAGATGAATGAAATACATAATCCTTTTCATCAAATGTAACTTCTCGGGATACTATAATATTATTTGTCACAGGGTTCCACAACCGGTAACCGACCCTTCCATATCCAACCATACGGCACGGAATTGCTCTTGAGTTTAATTTGTTACTAGCAACTGGTAGCTTGTGAACCCAAGCCTTAGATCCACAAACTCGTAAACGTGACAAGTCAACTTTACCAAGATATTCTTCAGCAGGAATCAAACCATTTAAGGAATTTGTAGATGATTTAATTAGTAGGCAGCTATTCTTACAACTTCCGGCCACAAAAATTTAGGCAAATTTGTTTCCAGAAAAATACACCGGGCCTTATCCATGAGAGTAAGGTTCATTCTCTCACTCACTCCGTTTTTCTGAGGGGTATAAGGTAGTGTGTATTCCAGTTTCACCCCTTTCTGTTTGCACCAATTCTTGAACCGAGCGTTTGACATTTCTCCACCACTGTCAACTCGAAGTCTCGAACAAGGGAAGCCTTCAGCCTCTAGAATTCTCATATGGTTGATAAGATTATCTTCAGCTTCATTTTTGGTTTTTAAAACATAGACAGACACAAAATGGGTATAGTCACAAATGACAACTTGAAAGTACCTTTCTTCATTAAGACCAACATTTTTGACAGGACCAGCGATATCAGAATGTAAAAACTCCCCCTTCAATGATGAAAAACGAGATACTTGTTTAAAGGGTAGTCTTTTAGCCTTACCTTCTCTGCAGGGCGAACATACATCCCTAGGCACAGGCAAATTCAGCTTCCTTAAACATTCATAATTGGCATGTCCCATTTTTCTATGCCAAGTGTCAGCACTAACTGCCAAGTTACCTGATTCATTCACTATATGTTTTACGTTAAATTGTGCAATAAATATATTGCCAACTGACTGACAATACTTTTGGAAACCCTTTTGTTCATTTTTAATACATGCCTTTCCTCCAAAAAACAACACTTTGTTACCTGCATTCATTAGCTCCTGCACAGATGATAAGTTATGTGATAGCTTTGGAACCACATACGCTTTCAGATTTATATTTCTTCCTTCTATCACTAGTTGTAATTGACCTATTATACTTGAGGATAAAATCTGTCCATCAGCAATGCGAATATTCACAGGTGACTCTAAAGTCAACAAACCTATCATGAATGAGGTTACACTTGGGGTTACATAGTAATGCGAAGCTCCACTATCGATAATAAAATCAATAGTCTGTGACGCATCGATGGCTGAGGTAATTCGATTGTCAACATCCACATCAATGGCTGTAAACAAAATGTCCGCATTTGTTGCACTCCCAACAAAGTTTCGACCGCTTGAAGAGCCTTGATCACTCTTAACATTTTTCTTGATCGTGTGCCCTTTATATTTCTTCTTGGGACAATTCAGTTTTAAATTTTGTGTGCTACCACAAATAAAACAATTACGTTGTTTCTTCCCAATAAAAGCACGCACGGTAGCATTGCGGTTAATATAATCTTTAATTCAAAGTCCAGTAATTTACTCTTTACAAGGTCAAGAGTAAACTTCTGATCTGAGGTTTCTAGCACAGTCACTACTGTTTCATACTTTGATGACATCGTCAATAGGAGATGGCATACCTTATCATCTTCTTCTACCCTGGTGCCGGTGGCCTCTAATTCCCTCATCAATTCATCAAACTTGATGAATTGATCTTGCAAATCGGTATCATCAAATTTAAGTTGAAGCAGCTTTCTCCGAACATATAATTTTGAAATAATACTCTTCCTTTCAAACACTCATTCAAGGTTTTTCATCATTTCATATGCTGTTTTTGCACCTTTGACGTATTCGATATGTTTGTCTGTGATACAAGCCACAATAATTGACTTTCGCATCTTTCAGAAGCAATTTTTCATCCACTTCCCCCGAAATTACCGCCTCGTCTACGACATCCCTCACCTCCTTTTCCTCTAAAATGCAGAGGATTCTGAACTTCCAGCTGGTATAGTTCTGAGCATTAAGCTGTGGAAATGGGACTGAAACCGCCGCCATCTTTGATCTGAATCGAAGCCAAATTGAAAAACTCAATAATTACCGGTTTTCACTCAACTGTCACTTCCCGACTCACACCACGACTTAAACACTCTGTCAGAACTCACTTGACGCAGTTATAGGCCCATAACCTGACAAATGTATAAAGGAAAGGAAAAAGAATACACTGGAATGTGAGAACACTTTGTATTAGCGGTACAACATTCAGAATAGACACACCCACTGGGGTAGAGTGGGGTGTGCCCAGACACCACCTACGCTATCACTCCCTAGAGGAGTATCTTACAACTAACAACCCCTGCAATCATCTTTGCACCACTATCTGAGACCACACTAGCAACCTTTTCAAGCGGAATTTCCCATTCATTTAATATTGATAAGGAATCAGGATGGAATAAGACAACAGGCATTAAACGAAGAAATGTTTATAACATTTAATGAGAGTACAAATAAGATAACACATTGCCGCACATAGAATAACGAAATAAGGAAGGTTACAGAAACTGTTTGTAAAAACAACTCAGTGTTGCCATGGTGTATTTTTCATTTTCCTTAACAAATATTAACTCTAAGCTCTCGTTTTTATAGTCTGCGGGGAGACTTTTTGAAAGATCCTTCACAGCTAAGTAAGTCCACAAATACAATATTTGCATTTTGTAAAAAATGTACGGTCACAGTCATATAGCTAGGTTATCGGGCATGGTCTCAGTCCGAATATCAGTAGTGAGGCAAACATATGGAGTATTTTTCAGTGTTGCCTTCAATTGTGCAGTTTGTGCATCATATCTGGAAACCCTTCTTGATTCAGTCCTTCATTCTTGATTCAGTTCTTTAAATTCCTTACCACTTTAGAAGAAATATTTTCTAATGCCTGTTTTATAAGATTTAATTGTTACGATGAAACATCTTTCCTCGACGTTGTTGGAGTTTCATAATGTTTTGGGCCTGTTGCGGATGTTGAGGTTGTGGGTAATTCACAGGAGCTGAAATTAAATAATAAATACACTTAGTGTTGAGAAAAGCTCGAAAGTTCGATATAAATTTCTTAAAAGGCAGCATAGATTTCGTTTGAATTAAATCTCGCTCTGGGTGTGGACTGTATGTAGTAATTTGAAAAGCGTTCGCAACAATAGAGAAATAATATGAAGATATCTAAAACATAGAAATAAAAGTTACTTACCCAAGACGTAGGCCGGGCAGCTTGTTGATAAAAACTTGGCTCCTTGAGCGCGCTCTAAGGCCAAAAGAAGCTGGTAACGTCCTTCCAGGTGGATTCCTATGATTTAGAAATCCTCCAGGGGAATTCACACTTATTTGCAGGTGAAACGAGCATTAATTGTAAAAAACATAAATAGAACGGAATCACGGAAAGTAGAAAACTGGTCAAGAACTTGAGTCGCTAAAATTGAGCTGGATAGCTGGGGTAAAAACAAAGAACATGTGACTAACTAAGTAACTGAGAAGCTGCACGCAAAAGACAAAAGACGAGATTCAAAAAAAGGCAACATGTGATGAGAGTACCCGTATCGCGATCTGCCTATGATCATATATACTAATTAAAGAGTTAATTATTACCACTAATCGCTAGATGGAGTGTAGTGTCTATTTAGAGATTTATTTGTCACTTTACTATTTCTCATGTGTTGATTTACCTTATTTACAAAAGAACGCCAAATGGCGTGAACATACCGCCCACCAAAATTGGGATGAAAGTCCAATTTTAGAACTAAAGAAAAAACTTGAATAGTGGTAAATGGTGGGTGGTCCATTAGGAAAACAATATACACGAAAAATGAGAAAGTAAAAAAAAAAAAAATAAATAAATAAAATAACCCAATTAGGCGTACAATTATAAAATACAGAAAATCATTCCGGAAGTGGAATGAGCTTGTTTACTGGTCTTGTTAGAGTGCCAGTAGAGGTCTCAAGGATAGCCACGCGAGATACACTATCTTGTCCAGCCTTGAGTTCGGAAATACGAGCTATTGGCCATGAAAGGGGAGAGGTGTTCATTCCCTTGATCACAACAACGACACCTGGTTGGAGAGGTTTGGAATGGGAGGTCCACTTAGTACGCTGCGTCAGAGTGTTTAGATATTCCTTGGACCAACGTCGCCAGAAGTACTGAGAGTGTTTGGAAATAGTTTTCCACCGTGAGGTTAAAACAATATCATCCGAGAGAGGAATCTCTGCTCTAGACAAAAGAGGAGCACCTATGAGAAAATGACCTGGGCTCAGATACATAGAGGCCTCATTGGGGTCTGAGGATAGAGCGCAAAGAGGTCGACTGTTGAGGACCGCTTCGATACGGGCGAAAAGAGTCGCATATTCTTCGGCAGTGAACAATATGTCAGCGGACAGGCGATACAACAGAATTTTGGTGGATCTGACGGCCGCCTCCCAAAGACCACCGAAATTGGGGGCCAATGGAGGGTTAAAAATCCAGTTGATTTCACGGTTAGATAGGGTGCTTGCAATCTCATCGATGGGTACTAATGAAATGATAAATTTCTTGTAGGCGTTTATTCACCCTAACAAAATTACGCCCCCGATCGGAAAGTATTGAGTGTGGAAGACCTCGGCGGGCGATGAATCTATCAAGGGTTGCCAAGAAAACATCGGTTGAAAGTTCTGATGCGAACTCGAGATGAACAGCCTTAGTTGCGATACAAATGAACAAACACAAATATCCCTTGGTTACTGAGGACTTACGGAGGCGAGATACACGGACTTGAAAGGGTCCGGCGAAATCAATACCAGTGTTGAGAAAGGGTCTACCAGGCTGTACTCGACAGGATGGTAAATCAGCCATAATAGGTTGTATAGTCGAAGCTCGGAAGCGATGGCAAGTAAGACAGCGATGAATTACTTTTCTTATGAGTTGCCGTAAGGAAAGAATCCAATACCGATCGCGGATCAGAGCTTGACACGTGGTAGGACCAGCGTGCAAGGCAGATAGGTGATAGTGTTTGCATATCAGCTCTGAAAAATGGGCAGATTTTGGAAGCAAAATTGGGTGTTGCATATTATAATTTAATCCGGCGTTCTTAAGTCTGCCGCCCACCCTGAGGACTCCTAGAGTATCGATGAAGGGAGTGAGGCTGCAAAGTTGTTTGACCGGTTTATCAGCTCGGATTTTGGGTAAATATTCAGAAAAATGTTCCGCCTGAGTGTGTAAAACAATAGTAAGCAGGGCGTCTTGCAGTTCTGACACGACTTAAGGGCCTGCTGTTGGTGGTTTCGACAATTTACGTGATCGACAATTTGATGCGAAGGATGAAAACCGAGAAGCTAAATGCTCAAAAGTTTGATCTGCTTGTACCACGATGAGCGAAATTGGAGTAGTCTTAAGCTCCGGTAATGACTTAGTGAGCAACTCAATGTCACGATAAGGAGGAGGCCACTGTTCATTACAATTAGTCATAAAAGAGGGACCTTGAGTCCATAAACGTAGATTGTTGGTTTGAGCAAGTTCCATAGGAGAAAGACCACGAGAGGCTATATCGGCGGGATTTAGCGAAGTAAGACAATGAGACCAGGTTAAAATGGACGGCGAATTGTTTGTGATGTGAGCAACCCTATGTGAAACAAATGTTTTAAGCGTATGCGGAGGAGTGTGCAACCATGCGAGCACTATATTAGAATCAGAGAAAAGGCGGATGCTGGACAAGGGTTTAGGATAGCGTAGTGATTGAACCGTATTGACTAGGTCAATTAGAAGTACGGCTGCGCAAAGCTCGAGTCTGGGGATGGAAAGTGTCTTCAGGGGCGCTACGCGCGTTTTGGCTTTCCAAAGGAAAGAATGACGTGAATCAGAGGTCTCGAAACATAAGTACACTACAGCAGCATAAGCGACAGAGGAAGCGTCAGCAAACCCTACCAGGGACAGTCTGTCAAAGATTGGCGACGGAAGTACGCAGGGGGGGAAGTTAAGCAAAGCAATGTGATCAAGATGGGTGATCAGTTGTTTCCAAAGAAGTTCAATTTCTGAAGGGACGGATTCATCCCAATCGAGTTTGGCAAGCCAGGTCTTCTGTATTATAATTTTAAAGGAAATGGTGATTGGTGATAGAAGTCCAATCGGTTCAAAAATTCTGGCAATAAAGGAAAGCATATTGCGCTTGGTGCAGGCTAATTGAAAGGGCTGAACCCTAAAAACAAAACAGTCGTGGAATGGTTCCCATTCCAGGCCCAAAACTTTAAGGGCGCTCTCCTCATCATTGAAAAGCACAGTGGATTCCAAATGGCTGGGAGGTAAATCATGAAGCACTTGGGGATGGCTGGAAGATCATTTCCGTAATTCAAAGCTACCAGACGAAAGTAATCGTTTGAGCTGTAACTTTAAGGCTATTGCAGAAGGAATATCATTCGCACCTGTAACGATATCGTCATTATAAGTCTGGGTTGAAAGGGCTTGAGCAGCCAAAGGAAAACGGTGTCCTTCATCTTGGACAAGTTGACGGAGAACGCGGACCGCCAAAAAGGCTGAAGAGGCCAAGCCGTACGTCACGGTGTTGAGCTCGGCTTCCTGTACGGTAGCAGCAGCTTCTGGCTTCCAATAAATGTGCTGCATGTGTCGATCCTGCTCATGAACCAACACCTGCCGGTACATTTGCCTAATGTCGCAGCATAAAGCGATTTGGGATAATCGAAAATTGAGCAAAATGTCAGAAACATCTAGCTGAAGTTTTGGTCCTTTGATCAAACGATCATTGAGTGAAAGTCCAGTTGAGTCTGGGCTAGACGCATTAAAAAAAAACGGTTCCTTCGTTATCTATTGCTTTTATAATCAATCCCGTGACAACCAATCATAAACCGCATTTTCCACGCCTTTCTTATGCATACCGCGAGACGTTCCTTTCAATAGGAAATCCTTGCCGATGATTCCTTCAACATTCCCAGGTGGATCAACGGTTTATGATTGGTAAAAATTGGCGTCCATATACATAAGATCGAGAGTGTTCGACTGCCCTAACCACCGCTAACCAACGGTTTTCTTTCAATTGCGCTATATCTTCGCTCAGCCTCATTCAACCTTCGACTTGCGTGTGCTAATGGTTTCTCGCCACCATCAAATTTTGTGACAAAACGGCTCCGATCGCAACATCGCTAGCATCCGTCGTGATTTTAAATATTTTCCTGACTTTGGGGAATGTCAGTAATGGTCCGGTAGTCAAAACTTCCTTGCATTGCTTAATACTTTCGACTTGTTCTGAACCCAATTTAAATATTTTTCCCTTCTTGAGAATGTCCGTTAAAAGATGCGTCAACTCAGCTGTACCCGGAATGAATTTCCTGTAGTACTTGATCATACCGAGGAAACTAATTCCGCGAACGTTTGTAGGGAGCGGCGCTTCTTGAATCGCTTTCACTCTATCAGGGTCCTGTTGAACCCCCTCTCGTGAAATTATGTGTCCCAAGTATTTAATTTCTCATAAACACAATTTTGATTTATCCCTAGACAACTTAAGTCCAAACTCTCGCACTCTATTAATTACCTGAGCGAGATGCTGTTCGTGATCTTCCACATTTCGGCTGAAGACAATGAAATCGTCCATATACCATATACTTGTGAAATAGATTCCCCCAATCTTCTCTGAAATTCGTCCATCAGGCGCTGGAATGTCAGAGGCGCCTTTAACCCGAACGGCATTCGAACGAACTCATAGTGACCCCTCTCCCACGAGACCGCGGTCTTGGGAATGTCCTCCTCGGCCATTCTGACCTGGTAGTAACCACTTTTTAATCCCAGCGTGCTAAAGACGGTTGCTCCCAATAGCCGATCTAATATGCCCACAACTCGTGGAAGAGTATATCGCTCGTATATAATAGAATACAATTTACCATTGTAAGTCGATATGTCTTCATCTGTAATGACGGAGGCATATCTTTTCGGGAGAAAGATTCGTATTTTCCCCTCGTCGACTTCTGTGTTTTCGATAATCGCTTCTATTCCTACTCCAAATTCTGTTTCCCTTTTTGTTAATTTATGGATTTTATAGGTTTGACCTATAGTTAGTTCCCCGATGTTTTTATAAATTGGTTTGCTTTCGTTCAATTTTTTCAAGAGAGACATCTAAAGAAATAATTTTGCTTGAGACATATCGTGATACTTATACTATAAAGACATAGGAAAATTAAAAAAAAAAAAAAACTTACTGTGTTTATGAGGAGAGCTGAAGCCAAAGACTGAATGACACTCCCATCAAGGTCAAGACACACCTACCATCACGTCATCACAAGGTCACCCCCCTCGCCTGAACATAACACCCCTCGCCCTGACAAGGACGGTCAATGACCTCAAGGTCACACCAGACCCTCGTACGGCAGGGCTCCAGACAAGGGTCAAAGGTCAAGGTCGTTACTCTAACTCAACTAGCCTTTTATAACTACTCATCTAGACTGAATTCGGTCTCCCAAGTTTAGTTGACGTGCGATGGTAGTGGTGTCCAGGGAAGTTGTATGTTTTGGTGGCTTCAATAGATCTAATTTGATTCTTATTTTCCTCCCTGGGTATAATTCTGATGGAGTTTTACCGCTTGCTAAGGGTGTTGATCTATATCGCATCAGAATTTCTTGTATTTTCCTGTGAAGAGGTAATGATGAAGTAGTCATCGCCTTCAATTTATTTTTCAGTGTTTGAACATTTCGTTCCACAATTTCATTTGTGGCTGGATGGCCAGGGGCTATCAACTTCTGGAAAATCCCATAGTAGTTATAAATGGCGGGTTGAGTAAGAGTAACGACCTTGACCTTTGACCTTGTCTGGAGCCCTGCCGTAGGAGGGTCTGGTGTGACCTTGAGGTCATTGACCGTCCTTGTCAGGGCGAGGGGGGTGTTATGTACAGGCGAGGGGGGTGACCTTGTGACGTGATGGTAGGTGTGTCTTGACCTTGATGGGTTCAATTACATCAAATTGGACGATGTGGCAACGTTGTAAATGAGATGTGGCAACAGCGCATCTCCGCGCCTGAGATAGGTCGTTGACTCATGAGTTGTTTTTTATTAGGTTTTTTTTTTTTGTTAACAGCCTCTGACTCAGCTGTTTCATTCAGTTTTAGGTCAATGCCCATGTCCATTGATAAGTTGTTAATTTAAATGTCTTACTATGAGGACAGTTGTATTTGTCTTATTGCAATCTCCATTTATTTTTTTATTATATCAATATTATTTGAGTTTGATTTATGTATACACATTTGTTTTGACTTACTACCTTGGAAAGAGAATAAAGGTGAAGAAAAAAAAATTAATTTACATGGTTTATTTGAAGTAAAACAAAGTACAGATATAATAATCAAAGTACAATTTATATATTCATTGAGGTATGTCGTTTCTGGCTAAATTCCTTGGCCTCTTGTCTTTCCTCAATTGAACAGATGATGAGGTGAGCCAAATCTTGTCTGTTCTTCTTTATTAAGTGCTGCTACCCTACTATTTACTATGCATCATACTCTTTAAATGCCTTATACCTCTCTTATGATCTAAGTATAAGGTAATGTTTCCTGTTGTCGATTGTAAAAATCGACAACAGTCCGGGTGCGCAAAAATTTCACACATCCGGTAGCTTGTACGGTGGCAGTAATGTCGTAAATATAAATGCATCTTTCTTGAGAGTGGCTCTCCCTCTTTCTATCCTAAGAATTTCATAGAATCCTTCAACTAATCTATGAAATTCTATAAATGAGCTCATCTAAAATACAAAGAAGTTTGTTTGAAAAATATAGCTTACAGTGATATAGTTTTACATATTTTTTGTACAAAGTTGAACATGTATCATTGTATGTCATACCAAATACTTCATTTCTCGGAAGGAGATAATGACCGGCTGTTAGCACGGTTCTTAGGTGCTCAAATCTGTCGAGATTGAAATCACAAACCTGGCATATGGCTACATTGGCAGACGATTGGTCTGTTGGCATACTATTTAGGGTCACAAAGGCTGAGATATTAAAATATTAAGTAATCAAACATCTATAAAGTGGTTCGTTATTAGCTAGACCATAATTTAGAAGCAACATAATTTAAAATGATAATTACCTTATGGAGAGATGTAACTGTAGCGATCTGTAAGGCAGTAATTTCTTTGCCAGTCAGACCCCTTTTATATATGAAAAAAATTACGCAATGCAATCATTCGCCAGTTTCATGTCGGGCGGCGTCCTTTCAATTCGATAACGAATATTGCAAATCATCTATTTTCTTCTATATTAATTATTATCTCTAGATAATATTCATTAAAATTTATATTCGTTTAATCTTATCTTTGCACAAATAGATAACACATATTGCAAATAATCTATCTATATTAATTATTATATCTAGATAATATTAATTACAATTTATATTCGTTTAATCTTATCGTTGCAACTGACCCGTGCTAGCACGAGGTCAACGTAATGTTCGTACGTAAAATAAATTTTACTGCTTCTAAAATCTAAAAAAAATAGAGAAAGAAGTAAAATAAAAAAATACAGTTTCTTGTAAATAAGACCCTCGGATCGATTAGTGTCATTCAGTCTTTGGCTTCAGCTCTCCTCGTAAACACAGTAAGTAAGTTTTTTTAAAATTTGCATATGTCTTTATAGTATAAGTATCACGCACGATATGTCTCAAGCAAAATTATTTCTTTAGATGTCTCTCTTGAAAAAATTGAACGAAAGCAAACCAGTTTATAAAAACATCGGGGAACTAACTGTAGGTCAAACCTATAAAATCCATAAATTAACAAAAAGGGAGACAGAATTTGGAGTTGGAATAGAAGCAGTTATCGAAAACACAGAAGTCGACGAGGGGAAAATACGAACCTTTCTCCCGAATAGATATGCTTCCGTCATTACAGATGAAGATATATCGACTTACAATGGTAAATTTTATTCTATTAATGTTATATATTTTTTTTTTAGCTAAGCTAATTGATTATTTATGTTTTTAGGTCAACTAAAATTAAAATATTTGGGGAAAAAGAAAAATTCTTATGATATAATATTCTTGTAAAAATGCTCTAGTTTTAGATTTTATAATTATAGTTTTAATTTTTAATTTAATTTAAAAAAAAAAAATGAATAATTATTTGTGTGAGCAATGTGGGTTGCTGATTCCAAATAAGCGGCACAGATGTAAATGGTTGTTTTTTTATTGTCATGGCTGTGGGAAAGAGTTTAATAGAAAGTACAATTTTGATCGACATAAATTAAACTGTCAAGTTGTTAGTGGGGTTAGTAGTAACAATGTGCCTAACGCGAGCACAATGGAGATACCGAATAAGAAAAGGAAATTTGGCATGTTTAGCAGACAAATGCGGGAGACAGCGATTGCCCAGGAAAATGGTATCATTAGAGCTTCTTTGGGAAATGCGGTCGAGGACATTTACATTCCTAACGATAATAACAAATTATTAGCTAACGAATTTTTAAACAATAAAAAAGAAATTTTACTAATTTTACTAAATTCTTATGTGTATGAATGGAAAAATTATAAAATAAATATAATGTTAGAATGTACATATATAAAAAAAAATGGAAACACTGTTAGTGAAAGATCAGATTTTAATTTTAAATCGAAAATTAATACGATAGATGTTTCTACAAACCTTGAAAAATATGTTGAAACAACTTTTGAAAAAATTTTGGTGGAACAGGATGAATTTGAAAAAAAAGGTTCTGGTTGGATGTATATTTCAGCAAATTATATCTGCTTACATTTAACAAAATATATGCCTTTTGGTGGATCTAAATATATTGAATTACCTAAAAAAATTAAGGACAAACATTGTGTAATAAATATAAAAAATAATACTGACGATTGTTTTCGGTTAGCTATACTTGCTGATAATATTAGGTCAAATGACTTGAACACATACAAAAATGCTCAAACCACATATTCCTTTGATTCTATATCGTTCCCGACTCCAATTAGGGATATCAAACGATTTGAAAATTTAAATAACGTGTCTATAAATGTTTATGGCTTAGACGAGAAAAATAATGTATATCCAATTAGAATAAGTAAAAAGGAAAATTATGATAAAATGTTTGATTTATTGTTTTTACAAAATGGAGACAATTATCACTATTGTTTGATCACAAATCTTTCACGCTTAGTAAGCTCTCAAATATCTTTGAAAAAACGTGCATATACTATCTGTCGCAGATGCCTGACAACATTTCCGAAGACGTATTTGAACAAGTATGGGAAAAATGGTGATGAGCGAAAGTCGGAGCATGAATTATTTTGTCGTAATCATAAACCAATTCGATCTGATTTTCCGAAAGAAGATAAAATTGAATTTAAACATGTGGAATACACACAAGCCATTCCAATTGTAGTTTATGCAGATATAGAATCTCTTTTAATACCAATTTCGGGGCCTGCTCCGAATCCATCAACATCTTGGAACAAAGCGGTACACGAGCATCGTGCTTTTTCTTTTTCACTTCTGGTCAAGTCTAATATGTTTGATTTGAAACCATTAGTTTACACGGGGGAAAACTGGTTTTAAAAAGAAAAGGAAATAAATTGTATGTGAAGTGGCTAGGATTAGAAGAACGCAGCTGGATTGACACGAAGGATATTGCATAATGCATTAAAAGAAAAAACACATAATATTATAATAAAATTTATTAATTTTTTTTACAAACATTTATAATCATCATCTGTTATTTATTGTTACAATACATTTAAAATATATATTTATTACTTGCACATAGTTGTTCTTTTTTAACCTAAACTTATAATAACTACAAGTAGACATTAAATTGATTTAAAAAGTACATTACAATAGAAATTACATTTAATAGTTGTTTCTTTCTTCATCAAGGCTATAGTCACCATAAGGGAGTGTTTGCACTCCATCGCTTAATGTATACCTTTTGTCATCGAACGAGCATAAAGACTTTTTATTTATTAGTGAGGTTTGAACGTTATGTTTTTTAGATTGAATTATATAAAACGAAGAATATATACTTTTACTCTCTTGAAGTATGTTTAAGTAATCGTTAAAAGTAAAATCGTTAACAGCTGATTTTTTAATACCCTTCGACTTTTTAACCGTTATATCATTGTTTGTTATGTAAGAATACATTTTAGGTCTCAACCCAACAAATTCAACAATAGGATCTCCAAAGGTTTCATCTTTCAGCAGACCAACTACTTTTTTGTTTTTTTCATTATAACAGAAATGAGAAGTGGGAAAATTGCTTGTATCGAAATAATTTTGTAACTCTCCTGACATATCAGAATAAATATCATCAGTCCTAATATTATACAAAAATGAATCTGTGTCAGTATAACATAAAGTAACGTTTTCTATACCATATTTTTTTAAGAAAACATTGTAGTGGTAATGATACATCAAAACTTTGCTCAAGTCTAACACTGCAAATCCCACATACAAAGGTTTATCAAATATAATGCTTTTTTTTTCCAATTGAATCGCTGTAACATTATCTGCGAATATAATTCTGCCTTTAAAAGTTGGTTTGTTAACTTGACGATATAATGATTTTTCATTTGTTACTATTTTTAAATCGATTCTGTTACGCACGTTTTCCATAAATTTGCCAAAGCAGCTGTTATTCATCAATTTGTAAAAATCGCTCTCGAATGTATTTTTTGCAGTTGCTCTCATCTTTGAATTAATTTCTATGTATGGTGCCAACCAATTCTTTTGTTTAAACTTTAATACCCTGTGAATTTTTGTAATTTTTACCCCTAGTTGTAAAGCTTGTTTTAAATTTACATAATGTACTATATATCGTTTTTTGGGTAACAAAGACGTTAATAATTTAACAGTTTTAGTATTAGGTGGATTATTTTTTTCAGATAAAAAAGGTAATTGAGAATGTTTATCATGAATTTCTGTGGGGTATTCAACATCAACATCTAGCACGTAACCGGTTTCTGAATTGTTTTCCAAGTCTAATACATTTAATTTTTCATTAGTCCACTCAAATTCGGCATATGGCAGGGGAAGGTTCATGGCATAACCGTAAAGATTGTTAACGTCTACATATAATAAATAATTACTGGGTTTAGTGGAATCATACTCATTTAAATATTTATTGTTAGCTTTGGCATACCGGGAAACGACTTGGCAAATACCTCCTCTTATTCCCTTTTCGAAAAACTGTACTATATCTATATCTTTTATTACATCTAATTTTATTTTCGTATATTTTAGCATTGCATTCCAAGACAATTGTGGCAAAGTAAAAAACCATGCAGGGTCAAGTTGATAAATTTGTTGACAGAGATGTCGGAACGTTTCAAATACTTCACATAACAGAATTACGTCTGTTTTTACATATAATTCTGCATATTCTTTTAATGTTTTGATGTTAAACGTTTCCCATACATGTTTCGCACGCTCATAATCTACATCGCTAATGGATTTTTTTGTTAAATCATTATAAAATGAATTTTTAGATGGTAGTTTAGTTTCATTTAGACAATCAAACGAACTAAAATAATTATATGGAAATACACCTTTCCTTGTTAACAATTTCATTTTGTTTTCATCGTTTATAATACTAGCCATATTTACAAATATTTCACTAATTGATTTTGATTGATTTTTTAAATTGTTTACTAAAGAGTCCAAACTCGATGATAGAAATTTAAACGAGTCAACAAATCGTATTTTTGTTCTACATCCTTTAAATTGTATGCTAAAACTTATATATTTTTCGGTATTACTAGGGATTACACAAACGTTTTTACAACGGCCTAAGAAAGGGATTATAAAATGAGAATCGTAACCCTGTAAGTTGTGCATAAAAACAGGTATAAAATCGGGCTTTTTTGCTCTTAAATTACATGCATTATGCGTTGGTCCAATAAATTTACCTGTAAAGTGACAGTGATGACGCACACGATCATGTTCATCTAAAGGGTATTGACATAATATACAATCTTTAGCAGAATAAAAGGTTGTTTTATCCCCTTTACTCATTTCTTCCATCGGAAGCGGATTATCATATATCTTATCAGTTTCAACAGCTATATGTTCAAGTTTTTCTAAAAAAACTTGCATACAGTTTTCCCCCGTGTAAACTAATGGTTTCAAATCAAACATATTAGACTTGACCAGAAGTGAAAAAGAAAAAGCACGATGCTCGTGTACCGCTTTGTTCCAAGATGTTGATGGATTCGGAGCAGGCCCCGAAATTGGTATTAAAAGAGATTCTATATCTGCATAAACTACAATTGGAATGGCTTGTGTGTATTCCACATGTTTAAATTCAATTTTATCTTCTTTCGGAAAATCAGATCGAATTGGTTTATGATTACGACAAAATAATTCATGCTCCGACTTTCGCTCATCACCATTTTTCCCATACTTGTTCAAATACGTCTTCGAAAATGTTGTCAGGCATCTGCGACAGATAGTATATGCACGTTTTTTCAAAGATATTTGAGAGCTTACTAAGCGTGAAAGATTTGTGATCAAACAATAGTGATAATTGTCTCCATTTTGTAAAAACAATAAATCAAACATTTTATCATAATTTTCCTTTTTACTTATTCTAATTGGATATACATTATTTTTCTCGTCTAAGCCATAAACATTTATAGACACGTTATTTAAATTTTCAAATCGTTTGATATCCCTAATTGGAGTCGGGAACGATATAGAATCAAAGGAATATGTGGTTTGAGCATTTTTGTATGTGTTCAAGTCATTTGACCTAATATTATCAGCAAGTATAGCTAACCGAAAACAATCGTCAGTATTATTTTTTATATTTATTACACAATGTTTGTCCTTAATTTTTTTAGGTAATTCAATATATTTAGATCCACCAAAAGGCTTATATTTTGTTAAATGTAAGCAGATATAATTTGCTGAAATATACATCCAACCAGAACCTTTTTTTTCAAATTCATCCTGTTCCACCAAAATTTTTTCAAAAGTTGTTTCAACATATTTTTCAAGGTTTGTAGAAACATCTATCGTATTAATTTTCGATTTAAAATTAAAATCTGATCTTTCACTAACAGTGTTTCCATTTTTTTTTATATATGTACATTCTAACATTATATTTATTTTATAATTTTTCCATTCATACACATAAGAATTTAGTAAAATTAGTAAAATTTCTTTTTTATTGTTTAAAAATTCGTTAGCTAATAATTTGTTATTATCGTTGGGAATGTAAATGTCCTCGACCGCATTTCCCAAAGAAGCTCTAATGATACCATTTTCCTGGGCAATCGCTGTCTCCCGCATTTGTCTGCTAAACATGCCAAATTTCCTTTTCTTATTCGGTATCTCCATTGTGCTCGCGTTAGGCATATTGTTACTACTAACCCCACTAACAACTTGACAGTTTAATTTATGTCGATCAAAATTGTACTTTCTATTAAACTCTTTCCCACAGCCATGACAATAAAAAAACAACCATTTACATCTGTGCCGCTTATTTGGAATCAGCAACCCACATTGCTCACACAAATAATTATTCATTTTTTTTTTTAAATTAAATTAAAAATTAAAACTATAATTATAAAATCTAAAACTAGAGCATTTTTACAAGAATATTATATCATAAGAATTTTTCTTTTTCCCCAAATATTTTAATTTTAGTTGACCTAAAAACATAAATAATCAATTAGCTTAGCTAAAAAAAAAATATATAACATTAATAGAATAAAATTTACCATTGTAAGTCGATATATCTTCATCTGTAATGACGGAAGCATATCTTTTCGGGAGAAAGGTTCGTATTTTCCCCTCGTCGACTTCTGTGTTTTCGATAACTGCTTCTATTCCAACTCCAAATTCTGTCTCCCTCTTTGTTAATTTATGGATTTTATAGGTTTGACCTACAGTTAGTTCCCCGATGTTTTTATAAACTGGTTTGCTTTCGTTCAATTTTTTCAAGAGAGACATCTAAAGAACTAATTTTGCTTGAGACATATCGTGCGTGATACTTATACTATAAAGACATATGCAAATTTTAAAAAAACTTACTTACTGTGTTTACGAGGAGAGCTGAAGCCAAAGACTGAATGACACTAATCGATCCGAGGGTCTTATTTACAAGAAACTGTATTTAATTTATTTTACGTACGAACATTGCGTTGACCTCGTGCTAGCACGGGTCAGTTGCAACGATAAGATTAAACGAATATAAATTGTAATTAATATTATCTAGATATAATAATTAATATAGATAGATTATTTGCAATATGTGTTATCTATTTGTGCAAAGATAAGATTAAACGAATATAAATTTTAATGAATATTATCTAGAGATAATAATTAATATAGAAGAAAATAGATGATTTGCAATATTCGTTATCGAATTGAAAGGACGCCGCCCGACATGAAACTGGCGAATGATTGCATTGCGTAATTTTTTTCATATATAAAAGGGGTCTGACTGGCAAAGAAATTACTGCCTTACAGATCGCTACAGTTACATCTCTCCATAAGGTAATTATCATTTTAAATTATGTTGCTTCTAAATTATGGTCTAGCTAATAACGAACCACTTTATAGATGTTTGATTACTTAATATTTTAATATCTCAGCCTTTGTGACCCTAAATAGTATGCCAACAGACCAATCGTCTGCCAATGTAGCCATATGCCAGGTTTGTGATTTCAATCTCGACAGATTTGAGCACCTAAGAACCGTGCTAACAGCCGGTCATTATCTCCTTCCGAGAAATGAAGTATTTGGTATGACATACAATGATACATGTTCAACTTTGTACAAAAAATATGTAAAACTATATCACTGTAAGCTATATTTTTCAAACAAACTTCTTTGTATTTTAGATGAGCTCATTTATAGAATTTCATAGATTAGTTGAAGGATTCTATGAAATTCTTAGGATAGAAAGAGGGAGAGCCACTCTCAAGAAAGATGCATTTATATTTACGACATTACTGCCACCGTACAAGCTACCGGATGTGTGAAATTTTTGCGCACCCGGACTGTTGTCGATTTTTACAATCGACAACAGGAAACATTACCTTATACTTAGATCATAAGAGAGGTATAAGGCATTTAAAGAGTATGATGCATAGTAAATAGTAGGGTAGCAGCACTTAATAAAGAAGAACAGACAAGATTTGGCTCACCTCATCATCTGTTCAATTGAGGAAAGACAAGAGGCCAAGGAATTTAGCCAGAAACGACATACCTCAATGAATATATAAATTGTACTTTGATTATTATATCTGTACTTTGTTTTACTTCAAATAAACCATGTAAATTAATTTTTTTTTCTTCACCTTTATTCTCTTTCCAAGGTAGTAAGTCAAAACAAATGTGTATACATAAATCAAACTCAAATAATATTGATATAATAAAAAAATAAATGGAGATTGCAATAAGACAAATACAACTGTCCTCATAGTAAGACATTTAAATTAACAACTTATCAATGGACATGGGCATTGACCTAAAACTGAATGAAACAGCTGAGTCAGAGGCTGTTAACAAAAAAAAAAACCTAATAAAAAACAACTCATGAGTCAACGACCTATCTCAGGCGCGGAGATGCGCTGTTGCCACATCTCATTTACAACGTTGCCACATCGTCCAATTTGATGTAATTGAACCCATCAAGGTCAAGACACACCTACCATCACGTCACAAGGTCACCCCCCTCGCCTGTACATAACACCCCCCTCGCCCTGACAAGGACGGTCAATGACCTCAAGGTCACACCAGACCCTCCTACGGCAGGGCTCCAGACAAGGTCAAAGGTCAAGGTCGTTACTCTTACTCAACCCGCCATTTATAACTACTACCCATGTTCTAAACAAAAGTCTGAAAACGTTGCACTCTTAAATATTATTGCATTGTCCAAAGCAATTACTTTCGGTAAACCGTGTGTGGAAAGGATATCTTGGAGATATTTAATGGTAGAGTCCGTAAATATACAAAATTCTGTAAATATTCTTTCCAGTTCGCTTTCATCTGTTGTTGCCGGCATACGAATGAAAATTGTTGATAGCCACTCGTTATCGTTTATTCGCTAGTCTGCGTTTCGATCCCGAGACTCTGTTTCGTTCGAATGATCAGTTGACGGTTTTTGTCATTCATGATTTCGTCAGATTCCGGCTGTTCCATCGGTACTTCCGTAGACCGGTACACACCGTACAGTAGACGCCGTACTTCCGATACCTGTCGTACCAGCGGAATTTCGGGACCATTTTCGGAAATAGCGTACAGCGAACAGTTCATGAGGGTTCTTTCGTTATCTATTGCTTTGATAATTATCACAAGGGAACAACATTTTTGTTGCATGAAATATTTTGACTAATATTCTACTTCCTCGAGGTGCTGATTTAAGATCTGAAGTCAGTTTGTTTGTATCAGCTTTACTTTTGGGGTTATAATTATAAACTGTTTTTTAAGATGAAAATATTTTTTATTAAGAAAACTATTAAAAAAATTACCACTACATATCAAAAAATTTTCTTTTGTAAGATTTTCTGGCTTGATTCGGTTCACGGTGGCTGTTTTTAATGCTCCAACAATAGTCCGCCATCATGTGAGCATTCCAGTGACCTTGGTAACGTTCCTCCATAGTTCGAATGTCCATAGTTCGAACCATAGATTGCCTGGAAGGCCAATCTTTTCTAATCCAGTGCTCAGACCTAGCTCTGCTGTCCCATAAACAAATAAAACATGGATATTTTGTATATCCACCTTGTTGTCCAAGAAGAAAATTCACCATTTTTAGATCAACACTTATCAACCACTTTTGTTCGTTGTATTTGATTCTATCCATTACAGAAGCTACAGTAGCATATTCTTCTTTGACTGTAGTTGAATGTGCAATCGGTATCGAACCCAGCTTATTGCCGTTATGCATAAGTACACATTTCAGGCTACGTTTAGAGGAGTCAATAAATAAACGCCATTCATTTGGATCATACTTCTGTACTCCCATTGCTTTCAATAAACCAGGAACATCTGAACAAAAAGCAAAGTCGTCATCTTTAGAAAAGAATGACAGCAATTCTGCCTCTCGGTTACGATAGTATGAAATTCTTGTTTCTGGGGTTAAAAGATTTCTTTGCTTTAATCGAGAAGCTAGAATCTCCGATGTCTTTTTAGAAAGACCAAGATCTCTGATTAATGCATTGAGGTCTTCCTGATTAAAGAGCTGGGGCTCAGAAGTAAAATCAGGGTAAGAATCACTTGTCCGACTTTCATCACTTGAAGAATAGTTTTGTTTTTCTATATCATGATCATTTTGTACAGATGAAGAAGCTTGGGGTACTGGTGCATCGCCAGAGAACAAGACTGGTCGAGTAACAGATAACAAGTTTGGATAAGACCATTTCGACCGGTTATTTTTATTAATTCCATTAATATCAATCACACAAAAATAACAATCATCTTGATGATTATTAGGTTCCCGCCAAATCATTGGTGTTTGATACTTAAAATGGGGTCTTTTCTTATTTGCCCATAATCTCAAAGACTCAACACATGTTTTACATACCATATGATGGATCCAGTACTTGTCACGGATGTCCAAAGCGAATCCCGTGACAACCAATCATAAACCGCATTTTCCACGCCTTTCTTATGCATTACCCGAAAATCGAACAACGCGAGACGTTCCTTTCAACAGGAAATCCTTGCCGATGATTCCTTCAACGTTCCCAGGTGGATCAACGGTTTATGATTAGTAAAAATTGGCGTCCATATACATAAGATCGAGAGTGTTCGACTGCCTTAACCACCGCTAACGGTTTTCTTTCAATTGCGCTATATCTTCGCTCAGCCTCATTCAACCTGCGACTTGCGTGTGCTAATGGTTTCTCGCCACCATCAAACTTTTGTGACAAAACGGCTCCGATCGCAACATCGCAAGCATCCGTCGTGATTTTAAATATTTTCCTGACTTTGGGGAATGTCAGTAATGGTCCGGTAGTCAAAACTTCCTTGCATTGCTTAATACTTTCGACTTGTTCTGAACCCAATTTAAATCTGTTTCCCTTCTTGAGAATGTCCGTTAAAGGATGCGTCAACTCAGCTGTACCCGGAATGATCCTCTCTGAAATTCGTCCATCAAGCTCTGGAATGTCAGAGGCGTCTTTTACCCGAACGGCATTCGAATGAACTCATAGTGACCCCTATCCCACGAGAACGCGGTTTTGGGAATGTCCTCCTACCGGGTAGTAACCACTTTTTAATTCCAGCGTGCTAAAGACGGTTGCTCCCAATAGCCGATCTAATATGCCCACAACTCGTGGAAGAGTATATCGCTTGTCTCTCGTTGCCTCGTTTAACGTCCTGTAATCTTTCCGCAAAATATCACAGCCGATAATCACGTCATAGACGGGCATAAGTTTAACGATTACGTATACCCTAATTTTTGAGTCCCTTCCCGCTAGTTCCTTTAATTCAAATTTTACTTCGCCCAGAGTTTTACAATTACCACTTACTGTGGTTATCATACAATTACAAGCCTTGCAACTCCCCCAAATACCCATTTTAACCGCCCCCTCTCTGCTAATTAACGAATTTGTACTCCCTGTATCTACTATTAATTCTACCCCTGATTCTTTAAATTTCGCCACTGGCAACCTTTTCCAAAACTTCTACTCCCCACTATTATTAATTATAATCTCATCCCGATAGTTGCCCTGCCAAGTACCCACCCTCAGTCCGCTCGCGTTTGCCTTGACCCCTTCCGCCCCAGAGGATCCTCCCTTCAACGGGTTCTCCCTTCTTACCTCATGTTTTCTGACCGTCAGAGTATTGCGCTCAGAGGTGACGCTGCCTTCCTCTGAAGTCTCCCCGCTAGAAACTTGTTCTCCGGTCCTCCGGTGGTTCCGCTGGCCTCTCCATCCTTTGTTGTTGACCTCCGTTGGCTCATATTGAAGGTCCCTCCTGCCTATTTTCGGGACACGCTTGGGGCATTCCCTTGCAACGTGCCCTTTTCTTCCACACTCGTAACATCTCAAATTACATTGAGCTGCTACATGGCCTGGTTTATCGCCCTCGTAAATTCTATAGACCTTATACATTTTTACACCCAAATTCAGCGCTTGTTTTAAATTAATATAATGTATACTACTATATCTTTTCTTTTGAGTCAGTGAAGCTATCAACTTTTTTACTTTTCCCCCTGACACTTTCTTTGTTTCCGGTAATAGAGGTAATTGACTGTGTAAGTCATGAATATTTTTAGGATAACTAAAGTCTGCATCGAATATATAACCGATGGGAGAATCGTTAGGTATTTTTTGAACATCTATAGTTTCCGTTTCCCATTCAAAGTCAGAGTAAGGTAGAAATCCATTCATTGCATACCTATAAAGGTTATTAACATTTGCGTAAATTAAATATGATGATGGTTTGTTAGGGTCATAATCATGAACATATTTGTTGTTTGCTTTTGCATATCATTTATAACGTTAGTGAGCCCTCCCCGTATTCCTTTTTCTAAAAATAATATTTTGTCGATATCTTTAATTACTTCTAGGCGTATATTTGTGTATTTTAACATGGCCTGCCACGCAAACCCAGGCAGGGTGAACGTCCAAGCAGCGTCGAGATGATGAATATTCATGCATCTCGTCAAATTACATTGAGCTGCTACATGGCCTGGTTTATCGCCCTCGTAAATTCTATAGACCTTATACATTTTTACACCCGAATTCAGCGCTTGTTTTAAATTAATATAATGTATAGTATATCTTTTCTTTTGTCAGTGAAGCTATCAACTTTTTTACTTCCCCCCCTGACTTAGCCCTCCCCGTATTCCTTTTTCTAAAAATAATATTTTGTCGATATCTTTAATTACTTCTAGGCGTATCTTTGTGTATTTCAACATGGCCTGCCACGCAAACCCAGGCAGGGTGAACGTCCAAGCAGCGTCGAGATGATAAATATTCATGCATAGTTCCCTAAACTTTTCAAAAACCTCGCACAGAACAACAACATCGGTTGTTATGTACAATTCTGCATATTCTTATATATTTTTAATGTTAAATTTTCGCCAAACAGTGATCGCGTGGTAGTATTCAGATTCAGTAATATTTGAGTTTGTTAAATTATTAAAAAACTTTTCTTTAATGGGTAGTTTTGTTTCTTCCAAACGATCAATTGAGTCTATATAGGAATAGGGAAATACGCCTTTTCGAGTAAGCAGGGTCATTTTCTCTTCGTCCGGAAATAGTCGACTTAAATTTGGAAAGGTATCCCGCAAACAATTGGAATTTTCTTTCATATTATTTACTAAGACGTCTAAACTACAAGCCACAAATCTATATGAGTCCACAAACGGAATTTGGTTTTACATCCTTTAAATTGTATTGAGAAACTAATATATTTCTCTGTATTGCTAGGAATAATTGAAACATAACCTTCGATGTGAGCGAGGAAAGGAACTATCAGATGACTGTCATAACCCTGAAAGTTGTGAATAAATACGGGCACAAACGTACGGGAGTTGAGGCTTGCAAATTATAAGAAGAATGAGCACAACCAATAAATCGACATGATCGGTGATTGTGATGACGGACTTTATCATCTTGAGTTATATCTTTTTCGCAAATGATGCACCTGGTACTCATATGAAAATATTCTTCTTCTTCCTGGCTCAGTTTTTGCATTGGGGCTATAGAGCCGTATATCTCGTCAACTTTTTGAGTTATTTCGTATAATGCTTCAATAAAATTTTCCATACAATCCAAATACCCGTAAAGATTTGCGGTTTAAACACGAAACTTGTTAAGTTTGATTTAATCAGTAATGATGCACAAAATGGTTTATGATTTTGTACAATTTTAGACCATGACTACATGTCGTTACAAGGTTCCTCTAACACTCGAAGTCAGCGTAGGCTACAATTTCAATGGCTTGATTATATTCAAAAATTTTAAAATGTATCTCATTTTCTTCGGGAAATACTACTCTTGAAGGTTTTTCAAAGCTAAAGAAGAATAAATGGTCGTTCAGTCGGTTTTTAGCATTTTTCTCGCATTTCGTAATATAACTAGAATTAAATGTTGATAGACATCTGTGGCAAACTTCTAATGAAGATTTATGTAAAGACAGCTGAGGAGATATGAGTCTGCTTAGGTTTGTTATATAACAATAATGTGAACTCTTTATCTTTTAAGAACAAAAGATCAAATCGTTCTTTGAAATTCAATTTTTTACTAATCTGTAATGGATATATCTCGTTTTCGTCACTTATTCCAAATAAATTTATTGCAACGTTATTAGAATTTTCAAATTTGACATCTTTAAACGTTGTGGGATTTGAAATGCAACTAAAGTCATAGTTACTTTGATCATGTTTGTAAGAGCTGGTCTTATTTGATCCTATTGTTTTGCTAAGAATAGCCAACTTAAAACATTCCATGTTGTCATTTTTAACATTTATAACCGCTCGTTTACTTTTTATATTTTGAGGTAACTCGATAAATTTTTTTCCGCCTAAGGGTTTATATTTCGTCAAATGTAAACAAAGAAAATTACAAGAAACAAATGTCCAACCGGGTCCTTTAGACGTGAAGGAATCCATTTCGATCAATATTGTATCGTACGATTCGTCTATATATTTTTTAACATCGGTATCAATAGATTTTATTTTATTTCTATTTTGAAATTTATATCGCTGCGTGCTTCTAGAGTTGTTTGATTGGTATCAAGTTTTTTATAATTACCCTCTAACGCAATAAGACTTTTGAGAGTTTTCCATTTCGTTAAATAATGATTTATTATTCCAAATAGTTCTTCTTTCACGAGCTGTAGGTAGTTGATGACGTTTAGTTGTCGATTACAATTAGGAATATAAATATCTATGATTGAATCACCAAATGCTTTTCTTACAATACAGTGTAATGCGTACAATACTTACAGCCCTCGTTTTGGTTTGTTCTATGTTCTTTATTAAAAAGTATATAGCGAGTTTTTGGAGACGCTTAATTTATGGACTTGTGAGTTTCAGCCACCTGGTTGGCGTCATTCTCCTCCTTATGTACATATTTTCTTTTTTTAAGAGGGAGAAAGGAGGGTTCCGCCTGATTATTACTAACGTAGTTAATGAATTCTGTTATTTTATTTAAATTAGTTAAATGCACTAAGTGAGGATGAGAAAAAGATGAACTACTTGAATTTGCAGTTGTATCTCGGTAAGAGGATGACAATGAATGGGCTTTTACCACTTGACTAGAAGGACCCGATCGTTCTACTTCAAATATGTTCGACTCTGTAGTAAAATTTGGTTTGATGTAACATTTAGAATTACATTGGGTTTTTATGTTTCTCGAGCAATTATATTTCCTTTTAAACTCCCTCCCGCATGACTGACAAAAATAACCTTTCCAATTACACCGATGTATTTTTGTTTATATTAGTTTATAATATTATATTATATTATATTATCTACTTAATATTAGACCACATTTATTACACAAATATTTTTTTTTACAATTATGATTAGATAATACCTTCACTAATCTACCACAAATTTCACAAAGAATTCCCATTTGGTTAAAATTAAACAATTTTTTCTAAACAAATTCTCTCAAGATAAAAAAATACAAACTATAACATAAAAAGTGGAGAAAACCTGACAAAGGGTAAAGTTGTAAACAATTACATGTTACCCATAACCGCAAAGAAACACCTCTTTCCTTATACAAATTTTAACTGATGATAGTTTTTTTCTTTTCCATAATATATTAACTTCAGAGGACCTGAAACCAAGCTGGAATAAATATTCTTTAGCGTAATCAACATCTAAGTATTTTTTTTTTTGTACTTACCATTGTAGTTGTCTATATATTCTTTTGTAAAAGCTGGCAAAAATCTTTTTGGTAAAAACGTTCTTATGTTTACCTCCTCTACCTCTAAAATAACTTGTAGTGATTTACCATATTGGGTATCCTTTATCTCCATTCTTGTAATATTATATATTTTTCCATTTTCTAACTGATCCAGCGGTTTGTACACTGGAAATTTGTTAAGGCTGTTTAATTTTTCAGCTACAGACATCTGTGTTTTAAATAAAAAAGAGACATGAATTCAAGGAATAGTCAAATTAAAGTAAATTTCATTCTGAGGAAATATTCATACTCACCGTAGGTGTTGAGAAAAGATTAACAGAGGAGAGTAGAGGCAGACAATATTTAAGGCTCCTAAGATTATTTCTTATGTACCCTTCACACAGAAGGGTAGAGGGGAGAGATGCGTTGCAAATTATTATTTCCGCTCGAGAGGATAACCCCGAACAGGTTAACTGCATCAATCTAATATGAGCCCGAAGTCGATGCACTAGATCATAATGAAGCTTTGTTTAAGTCAAAGATCAGAGATAATTGTGATGCAATAGGAACTCATCGTCAGACAGCCCAATTATTATTTCCGCTCGAGAGGATAACCCCAAACAGGTTAACTGCACCAATCTAATATGAGCCCCAAGTCGATGCACTATAACGTAATGAAGCTTTGTTTAAGTGAAATAACAGAGATAATTTATAGTGATGTAACAGGAAGTCGTCGTCAGCCAGGCCAATGCACTAGGCATAGGTCCACTGCATCAATGTAAACGGAGGCGGAGATCTGGTCAATGCATACGGTCAATGTCGTAGTATCTAAGAGCGAACGGTCCAGAAAAAATGTAATCAAAGGCGGACATGAGTAACACCAGCTCGTCATCGTCCTGATAATGCACTAGGTCAACGCATCGATGTAAACAAAGGCCTCGTTGCCAAATCTCGCATATTCGCGCAACGTTGTCACCTTGTGCATAGCTCCACACCTCCATACTACACGTCGAATGTAAATAACCACTATCATCTGTACAATAGGTCAAGGCATGTAAACATACGCATGGCTGATGTCACAAGGTCATAGCCCCGTACCACACCTCGAATGTAAACAATCACCTTCCGGAGTCAATGACCCTCATGCGTCAGCATCCATCTCCGAGCCTCAGAGATAAAGCTAATCAATGATATTTAGGTCAAGCTCGCAAAAAGCCCCAGTACTACTCCTCAAATGTAAACAAACACCTTCCGGGGTCAATGACCCTCAGAGATAGAGCATATCAATGACCTACAGAGATAGAGCTAATCAATGACCTATATCATACAATAAGGTCACAACTACCGCGTTACTAGGTCAAGGTCACCTTCCCCATTTTTCTGCTCAACCCGCAAATGGACAACTACTCAGGGTCTTTCCTGTTTTTCCTGTTATTCTGTTGGAGTGCCTTTCAAATGACCTGCTCTAAAGTTTCTTCTGGGTGGGCTTTTAGGTCTCCTCCTAGTTGATTAGACTTCGGTCCATTCTCCTTCTGGTCTTTAAAAAAAAAAAAGACAAGATCATATCGAACAGTGCTTCGTTCCGTCCATGGGCGTCGATCAGTTTATGAGCACAATCAACGAAGTCGCGGTCCCGTGGTAATGAGCCCGGACGGTCTATGTAGTGCTTCAATTGAACCTTTAATATTCCACGTACAAATGCTGTTCGTTGCGCGCCTTGCGCCTTGCCGAATGTCTCTATCATTTTCTCCACTAATCTGTCGTAAAGTACCAGGAGCTTTTCGGTGAACTCTCCCTCCGTTTGGCCCAGCTTCCTGTGCTCCTTTATCGTGTTAAGGAAGTGTAAAATCGTGTAAAATATGTCTTTCTATGGTGTCCATCTTCCTCCTCCAAAGAACTTTTTTAACCTTGCCTTCAGCACACCCCAAGGGTGAAAGTGTGAGTAGAGTCCTCTTGAATTGCATTGAGGACCCGCCTCGCAATCCGACCTACTAATGATGCCTCTAGTAGCATTACGTCAGATTCCTGAAGTGTGCCGTTGTTTTTTTTTTTTAGGCAATGAGTCCTTTAATTTGATCTGTGCCCAAGACCTCGATAAAATGCTCAAGGTCTCCCGAAACTCCAGTAAACGGTTCCAGTTGGCTTATCACCTCGTGGTTGAATGAGGAATTTTTCTTTCTTATTTTGACGAGTTCTAACTGGGTCGTTTCGTTGGCTGTTTTCAATTGCGCCTCCAAACTCGCTCTCTCCACCACTGCCTGGGCCTGTTTTTACTCCAACTTGTTTATCTCTTCGCTTTCCATCATAATTTTTTTTCTGAACTTACGGATATAAAAAAACTAAATTTTTAAACTCCGAAGTGAGAGTACGTATTTATTTATTTATTTATTTTTATATTCTGGGTTTCGACACCACTTATAATTTGACTGAATATACGCACTATAAAAAAGAGGGATTCAGGCAGAGTAACGACACAAATTCACTTAATCCTTTTAGCTCCAAATACTCCTGGCCAAAAATGTCCTTAAGGACGGAGCTTCGGCTAGCGCTGACCATCGCCAGGGCCTGAATAATTTTTCGCCACACTGAAGTGACTATTCAAGGCGCAAATAGTAATTAACTATAGTAATTCTTTTGCCGAAGGTTAAATAATTAAAGACTGTTATTTTTTAATATTAAAATTTATTTATAATAAACATTAAAATTTTAAAACAATAAATTCTTCAATCAACTAAAAAACTTAATTTGATATTTACAACAGATTAATAATAACAATAATAATACAAATATTTATTTAAGAAATCATACAAATGCCATTTGGTACATATTGTATTTTTGGTGTTCTTCGGAAAACCTCCCCTAAGGGATTCTCTTGAAAGCTGTTGGTTTACACTTTTGATATATTTGGACCAAACACAAGAGACATATTATGAAACTTAGCTTTATTCAACTTTAAGTACAAACGTGAGAGAGTATAACCTTACAAGAAGGTTTTTACACATTAAGGCTAGAGGGTTAGTTGCCATCGGTACACAAATTATCCAACACCCTCCTTATTTGTGGAGTCCTTGGCACTTGATGCACTCCCTGAACTTATACACATCAAGCGCCTTAGTCAAGGAGTCGGCGATCATGTTCATTGTCGGAATGTATGTGAAGGCCAGAAGCTTCGCCTGCACCTTTTCTCTCATAAAATGATGCCGTACATCAATGTGCTTGGTCCTCGACTGATAAGCACCATTCAGCGCCAGATTCCTTGCTCCCTGGTTGTCACAAAAGATCTGGGTAGGATTCTTGGAAGTCTGCTCAATCTCATCAGAGAGGCCCCTTAACCATAATGCTTCCTGCGCTGCCGAGGACATCGACATATATTCGGCCTCTGTTGTTGATAGAGCTACAGTGGACTGTCGTTTAGTGCACCAGGATATCGGGGCGCCACACTTGATAAGCATGTAACCTGTCACTGATCTTCTTTCATCTGGGTCACTAGCCCAATCGGCATCACAGTATCCATGAACGGGTCCAACTATTGATCCATCAAATTTTAGCCAGTATGAGGAGGTTCCACGGAGGTATCTCAATACCCGTTCCACACCTGCCCAGTGCAACAAGCCTGGATTGTTATTAAATCTGCTCAGGCTTCTTACAGCAAACGCTATATCTGGTCTTGAGACTTGGACTGCCAATAGCTTCTTGATAAAAAATGTTTCTCATCATTTCCCTTTCTATTTCTGTATGCGGCTCCTGAGTTTTAGAGTGGACATCGGAGTTGATACTGGATTTGCTTCATCCATCTTGAACCGTTTGAGAATCTGCTCAATATAATTTTGTTGGCTAAGCCAAATTTTCTTTGATTGTCGATCACGAATTATCTCAAGGCCTAAAAACGAATTGGCCTCACCAAGGTCGGTCATCTTAAAGTATTTCGAAAGTTGCAATTTGACCTGATTTTTTAATTTTTATTGTTTAAAAAAATCAACAGGTCACCTATCCAGACAGCCAAAATTATCATACACTTTTCTGTTATTTTGAAATAAACACAAGAGTCAAATTTTGAATGTCAAGCCAAATTCCTGCAAAACACAATCCAATTTTTTATTCCATATTCGGCTAGCTTGCTTGAATCCGTGCAAGCTTTTTCCAAGACGACATACTCTTGAAGTTCCATCGCTGAAACCAGGTGGCTAAGACATGTAAATTTCCTCCTCCAGATCTCCCTGAAGGAATGCGGATACGGCGTCCATCTGATCAATGTCCAGATTGTACTCTGCAGCCAGCGATATAAGGTATCTGATGGAACTGTACCTCACAACTGGCGAGAACGTCTCTTCATAATCCACACCCCTCCTTTGGGTGAATCCCTTGACAAGTCTCGCTTTATGGCCGGTTGTTTTACCACTGGCATCCCTCTTCGTTCTGAAGACCCACTTGCATGCAAGGGGCTCTTTTGAAGCTGGGAGTTCGACCGATTCCCATGATCTTGTAATAATGACCAATTCTTCGGTATTGTTGTCCATTTGAGTCTTCAATTCACGCTCCATGGCACCAATCCACAACTGATTGTCCTGACGAAGTAACGCATCATCATAGGATACTGGATCTGACAGCTCGGAGCCGGTAGAGAAAGCTGAATACGTCACAAAGTCGTCCAGCGTAGCAGGTGGTCGTCTTTCTCTAACAGGTCTATTATTCACTGTTGGGTGCGATATTGATGTCAGAACGGTCGTTGGTGGAACATAATCTGGATCTGGTAGAAGGCAGTCATAATGAAGGTCCAAACAGGTGTTAAAAAGTGCATTTCCTCTGAAATTTTGTGTCCTGTTGCCAAATCGGGGATGTTTGGCGTTGAAATCACCTCCGCATAAAAATTTGGTTCCTAAAGTGGAGAATATGTTAGTAAACATCTCCTTGGAAACTCGTAGCCTAGGGAGGCAATAGGCGCTAGCTATGGAAATACTGCAGTGATTAATTTCAATTGAAATCGCTGTTAATTGAATTTCGGATAAGGCCGTCATTTGTAAAGGATAGTGGTATAATGTACGTTTCACAATTACCGCAGAGCCACCACGAGCAGCACCGCTTGGATGGTCAGCACGGTATACTACATATCCTTGTAAGTAAAATTTAATATTCTGAGAAAAATGGGTGTCAGTTAGTAGTGCTATGTCGTCATGTTCACGCAAGTAAATGTCAAGTTCGTTTCTTCGATTTAGGGCTCCATTTGAATTCCAAAGAAGGAGTTTTAAAGATTGGTTTAAAGTGGAATTACGGACTGGCATTAGGAATGAATTTAGTAACAAGCGTAGTAAGTAATGTGATGAGAGGGTTTATCATCTATTTAAAATCATTTAAAAATGAATTAAGGTATATTGATATGTCTGGAGTACTAGATTGTGGATGTGGTATTGGGTATTTAGGAACTGCGTTAGAATGTGGAGGGTAATGATACTGTGGGTAATGAGGTGTTATACTCATAACTTGTGGAGTTGTATTTTGATGAGCTCAATATTGGGGCATTGTGTACTGAGGTGTTGTGTATTGGGACATTGTGTGTTGAGGTCTTGTGTATTGAAATGTTGTGTGTTGTGGTATTGTGTATTGTGATGTTGTGGTGTTTTGTACTCAAATTTTGTGTTAGTAAATGAAGCATGTGGTTGTTGCGGGATAGTAGTTGGGTTAGTAAGTCGGTCACGGTCCGTCTCTAGGGACAGGGGATCTGTTAAATCAAGTTACCTTTCTTCGGACGTGCAGTCTTCTTTTTTGAAGTTCGAGATGAACTGTGCATCCTCTCTAATTCGCTGGATGATCTTCGCCACACAGCGCACAGGTTGGCGGCTCTTCACGCGGTTTCTGCTATCTGTCACTAGGATGATCTTGGCCACACTTCACGCATCTTGGTTGGTGTCGGAAGAATGCTCTGGTATGTCCATATTCCTGATACCTCATACATTGAACAATGTCCCTTCTTTTATGAGGTTCCTCAATTTTTACTTTAGTGTAAGCTAAATGGCTTATATTGAAGACTTCAGCATTGTTTGGAGCTGGCTCAATATCCACGAAGATGAGCGACGGGAGAGGTTCTTTCGACCTTAAGTGTATTACATTATTAATAAGGCGGACAGTGAATCCTTTTCTCTCAAGACCATATTTAATCATATCATCATGGCGTGGAATAATGAAGATTTCTGATGATGAACCGGAAGGCTTTTTCTTCTTTAGGTTGAAATGTGTGAAAAGAAAAGTTTTTCGATTCTAAATATTTTATGCAGGCTCTAATGCATCACTGGTTTTAGTTGTTAATGTGATCACTTCTTTATTGGAAAAACATTCAAAATTATCAAAAAAAACATCCCCTAAAAGAGCTAATAAGTCTGTGCATAAGTTTTGAAAGTTGTTGATTCCTTTTATTTTTATTGGCGGTGGTAAATGGACTACTGTTAGTGCGACGCTTTCTTCTTCCATTTCGACAGATAGTGGAGCAAACATGTTACTAACAGGAACATTAAGAGCATTGCTTAGTGAAGGAATATTCATAGAATTATGAGTAGTGGATTGAGTCACTGGTTGTTATGTAGATTGAGATACTAGATTGTCACCTGTTATTTCAATATTTTCTGAATTAATATTATTATTTAAATTACCACGTGGTTTGGGTAGGTTAGGTTTTTTAAATAACGTTTTAACTTTAGAATCTTTAGTATTCATCCTTTTATTGCCAATTTGACCTTCAGTTAAAGAAATACTGCAGTTACTCCTTACCTTTCTTTTCAAAAGAGTAGAAATAACGGCTTCATCGTCTTTCCCACTTTTTCCGGCAATTTTATTGTCTTTCATCAGAAAAGTGTCCTTTTTCACTAAATTATAATATAAGTCACTTCAAAAACCATTATTTACTATAACACACATCAAAAATACATGAATTAAATTAATTCAAAAACTTAAGCAAGTTCAGTTCGAGGCCTAACAGCTGATTACAACAGATTAATAATTTTATATATATAATAACGACTTTATTGACAGACATTGTGTTCATATGTCGTTTCCAAAAAGAATAGTATTCCATTCGTTCTTGTCCTGCCATTGGCCTTCTCTAAGCCCTCGTGCAGCCATCCCTGCATACACCGCCTCCATCCATTGCTTCTTTGGTTAGCTCGCATCCTCATGACATGCCCATACCAACTGAGCTGTTTGGTTTCTCTGGAGTAAACCATTGTCTTTTCTTGGTTAACTGTCCTTCTTATTTCAGCGTTCGGGACGTGGTCAAGCTTTGAGATCCTGCTACTTCTTCTCCAGAAGTCCATTTCTAAGGCTAGCAGTTTTCTTTCTTCATTCTTTTTTATTGTCCATGTTTCTGAACCGTATAAGACAGTGCCTTCTATAATGGATTTATATATCCGCTTCTTGGTCTTCATTGTCACTTCGTTACTCCACAGTACGGAATTCAACATCCAATCTGTTTCTTTCCTTTTTGTACTTTTTGTAAATATCTTCTTCGCACGTACCTTCTGTATTCTTCTATTCAATGTCTAATTCTCTAATTCTAGAAAATTTGTATTGGAATTGAACACCATGTATTCTGTCTTGTCCTTGCTGACCTCCAAGCCCCAGTGATCGTATATCTCAATGAGCTTCCGAAGCATGTACTGTGAATCATATTCGTCTTCAGCTATAAGTATTTGGTCGTCTGCAAACTGGAGAGTGTAAATAAATTGATCTCCGGTCCTGATGCCCATTTTGGAGCATTTCTTTTTCCATTCTTTAAGAACTTCTTCAATATAAATATTGAAAAGTAGAGGTGAAAGAGAGCAGCCCTGTTTTAGACCCTTATTTATTGGAAATCTTTCACCCAATTTTTGATCGATTTTAATTTGGCCTGTTGAATTTCTGAATAACCCTTTGATGCCTTTGATAAGATATTTACTAATCACAGTTTTCTCGAGCGCATCCCATAGTTTGTTTAAGGGGACAGAGTCATATGCCTTTTTTAGGTCTACAAAGACGAGGTGAATTTCGCTGCCCCTTGAAAGTTTCTTCTCTAACAGTTGGGTCAATGTAAAAATGTGATCAATTAATTCTGAATCCTGCTTGTTCTTTGGGCAGGTAGCTTTGGTATTCTTGTTCCACCCTTTCTTTCAAAATACGCCCAAATAGCCGACTCAAACTGCTTGTAACAGTAATACCTCTATAATTGTCGAGGCATTTCTTTGCGCCTTTCTTGAAAATTGGAGTAATATATCCAATGTTCCATTCTTATGGGACTTCTCCTTTATTAATACAGTCAGTGAACAGTTCCCCCAATTGTCTTTTCATTTCAGTTGGTGCATTCTTGATGAGTTCAATATAAATACCTCCAGGGCCAGGTGCTTTATTGTTTTTCATTTTTTGGAGAGACTTGTTGATTTCATCTACAGTTACTGGGTCTATGGAAATACTTTCTGTATGTAGAATTTCTGCCGTGCTTATGGTTTTAAATGCTGGTCTCTTCTCTGATAATATGTTTGAAAAGTACTTTGACCAATTTTCAATTGGTATTATGTCAGTATTCAACTTTTCTTTCTTGGGGTTCTTTATGTTTTTCAGTGTTTTCCAGGCTTCAGATGATTTTTCTCCGTGTAGACATCTATCTATTTTATTGCAAATTTTTTCCCAGTATTGGGTTATTGCTTTTCGTCTCAACCTTTTTACTGTATTGTTCCACTTTTTGTAGATTTCCAAATTATTTGTAGTATTGTTCATCAGCCATCTGTGGTAGGATTCCTTTTTCTCTTTAACTGCTTCTGCTATTTCCTCATTCCACGAATATTTGTTAACTTTTCTTTTTCCTTCAGCCACACCCAAAGCTTCGGTTGCAGCTTGATGGATATCTGTTTTTAACTTTTCATATTATTTATCCTCAGCAGTCAGTTTTTCTTTAATCCGTCGTTGATATAAATCTTGTACCGAGAAATGTTTGAAACTTTGTAAAGAGTATCTAGTTTGTATAACGTTAGTCATAGTATTATCTATTATTTTGTTAGAGTTACAATATTTGAACATGAATTCACCTTTGAGGAAAAAATGGTCCGAAGCGCACTCCATTCCTCTCATCACTCTAACATCTTGCACTTTCACGACTTTGTTGTTTCTAATTATTAGATAATCTATAATTGATTTTAACTGCCTGGTTGACTGATGCCAAGTGTATTTATGAATATCTTTATGTTTCTAGTAACCGTTTAGTATTCTCATATTTAGTAATTTGCAAGTATTTATCAAAAGATTGCCATTTTCATTGGTTGCGTCTTCCCCATAGCGACCGACTGTATCATCTCCTACTTTTCTTCCTACTCTAGCATTTAGATCTCCCATCCATATCATTAGTTTTCGGTTTGAGATTTTCTCTGCCACTTCTTCCAATGTATTGAAAAATAGTTATTTTTCTTGTACCTTTGCTCCGTCATTCGGACCATATAGTCCTAATAATACAGTGTCATGACCAAACAGATTTAGTTCTATTTTTATTATTCTTTCATTTATATATTCGATGTCTTTAATGTGCCGTTTTAGTGAAGACTTGATACAAATTGAAACACCAGCTTTGGCTCTTTCACTTTTTTCGACTCCACTAAAGTAGTGTTCATAATCGCCAAAACGTTCTTCACCCTTCCCTTTTAACTAAGTTTCCGAGGGGACCACAATATCTATTTTGTGTTTATGATATGGTTAATCCTTGTACATTCCATGTTCCGATTTTTAGAGTCCTTTTCCTGTTCCGTTGTCGTTTCCTATTGATCAGTCTAACACCCGAGGCTATCTTTTTGGTTTTGAAAGCGAATTTTCTTTTTTTTACTCTGATAGGGTGCTGGCCTATCAGAAATCCCCAACCTGGAGAACCAGAGTTTTGATTTCGGGGTCTCCTACCCCTAGATGAGCTGCCTTCACTACGGCTGGGAGCCTCATCTGCCCCTGGAGCAACATTTCCTTCACTCCACAATGGTTATACCGCCATTTCTCGGTCCGTCTCCGTTAGCGTTATCCAGGGAGCACCACGTGGAGGTGGAGATCGGATTTGCCCCCCAATAATTTAATTATGTATGAAAAATTTCAAAGCAATTATCAATGCATAAACCGACATCGCATTTTTTAGATTCGTATCGCGTAACGCTTCTGTTATTTTTTATGCAAACGACACACTTTCTTCGGGTCAACTGTTTTGCGCCAGCACGATCACACTTCTGTATTTCTTCTTCTGAAAATGTCTTTCAGTTAATCGAAACGATACGGCTGCAGCAACGTCATCACATCACCATAGATTCCAATGCCTGTGTCACTTTTCTTGACCTTTGTTTTTTGGCCGGTATAAATTATAAAATCCAGTACATAATTAGTTTTACAGTCACAAAGGACAAACGATTTAATGCCGAATCTACTTTCGATGAGAGCTCCGAAATGGATATATAGGAAAAATACACACTGATTCAATTACACCAGATCGCATGTCCTTTTAATGTAACCATTTATTAAATTAAAATTAAATCTCATTATATATGAGCAGGTGAGGTGCAAAACTCGTTCGTTCCATTTTTTTGAAAAAACTTTCTCATTTCATACTTAGTTACTTTTTTTTTTGTTATCATTAAATCAGTATTTTTTTTCATTCCAAGCTCACTTCTTGGAAGCTGTACCTTTCGAAAGCAAAAAAAAAAATTTTTATCTGGCCACTCTACGAGACGAGGTAAGTTTTTTGAGTTTCCTGAAAAACGTGTTCCTGTGGAACAAACGAGTTTTGCAACTCACCTCCTCATATATTCTAAATAAATAGCAAAACAAAACTTTGTTGATATTAATATAATATTGATATCAATTGAATTAAAAGTTAATCCTTTTTATAAATAAAATAAATTTCTTGTACTTAGATTACAATGAACAAAATAGAGAAATAAAACAAGAATTACAATTACAATTACCATTAATATAAAAAGAAATAGAGCACAATTTTAAATAAGTTAATGTTTGTAATAAAGACACTAGTAAATGTCTGTTGATTGTTATAAATCTGGCTAGCCAGTCGAAATATTATAAAAAAGGAATGAAAACTCTCTTATCTGTAGTCATCGACGGGGCGTGCGACCATGTCCAGTCAACTTTCTCGCTACAGCCGGGCGTGCGAAACCTCGATGTAATTTTTCTCCGCAGGGCGAGAGATAAAGTCCAATAAAATTTCTCACTCCAACAGGGCGAGCGAGAATTGCAAAATAAAATTGTCGGGTCGGTTCGCTGTGGAAATACCGATTTTCAGCAGTTCGTCTGTCGACCAATACTCCTTCAACGGAAGTTTCTTCGAACGCGGCATTAGCATCGAAATGCATAAAAATGAGGAGGCTGAAGTATCCTTCCAATTCTTCAAACGGGAACTCTTGTTATAGACCGTACACTGTTGTACGCATTTGAAATAATTATTTAATGATAATTGTTGACCTTGATAAAGAAGGAAGTGGTCCGGGTAGAGGTCACAATGAATTTCTCGTAGAAAAACTTTACTGGATTAGCCAACGTCTAGAAATAATTATTTGTTTATGCGGTGATTTATCACACTAATTCTTCCGGGAACATCATCGTAAAGGCGTCTAAGGGTGTTGATTTTGGATTTAAATTTCCCTTTACTCCAGAATTTTGGTCGTCAAAGATATGTATTACAGGAGTTAAGTTCCTTTTTGACCAGAATAATATTCCGTCTTGGTGAGAAGTCTCAATATTTTCGCCCCCTTCTGAATTTTCCTCTTCCGAGGACGTGCTTCACTTCCTCGGCCGTTTTCTATTTGTTCTTCTTTCACCAATTGATTCATTGATTGAGATGGGACCATTGGCGTATTTGTCCTCATCCTTCCGGCAATCGGGCTCTGTGCTGTATGTAGGTTGAGCGGACATTATCTACGAAGTGGTCTTGAAGTTGTGTGTTTTCACCACACTTTAATTGGATTAACTTTCGACGTAAATACAATTTCCACAATACTTTTACGTTCAAAAACCTTCTCAAGACATTTTATCATCTGATATGACGTTGACGCATTCTTCAAGTATTCAATATGCTTGTCAGATACACACGCGATTATAATAGACCGAGCCTTGGTGCCATTCGCCTTTATTGTCTTGTTGATATCTTGATATAGCTGTGTTTTTACCACTTCCAGTACACCCTTTTCCTCGAGAATATTAAATATCCGAAACTTGAGATTAAAACTCAGGTTGAGAAGTTATTGTCACTTAATTGCGGGAACGGAATTTGTGAAGCCATGATGCCGTCCTTTCACTCTTGGGAATTTTAAATTATCACACTTTCTAATACCGGTAAACTAATACTAACTGGGTGACTGGGCCCATAGCCTTTGAGAAAAATTATAGTTTTAGGGGCACATTAATAACACTTAGGTATAAAATGTTACCAGGCGGAAAAAAGTGGTCCGGGTAGAGGTCTATGAATTTCTCTTAGAATTGGAGAAATGTTTATTAAGTAGTCAATGTAACCATGTTTATTGAGCACAGTGAACATGAACATGAACGTATATACTCCAGGAGACAGCACCAACTGCCTCAGTAATGCCAACTATATTACACAGTGACCAACTATTACAATAAAGACATAATAATATAAAATTAAATACTCTCATATCAAGAACCAGAGGTCTTCGATCATTCCAGTATTTTGTTAGTCCAGGTGATACATTCTTAATAAATAGTATTGCTAAGAACTGAGTTTTAATGATTCATTAAAATAATAAAACTCAGTCCCAACTTAAAAAAAAACGTTATTAGTGTAATAACAAAATGGAAATGAATTACATAGCTACTCAATAGTTCATATCATACGGTTTAATTTATACAAAATATTTTTTCCTTACTTTTGTATTTTCAAAAAATTTAATTGCTTTTCTTTCTCTATTGTAATCTTTTTTTAAATTATTTTGTTGATTTTGACACTACAAAATTCTTATTTTGAAAATAAAGCATATATCCTTTAAATCAGTACCATATTTCAGTTAGTATTTTAAATGAACTACTCATATGTTTCATTTTATTTTAATCAAGTTTTGCTTTTCTAAGAAAACCTTTGTTTCCAATTTAGAGTATATTTAAGTAATTTTTGTGTTCTGAATTGCTAATTTTTGATTTTTTACTAAAATTTGAACTTATGCTTCCAAAAATCATGTTTTATTTTAGATGATTATTATAAATATTTGTTCAGTTTTGATCTTTCGAATATCTGAACACTGAAAAATATGTTCATGTTTCGATAGAATGTTATCATAGGGTGAACAAAAAAAAAGACCCTTTAATTAATGTTTACAAAATGGAGGTGGAGTTTAAACTATTAAATGTTCATTCTTATAATTTTTATTTTATTTTTTTAAACTGGATTTAATTCTTCATTTATTTAGGGTAAGAGAAATAAAACCGTTTTCCAGTTGTTGTTTATTCATTAATTTTCACTCTTTAGAGACGTTTCGACACTATGGTGTCATTCTCCATGACCATGGAGGACTAATGATCTAAGAATTTTTAAAAGTATGACTTTCCAGTTAAAAGATGCAGGAGAAGAAAAGATTGAGAATGACACCATAGTGTCGAAACGTCTCTAAAGAGTGAAAATTAATGAATAAACAACAACTGGAAAACTGTTTTATTTCTCTAACCCTAAATAAATGAACTATTAAACGTTAAAACTATTAACTATTGTTATTTTACTTTATATGTTGTGTTTTATTATTTGTTGTTATATGTTTTATTTATTATTCTGAATTATGTAGATTATCTATCTTAATAAATCTTGTGGTAAAATCTATTTATTTTTTTTAACCCTAGTAAATTTCTATCTTCCTAAGATCTTGCCATGGGATGAAACATGCCTGTTTGAGCTCTCGCGAGACAGTAGGACCTCTTGATAAGAGCCCCGAAATATAAGTGGGAAAATAACGCTGAATTCAAAACACCAGATCGCATATCATCCTTATGAAACCATTTATTAAATTAAAGATAAAAATCATGGTACATATATATAAAATAATAAAACAAACTTTGATATTAAAACTAATTCAATTAAATTAAAAATTTAAAGGTTGTGCAATGAAAATAAATTACTTATACTGAAAATTACAATTACAATTAACAAAAAGGAAAGAAAAAAAAAGAGCAGTTCACAACTTTCTCTTATGAAGGTAAATCTAAACTATTTTGACGATAAATAAAAAATGATCTATTGACCAATTGTAAAATTAATTTAATGTTTATCAATGGCCAATTGATATATTCGTATACATATAAAACAAAAGAACTAAAACTTCCTTATCTGATTGTCGTCGGCTGGGCGAAAGACAAGATGCGGCTTTAACAATGCCAACCCCTCCAATATTAGGGAAACCCTAAAGATTGGTAAATTTTAGATTCTCAAAGAACTTCAAACTGTGGTGGATAAAACATTTTAGCCTGAGTTAAAATTTAAAAATACATGTAACTTTTTAACAAAGAATTAAATGTAAATTAATTTTCTTAGAGTAGAACAACCTGGTATAACAAAAGGATATAAGATATGAAATTACTCTCTTACCGATTGTATGTTTTTCTGTTTTATTTGTAATATTTACAATTTTGTGCTAAATTACTCTGTTTTTTAAACGGTATAAGAAATGTTTATCTGCTGTTGATAGTTTTCAAAATATGGAGCATGAAAAGAAAAAAAAAGTACTGAAGTGCTGCCCAAATTTGTCCTTTTTTTCTGTGTTTCTTGATATGTTACTACTGGTAACTAAAAATAAATGGTTCCTGGGCATTGTAAGATTATATCAAAATAAACATTAAATCTTGTTTCTTTTTCAGAAATACTGAAATGCAATTATTTAATAAGTAATCAAATGATGTATTATTATAAATTCAGTAATTAATCGTTTTTATTTAGGTATATTGTCATTATTGAGAACTTCAAGAGGCATTCCTTGGCTTTGGAATGAAGTAATAAGCGAAGAGGGAGGATATTGTGCACCACAACCACAGGCTGAAACAAATTCCTGTTCTACCCCTGATAATGATTTCTCATTTTATACACATGCTCTTGCTCTATATCTTCCTCTTATTTTAGGTTTGTAGGAAGCAAATATTTTCTATTTCAAGATTATTAAAGTCTTGAATGAAATAAATTAGTCTAAAATGGGAATAGTGAGTATTAAATTTAAAAAATAAAAGTATTTTTGATACAGGTGCACTTTAAAAATTTTACAAAGTTCGCAGATGCAACGACAATAAATAGAAAGTTTACTTTCCCAAATATATACATAAACACTTCGGGGGAAGAATTAACAGACTAATACAAAGAGATTGTTTGTATTTATTTGAAAACATTTTTTGTTTTCTTGTAAAAGTAATATCTATCATGCTTTGTATCATGCTTGAAAACATTTTTTATTTTCTTTTAAAAGTAATATCATGCTTTGTATTAATTAATGTTATCTAAATTGATTAGGAGAGCATTTACCTTATCAGCTGTCTAATGGATTGATTTGGTTAATATTGAGTATAGTGTAGAGAGTTAATTCACTCGATATGCTAAATCACATAATCCTTTTTTTATAAATTATAGTTAATAATGTTTTTCAGAATAAAGAAATGCCGTGTGCTGGCAATGGATACAAAAAAAAATATTGAAGTTCAACAATTTCAAATTTGTAATGTCAAGTAACGCAGCTACTCATGGTATAACACAATTTAGTTTGTGATGACTATTATAGCTGCATAAAAAAATTATATATTTTTGAAAATATAATTTTTAAATATTATGTTATAGCTAAGTGATACATGAAAACTAATTCTGATTTAAGAATTAATATATACTCCATTCATGCTTAGCCAACTTTTAAATTATAATGAATTTTAATATTTGTTTTAGTGTTGGTGATATGTTTCAGTTTATTCAATATTTATTACAAGCTTCACCAAACAAAAAATATAAGGTTGGCAGATGAATATAATAGTGAATCCTTCACGAAGGCTGTGTGAGTTAGATGGGATTTCTTTATTGAAGAACATAAAGCTACAGTATTGGATAGGGTAATTTAAATTTCAAGGAATCTGATTATCATTAATTAAAAATGAAGGTGTGACTCAAAATTGCGTTGTTCTTTTTCATTCTGGATGTGCGAAAATTATTTCTACTTTAGATATTAGAGGATATAAAATTTCTTATTTGTCAGTGATATATCAGATGGCCTAACAACTTTTAATTCCTTTACATTGGTTATTTTTCTTTAATTATTGACTTTATGCTTAAAAAACATTCAGCCTTTAGGTTTTATAATTCCAATTTTCCATCACTATTGAGCCAAGAATACATAACATTTTGAAAAGGAGTTAAAAGTACTTCAATTTTTATACCTCATCATGAAAGATAACAAAAACTTCCTTTCAACAACTGTGAAACTCTTCACTCTTGAGGGTAAGAGTAAAATGAGGTTAGGTTTAGTTAGGTTATGCATGGCCAAGTTTCATTTGATTTCTGTAATTATAATTATTTTATTTGTAAGGAATTGGTAAGGACTTCAGTCAATGAAGGATTAACAAATTTTACTTATATTTTATTGTATGCCTATTTTTGAGCCTTAGTTTATCCCATCATTAGGGCTGAAACATAATAACCAAAATTAAAATAATAACAACAATATCAAGTAGCAGTTCATCAATATATGCAATAATAGATGAAAATTCAAAATTAAAAAGGGAGAAAGAAACATTATCAATTTTATAGACATAGTATAATATAAAGCAATAAACTATATATTTTTTAAACATGTATTTATTGATATTTACAACTGTACAATAATACAACAAGTAAATAGAATAAGTGATACATAATGACATGAGAAATGCAAGTAGAGAAACTACCCACTGGTAGTACTCAAATCAAAGTTCAACTAAGAAGGTCACGTGGTCATCTTCATTTCAGCCGCCTCGGAGGATTATCGGGAATTGAAGAGAAAGCTAGGTTTGAAACTAGAGGTTTCAGTGGTAATGAAGTTTGTTATGAAAGGATAGATACCGGGTTCGGGCCAAATCAGCAACATGTGGGACTTTGTTTTATTCTTAACAAAATAAGGAGCATTGAGAATTTTACGAAGGATTTTGAATTGTAAGGATTGGATACGAGAGGAATTCGATGGCTTAGTGGAGCCCCAAAGCTCTACTCTGTAAGTCCAAATAGGTCGTATGATAGTCATGTAGATGAGTCTTTTGTAGTTAATTGAGAGCTTAGAGTGTTTGTCTAGTAAGTGTTGAAGTAGCCTGAAACGTCGAGCGGTTTCTTGCTTTTTCAGTCTTCTATGAGGATTCCTGGTTAATCGTTTGTCGAGATACAACCCTAGTATCGGATCTGTTCTACAGGCACCAGTGGGATATTATTATAGAATACTGAAGGGAAGGAAGTCATTGGTTTATGACGAAAGGTAAAACTGTGATTTTTGAGAATTTATTTTAATTCTCCAGTTTTGACTCAAGATCAGTGATATGGGATTGGGGGCTTTGGGATGCAATAACTGGATTTGTGTTGAATGATAATATACATGTATCATTAGCATACGTGGTAAGGATAGTATGAGTTGGGATGTTGGAGCCAGAGGCCAGAGCTGGATCGACGTGACATTCGCCACGGCCACCATGGCGAGGCGCATTGCGGACTGGACCCTACGGTCTGACACGAGCTCCGACCACCGGGCCATAGCCTTCAGTGTGGTAGAGGAGGAAAGCGAAGTCTTGCCTGTGGAGAAAGGCTTCGTGACCCGAACGGCGAACTGGAGATCCTTCTCCAGTGAACTGGAGGGAATATTGGTTGACAGAGAGTGGGAGGAGATGGTACCGATGGAAGGCGAGTCAGTCGTAGACCGCAGAGTGGCGGAGCTGACGGGCGCCATCACGGAAGCGGCTAATATGACCCTCCAGCGCCGCAGACCGAGAGCGCGTCCGGTCCCATGGTGGACTCCTGCCCTGTCGCTCCTCAAGAGGGAGTACTACAGGGCCAGGCGCAGGTACCAGGAGTGCAGGGACGAGGAGAGGAGACCGGCACTCCGAGAGGAATCAAAAGCTAGGTACAGGGCATATCGAAACGGCGTGCGTCACCAGAAGAAGGTATCCTGGGACGAGTTCATCGTCAAGGAGTCGGAGAAGAATCCCTGGGGTATCCCGTGAAGCCGCTGACCATGATAGCGGCTATCAAAGTGGAGATGCCCAGGCAACCACCCAGGAGGAGACGGCGGAGATGTATATAGACAATACATACCCCAGGGATGATCCGTCTCAGGATACGGAGGAAAATCGAATGGTAAGACGCACCACGGTGTGCCCTCCAGGTACCGAATTGTGTCCACCATGGGATATATGGGACCTTCGTCTTGCCTTCTCTTCGTCTTGGATAGGCAGAGGATCGACAGAGCTCCAGGACTCGACGGAATAGACGCCGCGATCTTGAGGAATAGCGCCCTCCTCGTTGAGGATGACCTTCTTGGTATCTTCAATGAGTGTTTGGACCAAGGGCGGTTTCCGAGTGGATGGAATATCGCGGACTTGAGACTCCTCTACAGGGGAGGAGGCAAGGATAAGGAGACGCCTAATGCGTACAGGCCGATATGCCTCCTCCCGGTGATTAGTATGGGTCCTGGAGAGCCTGATCGTCACCAGCCTTAGGCCGATCCTCGATTCGGCGAGTCATCCACGGCAGTTCGGCTCGACCCGTGGCAAGGGAACAACACATGCACTGCTGAGAGTGCGCAGGGACGTGGAAGAGAGGGCGGAGAAGTATGTCATGCTAATCCTGTTTGACATATCCTCCGTCTTTGACAGTGTATGGGGACCCTGCGTACTCCAGCGGCTGCAGGAGTTCGACGACCCCAGCAACCTGTACACCCTCGTGAGCAGCTACCTCAGTGAAAGGAGTGTCCAGGATAGGAGGTAGCTACTACGAGGTCGAGAGGAAGATCGAAAGAGGATTTCCACAAGGGTCGGTCCTTTGGCCGGCCCCGTGGAAGCTCGTGTTCGACCAGTTGCTGGGGGAACTAGAAGAGGAAGGGTTCCTTGCCACGGCCTACGTCGACGACCTGGCAGTCATCGTGGCCGCGAACAGCAGAGCCAGACTGAAGACGCAAGCGGAGAGCTGCGCCAGTCTCGTAGCGGAATGGTGCGTGAGGAGGAAGCTGAGCATGGCCACTGCCAAGACTCAGGCCATACTCCTAAGAGGCTCCACTGACAGGGCTCACCCTATCATAATGAATATAGAAGGAGAACGAGTCAGGCTGGGTGAGGAGGTGACGTATCTAGGCGTTAAGTTTAGGAGAAACTTCGACGCCACTCCTCACCTGGGATACCTGAAGGATAGGGTGACCCTGTCAGTGAATGGATTAGGAAGAATAGGGGGTGCATTCTGGGGCCTCAGGTATCCAGCAACGATGACCATTACAAAGGCGTGGTCTTGGGTATCCTGAGATATGCATCCCCGGCGTGGAGCCGTAACATCACGCAGCTGCAGAGGAGGAGACTGGCGACGATCCAGAGATTGGCTCTGCTGCGAGTCACGAAGACTTACAGAACGGTGTCGCATGAGGCGGTGCAGGTGCTTGCCGGAGCGATGCCCCTGGACCTCGTTCTGAGGGAGGACGCCCTGAAGTATGAGAAGAAGAGGCAGGGAATAGGGACACTTCCGGAGGGACTCAGTCGGAGGATCGGAGAGACCCCGAACTTGTGGAAGAAGATAGTGAGGGAGGACTCGATAGAGGAATGGAACGGGTGACGAGCCAGAAGGGCTCTACGCTGAGGAAGTTCTTCTCCACCGTCCAGTCGAGATTGGCTGCCACATGGGTCCTCCCGGACTACTGGGTCTCGCAGGTCCTGACAGGACACGGCGGGTTCCGGGGAAAGTTGAGTGAGTATAGGAGAGACATCGACCCCCGGTACCCCGCATGTGGGGTCCTTGAGACTGCAGAGCACGTGGTGCTCTCCTGCACCGCGATGGAAGGACACCGTGCCAGGTTGTCAAGGAAGACCGGGATCTTCGCCCTCGCCGAGGAAGACTTCACCAGCCTGATTGAGGAAGACAATTACCCCCATTTTAGGGAGTTTGTCTACGGGTGGAAGGAGGTGGTCGGTCCTGCGCATTTCACCATCAGCAGGATACGGCCACCCGGTGAGCCACCAGAGTCACCAGAGCATTCACCGAAGGATGAGCCCCCAGAAGGAGGACAGGACTGACGGATGCGGCGGACCGGGGAGCAGCCGGTCAGACCGGCCAGGAGGCCTTAAAGGTGCTGCCCCATCAGTAAGGTGCACATCCGTGCACTGGGCAGCACCACAGATTATTATTTTTATTTTATTTTTGTTCCCATAAATTATACATTCCCCCCTAGGCATGTATAATAAGAAATTTTTAATAAAGAGTTGTTTTTTTGGCAGTGGTGGGCGTGCGTAAACCTAACGCATCAACCCGTCACTGCCGAAACCCCGTATGCCAGTGATGGTAGGAAGGGAGAAAAAAAAGAAGTATGAGTTGGGATGTCAGCTTTATAAACTGTATAAAGGATTGGGCCAAGGGTACTACCTTTAGGAGCGCCAGGAGATTGGGAAAAGAGGGATGAATAGGCATTATTATGGTTTACTTGGAAAGTTCTATTTGTGAGATAGGATTGAAGGATGAGCAAGTATGTAGGAAGTACAGGGGGAAAGTATTTACGGAGTATGTTGAACAAGCCCGGATGCCAGACTCGGTCAAAAGCCTGTTCCACGTCAAGAAAGACACTGGAACAATATGATCCACGTTCTAATGCAGAAGATACTACATCCACCACACGATGACATTGCTGAATGGTGGAGTGGGTTGCTCGGAATCCAAACTGGTGATCTGGTATTATGATTTGCATCAGGGATGAGGTACAATCGTTTAAGGATGAGTTTTTCTAGAATTTTACCCATGTAAAGTAAAAGTGAGTTTTTTATATTTTGGGGGAAAAACGGACGGTAAGAGGATGGGTATTCTGGTATTCTGGGTATCATTTATACAATGGATAATTTACAGAGGTTAGGAAAATATGTGGAACAGAGTACAGCGTTATATTTATATATATATATATATATATATATATATATATATATATATATATATATATATATATATATTGGAAAGGTATTGACCAAATGACTGTGATTTTTCTCCGTCAGATCTTGTTCAGTTATTTGATTCAGTAAGGAGTGGATGATTAAATTCTTTGAACTTTAGGAGTTTTTTTTTGTGGTCATCCATAATGTTTTGTCGGTTGTTGTAAGATTTTCAGCCCAAGTAATTAAATTTTGAATTTTGAACTTCTTGATTCCTGCTTTTAGTTAAATTGTTAATTTTGTATAGATACTTTTACGTGTATATGTTGGATATCGAGTTCTATGCCACTTCGATCTTGCCCTGCGTTTTTCTCTTAATAAGATACAAATATGCTGTGGTAAATCAGTCTGTTGATAGTTATTAATTGTATGATTTGTGATGTTATCATGTAAACTGCTTCTGACATTATTATATCATTATTTTCTTGGTACTGTAATGTAATTTTATAGTTATTTTGTTTTGTCTGTTTTCTCTCACAGCCCAGAAGATGACCTACAATGTAGGTCGAAAAGTCGGCACACAATAAATAAGTATGCACTTATTATGGTGTTTTAATTGACTGCACCTCCAACTATCTCTATCTTTACATAAATGTACTGAATAGTGTAGAAAATTGTCTGGGGTGCAATAAATAAAATTGTAGACCCTGATGAGTATAATTTACTGATTATTGTATGCTTTATAAGCTATTATCAGGACAGAGGGATGTGGATTCTACAGGGAACTCTAACCAGTTACGTCTGCATTCAACTATACTTAAATCAATAAATAAATTTTGTTACGACAAATTGTTTGGGTGTGAAAATGAATTAAACTACTCCTAAATTCAAGATACTAATATTTATTAACAAAGGAACAAAGAGAATACAATGAAGTTACAAACAATTAAATTATTAAACTAATATAAATTTACAATAACAATATTCTAAATTGTTCTGACATTCACTTATTACTGATTCACTTGTTCATCACACCGTCTGGTCTACTCTCTGACTGACTCGCGCCAAGAGGATATTTAAATAGGCAAGGCCGAACATTCTCGACTCACACAGAGTGGGGGGTTCTGGGACTTTCGAGAACAATCTTCTTAATCTCTTCCGCCAAAGGGTTTAAGACGGTATTCTCTTATGCCTGTCTTTCTCTCTGTGACCGTAACTATATATATTTTGTTGAGATTCAAAAAATAGGTTAAAAATAAATAAAAAAAACTATCGATGTTTGTCTTATCAATCGGACTACCGTAAAGTTGACGTAGATTTCTGATTAGTTTATTTAATTAAATAAAAACAATTCTAAAACTTATTAAATATTTTTTTACTAATTTAATATTCGGTTTGTTCGATTAAAAACACAATATTTATAAGTAAACTTGATTTAAATATTATACAAATGGCATTGCCGCTCCCAAACGGCGTCTCCCGCCATATTCTCTCACTCGTGAGAAAGGCGTCCAGGGAAGTGGACCTCTCCAGTTATTGTCAATCGAGTACGACGCGTCCAGGGAAGAAGACCTCCCAAGTATTCTACTCTACATTGTGGATGTGCCAGAGAGAGCATCTCCATATTTCATCACTTATCTAGTACGAGGCGTCCAGGGAAGAAGACCTTCCAGTTATTCATCACTTTTCGAGTACAAGGTGTCCAGAAGACAGGATCTTCAAGTTGTCAAGAAGAACGGTATTATATATTGATTCAGAAAGAGTTTCAAGACAGAGATTAGTAGATGCATCTGTAAGTATTTATTTGAGTCATTGTACATTAAAAATTGTGTTTGTAATTTAAAATTTCTTCTAGTTATCCCGACTTTAAAATAATTATCATTGTCCCAAGGAGATTTCATTTCAATCAAATATTGTTTTGTTTTCTTTGTAATAACTTAAATTTTGTAATAAAAAAATAAAATAAACGTCGATTTTTAATTAATTATCCTGCTAATAATATATTTTATATCTAAATTATATTAAATTCTTAAAAATATATATATATATATATATATATATATATATATATATATAGTGGTTTAAATAACAAATAATTTTTACTTGTGGTTCTCGAGATTCAGTCAATTCTTTCAACTTCCTTTTTGGCAACATTTTAAAACTACATTGGTCTCATAATCATGCCCTAACAGTAAAGAAATGAGCTTTTAGTGCATTGTATTAGATAGCACACTTGTCTAAATATAAAATTGACACATGTAAAGGCCGCTACACAGTCATTTCGGTGTGTTCACATCGAACAGACACCCCGAACTGTCCGTGTGTAGGCTAAATTGATGTGAGCTCACATCAAAAAACTGAACTGACGGACTGATGGAAATTCATCATTTTGGTGTGACACACCGAGCTGTCGTCAGTCCGAAATGAGCATGTGTATCGTCGCTTCAGTTCGGTGTGTCACATCAGTTATCTCAGCATGCGTACAAGTGTATTGGATAGACATCACCCTTTCAATCGCTTTCCAGACCTCAATCGCTTACTCTGTGTGTTTATTATTTTAAGTTAAAAATGGTCAGTTGGTTAAAAAGACTTTCTTTTACAATTTAGAATCTGTTCAGAGGGAAGGAATGTTTGTGGAAATTAAATTTAAAAGATTATCATAACAAACAAAAACAAGAGGACTCTTATAAAATTCTTGTTGAAAAGGTGAAACAGATCGATCCCCTCGCCAACAAATCGTTACTAAAGAGGAAAATCAACAGCTTAAGAAGTACCTTTCGGAAGAAATTAAAAAAAGTAAGGAGGTTGGTGAGCGGTATGGGTGCAGATGATGTTTAACTGTGTTTAATATGTTAAATACATAACACAAAACACAATAAGAGGGACTGGAGCTTCCAAGGGGTAGCACATTGAACTGACACACGGAAGTGAGCGTGTGAATGCGAATGTTGCGTTCAGTTCCGTGTGTCAGTTAGAAATGATCACATCGAACTGGCCGTGTGTAGCGGCCTTAAGATGTTAATAAAAAAGTGGTACTTACAATTTGATGACAAATGGATACGAACACATTAATCAGCCAAATACCTTTTCAATACTTGCATGTATATGTAAATATTGTAAAGAGTTATGATCAATGAAATGAGTAATATTTGAACGTAACCGTGTAATGTTTCTATTAGAATCAGCAGTTTTATTTTGATTCATAACTCTTTATAATATTTACATATACATGCAAGTATAGAATAAGTATTTGATTGATCAATGTGTTAATATCCATTCCTCAATTTGTAAGTTTCACTTATGTATTAACGTCTAACACGTGCCAATTTTATATTTAGACTAATGTGTTATTTAATATAATTCACTAAAAGCTCATTTCTTCACTGTTAGGACTTGATTATTGGACCAAGATAGTCTTGTAACACAGCCAAAAGAAAGTTGAAGGAATTGATTGAATCTCAAGAACCGCAAGTAAAAATAAATATATGAGCCGTTTATTTTGAAAGTGACCTACCTCCATTTATCTTCAAATATTTTAGGGTTTGCGTTTCGATGAATTTAAAAATATACGTATAGGATACTAATGAGTCATACTGCTTAAGTGTATCTAAGGCTGTTAAATTTATGGTTCCAATTAAAATGTTAACAATTACTAAGTGAATAATGTATGTTTTCTTATCAAGAATGGAGTTAGGCAAAAATTTTAAAAACGGAGTTAGGTCACTTTCAAAATAAACGGCTCATATATTTATATGAAATCTTTTTAAGCTTAAAAATAAAACTTTTGAAAAATTAATTCAAATAAGTGAGTATTCTTTATTTCGCTATTTATAATTGTTCTTATTCAGCTCTATATATTCTTGATCTTTTTAATGTTTGTTGTGTCCTTAGTCCTCTTTAAAACAATTTCTTTACAAATATTTAATTAATTTCCAAGTCTGGAAATAAATTTGACTAACCTAACAATGCATTCACCCTGCATATTTACCCTACTACTTTACTACTACTAGCGAGAGCATTAGGGTCTCCAGACAGTTTCAGTGAAAGAATCTCAAATATTTTATAAATGTTTTTTTCTAAATAAAATACAACTTAAGTATGGCTAATTTTCTGTTGTGGCCAAAATAACTCTTCCTCAGTAAAATAACATGTTAAGATAAGGAGTCACTATTCTGATTTTTATTACTTATTTCTTCTAATGTTGTAAAAGGTAAGTGAATATTGCTAGAACTATTTAGAAATACATTTTTTATTTACAATTAAAAAAATATACATATAAATAAATTCTTTATTCAGAATGGATAACATTATATTTCCATTTTTATATAATCTAATATACATTCTTTCATTATCATTCCAAGCTACATAAATGTGAAAATAAGTAGTAGAAAAATATAAAAGGTATTTTAGATTCTGATATTGCAAAGTTTATCTATAAAAAAAGAAGAAAATTATAGGTTTGATTTTATTTTTAATTATTTGTAATTTATTTATTTAGATATTAATATGTGTAATTAATTAAGTGCCAATTTTTATTTGTTTACTTACTGCTGGTTTACAAGTTGTTTCAGGAACAGTTTCATTTATAGGAACAACATATAATAAAGGGCAAAGATAAATTGTAGCAAATTATGTTATGGAAGGTTGTTATAGTAAAAAAATATTATTTATTAGATAAGAGAAACACTCTAAAAATGTTATCAATACATTCACCTCCTTACTAACTCATAATTTTTTTTCTTACTAACTGTAAACTAACAAAATTACAAAATACAGCTACAACCTTCTGATCTTAAGCTATTTTTAAAAAGTTCAATTGCTCTTTGAATGGGTTCATGCTAAAAGATCATCATTCACATTTTTATCCAAATTTAGATTTTACTAGTCCTGAAGGAGAGGTCAGGCACTTGTATTTATGTTCAATGGTACTCATGCCACCAATCCCTATTATTAAAAAAACAATATGAGAGCCTGGGTGGTTTGCTACAAAGGTATCATCGGGATGCATTTTTGTTGTTTTTTTTTTCATAAATTTTATTTAAAATAGAAAAAAATTTTATTTAAAATGACGTTCTTTTAGCATATACCAAATCTTTTAATTTCTCATTTTTTTTTGCTGCCATCAGCATTGACTAGAATAACATAGTATAACAATACTTGTTAAAGAAATAAATTATAATAAACTTAGACATAATTATTTACAATTAGGACAATAATTACTGCAGTAAAAAAAAATTATTTACCATAAATTAACACTCTTAGAATTTTATTACAAGTTAATGATTTTATTTTTAAATAACTAGCTTTTGCCCACGACTTCGTCCGCATTGATTTTAAATAGAAATCTGTATTGAGTTTAAATGGAGAGTGAATTCTGAATTCCATAAATGAACTCCATATTATAAACAATGACTTAGAGCATTAGTGAGTTCAGCCAGCCTACCAATGCTTGTCCCTTTGCTAATAGATTTTAATAAACTGTCCTATCAAATATTAAATGGCATAATTACTATCAATAAGTTTTCTATTGAAATCCACCATGTAATATCAAAAACTTTAATATCTAGGGGTTTATTTTGCAAAATCATGAATACAATTATTATTATGCTAAAATGTAAAGCCTGCTTACTAAATTCACATCTCTAACTTAACATGATACAATTTCCCGTATTTTACACTTTTCAGGGTCAATTTTCAAAAATAAAAAACACATATTTCTTTATATTGAATGATAATTGTTGACCTTGATAATATATGTTGAAGAAATTGGTTCGGGTAGAGGTCACTGAATTTGCATATAGCCCTGAAGAAGACCGTAGCGTAGGTCGAAACGTTGGCTATCAATAAAGATTTTCTCAAATTAAACGAAAAATTCATTCAGTGACCTCTACCCGGACCAATTTCTTCAACATACATATTTCTTTAGTTTTAATGTAGAAGCTAAATCTAAAATTCCATGGTGCTCGCACTAAAAATGACTTCTTTTTTTTATTACAAACGTTTGTCACCTTTTTCACCTTATTAGGGGAGATGAAAGGCCAGGGAGTAGAGGGCAGCGAAGTGAATACGTTTGGATGACTCATCCTTACCTGGTAACTAAGCTTTCCCACCTTAGGGCAAACTCAAAAAAAAAAAATTACTACGAGTATAACTCAAGAACGCCTGGACTGATTTCGATTTTTCTTGGATATTCTTCTTTTTAGGCCGGAGACCAGTCCTAATCGGTGCCAATCATCGAAATCGATCCAGGCGTTCTTGAGTTATTAGGTCAGTAACTAACGCCACTCTCTTATATATACAGACTAGATAGATGTAGTCATAATCTGTGTTATTTGAGTAATCAAATTCATACTTTTCTAATAAATTTTTACAAAGAAATGGCTTCTAATTTATAATACTTCTAAATTGAATCATTTTTTATTGTTTTACTTACAAATCAGTTCAGCAAGAAATAACTTACTATTCTAGTAATAATAACCTAATCCTTAAAAATAATGTCTTTATTGCTCACAATTCTTAGAAGTTATAATACACTTGTGTGTTAAGGAGAAACAATTAATGAAATTTGTGACAAACATTTAAAAAAAATGTATCTATACAACTTTCAAAAGGTTCTGAATTCTGGAATTTATTACATGTTAATGAATGAGTTCATGCTTAATAATCAGTCACATTTTTATCAAAATTGGGATTTCTCTAGTTTTGAGGCTTAAACATAATGTCTAACACATTTTTTCATGATACTTAAATACGAGGCGTTGAGATGCAAAAGGGGGTAAATCTAAATTTAAAAGTATTTCAGGAAGCACAAACATATGAATAATTCAGGTTATTATGAAATGATTATTTATTTGAGATAATTTTTTTTACAAAATTTAGATTGGCTTCGGCATGTTTAGAAGGTGAACCATTTACCACCGCATAGAGGGCGCTAAATTTATGATAAACATTAAAAATAATTAAATATGAATTTATCCCTCTGCATCTCCACGCCTCATATTCAATGATTGATGTCTAGACCATTTTTTGTTTTTCTAAATATTCATAAAAATAGACTGATGCCTTCTAGCATGAATCAAATCAAACTATAGGTATTTGACAGTCAATGTTATTGTACTGTAATCAAACAAATTATATTGAATTGGAACTAAGTCTTCTTGATAATACTTCATATGACCGAGTTTGTGTAACAACATTGACCTTCCTAGCTATTCCAGGCATTAGGAGAGCTTCTTCATAGCTCGGTAATTGGTCATTTATAACAATTTGGGGTAAAATAGTCTCAACTGCATGATTGTTTTCTCCTTCTTCAGCATGTTGACGAGGATTATCTAGCATTCTCCTGATCCAATAAAAACAAAAAATTGCAAGAAATAAAACTGTAGTCGAAATAATAAATGGTATATAGGGATGTTTAAGCATCCAACGAGGTATTCTGCTGCGGTAGCATGCATCTGCCCATGTTTTGCCTGAAGCATTTTTTGGATGGGCACACAATAGATTGTTAGGATCCTCTGCAAGCCTATACAGATGATCCATCCTGCAATCACAAGTCCATGGATTGTCATTAAGATACATCTTTCCTTGGGCAATGACATCTTCTGCTAAAACCAGGCGATTACCCGATAGATGAATCTCTGCTATCCCATTTATTTGACTCTTAAATGAACTCAGTCTGTTAAAACTGACATCAAGTATTGTTGCACTCATTCCTCCAGGAAAGTGTTCTAATTCATTGTGAGATATATTAAGAGTGTGAATCTTCACTCCTTTAGACTCAACGGTTTTCAACTTGCAGTGAGAAGCTTCAAGAAGATGCATCGAAACTAATTTCAAATTTTCGATTTGATTTCCAGTTATATTAAGCCAGTCCATAGGTCTTAACTTCAACATAGAGAGGGAATTGTAACTCAAGTCAGCAATTTTAAGGCTATGTAAGTCCACATAAGAAATTAAATTGTAGCTAGCATGCAATTCAGCCAGTGAATTTAGGAAATTTATGTGATTTATTAAATTGTGGTCAATAACTGCCGTTCTTAAAAAAGGCATGCCTGAAAAGAAATGGAACAGTCAACAACTTATACTAAAAAATTGCAACAACAAATCCTCAAAATTGTACACTAAAACTTAAAGCCTTGAAAGTTTTTTTGCTTGAAAAGCAAATACATTGTGTATGTCTATTTAAATTTTTACTAAAAAAAAATCCTATACCCTTATGAAGGATCTTGGGTTCAGTACATGGTAGAGACTAGGCTGTTTCTTGAACAATGGCAGTGCTGGGAGATGATATGTCCTTGATCATGATCAACCATCAGATGTTTTCCCCTATTTTGTTAACCCACTTTTTAGAGGATGGATGAGCCCGTGGAGGTCCCAAAGGATCCACTCCGGCCACTAACAGGTAGGATAAAATCTGCCAGCTTATACCTAGGCCTGGCAACTCTGTGAACTACCACTGAGCCACTCCTACTCCCGTTTTTTTTTTGGTGATTGTGGACCCAAATTTAAAAAGCATCTTTCTGATACTGGTCCAAGGGACGATTTTAGCTGAGGTTGTGATGACCTAAAGGGGTGTAATGATAGAAAATAACAAAGATAAATTTAAATGTTGTTTTCTTCAGCTAGCCACATAACCATTGCTAACCCAAAACAGACCTCTAGGATACAGTTTAGAACCACTGGTTAAAATGATGGCATAAATATTTGGCATTGTGATAGTTTAGGGTCTTTAGAATTTCTATGATTTGTGTGTCCCTACAATAAGATAGTTATGCATGGACTAAATTTTAATGTGCTACATATGAAATATGAATTTCTCATTTATAAATATCGTTTGTTTACTCAGTTAATGTAATTTTATGCTGATATGGCTAATAGCACGATGACACAGTGGGAGTTCTAAATTTTGCGCATCAAGGTAAAATTGGGATAGAGATATGACTCTGCACAGGCTTGGGAACCCAGTTTCACATCACTTCCGAAGGACAAAGATTTTTTACTAGCTTTGAAAAATTCTGTCGGGGTGTGAATCTGCGACCTTAGGCATAGAGGGTGATTAAACACACCAAAGGTGGCCATTTATAAATATTCATACTAGCATATGTATAATTTATAACAGATATAAATATTTACCTGAAAAGTCAACCGATTCCAAAGAACAGTTTTGAGCAATTAAAATCTCTGCATTTGTATTGAAATTAAGTATTCTCATATGTTTATTTTCACTTAAATCAAGGAATTTCAGGTTAGTCAAACCAGCAAGAACTGTTGGTTTCAAAACTCTAAGCTGTGTTCTTTGAATTCTAAGTTCTTGAAGTGAAAAAGAACTGTGAAAATTAAAATTATAAGTTTTAAATGAACATAATTGAGCATTAAAATAAAATGTTTTGTTAATTTTGTTATTATAATTATTAAAACAAAGTTGTAATAAACACTCATAAAATATTGATATTAAAAACATCACTGACACTTAATATCAAGATTAATTCATTAATTATAAATGCAAACTGGATTATTGAAACAGAAGAATTTTAGATGTCTACATCCTATAGTGTGAGGATGTTTGTTTTTAACAAAGTATTTTCACGTACTTTTGATCATAATCTAAAAATGAAATGGAAGCCGAAAATTCATGAAAGCGTATAAAGAAATATCTGATTTTGTAGCAGAAGATTCTATATTTAATTCACTTGTCTATTAATTCCTAGTTAAATTATAAATGGCTAGAATGAATATGTTTGTCAGTTTGGTTCAGTATGTTAGATGTTAGTGCTATTCAAATAAGATAGATATGATATGAGATTTACCGTTTAGTATATACTTTTAACAAGATAATGCATTATTTCTTACATCAAATTTGACATAAACATTTAAGAACTAGAATTTATAGAATACTTCTCTCTTCATCCAGTATCAAAATTGAATGAACTATAATAAAATTTATGTTTACCCATCAAATTATCATATTTTCAGTTAATTGACTTTGGAGAGTAAAAGTTTTTCGAATAATTTTTTTATATCTCCATACATCACGAAAAGTAATGTCTAACCTTGAATCTTAAAGCATCTAGATTTATATATGATTGTGATGTCATAAGTTTAGAGAATAAATAATATTTATGAATGTTAGTGATTTTTTCAAGACAGGTTAGACAGGTAATTAGGGCTTGTTCACAATAAATCAACAAATTATTTTAAAAATATTATTGATATTTAAGATGACCATACTTACACTAAGTCATTTATTTTCCTAAGAGGATTGTCACCTATATTCAAGACCTGCAGTGAAGGTAAGTTTTTAAAAAATGAATCTGGTAAAACCTCAATGTCACAGTGTGATAGATCTAGCACAGCCAATCCATCACAAGCTATATTTATAGTTTTAATTGGATTTTCTGATAAATCAAGGCTTCTCAGGCTGATAGGGCAGTTTTGAGAAGAGACATCTCTATAGTACAAATATGCAATTAAGATTATTGACAGTCAAATGAAAATTCTTAATTATCAAAAATTAACATTAACTATTGCTAATAGAATAGAAAAGTAACTTTATTCTGGGACTATGCCCCTTTAGAATAACAAATATGAACAGAAAAAGAAACATAATGTTTATCTGGCCAGAAGGCTAAGTATTACAAATCATAAAGCGTGTGAAAATGACAAAAAACAATTTAAAAAGAAATATTTAAACAAAAATAATAATAAGTAAATGAACATTACAAGTCTTGACAAGATATTAAGCAATTAAAGAGAATTGATAAATCCATAACTTTTGTTAAATGCATGAGCTAGCATGCAATAATTCTTTACATGATGTAGAGGTTCTTAAAAGACAAAATTAAAAGAAATAAATAGTACAATGAATTTCTATACATTACAATCAAAGCTAATGACTAACCTGCAGCATCTTTTTGGGAAGCCAGGAGATGTCGGAAAAGCAAGGATTTAAATGACGATAGTGAGGGACGATGACGGATATTAGGAGAGATTGAGTTCCACAGTGTGGTGTAGCGGGCAAGAAAGGAGCGTTCGAATGCTTTGGTTCGGTGGGAACGAATATAGAGAACAGAAAGGCGGGATCTTGTTTTATGGTGTTGAACAGAGGATTTGAATCGGAGGAGGGTATAAATATATGAAGGGTGTTGAGAGCAAATAGATTGGTATAAGAATGTACAGAGGAAATATTGCCTTCTGAAGGGAGGGAAGATCCACTTTAACTCATCATAAAGGTGGGACATGCGCGATCGCCTAGGAGTGCCAAGCACAAACCTTAGAGAGCAATTCATTATTCTCTTTAGTCCGTCTTCAAATGAATAATGATGTTTTGAAACATGAAATGGGAACTTCGATGAGGATTTTGTCAGTTGTTTGGATCTTTCCATATAGCTGCTATTGGTAGGTAATGAAAATAATACAAAAATTAGGTAAGTAGAAATTTACAATAACTCTCATTAAAAGTAAGACCAGTACATTTTCCAGTAAGAAGTTCGTTAAATTCATTTGTTTCTTTAAAAATATTACTTGGTTCCTGTGGCTCCTTTTCAGAGTTTATAAAATCTCTTTTGAAAATATAAGTTGGCAATAAGGTAACGGTGTATTAGCTGGTTTTCATGAAAAAAACCTCCTTATCTCATGTAACCTCATCTTATCACTCATATAATTTGAGTTTTTTGTTTATTTAACTTCACTTTTATGCTGCTATGGCTAATTGGTCAATGCTGCAGTGGGAGCTATAAATTTTGCCTATCCAGGTTTAATTAGGATAGGGATTTTTAACGAGTACCTGACACTCACTTCAGTACCTGACAGTAGTTCAGGACTCCCGTTTAACATCCTTTCCAAAGGATGGCATAATCAAGGACTTTTCACACCCTTTAAAAAATCCTAGGGCCCCTGCCAGGCTATGAACCCCATTTGAGTTTTTTGTATGTGCGTTATTAAATTGTTGTCTATATTGATTTTTAGTGTTTTTGTCTTGTAAATTTTGTATATTTAAAGTTCTGTGCTCTTTATTAAATTAAATTTTGTGTTTTTGTCTTATTCCTTTTGTTATTGCCTATTTAACTGAATAACAAATAACAAACTGAATAACAAATGATAGACAGCCATTATAGCCTTATTATTATTATTATTATAGCCTTTATAAGAAGAAGCTGTGAAATACTTCCTGAAGTTCAGAATAATTCCAAAGATGAAATTATTTCATCAAATGGATTTCGAAAAGAATAATAATGGAGATGTTTTCATCAAAAGTGTTGGGAAAACATTTATATAAGAAGAAGAACATGGCTAGAGGGGTCTAGAATTAGAATTTCATAATTACATTTTGTGTATTTCAGTTTCCAATAATAAGAAGGTAGGTGTTATCAGTATCTATATTATATAGTGTTCAGGTTATAAATTATGGTGGATCATTCCTGCAGACCAGCTATTACACTAGTACTGTGGATATTTAAATGCTATATTGCTAAGAAAGCAGCTTACTCTCACAATTGTCCAAATAAAACAAATGAAAAGTACATAACATCATGGCACTTGAGAAAAACAAATTACTTATCAACAAGCAGATAAATGTTAAAAATCAAATTTAACACTCCGGAATTAAAATTCAAATCTTTTTGATTTTAAATTGACACAATTACTAGGTGAGTGATGCCACTTATGCTGTACTGAGCAATGGATGTTAGTCATCAGCTCAACCATGAAAAGTTTCAATTTGGAAGATTAGGTTTTTAAAATATTATCAAAGGTTTTTTGTATTAATTCAGTTATAAATTTTTTTTTTGGATTACATGACTTAGTTTATTTGGAAAGTTGTGTATTTATATATAAATTAGTTTGTCATACAATTAAATATTGTTTTGTAATATCTGATATTTTATTATTTGAAACTGTGATGAAACATTTATGCAATTAGTAATATGTTAAAATTGAGGAAAACCATAAAAATTGATAGAATATTTTTTTATCTATAGTTTTTTATATTTAAATAATAAGATATTGTCATTACATTTATCTATTTCATTAATTAGTAACATTTGTTTTATGTTCTACAAAGTTTTTATTGCCATTTAGTACCAATAGCAACCTTGTTCCAATATTTTAGTTATTTTAAAAATCAATTTATTGTTAAAAATATAAATTATTTTAAACATTACCTCATCTGATTATATCTTAAAGAAAGAGACTGAACTCCGTCTATAATATCAGGAAACTGTTGAATACTATTTTTGGATGCATTAATAAATTTTGCCTCTAATGGAGGAAATGTAGTAAATTTGTTTCTGGAAATATCCACTTGTTCAAACTAAAAAACAATATTTTTTAAAAATATAATTATAGCAACTATACTGTATTTTAATTACATAATTAATTATAGAAAAAAATGTATTAACCTGCAGCTATTGATATATTTATCGATGATATATCATATCTATTATGATTTATATACCAATAAATAAAACAGGCCTAAAGATATTTATGCAACTTACATATTGTATAAAGTTTATGTCACATCCATCCAAGGTTGTTAATGAGTGGCCGGCACAATTCACTTTGTTCTTGAAACATGAACATTTTGCTGGACAGTGTTCAGTTAAAACTCCATATACAAGACCCAGCAAGATTAGGCCATGGATATGCATCTCCTTAATCCTGTAAGGCATATTATTAACAATACAAATAAACAAATTAAGGCTTTTATTTGTTAGACCCCAAACTATAAACAACTGAATACATCAAACTAAACAATAATCTACTTTAGGCCGTATAAGTTATAATTATTAAGAAATGTTGATCAATTAATAATGTGCATATATTATTTTAACATTTAAATTTAGTATTTCAATTGTTTAAAGTTGTGATATATACAATTACATAAATAATTTAATTCTACAATTTCAGGCACACTTCTAGTTGTAGATTTCAATTGGTCGGTGAAAACACTTTAGTTAATTGGTCCCTAAATAAAGTCAAATATTGAATGAATATTGGAAACTTGATTTGAATAGTTTGCAAAATAAATATCATATTATTCTTTTTATAATAAATAAGTATCTCAAAGTAATATGAATGAATTCACTCCTATATTTCAAAAATAATTTTAATATTTGTAAAAAAAAATATATAGATATAACTTAGCTGCTGTACTCTTTTTTCATGTGTGATTATTATTTACATTACTGAATTACAAACCACAACGACTCATCTCAATATTTAATTTACTATTAAAATAAAATGTCATCAATGACTTCAGAGTAAAAAGTTGAAATTGATTAAAATCACATCCTCTTGGGTTCTTTTTTCTAAAATCTTTTTAAATTTCATATTTAAATTGTGTTCAATAATGATTTCATTCATGGATCATAAAATTGTTTTGGTTTAAATATTACAAAGTGGCAAGAAAAAATATCAATGAGAGTTCTCTTAAATATTATAACTTTTATATATACCAGAATAATTTATGCATTTCATGAAACTAATAAATATTACTCATCCAGATAATACCTAAAATATTTATTTTCAAAATTATTTGGACAATAGTTAAATTTTTAAATATTTAAAATAGTTAAGTAAACATTTTAAAATAAAGTTTTACCTTTTGTGTCAATAATTTCGACTAAACTTGAAAAAAATAACATTTTAAAAAAACAATTATTTAATAAGGTTTCAAAGGCGTGTTCAGCAGAGCTAGTTTAAACTTAGTATGATAAGGTTGGAGATAAGGCATGATAAAAATAAGGTAAACCATTTCCTTCTGTATCTAATGAAAAACAGAGAAACTGTAATAATAATTTTATGCATGCTATAGCCGTTGTATGCATGCAATAGCCTTTGTTTAATTAAATATAACTATTATAAATCCAATTATGTCCGTTTTTTGCTTGCTTTCAAAATTAATGTTTTGGGGGGGGTGGAAAGAAATAACATACCATTAATTTAATATATAATTTTGTTATAAATCATAATTCCAATATATAATTTTATTTAAACTTTTATTGTTTTATTTTGTAATTTCTACAATTATGAATTTATAAATCCATTTAAAATACCCTAAATTATTTGCATTTGTACGTTGGCTACATTGTCATTGGGAAGGTTACGAGAAAGTTAGTTTTTGTGGCATATTCAAGTTGATTCGAGTCAACCCCGTGGCATATTGTAGAGTATTGCATCTCAATAAAAATTCAATATGGAAAATAAAGACACTGCCGTACCTCAAAAGACACCAAAACAGTTGGAAAAAGAAGCTAAAAAATTAGCCAAACTTGAAAAATTTAAACAGAAACAAGAAAAACAAACCCAATCTTCTGAGCAGCAAAAAGAAAAACCTGATGTGAGTTTCTTTTTATTTCTTCCTGTATTTCTTTATAGCATGAATTCTAAAAAGTATATATTTTTTTAAATCTTATCTAGAAAAATGAAAAAAAGAAAACTCCAACAGCTAAGCCAACAATAGAATATACATGCAAAACTGAACCTGGACAAAAAAAAGATGTGTCATCTCAAATGCCTGATTCCTACAGCCCCAAGTATGTAGAAGCAGCATGGTACTCATGGTGGGAAAAAGAAGGGTTCTTCAAACCTGAATATGGAGTATGTTCTCTTATTTTATTCAATCATTCTTTATGTTGTGATAACCAGTTCCTAAGTAGTTGATTTATGTCTCAGGGCCGTAATATTAAAGAACACAATTCCAAAGGCAAATTTGTTATGGTGATTCCTCCTCCAAATGTTACTGGTTCCTTGCATCTTGGTCATGCATTAACCAACGCAGTTGAAGACGCACTCACGAGATGGTATAATTGTACTTTTCTGTTACATTTTGATGGTTAAATTCCTAGGAAGTTTATTGTTTTGATATTTCAGGAATAGAATGAAAGGGCACACTACCTTGTGGGTTCCTGGCTGTGATCATGCTGGTATAGCTACACAAGTTGTAGTTGAGAAGAAATTGTGGCGTGAAGAGAAGAAAACACGTCATGATCTCGGACGAGAGGAATTCATTAAGAAAATATGGGCTTGGAAAAATGAGTGAGTGCCATTTTGTAGAGTTAATGGTTTTATCTGTTTTATTATTGTATAACTTTTTAATTTTTACTTTAAGAAAAGGAGACAGAATATATAACCAAATTAAATGCCTTGGTTCAACACCTGATTGGTCTAGAACAGCATTCACAATGGATCCTAAATTATGTAAAGCAGTAGTCGAAGCCTTTGTTAGACTCCATGAGAAAGGAACAATTTATAGAAGTAAGCGTCTTGTTAACTGGTCATGCTCACTCAAAAGTGCTATTTCAGACATAGAGGTATTACACCCATCAATTGCTATTTTATTTTTTAACAATTTTGAAATATTAGTGATTGCACAAGTATGCTTATTAAATTTCAGCTCGTCTACTCCTCATTATTTTTCCTTCAAAAGAACAGTGACAACTCAAAATTTGTAATTTTTTATGTAAGCCTTTATTATCAATTGTATTGGTTGAAGACTTTTAATTTAGGAATGATATATCTGATATACTGGAGAGAAGACTGAGACTGGAGAGGTGTTGTTGTGGAGGCCAGGGCCCTCTGATATACGGGAAGAAGATATCTGATATACCATTTCATTAAAAATAATGTCATATTTTTAGTTGTGTCATGTTTGAACTTGAAGTTTGATGGGAATAATGATATAAGTTAAAATCAAAAAAGTTCCAAGCTTTTAAAAATGTTCTAATATTTAATAAAAGAATTTCAATACCATCTTTACAATAGGAGTGCTATGCTTTACTGATACCCAAATTTTTATTTTTTTAAACTCACATGAAATATGATGATGTTTTCAAATATCTCTATTGAAAAATAAGGTTTTTGAGTTATGATGTTCTTTTGAAGGAACATTATGTCAGATGATAAATTTTTTGTTATTAATATTTTCACTGGTTATTATTTTAAAGTTTAACTTTTTTATTAAATATTTATTTTGTAGGTTGATAAAGTAGAACTTGCTGGAAGAACTCTTCTATCCATTCCTGGTTACAAAGATAAAGTAGAGTTTGGAGTTTTGGTTTCATTTGCTTACAAAGTTTCTGGAAGTGATGAGGAACTAGTTGTTGCCACCACAAGAATAGAAACAATGCTTGGTGATAGTGCAGTTGCTATCCATCCATTAGATAAACGATATTCTCATCTTCATGGAAAGTACGTTCAACATCCATTTGCAGATAGGACTCTTCCTATTGTACTTGATGATTTCGTTGAAATGGAATTTGGAACTGGTAATGATAAAAATGTATTTATTAAAGTAAATAAATTTGGGTCTTTTCTGTCAGCAATGAACAATTATTGCAGAATAATTTTCATTCTTGCTAAATTGAATATTATGAAAAAATTTATTATTTACCGTAGTTGAAGGGAATTGTTACTGGTATTGGTGGGAGAACTAGTTAGTTAAATAGGCCTTCTTGTCTTTTTTGCCAAATCCTGAGGGCTAACAGGAATGGTTGTTTTAATGGTTTGCCGGTGTTAAATAATTTTATTGCTAATAGAAAACATCCAGTATTTCTTTCTTGGTGAAATTAAATGATACAATACTTCCAGGTGCGGTTAAGATAACTCCTGCTCATGATCATAATGATTATGAAGTAGGTATGAGGCATAATCTGCCATTCATTACTATACTTAGTGATGATGGTGAAATTATTGGTGATTGTGGTGAATTTACTGGCTTAAAGAGATTTGATGCTAGAAAAGCTGTACTGGAAGCTTTAAAGAAAAAGGGATTGTATAGAGATACAACTGATAATCCTATGGTTGTGCCTATTTGTAGTAGGTCGAAGGATGTGGTGGAGCCATTAATCAAACCTCAATGGTAAATCAATTATTTTATTTGTACAAACTTTCAACCATTAACTTTTATATTAATTTTGAAATATTTGTCATTTCATTTAGTTTTCTGATCCTTGTTAGGTTTATTTTCAAATACTAGTCCATTATTTAGGTATACATGTTTAAAAGGAACCAACTCAATATCCTCCTGCAGTCTGCATAGTAACTAGATTAAATTATCAAACTTCTTAAAGTAAATGATCAAACTTCTCCAAATTATCTTAACGATTGCTGTTTAGTTTTGGTTCCTTTTAGCAATTAAGGCAATAAAATAATCTTCATTTCGACTAATTTTGTACCTCTAGTTATGAAATATATCTTAAGCCAAAAAAGAAATTGAAAATTGATTACATTATCTTCGCTCTATATTCAAATTTTTGGCCTGTTAATATATTGAACCTTCCTCAAAGCCAATATTTGATGGGAATTACACATTTATGTGTTTATATTAAGGAAATTAAATCACAACTGGTTACTTAAAATTAGCCAGTTATCTCTTTTTTCAAGAATTATCTTGTTCTGGCTCCAATTTAAACAAGACGATAAGGACTGTACTCAAAATTGAACCCCTTAATCAGATAGTCGAGAAAGGACAGCTTCGATGGTTTGACCATATAATTAGGATGTATGACAGCTTGGCAGCAAAGATAGCTATGGAGGTTAAACCAACAGGAAAAGGACCCAGGGGAAGACTGAGAGTGACCTAGAAGGATAAACTCCTAAATATCCTTAAAGAATAAGGGATTGGACTGACGGAAGCCAGAAGAGCAGCCCTTGACAAAGGCAGTTGGCGCTCCTTATGCAAAATCTCTACAATGCAAGGTTGAAGAGATATCTGAATACGAAAGAATCAGAAACAGCTCCATGTTAATTATTCTGTTATGGTGAGATTCTGAATCCAATCATTTTTTAAAAAACATGGAGTGCTGCAAATTGTTTTTTGATTTACCCACAAGTAAATCCTTTACATATTCAATTTATAATTTCTATATTTTAAACATGTTTATTGTGAGTGTATGTAATCGTTTGAATTAATTTTTATGTCAGGCAGTGAGATATGAAAAATGAAGGTCTAAATCTAGTAAAGTAATTAATTCTATCTAATAATTAGGTTTAATAATAGTGATAGCATCATCTACTTATCTATGTAAAGTTAATTCCAATGTAACGCCCAGAACAAGAAAAATTCAATAATAGGTTTTAATGTTTTATTTTTTCAATGGATGTAATATACTACTTCCCTAATTTGTTTCTGTTTTTTAATTCTAAACAATGTTTATAAAATTACTTCTTTTTTTTATTTTGCAATGCTCCTGTGATTTATATTATAGGTATGTAAAATGTGATACAATGGCAGAAGAAGCTCTGAAGGCAGTCGAGCTTGGAGAGTTAAAGATTATACCTGAGCAGCACAAAAAGACCTGGCATTATTGGATGTCAAACATAAGAGATTGGTGCATATCAAGGCAGCTGTGGTGGGGTCATAGGATTCCAGCATATTATATCACTTTAAAAAATACCACTAAACAACCTGTAAGTATCACATTATTTTCCAAAAAGTTAGAAGATGAAACAGTTTTCAATCATAAGTAGTATTATTAAAAGAGGATGTTTTTCGTCTAAAAATCCCGACAACATGCCTTACATTTATGTTATACTATCTATAGTTTCTTGGAATAAAAAATAATCTGTCGTATCTTTTGCAATAAACTAAATAGACTTATACTTTTTTACCTGGTCTTTAACACACTTGATTCATACAGGCCTCAGGGTGGGATCCATTGGTCATTTACTAGGAATGGGTGGCTCTTAAATAAAATCCAAAGTTATTAATCTCATCTCTTTGGATAATCGTTCCTGTATTCCTGGTTGTAACGAGTTTCTTCCATAGACTTTAACTTTCAAGCAGTGTTCTTCATTCTTGAATCGATCAGTGCATTCTTTTGTTATTCGTTTTTGAAAATTAATGTGCCTGGGTGTAGTAAATTTTCATGAAATTGTGTCTGCACTGACGGTTAAAGATTTAATCTCACCAGTGTAACTATTGATATAGAGTGAAAGAGGAGTGATAAATATCTACCTAATATTTTTAGAAGTTCTTTAAAAATTTAGTTAGGTTTTTTTAATGAACCCAGTCTTGTGAACAACATTTTCACAGTTTTTAGAAGGACGGCAATTATGTGATAAAGATAATGATAATATATTTATTCATACTAATAAAATTAATATCATTTATTTTATTGTTATATGATATAATTTTTTAAATATTTTATTTGAAAAGAAAAAAGGGTCTCCCACCTGTCCGTGGTGGTGCTTTAATCATCTCAGCCATCCTGGTTCGCTTCTCGGCCAGTCATATCCCCTCTTTTCACTGATCCTATATCTCCGTATTCTCGCAATTTGCGATGTATACACGGGGAGAATGTTAATTGAACATTACTTTGTTTTTTGGATCTTGTTGACTTAAGTCATTAATTATAATTATATTGTAAAGGAGATAGTTGGGGGGTGCAGTCAAAAAGAACACTGAATAAGTAATAAACTTATAATTTTGTGCCGACGTTTCGACCTACAGTGTAGGTCATCTTCAGGGCTATGAGAGAGAAACAAACAGAACAAAAAATATAAAAATGTACAGTAACAATAATACGGTGACAAGTAATGTAGAAAATTAAAATAGTGGCAGATATGAAGATGGAAGATAACGAATATTAAAAAAGTGACAGAATATAATAAAATTAAGATATAGACAGATTTAAAAAAGTTAATGATAATGAAAAGAAATTAAAATAGTGACAGATATAATAAAATTAAGATAAAGACAGATATAACAAAATTAATGATAATGAAAAGAAAATGAAAATATTGACAGATATAATAAAGTAAGACAGATTTAATAAAATTAAAGAAAATGAGCAGAAATGATAAATTATAAATAACGCATATAAAATAAAATACTTTTATTACTTATTCAGTGTTCTTTTTGACTGCACCCCCCAACTATCTCCTTTACATTAGATCATCCAGTCAACTATTTTCATCTCATACAATTATTATTATAATTTATTTTATTGTTAAATGATATAATTTTTTAAATAGTTTATTTGAAAAGAAAAGATATGACCAGGACTGGGACTCGAACTCGGGTCTCCCACCTGTCCGTGGTAGAGCTTTAACCATCTCAGCCATCCTGGTTCGCTTCTCGACCAGTCATATCTTTTCTTCTTCTATATAGCTACGATGGTTAAGTAGACAATGTTACAGCAGGAGCCCTAAACTTTGCCTATCCAGGTATAATTAGGATAGGGATCCTTAACGAGTACCTGAAACCACACAGGCTCAGGACTCCCATTTTATGTTCTTTCCGAAGGATGGCATAATCTAGAGTTTTGGTCACATGCGGCTGCAAATCCACGATATGTTCACAGAATTATGCTAACCACAATATCACATATGACCCTATATCCCTTCCTTTTACTTACACATTGTAAACTCATTATTGGTTATATCTGTATTTGTCATTATTCATTTATATCCTTCATTCTTATCAGTTTTCATCCTCCTTACTTATAGTTAAGCAGAATATGTAATTTTATTTGTTTATAACTTGATGTTCTCAAATTTTATTGATGTTTAAAATGCTAATTTTTATTTTCTTAGGAAAATGATGACGATAGATGGATTAGTGGCCGAAGCGAATCTGAAGCTAGAGCTAAAGCTGCAAAAAAATTTGGTGTGACAGAAGACAAGGTAGACCTTAAACAGGATGATGATGTTTTAGACACGTGGTTTTCTTCTGGTTTGTTTCCGTTCTCTGTTTTTGGCTGGCCTGATCAGGTATTTTTTTTTTTTATTGGTGTTGCTAATTCAACTTTACATTTAACATTGAATTGGTGTGTTTTCTTCTTTTTAGTCTAATGACCTTGATATATTTTACCCTACCACACTCTTGGAAACTGGTCATGATATTATATTTTTCTGGGTTGCAAGAATGGTTTTTTTTGGACAGAAATTGCTTGGCAAACTCCCATTCAGGTCGGAATTTGATGTATCTCATTGATTTTAATTATGATAACAATTTTTGAATTTTTTAGTGTATGTATTTTTTTAAGCTTGTATCATGAAACCTTTTGTCAACTCCAGTAGGGAAATTACAAAAAAGGGAAACAAATAAGAAAAAAATAGTTGTTTTATATTAATAATTGTTAGAAACTTGGTATCACACTCACTTTTAGTTTAACTCACTTCCTTCAGTAAGAATGACAAAGAGTGGATATTTTTTGGGTTACTGATTATTCTGATTTCAGTTTTATTATCTCAAGTGGCAGTTAGAATTAAAAGTGAAATGTAAAAGTTATTTTAGTTAAAATTTACATAATTTACTCATCCTTAATTAGATTTGTATAAGGCGGAAATTGTTGAGATGTATCTCTCAGGTTCAAAACTGGCTGTGGCAAATAAATTATTTATTCTGTCAACAGCCTTGGATTGACCCTTGGGGATCTGCATACCCTCTTGGTGCTCACATAGGCTCCCTATAGTGGGTACTCCCAATCGGGGGAAAACCTGTTTATTTATTTATTAGTTCACAATTAGGGATGTATAAGATTAGTTTTTAATAAGTTTTAAGTAGTATCCATTAAACTTATATTTATTAATTTTTAATGGTTGTATTTGTTTAATGTAGTTCAAAAATATTTTAGAGAAGTTTTCCTTCATCCGATTGTGAGAGATGCCCATGGTCGAAAGATGTCCAAATCTCTTGGGAATGTAATAGATCCAATGGATGTTATTAATGGCATCAGTTTAGAAGATCTTCATGCCCAGCTTATAAATTCAAATTTAGATCCAAAAGAAATTGAGAAGGCCAAGGCTGGACAGAAACAAGACTATCCCAGTGGTATACCTGAATGTGGAACAGATGCACTTCGGTTTGCATTGCTCTCTTATATGACTCATGGTATGAAATTATTTTAGTATAAGTCTTTCTTAATTTAATTAGAAGTCTTGAAAATCTTGTTGTTATTGAAAAAAATAGGAGAGGTATTTTTGAAGCATGCCATCACATTTCATGAATCAAAAATAGTAAGTAAGAAGTGGGAATGATAAGCTCTTCAGCAAAGCAAAAACTCATCTAAGCCAGAAAAATTCTTGCAAGACTTTTTTATTTTTATTTTTACTACTTGGTTATCCAAACAATCAATGAAAAGTGCTTTATTATTGTTTATTATTACTAAATAATAACATTATCTAGTTCGACTCTTGGGTTTGCAAGAGCCTCAGAGTGGTCCGTGGAAGTGTTCATTTGTATCTTTTTGTGATAATTGATAGAACTCTTTCATATTTATTTTTCCTGAGGTTTGAGTGTTAAACAAACAATTTTTATAGGGAAATATTTTCTAAAAGTGCTTCAAAATGTGTTCTCAATGGTTTATTTTCCTGATTTAGTAGTCCATAAACCTGATATGATGAAACCGCTTGACTATAATGTTATGGCTACATTTTACTTCATTAAACCAGTCTAATAAAAAATCACCTGACAGTCCATTTCAAGGAAACAGAATAAAATTCATCTTAAACTTAATACTATTAAGTTTTAGTTTTTGTTGAAATTTTAGTGATTGATTGGTTTTTTTTTTTGCCTCTTTTATTTTTGTATTATTTCTTGAAATACCACCAATCAGAATTAAAATAATTTTCTCATTACACATACTAGAATATTTCAACTAAATGTAATTCATGCTTATTGAGCTAAAAATAAAAGCCCTCTTAATTCATGTTTGTATTATTACAATTGCATCCTCAAGATGTATTTTTCTTATATGAATGCCTTTTCAGGACGTGATATCAATTTGGACATCTTGAGAGTTCAAGGATACCGTTTCTTTTGCAATAAATTATGGAACGCTATGAAGTTGTCTTTAAAGTATTTACAAACTGACAATGAGAAAGACAAGAGCAATATTTGTGATTCAAAGCCACTGTTACAAGTAAACCCTGAATTAGATTTCTTATTTTCTAACAACAGCTTATTAGGGAACTGTAATGATCATTTCAGTGATTTCAGCTATGTTAATGGTTATGTGGTTTCGGGAATGGATTATGCTTTATTTGATAAAATTTCTAGTGAGAAGTGGGATGGTAAAAAGTTCCCTCATTTAGAGAGATGGTTTAGGCATATAAAAAACTTATATCCAAGTACTTTGATAAAGGTAATTACAATGAAACATATCACTAACACTCAGTAGTTTTTCATTGCATTTAATGTTTCTTGTTTTATTTTATTTCTTCCTTCTTCTTTTTTTTTTCAATTGTACTTCTTAACGCTTTTCATCTAATTAACATTGTCACCACCTAATTTAACTAAGAATTGTGGAAAATATTTTTTAATTTCTTAGTTTTATTAATTTACCAGAAAAAGGTTTGTATTTTAAAATTATTGTGAAAAAGGTTTTGTAAATTAAAATTAAATTATTCTAAGAGAAATTGAGAGGCAAAGTGATCATTAGCAAATGGGAAGTTACAAGTAAAATGTGAAACTGTTCTGTAGTATCTTTATAAGTATCTATATCCACATTCTTTATTTATTGGTGTGTTGACAAGGATATTAGCATGTTGCATTGCTTTAATAATTATTTTTTGTTAATGTAAATATTATAAATGAACTAAGCTTGATTCACGGGGTTCTTAGTTTTTTAAATAAATTTTGAAGAAGCTCTTAGGCAAATGCCACATTCAATTGAATTTTACCATACAAATTTAAAAACAAGACCAATATTAGACAGCCTTTTTAAATTTATTGAAACAGTGACTGAGGCCTTGCCTCAGTTGGGTTCGAATCCCGGACAGGGCAAATCTTTTCTCTTCAAAATAAAAATATTTACAATTAAAACATTTAATAAAAAATTATAATTATAATGATGTTCAATGAATTCAATGAAATGTTTCATGTTGGAAAGATTAAACAATTATGGAAACCATTCCTAAAGCTATCTGTGTATAATACTATCTTCATGCCTTTTCACAAACCGGTTTATTTTAAATATAAGTATTAAAAATTTTTAGTTAAAATTATTCAGAAAGAAATGCATTATTTTTTATAAAAATCCTCATAATGTAGAAAAAAAATTTTGTTTATTTAGTTAAGGATGTAAACTATAAAAAACTTAAACAAGGTAATATATGATATGAATTTAAAGAAAATTGTCACTTAAATTCTTAATTATTATAAGTAACTTCCTGTTTATAATTGAGTGGTTGAAAATAGATCAAAGAAAAAACAATTTTGTTGAACCTCCAAAAGGGATCCTATGGTGCAGATCGGTGTATTTGTGTATCGGTGTGTTTTAACTAGTAACTTCTTCTTACTTATTGATTTGTTCTTATTTTGTATATATTTGCTTATACTCTTTTTTTTTTTTTAATATGCATGCTATTCAACCTTCAGATTTTGTGTTCATGTAAATATATATATTGTCCTATTGTTAATAAAAAAATCTATAAAATATTTTCTTCTGATTTCTCCAACTTTTCAATTTTGCTATTGAAATTAATACAATGTAACTAGGCAATACTGTCTTCTAGTGCCTTTTTATATTATTCTTTGTATCTGGTTAAAAGTAAAGATATACAAAGTAATTTTAAATCGATTGTTCAGGTTCCCCATTATATGCTCCAATCAGGGCAGAAAATTCCATCCTACATATAATTGAGTTCTAATTTCAAAATTGAACTCGACTCCTCCTCCCTTTGTTTTTCCTCATATATTCTACACCCTACATTAGCATAATTCATATCACCATTAAAAGTTTTTAAAAATATTCTTACAGTTTTGAGTAACTACTCTTCCAAATATTTGAAAAAACAAACATGAGAAATTCTTATGAAAGATATTCAAACCTTGTTATATTATATTTCAAATTTATAAGAAATTTGCTAGCCATTATTATTTTAGCGCTTTGTTAATTATCTGAATCAACAACTGAAATAACATTTTCGTTTTTGTGCATTAAACAATTAAATATGCAAATATTTAAATTAATAATTTTTGTTTACTTTTTAATAAAAATTTAATTTTCATTCTTAATTGTTTTTTAATTTATTAACTGTTTGAAATTTATAGATCCACCTGAAGAACTTATAAATTTTAACCAATAAAAGGTGAACTTGGTCCCATTTAGGCTGCTATGTATCTAAATTATTGAGAACCCACAATGTACACAAAATAATTCTATAATAAAGGAATTTCTGTAAAGCACCTTATATAGAGAGGTGTGTAACCAGAGGCTTTAATACATCTATATAGTTCACTTTTCGTTTTTCAGTTGACTGGCAATGAAAGTAAAATGGACAAGTGGATTCTGAGTCGTCTTTCAGATGCTGTTGAAGCTTGCAATAAAGCTTTTGAAACTTATGACTTTCCTTTAGCCACTACTGCTTGCTATAATTTATGGCTCTATGATTTCTGTGATATTTATCTGGTGAGTTATATGTGAATATTTTATCTAGTTAATATTATTTTATAAGATATAATATTTTTATGTGGGCCTCTATTATATAATGCTATACACAAATATAGATATATAATTTTTGGTGGTATCTGGTACATCACAGGTAGTCTGATTTTAATACCTTATTTTTATAATCGTATAAATATATTGAAATTGTTTAATGTACCACTGCAGCTATACATGTTATAAAACAAAGTCCTCGGCCATGTTTGCTCGCAGTAAACTCAATAACTACTGCACGGATTTTCATGTGGTTTTCACCAATAGATAGAGTGATTCACCAGGAAGGTTTAGGGATATAATTTGTCGAGGTTTTGTGTAAATGGGTTGGAATATCGATGGGTTTCGCCAAAGTCGCTGCTTGCCTAATCCCGTGCAAGATAATAAATTTTTATATAAAGAAATAATTGGTTTTGTTTTTATTTTTATAATTTCTATATAATAAAGTACATTAGCTGAGATGGGAAGAAAGAAAAAGAAGCCTAACGAATGATATTCATGTGGTCCTTAGGGCCGGTACGTGATAAAAAAAAAAATACATTGCACAAACAAATTATGTAGGCATAATATTCCTTATTGCCCAACAAAGCTGGTGTGGGTCGCTACTATACAATATTTTAAAATTCATTAGGTTTGTTAAATCAGAATCAAAAATATATTCTATCCTCAATGATGTATATTTCATATTTACATTCATTGTTTAATTTAAAATTATACTGAAAGACCTGAAAGTAATATTTCTGCGCATGTAGATATTTGTTTGTCATTTATCAGCTCATAGTTTCTAGTTCAAAGTCATGCCAAAGACATTTTGAGGTTAGAGTGGCTTGTTTACTCTTAAATAATTATATTTAAAAATTTATTTTTTGCTCTTGATTGGTTATGATACTGGAAGCTGCCTAACAGCAGAAGAGTTACATATCAGATATTATAAGTTTTTTTAATTTCACAAGGTTAGTAACAAAGCAGTTGCTATTGAAAACATTTGCAATGTTTATCCTAATGCATTAGACATTTGTAAATACCAGAAGTAGATTTCCTATGTTTAAATTTGGTAACTCTGACCTTTCCAACTCTTATTGATCTGGAAGACCAACAAAATAAGGCAATGGCATTTTAAAGATAGAAATGGAAGCAAATACGTATCAGGCAAACATACTTAACCAGCCTTGGTCGACAGTCCAAGAACATTTACAGCAGGAAATAGGGAAAGTAAACTGGAAAAATGTGAGGATAGCATAATCTGTCTGAAGAAAAAAAAGTTAGTCCTTTAACCACATCCAACTTATTGTTTCAGTGAAACTATACAGAAGCAGTTTTTGATCACTGGAGATGAAAAAAGGATTCCTTTTATAAATATTCTCTAATTCTTAAAAATATGTATATATTTTCTTTCCTGTTCCTCTTATAGCATAAAATATTTATTGTATATACTTATTTAATTTAAATATTATTTAAGTAACTATTAAAAAGTTATCTCTTTCTTAGGAATGGTTGAAACATGTATTCTCAGTGCAAGATTCTACCAAGCAAGCTGCTGCCAGGATGACCCTGATAAATGTACTTGATGCAGGATTACGTTTGATTTCCCCTATCATGCCTTTTATATCTGAAGAATTGTATCAAAGGCTATCATTTAAAAAGTCTCAGAGTATTATTGTCGCACCTTATCCTGAACCAGTATGAATCTCTGTTTTATTGAATAAAAATTATACTTGGAATGATGTGTTCATAAAAAATTGATATTTCAATGTTGGCTTGATCATTTCAGGAAACTTATTGCTTGAGGAATGAGAAAATTGAAGAGGAAGTACAATTTATACAAAAGACTATTCATTCAATTCGTTCAGCCAGAGCAGATTATAATCTTCCTAATAAAGCAAAAACAGAAAGTAATTATTTATGGAAAAAAAACTTATTTTAGAGTTAATTTATATAACACACAATTTGTTGTTAAGCATTCCATGTAAATTGTTATTAATTTAGGGGATGGATTCGAATTAACCTGAGTGGAGGTGAAGAAATGGTTTGCTTTTTGATTGTCTTATAGATAAATGGGATGAGTTACTTTTACTCTAAAACCATTAAAAGTAGTTTTTAATTTATAAATTTATTGTTTAGGAATATTGATATATTCATCAAAATAGTTTGTATATATGTTGTAAGTCCAGCTCAAAAACAATATTTTTTATATTGTTTTTTTTTTAATTACAAATTTAAGATAAGGTTATGCTTGGGATGCTACTTATACGATATAACTTGTAGCCGAAATCAGCTCACCGGAAGTGTCACCCAATTTTACAAATTTTAACGTTGTATCAAAAAAAAATTAACAAGTTTCATTTCACTCATTATTTCAGTGCACAATTATTCTTGCTAAAAGAGTCTGACTGGCTTACTTGCTAAATTTTCAAAATGGCTTTATCTTGAGTACCTTTGAGTTGCTTATTGGATAGAATTAACTACCTCTCATTTTTCGTTTTGTCCGATGTGCATAAAGTGAGATTAAGTAAACTAACGAACAACTACCTCTCATTGTTAGTTGAAATAAAAACTGGATTACTTTAATATAAAGTACTTAAACATTTGATAATTATGACAAGGAGAATATTTCCCCCGATTAAAAACTAGCTTTCAAGAATAAGATTAATAAGTAATACAAATTAACAGTTGTATGTAAGATACAACTTCCGAAAACTAAGGATTTAAAAAAAATAGTATCTAATGTATTCAATTATAGAAAGTAAGGGTCATTGGTGAAAAAGTCATAAATTTAGATAGTGGTTGTAATTACTAATTTCTACTTATGTACTAACTGAAGTAAATTAAATTATACATGCAAACCAAATGGAATTTCCATATATCTTTCAAAATTTGTTTGCATAGTGTCCAGTTAAAGTGGAGCTATGCATTGTAAGAAATTTTTTTAAAAATTATGACTTAGTTAAATTTTTGAAATCCCAGTTAATATGTTAATAGCAAAAAGTCAGCTTTAAAATATGTTAAATTTTGATGCCATATTATTTTTAAAAATAAAATTTAATTTATTTATTACTGGTATTATTTTTGTTTTACAGCATTTTTTAAATCCTCTGATGAAGAAACTTGTAGAATCATGTCTGACTATTCGGAACTGGTAAAAAGTTTAGCTAACTGTAGTTCTTTGAAATCGACTACTAAACCACCAGAAGTTGTTGCTGCAATATTAACAATATCTGATAAATGTCAAATATTCTTAATATTGGAGGTAATTTAAAATTATTCTCATTATTTTATATTTTTTGTATTTATTTTAAATCAAGCTATTTGCAAAATAGACTTGTTCATTTTAATTATTATCTAAATGGCATTTAAGTTGCCGAAACGTCTGGTTTATGAAAGAATAAAATAAATTGACTGGAAGCTGGTTTTTTTCGAAGATAAAATTTACATTTAAATAGACTTGTTTGAATGATTTTCTTTGTTTGCTTGTTGTTTTTTTAAATAACAATTTTACTAATGTCACCTTTTATTTTATAAATTCAAATTATTTATTTCTGATTTTCATCTTTTAGGGTCTGATAAACATTGAGGAAGAAATTACTAAGCTGACAAAGAAAAAGGAAGGAGTGGTTGACAGGATCAAGAAATTGGAACAAGCCATGTCTGTTCCTGATTATGAGACCAAAGTTCCTGAAGAAATTAAACAAAGCAATATCGAAAAACATGGCCAAAGTAAAGGAGAGTTGGAGAGGCTGACGGAGGCATTGAAATCTTTAGAAATAATGTCTTCCAAATCTTAAAGCAATCATCTTCAATATTTGCCCCTGGGGAATCGTTTTGTACATATTTTTTATCGAATAAATTTTGGACATTTGTTATGAATTTGATTTATTTATTGATTCATACTTTTATAAATTTAATTTATTGTTAGTTTTTGGAATCATATAATGATATCAACCATTATAATAAAAAAAAGGTTTTGTATAGCCAGTAGTTCTAAGTACATTCCTTAGTCAGCATTTCAGACATATCAGGTAAACGCTTTGCACATCCAGAATGAATGAGGTACTACTAAAAACAAAATTTTTTTGGATGTTACCCTTTTAATTCTGGATGTGTGACTTGTTTCTTTTTTTTTAAAAAAGTACTTTAAATCATTTGAATGTAAAACATCACTTATTTAATAAATCACCTAATGATGGGCGAGTCCGTATCATAGTTTCAGGGTATGTTAATGTATATGAAGATCTGACTGGGTGAATAAAACTTATTTATTTATTGAGAAAGATAGATGCTGTGGAGGAAGATAGTACTAACCAGACCCAAACCACTCCCAAATAATAAATGAAATATTATTTTAAAATTTGTTTTACCCACCCTAGTTAATCATTAATTCATTAATAAATATGTTTTGTGTTGAAATTAATAAATAATTTATTTTACTTTAAACCTAGAGAAGTACGGATCACTTTAGATATCGACTAGCTAGTTCTTTATGGCCAATTTGGTTATTATCAGTGAAAGCAGTTTATCAACCCAGGAAAAATCTAATTTAATATTTAAGCTGTAGATAATATATTTTTTGGGGGTGTGGGTCTCCCTGACATGTTTACAGAGAGAAGGTACAAGTAATAGTTAGTTAAATTGAAAAAAAATAATAGGCCCATTTATTTTATTATACTGTGAAATTTTCAGAATTCTCTAAAATGTTAATTTTGTTGAAGTTGATTACCTTCTGTATGCAAATTTATATTAAATAAAAATATATATCATCATCATAATCTTTTATCCTCGCCCACTGCCTAAGCAGTGTTTGTAGTAAAAATAAATATGTAACTTAAAAAAATCATAGTTATATATGAGAATTACTTTTTAAGAGTTTTTTTATTTAATTAGTGAAAATTATTTTATTTTATTTTGTTAAATTATAAGTAATACTAATTTTCCCATGTCCTTTTGTTCTTAGTATGTGAAGTACATAAATGTTTTTCGATACCTCTTTGGAATTAAAATAGTCCACTACTCTGAATCTTATGAAGTTAATAAATCAGGGTTTTCCAAGATCTATTTGAAGAATAGTTGATTAACTTTTATTAAATAATAATATCATGTTATAATTAATATTTCTACTTTTTTCTTTTATTAAGTACTTAACAAGTTTGGCTTATAACCAATACATTAAGTTCAGTAAAATCTTTCATTCTAAGATTATTAATTTATCACTTCTTTCAATACATTAAATAACTGATTGCTATTAATTAAAAGTTGAGGTGTGATGGAGTATCTACTATGCTTCCAAATATAGATAGCTGTGAGCAAAATTAAATAATTACTTCTTCACATCCTTAAAAGAAAGAAGCCTGAACATTTTTTCTTATATTTAGCAATTTACTTTTGTCATTCAAACAAGTATTTCAAATTTACAAACTGTAATAATAATTATTATTAAACATATAATATGTATGTTATGTTCTGAAAAAACTAAAAAATTACATTTTTGATTTCTGTACCCCTTAAGATTATAAATGTGATTGTATATTATCAGTGCAAGAATTTTATAATGTATAAAGCTTGTTGAATATTCATCTTTAATAATAAAGTTTATAATTATTTAGTAACAAATGATGTTCAAAGTTTCAAGCCAACTTTATTTGTTGCATTTATTTAGCCATTTAATAAAATCTTTTATAAATAAATTTTTTCACCTCTTGTAAATCTAAAGTTTATAGATTACAGATTTCATTTATTATTATCTTTGAATATATTTTATAAATTAAATTAATATTTACTGATTAATTATATAGTGGAAAAATCTAGAATAAGTAATATGTTCAATAATCATAATGTATGTGATGTACAATGTCAACTAAGTTTTTTTGTTTGCATTGGTGCTATTGTCAAAGAAATGCTACTATATGGACAAAGAAAAACCAATACCTTCAGATGTATTCCTTATTATAATAAATAAATTATAAAATTTGTATAAGTAAAAATGCATTACCACTCTTCAAAAGGGGAAATAGAAAAAAGAGAGAAAAAATCATTGAAAAATCCTGGAGCCCTAAATAAATAAGCACGGTAACTACTTAATTAAAAACATTAAAGAGCTCTATCAAAAATTCCCAAGACTCCCTGATTGCAATTTGGAGGACAGTCAGTTTCTTTGGGCATATACAAATAATGGGAGAAACTAGTCTTATAAAACAAATGTTAGCATATTTCAACAAAAATAATAAGAACTGTATATATATATATATATATATATATATATATATATATATATATATATATATATATATATATATATATATATATATATATATATATATAATAAATCCATAAAAAGTTTGATTGTAAAAAACTGATACTGAAGAAAATCAAATGAATTAAATAAATGGCTTTGAAAACCAATGATGTTCTCACCCAGTTAAGCCATATCAAACTAAAAATATAAAAAAAAAGTTATTCTTATTATATTATGTTAATTCTTTCATTTATCGATTTCTTCATAATTACTCAAGATAGATATTAATAACTCATACATCAATGAGATCAATTTTATTTCACCATAAATTACATTAGTTGCTCTTAAATCTAAAGTTTTCATCACAATGCATTTGTGTGAAAACTGGGATTACACACCAGATTTTCCAGCTAGGATTAGCGCTCCACACTCTCTCCTTCTCAACATGAACTTTGTTTCTATAAATATATGTTTATATATATATGTAAACTTTAATAATTAGACAAATTAACATTCAGGCTTAGTAACTAATGTTTTACAATATTTCTAAAATAAATAACAGTTTATTTAAAATGACAAAACAGTGTTACATAATCTGTTTATTTCTGGTTTTAATTAATAAAAAATTTACAAATAACTTGTGATGATCAATATCATCATCAAGAAATAAATGAATTTCTACTTTTAAATGTGGTTTGAATTTATATTTCTTATAAATAAACTTAATATAATTCAGCCCTAGTGGTCACACTGCTAAAGGTTTCTGATTTTTTATTTTACTGCCATCTTGTAAGACAAAATAGTCAGCGCCATTTAAGGGTAATCCTCTGGTTTTTGAGTGGATAAAAAAAGTATCTGACTAGTCATCTGAGCAGATCTAAATTATTTTCTACTTACAAAAATTTATAATGCCAAACCAGGATTTGAACGAGATTTATCCAGCATTGCAAACCTCTTTCTTTTTTCATTCATAATAATTTTAAATTAATAAAAAAAAAATCATTTAGTATACAGTATACAAAATTCTAAAAAAATGTTTTGTGTCTTCAAATTAAAATAAGCAGTCAGAAATTACAAACATTTATAAATTTCTATATGAGATTTAATGACAAAATATAGAGTTCGCCTGTTGGATCAACCTTTACAGTAACATAGGGGCTTTTCCTTTTTGATAGAATGGGCGATTCGATCACCAGAATCAGAAATTTTTAAATTTGCGAAAAATGGAAATGTTAAATAAAAGTCAGCTTTTACGACATTTCAAAATTTCAGGATATTGCTCTTTATGTACTATCATTAAATTTGTTTTTCTATTCAACATATGTGATGTGATGTGATTAACATTTAACTATAGTTGTACCATATCACAGCCTTCAATACTACCATTAAAATTGTTCATTAGTTTATTATCGATTTAGTAATGCTTTAATATTAACATTAAATTATGCTATTTAATCGATAACTGAAATCTTGCATGAGATTGAGAATTTCAGTTACCATTTGATAATTGTTCTTAACCTCGTAAAAATAACCTAAATGTTTGAATGGACCTGGAACCACAATATCAAATATAATTTTTTTCAGTTTAGACCTTAGTTTGTTCATTGCCTAAAAAAGAAATACAATAAATAAACATTTAAATTTAATAGTTAAATAAATTGCATTTGATTAACATTAATATGTCATAAGTTTATGAAAAAGCTTTATATTGTTAGTGATGAATTCAGAATTTTATTATATGTATATTTAAATTACCTTTTCGTCTACAAAAATGTCATCTGCACCACTTACTAAACCAATGGGAACTTCAATATTTTCCAAATTATACTGATTTGAGGAACGATATCTTTTCTGAGATCTTCTAGTACTATCATATGGGCCAAAAATTCCATCTATGTAAACAATCAGTCAATAATCTAACAGTTTTTTTAAATCGTGTCTACTTACACATAATTTATTAATGAAAGTAACATTATCTAAACAGTTAAACAATGAATACCTCTTGCTATAATTCTTGAAATATGATCAAAAACTTTAACTGATGTGCCTCCAAAACTGCTAGATACATAGTCAGATAATGGATGCTATAAAAAAAAAAAAATGTTATCAAGTAGAAAGTAGTAATTATTAAGAATAAGATGTATAGAGTAATTCAATTTAAACAATTACAGATCTTATAGATTATTTTTTTAAAGTAAACTGTCTATCCTATTTCATTGATAAAGACATTTTTTTGGAGCATGAAATCAATTATTAATTTGTAATAGTCATGGTACCTCAGAAATGTGTTCCGAACTAGAGCTGTTCCCCGAAGCCTCAAAATAAGGGTATATAATACGATTCTTCGTCCCGTTGTCATGATTGGCAGACATCTATCTATCCAAGCAGCATGAGAAATTATTGAATACTTGGGAGAGAAAGATTATTAGAAAAGTGTATGACCCCACCAAGGAAGGAAATCATTTCATCATAAAAAAAAATCAAGAACTTAATGCCCTATATGGAGAACCTGATAAAGTTTCTTGTATTAAAAAAGCAAGATTAAGATGGTTGGAGCATGTTCACAGAATCGACAAAAAAGGCTCCCAAAGCTGATCATGCTGGGACGTCTAGATGGAGAAAGAGGAAGAGGGAGTTCTAAAATGCGATGGCTGGATGATATGGAAGCAGACCTCAGGTTCCTTGAAGAAAGAACACGGATAAGAACAGCAGAAGATAGTTCAAAGTGGAGGAGGCCAAGGTCCTCAATGGACGATAGCGCCATGTAATGATCATGATAAATTTGTAATGGGTATATCAATTATTTTTTTTTTACAGAATAATAAAACCAATTCTTCAAAAATTGTGGAGAAATTATACAGACACAGTTATATTTGCTACTTATAAAAATATGGTAGGAAGAAAAAATGCTAACAAAAAGGAGATCAAGTATGTTTTGTTCATTTTATAAAAAGGCCCAATGTGACAAGTATTATGGAAGACCAAAAATGTCTTCAAACGAACATTTCCAACGGTTAAATAAAAACACCTTAATAAGTATACACTTTTTAAGGTGTTTTTATTGACTGCACCCCCAACTATTTCTTCTATTGGCGCAAAATAGGCGCGAAATAGAAGAAACTTGGATACACAATTATACAACCAAAACAAAAATACAGTCCAAACAGTGGACTGCAAAGGGAAAAACAGCTCCAAATAAAAGCAAAACTGTTATCTCGGCTGGGAAATTGATAGCGACTGTATTTTGGGATAGTCATGGAGTTATTTTAATGGATTATCTTCAAAAAGGAAAAACCATTACAGGAGCAAACTACGCATCATTACTTGACAAGCTGAAGGCAGAACTTGCGGAAAAACGGCCACATTTGTAGAAAAAGAAAATCCTGTTTTATCAAGACAACGCTCCGTCTCACACTTCAGTGGTTGCCATGGCAAAAATCCACAAATTACGGTTTGAACTGCTTGACCATCCGCCTTTCTCACCAGATTTAGCCCCAAGCGACTTCTTTTTGTTCCCTCATCTAAAAATTGCGCTTGGAGGACCGAGATTTTCGTCAAATGAAGAGGCAATTACCTTCATGAACAATTATTTTGCAGAGAAAAACACTGAGGGCTTTTTGGGAGGGTTACAGAGATGAGAGCATCACTGGGAGAAGTGTGTAGAGTTACAAGGAGACTATGTTGGAAAATAAAAAAAAAAAAATCAGGAAAAATGTCTTGTATTTTTGTTAGGTCGGAAACTTTTCAGACCACCCTCGTGATAAGGCTATTCAACATGAACCTGTGGAATAGTGATAGTAAAGTTACTGTGGGAGGTAATCTGAATCCAAACTTTCCAATCTTGAATAGTATAAGACAGGGTGATGCACTTTCTACTATTCTCTTCAACCAGTCCTTGAATAGTATAATGGAAAAGTTAAATACTTCAGAAATTTTTTTGCATGTATGCTATCAGATTTTTACACAAGCAAAAGATATTTTCTTGATTTCGGATGATCTTAAGAAATATTTTATCGCTCAAACAGCCTTTCTGCGCATTGAGTGATGGAAACAAAAAATTTGTCCTTAGTGTTAGGCAACAAACGAGGTAAATAGAAGAATCATGGTAACAAACAGAGCATATTTCCCCAATTTGAGAGACTCCAAAAGTAAAATTTTGTCCAAGATCATGCTTCAGAAAACATTAATTAGAACAGTACTTACCTCAGCTCACTGCAGCATTAACAAACAATAGCACTAAATTTTCGAGCAAAAGATTTTGAGGAACATTTATGGTACAATGTTTGATATTGTAAGCAATATATGGAAGATTCGGACTAATGCCGAGGTTTATTCCTTGTGTAAGGATGTCCATGTGGTCCAATCCATCAAGGCACACTGTATAGAACGGTCAGGCCATATGAAAAGAATACGTGATAGAAGAGTACCAAGCAAACTTCTGCATGGTGCTATAATTAGCAAAAGAAGAGTTGGCCTAACAAAAGATATATAAAAAAACATTTGAAGAAAAGATTCAATGTATACACAAAAAACATAAATAATTGTTAAGGGCATTGTAAAGTAACTATGAAATTTAGATTATAGTAGAAAGTGTAAATACATGATCATGAAAAATGCTTAATCAGATAATATACTAAATATATTATCAGATAAGCTTTTATGTTTTTTTTAGTTAATTTACTTACAGGTAAGCTGTTTCCTTTATCAAAACGGAACAGAAGTTGAAGAAGAGCTTTGCATATAAACAAATCTGAAGCACAGGAACTATGAAATAATTTTGAGATGGGTTGATTACTCCCAAGAAATTCATACACATTCATTTTTCTTAGCGTCTCCTGATTCAAAAGCATAATAAATTTCATTACAATCACAGAATTGATATACCAACAGTTTTGATTTCATAATTAAAAGTCTAATTGATAAACAAATTTATAAATTATTTTAGGATATTTTCAACTACTTTTTTTTTAGGAGATACATGAAGGAACTTCACAAACATAATGCTCAATAATGATGAATAATATTACATCAATCGAAGAAAAAAATTACTTCAATATATACATTATATGTAACACAACTTTAATTGCTTTTGATTCAAATTTGCAACCTATACATTTAATGATTGCCAACAATATTTTTAGATACAAAAATTAATTTTTTCACTCATAAAAACCAAAACTAAAAAATATCAGCACGTGTTTGAAAAATAATGATAAAAACATTTTTCTTTTACAAGCTCTTAAAACTAATGAATGATTTACTAGACAGAATACTGCTAGATTGGTATAAGTTATTTGGATGTAATTATTCAAGTTATAATTACATCTTATATCACTAGAACCCAAGAAGGACATTATGCTCTTAGACAGGATTATCCTATTTTTTAAGCATAAAGTTATGCAGGAAGGTTTTCTGCCTGAGATTATACACAACCATCATGGTTTTTATCCTCCCAAATAATGTTATCCACTTTTCAGAGACTGGGCTAGATTTGAAGGGATCTCTATATTCCTTAGGGTCAGTAGATCTTCTAAGGAAATAATTTATTTACAGTAATCAATCTCAACAGTGCTAAAGAATAGTAGCTTATTAAAGAATAGTATAAGGTCTGTGTTGTGATCTTATACACCGAGCTGTTCCATTCCTGTACAATTATAGGCTAGCTGTATATCCATGATCCTTTTAGATACTTGTACTATTAAAACTATTAATATTAAATAAAAAAAAGGGAGGAAAAATTTGATTCACTATAAATTAATCCAAGTTATATAACCTTTTGATTAGTAAAATACTGCAAATTTTGAAACATTGTCTAAAAAAACTATTTAATAAATTTAAGGGCTTATATATGTATGGTATTTTTCCTGAACACGAAATGCTAAAAAATAGAATTAAATATCGCTCTTTCAAAAGAATAATGATATAACTCAAAAAAACTAATTTTTCAATAGAGATGTTTGAAAGTTCAATGTGAGTTAAAAAAAATTGGGTATTGGTAAAGCAAAGCATTGTAATGATGGTATTGAAATTCTTCTATTAACCATTAGAAAAATTTTAAAAGCTTGAAACTTTTTTGATTTTCACTTATGTCATTATTTCCATAAAACTTTAAGTTTAAACATGATAAAACTAAAAATATAACTTTATTAAAAAAAACATGTTGGAAATGGAACATCAGATATGTCGTTCCTGATTTAAAAAGCTTCAACAAATACAATTGCTGTAGAAAATGCATCAATTCCAAATGAAAAAAAAAATATTGCATTTTGTTGTTAAATAAATGTTCTATAAATATAAAAACATACCGCTAAAACACTGCCCCACTGTACGAAAACATCAACAGTCTGAAGCCGCACCCTTTCAGGAGGAAAAGCTATTGGTGCCAAAAGAACAGCACTGTGAAACTGCTCACATATCTCTGGATCCTCAGAGCAAAGAATGAAAAAAGCTGAAGATCCCATGGAATGACCAATGTAGAACATCTTTTGTTTTCCAGTATTAGCAGTAATGTGGTTCATAATAGCAGGTAAATCTTTTTTAGCTATTTCATCAATGCTTAAACATACAATAAATGCTTTTTCATCTAAAATACTATGTTTGATGGGGAAAAAAATGAATAGCTCTTAAAATTAAAGAAGTTATAAACAGAATAATATCAATGGAATTAGTATCTAAATTATTTAATGTAAGACTTAATATTAAGTAAGTTTTATATAAAGTCTTAATATCCATAAGACTAAACACAAGACTTAAATTTCATACTCTTTTGGATTTTCCCTGCTCTACACATTTGTATTTGTTCCCACTTACTCTCTTGTTCACTGTTTATGTTGAAATTCTATTTAAATTTATATTTTATGACTATGATAAACAGACAAACGATTATTACTACGTTATGGGGGCAACATTAGAGAGGAATTGGAGACTTAATTGTGAATAGTGAATGGCATTATTGCTAAAATACACTTCACATATTAGCTAGATAATAAAAAATCTTTAAACTAAGATTCTTTAGAATATGACTCATTCATTCATAAAAAAATAGAGCATTTCGCCGCTCAAGTTTTTCTCAATAATTACTTTCAGACATTGTGATAATAAAAACATTTGGATCTTCTAAAACACAGAGAACAAGCATTTATTATTTCAAAAACTACATGTAATTTTTTTAATAGTTTGACTTGGTTTGTGACTATAATTAATACTGCTATTATTTGTATAATACAAAAAAAAAATGTGATAGATTTGTTCTCACAAAAGTTTAGATTAACTGCAGTGTTTTTCATACCAAAACCACCTACATACTTCAATTGCCCAATAGTTCGATTACAGTCAAAACATTAAACTCTAAAGTCTACATTTCAAATTTTATACATTTTTAATTCACATATATCATTTATTTTAAAAATATTAACATTGATAAAATTATTTTGTCAACTTCATGAGGAAATTTCTCTATTTTTATAACAAAAGATTTTTTTTACTTGAAATATATTTCTCACACTCAATATAAAACAATTAACCAAATAAAAACTGTTTATATTTTTAACCGTTATTGTTTCTTATATTAAAACTAAAATTTTTCTATCTCTGATTAATTATATTTCTTACTTTTTACATTTATAATTCGAAAGTAGGCCACGCCATATTCACATAATGAGAAAAACAATTATATAAAGATAGTAAAATAGTAAGACTCACTGTAAATATATACTAGTTCAAAACTTGCTTTTATAGCAAAATAGAATTATTTAAGTGTATAAATTTAGGTCAAAAATAAATTATTTGTGAACTAACATATAACATATTGAAATTTATTTATGATGAAATGATACCTGAAATTCCAGAATTCAAAATTATTAGAAGCTGAAGAGAGATAACGATGCCTATGACTATGAATATTTCCTCTCATGTTTGCAATCCATACATCATATCCATTGTCCGCTAAGACAGTCGCTAAAAAGTCAAATACTCATGTTTTAATAATTACATACAACAGATTGAAACAGATTATATAAAACAGATGGAAATATTCATTCACTTGACACCAATAATTTCATCATTGACTTTCATTTAGAAGTTAAATCCATTCAACTTTTTAACAATTAAAAAAAAATTATTAATTTGTAACTTATTTTGCTAAAAATGATTTTTAATGTTTGACGAATGACATAAATGTCCATCTCACTACAATCATTCATAACAGTCCAATATTTATATAATTATTATTTACTTCTAAAATACTCTATTATTTCTGTTTTATATTTAGTTTTGGGTATAATTAATGGCCAGATTTATGTGAATATGTTTTCAAAAACATCTGTCTGTATATTATTTAAACTCTTTGAATTCTGAAGAATAACATTTCAGTACCATTTTTGTTTGCCTTTTCCCTGAATTCGTTCCACAATTCAGTTATCTGGTCTTTTGCTTTGTTATTAAATTTCTAATAACGGCATTGAAAACTCAAAACTTTGGAATAAATGTGGAATAATTTTTTTTTTTATTTCCAAATTATTCTGAATTATACACCACGAGCATTTCACGCATGTTGGTTACACGAATCCATATGTTTTTCTAATACAAAAAAAAATTGTACAAAATATATATGTATGTAAAAGAGTATTTACAAAAAAATTTTTCAACATGGCTAAAGAAGTATCCACTTCAAAAATATACAAAATTTGTACTAATAATTAATTTGAATAAAAAAATGGAAACAACTATTATTTAAACTGAACACCAATCTCTTAAAGTTTTTTGTTAAAACCTGTTTCTTAATGGAACATGGCCAGAAAAAAACTTATTTTTTCGATTAACCCCTTAACGCACAGTTTTTTTGAAAAAAACCGGCCAAAAAAATCAATTTTTTTTTTAATGTAAAAAAACAAACTTTAGAACATTGTTTTGGCAAAAAAATAAAAAAAATTCAAAATTAATCAAAATTTTTAGTTTAATTTTGGATTTTGATCCACATTGCAGAAAAGAGCCGAATATTGCAATGTTACACGTCCATCGACTTTTTTATTTTTCGTTTCGAATTACTATTTCGTGAAAAACATTTTTATCAGTTAAAATATTTATTTATACTTTTACAACAAAATAATAATAATTTGAAAATGAAAAAAACATACCAATTGTATAAATATCCAATATACCCAATTTTATTTTCTGTAATCACAAAATAACTGACTGTCTATAAAGGTACACTTATCTTTGCAAGTTTACAACACTTAGGTAACTATTGAACTAAACTATAAAACAACAGAAACAAGTGTTTGATATTTCACGTCTAAATAGTAAAATAAAAGATACAATGGCCTTTATAAAAATTCAAGAAAATACTACGACGGATCGCAGTCAGTCGTCACGAGTACAGAAATGCAAGAATGCAAGGTATTATGAAGGTATTATAGCTTACAATCCTATGTAAATGATAAATATCAATAACACGATTCTTTTTCTTAGCTTTCACATTGTTATTTTCAATTCTCGAATATATTCGAGTGTGAAAAATTATAGCAGCATCAAATACAACGCCGCTCGAATTATCTCGAGTGTGCACAGTTTGGCCTGTTTAGCGCGCTCGAATTAACCCGAGCGTGCAAGTTAAGAGGTTAATGGTTTTTATTGAAAAACATAGTTTGAAATGTAATATAGATTGCAATAGTTCCTTAATATCAATATTTTTAAAAAAAATTACAAATTAAATAAAAACATGAAGTAGTTGATAATATATTTCACCTAAATAAAAACTAACAATATTAATTTATTATTAGAATATCGGTTAATATCTTCACAAATATTATTTTTTCACAATAATATAACATTGCTGTCAGATATGAAAGATTCAAGATAAAAATACTGGTTTAAGTGGCTGAGTACTCTAATAATAATTTTAAAATATTGTTATAAAGCAATGCAAATACTTCAATGTACAACTCACTAAGCTGATAACTTGTATTGTCAGTGGTTAAGTAAGGTAAAATAATAAAAATAATGCCTACCTATATTATTCTCCCTCTCCATAAGAAGCCACATGTCAGAGGTTCCCATAAATCCATGCATAAGAAGTACTGGAGTTGCACCGGGTTTTGGAATTCTGAATATGGTAAGTATGTAGCCATCTTCCGTGATAACTTCATGCTCCTCTGAAGGCAGTCCTAATTCCCAGAGATAAGATGACTGAAAAAAAAATCAGGGTTTGATACTCAATAGTATGTTATTTTAAAAAAATATATCATAAATGTGTCATCAATTTTTTTTATTTCCAAGTGTATATATTATTAAATCCTACTGTTTATAAGTTGAGTGTAATTGTAATTGTATGAAAAGAATTGAATCAATCATTTACAGCCAAGGTTTCATAGATATTTTAACATTTTACTCATCCATGTTAGTATGTAATAGCTAATACATAACATGATCGTAAGAAGATTCTATCAGGCGGTCAAGGATGCATTCATGGTCCTAGAGACCCTAGCAGGAGGCCTGGACATTAATGACAAAAGACCAAATTCATGATATCCATGGTCAGAGAATATACCAAGGATCATCTCAAAAAAGAGAGGATGATCATAGGGACATAAAGTTTTGAAAAGGTTGACAAATTTGTTTATCTTGGTCATATATTAATGGGAATGACAAAGAAATATTCATTCACTTGACACAAATAATTTCATCATTAGAAGTTTAATCCATTCAACTTTTTAACAATTAAAAAAACAATTATGTGATTTTTCAAACAGAAACTTCTTCGGAATAAGACACCACTTCAGAATTCATCACTTTGAGTACAAAGTTGAGATTGAATCAGATTGTGAACCGCACTGACTTGTGTGTACCGAAGACTTGAACCGTTTCGAAGTCGGATGAGCAAAGGCTCCTTGTATTTGAGAAGAGATTTCTATGCCAAGGGCATGGTCGAAGGCTTTCCCACAATTTACAGCATCTATTTTATAGAGGCTGGATGAGCACAGGAAAGTATGCAGAACCCCCAGATATCGATCCAGGACCGTTAATAAAAATAATAATTTATCTGAGATATAGGGTTTCGAACAAGGCACCTGCTGATCAGTAACCAAGCGCTCCACACATTAGCTGATATACAACTTAATGGAATTTTACTATCTCTCATTTCTCCTGAAGAAAAAAAAAATTGTAAAAATTAAAATTCCTATGTTTTTCATTTGATTGAAAACTACTTACAATTAACAATGAAAACAAAATGTTTTATATTTAATAATATTTTGTTTTAATTTCGGGTTAAAATTAAATAACATATTATAGAAAACCAATTTCATAACAAAAATGATAACAAAATGTTTTATAATCTAAAATTTTAGTGACAATAAAAGAAACTTTTTTTCCCTTAGAAATAAACCAAAAATGATTGATTTAGAAAAATATAACAAAAATAATGGACTGAATAAAGAATATCCCTTAACAAAGTAATCTAATTATTGTATATTAAAGGAAAACAACTATTTTTTTTACTTAAATACAATCTATATATATATATATATATATATTTATATATATATATATATATATATATATATATATATATATATATATATATATATATATGCCTATTTCGGGCATACATAATTCGGGTTTGATGAAAAATGGTGATGTATGAAGTGGAGATTAAAGTAAGAGAAAATTAATAAGAGTTTCGACATTAATGGTTATGAAAGCCTCAATTTAAGAAACAGGCATCCATGTGTTCCATTCCTGCCCTTAGTATACAAGCATATAAGGTAACTTGGACAAAATCAGTCCCCTCCTCAATGATCTAGCATTTATACTTCCTACATGCTGAAAAAATATTGAAACACTTCATTTCTAGCTTTTGACAGTCCAACAAATAGTCCTGTCAACAAAGGGTTTCTCCCAAAAAATATGTACAACTTCAGTTATTCACAATTTTATTATTATTGGAAGTGCTGGCTAAAGTCAAAACTATGCTTATTTTCTTGTCAACAAACCCAAAAGGTTAGAACAGTTTTTAATTCTTCGCTTGTAACAATAAAACTAAATATTTTTGAATATAGTAATATAGTATAGTACCGATGTCTCGTAGAAACTATCAAAACAAATGCAAACAAATTTATTTATGTTAAAGAGTTTGATTTTATTGGCTCCGTTTTTATTATTTCTAAAATTCAAAGCGGAATTAGAGGACTTCTGTTATATACTATGTTTAATATCCCATCAAATATGACCAATTATATCTCGCGATATAATTTTTATTTTATGAGATTAAACTAGGACACTCAGCAGTCCCAAGCTACAAGAACCATTACCACCTCGTTCGGGTGTTATTACATTGTTATACACTAGAGGAAGGGTGTTATAACTAACGGACCATTCGCCGTTGGTTTGAGAACTTTTTAGCTAGTGACTCAGATTAATTCATAAATAATTCAATTCTCCATTCTAGCGAGAGGTGGAACAATCACATCAACATCGTACTACAGGAGTATTGGCATAATGCAACAAAATCTTACCAAAAAACAACCTGAATTGGTAAATCTATACTCTCACCTTACAAACCCAGACAGCATAGGAGGATCCAGGGGGGGGGGGCATGGGGGCCCATGCCCAGACGGTTTTTTGTGTACTATGGAGAATCCACTACAGTACATACTTATAGGCAAATCATGTGATAATAGTTGTGAAAATATATGAATAAAATAACGGAAATAGCAGGAGTGAAACTATTGTTTAGATATTTTAATAAGCCTTTGAAACCTTTCTATAAATACTACAAATTTATCCCTAAGTTATTATTGATTTTTTTGACCCGTTGTGCACCCCTCAGAAAAAAATCCTGGATCCGCCCGTGCCAGGCAGTAATGGATTACGAGGTCCTTTCTATCGAAGGACACCCATCTTATTCGCTAGAAATATGTTCAACAGATTTCCGTCTGTTTAGAATTTTATACAACTTCCTTATAAGTAAAATTTTTGGAAATAATTCTCAGGTCAAAAACCCATTTCCTGAGTTCAAAACCCTGAACTTTTCGGTTTTGGGAATGAAACTTTGATAACGCGTAGGTGAAAATGTTTAGTAAGTGTAGTAAGTTTAGTAAGAAATTAAAAAACGACGATGCCTTTCAATAGGGTTTTTACTTAGGAGAACATTTTAATTTTGAAAATAACTAATAATAGGGTAGATTTGCATTAGTTTTAGTAGATCAAACTGTTTCACAGTATATACTAGGTCAAATATCTATTCGCTGAGTCGAGGCCACAATAACCATGAAATACCTTTTAATACTTTGTCAATAATTATATATATATATATATATATATATATATATATATATATATATATATATATATATATATATATATATACATATATATATATATATATACATATATATTTATATGGAACATTCTAATTGATATGAAGAAACAATAATCATTTACATAGAATTTGGGTTATAATTTTTAAACGCTTGGTAGGCTAAATTAAAAAAAAAGGTCGTAAATCTTAACAAGACTGCATACCTTGTCCTGAGCAAAAGGAAGCAAAGGGAAGAAAATACTTATTTTTACTAATAACTACTGTAACTACCTTGATGATATATTGAAATATAGACATAATTAGAGCCAATGAATCGTTCATATGAAAGGTATCCCAAAAATGTTACTGATAGAAAGGAAAGAAAAAAAACTGATTTAGAGCGTTGAATACAGCTAAAATCAGATAAAAAATTCTGAAACCAAAAAAAATTTTTTTGTAGTTCCGTGTTGCCTAATTCTATCCTTTTGTTATTTTCACATTATTATATAGGGGACATAAAGTGGCTGTGGCATTGAGAGCATGCGGTCATGTTGCATTTCTAATCTAGATCAGGAAAGCTTTTAAGATGTGAAGGTTTATACTGGAACTGGGAATTTCTGATGGTCACCGACATTTTTTTTTCATCTCCACTTATTTTACTTTCAGCAAGTTAATTGCTATAGTTACCGTTTGTATCAGAGACCCTGATAAAAATAATGTAGAGAATTTGTGTCAATGGGTCATGATATTTGATTCTATAGTAACGTTTTATTTTTGTTTATGTAAATTTCCACATTTGGAAAATTAATATACTTTCAAAACTCATCACAGATTTTTTTTATAAACGTTCTAATCCTTTCTATTAAAAAAGCGCATTTAAAAAATGCAGCTGTAAGCAGTTACTTAACAGCTAGCTGTAGGTTGCTGATTTGACGAACCGATGATGACGAATCAGCATTACATATTACAACGTGGAAGCCAGAGTATCCATGTTGGGGAAGAGGTACCACTCATTCATAAATAGAAAATATTGTTTTCAGTCTGTCACCTCGGTGTTTTTGGAAGAAAGGAAGTACCTGGGCTTCCATACGAATCCAAAAGTCATTTTTCAAAAGAAATAGTAACTCAAATTTGAATTGAGCGACTGCCTTTCAGAGTTGAGTTCCAAGCTAATCGCTCTATATATTTATTTTTATAAAATTTTCATTAATTTCAAAGAAATTAAATTCTGTATTTGATGTAAATTGAAATTATCTTCCAACGCCAGTTTTTTCAACCGTTTTTCGATGATGTTTGAGGCCTTACAGTTTTGTTATACTTTTATGAAATAACATGTTTTCTGAGAAACTGCTTGAATACATAGGTCGGCAACAAAATTATTGATCAAGATCTAGAACAATCCAAAAACTTGAACTTAAGCCGACGAGGAGCAATACCCTTCTCATGACAGATCATCCATCGATATAATTTTTGAAGATATATTAACGCCTATAAAAACCCGCACTATGAATTTTATTTCTGTATATAAGAATGAGAAATAGAAATAGTAAATTACTGCAGTCACAAAACTATATATCGATATTTTATGTAAATGAGATGCGGGCCGTCATAATGGTTAGAACATCTAAAGATCAAAAGATTACAACCATAAAATAAACTTAATTGTTAATTTATATGATCTATAGCATTTTTGTATAGTTGGAAATGAAATGTTCAATTTGCGATTTCTACAATCATACCATGTTGCATTATGTTAATAACTACATCTCAGACGAGAGAAAAAAACACTTAGGATTTTATTTTGAATCATACATTAATAAATAAAATGTAGATTGCTTCATAATTTCATGCTTTAAGTGCACCAGTGCATTTTTATAATTATGACACGAGGATCTCACCATTGAGTTTTTACTGACAATGACTGGTGGCGTGAGCAGTTAATATGATAGATGTCTATAGTTAATTTACTAGGCCATTTAATACACTTAGGAAGTAAGGTAATATGTTGAACATCATTTATATATTGTAGATCTTGGTAATGTACATGTTATTTATTAGCTAATCCACATGTTTTAGGTTCACTTGAAGCACAAAAAATGTTCCTTTTTTGTTTGACCTCTCGTTCTTTTCTAATCTACACGCTGTAAAGAACCAGTTTAAGTAAAACATAGCTTTGAGAATTTGATGTTGTATTGTATAAATAAACAGAAACAAATTGTTTTTATGAACCAGTACAAATCATGAAGGTCTTGGATTCAGTAAACCGTAGAAACTGTTCTATTTTTAAGAAGATTGTGCATGGAGCTGACGTCCGATATCATGCTTAACCGCCTAGTTTTCCTTCTATTAACGGTTCCCACTTTATAGAGGATGGGTGAGCCACGGTGTGTAGATCCTACAGGGCTATTAATATATATGTTAAAAGATTAAATAGTTTATCTGTAACAGCTGGGTTTGAACCCGGGTTTTTCAGCTATTATATTGCTAAGAATATAAAATATAAGAATATGTTTGAATAAATATCAGATATTAAAATGAATCATTAATACATCCAGTTAATGGAAGATTAATTAAACAAAAGACAAATTTGCCAAAATAGAGAAGAGAAAATTTAGCAGAGTCTTAAGGACATTGTCTTAAATAAAATAATAATAAAGAGGGCAATGGTTTACTACAAGACATCCTCGGCACTTACCAAGTGATCCTTTTGCGTTTCTTCTATATCTTCTGTATTAGGATCCGGGATCCTTTTAGAAGGAAGCAGAGAGGAAGGGTATTAAAACATTGCTCGATGGGCTATTGTTTTCATTAATATATTTCCAAGAAAAGAATGAGCAGCCCTTTTTATTTTATAGGAACAATGACTGGTAATATAAACATACTCGTAAGTATCTAAAAGGTATATAATGCAAAAATCACTCCTATCACAGGTATTATATTTTTTTTTTCTGAATATGATTATTTATTTGGTACTGTAGAATGGGTAGTAAGAGAAACCAAATTATTTTCATAATGTTCAGATTATTTTACTGAATTACAATTAATAAAGTACACAAACTTCTATATTACCTCAAAAATGATAGAATCAAGTATCATAGACTTTAAACACAAAGTTTAATGCACATCGCACTAGTATTTCTAAAGTGACATTAATCAAAAACCTACATTTTTGTAAAAACTATTATTGAGCTTGGAATTGCATTCGGACACAAAAGGTGATATAGGCAGACAAGCTCTTAAGCTAAGGTTGATACAGTTTTGAGTGACAAAGAGATATTTACCTATCTTTCATGACTCATAACTCACCAACGAACATTTTTTTGAGTTGCGCTACTTTAGAAATACTAGTGAGATATGTTTATCTGTTCATTAGACGTGCCTTAATGCAGCTATGGCTAATCGGACTACAGTGGTAGTCTTAAATGCTTCCTATCCAAGTATAATTGTGATAGCGATTTTTAAGAAGCACCTTATAGGATGAAATGTCCCGCCATATTTAAGAGCGCAGCTATCGCTCTTTACGTCCTAGAATAGCTACACAGTTTTAACGTTTTATACGTAGTCACATATAAAAGAAAATTACAAGAATAGGATGTAGAAACGGAACCTTGAAGATTCCCTTTTAAAGACGAATAGATTGTGATGTAAGAAATAATCCTGAAAAATTGCTTATTATACGTGAATTAGCCATAGAAATACCGAAGCTAGCCATTGTTCAATATACAAACCTTTATAATATGGATTATCAACACAAAATAGTGATAATTGATTACTAAAACAATTACTAAGCAAGTTTCTGATTAATTTATATTGCTTTATATCATCATATCCATTCGTTGTTCATATAGATCCTTCTGATGAATGGATTTTTAAGTTGAGAGTATTTATAAGCCTCAATATCCAGGTTATTTTTTAAATATTTTTTATAATAGAACCTGTGCCTCGGCAGTTACGATGTTGATAAGCTAGATTCTTTATAGACTTCGGTCACCATATAATTAGTATTCCTCAATGAAAATAACCTAATTTTAAAGGGATTTTAATTATATATTATGTATACTTCAATAGTTTTCTAAAACAGCTTCCCTTCAGAGAAATATTTACATTGAATCGTTTTTTTTTGTGATTATATAATCTTTCTATTATACTAGCAACCCACCCCAGCTTTGCTCGGGTAATAAGGCACATTATGCCTAAATAATTTGTCTGTGTGACGTATTATTATTTTTTTTTATCACGTACCAGCCACTAATGACCATGCGAATATCATTGGGAGTCTTGATTTTCTTTCTTCCCATTTCAGCTAATGTACTTAATTATATAGAAATTATAAAAATAAAAACAAAAACAAAATATTTCTTTATATACGAATTTATTATCTTGCACGTTAGATAATTGCACGGGATTAGTTAGCGCCTTCGTGAAACCCATCGATATTCCAACCCATTTACACAAAACCTCGACACATTATATACCTAAACCTTCCTAGTAAATCACTCTATCTATTGGTGAAAACCGGATGAAAATCCGTGCAGTAGTTATTGTGTTTACCGCGAGCAAACGCGGCCGAGGACTTTGTTTTATAATGTGTATAGGTAGATATAGATAGATAGATGAAGAAGTTTTAATTGATACAATATTTTACCGGCGTTGAAAAGCAACATATCTAGAAACTACTTTCGGTATCAGTTCCGCAGGTTGTCGCTTCGGATTAAGTGACATCAAGTTTTAACTTCTCGTTCATTTCCTTTTTGATATTCTTTAAATTAAAAATAATGACGAGTTATAGTATGAAAAAAAAATATGGGAAATGTGTAAATTCGGTAATAATTTCATCAAGTAATAAATGATTCGACAAACAATTCGAATTATAGGTGATGATATAACCTTAACTGTGGGTGTCAGTTGGTTCTTTAATCTATATACATTCAGTATTAGTTACAACATACAGTCAGTAATGATATTATTTTAATTTCGAGGATTGTATTAAAAAGGAAACGGATAAAATGTTAAAACTTGTGACTTTTTGTTTAGTTTTTGTCGTGCTCAGTTAAACTATAAATATTTTTTATATTTGGCATATCACAGAGTCACCGTTTCTGAGTTCTTGAACCAATTATACAAAATATAGCACTGCTTTTGAATTTAAATGGGCAAAAATGGAATACATCGATTTAAAAAATAAAAACACCATCTACATCTTATTCTAACATTTCGATTTAAGGACTGTTGCAATACAAAGAATGCAGGGAAAAATTATTGTTACAATTTTCTTATGAGATATTAATTTTTTTTATTATACATTATTTTAGGGTTTCAAAATAAGTACTAAACTGGACATCAATTTCTAGAACAATATCATCTCTATTAAAATGTTAAGTACTGCTATATTGGCTTCTCTGCCCAAGCAAAAGTCTGATCTCTTGGAAAAGTCAGATCCTTTGATCTGATTAATTTTTAAATAATAAAATGGGATGCCTCCCTGAGATCGTTATACTTAATATATAACAATAACAATATATTTATTGAGTGCTGATCATAGTTACAAGATAAAAGATGAATATACCTCAGATAAATATAAAAGAAAAAAAAAAGGGACCCATCTTGCCTACAACTGGCATACTGTCTCTTAAGAGTAAAGACCCTAATAAGGGACATTTAAGCTACCTACTGGATGCCCCTTACCCTATTTACTTAGGTACTCCCGATGTTCCATATAGTGTCACATATAGCAGTAACTACTGCAATACAATTAAATGAACAGCATTTTAATTTGTAAAATGGGGTTTGGACGGCCACAAGTATTTTTGTAAATTTAAAAAATATTTAAAAAAATAATCAAAAGAACAATAAATAAATAAATAAATATATATATATATATATATATATATATATATATATATATATATATATATAAATAAATAGTGTTTATTGTGACGAAAGCAAAAATTGGTAAATAAATTAAATAAGTTAACATAATTCAGTTACAATCAACATAATGATATTTCTTGGTGCATAGCTGAATTAAAAAGAATAAGCCAATATAAATAAAGGGTTGATATTATATCCATGTTAGTTTGATAATTAGAAAAAAAATATTAGATTTTCTTACCTGTATATCTAATAAAAGTTAATGAGTGACGAGTGTGATTCACTTTTTGTAAATCAACATCATTGCGCTTAAGAATAACGCTTTCTCAAAGATTCAGAACTCGCCCACCTGAAAATATCGGGGAAGCATTAAGCAACTTATTGTATTCACTTTCACCGTTGGAAACAATCGCATTCATTAGAATGTTGATCAGCACAGCAAATCGGATGGGCCATTAGATCCATTCTGTAATGCGATTAGTGACTTCCAGCGGTCCATCAACGAAACCTTGCTGCCATTGGAGGTGTCTGGATAGAACTGTCCGTTCGCAGGCTTAATATATAAGATGATCTTTAGAGACTGAACAGGCTTATTAGAGTAGAAAAAAATCAAAGATACCAACTCCAAACGGGGGAAAAATTTGAATGTTTGATTTCAATGAATGGAATAAGTAGTATTGGTTTCCAGCCACTCCCAAAATTTTCGTTGCATTATTGTTTTATTGAAAATAATAATATCAACTTGTAGTTAAAGGATATAAAAGGAAAGAAAACCGTCTTTAATGGATTGATATCTGGTTTATTATATTTTTACCTAAACATAATGATAAATGTGAGGCTGTATTAAGAAATTTTCGCTAATCTCAAATTAGTACATACTCAACATTGGTAGTACATAGTTCGTGATAAATAGATAGTATGATTACAAAACGTCATAGAATTGATTCTATTTTGCATATCACCCGAAATTTCTTGAAAAATTAATTTTTTCCTATTGTTTGGGGAACGTTTATAAACAGTTTCTGACACCTATCTGCCATCTCTCCAGTTAAGGATTTAACACTGGTGAACACTGCATCTGTAGTGACTAAGATTATTTTATATTTAATTTTCCTCGTCGTTTCAGTCTACTTTAAAACTTACTAGTCAAACGCTCTAAGCTACTAATTCATTACAAAAGACTCATTACTATAAAATACTGATAGCTATTATTCAGATCTATTCACCCCTAAGGAGGTGAATGTGTCCATGAAACTAAACAAATTTTGCTATGGGATCAACATGAAATGAAATTTTTTGAGACCCTAAGACGCCTCGCGGCGCCCCTTGAGATGCGGCGCCCGTGTGTCCCGCACACCCTGCACATAAGGTAAAGCCGACCCTGCTTACGATGTAGACCATTGGGGTTCCACTAAGCCATCGAATTCCTATCGTATCCAATCCTTATAATCCATAATCTTCATCAAATCCTCAATTCTCTTTTGTTAAGAATAAAGTCATCTATAATGACTTTAATGTCCAATTGGATGTGGTCAGAAACCGATATCAATCCTTTAATGAGAACAGTTATTCGCACTCAAACCCGTTTCCCCTTCATTCCCGATAATACATCGCGGCGTCTAAAAGAAGATGATCTCGTGACCTTCTATTTTGAATTTTTTATTTGAGTACTACTAGTGTGTAGTTTCTCTTTTTGCCTTTATTTCATGCCATTACGTATCATCCATTTTACTTCGTTTTTGTATTATTATAATACAGTTTAGTATGTATATATTTAGTATTGTGAAAAATGTACTAAAAATTGTGGGGAAACATCTACTATAGTGAAATATTATTATAGTAGTATTTTAAATCTCTCTTCTCCCTTTGTGACATATGTTCCGTATGCATGTCCCTGACTCTTACACAAGTAAATTAATAATTAAACCATAATAACATATTAATTCGATACATAAAATAACAGTGTACTAAATTAATTTATTTTACGATTTAATAAAAATTAAAACTACCAAACTATATTTTTCCATTGACCTGGGCTATATAATTTTCTGGGACTCATAGGCTGTTGCCTATTTGTATAACCTTCCATTGTTTAATGCCTAAGCAGAATCCATTCAATGAAGTAGAGAATATTCTGCCAGTCAGCCTTAACCCTACTCATGGCCTCAACATCTTGGGAAGGATGGACGACCAGTCAAACCTTGAAACGAAGATTTCTGATAAAACCGCTAATCATACCTAATTCAATCAAGAACCTAAAAAAATAATCACTATATAAAAATAAATATAATAATAAATATGGCGTAAATTCATTGTTCATTTATTTGGGAGGAAGGCATATGCCATAATACTATTGAGGCATTGATAGGTGATTATTATTGGTTATTAAAAAAGCAAAAAAAAAAACCTGTACCACTACAACCAGTGAACAGGTCTGAGGTTTAGTATATAGTAGAGACTGTACTGTTTCATGGATAACGGTTTATGTTATCCATGTCATGGATAATGGAGGAGACTTGTCTAGGTCACGCTCAACCGCCAGATTTTCCCCCCCTTTTTTCATAATATTTTATAGAGGCTGGGTGAGCCCCAGGAGGATCCTAGATCCTAAATGATCCATCTCCGGCTGCAAACAGAATAAATAATAAACTAAAGCCTTGGCTTATAGCGGGATTTGAACTAGGATTTCCGCCATGGCAACTCAGTGCTCTATACACAACTACCCACTCCGCTTCCATTAAAATCCAATATATATTCCTATGTATATAGTGAATATAAATAAATAAATTACAACTTTCTCCTTTTTCTCACCCTCCTCTTAAAATGTACATCGTACAGTACAAGAGATCCTCTGAATCCTATCCTAAATCCTACTTAGCAACCTTCGTACCCAAAGGGCCTAAAAAAAAAGTTCAGTTCTTTACCGAAAGGTAACAGAAGGCATTTGTTTATATAGAAGCATTTGCCGGTATTTATTGTAAATTTGTATTTATATTGTACATAAAATCTTGGAGGATGTGAAAAAAAAAATTCACTTCTCGCTGCTGCCGTACGACAAAAGAAACCGTTATACTATGTAACCCTTTTCAGCTAATTCAATAACTAATCCTTTACTGACATGAACTACAGTAAACTTCTGTCCGTCCCGTTTTGTTAATCAGCGTCAATGTATGTTTCACGGCTGTGCTGATCCGTCTGTGATGATATTTGATATGGATAATCTCAAGCCTGGGGAAGGACATATGCTACTTTTTATCAACACACCATACAGGTGAAGTTTATATAAAACTGTAACCTAATTGACTTACACCCAGTGGACAACGCACAGCAGAAACCACTGAACTTAGCATCTTGAAATTTGCAGATATGTTCATTTGTTTAGCTTAAAGGAGCACTAAGAAAGGAATTTAGATAATTCCACCACCAAGGGAAACCCTTTAATATAATAGGGCTTCAAAGATTGTATGGAATCCGTCAGTTTTGAAGTTAGACATCTGTAATTTTGGATGTACGGGTAACTTATAGTTTAAATATAAATTATTTATTTAAAATGATCTGTCACGAAACTTTATATGGCAGACCAAATTCGACGCGAGCGAAGCCGCGGGCAAAAGCTATTATAAAATAAACGGAAAAACATACCCGTAAAGATTAATTAAATTACTCGCTATTTACTAGGTATTTTATAGAATCGTCACAATGACGATTCGAAAGACCATTTATTTCGTTCCATCTTTTCTGTGAACAGCATTATAATCCCCATAAATCAGACCAGAACTGACTTCATGGAGAGCTGTAATTAAACGAATTATAATAATAGAATATTGCAAAATATTAATGGTTGGTAATTTGATAAATAAAATTCACATTGCCCAGTTTCAGAAAAGGCCGCCAAAAGGCCAAGGTCGCCGCCCCTTGGTTCACCTCTAGAGTCCACGAGACCTTGGGACCCTGGCCTCTACCGCGGACATCGGCGATCGGGAATGTGAACTTGGCTAAGGGAGAGTGTTTGGCTGACTTTTAGATTTTAATAAGAACTTTAAATTCCACATGACAACCAATGGCTCATTCCAAAAAAAAAAAAAGGCCAATTGCAGAGAAAGTGGGAAAACTTTTTAAGTTAATAGAATTCTCGTCATCGATGGACATGACTAAGGTTACGCTGAAATTGGAGCAATATACTTATTTCAGATGGCCATTCTTAGAAAGTAACATAAACAACTAACCAGTTACAAATTATGTTGTTTCTTCATTTAACGTCATTTCATGCTGCTACGGCTAATCGGACGATGCTACATTGGGAGCTCTAAATTTTTACTATCCAGGTTTAAATAGGATTGGGATTTTTAACGAGTGCCTGACATCGTACAGACTCGGGACCTCTCGTTTAACGTCCCTTCCGGAGGACGGCATAACTAAGGATTTTTTACTCCCTTTAAAAAATCCTAGGGCCACTTACCGGGCTACGAACCCGCGATCTTGGGTTTAGTTGTTTGTTATGCTAACCACTAGACCGCTTGTCACCCCATTACAAAATATGTATCTTATTGTGTTAATATTAGTACTACAAAAAGATTTGGATATTATTTCTGTGTGCCTATACTTTATTATTTAATTACATAATTACCTGCAAATATTAGTAAATGAAAAAAATCAATTATATCAGTCGAGCATTAGCGAAGATATAGGGTAAAGAACATTGCACATAGGTCATAACAATCGAAACATTTTTGCACACGTGCACGCTATCTAGATACATTAAAAAATAGACTTTACAGCTTTCAATAATAACAACTCATATAATGTGTTATTCCTTGTTTTTATGCTTCGCATATTTTGTTTTTAATATTATATTATATAATCGATTTTTACTTAGCTATGCAACTAAAATTTAGACAGCAGTATAAGTGTAAGTAAATAATTTTATTTTAAAAATAGGGTTTATTATTAAGCATTAAAGTCTCCAGACGAGGATATCGATCCGTAGACAAGATGGTGTACCGCAGGATCCGTCCTTGACCCGCTCCGCTACTCCTCATCACCAGATGACACAGTCATCCTGACAACCTTTTGGTTGAAAAATGACACAACCGATTGTCGTGCCATCACATTCCCACCGACGCTGCAATTTGGCATCTGTGGTTGATTTATGGTTTTCGAACAGCACTCTACAGGCCACTGTTACCAATTTATCTCCACCGCGTGTTTTTAGCAGCCAAATCGTTTGTCGTGGAGGATAATCGATGTTTAACTCGATAAAGCAAATCTCGTCCTTCAGAGCATCACTAGTGTCTTCACAAGGACGCAAGATTCGGGTAGGCAGTGTCGAAATGTATGATTGGACACTAAACACTGAAATAAACAATGGAAGGCTCAGGAATTGATTTGAAATTATTTCGGCACATAAGTGTTGTGTATGCATTACTCCTTAACGTTGTCGTGTGATCGAATGTTTGGTTAGCTCATTGACGAAAATTTACAAAAAAATATACAATTTTTGATCTTGAACAATAATGAAACATACTACTAATATGATTTCAAATACCTCATCAATTTTGATGAAGTTACTTTAAATCTTACAGTATTTTTAAAGTACATATATCCTCATTCTTATTTTGCGGTTTTTATTAAGTTATAATAACAATAAATCAATTTATTAATAATTAATTATTTCATTGTTTTTTTTTATTAATAAAAGTAGCGGTGTATGTCAGTGGTAAAGCGCTGACTTGCTGTGCCAAAGGTCCCGGGTCCAAATCCAGCTGTGGCAGATAATTTATTTAATCTGTTAACAACCGGGCATGGACTGCTATAATTAAAGGTTTGAAGGTTGTTAAATAGGATTTAGGATAGGATGGAAAGGATCTCTTGTACTGTACGACGTAGAAGTGAACTTTTTTTCTTTTTTTTCCCTAGCCCCTCGGGAAAAAAACCCAGACATGATCTGCAAAATCAGAAGTGAACTTGTTTGTTTGTTCCTGTTTTGTGAAATGGTTGAACAAAAGGGAACTGTTAAATGTCATCCGACTGTCAACTTCTGATAAAAATGGTGATAAAAACATGATTTTTTTTAAAATTAATAGTGAATGGCTATTGGTCAAGTTTAAAGTGGATGATGCGTTCTAAGTTTTTAGTTTGTTTGATCTAGGATTCAAGGATCAGATGCTTAAGAAGTGTAATATGTTACTTGATTTGTTTTGTTCAGCGAAAATATTTAGATTTTGTCAGTAAGAAACACGTAAGCATACAAACTTTGCCTCCGTTTTCACCACCTTATAATTTCGGAAAAATCCATTCTTATCGGATACCTACGTCATATAAAGAAACCTTCATGTTTCAGGCCTCTACGATGAGCGGTTTAGGCTGTGCGTTGATCCCTCAGTCATTCAGGACAAACCAATTTATATGTATAGATGATTTCATGAAAATAATAATCACAGGGTAATAAATAGGAGAGGTTTTAAACTATGATACCAATTATAAATTTCTACTGTATGAATTACTACTGTAAAGAAGTTATTGAAAAATGTTAAATTGACGTTATTGTTTTTGACTATTATCTATTTTAGAATAAGGAAAATAATTTGTAAAGGAGATAGTTGGGGAGTGCAGTCAATAAGAACACAGAATAAGTGAAGTACTTATATTATGTGCCGACGTTTCGACCTACAGTGTAGGTCAACTTCAGGGCTAACAGAGAAACAAACAGAACAAAAAATGTAAAAAAATATAAAAAATGTACAGTAACAATAATGTGGTGACAAGTAATGTAGAAAAATAAAATAGTGGCAGATATGAAGATAGAAGATAACGAATATAAAAAAGAGCCAGATTATAATAAAATAAAGATATAGACAGATTTAAAAAATTAATGATAATGAAAAGGAATTAAACTAGTGGCAGATATAATGAAATTAAGATAAAGACAAATATAACAAAATTATTGAAATAGTGACAGATATAATTATTGAAATAGTGACAGAATATAATAAAATTAAGATAAAGACAGATATAACAAAATTATTGTTAATGAAAAGAAAATGAAAATAATGGCAGATATAATAAAGTAAGACAGATTTAATAAAATTAAAGAAAATGAGCAGAAATGATAAATTATAAATAACGCATATAAAATAAAAAATAGAAAATAAATGTACAGAATGGATAGTACAGTACAAAATAATAATATAAAGGAAAATCAAAAGGAGGAGTTAAACAAAAGGAACAAAAATGAGGATATTTACATATACAGAAAGGTTGGAATATGAAGAATAAAGAAAAAACTAGTAAAATAAAGGTATAAAATGTATGATAACGGACTTGATGATGTTACAAGTTACAGAAAAGTATGGAACTATATGTACAATAACAAATGTGAATAATAGAAATACTATTGTACAATAACAACAGTGTACAATGACTGTTTTGAAAAAATAGTTGATAGGAATAGAATATGAAAAGTTAAAATAAGTGAAAACTCTTGTACAGTAACAATAGTGTACAATGTCTGTTTGAAAAAAAAAGTAGATGGGCTTAATGAATTTGAAAAATTAAAATAGGTGTTTAAAAATATGAACTCTTGATTACCAACATATGATGGATGCCAAAATGATAAGGGGGGAAAAGTAGGAAAATTAAAATTGGAGAAAGGATAAAAAGAAAAGTTTAAAATAAATAAAATAAAATATAAAGAAGATATAAAGAAGAGGAGACATACCGAATGTTGGAAAGCGTGGCCGTTACATATAACGGCTGGAACGTACTAAGCACATGACCGTTAATACCGGGGGAAGAGATAGGAGCGGTATCTAGTGGCCAAAAAGTTAACTATAGAAGGTAACCGTAATGGAGTATAGGAAAAGATGGGGAAAGTGAATAAATGGATAAAATTAATATAAATAAAATAAATAAAATTAAAAAAATGAAAGAAATGTCAATAGAGTGATAACAAAAGAAACATCAAGGACGAAGTAACGGAATTTTATCGGATTCCAGCACAAGACCGTTAAGACCGGGGAAAGAGATAGGAGCGATATCTAGTGGCCAAAAAGTTAACTACAGAAGGTAACCATACTGGAGTATAGGAAAAGATGGGGAAAGTGAGTAAATGGATAAAATTAATATAAATAAAATAAATAAAAATGAAACAATGAAAGAAATGTCAATAGAGTGATAACAAAAGAAACATTAATGACGAAGTAACGGAATTTAAGGTCTTTTGAGTAAATTAAAAATTTGGGAGTAGGTAGAGGAAAGGTGATGAGAGTCAGACTTGAGATTGATAGAGGAGGAATCTAAATTTATGTGGATAGTTTCAGAGAGGATGCGTTTGTCATGGTTATGAGCTGTAGCTAGGATAGACGTTTTTTCAAAATCAAAGGTGTGGTTTAAAGAAAGGGCATGTTCGGAAAGTTTAGAGGAGGTATGGTTATGGGAGGAAATGACATATTTGTGTTGAGTAATACGGTCTTTAAGGAAGTTTTTGGTTTCACCTATATAGGAAGAGTTGCAATTAGTAGAAGAACAAGGAATCCGATAAACGACATGGGGACGAAGCTTGAATCCTATTCCTTTCATTAAGCCCATCTACTTTTTTTTTCAAACAGACATTGTACACTATTGTTACTGTACAAGAGTTTTCACTTATTTTAACTTTTCATATTCTATTCCTATCAACTATTTTTTCAAAACAGTCATTGTACACTGTTGTTATTGTACAATAGTATTTCTATTATTCACATTTGTTATTGTACATATAGTTCCATACTTTCTGTAACTTGTAACATCATCAAGTCCGTTATCATACATTTTATACCTTTATTTTACTAGTTTTTTCTTTGTTCTTCATATTCCAACCTTTCTGTATATGTAAATATCCTCATTTTTGTTTCTTTTGTTTAACTCCTCCTTTTGATTTTCCTTTATATTATTATTTTGTACTGTATTATCCATTCTGTACATTTATTTTCTATTTTTTATTTTATATGCGTTATTTATAATTTATCATTTCTGCTCATTTTCTTTAATTTTATTAAATCTGTCTTACTTTATTATATCTGCCATTATTTTCATTTTCTTTTCATTAACAATAATTTTGTTATATCTGTCTTTATCTTAATTTTATTATATTCTGTCACTATTTCAATAATTATATCTGTCACTATTTCAATAATTTTGTTATATTTGTCTTTATCTTAATTTTATTATATCTGCCACTAGTTTAATTCCTTTTCATTATCATTAATTTTTTAAATCTGTCTATATCTTTATTTTATTATAATCTGGCTCTTTTTTATATTCGTTATCTTCTATCGTCATATCTGCCACTATTTATTTTTCTACATTACTTGTCACCATATTATTGTTACTGTACATTTTTTATATTTTTTTACATTTTTTGTTCTGTTTGTTTCTCTGTTAGCCCTGAAGATGACCTACACTGTAGGTCGAAACGTCGGCACATAATATAAGTACTTCACTTATTCTGTGTTCTTATTGACTGCACCCCCCAACTATCTGCTTTACATTAGATCATCCAGTCAACTATTTTCATCTCATACAAGGAAAATAATTGTTGGGTCGTTTCATTTGAAATTTCCTTATTATTATTTCTAAATTTCAATGTGGAATTAGTGGACTTCTGTTGTTTATTATGTTTATGTTCGCATATTGTAATGAGCTGTTGTTAATCCTTTCATTTTGGACAATATCGAACAACATCATTCCCAAAAATCGTTTCCCAAAACCCAATTATTTAATCAACCATCAAATATGATCGTGAAAACAGGCGATTTTCATGTATTTTTGTTGATTTTAATCTTGTACCTTACAAGATAGTACTAGCCCAAGCTGCGAAAAGCAAGGTTTGAGAACTTTTCTTTTAATAATCGGGAGGGAAATACTCGTATATTCTTATACAACAACGTTAACATGTTGAGAAAAATGTAAAGACAACAAGCGTAAATATTTTAATAAAAATGTTTTTAATCCGTGAATTTGTTTAAACAAATAACCTTCCCATTGTATACCCTTCCATACATAATAACCTAAAAGAACACGTCAGTCAACTAGTGGAACTTACATAAACAGTAATGAAACAATTTAGACTTGAGTTTGTATGGGACTATAAGCTAAATTGATGTTCACATAATCTGTTGTTCAAAATAAACTTCGAATCCTGGTGAATATTGCTCCCCTTGATCTACATCCAATGGGGTCAATTGGCTAATGGTACGTTAGCATTTGAATAATGGTCTTTTAATCATCAATTTACCCGAAGGTTTTGATTTCAATCCTTTCTCAGTAATAGTATGTCCTAATTAAAATATTTAAATTTCGACCGGTGATCGTAAACGTCACAATAAAACAATATATTTATGTATTGTATATATATATATATATATATATATATATATATTGTAAATATTTTTTTTATATAAATAAATGGAGATTCGAAACAAAAACGTAAACGTCCAATCGTTACTTAGAGCAATTTTAAGGCAATATCATGAGAGTGCTAACAATATTAGATAGTCTGGGGGTGCAGTCAATATAACATAAAATAAGTTTTTCTTATTTTGTGTTATATTGACTGCACCTCCAGACTGTCTATTCCAGTCAACTATTTTCCTCTCTCTCTCACTAACAATAATAAATTTTAAGTGCATGTAATTGCAGGCGTGTAGCACATTACAATCACATGATTGTAATATAAAGTGCTAATTTTATCATTTTTTTTGTAAAAAAAAAAACGTTAAGTCTGACAAACAGATTAATTCATATAGCCCAAGGTCCATGGTCAGGAGCAGCTGATAAGAGCCTTCTAGGTCAAGGTTTGCATTAACTGTTCAGTTGGTAGACCTGCAGGTGCCGAACCAACTCTTCCAGCACGATAGAATGATTCATATTTAAAAATGATTTTTTTTAAAGTATAATTAATTTATTTGTTTAATTGTCAGATATTCAAGGCAAGTGGATTCTTGAAAGACTTGTAAGGCATAAACGTAGATCATTACATTCAATATACCTAACTCCAACTATCATTGTAAAAACCGTGAACATTTCGATTGCATTATCCTATTATTTCAGTAAATTTACCATTTTTGATAAACCAACTCTCGCCAAATAGACAGAAGATGCGTATCTGTGCGCTTAATTCTGTGTTTTATCTCCAAAGTTTAACGAAACTGACATTATTTAACTTAGGAAGATGCCTGGGATATTGGCTTTCTATGCATAAGGAATTTATTACTATATTTTATCGTTTTTCCAATAAAACGAGAATATCAATATTTTTTTATAAATTTACTTATTAAATAATGATAGTCATTATCAGATACTTACAATAATAGGTGAATAAAACGTTCATACTAAGAATATTAGAGCTTGAATTATATTTTATTAAGAACATTATTTATTCAAATCAATCAATCAAGTTCGAAATAATTAGTTTTTTAGTTAACTCTTATCAGAGTCTTCAGGTGATTTTGATAACGTCCTGAGATATAAGTACATATAAGTAGGACATGAACTTCCCTAAGCTGTTTTTAAAACTAACGTTATTACGCTCGTTTGATCATTAACTACTCACTAATTAAATTTGAGAATTACTATATTTCATAACATCGATTTTTTTTAATATAGTATAAAATTAGGTTGCCTATGGTGCCATCTAGGATCCATTAGCCGAAAATCTAATTAATTAACCTGATTTTATTAATTAAAAATAAATATATTATGGAAATCGCATTGTATATTCTTGATCGATCACTTATCGAGGAATGAATACTAACAAATGAGCCAACGTAAAAGTGGATAATGAGATCGCCGACACACTAACACATTGCACGAGAGCTAAACCTGAGCCTGGGCTCTCGCGACTTCATTACAAGCTAACACGAAGCGATATATAGCTCCACGGCGACCCAGCCTCTGCGCGGTCCGAAGTGCCCAGGTGCCAGCCACACTCCGCCAATTCGGCCTTTACCGGACCGGCCCAGTGGCCCCGAGCGGTACCTCGGTGGCTGAGAAGTTACCCCTCCCTGTCAAGTGGGGTCGCTGGGTTTCAATGCGCCTAGGGTACGGCTTTGACTGCTATTTTTTGGACAAACAAATTTAAAAAAAAACTTATAATAATTAATGTTAAAATAATTAATTTTAACAACTAATTATAATAATAATAATAATTATAATAATAGAGTGATTCATTTAAGTAAATGATTAGTCAAGATTTTGTGTAAATTGGTTGGAATATAACGATAATTGTCCAACAAAAACCTAACTGAGAGTAACCTTCCCGGTTTTTATATCCAAGCTGTTACCATAGTAACCATATCAATAAAATTCAAAAGCCAATTGTTGTACGTCTTTTGCATCTCCCCTCTTCGGTGTGATTAACACTATTGTTTTAATCTTGTTATCTTTCTAAAACAAACACAAGTTACGTATATAATATTCGTTGGTATAACAACGCTTTTCAGATGACAACGGGTGGTTGAACACGGTTTTATGCCAACATTTAAGGTCCAGAGAAAGAAGGTACATTTATCAAGTAGTCATAGACCCAATGACCAACAATTTTGCAGACTTATTTTATTGCTGATCCAGAAATTCAAACAGCTACTCGATGTAATATAAACAGTATCACTTGATAGCTGTATAGTCAGGTCTTTGCAAGACATGTTGCATTTACATAAGAGACATAAACTATTTTGTAAAACTGTCGCGGAAAGTGTTCCTCCTGATGTCCCAGACTACAATGTAGTGATTCACGCCAACAAAGTACCTAATGGTTTACCATCAGTAACAAGTAACATTATAACAAGTTAATAAAATAAATGATTTTATTCTTTCAAAATTTGAAGCATCATCACTAAGGCCCGGATTTTTATGTTTTTGCATATTTTTTTTTTATGCTTTGTACATCACGTTTGAAGTTTTTAAAACGTGTTTTGAGCCAAAAGCATTCGATTAGGGCAAGTTTTATTTTGCATATTTGAAGGAAAATGCATATGTTTGTATATTTGATCGTGATGTGATATTTTTAATGCATTTTGTTCTATTTTAGGTTTTATGTGTTGTCAGAAGTGTTCAGGTAATTTTTAAAAACGATGAATCAATAAAAACATTTAATTCAACTTAGGAAACAATTAATTAGAACATTTCTTTTTCTAGGAAGATTGGCCATTCCCCTTTTTATGTTAAAATTCTTAGAATCCATTTCCACTTTTGGTTCTGCTGCTCTTCTATAACTAAAAATTGTGTTAGTTAGACTCGTAATATCGCACCGTTAACATCACGAAAGTTAAGGCTAAAGCTAGTGAACTTGCAACCAAATATTTACGCGAATTCCTTGACGAAACTTTTCATAGTGATTCGGGCGTTTTACTTTGTAACAGTTGTGATATGTCGACATCCCGAAGATCGTTAGTAACACAGCATATCGAAACAACGAAACATAAAGAAAACCTACAAAGAATAAAACAATTCATTCAGACATTTATTTCTACATCATTTACATCAACTTCGATTTCCAGTAAGTCACAATTTTTCAATGATTTTACTCGTGCTTTTATAAGCGCAGATATTCCAATTTATAAGATCAATATTTTTGAATTAAAAGAGTTTTTTGAAATGTATACCGGACTCAAAATGCTAGACAAAAGCACTATTCGAAAAAATTATCTCCCTGATATTTACTAGGAGACCATGAATAAAATACGCAACCAATAAAAGACGTACCAATTTGGGTGTCCATAGGTGAGACGACTGATTCTCTGGGAAGGTTGGCCAATGTTATTGTCGGAAAGCTGTCAGAAGACTTATCAAAACCCTATCTTCTAAACATGAAGTTGTTGGACAAATGTCACCACGAAACCATAGCTAGGTTTTTTAATGATTCCATGACTTTTCTCTAGCCAAATGGAACTCTACACGAAAAAGTCTAGAAAAAGCCGCTACATCAGTCGGCGTGGAAAGATCATTTAGTAGGTACAAAAAACATTGCGACCTGATCGTCAGAGCTTCACATTCGATAATCTAAGGATATACACAATTTCAAATATTAATTTGTAAGAGGAATAAGCGCTTTGTAACTATTTTTATATTATAAGGGTGTAATATTAGAAATTAAAAAGTACGTAATACATTTTTTATTTTGCATTTTTATTTGGTTTTGCCTGCATATTTCCCCAAAATAAATGCATATTATATGTACATATTTAAGGATTTTTATTGCATATAAATCCGGGCCCTAATCATCACAAACCTAAGTCGTGAATAGAGAGGAGGCAGTACATTATCCAACAGAATTTTTGAATTCTTTGACGCCTCCCGGAATTCTGCCACACAAATTAATATTAAAGTGCAAAGTATAATTAATATTAAAATTAATATTAGTAGGTTCCCTTATTACCAAAACCATATAACGGTACCAGACTAATAGATGTCAATTTAAAAAACTTTTTAATGGATTGAATCGGTCAAATATAACACAAAACGTTTCGGCCATCTTCAGGACGATTATGGGTGCCTGGTCTGTGGTGACTAGTCATACAAACAACTATCCGACAGACCAACTCTATCCACCCTCAGTCAACTATTTTCCACTCAAATAAAAAACTTTGATAGAATGTACCATATTCTCTGGGAATTTCCATGATACCTTTTGTTTGAGCCGTTTTCTATTTTCTTTGTTTCTTTTTTTTTTCCTGTTCACTATTGAGAGTTAGCAAAGTTTTCTGTTTATGTTATTCGTATTATTAGTTGAAATTTTATTGTTGTAAATGAAACGAGAGAACACTGTTTTTCTGATGCTCATCTGTTCATAATATGTGTTAATGATTGCAACCTCCCATATGATGCCGAAAGTTAACAGTTCAAGTTCCGCGATTGTTGACTTGTTTTACACTACCAATAGACTCTTCAGTAAGTCAGTTGGTCTCTTGATACAGAGGAGACCAAGAGCGGACATCGATCGCCGATCGATCTTCCAGGTGCATTTTTTGTTGCTTCGCAGTCGCCGACTGAGTTGTTCCAGCACTCCTAGCACTGTCACCAGGTATTTGGGTACCCAATAACAACACCAATATAAAAAAATGCATTTTTTTTTGTAAAAGACAATTGATTAGTGCACGACATTTTGTGTGTATTTAGTAAAGTTATTTTTATTAATAAGTAACCATTCAATGTATAGTTTCTATAGTAACGTATAGGGACAAAGTTTACATTTTTATTTTATGCTTGGTAATATGTAATATAATGGTAAAATTTTGAGCTTATGAGAAATTAAAATAAATGTTAATAAAAAAAATAACAACAAATGTATGTTAAATAAGATGTAAAACTATTATTAATAGGAAACACATTAAAAGAAGAACAAAATTACAACTTGACAAATGAATATAATGAAATGAGAGATTACAACCATATTTATCTGAAATGAAAGAGAGAGAGAAAAAAAATGTAAACTTTGTCCCTTACGTTACTATAGAAACTATACATTGAATGGTTACTTATTAATAAAAATAACTTTACTAAATACACACAAAATGTCGTGCACTAATCAATTGTCTTTTACAAAAAAAAATGCATTTTTTTATATTGGTGTTGTTATTGGGTACCCAAATTCCTGGTGACAGTGCTAGGAGTGCTGGAACAACTCAATCGGCGACTGCGAAGCAACAAAAAATGCACCTGGAAGATCGATCGGCGATCGATGTCCGCTCGTGGTCTCCTCTGCATCAAGAGACTTACTGAAGAGTCTATTGGTAGTGTGAAACAAGTCAACAATCGCGGAACTTGAACTGTTAACTTTCGGAATCATATGGGAGGTTGCAATCATTAACACATATTATGAACAGATGAGCATCAGAAAAACAGTGTTCCCTCGTTTCATTAACGACAATAAAATTTCAACTAATAATACGAATAACATAAACAGAAAACTTTGCTAACTCTCAATAGTGAACAGGAAAAAAAAAAGAAACAAAGAAAATAGAAAACGGCTCAAACACCTTTAGAATTGATTTTTCAGTTCAAATGGCTCCATTTTCCAATAAAAATAGCGTATGGAATGACTATTAACAAAGCACAAGTTCAAACTTTAAGAGTTGCTGGAATTGACTAAACCATTTAATACGTTTTACACGGACAATGTATGTTGCCTTATCACGTGTTACTTCTAAACAAAATATGATCGTTTTTACAAGTATTCAGACAGAAGTTATCAATGTCATATATTAAGAAATATTTTATTCTGTCTTTATGTTTATAATAGCTACATAATATAATACATTAAAATACTTCATGTAGTGTAGACATTCTGTTACATTTAAATCTAATCCACATATTTGACGCATCAAATTGATGCGATCCTACGACAGACAAAAAATGTTGGAATAATATGCTCTAATACCCGTGCGAAGCCGGGGTGGGTCGTTAGTATATACATATAATAGCTGAAACATGCTTCACTCGAAAATAAAAGTAGAAAATAATTTTTCAAGTTCAACAAATTTGAAAACAAATCTTTTAAAAAACACCACGCATTTTTACGACAACATGAATTGTTTAGTTCATCACTATTCTTATTTAAACTTATTAAAAATTCTTTTCAAGTTTTTAGTTTAGTTTTCTATTAAAGCGTGCTTAAACTATTATTTATTTTCTACTTTATAGTTAGGCTGACTATATGTGTTCTTTTGTTTTGCAATTCTTAGTGTAAGTTTCTTCAAAGAATTTCTTGTATAAAAAAGCAGTTTTTACTTATTTTATAATGGGAGTAAAGATGTATTTATTTTATTTTTTTTTATAAACAATATTAATTTAAAAATTACAAATCCTTTGTTTTAGCAATGAAAGTAACTGTATGTATAAATGTTTTGCCAAAATTAGTTCCAATCTAGAATGACTCGATATTAAATTTCTACAAATACTTAATAAAACCACCATATAACGATAAAAAATAAGAAACAAGTAAACATACCTTATCTTGTAGAATTAAATTTTCGGAATTAAGTTGTCCCCCTCCCCGTTTCAGGCTACTTCAACACTTACTGGACCAATTAATTACAAAAGATTCCTTCCTATAAATTACTATTATTAGACCTATATGGACTTACACAGTAGAGCTTTGAGGATCCACTAAGCCAGCGGATTCGTCTAGTTTCCAATCCTTACAATGAAAAACGTCCAATGCTTCTTACTTTGCTACGGATAAAATCACTCATAGTGGCCTTAATGTCCCAATTGTTGCTGGTTTGATCCGAACCTGATATCAATCCTATCATGGCAAACTTTAGTACCAATCAAACTCAGTTTCAAAGATAGCTTCCTCTTCAATTCCTGATAATCCTCCAAGGTGGATGAAAAGAATATGGCCTCGTTACCTACTAACTTAAATATGTTATTTGAGTGGTACCAGAGGGATGGTTTCTCTGCATGCTTTTTTTTTCATGCCATTATTTCAATCATAACATTTACTCGGTGTATTATATAATACAGTCGAAATGTTCAATAAATAATTTTTTTAAAACCTTTACAACTACAACCCCTGAAGGGTTGAAAGGGGATTCAATAAAGAATGCACTGTTTCTTGGACAGTGGTTTTGCAGGGAGATGATGTGTCCTAGATCTCGCACAATCCACACATTTCCCCCCCTATTTTGAATATCCACTTTATAGAGGCAGAGTGAGCCCCAAAAGGGCCCTAGATAGAATAGGTCGTATATAGTCCTAGATAGAGATAGGATCCATCTCCTGCCGCAAACAGATCAAATAAATCTCTTCCAGCGAGTAGGATTTGAACCCAGGATCTTCGGAATGGCAACTCAGCGCTCTACTACTGAGCAACTCCGCTCCCTAAACTTCAATAAATAAATTTTAAACAAGTTATTTATTTTACGGGCTACGAAAATAATATCAAATGTTTGATAATACAGTTTGCTACATAATTGGTATTCCTTATAAAAACTTTAAATGCTCGTTATCAACAATTCACGATTTTACACTCCCTTCAATATTTTTTACATTTATTAAAAGTCTTAACGAATAGGCATTTTTCTCACATCACTACATACCAACATGACCACAAACGTGCTATACATTAAATTCCCTTCATAATATTGTATCAATCAGCATCTCTCGAGTGTTAGTAACCAGGATGATAGCAAACCTGGACGATTTTTATGACGACGTTAGCAACATTATTTTTGTATACAGGCCTCCAAGTATCAACAACAAAGGGAACCCACTATAAATGATTTCGCAACTCACACAGAGATCCTAACCCACTCACTCATATGAACAAAACCCACAGTGGAAAAGCAATGCCTGTAGTACATATTGGTACTGTGTTATTTATGTATTTGTTTTACAATTTATTATATTTCATCTGAAAAATTAATAATTTGCCATAAGGGTGTACTTTTTTTATACTACTATATAATAAAAATAAAAATAAAAAATAAATAAAAGAACAATTCTCAAATTTGTTTTTAGGGGGAATATGCTCACAGAAAAGAAGTTTGTACGCATTTATACCAGTAGGCCTGAATTTAATGAATGGCTTAGCTAAAAATCAACAAGTTATGTAAAGCTGAAATTACTTATTGAGGAATATACTCATAAATATCTGATAATGCAGCATTTTTTCGTTGAAATCGAATATTACGCCTTTTTATGTCTTCTAACATTTTTAAAATATTCATGAAAACGGATCTTATAATTTAGACACATTTTACATATTTTGTGCATCAAGGGGAAAAAATGTTATGATAAAAATAAAATGTTTTAATTTCTCGGTAACTATAAAGGCTTCCAAATGTACGGTAAATTAATGTATTGATTATATTAAAAACAAATGTATTGATTATATTATATTATAAAATTGAAGTGATATAAAGAAGGTATGTTTACATCCCTGCTTACAAAAACCAGCTATCGACTAGCATACACCATATCTTTAATATTATTTTTATAATTACCTCCATGGATTTAACGATAGGCTGATGGACAATATATCTTCGGCTCACATGATTAGAAGACCAAGAAGAAGCTGAATGAGAAATCTTCTAAATTAATGGACTAATTAAAGTCGAAAATAGGTTTGTTCTAGTCATCATATTTCTTAACGATACCCTTCTGATTGGTGCGAATTATTTAATATTAAATTGAGTTAACATGTAAAAAAAATTAAAAACGATTTCTTAAAATTAAATTTTTGAAAGAATAAGTTATATTGTCTAAACTAAGAAGAGAGAGTTGAAAAAAAAATTCTGAAGGAATATTGCCTAACAGATTCATATTGTTTTTTAAGTTAGTCTGTAAGTATTCTTTCTATAGGAACTCTTCTTGGAGGTGAATACAATAATAGAGATCTAAGTAAAATCGAAATATAAGTATGAATATGTATCAATTTAAATTTCATTCTTTAAAATAGTTCGAACAACTATAACAATATGAAATCATACAGAATTTAATTGAAATTGTATGAAGGATGAATGATTTAGACACCTGTGCTCGTAATCGAGTATTGACATTGTGCTTATGGAACCGTGGCTAATGTTTGTTTCATGTTACAAAACATTATTATTATTAAGAAAGGACCTTTACCCTCTTTTTCAAAGCAACTGAAACAAGTTTAGTCACAGACAACAGCAGGCCTGTAATTGTGTTGTTAATAGGATATTGTTAGAATTATTATTAATTTCCCATAAAGTTTACAGAGTTTCCTATTTTTTCATCTCCAGAAAGTCCAGAAATATTTCTCTAGGGAAGACTCTTTTCTTCCGGATTTCTGATGTTTACATGTAAACATCTGAATGTAAAGAAAACATAACCTGGTCAAAAGATTATTTTGAAGAATTATACAATTTTATGAAATAAATTACCCTTTTGAAAAAAAAACCTTGATTGGGCCTTGAACGGGGACATTTTTAAAGGGAACTTCAAGGCATGAATGATAAATCTACAATCTATCAAGTTTAGAAGGGGACGAAGAACTGAAAATGAAATAGAAAACAGTGATTTATTGGAATTAATATAAGCTAGCATGAAGTGTTAACCAGAAGATCAAATGAGGCTGTTGGTTTGAATCCTGTGTTAGAACATATCCATTTTATGAAGATGTTCTGGTGAAGTACTAATTATATTTTGCCAATTTCCAGTACTTACACAATTCAAGTGCATTAATTTTTAATATAATTTTAATAAAAATGACGAGATAATAATACAACAGCTTCATACGGCTTGCACAGACGTCACAATGAATCTAACCAAAACGGTTTCAGGAAATAAATATTTTTGTAAAGATCTGAAAAATGAAATTGTTTGTGATTATTGTGCAAAAGGAAGTAAAAATAGACGACATGTTAATCGTTTCATGTGAAATCCATTTCAGTTTATCAATTTTGATCTATGTTTTGTTTTTAACCAGTGGGTTTAAACTCAACATAGAACCTTGATAAAAATGGGCAATTTTAATTAAGTTTACTAAATATATAAATTATTTCATAAACAAAAAAATCAGAAAATCCATCAGCATAGTATAATTTTTGAAAATTAAAAATGATTTATAAATACTCCTGAGGAGCGACCTGTGGTCTAGTGGCCCAAGATCGTGGGGTTCGTAGCCCGGCAGGTTGCTCTAAGATTTTTACAAGGGAATAAAAAATCCTAGGTTATGCCGTCCTTCGGAAGGGACGTTAAACGGGGGCCTCGAGCCTGTACGATGTCAGGTACTCGTTAAAATCCCTATCCTAATTAAGCCTGGACAGGCAAAATTTAGAGCTCCCGCAGTAGCATCGTGTGATTAGCCAAGGAAGCAAAAAGTGATGTTAAATAAACAAACAACAAGAAATACTCCTTATTAATAATAATAAAGTAAAAATCTCAGTATTTTTATTATTGCACTATTTAGTTTCTAGGTTGAAATATTATTACTTCAGCAACGTTTATAAAAACATAAAAATTTTATAATTCTGATGAAGACCATAAAGCCAGAAATAATTTTTGCATAAAACATTTAATCCAGAAATGTTTTATCGAATAGGTTTTGAATTAACAAACTGATTTTTTAAACAAGCTTTTCTTAGATTCGCAACTGCATTCATTAAATATGTAACGGAATTTTTGAACTAGACTTTTGACCACTTCAAAACATCGAATTAAATTGAAACCCTGGACACTTTTCAAGGACCGATGACAATACAATAATGTAAAATGTTTGTCTCATTATCCTGGCCAGGATCTTCAGGATTAGCGATTTAATAACTGACAACACGGTAGTTTCTTGTGCCAAGCACAAGGCATACACGGCTTAATATCTGAGAGAAGGAAATGACTGCTAGCAGGGTCAACAAAAATGTAATAGTTTAAAAGAACTAAAAACACGCTTTTGTAGCTAGCCGAACTAATAAGAAGAAAATAAATATTAGTTTAAACAAAACTAAATAGCGGAAAAAAAGAAATTGTTTAAAAAATAAGGTTTAATAAGAAACTGTACCTAAACTCAGGAAATAATTTTAAAATGAGAATATAGCGGTGAAAAAAATAATACATTTTCTCGCAAGAGTGCGGAGTGCTTGATGTCAATTATTTTAAGTATTTAATTTAGTGATAAAATATTTTAAAAAAGAAGAGTCATTATAAAAATACCTTATATGGCACCCCACGTTTTTTTTTTAAGATACAATTTTTATTCATCACTCTATTCTTATTTTAAACGTATTAAAAATTATTTCCTATTTTTTAATGTTTTCCTATTAAAGCGTGTTTTTTTCGGTTTTTAAACTATTATTTATTTTTCAAAAATTTGTATGTTCGAAATTTATCCTTCGGTCAATTTCAAGGTGCGCAAATCCCTTCGCCATTGCAGGACTGACGACTGCTGACTGAAATAGGTCAGATCCTCTCACGGCTAAGGATGTTTTTCTTTCTCGGGCAGACTGGATGACCAGGCCAACGTTGAATGTATAATATCAGACTCATACATAATAAATCATAACATAATTATCGCAAGGGTACTTCGTCATGTTCAGGAAGAGCATAACCCTGTCGTCGCTTTATAATAGGACGACAAATTAATTATGTGAATACCATGATTTAAGTAAAAAAAAAATTAAAGCAAGCAATAATGCTTTGCGTTATTTATTAAAATTAAAGTAAATATTAGAGCCAGATTTTATTCATTAATTATTAGATTAATTATTTATTCATCGGACCTAAGGAGTGAAAAATCAACCGCCTTCGTCAGAGAAGCTTCCAATAAAAAAAAATAAATATAAAGGTAAGTAGAGCATTCATGTATTATACGAAATACGCAATACATAAAAGTTGGTAAAATGATAAATACAAGACTAATGTCGCGTTATAGGGAGTGAACATCTTCATAAATTCTCAAACACTTAAGCATTCACTTTCACTTGATGCAGCTGAAAAGACAAGATAATGAAACATAAGAGATACAGAGGTTTTCTACTTCCAAGCTGTTATCGGTCTTAATGCGAAATTCCCTTATGTGAGTATTTTTTGTCGGTCTTGTCAAAAACGGACTAGAGAGTGCCCAAAAAATGTTAGGTAGATGGTAGTGTTCATATTTATTCAAGTTATAGTTTTTTATTGTTAGTAGAAAAAAAACTGCTAAAATGGCCGATATTTTAAGGTTATTTATGATAGAAGCTGGTAAAAAGAAGAAGGAACTGATTAAGACCAGCGTTTCATATTTTATAGCAAGCTCTCATTTTATTATTTGAACATCGAAGTAAAAAGGAAATGTTGGCCTTTACTTTTGTTATGACACAAATAATCATCTTCATTCAGATACTTGATCATTTCTTCAGTGATAAGAACATTAACACCAAAATTGAATAATATATGATAATATATTACTATCACTTAATCAGCTAATACATAAACGCCATTAAAAAATACAATATAAACAAGGGCTTATCTTAGGTATTTCAGGAAAGATAAATCAAATTTTCAAAAACTTGATTCTACTTAGATACCCTTTATCGTTACATGAGATTTCCACAAATTCGAAGTCCGTACCTATATACTAGATGCAGTTAATAAGGGAGTGTAGTATATGTCGAAGGAAATCTGTCGTCATCATGTTCATGAGCATGAAATCAAGAAATAAATCAAAGTGGCATTACTTCTTTTTTTTATAACTCTGTTCAAATCTATTATATTTTTTTTTTTCATTACAGAGTACTATGACAATATACTTTATGAGATCATATACGAGTATTTGTAGCATAGAAGTGAGACAACCTTGTTTGTTGGGCTAAAATAATGTATTTAGCCATTGAGACACTTTCACTGGTGCTTGAACATGATCTGGACAAAAAGCCTCTCTGCACAACCGTTGATCTTGGAACAAAACTTTCCTGACCAAATATTGAACTTGTGGATGCATGTTCTTGTGGATCTACTTCAATCAACCTTAGCCTCATATGTTATCTAGGCCAGCCTGTTGTTTTCCATTCTTAGGACATGTCCAAAACTTCGGCTATTTTCCTCAATAACTTTTTTTGTAGGCTTCACTTCAGAAATGAGATTCCTTTGGAAAATAGAAGGGAAAACAAGACGAGACCGCATTGACTTTTCAACCATTAGATTAAACCTCGGAGTGGAACCGGCAAGTTTGGATCTTCCTTTTATGTCTGCTGGCTAATGACCAAGTTCGTAAAAGTAAGTTAATATAGAGAGAATAGTATATTTATACACCCTCAAATTTTTGTCCTTGAATACTTCTCTTTAAATAAGGAATTTTCTATTCAAGCCGACTTTTTACGAGCTGAGTTAACCCTCTCCCTGATCTCAATGCCCATGACTCCATTCCCATCCAGTTGTGCTCTCAGATATTTAAAGCTTCTCACCTGTTCGATGGGCTTGCCCTTTATTCATTTTTCGCTGAGCCATCCTGCCAATTCTGAATACGTTTGTTTCCAAATTGATTTTCTCTAATTCGTCTTGATGAATCCTGATATTGTGTATTGAATCTCTATCGTTTTTGAGAGTGAAGTAGTGATAAAATACTCGAAATGAAGTGATAAAGAAAGTCGTCGACGTCCTCACTTGCCGAGACAGGCTGTGAGAAGGCTGTGGGCCAGAGGCGATCAGTATTCTAGACGAATAGGACGAAATTGCTTTGAATAGCCAATTAATTGAGGCGGTACAGAGCAGCATAACTCCCAACGGTGACATATTGTACCACCATTGTTCCGGTACTTTTGGGAACCAGCTCTCTCTTGTCGCTACGCGCGGGTTGTTAGTCTCGTAAATCGATCAATTATCGAATTCAGGCAAATTATTGACTCCGTAGTTTCTGTTTAATAGGTCACGATGTATATTGGTTATCGCTAAACAATAATTGATAATTGTTATGGGCTAGCATTTAACGATCAGTCCAAATAGTAAACACAGGATGGTTCAATTTTGGACTAATTTATTTATTTACAATTATTTAATTTATATATTAATTATTCATAGACAGTGTCAGTGAATGCACTGGAATATGTTCGTTTGTATAGTTTTTTTAGTTTCGTGAGTAGAACTTTTTTTTTTAAATAGAAAAAAGGTCAGTGTTACCCTCTGTAACTTCATTGTATGTTATAGCTTGTGTTATCTATTTTATCGTTTAAAGGCAGAAAAAACCTTAGGTGATCAAGACCTATGGTTCTCTTTATATCTATAAATAGCATACTCAAACAAACTCATTCACATATAAGCACAGAAACACAAAATCAAACGGAACATTGGAGAAAATTTTGAAAAATCGTGGAGATGGATTTCTGGAGATGCTGTTCAATTCCCAGACTTCAATAAACGTCCCTAAAAGTACAATAAGCAAAACTGTTAGAGCAGGAAACAATTATTCACAACAAAATTATAAATAAGAAGAAATACTCGATGCTGTTCAGTTATCTTCTTCTACTAGTACAAGAAGATTGTCACGTCGTTTCGATGTTTCCTCTACCAGCGTATGGCGAACTTTACGCGAACAACAATTGTATCCATTTCACGTATTGAATAGGTAAGATTTATTACCAAAAGATTATAACATGCGCAGAAATTTCTCCTAGTGGTAAATTCGACAAGGCACACGAGATCCTAATTTCCTGAGCTCCATTTTGGTTACTGATGAATCTTGCTTTATAAGAAATGGGATTCTTAATTTTCGAAATACCCATACGTGGGCTGAAGAAAACCCTCATACGACTGATGTTGGACATTAACAACGTACCTTTTCTTCTTTAAATGTCTGGTTAGGTCTTCTAGGCGACAACATCATCGGCCCCTTCTTATTGGCACCTGGGCCATTTTTGAAAAATAATCTTCATGAACTCCTAGAAGATATTCCGCTTGGCATTAGGCAAAGGCTGTGGTTTATGCCTGACGGTACTCACTTTTCTCGTAGTGTCACTGATTTTTAAATGTTTAACTTATGGAGACCGATGGGTTAGTCGTAACGGACCTGTTAAATGGCCACCACGATCTTCGGATTTAACGCCATTAGATTATTTTATGTGGGGCTGGATGAAGTCTATGGTTTATTCTGCGGCAGTTGGCACGCAAGAAGAGTTAAGAAATCGGATCGTGGTAGCCGCAGTAACTATCAAGCACCATCCTGATGCTATACGAAGAGCCAGAGAAGCATGGGTTCGGCGTGCAGAATGTTGCATTCAACAAAACGCAACTTTGAACAGTTACTCTAAATGTTGTAATAATAAACATAAATAGTAATGATAAATAATAAATCTTTAGCCTTTGATATCGGTTTAATAAATGAGTTTGAAATATGAACTTTTTTGTTTATTATGTCAGAGAACACATGACTAAAATAGTGCCGTGCAATTCCGAAACACCCTGTAAAGACGGACAGTGCATTTGATAACGTAATGAGACTTGTGCTGATTAAGACGTTCTATTGAATTACTTTTGTATATGGTTGTAGGCCTATTATCTAACAGCCAAAGCAATTTAAGAATCTAAATAATTACAATAATCCTAACATTAATGTTCCTAGACAAATAAACCTACTTAACTGAAGACCGAAGTTTTAGCTTCTTATCCCCAGTTTTGTGGCACACTTTTTCTTAATAAAAGAGAAAGATTTTTTTACTATTGATTGTTCACTTAGAGAACTATATGACATTAACATTCAATCTCTACGACCCATGAAAGGTATATCGTTCAGTATATGGTTGTGACCGGACTGTTTTTATTATAACCGTTGACGTGGTGGTGATTGTGGTGAGACACTCTCCGCCGCCAGGTTTTGCCCAACTGAGGATATACACTTTATAGAGGCTGGGTCAGTTTCAGAAGGGTTTCCGACTGGTTCGATCCATTGAGGATAGCAGAATACATAATTTATCTGCGACAACCAGTGTTGAAGCTCAAACCTATCTGTAACTCAGTACCCTAAGGAAAGTAACGGAGCTAACCGCCTCACTTCTTTGTTACTATATTTTAATATTAAATAGAATATTATTTAAATATTCATTGAGAAACAGGAAAACGAAGCAAGATGTTTACAGAAAATAAGTCATTCTTATTTTGTGTAATTATTGACTGCACCCCGACAACAAGATGTTCGACCTTTATGTAGTACAATTCTAAAACTCAAGGACGATTTTTTATTGCGAGACCTTCATTAACATGGCGAAAAGCCAGAGGATTTTGAAGGTATGTAAAACACCCATGTAGGGAAGGTGGAGTTGTACCTTAGATCCATAAACTTCTCCATAATTTATTTATTTATTTATTACATTTATTATTGTTATTGGTGAATTCTCCCCAGAAATGGAAGACGTTAAGCAAGTAACTCGATCAATTTTTCTTTCGGCTCTTCTTGTTCTTCCAATAGACTTTCATTCTTTCCGAAAAGGGTTGTTTAAGCTCTTCCGACCACTTTGGTCTGTATTGTTTTTGTTTTGGTTGCTCTGTACCAAATTCCTATTTGTCTACTTTCTGTCTGAAGTTGTCTCTTTCTAAAATGTCGGCTGGTCTTAAGTTTGCAGATTTGAGGTCCATTCGAATTTCATCTAGCCAGGGTGTGGAATTCTTAAGTGAAGTTATATAATCTATTATTCTGGTAGTCGGATGAGATAATCAAAGAATTTCATTCGCCTTTTCCTGTTATCAATTTCGAGGTTTGCAAACTTTTCTGTTGTTTTAATTATTTGTGGCCTAAAACCGTCTTGAGTTTCTTTTCTCCTAAAATTTTCCTGAAGATCTTTCTCTCTTCTTTTTTTATTTCTTCAAGTTGTTGTTTCCTGTTAGTAGTATTTCACTTGCGTAGAGGATTGTTGATTTAATTACAGTATTGTAGTGTCGAATTTTGCACTCTTAATATTGATTTTTTGCTGTAGAGGTTTTGATTTAACCTTAATGCTTTTTTACTTTTTTGGAGGCGAGGTTGCTACGAGATTTTTTCAATACCTGTCTGTTCGATGAATTCCCCAAGGTATTTAAAGTATGGGATCATGTTGATTTTACCATATTTTGTTTACAAGCTTGTAATTTCTTTTTTTGACCAAAAGAATTCAGTTTTCTCAAATGGAATTTGTAACCTTACCATTTCCGCACATTCTTTGGGTACTTCCAGCTTTTTTATTTCATTCATTACATTTTTCTTAAGACGATTAAATACTCATAACTGACAGCTTAGCGCAGCAGCCATTGCAAGACCTAGGCCCTCCCTGACGAGCCTCCTTCACACCTCTCGGTCCGTTGCCTTCTCCTTCCATGTCCTTACTCCCATGTTTCTTAGATCTTGCTCCACATCATCGATCCACCGTAGATGTAGTCTTCCTCATGTTCTCTTCCCTCCTGGTCTTCCATAGAGCTTTTTCTTGGGGATTCTGCTTGGCTTCATCCTCTCAACATGCCCAAGCCACTTCAGCCTAAACTCTTATACTGATAACGTAGTGCTCTTGATACATGTTCTGGAGTTCTATATTTATTCTTATCCTCCATTTTCTGTCCTCCTGTACTGGTCCAAAAATCTTTCTTTCCCATCTGCTGATCTCGCCATATGCTTGCTACCAAACATTCTTAACACATAAAATTAAATATTCTTAGCACGAAGGCTCCCATGGCGGCCGCTACACCCTTCCATGAATTCGGCCCTGATTACTCCATTAAGTCCTTGGATTATACTTTATCCACTCACATCTTTTTAACACATTTCTAAATCGTCTGTTCCAGCTGAAAAGTTTACAGACAAAGTTCTGTGGTTCCTATTTTAAATATGTATTAAATAAAATTGAAAATTGTCAACATATTCGTTATCTGCATCCCATTTTCCTTGGGCCATCATCAATACATTTTCGAAACCTATTTGGAGTATATCGCATCGTCCGATTTGCCAATCAGCATAAAATGGCGTTAAATGAACAAGCAAATAACTGTACCCAGGATACCTCATAACCATGCGAGCTCTTTCTAAATTTATCGTTTAAATAGGAAAATTTAGATTTTTTTGGATATGCTTGAGTCCGATTCAGCTTTCTGTTGATTTTTGTAAACAAATTAAAGGAAGTTCTTGGAAAGCGTTACCAAGGCCTCCAGAGTTAAACACACATAAGAAGACATATACAAACTGCATATTGATATGAGTAGTGCTAGTAAGGCACTGTGCTATTGATCTTGTCTAGGATAGATAATTATCTATTAGCCAATGTGCATCGACATTGTGGGAAGGAAGACTCCTTTCATCAAATCAAATCTTTACAACCGTCAAGCTAGAAACATTACAACGTAACTAAGTTCTGAGCCAAATCTTTTCATGGTTGGGAGTACTAAATGTTAACAAATCTATGTATTTTTATTTAAATGTTTGAATGTTTATTTTTGAAATGAAAACAGATTTAACCGAAAGTAATAACCGACATTCAACGTTTCCTTTTGGTTTGGAATATGCAATTATTTGGTAAACGTGTTAACGCTCATTGAAACAGAAATTAACCTTTGAAATAAATAATATAGAATATGGTATTTAGTCACATTTGTTGCACCCATTTTCGAGAAACTTAGAACTATACTTAATTAATTTTAAACAGCTGCAATAATTTTTTGGAGCGGAAAGCTGGATATTGACGGGGAAACAGGAAAACAGAGTTACCGCGTCGGAAATGAGGTACTTGCGAAGAGTGGCGGGAAAGACGAAAACAGACTGTGTCCGCAACGAGAGGATTCGTCAGGAACTGCAGATTGCCCCGCTAAAAGAGTTCCTGGAAATCCGACAACTGAAATGGTTTGGCCACATGGTCAGGATGAATGATCACCGGTACCCTCTCAAGACGATGGACTATACGCCGGATGGAAAAAGACCTCGAGGACGCCCAAGGATGTCTTATCTCGAGAACATCGAACGCCTCAGTAGAAAAAGATGAAAAGACCCCCAGGTCTTTTTGACTAGGTTTGACAGGCCAGAAACCTAGCAAGAGACCGGGATAGATTCGGCTCCTGGCTGAACGCTCCCCTTCGCTGAAAGGCACTATAAGGGGAAGCGAAAGATGAAGAAGGTAATCCTTCCTGAAATCACACATCCCTTCTTACTGAAATTTATCTTTTGCCTGTATTTAGCTTTAATAAAAACAACAGAATTACGATTTACTAACGAGGAGATTCCACATGTGATTCTTAGGTTTCGAAGAAACCTATTTAGGCGAATGTAGAAATTAAAATATTTAACTGTATGCATGGATTCCTTAATTTGGTCGATATAGATCTCTCGGGGGTGGGCAAAAACAATAAATAAAAATAGGGGTTGATGAAGTCTAAAATTACACCACCTCGCGCCAAACCAGTTCTTTATTCTAACTTTCAAGATATTTTGTGATAAGTTGGTGTTTCTTTCATAACTACTTCTACCATCTAATTAGACGCACAGATTTATATTTAAGTGATGCATGAGTAGCCAAGTATCATATTGTACTTATTACAAACATCGGCACTCAAGATCATAGTGAAGGCGATACTGCGAGCTAATATGAAGAGTCTAGGTACGGATGATCTTTCAGATATGCTTGGACTAGCATTGTAACGCAAGTCAGCGCGTATAAAAAGGGCATCATATTTAAGTCAAGACCAAACTTGCTACTGATATTTTTACTATTTAAACAAGCTCACCCAAAGTTGAGAGTTTCATTTCAAGAGAGACATAAACCTTTGCATTCGTTATATTTAAGTAATCAATTGATAGTGACGAACACACGTAAAGAGCATAACCAGACCTATATTTTTGCCTTTTAGGAAAAACAAATCTGGTTAAATACCAACATATTCTTCAACACTATTTTACCTATATTCACTCACAGGCGTGACGCTATGTATGAATCACATAAAACAAATATAAATCATTGTCAGCCGCATTACATTAGCAAGTTGAATGAATAAAGAAATGGGGGTCAGTGGGAAAGGGACCTCTGGACCAAAAGAGTATGAGAACCCCTGGTATTGAGGATATACTAAACTATTGACACGATTTATTTATAAAATGGGATTTTAATGCTTTAGTTTTGTTACCGAAATTTAGGTATTCATATAAATATTACTAGTCTACAAAATCTAGCAAGAATAAAAAGTTTTAGTTAGCGCGATCAGTTGCTAAGTTTTGGCTCATTCATCTGTGACAGAAAACGCCTGTTTTCGAAAATTTATTAGTTCATTCATTATTCAAAACCTAGATCCAACAAGTAAACAACCAAACGAGTCACAAAATTTTTAAAATAGTAGGTCAGTCGTATTGGAATTCCACTTGCAAGTATGCCATCGAAAATTCACTTTCTCTATTTCAGCTGGTATGTTAGGCCTAAAAGAGAGTTGTCAGTGATCCATCCCAGTTCCTGGGGAGAAATTTCATCAAGAAACTGCCACCTCCGGAGGATACTGCAGTAGCGATGGAAAGGAGTGCTGTCCAATGGCGATCCAATGTATTATGTCTAAATTTATTTCATTATTTAAAAAAATATATATTTAAATGATGATATTAATAAGTAATATTTCACTTTGATATAATCTAAGTAGTCGTTCAATATTCTGAGTGACATAAATATCTAATTATATTTTTCTTAAGTTATAAAATTTCAAGTCGCTTACATTTAAAAAAAATAAAAATAAATTATAAATGATTAAAAAAGAAAAACTGTACCACTAAAACTCATTAAAAGTTTTGGTCACAGTTTATGCAAGTTACTGTACTATCTATAAAACAACGGTTGTGCAATGAGGTGATTTATACTTTATAGAGGCTGGGTGAGTCCCTGGAGAGTCCATCCGTCGCTGTTGACAGATTACATAATTTAGCAGAATTTGAACCCCGGAATATCACTACAGCAAGATACTGAGCTATACCGCTTCCTATTAAATTATAAAAATAGAAAACTTTTGAAGCACTTTGTTTCCAGAAAACAATATAAATGCTGATAATTGGTCAGCATCTATAGATCATATATTTACAGTAAGATACTAATTCAATTGTAATGTGAGTACTAATTATAATTTTAAATAAGAATTATTTAATTAAGGTTTATGTAATAATGGATAAATTAAATTCAAGAAATAACAACGTACAAAGAATTTCGAAAGCTGGAAGAATGGTAATGAAGGAAATAAACAAATACTGGAATTAAGTCTGAATAAATATATCTGAACGAAACAGCGGCTGTAAACATCATATTAGAAATAATATTAGCAAGACTATTATATACAATAGTATATAATATACCAATATACTATAATAAAATATTGGGCTTTTGAAACTACTTGGAAATTGTTACATTCCTCCATTTACATTGGGATGTTCCTCTAAAAATACATAATTGTGCATATTATGCGGATAAAAATTATAACAACAATCGAATTTAATGCAAAACAATACCTTATTAATCACATATTTAATGAAGTAAGATGGATACGTTTAAATTCTTGTGCATAAAAAATATTATTTATTATATTATTTATTATATATTATTTATTATTTTGACGATTGGGTATAATTGTAGTTTTGCCAAAAAGTCGACTTAATGGTGGCATTCGTTGAAATTTTCATTATTATTCTTAAATAATTATTATTGTTTATATAGTTGTATTTAATTACTATAATTGTTTGTTCATTTAACGCCAATTTATGTTGTTGTGGCTAATCGGACGATGCTACAGTGGGAGCTCTAAATTTTGCCTATCCAGGTTTAATTAGGATAGGGATTTTTAACGAGTACCTGACATCGTAAAGGCTCGGGACTCCAGTTTATCGTCCCTTCCGTAGTATGGCATAACCAAGGATTTTTTACTCCCTTTAACAAATCCTAGGGCCACCTGCCGGGCTACTAACCCACGATCTTGGGTTTAGTAGTTTCTGTTAAGTGCGTTGTTAAGTGCTAAGTGTTAAAAAAATAACGTTTGCCCATATTTTTAAGTTAATTCGATTGCGATCCTTTAAATATATCGACATAGGAACTTTAAAAATTTAATAGCTAAAATATAACCAGAAAAAAGTCAACCTGACCAAACAAAATCATTTATTTTTTAAATTTTAAATGTTTTATATACTAAAAATGTTGACTTAGATAAAAATATTGTCTTTGTTTTATTAAATACAACTTTTAATAGTACCTACCATATAACATGACAGTATTATTTATTAGTGCACATAAGAGGTGGACTTATTTATGTAATTAAAAAATATTCTAAAATATTTCTACAAATCTAATAACGATTTCTAAAGTAAAACTAAACATACCTGAGATTTTTCTTTAAATTTAGTGGAAACAATTTTGCGGCATCTTTAATAATTTAACTATAATTGTTTTAATAACCAGGCACTGTTTTTAAAAATTACGTACCTATAACACAGTTATTTCAATGATTAAAAGGTACACAAAAATGACAAACTAAAACGTAACACTGTTTATTTATAATTAATTATATTATTATAGCGGCAGTAGTGGCATCTAGTGGCAACAATAAGATCGCAAATGTGAGAAGTTTAGACAATTCTTAGAATCTAGAAATAAAGTCTGGATGGGTCTAGAAAGTTCCCTTCGTAATTAAGTATAATAAGTTATTGTAACCAATAAATAGGGTTACTTGTATTTAAAAGCTTCTTGATTGCCCTTCCTTACATACCTATTATACCTATATTACGAGACATCTTTTTTGAAGGGAGTAATATGTTGGAGTGGTTGACTGGTGGGGGAGTTTAACGCCCCAGGAGTCAACTCTAGTTACGCCAATGATTGTGACAACTGTTCGTGTGAAGGCTTCAGGTATTATAACGATTTTTTTTAATGTAAATTTTCATCAAAACGGTTCTAATTATTAGTTTATTTAATTTTTTAAAAATAATTTTCGGATTTAAAACGTTTGAACAGGACAAAGTCTGTCGGGTCCGCTAGTATCTATATAAGTTATTTTCCTATTTTCTTAAATAGGATTTTTTATAGAGAATGTTTGTAGAAAAACGTTTTTAATGGAGATTCAACGCCATAAGGGTATTTTTAGTATGCACTGTAGGTTCAGAAATATAATATAACAAGCTTTTGCCCGCGGCCTCGCTCTCCCTAAGGTCTATAGGGTAGCGGGACGCGAAAACAGACCAGCAAGCAGCATAGTCTACTTAGGTGTCACACTAGACCGACACCTGAAACTAGCCTACCACTGCAGGAAGAAACTCAGGGCGGTTCGGACCAAGTCTTACAGACTTAACCACCTGCTTACATCTCCTAACTTATCCCTCCGCCTCAAGCTGACCATCTACAAAAGCATCTTAAGACCGGCGCTCCTCTACGGAGCACCACTTTTAAGTACCATCACACCGGCGACAGCAAAAAAGCTCCAACAGTTTCAGAACGGCGTACTACAACGCATAGTGAGACACACGACATTAAACAAAACAAAAATGGACCTCCTACACACTACCCTCGAGTTACCGACAGTCACAGACTTCATAAAACGCAGACACATCAAATTTTTTGACAGTCTGAAATACAGTACTAACCCTCTTTTCAGGACACTCACCCCAGCAGGACGGCCACAAACGTGGCAAGATCACGTTCAAAGTCTCAGCCTGAACTGAGAAATAATAAAATAAACAATAAAAGGAAAAGGACACGGTGCCCCATCACCGGAAAAATCCAAAGTTAAAAAATAAAGAAAGAAATTAGAACCTTCCGTCTTCTCATCCTCCTCTTAAAATGTGCGCATTACAGTAAAAGAGATTCCTCTCCAACTTAATCGTAACCCAGATTACAAATCTTCAAACTTATAGGGGTTAAGGAAAAAAAAAAATAATAAAAAAAAAAAAAAAATAAAATAAATAAATAATTTATATTTAAACTATAAGTTACTCGTACATCCAAAATTTCAATAATGAAAAGTAAAAAAGAGACCTTACATAAATGTTAAGACCGTGGAAAAATTCCAACGAAAAGCCTTAAGTCTCCAAACTAAAACAGAAATAGAAATATCTGTCCAATATTTCGCCCATTCAGGCATCCTCAGGGTAGAAAGAGAATAACAGCAAACCAAACATGAATAATGCACCCAAGAAACATCCCACCACCTCGAAGGCTCAAATGCAACTTGAAAAGAGTTGCATTTGAGCCTTCGAGGTGGCAAACTACATACAACTTACAAACTATAATAATTACAACATACAAACTTTCGTATTTATAATATTAGTAGGATATCAAAACAATAGTTTCACTCATTTATTTTTGTTATTTTAACAACTATTAGCATGTGATTTGCCTTTAATTATGTACTGTAATGGATTCTCCACAGTACACAAAAAACTGTCTGGGAGAGGGGGTCACGTGCCCCCCTAAATCTGCTCTTGTTGTAGCCTATGTGTTATTCTGTTATATAAGCTATATTACTGTAATGTTTCATCCAAATCCGTTCAGTAGTTTTTGCGTGGAAGAGTAACAAACATACAAACTTTCGCATTTATAATATTAGTAGAATGGAGGCGTTTGGTTTAAAAACAGGTTTCATAAATTTTTCAGAATAGATAAAAAAGATTCAATTTTAAATAATAATCGTAATAATAATAATAATAATTAATTAATAAAATCGTAATAATAATAATCGTAATAAATAAAGTCGGCACATACTTATAAGTCTAGTACTTATTCAGTGTTTTTTTTTTTACTGCACCCCCCAACTATCTCCTTTCTACATTAAATAATAATCAGTTTACCAATTTACTTTTCATTATTTAGCTATCAATTCACTTCAAACAATGATTACAGATTTTTTTTTATGATCTCTCTTCTTTTAAATCTCATTTAATATAAAAAATATTATGGACATAACAGAAAATATCGATATCTGGTTAGTTTATGTTCGATAAAAAAATAAATAAAACAGGCATTTTTAATCTATGCTAGCAAAACATAAGAGGAAGTCAAAGAAGAAGAAGACATTTAAAAAAATAAATCACTTTAAACAATATAATTAAATATGTTGTTTAATTATATATATATATATATATATATATATATATATATATATATATATATATATATATATATATATATATATATATATATATATATGGCTAAAGTTATTTTTTAAAATGTCTTCTTCTTCTTTGACTTCCTCCTATGATATTTTGATTGGAAATGGAATCATTGGTTATTGAGTTTTGCAGGATTTAAAATGTTTTGAAACAAGCACATAAAATACATCATTTCTGGTATTAAAACTTATTAAAACAATTGAAACAAAATGAATGTACCCGAAACCAAACACAAAAATCTATTTTATTGATTACTTCTCGTATCTGTATAATAGACTCACAGAATTCCTGACGTTTGAGCCGGCAGCGAAGGCAGAAGCGCCGAGGAAGACGACGAAGCAGGCTAGAGGGTGCATGCCGACTGACTCTCCCGCGGGAAGAGGACAGGCTATATAGCTGTATAGCCTCCGTCCAAGGAGAACCGCCCGGGTACCATCTCTACATAACTAGGTACCTCCATATCTGTAAGAGATATGTAATGTTACATATACCGCCATGTATACACAGGACGACAGCTACTGACATTTTTACAACTCATTAAAATATAAAACAATACATAAAACAGCAATATATTTTGAAGTAGGTCTAAAGAAAAAAAAATCGGCCTTTTTTTTTCTTTGGAAGTAACCCTCTGATAGGTCCATTTATTAGTTGGCACATTACATTTTAATAATATGAATAAACGACATATGTAATATAAAATATACACAAGGAACATTATTACTCATACACTATTACAATTAATAAAATTAAAATTATAAAATGATGATCTATGTTTTACATTGTGTATATATTCTTAAATGTATGTAAACTTTACTCAAAATTGTCAGTAAAAATAGGCAAATTTTTCACTATGCTCAGATTTTATTTTTTTAACCTTCATAATAAAATGGGTTCCATAAACGAATTAGATTCGTCCTACAAAAATTATGTGATTTTGAGGTAATACTTGATTTAACGACGAAATAGCAGTAAATAAGCATGTAAATGTGTTGTTTTTTTGGATCGATCTGCAATAATATAGGAAATTAATTAATATAAATTAATATGCATACTATAAACAAATACTTTAATTCACTGAACCTTTACTTATTTCACTCCTTTCATTTAAAATATCTATTTTTTCTGTATATATATTTTTAGTTTGTACCTCGTACCTTATACAACTGGCCTCCAAAATACTTTGACCCTCTCTGGAGGAAGGGTGGCCGAGCTATAAGCCGGTACTTAAATATGAAATACAACCTATTTTCGTTTGTAAAATAGTCAAGTAATTTTAAATTATTAAATAAATGATTTAATAATCATTACTTAATTGATCAAAATAAAACTACTGAAGTTATGAACTTGAACTTTTTTTGTAGAAATTTACTCACACTTTTCTTATTCTAATCCTCAATTCTGCGAATATTTAAAATTAACGAAGTTAGGATGTAACGTTCTTGCAAACTAGGCAAACTAGAAAAGCATTATTTAAGCTACTAAGACTATATATATTATATAAACTATTTGCAAATTTATAAATTAGACTATAAGTCTTACTATATCAGTATATCTATCATGATACAAATTGTTTATACTCGCTCAAACAAACGTTTTGTGTATATGTGTATGTTAGAGATCAATTCTTATTTCGCTGAAAATGCTATATCGACAGAGCGCTTAAGATAATTTATTCGAATATGTATATTTCTTCCAATTGCAAACAAACCAAGATGTCTATTGAAACATTTCTAAAATATATATGAGTAATGAAAAATGTATGCGCTGTAAGGAATCGTTGAAAATTCCAACAACTTACAATGAGAAAATAGATCCATCAAAATCAAAATCGTCAGCTCAAAACCGGTTACTGGCATTTATTATATTATATTTATAACCTCCAATTTATCTTAAGGTACTGTCCTATTCAGATATATTGGCAATCCAAAATCAAGTGCCCAAAAGTCCATAGCATTAAAGGTACCTCGTTCCTTGCAGGCCTAAAGAAAGAACACTTTATTAAGCCATATTGTGCACGACCAAGTGTATTTTTCATCAGCAAGCTTAATGGTTTTTTGCCGAGAAGTAATATTCAGCAAGATCTAGATGAGTAATGCTTGAATATTATTTTTGTTATGTCACTCAAGCAAGAAGAACAAGCAACTTATGCTGAGGGCTTCCGATGCTCATACCTTTAGTCTAACACAAAGTTACGAAACTCTCTACAATAATAAATCTATTTATGAAAGATTTATATCATGTGCTTTCTAAATTAGCTGTTAACTGATTTACTGTTATTCCAAAACATAAAAAAAAAATACACTGATGTGCCATTTAATAAAAAAAAAAAAAAAGATCTTCTTGTATTAATTCATAATATAACTTCATAATATTGCATAAATAAAAAAAAATAAATATCAGTCATTTCTATAAAATATGCCATAAGTTCTTTTTTTAATTTATTTAATGTTTAATATCAGCACAATTATTTTTAAAATTCAATATACAGTGGGAAAAACATTTTAATAGACGTAAATTATGATTCTACTGAAGCTTGTGGTAAACATAAAATAATTAAATATTCCAAGATCTCTTGATTGCCCTTAAACATTCTATACCTGCTGAAGGAAAAAAAAAATTGTGAGTAAAGACATGTTAGGGTAAGTCACACTTCTTGCAATCTTCACGACATAAACACCTACGCTACAAAAGATAAGGCTTGTGCTATGATAAATAATCTTTAAGACTGTTAGAATGCTAGCATTGAAAATAATTTCCGGAAAAAATTTACCGGTAATTTACGATAAAAGATTCGTTTTTCGAAAGTCGTGGAAGTTCCTCGAATAAATAAACTTTGAAGACATAGAACTTGAAAGTTGTACAAACAGTTCTGTCGAGTCTCGGCCGCAAAATAATTTTGTTTGGCTTCTTAGTCTAAAACATAAAATGTGAAAGGCTGTCAGTAGAGTTCGTGGGAGCTACCAGAACTCTCGAGAAAATTTCTTGTTATCGTGAATTTCACCTCCTAGTTTTCAGTAAATTTTGTTGGAAAGTATTTGTGAGGGTTTTTAATATATTTCAATTGAACCCTTTCGTCATGAGTTCTAAATATTATTCTCAATAAATCAAATCGTGTTAAATATTGTGATTACTAATCATTTCACATTCCTTGATAAGTTCATATAAAAAACTATGGAGGTTGAAGTTGTAAGAGGTGTAAAGTTGGTTTACCTGTAACTTTAGCTGCTACTTTTTTTTTCGATTTAACAACAGAAATATTTTATACAACTGTAGAGAACTTTAGTACTTCGGGTTACTAAAACTAAAAAAAAAAAAATTTTATCGCATTATTTAGGTTAGTAAGTATACAAATCCATTTCTTATGATATAAAAAATCATCGTAAATTAGGTATAATAATACCACGGTACTGACAAGTATGTTAAAGGCTGTCAGTAGGGTTCGTGGGAGCTACCAGAACTCTCGAGAAAATTTCTTATCGTGAATTATCGTGAATGGTACTTTTATGAAAATTATCATTTAAAATGAAACAAACTCGAAGCACTATTCCATAAGTGTGATATTTGTAAACATTAATTACTTGACGTACTTCAAAAATCTCTAACACGTTGCTTCAGAGGTAAAAGAGGGTTTTTTAAAAGAGGGTAGTACGAATTCAAATTTAAAAATTCGGTTAAGTCTAAAGACAAAAGTTATTAAGCCAAGGTTCCCTGTTAAATTAAGATATTGAAAACAGTTTATAATTTTATCTATTTAGCTTATATATGTTATTATGATTTATAGATTAATTAATTTAAAGAAAAAATGAATTAATTAGTAAATCCAAGAAATGGACATGACACCATAATGGCATTTAAGTTTTCTGTAGATGGAAAGTTATATTATACGAAAAAGTTATGAAATATTTTCATGAGCGTCATTTTGAAACAAAAATTTATAAATTATAAATACATTTTTAATAGAGTGTGAGAGTAAACAGTAGAGGACATTAATAAGCACTGTTAGAAAAGAATCACCCATATTTACTTAATAAATACTTGACAGAAACAGGTCTTGTAAAGTGCCCGATAAAGGAATTTGTCTTTGAATAAACCTGCTAACCAGACACTATTATTTTTTTTTTTAAACTATTCCTATGCATTTACTAGTATTCATGCTGAATGACCGGCAACCCCATTTTTTAACAGGGCATATTTTGGGCCAATTCATTAAATTTCAGGGTCGATTCATTCGCAACGCAATATCTATATCCCATTTCGACAAGCAACTTTACAATACATACTCATTACGAGGACAAAATAAAATTCATTAGAAGTTTCAAAACGTCCAACCTTTCGCGCCTTACACAGAAGATCTCCTTCAATACTGATATTCGTTTAGAAAACATTGGTTAGGCACTAACCTGTTGTTTCTCAATGCTTTACTTTTCACTGCTTTAATGATTATTCATTGTTTAGCAATACGATTATTGTTTCGCCCAAACAACAAGTATTCAGCAGTAGTAAAACTCATTCACTTGGCACATTTCGAAACCGAATGTAAACATCGATTGTACTCGGGAAGTATAAACCACTATTATTGCCACAATAATATCTTATTTTTTCAAAAAAATTTGTTTTTTCAGAACAGAAAATGATTATAAGTCATTTATTAATACTAACTATCAATAACTTAAAGTGAACGTTTTTCAGTCTGTCTATACAAAAAATCTATTTTATTGTTATATGATATAATTTTTTAAATATTTTATTTGAAAAGAAAAGATATGACCAGGACCGGGACTCGAACCCTGGTCTCCCACCTCTCCGTGGTGGTGCCTTAACCATCTCGGCCATCCTGGTTCGTTTCTCGGTCAGTCGAGTGTCCCAGTGGTAGAGCACTGACTTGCCATGCCGAAAATCCTGGTTCAAATCCTGCTGCAGGCAAGACTTTTATTTAGTCTGTTAGTAGTCGGAGATGGATCATATGGGATCCATGACCATCCTGGGGCTCACCCTACCTCTACAAAGTGGGTACCCAAAATATGGGGAAAAATCGGGTGTTTGGGCGTGATCTAGGACAAATCGCCTCCCTGCACAACCGTTGTCCTTGAAGCAGTAGTCTTTATCATGTACTAAACCCCAGAACCATTCACGGGTTGTAGTGGTACAGGTAAAATAAAAAAAGCTAAACTAATATCTATATATTTCTGGTTTAATTTGTTACAGGATTTAAGTTAAGTTACAGGATTTAAAGTAACCATTGATAACAGGGTTCCTTGCATGATATTTGTTCCTATATTACAATCATTAATTTTTCAATTTATCTCCTTTCCCGACTGAAATTTTATATCTTTATTTCTATACTTTTCTTCTACATTTACATCATATTTTGTATTAATATAACCTCATTCTATTGTAATTATGTACATTTATATAAAGTCCCATACTTATATTTTCAAATTTTTACATCTCTGCCTGTGATTCAGCGAGATTCCTGTTCATTACTTTCTACATATTTCTTCTGTATTTATTGTTTTGTATTGGCATCATATTTTTTATCATTTTTCATACATTTTACATATGTAACCTCTAGGAGTCTATTACCATACATTACATATTTTATCTGTAATTAAACTAGGTTTTCCACCTTTATATCTCACCTTTTTGTATTTATTCTTTTTTCATTTTGCATCTTTCGGTTTACCTTCTCATTTTTTTTTTCTCTTTGTATTTTGTTTGCATTATCACCCTTCTGTACATTTATTCTGTAATTTTTTTATTCATTATTCTTAATTATATATCCATCACTATTTTTTACTTTTCTATTACTCTATATGTTATTATATTCTTGGTACTGTGATGTTTTTTATAGTTTTGTTTTGTTTTGTTGGTTTGTTCTTTCATAGCCCTGAAGATGACCTACAAATTAGGTCGAAACGTCGGCACAAATAGAAAATAACTCTTGACTTATTTGATGTTTTTTTGGTTGCACCCCCAACTGTCTCCATCCTCCATTATAATATCATCCAGTCAACTATTTTCCTCTTTATTAATAATTTAAATGGTACTTAGCTCCTTGCCTAATATTTTAACATTATTATTCCATAAAACAAATTATTAATTTAAATATTAATTATAACCACAAGTAACCTCTAAATAATATGATTAAAATCACGCCTTTTCAATTCGTTTTCTTTCAGTTCTTAAATCCAGGTCGAACGTCCAAACAGCTCTAATAGTCCTTCCTAACTGTGTCAGTGGATACATTTCGATTTACGAACTGTTTTCTGATCATATCAATTTCTATTCAAATTCAGAAGTAAAAAGATAGATGTGCGTTCCTTCCATTTTTTTTTCCATTTGCTTATTATAACTATTTTCATAATATAATAAATACAATTCTTATATAATAATAATAAATATTATTCTTAATCTGTTTGTTTAATTTAATTTATTATTTACAATACCTAAAATAATCAATGTATACATTTCCAAAAAATATATTCAGTATAATTGCAATATTAGTCATAAAAGTTAGTTTATCTTTGCCTAATATTATTATTTATACTTTCAAAATGGAGCCTCCTTTGGATTTAAACACCAAGAGAATCACTTGGATATTCTTTATTGCAGAAGAGCATATAGGCTAGCGGAAAAAATTACCAATTTTCAAAGGGGCGTAACACAGAATCAATTTGACCTAAAGAACTGCGGTTGGATTCAAATTAAAATGGTTACTTATGTTCTTTTTTCAAAAATGCACCGATCATGAAATACAGGCCAAAAACTGAAATAACTCCGAAAATTTCGATGTTTTGGGCCATCAAAAGTTTTTCCATCTGTTTTTTCAGTTGCGAAATTGGATTTACACTACTTATCATACAACTTATCAAAAATGTAACTCTCTTCGATCTTTTGCGACCCTCAAACTCATGGCCGCTGGCCTATATTTGGACTAATTGGAAAAAATGACGAAGGGGCGTAACTCAGAATCTATTAGACCTACAAGCCTCGGTCTATGCTTAAATTAATGCCAATTAAATTTACTACAGCTTCATTCTCCATGACTTTCCTCGTAGGATCACTCCTTCGGCCAGTGTTCTTCACGAAAGTCGGCCAAAACTTTTTTTTTGTTGGAAAAAATGACCAATTTTCAAAGGGCCGTCAGAATCTATTAGAGCTACAGAGCTGCAGTTGGGTTCAAATTATAGAAAATTTAATTTACTTTAAAAATGGATGGATCAATAACGCACCGATCAGGAGATATAGGCTAAAAACTGAAACAACTCCGAAGATTTCGAGGTTTTTCGGCCTCCAAAAGTTTTCCCATCCGTTTTTTCGGTAGTAAACTTCGATTTTCACTGTCAGACATGCCCTTACAACATCTCAAAAATTTAGCTCTCTTCAATTTATTGCAACCTAAAGCCCTTTTTTGGGAATCAATTAGACCTAAAGAACTGCGGTTGGATTCAAATTAAAATGGTTACTTATGTTCTTTTTTCAAAAATGCACCGATCATGAAATACAGGCCAAAAACTGAAATAACTCCGAAAATTTCGATGTTTTTGGCCATCAAAAGTTTTTCCATCTGTTTTTTCGGTTGCGACATTGGATTTACACTACTTATCATACAACTTATCAAAAATGTAACTCTCTTCGATCTTTTGTGACCCTCAAACTCATGGCCGCTGGCCTATATTTGGACTAATTGGAAAAAATGACGAAGGGGCGTAACTCAGAATCTATTAGACCTACAAGCCTCGGTCTATGCTTAAATTAATGCCAATTAAATTTATGGATGGATCAATAACGCACCGATCAGAGATATAGACTAAAAACTGAAATAACTCCGAAGATTTCGAGGTTTTTCGGCCTCCAAAAGTTTTCCCATCCGTTTTTTCGGTAGCAAACTTTCACTGTCAGACATGCCCTTACAACATCTCAAAAATTTAGCACTCTTCAATTTATTGCAACCTAAAGCCCTTTTTTGGTACCTGGCCGCTGGCCTAATATTTGTGTAATATCATTTGGTGTCGAATTACATCAGATGATTATTAGTGTAAATATTAATCACAAATATGGCTGATTGAAAGTCTATTTCAAGATTATTTGTTGTTATTTTCTTATTATTTGTTATTTAGGTGTAGCTTAGTTGCTTTGCTTAACATAGGGGTTCCATACCAGCTGCGCCAGATAAATGATTTAATCTGTTATCAGCTATGGATAGACATAATAGGATCTCCAGACACTCCTGCAGGTCACCCGGCCCCTATAAATTGTTTACCCTAAATGGGGGAAAATGTAGTGATTGAGTGGGATCTTATTCAAATCACCTCCCCTGTGCTGGACCCAAGACCCTTCATGGGTTATGAATACTTTACATAAAAATGATGTTATGGGTACATGTTTATTATTGTGTTATCATTGTAAGAAAGGCTTCTTTATTCCCTGATACGTTTTGCGCTTAAGCATATTTTAATTAACTATAAAATATAATATAAAATATGAAACATTAAATATTGTATTAATGTAAGATATTTCGTTGTATGAAGCTCACAGAAAACTAACCTCAAAGCACTTCTAATAATAATAGATAAATAAATGTTATAACAGATTCATGTTAGAGAAGTAATTAGTTGACTGGAACTTCTAATGTAAGGATAGAGATAGTTGGGGGTGCAGTCAATTAAAACACCATAAAAAGTGCATACTTATTATGTGGTTTTAATTGACTACACCCCCAACTATCGCTATCCTTATGTTATAACAGATTATGGGAATTTTCTGCAGGTTTACGCTTCGAATTGAGTCACAAGTTTTAACTTTTCATTCGTTTTCCTTATAATATTTTCCTTAAATACAAGTTATAATGAGGTTTAGTAAGGAAAAGAGAATGTAATTATAGGGAATGTGTAAACATTGGTAATCATTTCATCTAGAAATGGAGGTTTCAACAAACATATATAATCTATGCTTCGAAATGTTGAAACATTTATTTCTTGATGAAATGATGATCGAAATCTCCTTATTGCCTATAATTAAACTCTCTTTTCCTTACTAAATCTCACGATAATTTGTATTTTTGGAAAACATTAAAAATGAAAGGAATAAACCGTTAATGCTTGTTGTAACTGAACTAGAAGCGACAACCTGCGGAACAGATACCCACATTATGATATGGATCACAATTTCACTTAGCAAAAAAAAGTAGCTCATACATGTCGCTCTAGATTATTTTGTCATTGGTGAAGTGAAAATTTTCGGGTGTTGAGGTCATTGCCGCCATACTGCTGGTTCAAATGATGTTCGGCCTTGTCCCGTTGCGCATTCAATGGTTGCACAGCAGGATTGTGTTTACCTTATCTTGTGGTTGTTCGAGGGGCTGGGAAATCAAGGCTTTACCCGCGTTGACACGAGAGAATTTGTCGCTTTTTTAGAGTAGGGCTCTCACGGAGAACATTCTTAGAAAATTGAATTAGAAAAAACGCGCGGATATAACCAGCCGAACTTAAAAGTAGAAAATAATAACAGTTCAAAAAACGAAAACCATGCTTTAATAGCAAATCAAACTAAAAACCAGAAAATTATTTTCAATAAGTTTAAAATAAGAATAGAGTGATGAACGAGAAATTCATGTTATCATAAAAAAGCGTGCGGAACTTTTTAAGTTATTTTCATAATGTTTGTTTCACGTCAGATCATGCTGCTATAGCTGATCGGAAGGACGCTACAGCGGGAGTTCTAAATTTTGCCTATCCAGGTTTAATTTGGATAGGGATTTTTAACGAGTACCTGATACCGTACAGGTTCGGGACCTCCCGTTTAACGTCCCTTCCGAAGGACGGCATAACCAAGAATTTTTTACTTCCTTTAAAAAAATCTACGGCCACCTGCCGCGCTACAAACCCGCTAACTAACTTGGGCTTAGTAGGTTGTTATGCTAACCACTAGACGCCCCATTTTCATAATGAATTTACTCATACCCTGAAAAAAAAACCTGTACCACTGCAACCCGTGAACGGGTCTGGGGTTCAGTACATGGTAGAGACTGTACTGTTTCATGGACAATGGATCTGAAAGGAGGTGACTTGTCCTAAGTCGCGCTCAACCGCCAGATTCCCCCCCTTATTTTGGGTACCCACTTTACAGAGGCTGGGTAAGCCCCAGGATGGTTCTAGATCATATATGATCCATCTCCGCCTGCAAAGAGACTAAAGAAAAGTCTTCCCTTGGATTTGAACCAGAATTTCCTGGATGGCAACTCAGTACTACTACTGAGCCACTCCGCTTCCTTACCCATATCAGTCTATAAAATATTTACAACAATTAACATCAAGTAACCCGCGCTTTTTTACAATGAAATTAATCTTTTTGTTCATCACGCTATGCTTATTTTAAACTTATTGAATATTATTTTCTACTTTTTAAGTTTTTTTTCTATTAAAGCGTGCTTTTTAGTTGTTTGAACTATTATTTGTTCATAATCTATCCGATAGCATCAGAAAATAAAACCAAAAAATATGTCTAGATGTTGAAAATGATCACTAATCATTTGAAAAGTATTTACCAAACCATTTCTGAAATAAGGCATAGTATGATAGGAGATGTACTCCTATTACGAATGATGAATACAATTATTCTATATCTCCGAAATTCGACTTCCAGTGATATGAACGTCAACAAGTTCCAAGAGTATAATCTCATCTCATTTTGACACCGAGCTACATCCATTATGTTTTTAGGTTCCTTCGTGAGGTTTTTCAGTGTGCATCACCTTTTACAGTTCACCTCTCACTTCGGTTCTACAACTTCGTAATTTCCTATCAATTCTTTGAAAGATACAAAAGAAGAAATGGAAAATGTAGGTGTATAAATGTGTTGATGTTGTTATTATTTCGGAATGTACTCAATTTGTTCTAAGAACAACATTCTGATCTCAGCAGCGCGAATATTCTGTAGTTGGTACTAATACAGTAAAATAAATTCTGTATACAACTTTTAACGAAAGTGACTAAATTGTTTAATAATATCTTTAACGCATTCAATAATAACTTTGTTTCGTATTTAAGGGGATTCGTGAATAGCCTCAAAAAATCGCAAAACATTCATGCATCAAATTATACTTGATTCAATTAAAATTTTTCATTTTTTTTTCGCAACTAATTTTTCATTTAAATCAAGTGTTAATTGTTCCTTAAATCAAGTTTTTAACACTTCAATTCTCTAAAGGTACAGTTTGTCCGTATATAAGAAGATGTAATAATATAAATAAAATAAGTAAAAATAAAATTAAGCTCCCTTGACTGCGTCGTGACTCAAACTGGAAGTGCACTCTGGCATTTCTTCTTATCTGCTTCATCCGTATCTGCCCATCAGTCTTCGTCCTTAGCTTTTAGGAGGATATCGTTCAATATTGCAGGCAAGGGTTGATATTTACATTATAATCACAGTTGTAATTAATAATCAGGGATTTTGTTAATAATAGAATATGATGTTTTCTAACACAGAAGTGCATTCACTAATGTTTTGTATACCAACTTTTATTATTAAATATGGGTGTAGATACATAGATATAGTTTCTATGTAAAAATAATATGTGAAAATAATTTATTCTCCCTAATAAATAAAATATTTAAACTCGTTTTTTTTAAGTGTACTACTCTCAATAATTAAGTATGAAAACCTTGTTATAAGTATTATATCACATTTTAACGTTTCTGGTGTAACGCCTTAAAATACCGAAAGGTAACAGAAGGCCTTTATGTATATAAGCATTTGCATGTATTCATTGTAAATTTGTAATATATTGTAAATAAAAGTTTGGAGGATGTGAAAAAAAAAAAAAAACGTTTCTGGATACCGAGGAAGGTATTAGATCACGGGTAGGATTGCGATTATCGTTAATCTCTTAGAATACGATCGAAAAGTGACAAATTTTTTGCATAGGTGTCTTTAATAAAAGACATCTATCCTACCATATCAGTTGGGATAGATTTGCGCCTTAGGCTGCTAGACTCCACATATATCCTGTGGGTAAAAGACAGCAGCTAATCGGGCAGCGTTGCGCTGACAAGAATACCCCCTCCCTTGTGTAGAGACTGTGAACATGACGGAGCCATCAGGACCATCCACTACAGCAGCAGCGGTCAGCACTGGAGTGCCCACGGTGACCAAGAAGAGCAAGAGCGACGTCAATGATGAAGAAGAAAGTCTGCAGGCAGACGAACCGGACGATAAACTTCTCGGTGAGTACCCAAAAAAGTTATTTATCTCTGTGTAGTGACAGTGTTCCCAGTGATAGTGCCCCCAGTGCGCCACCTAAATTCAAAAAACCACCTCCTATAGTAGTTAGTGGTGCGACTAGCACAATAAGAGCAGTAGAAGAGCTTCAGACCGCTGGGTTTCAGGACTTTAGCAATCAAAAAACCAAAGTTAGAATCAGAATTTTCCTGGGCACCTTAGAAGCACACGCGGGAATTGTGATTTTTTTTAAAAACAAAAAATAACCCATTCCACACTTACGCGACATCCAATGGACCCAGAACAAATAAATTTGTCATATACGGGCTAGACCTCGAATATGGCATAGAAGAAATAAGTACTTTTCTAAAAACAAAATTACAGGATGTTTTAGACGTGCACCGCATGAGGAAGAGCAACAAGGACGGAGTAAAAACCGAACTTCCACTTATCCTGATCACCACAGCAGCGACAGTAAAGCTGCCCGACCTACAAGCTGTGCAAGCAGTCAATCGAGTTAGATTCACTGCCAAGATATACAAAGGACGGACAGGCATTATCCAATGCCATAGATGCCAACAGTTCGGACACACTAAAAATCACTGCTCTTGAGCACTGGTATGTGTTCGTTGTTCTGGCCCAAATCTCAGAGAGTGCCAGAGAGAAACCACCCCACTGACGTGCTTCAATTGTGGAGAAACTCATTTAGCCTCATTCTCAGGTTCTGTAGTCAGGAAAGCTCTGCAGGCGAAACTGGAGAAACTCCGCCAAAGTACCAGGACAAGAAGCAAGCCTAATCCAGCAGCACCACCAGCATTTAACGAGAAAAATTTTCCCCATCCCCCCAAACTAACTCAAAGACGGACTGACGGACCAATGAGGGACCGACCACAACCCCCACCCAGGCAGACCGAACGGATTTCAGCGGAGAGGGCCGTTGACAGGATTTGTTATGAGACTACTCCCCCTTGGGTAGAACAACTTTACCAAATATCAACAATTTCAGAAACACTGCAAACAGACTTTTAGAGTTATTTTCTGCTCTACTGACAAAATGAATAACCCAATGACGCTACTAAATTTCAATACTGACGGACTCATGCCTAAAATTACAGAGGTATACGCTCTGATAGCACAGACCCAACCCACTGTAGTGATCCTCACTGATACCAGAGTTGATTTCCAGCGCATACGCATTCCCGGGTACGATCTAACGGGAGACCATATGGTTGAGCAAAAAGGTGGGGTCATGATAGCCATTCGACACGGTACAAGATGGAGGGATCACCCCACACCAGTGGCCATCAGAGACCCAAAAATACACCACAAAACCATACAGGTTCTACTGGATAAACCCACCATTATTACAGGGTTATACAGAAGACCTAGATCATCCCATGAAGAATTCTCGAGACTGCTCCACACGTGCGCCAAGAGAACAAACCATTGGATAGTGGGCGACCTAAACGCCCGGCACACCTTCTGGAACAATGCCTCTTGCAGCGAAGCGGGAAAAATTATTTTAAAAACACCGTTTACAGTGGTTCACCCCGATACCCACACATTTATACATAGGGCGATGTGACATTCTGGTCAACGATCGATCTACTACTAACTAGACAGCCCCATCGCCTTATTGAATGCGTAGCACTGGATATTATAATATCGGACCATAGGCCTGTGCTTTACTCATTAGATGGAGAAACACCATTCCCACCTCCACCTACTAAATTTAAATATCAAGCAGCAGATTGGGAGTTTTATAAAGCACAGGTCTACCATAATTTGTCAACTGTTCCTACTCTCCGAAAAACGAAAGATGTGGACGATTACCTAGAGTTTTTTACAAAAACGATCAGAAGCGCCGCGGATGCGGCCATACCGAAATTTAAATTACTTCCGCCAGCTCTGCATCCCCTACTAGATCACATTCTTTCACTTATCGCCTTGCGCGATAAGTGGAAGAATAAATGTTACAGGACCAGGGATCATGAGGTGAATTCGATAGTGAATTCCCTTACTACTCAGGTTCGCAATCTCATGAAACAATGGAGGACTGCACAGTGGCATGAGAAGCTCCGAGCAATCCATGGCGACCACCGTAAATTTTGGAAACTACTTAGGGTGAGCACAAGGACGAGAAGCTCTACATTACTACACGACGGAGACAAACTGTTGGCAGATGAAGAACAAGCAAGCAAGTTCGCTGATCACTACAGTGCCACTATAGCCCGTCGAACAATCAGTATGACCGAAATCCCGAACGAAGAAGTAGGAAATAATTATATGTTTGTATCCCCGAAGCAGCTGAAGGCGATACTCCGTCGTTCGCGAGGGATAAAGCCCCAGGTCACGACGGAATACAAACTATACTCCTAAAACAATTACCAAGAAGAGGCATAGCTCACCTGACGAACCTCTACAACTCCTGTCTCAGGCTAAGATACTTTCCTGAGGCATGGAAAAGAGCTATTCTCTTTCCGCTGCTGAAGCCCGCAAGAAATGGTGATCAGCCAGTCGATTACCGGCCTATTAGCTTACTTCCGTACATGGGCAAAGTTTTTGAGAAAATTATTCTTAATTATCTCAAAACCTACTGATCGGAAATAGCGTTAATCCCACCGGAACAGGCCGGCTTCCAGGCCGGACTGTGCCCGGACCACCATCTGACGAACCTACACGCGGAAGTAAGCCAGAACACAGTTAAGAACGAGGCAATCGCTTTGATATCCATAGACTGCAAGGAGGCGTTTGACTCAGTGTTCCATAGCCTTCTATGTAAGGCACTGCAGAACAACGAGTTTCCCGAGCAGCTATATACTATCATAAGGTCCTTTCTGACACAACGTTCAATAAAGGTACGAGTCGGCGAAGAGCTGTCTAACCCCTTTCCACTTACGTGTGATGTATCTCAAGGGTCCTTGCTATCACCGGTATTATTCTCAGTTTATACGGCGGAAATCGTTGGTGCCAAATACAAAAAAGCTACTGTGGCGGCGTATGCCGATGACATCGCCATCTACAGTAGCTCATTGAATGCAGAGAGAGCTCTACGGCAGGTGGAGGTGGCCTGTGAGGAAATAACTAAAAGACTGGACGGACTGAATATTACAGTTAATCCCAAGAAGACCGACTGTATTATTCTCTCCTTCCAAAAAAATAAGCGCCCTCTACTTAAGGTTTATAGAGTAGCAGGCAAAGTTAACAAACCTGCGAATAGGATAACGTCACCCTCGACCGGTACTTGACGTTATCCCAACATTGCAATAAGAAGATCAGGTCGGTGAAAACCAAATCTTACAGGCTAAATCATCTTTTAACCTCACCGAACTTATCACTCCGCCTCAAAGTAATGATCTATAAGGCAGTTATTAGACCAGCATTCTTTTATGTTTATACCATGTGACTACTATATTCCCAAGTCTTTTTATATATTTTTTCGGACACCCTAACTTTTCTAAAACGTATATAATGTTTTTAATATTTTATTAAACACAAAGAAATAATTTTTAAATGTGAGGGATAACAAAAATAATAAACTTCCTTCGGCAGCCAAAATTGTTAAACATGGAACCTTCTTTGTAGCTGTCTAGTATGTTAAGTTTTAGAGTCAAAATAACTCGAGAATTACTGAACTGTCCTTCGTGTTGTGAAAAAGTAAAGATTTGAACTTATACATGTGTATAACAAATGCTTTTAGGGATCAAGGATTTTCAAAACGTTAATATAAAATATACCATAAAAGCTTCGTAACAACATGAGGACTAAGTGTTAATACTTTTGTCACGAGCTGAAGATCTAAAGTTAATCCCCGAGACACAGAAATAATGATAAATAATATAAACAGTACTTTGAGAGTTGTTATTTTTATTTTATCTTAAAAATAAAAATTTATAATAGCACATTGATCTATTTTTAAAACTAGAACCACTAGAGAGGATAAAAATAAATTATCTTGTGCTAAATGTCGCCTATATTTTCACGGCAGATGCTATAACTTAGAAGAAAAAGAAAAAAAAATGGGTCTGCCAAAATTGCGACCAATCGAAAATGACCAGCCCCTCTTATGAAAAAAAATGTGTGTTAGCTCCGACGCACAACTGGAGTTTACTTCTTAAGAACATATTATTGTGTACATTATGTAAAAAGAGGGTAAATGAAAGAATCTTAAAAAGTAATCAAAGCATATATAGATATTTATTCATAATCATTCCAATGAATAATATAACATCAAGTATTTCACATTATAATAATTTTTAATATTTTTACATAAATCATTCTTGAGAAGATTCGTTTGTTCTAACATGAACATTTGACATTTAACATGATTTTGAACAGTATTTAGTCCGTGAATAGTATTATCATCATTATTAAATACTGTGACAATAGGTTTGTGGTAACCAAAATACGATACGTGTACGTAAGAAGTTACATGGGTTATGAATCATGAAAACTTTGCATCATTAGTTTACCATATCTAGTCGTCCCGAGTAATGTGCCAGAAATAAAGTCTAAATTAAGTTAATTTTTCTAGAATTGTACTACTAAGTGTAAACTTTCATCTTTACTTAGTGAAAATTAAATTTAGTTTTCACTATTAAAATTGTATTTATTTTTATTTTATTGTTAGATATTATAATTTTTTAAATATTTTATTTGAAAAGAAAAGATATGACCAGGACCGGAACTCGAGCACGGGTCTCCCACGTATCCGGCGTGGTGCTTAGCCACCTCAGCCATCCTGGTTCGCTTCTTGGTCAGACATTTAAAAATATTTAAAAAACATCTAACAATAAAATAAAAATAAATAAATGATAATAGTATATAATTACGTAAGTCAACAAGATCCAAAAAGTAATGTTTAATGAACATTCTCCCCATGTGTACATCGCAAATTGTGAGAACACGGAGATATAGGATCAGTGAAAAGAAAGGATATGTCCTAACGAGAAGCGAACCAGGATGGCTGAGGTGGCTAAGCTCCACGAAGGATACCTGTGTGGGAGACCTGTGTTCGAGACCCGGTCCTGGTCATATCTTTTCTTTTCAAATAAAATATTTAAAAAATTATAACATCTAACAATAAAATAAAAATAAATAAAATTTTAATAGTGAAATCTAAATTATTATAGTGCAATGGGAAAAATCCCCAATGCAAAGCCTTCTGTTTCAAAATTCTCCAGTAAAACACACTCTTACCGGTCGACGTTTCGCCTATTCAGGCATTATCAAGACACAAAAAAAGGTTATATAAATCACATCTCGAAGAAGGTGCACTACATCCCACAATCAACAGCCCAAACAGGCTCCAAACCTGAGACAGCAACCCACCATCAAAACGTTCAACATCAAAGCGTTATATTGGCTATTTTAAATACCCAAGGAAAGTCTCTTTTAAGTCCTAGATTTAATTTTTGGATTTTCTTGCCATAAGTATGGGATAGGAGTGCCATTTGCCGCAAAGAGGTGATTATTCATTATATGGTGTGGTTCTTGATAACCACACACCTTTCTTTTCACTGATCCTATATCTCCGTGTTCTCACAATTTGCGATGTACACATGGGGAGAATGTTCATTAAACATTACTTTTTGGATCTTGTTGACTTACGTAATTATATACTATTATCATTTATTTATTTTTATTTTATTGTTAGATGTTTTTTAAATATTTTTAAATGTCTGACCAAGAAGCGAACCAGGATGGCTGAGGTGGCTAAGCACCACGCCGGATACGTGGGAGACCCGTGCTCGAGTTCCGGTCCTGGTCATATCTTTTCTTTTCAAATAAAATATTTAAAAAATTATAATATCTAACAATAAAATAAAAATAAATACAATTTTAATAGTGAAAACTAAATTTAATTTTCACTAAGTAAAGATGAAAGTTTACACTTAGTAGTACAATTCTAGAAAAATTAACTTAATTTAGACTTTATTTCTGGCACATTACTCGGGACGACTAGATATGGTAAACTAATGATGCAAAGTTTTCATGATTCATAACCCATGTAACTTCTGACGTACACGTATCGTATTTTGGTTACCACAAACCTATTGTCACAGTATTTAATAATGATGATAATACTATTCACGGACTAAATACTGTTCAAAATCATGTTAAATGTCAAATGTTCATGTTAGAACAAACGAATCTTCTCAAGAATGATTTATGTAAAAATATTAAAAATTATTATAATGTGAAATACTTGATGTTATATTATTCATTGGAATGATTATGAATAAATATCTATATATGCTTTGATTACTTTTTAAGATTCTTTCATTTACCCTCTTTTTACATAATGTACACAATAATATGTTCTTAAGAAGTAAACTCCAGTTGTGCGTCGGAGCTAACACACATTTTTTTTCATAAGAGGGGCTGGTCATTTTCGATTGGTCGCAATTTTGGCAGACCCATTTTTTTTTCTTTTTCTTCTAAGTTATAGCATCTGCCGTGAAAATATAGGCGACATTTAGCACAAGATAATTTATTTTTATCCTCTCTAGTGGTTCTAGTTTTAAAAATAGATCAATGTGCTATTATAAATTTTTATTTTTAAGATAAAATAAAAATAACAACTCTCAAAGTACTGTTTATATTATTTATCATTATTTCTGTGTCTCGGGGATTAACTTTAGATCTTCAGCTCGTGACAAAAGTATTAACACTTAGTCCTCATGTTGTTACGAAGCTTTTAAGGTATATTTTATATTAACGTTTTGAAAATCCTTGATCCCTAAAAGCATTTGTTATACACATGTGTAAGTTCAAATCTTTACTTTTTCACAACACGAAGGACAGTTCAGTAATTCTCGAGTTATTTTGACTCAAAAGCTTAACATACTAGACAGCTACAAAGAAGGTTCCATATTTAACAATTTTGGCTGCCGAAGGAAGTTTATTATTTTTGTTATCCCTCACATTTAAAAATTATTTCTTTGTGTTTAATAAAATATTAAAAACATTATATACGTTTTAGAAAAGTTAGGGTGTCCGAAAAAATATATAAAAAGACTTGGGAATATAGTAGTCACATGGTATAAACACAACCTGTCAGGTTCTTGTTAAGAAGGCTTTTTTCCCTAATCACTCGTATTCGTTGGTGGTTCGTGGTGAGTTTCTTAATTTCCTTAGAAAATTATAACCGTCCTTTAGGATTAAATTTGTAATGAAACGCTCCTTTGTATTCTTTTTATTTTTATGTTTATCAATTGGAAATGAAAAACAATTGATATCGAAAGCATGTAGATATGTGGTATTGGCACTGATTGGCATTACTCCCCAAATATTTTATTAATTATAGGATGTATTTTTCTGTAGGAATTGTATATTTAGTTTTATCTTGGACAATCAACACTAGACTGAAATGAGTTACATTTTTTTGAAAGACAAGATATATTATTGAAATTACTTTACAAATACTCGAAAATACTCTAACTAACTTTGTATTAATTATTGATAAAACTAAATGGATAAATGACATAGAATTTGGATTCTTATAAAGCATGTTGCATCTCCAAGTTTTCAATGCAAAATATTCCATACAACAGTTGAGCTACTATGCTAAATCACTACTGATTAGGATTTTAGCAACTCAACAATTCTAGACATTTCTGATTAATTGTAAAATATCTTCCACCAAACCCTGCCTAATGATTTAAGCCCAAGAAACTAGTGTAGTCCTTTCAGATGACTACAAAATTGGTGTACTCAAGACTTCGTGATTAATTTATTGATTGAATCTAGTATTTTTTTAAAATTGTATTTATTCTTTATAGTAGCTAGTTAGGGCTGTTATGTTTTTATGAAAATGCTCTTTTCTTCTTGATGTATTCTTATAATTATTAACTTAAAATTAAGTGTAATATAGTTTAATGAAATAGTACTGTTTGAATCAGGTGATAAAATAGTGTTCTTTAGCTATCGGGCATGTAATTTGTTTTATAGCACACACTTTTAGATCTCTTACCATTTTGTGTAAATTATTGTTGAGAAGACTTAGGTATGATACTATATCAAGGGCCTTCTGAAAGTCACCTCAATTCAGAGGTCTGTGAGACAATCTTATTTATTTTTCTTATCTCAAAAGTATAAATAAATAAACATAAATGCATATACATAAATAAAAACAATTAAAATTGAATATATGCATTCTATTAAAGCATCTAATAAATAAATTCAATTAAAACCTTTAATAGTTGATAAATCAATATAAGCATATTTCATATTTCGATTAACATAACTGAAATTAATTTCAGTTCTTCACTGATCTCAAGTACAGTTCATTGTAGCAATAATTTCTGATATCAAACCTTGTTGAGTTTATCCATCTCTAGTGTTCTCCTTTGCTATATTTTTTACGGCTCATTGCATATGATTTCAAATTCATTTTTTAGCTTTTAAAGAGCATATTAATACAAGAGTATGGATGCAGTTTATCTTGTAACAACTCTCAATAGCTTCAAACAAAGATTTATAAAATGTTTATTATTTAATTTTCTTCCTTTTATTATCTTATACCCCAGTACATTTTAGATGAGTCAATTTAAGAACTAGATATTTAATTCTTCCATTATGATGCCGTCAATTCCATTACCAACTTGATCCAGCAAGCAGTTTGAACTGCATCTTCACCCCATCCTTCCTTCCAAATCCGCAAGAAAAATCCATTACCGCAAGATCTTAGGGATCTTATCCTTATCAAACACTGTTACCGATCCCTTTGGCAAAGAACCAGGCATCCTCACGATCGGAGACTGTATAACTACTTCACCAAATTAGTCAAAAAGAACCTGACAACCTATAGATCCGAATCCTACAAATGCTACCTTTCCACACTATCTGCTTCCGATAATTCCCTTTGGAATGACACCAAAAAAATCCTCAAATACCGCTCTATTTCTCATCCCCTCCGACGTGAAGACGGTTCTTGGGCTGCATCAGATGAGGATAAAGCAGAAGAATTTGCCAAACACCTTTCAAATACATTTATCCCACATCCTGATATCCACTCTAAGCACATTTCCGATATTAGTGAATTCCTCTCTTCACCCATTCCTCTATCCTTACCTCCTAAAGCGGTAAATACATAATAGAATCCAATGATATTCCTTCACATCAGTTTGGATTCCGTCCCAGACACTCGACGGCCCAGCAGAGTCTCCGAGTTGTCGATCACATATCCTCTGCTCTTGAAAACAAACAATACTGCACAGGCGCATTTCTGGACGTAGCAAAAGCTTTCGACCGGGTATGGCATGCCGGTTTGCTGTTCAAGCTCAAAACCCAGTTACCTCAACCCTCATTCCTAGTCCTTCGATCCTACCTCTCTGATCGCTACTTCCAAGTATGCTGTAGTAATGAATACTCCAATCTTTTCCCAATTCAAGCTGGAATTCCCCAAGGCAGCGTCTTGGGTCCTATCCTATACATATTATACACCCCTGATATCCCAACAACTCCTGAAACATTCCTTGCAACGTTCGCAGACGACACAGCCATCCTATCATCTCATCCAGATCCCGAAATGGCTTCCTCAAACCTCCAAAGACACCTTTCACTCATTGAAATTTGGTGTAACCAATGGCGGATCAAAGTCAACAAGGAAAAATGCAAACACGTGACTTTTACACTTCGCCGGGGAACATGTTCTTCTGTCCAATTCAATGAAACAGTCCCTATTTCCGACACAGTGCCATACCTTGGCTTCCTCCTAGACAAAAGACTTAAATGGAATCATCATACCAAACTTGTCGTGCAAAAGACAAGAACTTAACAGACGATTCAGCCAATCAGCCAACTATACAGATTACTATGTAGGACCTCCCATCTTTCAATAGACAATAAACTACTAATATACAAGACCATCATCAGACCTATTTGGACCTATGGACTGGAACTGTGGGGGACCGCAAAAGAATATCAGACGCATTCAATCCTTTCAATCCAAAGTCCTGAGAACTATTGTCAATGCTCCTTATTATGTCTCCAACAAAACCCATAATGATAATGATGACCTCCATAATGATCTCAACATTCCTTTCGTCCTCGACCTCATCCCTGCTAAATTTTCAAACTTTCACCAAAACCTTGCCTGTCATCCCAACCCCCTGGCTCAGTCATTATCCAGTTCCACACATCCATATAACCCACCCCGCCTTCTAAACAGGCAATGGCCCCGAGACCTGATATAATAATGTTATTTGGAGTACTGGCACTGGCCAGATTCTCCACTCACGACCTGTGTGTGTGTGTGAAGGGCCCTTAACCAGCTTCCATTGGCATGTCAGTGACGCTGCTGGTCAAGGGGGCTGGGGCCTCCCGGACTCCTGCTTTGCCCTCATTCCTGGGGAAGAAGATCAGTTCGGGGACCCCAGGCAAATTGTAAATAGAGTATGAATGTGTACAGTATATTTCTTTTATTTTTTATTTATTATTATATATATATATATTTTTTTTTTGCTTTATTTTTGTATATATTTATTTATACATTTATTTTGTTTATATCATTGATTTGTTTTGGAATGATTGTAAGCTACATAGCACCATTACTTATTGCCCACAAGTGGTAGATTTTAATGCTTCAATGAAGTGTTTTTTCTTCTCTTCTAAAAAAAAAATTTCTTCCATTATCAGAATTAATTTGAATGAAAGGAAGATCTTAATATAATGCTCTTAATATATTGCTAAGGATAGTTAAATGTGTATAGTATAGAATATCTTATTCAATACTATTTAAATGTTTAAAAAAATCATTAAGGTCTTACAAATCTATCATATGAATTTTTTTTTTCTCAAGCTATTACTTGTTTAGGTATCTGTTCCACAGATTATCTCTTTGAGTTGAGGTTTTAACTATGTATGTTATTTTTTCCAAAAATACAGGTTATCATGAGCATTAGTATGGAAAAGGGAATTTAATTATTGATACTGTATAGATTTCGGTAATCATTTTAACTAACATTTTGAAGTATAAATGATATATGTTTGTTAAAAAGTTCATTTCTAGATGAAATGATTACCACAATCTACTCAATAACCTTAATTATGTTACTAAAATAGAGCCAAAAACTCAATTACTTAACTTAATTATGTTATATTTTCTATACTAAAGCTCACGATAACTTGTATTTTTGAGTTGGTTTTTGGTAAATATTAAAAATAAAACGAACAACCAGTTAAAACTTGTTCTAACTCAACACGAAGTAACAACCTTTGGAATAATTACCTTTGTTTATTATTTATTTTTAATAATAAATTATTTTTAATTTCATCAGATTGTAACTAATAAAATGGGAATCCCACGTGTTTCTACAGCTTTTTGTGGCCAGTCTCTCAGAACTGGGTCTTTGATTATAGCATGGTGTTTTTCTGTAAGTATATTGTAGTATAATCCATCATTAAATGACATATTGCTAAAAGAATAATTACGAGCTTACAGTTTAATTTATAGAGAAACTGAGGTGGTTTATCATTTGTGTGATTTATACACATTGGTAAGAATCATAATTTTTTTTCTAAAACTTAACTGAGGAAAAACTATAGCACCCTGTTTCAGTTTAATTAGCTTTTTTATTCCACACACAAATTTAAACTACTCAGCTTGGTAGTGTTTATACTGCTGAGGTTAATGTAGCAAAGACACTCCAATATTCCTCTATACTGCCAAGCAAGAATGTGGCAATTGCTTTAGACTCACTCAGTGCTTCAAAAGCTCAGTAGAAGACATGTATTTCGATCATCCCTGAATCTTAGAAATGGGAAGGACCATCATGGATGCAGATGGAAATTCAGCTCTATACATAACCCATTGTGTGTGTTGGTACAAGGGGGATGAAATGTTTGATAAAGCAACAAGAGGTTCTATCTTCCTCTCCCCCTTGACATGGTGATCCCTATCATTATCATTCACTAGGAATGAGAGAGTATTTGTGACAGGATTCCTTAAAGCAAACTCAAACATATAAAGAGAGAAGTAAAACTTTATAAAGAGAGGAAGTCATATTGCCCAGCATATATGAGATATGTTTAAAAAGTCAGATAAGTTTATATTTTTATGAAAAAATGTTTATTTATTCACCAATATAAATGTTGTTACCTTCAAAGAATCACCGTTTCAGACGAACAGTGTCACACAAACGACGCCTATCACTATCAGCGAGGTCTCTAATTGTCAATCGACAATTTCAAGCACCAATTTTTTTTTTTTATGTGGCCCTTGTCGGTAGATGTTGATGGTCGTCCAGAGTGCGGTTCGTCTTCAACGCATTCTCGGCCCGCTTTGAACTCGTACTACTTATAAACGTTTTTTTTGTGCCATAGTTTGATCACCAAAGGCCTTTTGCAACATTTTCAACTTGTCCGCACAAGAATATTCGTTCCGCAAACAAAATTTGATGCAAGTTCTTTGCTCAACAAAATCACCTATTGTAAAAATCGAAAAATTCACTTTTGGTTGTTTACAAAAACACGTGTAACTCGGAGATAATCAAACCTTTTGACAAATAGACGCTTGGCAAATGTTATAGACAGTCCTATCAGCCTAGGAAAAAAAATTTACCTGCCTTCCTAATGCCCCGGAGTTTTAAATGACAATTTCACCTTATTTTTTGATCATAGTAGTAATCCTCATGAACATATTTTATCACTTCTTTTGTATCACTTATCACTTGCAGTCCAGAGAAAACTTGCCCTTTATCACTTAAATGCCAGTACTGCGTCATGTCTATTTCTAGAATTTACCTATGCATTCAATTTATTTTTCTGCTATAAATGACCCAAACTAATTAATCCATAATTCTTGATAATTTTTTTTTATTTTTTTATATCTGTGAAGAGAATGGATTTGTCTGGCCGGGTTACGAGCCCTGATCGCTTAGTTGGTAGAGTATCTCGCTAGAGATGCGGAGGACCCGGGGCTGAATCCCGGCCAGGACAAATCTTTTCTCTTCAAAATAAAAATACATAATTCTTAATATCCAATTCATAAATAAGTTAAATAATTTTTCTGAAAAATGTCCACCAAATTTATTTTATGTCAGTAACGTGGATGAATGAGTCAATACCGTGGCACAGTAAAATAAGAGGAGATCCAACTTTCAGTCATAGAATTTGTGGTGACATATCTGGCAAATCAAGTGAGTTCAAAAATTCTGTTGGATAATTTACAGCTTTGTTGGATAATTTACAGCTTTGTTGGATAATTTACAGTTGCATCACAAACTGTATCAATCGATTTATATAGTACCGTCGCTTGGCAATGACTGCTGTATCTTGAAGTTTAAACCTTCGACATCCACATTTTTTGCTGTCAAAATGGCTCTTTCTGCCAGCCCTGCTTGGATTATGTATTATGTGCATACATACATTCATACATATGTGGTCAATGAGAGCATTCTGCGAATCAATGATTGTGCAGAAATCGGTGGGAAAATTTTCATGAACAGCAACTTTTCCAGCGCCGATATCTATCAATTGCTTTGATAATGTGCTAGCTGATAGATCGTGTAGCTTTTGGATGCACATGTTTATTTTTAGCATAACTTTTCAACATTAAGCCACAGTGGCGATGATTGAAGCAAGCATTGACCTCATCAGCGTACATGGTACGTGGAATGACGTGAAGTGTTTATCTGAAATCACCTAAAAGGTTTAATAGAGTTCCACCAAATAGTGTATCGTTTTTTATGTCTGAGTGTTCTATTTAATGCCTCAAGAGAATGTTTGTGTGGTATATCAAAGATCACACCCTAATAACCTATATATTTCATGTTTTAAAGCCTTAGTAAATAACATAAGTTTATATACTCTCTTAAAATGCAATGTCAAATATTTTTAATCAATTCATCACATATTTCTTCTGGTTTCGACCGTATCGTCAAATTCTTTGCTGAAGTTTTGCTGGCCATACTGCTAGTTTCCTCAAGGCTTAAAGCACGGACACGGTTGAAACCTGAAGAAATATGTGATGAATGGATTAAACACAGGATTATGCTTATTATGGCATGATTATTCTTATTTATTAGGTTCCTTGCCCTATTCTTTGAGATGATTTGTATAACAAATTGTAATTTATATTTTTAGATATTGGTCGGCATTGTATGGTCTCTCTATATTTCTTTGATGCCAGTTCTTTATGGTGAATTTGATGAATTGAGGAAATTTGATAAAGGTAATTCATGTACATTACAGTTAATATCAAGTTATCTATTTTTAAAATATTAATAATTTCATCAAAAAAACAAAATGTTTTGAAAATATTAAGTCGTGTCTATTAGCAATCATATTAACGTAAATAGTTTTTAATATAATGAATAATAGACATGATTTACATGGATTACTGCCTTCATATTGTTACGGGCTACTGGGTATTAAAATGAATTAAACACTAATTAAAGTCCACCGACCGTAAGAATCTCTGAATATAACAAACTGTCACACAATTACACTCACAAACTGTCACTGACTTATCACACTGGCTTATCACTGTTTGCGATGTTAACTGTACCGCGTGCTTTAACACTCTGTCTCTACTCGCGCCGAGATGGTGTTTAAATAGCCAGAATGCCAGATCTAGAACATACGGGACGGATCGCGAAATTCCAGGAATCACCAATTCCCGCGCCCGTAACACTGCCCCCTCCTTTAAAGTGCTCTGCCCCAGAGCATAGTCCGGAGAAATCAGGAAGTTATGAGCTTCTGCCGATGGAGACGCTTTTTCTTTCCAGGGGTTGAATGTGCACACCAATATGGCAACTCCAGAGTTGGCGAATGTCTTTTCAATCAGGCCCCTGACAACCTTCCACTCCAGGCCGTCGTATCCACAGCTCAACTTCGGAATGGCGAGCCTGGTGACACGCAGTCTCAGAAGCTTACTCCGCAGGTCGTCGAGGCTTTGCTGCAGTGCGTCATATGTTGGCTTCTGATCACTGGCACACTTGGTAACCAAGTAAAACAGATGTCGTCCTTCCTGCGTGTGGTGGAGTGTCTTCCCGACACTTGGTCCTTGGCGTTCTAGTTCCTCAGTTCCGCCGAACTTCTTCCTGAAGACCGTTGCAATCCCTCGAGAAGTCCTCAGATCCTTGGCAACGCAATGGGCCAGAGAATAGTCCGCTGGTAACGAGAAGATATCCCTGATTATCTGAGTTACCCTACGGGAACCTGGTACCTTAATATGTGCAACTGAGTCATTATTTCTCTCCACGTTGTTCAGGTACCTGACCTGCTGGTCTTCTGTCGGACCATGGTCTCCTTTGTATGGGGCCAGTCTATTGAAATGGACTACCTTGGGTTTTCCTTTGGGCTGCTTCCTGATCCTATAGATGACGTCGTTGATCCTCTTGACGATCTCAAACGGGCCTTCCCAGGAGTTCTGCAGTTTAGGTGAGTAGCCTCGCCTTCTTCGAGGATCATATACCCAGACCAAGTCTCCAGGTCGGAAGCCACCTTTCTCAGCCTTTATGTCGTAACGCTCCTTCATTCTGTCATTTGCACCCTGGATGCTTTTGCTAACCTTCTCGTGGATATCATCCATTCGCTTCCGTAGATCAGTGACGTTCTCTTCTCCGGCAACTTCCTGTTTAGGCTTGAACCCGAATTGCAGATCGCAAGGCAAACGGAGTTCTCTGCCGAACACCACATTTGCGGGAGTCTGCCCCGTTGCCTCACTGACTGAACTGCGGTAGGCCAGCAGGAACAGGTGAAGATACTGGTCCCAGTCTCGCTGATGGTCGGAGACAACTTTGGACAAATATCGACCCATAGTCCTGTTCATGCGCTCCTTCGACATAGGGGCAACATCCTGCCAGGTTGGTCTTCCTTGCCCTGATAGTTTCCATTGCTTCATTTGTTTCAGGTCCGGGTCCTTGTCCTGTTCCTTTGAAACCTGTGCATCCTGCCAACTTTTTTTTTTTTTCCCCTACCTGCCATCACTGGCATACGGGGTTCGGCAGTGGCGGGTTGATACGTTGGGTTTACGCACGCCCACCACTGCCAATAAACTACTCTTTATTGAAAATTCTTATTTTACAATTATTTGGGGGGGTACCATTTATCTCCTGGGTACAATAATAAAACAAAACAAAAATAAAAATCTGTGGTGCTGCCCGGTGCACGGACGTGCACCTTACTGATGGGGCAGCACCTTTTAGGCCTCCTGGCCGGTCTGCATCCGTCCGGTTGCCGTCCAGCCCTCCTGGTCCGCCGCATCCGTCCGGTCCGCGTCTGGCCAGTTCACTCCCTCAGGACCGACCACCTCCTTCCACCCGTGGACAAACTCCCTGAAATGAGGGTAGTTGTCCTCCTCAACCAGGCGGGGAAGTCTTCCTCGGTGAGGACGAAGATCCCGGTTTTCCTCGACATCCTGGCTCGGTGTCCTTCCATCGCGGTGCAGGAGAGCATCACATGCTCCGCCGTTTCTGGGACTCCACTGGTGGGGCACCGGGGGTCGATCTCTCTTCTATGCTCACTGAGCTTTCCCCGAAACCCACCGTGTCCCGTCAGCATCTGCGAGACCCAGTAGTCTGGGAGGACCCATGTGGCAGACAACCTAGACTGGACGGTGGGGAAGAACTTCCTCAACGTAGAGCCCTTCTGGCTCGTCACCCACCGTCCGTTCCACTGCTCTATTGAGTCCTCCCTCAATATCTTCTTCCACAAGTTCGGGGTCTCGCCGATCCTCTGACGGAGTCCCTCCAGAAGCGTCTCTAGCCCCTGCCTCTTCGCCTCGTACTTAAGGGCGTCCTCCTTCAGGAGGGAGGTCCAGAGGCATAGTTTGTAAGTACCTGCACCGCCTCATGCGACACCATTCTATAAGCCTTCGTGACCCGTAGCAGAGCCAGTCTCTGGATTGTCGCCAGTCTCCTCTTCTGCTACTGCGTGAGGTTGCGGCTCCACGCCGGGGATGCATACCTCAGGATACCCAAGACCACGCCTTTATAAATGGTCATCGTTGCTGGGTACCTGAGGCCCCAGAATGCACCCCTATTCTTCCAAGTCCATTGAGTGACAGGGTCACCCTATCCTTCAGGTATCCCAGGTGAGGAGTGGTGTCGAAGTTTCTCCTAAACTTCACGCCTAGGTACGTCACCTCCTCACCTAGTCTAACCCTCTCTGTCTGGATCTCCAATATGATAGGGTGAGCCCTGTCAGTGGAGCCTCTTAGGAGTATGGCCTGGGTCTTGGCAGCGGCAATACTCAACTTCCTCCTCACGCACCATTCCGCTACGAGACTGGCACACCTCTCTGCTTACGTCTTCACTCTGGCTCTGCGGTTCGCGGTCACGATGACTGCCAGGTCGTCGACGTAGGCCGTGGCAAGGAAACCTTCCTCTTCCAGTTCCCCAGCAGCTGGTAGAAAACGAGTTTCCACAGGGCCGGCCCGAGGACCGACCCTTGTGGACATCCTCTCTCTATCTTTCTCTCGACCTCGTAGTAGCTACCTCCAATCCTGACACTCCTTTCACTGAGGTAGCCACTCACGAGGGACTACAAGTTGCTGGGGGCGTCGAACTCCTGCAGCCGCTGCAGTACGCAGGGCCACCACACGCTATCAAAGGCGGAGGATATGTCAAACAGTACTAGCATGACATACTTCTCCGCCCTCTCTTCTACATCCCTGCGCACCCTCAACAGTGCATCCGTCGTTCCCATCCCACGGGTCGAGCCGAACTGCCGTGGATGGCTCGCCGCATCAAGGACCGGCCTTAGGCTGGTGACGATCAGACTCTCCAGGACTTTACTCATCACCGGGAGGAGGCATATCGGCCTGTACGCCTTAGGCGTCTCCTTATCCTTGCCTCCTCCCTTGTAGAGGAGTCTCAGATCCGCGATCTTCCACTCTCTCGGAAACCGCCCCTGGTCCAGACACTAATTGAAGATGCCAAGAAGGTCATCCTTAATGAGGGGGCGCTCTTCTTCAAGATCGCGGCGTCTGTTCCGTCGAGTCCTGGAGCTCTTCCGGTCCTCTGCCTATCCACGGCAAGACGAAAGTCCCATATATCCCATGGTGGACACAGCTCGGTACCTGGAGGGCACACCGTGGTGCGTCTTACCATTTTATCGTCTTCCGTATCCTGGGACGGATCATCCCTGGGGTATGTATAGTTTATATACATATCCGCAGACTTCTCCAGGGTGGTTGCCTGGGCATCTCCCACTCTGATAGCCGCCATCATGGTCAGCGGCTTCACCTTGTCCAGTGCCACCGTGTACGGGATTCCCCAGGGATTCTTCTCCGATTCCTGGACGATAAACTCGTCCCAGGATACCTTCTTCCGGTGACGCACGCCGTTTCGGTATGCCCTATACCTAGCCTTTGATTCCTCTCGGAGTGCCGGTCTCCTCTCCTCATCCCTGCACTCCTGGTACCTGCGCCTGGCCTTGTAGTACTCCCTCTTGAGGAGCGTCAGGGCAGGCGTCCACCATGGGACCGGACGCGCTCTCGCTCTGCGGCGCTGGAGGGTCATACTGGCTGCTTCTGTGATGGCGCCTGTCAGCCCCGCCACTCTGTGATCAACGGCTGACTCGCCTTCCATCGGCGCCATCTCTTCCCATTCTCTGTCGACCAGTATTCCCTCCAGTTCACTGGAGAAATCTCCCCAGTTCGCCGTTCGGGTCACAAAGCCTTTCTCAACTGGCAAGACTCCGCCTTCCTCCTCTACCACACTGAAGGCTATGACCCGGTGGTCGGAGCTCGTGTCAGACCATAGGGTCCAGTCCGCAATACGCCTCGCCATGGTGGCCGTGGCGAGTGTGACATCGATCCAGCTCTCGCCCCTGGCTCCAACGAAAGTTGAGCCAGAGGGCTCGTTCATAACCAAGAGCTGACACCTCGCCACGGTTTCCTCCACCACTCTTCCTCTGACGTCTGTGCGCACCGAACCCCAGGCCGTGCTCTACGAATTAGTGTCGGAACAGACCACCACACTCCTGTAACATTGTGCGATGGCCTCCATGGCGGATACGTTCTCTTCTATCCTTTGCTTCGGCGGCATGTATGACGACACGAGGGCGAAGGATATCCTCCCCCATCTGACATAACACGCCGCCTGATCCGCCATGGTGAATTGCTTCAGTCCCATAATGTCGAGGTTTGGATTCATTATCACAATAGCCGCTCTAGGCCTCCTCTCTCCACTGCCCATAGCGACTACCCTCGACGCGACACCGAATCCGCGACCACATTTCCCTGACACCATGGCTCCTGGATAGCCATGATGTCAGCTTCCTAAGCGAGAGCTCTCTTCGGCCCATGTTGACCTGCAGTATCTGCAGCCTACGCACACCGGGTCTTCTTCATCTGGATGGTCATCAGTTCTAAGTACGACAGGCACTCCCTGCTGCCCGCGCAATGGTTCAAGTCCTTCCCCTCTCTGCCTTTCGCCTTGCAGTGCCTACACTGCGGTTTTGTCCCTCTGGCCTTTGCCGGGCATTCCGTAGCTTTGTGCCCGGTGTCCTGGCACCACTTGCACGCGATTTCCCTCGTGCAGGCCCTCGCCGTGTGGCCGTGCTCAAGGCACTTTAGGCAGAGCAGGGGGTCGAGGTAGTCTCTGATGACCATTTCCCACCAACCACCGCTGACGTCTTCCGGAGTGAGGCCCATCAGGGCGAGCCTCATCTTCTGGTGGACCTCCACAATCCACCTCCTCGTCAGCCCGCCCCTTGCGGGCGTGGAAAAGCAGGGCCTCAACCACGCCCTTCTGGCACTCTCCTCCTCCGGCTTCTCCAGGGTTACTTGCCCCAGAGGTAGTTCTCCAGCACGCTCCCATCCCAATGGTTGGGGACGCCTCCCAGCTCCAGACGAGGCCATCGCCAGCCTCGCCTCGAGCCCCTTCTCCTTCAGGGCGTCCCACTCAATGATCTTCTTGGCCTGGTCGGCCCCTCCTGTCCTGACCAGGACGGCGCCAGTCTTGGTCACTCTGACCAATCCAGCACTGGTGCCGATCTGCTTCAACTTCTCCTGGGATGGGAGCTGCTCCAGAATCTTCCCGGCATCCCACCCTGCCGATGTTCCCTGGAGGGTAATGTAGGTGGGAGCGTCCTCGGGCCTCGACTGCACCGCGGGAACCCTGGCCAGGACTCCCGTTAGAGCTGCGTGGTCCGTTCTCAGGAGGAACCTTCTTCCATATAGGTACATATGAAAATGTTCTATGGATTTTACTACTGCCAGAAGCTCCTTCCTTGTGACACAGTAGTTGCGTTCCGGAGCTGAGAGTGCTTTGCTGAAGTATCCAATCACCCTTTCTTCTCCGTCTTGGAGCTGGGAGAGAACGCTTCCAATAGCGGTGTTGCTGGCATCTGTGTCAAGTATGAACTTGCCCTCGGGACGTGGATAGCTCAGAATAGGCGCACTACTCAATGTGTTCTTCAACTCCTCGAAGGATGACTGACACTCATGATCCCAATGGAAAGTCCGTTTTTCCTCGGTAAGCCTGGTAAGAGGTTTTGCGATGTTAGCAAATCCTTTCACGTACCTCCTGTAGTAGGTGCAGAGCCCGAGAAAACTTCTCACTTGATGTTTATCTCGAGGTACTGGCCAGTTGGTGATCGCTGCAATCTTCTCTGGGTCAACGGCAACTCCGTTGTCTGACACAACATGCCCCAGATAGTTGACTTGCCTTCGGAAGAGATGACACTTCTTCGGATTCAATTTAAGGTTCGCTGCACGCAGTCGTTCGAAGACCTCCAGATTCTTCAGATGGTGAGCGAAGGACTTTCCCAGTACAATGATGTCATCTAAGTATACCAGGCAAATTTCCCAAGAGAGACCTCTTAACACGCTTTCCATCAGCCTCTCAAATGTTGCAGGAGCATTGCAAAGCCCGAATGGCATTACTGTAAATTGCCATAGTCCAGTTCCAATCGAGAACGCCGTCTTCTCTTTATCCTCAGGTGCCAATCCAACCTGCCAATACCCACTGCGGAGATCCAATGTAGAGAAAAGTTTACACCCCTCTACGGTGTCCAGCGTATCGTCAATTCTGGGAAGCGGATAACTGTCTTTCTTGGTGACGTTGTTCAGAAGGCGGTAGTCTACGTAGAATCTTGTTGTGCCATCTTTCTTCTTCACCAATACAACTGGAGACATCCACGGGCTACTCGAAGGCTCAATGACACCATCAGTCGCCATCTCCTTGATGATCTTCTCGGCGTCCTCTCTTTTGGCTAATGGCACCCTCCGCGGGACCTGTCGGATGGGCTTAGCATCCCCGGTGTCAATCTTGTGCTGGACGATATCCGTTCTACCCCGTGGTCCTGGGCTGGTCTCGAAAACATCATGCCATCTGGTAATCATGTTCTTCACTTCCTCGCCCTCCTCAGGAGAAAGGCTGCGACATGATTCGTCCACAAATCCTTTTAATTCCTCCGGCAGTCCTCGCAGCTCAGTGGGATGACGTTGTAGGTGACGAACCACTGAGGTAGCAGTTGTACATTCCCCGACTGGTGTTCCTTTCTTCAGCGTTGCCGGGAAGCTGTTTAGGTTCATTAGCCGAATTGGGGTGGTATGTCCGACCTTGATGAGAGACGTTGCGACCAGTACGCCGCGTCCAATCTCCTGTTCTTCGTGTTTTCCAGGTTCAAGAAGCACACATTGACCCTCAGGGAGGTGTCCTTCGACCGTCCCATGCGTCACGATTTGGCTCCGTTCAGGTAAAGTGGTCTCTTCTAGTAGAAGCACTCGTGCGTAGAGATCCTTTCCTTGCCGAAGGATGACTTCTTTCTCTCCCAGCGTCATCACACCTCTTGCCATATCCAGCTTGATCCCGTATGCGATCATCAAGTCCATGCCCAATATGGCACCTTCATCTATCTCTGCCACGAGAGCGCGGTGCTTCAGATGCTGATCTCTGATGATGAAGGTGGCAACTGTCTCCCCGTAGACCTTGGCTGGCTCTCCTGTGGCAGTCGGTAATGTCCAAGTCGTTGGTATAATCTCCTCAGTGGGAACTGTCTTCGAGTTCAAGATAGTCATGGTTGCGCCGCTATCCAGTAGAAGATTTTGTAGCTGCCCATTCACCATTCCATCAATGTAGAAGCTGTTTGTTCTGCTCCCTAATGACGCCACTCTACTGGTCTTCCTGGGGTCTCTAATGTTACGGGTTGACAGTTGCCCCATCCCATCAACCCTACTTAGTTTTCCTGTGGCTTTTCTTGCTTCTTGGATGGACACTTGCTTCTAGGGTGTCCAAGTTGGCCGCAGCTCCAACAACGTATCTCCTTCTTACGAGTCCTGAGGGCCTCCAAAACCTTTCTCACTATGTCCTCGACACTAGGGACCACATTTGGCTCCGCTTCTGCTGCTCGAACTCGTGGATGGCCCCGTACTGACTGCCTAACAGCCTCGAACTCCATGGCCTGAGATAATGCGTCTCCTCGAGTTTTTGGCCGGGCGAGCTTCACTGCTTGTTGCGTCTCGGGGTTCCGAAGTCCATCCAGGAATTTTTGGACAGCCAGGCTCTCGTAGACATCATCGGTGACCGATGGGTAGGCATTCCTCACCAGCCGGGCGATGTCCGCTTTAAATTCCTGCAGCGTCTCGTTGGTCTTCTGGATCCTGTTTCTCAGCTGTGAGCGATAAAGCTGGTCCATGTGTCGGTGGCCGAAACGCATCTCCAGTCTTCTAATCAGCTCCCCGTAGTTAGACCGCTCCGACAGTGGCATCCCCTGCAGTACTCCCAAGGCGTCTCCACGCAAGGCCAGGCACAAAGCTGAAGCTTGGGTCTCTTTTGATCGAAGCCGCAGTCTCGAAGAGAGTCATGTAGTCCTCCCACGGCGTCTTTCCGTCGAACACTGGAATGGTGTTGTGAGTAGGTGATGTCCCAGCATTGGCGGGCGTAATGGTGCTATGAAGGCTGCCATCGGAGGAACGGTCGGTGTCGTTCGTCGGTAGGTTACTCTTATGTCCCTCGAGAGCTTCTACTCTTAGCCTAAGTTCGTTTTCAATTGAATTCAATTTTTCTCCTAACCTAGATTCTACATTAGCTACTTTATTATTTACATCGGCTAACTTATTATCTACATTAGCTAACTTATTCTCAACATTTTCCATTAACTTATTCTCTAATGTGCCTAACTTAGACTCTAATGTGTCCAATAAATCACTTTTTACAGTACCTAGTTCATTTTTAACAATACCTAATTCATTACCTAGCTCATTTTTAACATTGTCTAACTCATTACCTAGCTTATTTTCTATATTGCTTAATTCATTACCTAGCTTATTTTCTACATTGCTTAACTCATTTTTAAAAGTTGCAGACAACCTGCTTAAATCAGTTTCAAACAGAACGTCATCTGGATTTTCCCCTAAATCTACAAAAAATTGACGCAAGCGCTATTGCAGTACACTTTTAGTTCCGGAACAATCAAGATCACGTTCCTCCAATTCCCGTTTCAAATCCGCAACTTTTAAATCAATTAATTTAACACTTTTAGAAGCCATTCTACATACAGTAGCCCAAAAATTACAAAATACAAGACAAAATGCAAAATAATAGCAAATACGCAATAATCCCACTTCTGACACCAATTTGTTACGGGCTACTGGGTATTAAAATGAATTAAACAATGCCTTAATTAAAGATACTAATATTTATTTACAAAAGTGATAAAAGAATACAATTAAACTATTAACAATTACTAACAAAGAAACTAAACAAGGAAATTACTAACAAATAGATTATTAACTGAAATAAATTTACAATAAAAATATTTTAGATATTTATAATTAGGCCTAACTTCTATTTAATTGTTACAATAATATAAGATATTATTATTACTAAATAGCTTAACTATTTACATAAGCGTGTACAAAGCACATAAAATTACAACTGCTACTTAACTAATTAATTACTACTAATTAACACTTACAGTTCACTAATTAAAGTCCACCGACCGTAAGAATCTCTGAATACAACAAACTGTCACACAATTACACTCACAAACTGTCACTGACTTATCACTGTTTGCGATGTTAACTGTACCGCGTGCTTTAACACTCTGTCTCTACTCGCGCCAAGATGGTGTTTAAATAGCCAGAATGCCAGATCTAGAACATACGGGACGGATCGCGAAGTTTTGCGGAAAGGCCTCTTTCATCTCTGCCGACAAGGGGGCTTTGTTCTCTTCCAGGAATCGCCAATTCCCGCGCCCGTAACAATATGTTTGTGAATAAAATTATAATATTTCCAGAATATAGGTATCCAGCTGCTTGAAAGTGGATACCTGATCATCTTTTAGTAGGTTGGGTAAAAATGTATGTGCATGGATTCTAACCACTCACTTCACTAGAAAAAAAAACTCATCTGAAATGTGTTAGGGCAAAGTCAGAAGTAATTAATGTCCTAGCTTCACACATCAGTAAGCTAGTACTTTGTGCCAATTTTGAGGAATCAATTAAATGTTGCCCTAAAGTAATTAAGAATACATGGCAGTTTGAGAGCCTGAATATGACAACTCGTGCAACCTTATTACCAATCGGGAAGTTTCCTGGTGGAATAATTACCAAAGCAAGCTAAGAAGCCATGCTAGACGACTCTTCAGTGCTGCTAAGATAAATGGTTGATAGAATACCTATAAGGCAGCTCTTATAGGATATAGCTATAAGGAAGCATCACATATTGTCAGGAAAACTAGAAGGCAAGACTGGAAAAAATTCTCTCAAGAGGTGGACAATATATTCATACTCAAAAGTAGAAGGAGGCTATGCCCAATATCAATGGAAAACCTTGGAAGATTCGGCCATCAAACAATTTCTTGACTGTGACAGTTGTGTGTGAGTCATAACTGATAATCATAATGTCAACACATTGAATGCTACGCACATTTTTCATGGTTTGCCCAAGGCGCCAACGTGATTTTATATTATGTTGAGATAGACAATTTTTACTATTGTCCTTTATTAAAACAATCATACTTCAGCTGCTAAGCGGCTACTCTCATTATTTAGCCTTATTCACTGCGCGCTACAAACCAGTAAGAGCATTTGTTCTATTTTTCACTCTACATACGTTTTTGCATTTTATATCTTTTATTCAATTTTTTAACTAGCCCTTAGAAATATGGCTTCAAATGAAGATTATTCTTTAAGTACATAATCTGACGGTCCAGATTTACAAAGACTCTCAAAAATATTTCGACTGCTATCATACAGCGAGAAAATTTCATTGAGTAGGTCATCTGATATGATAAGAGATTCCACGGCATGTCGGCACCGAATTGAGTCTCACAGTAAAACTGAAGCTGAAGATGGCGATAACAATGAAGATAAAACCCACATAGTATTTCATCAATATATAAAACAAAAACATTACAGATATGGCATTAAAGTTTTTAAATTATGTAGTGGGTCAGGGTATACTTATTCATTCCGAACCTACAAGACGAAAATACAAATGACATATCTGGAAATAAGTCGACTGAGATTGTAATGGTTCAACTAGTCAGTAGTAAACCAGCCAGTGTGATGAACTAGTGAGTAATGAGTCAGTAGTAAGGGTCAGTCTGCGAGTGTAATAAACTGTTTATGTTTATTGCATCAGTTTGTCATATTTGGAGAGTCTTACAGTCGGTAGACTTGAATTAGTGTACTGTCAGTGTTAATTAGTAGTTGTAAACTGTAGTGTTAATTAGTAGTTGTAAACTGTAGTGTAATTTTATTGTATTTATACAAATTTATGTAAATAGTTAAGCTATTTAGTATTATTATTATCTTATAATATTTTAGTAATTAAATAAGAGTTAGGTCTAGGTTATAATCTTTAGAATATTGTTATTGTATATTTATATTAGTTTAATAATTCATTGTTTTAAATAATTTCATTGTATTCTTTTTGTCACTTAGTTAATAAATATTAGTATCTCAAATTCCGGAGTAGTATAATTCATTTTCACACCCAGTTAGGGTTACCATATCAAAAAATGAAAATTCCGGAAAAAATTCTGCTTTTTGAAAAAAATTCCGGACATTCTTTTAAATATAATGTTAATGTCCTTTTGTGAGAAAACGGAGCTAATTCTAGTATTTTCTCGTGAGAGAAAATTCTACACTGTTTGTGTCTTTGAACGAATGGAGGTGGGCGACGGATGTTTCCCTATCCCCCACAGCTCACCCCTCCACCTCCACGACCTCTTTGTGCCTACGCCTACCCTTTGTTTAGTCTTTCGTCTGTTTTCAGATTCAATTAGATCCGTTTTTGAGCAAGGCTAATCAAAAAGTGTGACATTTCTTTTAATAGTGGTGTCAATTTGTGTTAAAGATTACGAAAATGGCGTCAAGTGGTAGAAAACGACAGTGCACGTTTACTGAAGTGATGAAAACCAAATATTCCTTTATGAAAGTAGGAAGAGAGCCAACTGTAATTTAACAATAATTTATAATAATGTAAAATTGATTTTTAATAAAAATCTAGAGTTTATTTGTCTACAATTGTAGAAATTCCGGACGGCTTAGAATTTTTCCCGGATTCCACGGATTAGAATTCCGGACTTAGACCGATATTTCTGGAACATGTCCGGGAAATTCCGGATGTATGGCAACCCTACACCCAGTAGCCTGTAACAATAATATTACTAGCCATAATTAAAAATCAACCATTATATACCTCATTCATTTAACTACTGTTTATGTTTTATCAGTTATGAATTTTGTATATTCTTTATTTATTATATATTAGATATAAGATGAATAAAATGTAAAATCAAAAATCTATTTAATTCATTTTTTGATTAATTCATTATTTCTTTAAAATTCAAATTTTAACTAATATTTTTTAAAACTATTACAACAGGGAGCGGAGTGGCTCAGTGGTAGAGCACTGAGTTGCCATGCCGGAAATCCTGGTTCAAATCCCGCTACTGGCCATGATTTTTAGTTAGTCTGTTTGCAGCGGGAGATGAATTATATGGGATCTAGGACCCTCCTGGGCCCCACCCAGCCTATATAAAGTATTATAAAAATAGGGTACCAAAAATAAGGAGGAAAAATCTGGCGGTTGAGCATGGCCTAGGACAAGTCACCTTCTTGCAGAACCGTTGTCCATGAAACTGTACAGTCTCTACCATGTACTGAACCCCTGTTTCTTTTTTTTTTACAACTGCCACCGCAACGCGTGGCTGGGTCAGCTAGTATATAAATATAACTATAAGACAATTGTAAGTTTCTTTTGATATGCAAGTGACATAAAATGATTTTTTTCTTTTCATTTAAAGTGCAACACATAAGTTTATTGTATCTTTCTACTCTTCTTGGGGATACAGAGAATACAGTCACTTGTAGAAAGAGATTTCATAATTAATTATTTATTGTAATTAAAAATTTTCTGTTGGATTATGTTATATTTTTTATTTTATGTTTAGCAATACACAAGGGGATTACTTCAATTATTGGGATGATTTTGACTTATAGCATCATTGTGCATTGCTTGCTGCTTTGGGGTGTGCTCAAGGTAAGTTTTTAGTGCTTACTTTTCTGCTCACATAAATAATACTAGGTATGCTTATATTTTTACTAACATGTATATTGATTTATGTCTTTGAATTTAACTTCTTCAATATGGAATTAAAAGTCCTAGGGCACTTAATGTTATATTTTTATTATGAAATCATAGGTACTATAATCACGTAAGTGCCAGGTAATCCATTTTCACAACTGGTCGAGTGTGGCTCGTTTCAACACTTTCCCAGCAATACATTGCCGGCAATGTTGTGCTGTAGGTGACAATAAGGGGCCTATGCCAAGTAGAGTAAAATGATCCTTAGGGTTTATTACTTTATTTTCAAGAAAAGGGGCAGTCGTTAAGCAGCAGTCAAGTCAAGATGTAAGGAGGAGAAGGAAAAATGAAACCACATGTATCACCTATTAGTCACCTATAGCTTCCCCTTTCATGATTAGGATAATTATAATCAGCCAAATCATTTACTCTCTTCGGCAATGCTTTAAGATCAAGTATTTGTTCACTTGTTTTTGGAGCACCTTCGAGCCTCAATATGAGATTACTCAAAAAGGTATTAACCTTTTCATTTTTAGATTCCATTAATTTTCCCATGTTTTCAAACTTTTTCATTATCCTTAATTTTCTTTCTTCCATCTCTCCGAGTTCATATTATTGATCCTCCTTGCGTTTTCAGTCCTGGCATCATTTTTATTAAATAAAAACGATTACAGCCAAATACTAATTTGGTCAATTAACACTTCACTGAGTTATCATTAAAGAGATCATACCTTTCAAATAGATAAAAAAAAAAATACGATAACTGTTTAGACCAATTCAAACATTTCATATGTACTATTCATAAGTAATCAATAAATAAACAACTCCCGTCAGTCTGTTCAAAATCCCCACAAGGGATGCCAAAATGCTATATTGGCTTAACTGCCCAAGCTATGATCTCAGGGAAAAGCCAGATCCTTTGATCTGAATATATTTAAATACTAAAATGGGATGCCACCCTGAGATCGCTATACTTAATATATAGTAATTTTATGTTATTACTAAATAAGAGACATATATGCTCTTCTCCAAAGGTTAACGTGGTTGACTGACCAGGAGTTGTTTATTGAATAAGAATAATTATAGAATAACATTATATTTATTGGTACTGATCATGGTTACAGACTTAATAAAACTTATACGCTACTTACAATGAAAAGGGGAAGCTATAGGTGATACATGTGGTTTCATTCTTCCTTCTCCTTACATCTTCACTTGACTGCTGCTTACCGACAACTGCCCCCTCTCTTGAAAGTAAAGTAATAAACCTTAAGGATCATTTTACTCTACCTGGACCCCTTATTGTCACCTATAGCAGATGCTTGACAATAATATCCAGATATATTGACCAAAGTGTGGCTGCAATTTGTGTTGCCAGAAATATTGCAGGATAGAATTGTTGGCAATATGTCAATCTGCAATTTTTATTGCCCATGTAATTGTACCTTAAGAACTCACTTAAGATAATGTTTCGTTTTAAGTGATAATATTATTTAATTATTTTACTATGTTCTATTAATAATTATAACCCTGACAATCAATTCCATAATTTAGTTAACAGTTGACCAACAAACAATATTATTTTACTTCTTTCTGTTTACTTTTTCTTCTGTAACATTAACCTGAATTAACTTTTTTTTCCCGCTTTTTATATTTTCATCCACACCTGTCAAATACAAGTAATTGACAATCAGCAGATTAGGTTGTCAGCGTAGGTTGTGATCAGTGTGTCAGGACTTTGTGGAATGTCGTATGTATATGTTATGTACAGTAGGGGTGCAAGTATTGATCCCTGAGGCACACCGGCTAAAATGGGTCTTATTGAAGATAGCTCAGAGCCCTGTCGGACTGAGAAAAATCTGTCTGCAAGGAATGAGAGAAGAATCAGATAATAAGTGTGTGGTAGTATAGTCTTTAGCTTGAAGAGAAGCCCCTCGTGCTAGACCTTGTCGAATGCTTGGGTGACATCCAGAAACACTCCAGTTGTATATAATTTCTGCTCTAGTGCTGTCGATATGTAGTCAGTTACTCTGTGTAACTGTTGAGTAGTCGAGTGTGATTTTCAAAAACCGAATTGATGGTGAGGGTTTGTATTTTTGTAAAATACAACGGGGATAAAGCAATTTTTCAAAAATTTTTGAACAAATAGGGGGGAGTAAACTAATAGGTCTGTACGAGGAAGGATTGCTAATATCTCTATCTTGTTTTTTTAATCATTGTAACAATAGAATATTTCCACTGTATAGGGAATTTCATGGTTCTAAATATTGAGTTATAGGTTGTCGTTAGGAACACTAGAGCTTTCCTAGGCATTTGCTGGAGCACCTCAGCATTTATTAAGTCATAGCCCGGGGCTTTTCTTTTTGGTAAATGTCTAATTACCACAGCTACTTCTGTTTGAGTGAATGAAGGCGGTGTTAATGTTGTAATGGAACGTCAAGTGTGTTATTTACAGATATTTCGTGTTCTGTGTTTGTGAAGTCAGTATATGGTGTAAACATGGAAGAGAGACGGTCGGCAAAAAGCTCAGATTTTTCCTCCTCCGACACAGCCCAAGAGCCGTCTTCTTTTCTAAGAGGTGCCGACATCTCTCGATGTTTTAAGAGTCTTTTGGTATGCTTCCATAAACTTCCATCGTCTGTCGAGAGGGATTTAATATAATTCTCATAGTTTGATCTGTTAAGTTTGGTAATTTGACGTTTTAGTTCATTATTCAATTTGTTAAATGTCCGTCTATCTGATGGTTGTCTGTTATTTTGCCATATTTCACGAGCTCTTCTCTTGGTCCTGATCAAATCTCTAATATACTGCGGGTAGCTTGGTAAACTATCCGTTTTTCTATCCCTGGGTTTTGATGATAACCACGCTGCGTCTTGAATGCTTGTAGTGAACTTTTCCACTGCCTTCTCTAGTTCTTCTTCATTCTTTATAGAAATAGGGATTGAGAGGTGAGAATTGAGAAAACTTCTGTATAAATCCCAATCCATTATACCCTGTATTAGGGAAGGTCTTTTTTGTGCCTCAGAAGGCTCTTCGCACAGGATCATTTGAACTACAGAATGATCAGAGCAAAGATCAGAGCTCGTATTTACAGTCTTGTTTACTGTTCTTAAGCCTTTTGTAACAAAAAAGTCCAGTAAGTCCGGGGTTTTCTGTCGAGAATTAGGCCAGTAAGTAGGAGAATTTAGAGTTGATGTGTCTAATGAAAGTTCATGAAGAGCATACCACAAGTTCCTACCTCTTGGGGTACACAATCTTGAACCCCAGCATTGGTGTTTCGCGTTGAAATCACCTCCTGCGATAAAACATCTACCTAACCGTTTGAAAAACTCAGAAAACATCGAAGATGTAAGCTTGTACCTAGGGGGACAATAAACTGCAGCAAACGTGATATTTTTCTGTTTTGCATGTAATGTGATTCCAGTTGTCTGTATGTGTGGTGTTATGGGTAAATGAATGGGACTATGTTTTAATGACGATTTGATAATAATGGCGGTGCCACCGTGAGCCGTTTTGTCAGGGTGATCAGTTCTGTAAATAATATAGTCTGAAATATAGATTTTTGATCATGAGGTAAGATGTGTTTCAGTGATGAGTGCTATGTCTGTCCTTTTTTCATGTAAATATAAATCAAGTTCGGTCCTGTGTTGCATCAGTCCATTAGCATTCCATAGGAGAATTGACAAGGAGCCAGCTGTTGAAAAATTAGGGGGCATGGCTGTGGCTCCAGGCTTGTGTAACCTGAGTTAACTGTTGGAGAAGATTAAAAAGAGGGTGGATAAGGTTGTTAAGACCCGTTAGTATTTGAAATAGTTGGGGAGGGACAGTATCATAAGGGGGCACCGGCTGGGTACTGTTATTCATCATACCTGTTTGAACATTATAGTGTTGTGGTGTTGACTTCGGTACTGGTGGACTTCTTGGCTTCTGCTGAGATTCCACGCTGTTCTCCGGATGTCCTGGAAGATGGTGCTGTACAGGTCTGAGATTTGGGAATTCTTGTGAATCTGGTGGCAACTGAAAAGGTTGAGTTGGTTTGGCTGCTGGTTGTAATGTCTTGATAGCTATGCTGAATTCTTAATTTCCTCAGTGTTTGGCAGCCTTTGTAGTTGGGAGGATGTTGGCCACCACAATTGGCACAAGTAGCAGGAGTTTCTCTTGTTTTACTGCAAGATTTGCTGTCATGGTGCCCGCCACACCTTACACACCTTGGTGGGTGGTTACTATAGCCTCGAGTGTGACCAGATTGTTGGCACATTAGACACTGAGGAATGTCTTTTTTCTTCCGCGGTTCTTCAATGCTTATTTTTGTGTAATAGATACATTTTAAATCATAGATGTCTTCTTTGAAAGTTTCTTTTGTAATGTCTACAAAGAACATTGGTAAGGGCTTCTTAAATCTTGAAATAATGTTGGTTACATTACAAGATTCGTAACCTTTCTCTTTCAATTCCTCTTTTATAATACTCCCGCCTTGACTCATTCTATGGGCATGCCCAAAATATTTGAGCTGATATTTCTCCAGCGTTTCTTTAAGGGATACAATGTGTTGCTCCTCTCTTATGGTCTCATTCCGGATCCTATCTCTTCTTCGCTTGGAAGCTATGCACTGGAGGAATTTGATTTCACCAGCCTGCTTAATGGTTCAAATCTTCATTCAGAAGTACCCAACTTTCAGCCCCATTTACCTCATATCAGAAAAGTAAAATATAATCCTTATTAAAAATATTTTATAGCAATATGATTCAAATTATTATATTTATTTGCTGTATTCTTATATTAATTAACAACAAAATGAATTTAAACTAATCAAATATGGCCGCTTATATGTCTTTATAGAGTTTAAGTACAAGCAATGACGAAGCTGATAACGATCTGACCCCTAGTAAAATTACCTCTTTTATTTGATAATGAGGAATTGATCAACAGATGTAATGAGAGTAATCAAAGGAAACTAGTAGGCTGATAAAAAAAAGCATTAGTGGGCGCCATAAAAATTATATCTTTATATACCCTCCAGATTTCTTCATTTCTGTTTTTACTTCTGTTTGACATACAGGATTGATAGCATCACCGTTCAACCAGTACAACCTCCCCAGCTGTAGCTACATTAGTTACATATGTGACTACAGTTGCTGACTTTCAGTTTATATAGATTCTCTTATGCAAATTGAATTACTGCATTGAGGAATATCCCAAGGGTGGTGGAAATTTTTGGAAGTTTCTTTCGGCTAAGTCAAGTAACATCATTTCATGAAATCATCAATCTGCTAATATTCGGATTTGTAAGATGTTTAAATACTACAGTAGTTTGTTTTTTTATTATGGGTTAGATTGATTGTTATCATATTATATTAACCCTGTTTTGTGACATTCTCTTCTAGAACATTGCCTTCTGATCAAATGGATCTCTCTGCTTCACTCCATTTAGATTTACTTGTATTATGATATGTTTATGTTTTATTACTTATATGTTTAAATTACTACCTTTATGCTTATTATGATATATGGTTAATATTTGTTATTTATGTTTCCATATTAATTATTTTACAGAAACAGCATTACTTCTTTCTCCCATGGATAGTGATTACATGTCTCAATATTGCTATTGGCATTAGTGTTTCTGTTATATCACTTATTGTGATACTTGCTGGATCTCCAGTTGCCTTTCTTATCTTGATTCCCAATTCATTAATTTCTAGTAAGTATAATAGAATATATACAAATAAATCTATTACTCTAACAAAAAATGCAGTTTTCTTCATTGTAATACAAGGAAGATTTTTTTCTCTTGTATTAAATTGATAAAATTAAAATAAATTTATTATAAACATTGTTACTAAATGTTACTGTGAATCTCATTTCTACCTGGAGGAGCATTCCTAGAGTGTTGAAAATAAGGAAAGCAAGAAATTAAAAGCCCTAAATAATCGATAATAATGTTGTTAACATCAAAGAAACAATATTTTCATAAATAAAATATTAGAAAAAAATAATAGAGATAGAATCTAATTAAATCTCATAGAGAGCTTGTAGAAAGGTATGATCATTTCATAGCTTTCTACAATAAAAACAATGAATTCAAACATGATCATTTCTGCAATGGACATTGATTCATGGATCTGTTGAAGTTATCTCTGTTTTAAAGATTTGAGTTAGATGGAGGGTTATTAGCTATAAAAAAAGTAATATACTCATTCATGTATTTTATTTACTATTTATGCAAATAACATTTTTAGGACTCTAGAATGTTTATGTGTAGAATCTATAAACAAAAATATTCAAAGAATCAGAATTAAATTTAGTGAACACTATACAATAACTTATGTAGGTATTTCAAAACGAGTTTTTGAGAAATCGACAAACTGAGTCTTTTTGTCTTTAAAGTAATGTGTATATATATTGGATTTTAATGGGAGCGGAGTGGCTCAGTGGTAGAGCAATGAGTTGCCAGGCCGGAAATCCAGGTTCAAATCCCGCTGCAAGGCAGTACTTTTATTTAGTCTGTTTGGAGCCGTAGGTGGATCATATAGGATCTAGGACCCTCCTGAGGCTCACCCAGCCTCCATAAAATATAAAAATAGGGTACCCAAAATAAGGGGAAAAAATTCAGGTTGAGCGTGACCTAGGACAAGTCACCTCCTTGCAGAACCGTTGTCCATTAAACAGTGCAGTCTCTACCTTGTACTGAACCCCAGACCCTTTAAGGGTTATAGCGGTACAGGTTTTTTTTTTTTGATTTTTTTATTTTACAGGAAAGGGTTTCATGGAAGTAGTTGGATTTGCTTCTCTATTAGGTGTTTGTTTTTTACTAAACGCTTTAAATGCGTGGAACAATAAAAACACTAGCATATAACCTATTGAGTATAGGGTACTTTTTGTAACTTTGTTAAGTTAAAGTTAAATCTATACTAATATTATAAATGCGAAAGTAACTCTGTCTGTCTGTTACTCTTTCAAACCTATACTAATGAACCGATTTAAATGAAATTTGGTTCAGAGATAGTCAGTCTAGAGCCTGAGAAAGGACATAGGCTACTTTTTAATGCGATAAAAGGGTTGTAAGGGGTTGAAATAGAAGATGATTTAATATAATTGTTTTAATTTGAAATAAATAATAAACATACGTTTTAATGCTTTTACACAATGTGCATGGGCCAACCTCTTTCAAAGATCTCAAAAAGTTTAATAATCAAGAATTTTCAACATTTCGAGAGGCATGTGAGGCAAGAGGGTTATTAGAGAATGATAATCATTGGGATACAACTCTGGAAGAGGCTGCATAATACAAATCTGCGCCCAAGGTGAGTGAGCTGATCGCTATATTAATAAGCGATGTGAAGGCTTTCAAACCCTCAAGAATTGTGGGAAAAGTATAAAAATGACAAGGCGGATAGTATCTTACACAGATTACAAGAATGGAATCCGAATGTTTCATATAATGATTAATTAATTAATTTTTAATGAGGCGCTAACTAAGGTTGAAGACCAAGTGATTATTATTACTGGAAAAAATTTATCTGATTTTGGAATGAGCAGACCACAAAGAATTGGAGAAGTTAGTAGTGATTTAATGCGAGAACTAGATTACGATACTGTTTCTTTAATGCAACAAATAACAGAAGCCCTTCCACTTTTAAATTCAGGTTAGTTCTTTTGGTATGCTCAAGGAGGCACTGACAAAACCTATCTTTTAAATTTACAATTAATCCGAATCCGGAAAGATAAAGGAGTTGCTGTTGCCGTAGTTTCCTCTGGAATAGCTGCTACGCTACTTAGTGGGGCACGAACAGCGCACTCAATTCTAAAATTACTATTGAACTTAGCTCATGAGGAAATACCAGTATGTAAAATTAGCAAAAGCATTGAGCGTGGAAGAATGTTACAGCAGTAAGCTTTTGGTTTGGGATGAATGTACGATGTCCCTTAAAAGAGCAATCGAAGCACTAGAAAATAAAAGATATGAAAGGTGGCCAGGGTATCATGGGAGGGATGGTGGCACTTTTAGCTGGTGACTTTAGACAGACTCTCCCGGTTATTACTAGAGTTACGCCGGCAAATAAAATAAATGTCTGTTTAAAAGCATCTGTATTATGGGTTCACTTAAAAAAGTTTGGTCTCTGTTTAAAAGCATCTATATTATGGGTTCACTTAAAAAACTTTGGTCTCGCTACAAATATGCGAGTAAAACTTCACAATGATTCTCAAGCAGGGCAATATGCAGCTGCTCTTCTAAAAATCGCAGAAGATTGTATGCCAACAGACACTATCGACATGATTACACTGACACGTGATTTCTGTCAAATTGTCGATAACACTAAAAAAATAATGTCTATTCTGATCTTCAAATAAATATGGACAATCCAGAACGGTTGTGTGAAAGCCCAATTTTAGCGCCGAATAATGAGATAGTTAACCAAATAAACGAACAAATCATGCCAGACGTGGAGGGGGATGTTGTCGAATACATCTCAGTAGACAATGTTATGGACACTGAACAATTGATGGACATTGTTATGGACAAGTCACATCATATCCTATACAGTTTCTCAACTCTTTAGAATTATCAGGAGTGCCTTCCTAATGTTGAGGCTGAAAGTTGGTGTTCCAGTCCTATTAACGAAAAATCTTGATGTGCCACACGGCTACAAATTACACACCTGGGACACAACATTATAAAAGCTAGAATCATGACTGGAATGACAAAAGGAGAAAACGTTTTGAATCCCCGTATTCCGATAATTCCGACTGATATGCCTTTTCAGTTTAAAAGAGTACAGTTTCCCCTGAATACAGTATTTGCAATTACAATAAACGAAGTTCAAGGAAAGACGCTTCAAGTTGCAGGTGTTCATTTAGAAAAAAAAAAGTTTTTCCCATGGGCAACTCTATTTGGCATGCAAACGTGTATCAAACTCGCAAAATCTCTATGTTTTGGCAAAAGATGGTAAAAAAAACTTTGTTTATATAAATGTACTTAAATAAGCTATTTGCAGTAAAACACTTATTTTAATGTATTTTATTTTCAAAATAATTAGCCTAAAAAAATTAAAAATGCTGCCCAAAATCACTATTCCACGCGAACAAATTGCAGGCATAGCTAGTAATTTATAAAACAAAGTTACAAAAAGTTTGTTTTAAAATTTAAGTAAAAGTAAAAGTTTGTTGTAATTTTAACAACTTTGTAGCATAAAGTTTTCTTTAAAGTTTACCTTAATCTTGACCAAAGTTTTGTTTTGATTTTCAATAGATTTTAAAAAATAATGGCTTGTTTTGACTCATTGATGTCTTTCATTTTTCTTTTTGGGTTGATTCATAATGGCTTAATCTATCACTCATCTATAAAAAAAAAGCATAATTTTGTGATCCACAGTTTTAGAAAAACACATTTTTACATGTCTTAACACAATGTCTTGAGTGTTCTCTTCGAACTTTGAAGTGTTCATTAGAGAAGAATCATCAATAAAACAATTCTTTTCTGAGAAAAAAAAATAACAACAATATAACAAACAGAACAGCTATATTACAACTGGAAAAGAAAAGTTTTTCTTTAACTACTTAACTGAATTTTAAAAAATTCAACAGGTCATTTTGAAATATTATGAATATTGCAAATATAAAAATTTTGAAAGTTTGTAGAAAATAAGTCTCTGTATTATTTAAAAAAAGTTTTTGTTGATCACCATGGAATATTTGATTTCACATATATTGTGGAATAATAAAAAATTTAGTTTAACCAATGAAAGCATGTGATAGCCTGAACAGATAGTCAAACCAGGCTGCAAATTAAAACCTTAAATTCAGTTTAATTTAAATGAAATAAAAGTTCAGTGCTATTTAGAGAAAAATGTGATAACAATTTTTTTTTTTTTTGGAAGAGTCTCTTAATTGAAGTACTGATTGAATTACTGTAATAAAAATAAATAAAAAATATATTAATAAAATAAAAATAAATTTGTTCCTGCTTATACTATATTGTAAAACAATATACTACAGTAAAAGTGTAAATTACAGTTAAACAAATTGAGCAGCGAGTAGTACAATAAAATAAACAGTTTTTACTGTAGGGACCACTCCTTTGGATGGATGGAGGGGGTTCCCCTAATTTATGAAAAAAAATGTAGTTTTTTTTAGTTGCTAGTTTTACTAGTTTTTTTTAAATGTCGTTTTATAGTTAATTCCATGCTACAATGATTGTCTCTTATAATTTTTTGAGATGAATTTAGCATTTATTTGAAAACTGTTAATATTAAAATTTAATCAACCAAGCATGGTTTATTGCAATGATAAACTGTAATGGTGCAACAAATAAATTAAGGTATGGGCTTATTGAAGTTATGGTACATCCGAATCTTTGGAAAAAAATGTTTTAAGTGCTTTAAATATTTTATTTATCTATGTTTATATACATTACAAACTGTTTTTTTTAAATAGGCTGCCTGATTTATTGTTTATTGATCATCGAGTCATATTATTATGTAATCAAGGATGAAAACTCAAGAACTAGAAACTCTTCAGTATAGTTTGTTTAGCTGAGAATACTGTTTATTTTTTTTTATGTTTATTTGTGTTATGTTAGTTTAACTTTAATTATTAAGTGTATCAATGTTCTTTTTATTTTTTAATGTTCTTTTTATTTGGTTTAGATTAAGTTTTTTTTTACATGTTCGCTTTAGTTGTTTCTGTCAGTTTTGTTTTATTACTATTAATCATAATTAAATTCTTAAGGCTTATGTTTGTTATTTTAGCATTTTATTTAAATAATAGTTGGTTAAAGTTTTTTAGTTGTTCTTATTAAATCAAACGTAATGCCATATTCATTAAAATGGTAGTTATTTTATTCTAATTTAATAATTATAACAATTATTTATTTATAGTATAGTTTATGAAAATACACAGGTTAGTGTCATTTTTTCTCTTATTATAAGTTTATTTGAATGTATGAGCATAAAAAATATTTCTGAAAATAAAGATTTTTTATAGTTTTGATATTGTCATGAAATTATTTACAATTAAATTATTAAACTAATATAAATTTACAAAAACAATATTCTAAAGATTATAACCTAGGCCTAACTCCTATTTACTTACTAAAATAATATTAGATATTACTAATTCTAAATAGCTTAACTATTTACATAAATTTGTATGAATACTATAAAATTACACTACAGTTTACAACTACTAATTTACACTTACAGTTTACTAAAGTCCACTGACTGTAAGATTCTCTAAATATGACAAACTGACACATTAATAAACAGAAACGGTTTATTACACTCGCAGACTGTAACAGTTCACTGACACTAGTTTATCACACTGCCTGCCAATAGGTGGCAGTGAGCGGGTATTTATATCAAGGTCGAACGTTCTAGGCGCGCGGGAGTGGGGGAGGCCATTTTCAGATGGTCCAGATGGTTCTAATCCATCTTAATCCCTTTAGCGATGGGCTTAAGACATTAATCCCTTCTGCCTATCACTTTGTTGTGCACTAAACCAATTATTTCTACCGGTATCTGCACTTTTTCCAATATTATTCATTCTCTCTGATGTTGACCTTTTTCTTATCGTCAGGGGTTACTATTTTTTCTTCCAACTTTGGGTTTCTCCTAGAAACTTATATTTTCATTCTATTACAACATTCGTGAGTGCAAAGTATTTTTAACTGTAAAGCTATTTTAATACTTTATTTGTTATAACGTATGGGTTGTAGAGAAAATATAATACGAGCTGTTGAGAGAAAAAGTAATACATGGTATAATTCAGCCTCAAAAATTGTATTATACACCTGCACAATGTATGCTACTAATTTTCTTACCTGTAGTATTTGAAAAATTCAACACAATAATTGTAGTAAAACCATTTGTTACTTTCAAAACATTTATTGAGATTTATTGCTTTATATGCTACAGCAATTTTAGTCACAATTTTTGTGGAAAAACTATAGTGGATTAGGGTGTGGAAAGTGGTAGGAGTGTGGGTTAGGGTGTGGAAAGTGGTGGGAGTGCATCATTGTATCATTTCCATAATATTCAATAAAACACTATTCGAAGATTTTTTCTAAAGAGATTTATAAACCCAAGTAGAGACCAAAATCACGTGTTCCTCAGGCCTTTTTTTTTATAACAAAGATGCTGCAGAATAAATTAATAACAACACTAAAAAACACAAAAATCCACAAAAAAGTGTGGGTATCACATTGAAGGAAAGGAACTGTAGTCAACCATGCTCTTCTTTAAAAATATGAATATCATCCGGACAGCAACCATATATGATACTATGAAGTATTTAGATTGTACAATTTCTGGGTGGTGTTTAATGATGAAGTTGTATCGAAATTAAAAGAAATCTTGATAAATTAGAGACCTCTTGCTCGAACCAGAGCTAAGATCAATGTTAATAATACTTACTTAACTTTGACCCTCCAAACTGTGTCACAACTTGTCCTGATTCATTAAATATAGATAGCTCCAGTACAACATTGGTCCATTGCTCAGTGACCAATTTAAATGCCAGATTTAAATATAAAGCAGAAATTGTTGAATGTGCAGACAGACTGAATATTCATGAGAAATTTAGTATTGATGTGAGAGCTGTAAAACAGTCGCTTTAGGAAAATGCATTTGAAGACTGGGCAAAGTGCATCGAGCAAGGCATTGGTGTTCTCAATTTTATAAAGAACTAAAAGAAAACATCCATTCGTGGGTCAGAATGTTCCAATGTCTTGAAACTAACTGATTATGATAGACTAATGAGTGGAGTCCCAGGACAGCAGACAGAAGTTAGAACATCCTGTTGCAAATGCATTCACTGGGAAAATACAAACTACTCCTTCTAATAAGATGGTGGCACAACAGTGTGTCATGAACTGATAAGATCACTTCATGGTAGCATTTTCCAAAACAGAAAGGACAGGATTGGTCCTTAATCCAGCAGATTGATTCATAAAATCCTAGAGGGAAAGGGAAATAACTTAAGCTCTTCAGAGGAGAGTTAACCATAAGAAGCCTCTGATTTAGGTTTTATGGACTAGTTACCTATAAAGTTCAAATTATGTTTAGAATAAATAAAGATTATAGTGAAACAAGGATTTGTTTTGAACATAATTGTATTTACTTAGAAGTTATGTAAAACTAACATTATCAACCTGTAGCTGGAGTCATTGATAAACCAAGCATTTTATGTTTTCTAAAAAAGTAAGCTTCTGGGGAGAAAAAGAAAGTACCAATGCACATATTTTATTTTTTTTAATCCAATGTTTTTATTTTATGCCGTAAACCAAAAGAAAAGGTAAATATTAACAATATTTGAAATAAGTAAGTCAACTGACTGACTTATTCATTTATTTCTTATTTCTTTTAGGCTTCATTAATAATTTATTGAAGATTAGACTAGTCTTGAAATAAAAAAAAGTTGATAATATAGTGTTATAATTAATTCACAAAACTAGATTTTCTTTTTGTGATGTGTCTTTGGTTCATTTATAAAATATAACTATATTATTTTTATTCATACCACTCACTATTCCTTCTGAATAATATAAAAGTGAAAAATAAATATATTATTTTATTAAACAGGCTTTAACGCTTACATTTCCTTAAAGAAATTAATGAATAAACTATAAATAATTATTACAGAACAATTTAATTGAAAAACATAAATTATTTTCTCTTACAAAAAGTTCTCATCATAATAATGCTTTTGTATATATGGGAGTAGAAGAAAAAACAAAAACTAAACAATCTAATGTATCCTTAGTTTTGCCTTATAAAACAATAAATACTTAAGGTTGATACATTGAAGTTCCTTTCCACCTTTCTATCCTTCTCACATACTTATTTTGAACAATTTTACAGTAGAGCTTGAATTTAAAGTTTTAATAACTTAATTTGAAATACTTAATCATAAGAAACAAATTAAAAAAAAAAATTGTTTCAGCATTTACACCAACAGACAAAATAATATATTTAATGAGCAATAAATATATTTATATCAAAGCATTAGAAAAAATGTATCTGTTCGACAGATTATTGTCCTTTTTAATATTCTCGAAAATAAAAATAATTTTATCATTGACTGTATATAGATCAAAAAACCGACTTCCATATACTGTTTAGGTTATATCCTCATCCATACTTCGAAATGTTCGTTGAAACGTTCATTTCTTCTTGATGAAATCATTACCGAAGTATACATATTTCCCATAATTTCACTTTTTTATTTTCTTATTAAAAATCACAATTATTTTTATTTTTGTGAATATTAAAAAGGAAACATATGAGAAGTTAACTAGTTTTGACTTAAGTCGAAGCGACAACCTGCAAAACTGACAATAGAAAAACTAAGAATTATTTAAATACAGCTGGACATACAACGCCATACTACTTAAAGTAAAATTTAGGTATTGTCACACAGCCTTTTTTTTTTTTTATCACAGAAACAACACTTAAGAATTTAAAATCTTAATGTGACGTGGATGACGAATTAAATTCTTGTTTTAGAGTCCAATAACCAACCCTATCAGGGCCCCTGTAGAATGTCGCAATATTTTCCAGAAGCTTCTTGAAAAGAGGAGATTTCCCAGGACCAACTCTAAGTCGAAACTTCTGTACTATCTAAAAAATGAAATTAAAGCCAAGATAAAGATTATCCCTTAATTAATAATCTCACTAATATTATAAATGCGAAAGTTTGTATGTTTGTCTCTCTTTCACGCAAAAACTACTGAACGGATTTGGATGAAACTTTACAGTAATATAGGTTATACATTAGAATAACACATAGGCTACAGCAAGGGCGTATTTAGGGGGCACAGGGGCACGTGTCCCCCCCTCTAAATACGCCCCCAGACAGTTTTTTAGGTACTGTGGAGAATCCATAATAGTACATAATTAAAGGCAAATCTAATCTACTTTTCCTACTAATATTATATATGCAAAAGATTTAAGGAGGAGCACGGGGGCATGTGCCAGATAGTTTTTTGTGTTCTGTGGAGAATACATTATAGTACATAATTAAAAGCAAATCAGGATCATAGCATTTTGAAATTTGCAGATAGGTTCTTTGTATAATTTAAGAAAGAAATTTGGATAATTCAACCCTCAAGGGTTTTCTCTTTAATCTAATAGGGGTTGAAAGATTGTATGGAATCCATCAGTTTTGAAGTTAGACTTCTGAAATTTTGGATGTACGAATAACTTATAGTTAAAAAAATATAAAATTATTTATAAAATGATCTGTCACGAAACTTCATGTGGCACACCAAATTCCATGCGAGCGAAGCCGCGGGCAAAAGCTAGTAAGTTATATGTAAAATAAAAACTTATAATTCAATCAAACTATTAGCTAGTTATTGCATATTTTATTAATTAATCAATAAAATAATTATTATTTTGAATTCGAATGCTCATTTGGAAAAGGCAAACATACCTTTATAAGATTATTAGAAAGGCTAGATGGGCTTTTTAAAAATACTTAATCATTGACAACTGAAATGAAATGAGAGAGCGATTGTAAAAAAAGGAATATTTTAGTAAGAGTAGGGCTGAGGCAACAATATTTTGGAAGCTTTATAAATGTCGACAAGAGATATTATGTAGGTAAGTATTAAAAAGATTGAATTAAAGGAAACTTCATCTATAACATTGAACATGGTAAGTCATGTCTATCAATTTCAAATAAATGGTAGATATAAATAAATGGATATTAAAAAACACATGCTTATTGATAAAAAAGGTTTTTAAATAATTTCTAGACTAAAGCTAGATATTTTGACAATTAACATTACATTGTCAGTTGCTGATGTTCCACCTTGTTCTTGCATCCAAGAAATCATATCAGAAAGGAGTGTCTGATCGGAGTTACTTGATTCCAGAATCATGTTTCTTCTTTTAATAATTTCCAACAAGGATGGTTTATGCCCAGGCTTCTTTTCACTGGAAATATTAATAAACTAATGTGGACATAATCAAGCAACGGTATAAATAAATTTGTCTTGTAAAGCAAATCATTATTTTTACTAAGCAATTAAAACACTCTCATTACCTTGGATAGTTAAGAAACTAATAAACTAATAAACTTCATTGTTTTTAATAAAAAAAATAATATTTGTAAAAAAACAAACTGAACTCACTTCTTTGTTGGAATACTAAATCTCGAAGGGCCTATTCGAGATTCCCTTAAAGTTTTCAGGGCATCCTGAGCAACTCTTTCAGCTTCAGCTTCCACTATAGCAAAATCACTAGGACCATCTTCCACAATTTTGTCATGCAGCAGGGCTGAGTCGATCCCTAAAGGAAAATAAGATGATGGCTAGTAATAAGTAACTATTTTCAAATCTCTAGGATTGATTACTAATTAAAACTCATAAAACAAATGACGGTCAATGTAGCACGAGTCCCATACATTTTTAATCTAAATTCTTCAACTACAGCTTAGAAAATGTAGAGAAAATAAAACTAACGAGTGTACTAACAAAAAAATCAAAGAGGAGATACCTACGATTTAGCGTTTAGCATAACAACCTACTATGCCCAAGATTGAGGGTTACCAGCAGGTGGCCTTAAAAATTTTTAAAGGGAGTAAAAAGTCTTTACCTTTGTCATACTTTGAATGGGATTTAAAATGGAGTTCCCAAGCCTGTACGATGCAGGTACTCCTTAAAGATTCCTTTTCTAATTATACCGGGATAGACTCCCACTTCAAAATCGTCCGATTAGCAATAGCAGCATCAAGTGACACAAAATGATTAAACAAACAAATCAAATGAAAATTTGCAAACTAATGTATACTCATTACAAAACTATAGGGGGTGAAAAGTAACTACAAAGCACCCAGGGAGTTAGCTATCTCTCAGTCCGATTGGTCTTGGCTTCTGAGAACTTTATTAGTACCAGAACCCAAGCGAGGTGAAGAGCCTCGTCCTGCACATGGTAACCCTGCACAGTGGTGAGTTCCTCCTCACTGACGAAACCCATCGGAACTAGACTGGGAAGTCGATAAACATCCCCCAATCCAGGCGGAACTGCATAGGCTATTGGATGGTTGATTTAGTCCTACTATGCGAACTCCGGACACCTGGGCGATCTCCGGTTTCAATAAATGCCTTCCTATAGTAACAAGGCTCTGCAATAGGTGACCGTTTATTTCCTAGATACTCCTTTGGAACAAAATGAACCCAAATTATCAAAAAACAAATGAGGATTCCATGGAATCCATTATGACTGATTCGTCAGGAATTAGCCAATCGGTCTCTGAACTGATGGCCAACTTAGAACAACAGGCCTCAGACCTCGCCCAGAAAGGGAATCACCTGCACAGCAGCTGACAAGCACCTCTGATCAATATAAACAAGCTTCCAGAAGAAGTCTGGAAGAATATAACGCATAGCCAAAGGCGAAACTCAACCCTCAACCTCTAAGGATGAGAGGAAGAGAGGCAGAGAGAAGTAGGAGACTCCTTCACCTTGCAAAATGGTGAAGAAACCTAAAATGGATTACAGTGGAGCCACAAGCATCATGGCTGCAAGTGCCCATACAGATTACCCTCACCAGAAACTGAAGGATGAAGATTTTCAGGGCCTTATGTTTAAGCTCCTGAAAAGAATGAGAGAGAAAGGCTGAACAAGCCCCTGTCGGATTTAACGGCTACTCTCTGAGAGACGGAGCACTGGTGGTGAACTGCAAAGACGAGTCTACCAGGGAATGGACCAGTAGCAACATCGCGAAGCTCTCCCTGTGGGAGAGAGCGCCGCTGTAAACCTGGGACCTCAAAGAACTTGAGGGTTTCAGGAAGATAAGCATTTTTATACCAAACCCAGCAGAAGGTATTAAGGAATGCCTACAGACTCTGCAGGTACAGAACATGGGCCTACAGACTGAGAGATGAAAGATCCTTGGCAACAAAGCCCATAAACATGGGATGTACATTGTGGCATCCATACCTGAATCTGTGGTCAAAGCCATTGAAGAAAAAAATGGAAGAATCTACCATGGGTTCCACAACCTACAGGTAAAATTTTTTCCAGGGATGGACGCACCTACACAGGAAGTAGCTGTGGATGAGGCGACAACTGGTGAGGGTGCGGCTGGCGTCTCCGCACCCAGATCCACTTTAGGCCAAAGTGCACCTGTCACTGTCAAGCTTGGTACCAGGCGGCAGCGAACGGAGCACGGAGGCAGGAGGGATCGCGGGGTGGGACGTCAGGCCCGCATACCGCAAACCGTCCCCGGGCAGTGGGAAGGAGGAAACTCCACCACATCCCGGGGGTGATCCCCCCTCATCACTATGATGATCAAGATGCTGCAGATAAATCTCCATCACTGCAGGGCAGCCAGTGGAACTCAGCAGCAATATGTGGTAAGTCATGGCATTGATATTATACTCATACAAGAGCCGTGGATTAATAAAAATAGCAGGATTGCGGGACTGGGCCTGAAGGGATACATACTTACCCAAGCAAACTGCCCAGAGCCTGCATCCTTGCTAAAATAGAATTAAATTGTTTTTCAATGTGATTGTTCACGCCATTTGGCGTTCTTTTGTAAATAAGTTGAATCAACCCATGAGAAATAGTAAAGTACAAATAAATCGCTAAATAGACACTACACCCCATCTAGCGGTTAGTGTTATTAACTAACTCCTCAATTAGTATCTATAATCATAGGCAGATGGCGATAAGAGTACTCTTATCACATGTTCCTATTTCTTTGAATCTCGTGCTTCGGAGTCCTTCTGCGTGCAACCTCTGAGCGAGACACATGTTCCTTTGTTTAATCCAGCTATCCAGCTTAATTTTAACCACAAGTTCTTGACCAGTTTAATAATTTCCGTTCTATTTATGTTTTACAATTATTTCACGTTTCACCTGCAAATAAGTGTGGATTCCCCTGGAGGTTTTCAAAAGCATAGGAATCCACCAGGACCAAGGGACGTTGCCAGCTTCTTTTGGTCTTTGAGCGCTCAAGGAGCAAAGTTCCTGTCCTCATGCTGCCCGGCCTACGTTTTGGGTGAGTCACTTTTATTTTCTATGTTTTGGATATCTTCCTATTATTTCTTTATAATATCGAACGCTTTTCAAATTACTCATACAGTCCATATCCAGAGCGAGATTTATTTAACTGAAACTGCATTTTTAAGAAATTTATACCGAACTTTCGAGCTTGTCTCAACAGTGATCCTTATGTTCCAGAGATTCTGTAGCAGTAATGATCAATTTAAGGGGCCAGGAGGTTGTCCTGGCCTTACTGTATCTACCGTTTGAGGAACAAGTCCCAACGACCTGCCTTGTGAGTATAGTTGACTATCTTAAAAGACAGGAAACGATGGGAATTATTGGGGTAGATGCCAATGCCCATCACAACATCTGAGGCAATAGCAATACTAACAGTAGAGGAGAGTCCATTGTGGAATATTTGCTAGTTAATAATCTAGACATAGTTAACAAAGGTAATACACCAACTTTTGAAATCTCTAACAGACATGAGGTCATAGACCTCACTCTGAGTTTTAAATCAACTAGAATGATAAATATCACAAACTGGCATGTCTCTAAAGATTTTTCCAGTTCTGATCATAAATATATTAGGTGGGAACTTGAGGCCACAACCTCAAGGCCTGCAACCTATAGAAAATCCCAGAAACACAAATTGGGCTTTAGGCTTTAGGACAAACCTTAAAGACTTAATTAAAGAATACCCCCGTTTGGCTTCTAATACCTATCAGCTGGAGTTCTTAAATGAACTACTGACTAAAGCACTTATCACTGCATTCAACGATAACTGTAGAACAACCACTTATGGGTCAAACTGCAATGCACCCTGGTGGAACACGCAGTTAGAGAAGTCAAGACCTAGAACCAGAATACTTTTCAATAAAGCAAAAAGGACTGGTGAATGGATCGAATGTAGACACGCTCTAACTGAATATTGTTATGGCCACAGGGAGAAGGAGGGAAACAAGGGATTAGCGGCTTAAGTCCGTCGGCGAGAGAAGTTAAAATATGATTAGGACCTTCTCAGCATAGTAGAACCGCCTCTGCTTTGTCGGAAAAGATTAAGAAGGTTCCAGAACAGTCTCCACCCTTCCATGTTCTAGAATGTTCGACCTTGCTTATTTAAATACCTCCCTCGCCTCGAGCGAGTCAGTCGGAGAGTAGACCAGGCATGGTGATGATCTGTAATAAGTGAGTGTCAGTGTGATAAACTAGTCAGTGTTAAACCGGCCCGTGTAATGAACTGTGTATCAATGAACTGTGACAGTCTCGTGAGTGTAATAAACTGTTTCTGTTTGTTACTGTGTGTCAGTTTGTCATATTTGGAGAATCTTACGGTCGGTGGACTAGTGAACTGTAAGTGTTAATTAGTTAAGTAGTAGTCATAATTGTAAGGTATTTGTACAAACCTATGTAAATAGTTAAGTCATTTAGAATTAGTAATATCTTATATTATTGTAATAATTAAATAGGCCTAGGTTATAATAAGTATTTAGAATATTGTTATTGTAAATTTATATTAGTCTAATTATTTAATTGTTTGTAACTTAATTGTATTCTTTTTATCATTTTATTAATAAATATTAGTATCTGTAATTTAGCAGTAGTTTAATTCATTTTAATACCTAGTAGCCTGTAACAATATCATAATCTCATTAGGAAAGCCAAACGGAACGCATGGAGACAGTTCTGTCAGGAAATCAATAATACGAACACACGCGCCCGCATGAATAAAATACTCTCTAAGAGCAACTATTGTAATATCGTGGGCTCCCCAATGAAACCAAATGGGGATCCCATGAACATTATAGTATCTATAACTGCTATGCTGGAATCGCACTTCCTGGGGAGCAAGCTGCAACCTCAGACACGAAGGTCTATCTCCCTGAGGATAGGTGCAAACCGGACTGGACATCAGTCCGTGAAATCTTCAATACCAGCGCCATAAAATGGGCAGTTAAAAACCTCAAGCTGTACAAAACACCAGTTTTTGACGGAATTTATCCTGCCATGCTAAAAGAGATTTTCTCAAAATCATCATAGGCAGGCTCTCCACTCTATTCCAGGGCTGTTTAGCCTTTAATTATATCCCAACAGCTTGGAGAGAAGTTAAGGTCACATTTATTCCCAAAGCAGGGAAGGAAACATATGATGAACCCAAATCATATCGCCCCATTTGTCTTTCCTCATTCTTGCTAAAGACAATGGAGAAAATTCTTGATAGATATATCAGGGAGAAATATCTCAATGATGGATCAATAATGTTGCATCAACCTCAACATAGAGGGCAAATCTTGCGACACTGCGCTGCATGCAGTGGTGGACCAAATAGAAGATGCTCTACAGTGGAAACAAATTGCGCTCGGAGAATTTTTAGATATAGAAGGGGCATTTGATTATACCCCTATTCATATATTAACTAATGCCCTACTAAAGCATGGCACTAAACCAAACATTGCTAATTGGGTCATTGCCATGCTAAAGAACAGGGTTATTCAAGCCAATATGGGCAATTATCACCTAAAGGTTAAGGCAGCCGCAGACTGCCCCCAAGGAGGTGTTCTTTCCCCACTCCTATGGAACCTGGTAGTAGATGAACTACTACACCTCCTTGCGGCTTTCCAAGCGATAGGCTATGCATTTGACATTATCATCAAGGGCCTTGACCAGCAAACTATCTCAGAGTTGATGACAATGGCACTGAGAATGGTGCACGAAAGTAGGATTGAACATCAATCCTAATAAAACGGTAATTGTACCTTTTTACCAACAAAAGGATACTGACGGAGCTCAACCCCCCTAGGATGAAAGGGATGAGCATTCAATTTAGCAAGAAGGTTAAATATCTCAGTGTTATCATGGATAGTAAATTAAACGGGTGCATCATGATCACTGGGGCCATGAGAACCACCCCTACCGCTTCACTGGAGACTTGATTTATCACCTCTTGACATTCTAATTGAAGCATAGGCATTGAAAACAGCCTACAGGCTAGTGAAAATAGGAGGGATTAAGAAACCCACAATCAATCCTAATAAAACGGTAATTGTACCTTTTTACCAACAAAAGGATACTGACGGAGCTCAACCCCCCTAGAATGAAAGGGATGAGCATTCAATTTAGCAAGAAGGTTAAATATCTCAGTGTTATCATGGATAGTAAATTAAACGGGTGCATCATGATCACTGGGGCCTTGAGAACCACCCCTACCGCTTCACTGGAGACTATACTTGATTTATCACCTCTTGACATTCTAATTGAAGCATAGGCATTGAAAACAGCCTACAGGCTAGTGAAAATAGGAGGGATTAAGAAACCCACCAACGATTTTGGACACAGAAGTGTCTTTGATATAATCGAGCGAAACGCAGAGTTGAAAAAGCATTCAGACTTAATGATGAACAAATATAACTTAAAAGAAACAAAACAAAACAAATATAACAAAAGATTCCACGTTAATACACAAGCGATTTGTAAAAGCAAGAAGATTGCTTTAATCCACCCAATGGTATAAATTTGTACACGGATGGATTCAAAGGGGAGCATGGTGTCGGTTCGGGATTCTGGTTCAGGGGTTGCCAGGGCACAGGCCTTTACTTAGCTCTGGGCACAACACCCACTGTATTCCAAGCGGAAATATGGGCAATACTTGCAGGTGCCTTCGTTATGAAGGACCACAAGAATAAGTTGATCATTTTCTCACTGAAAGTCAGGCAGCATGCAATGCATTACAAAATCCAGACTAGTGGAGGAATGCTGTATAAGACTTGATGAATTAGCTGTACATAACAGAGTTAACATATTCTTGATCCCTGGGCACAGTAATATACCAGGAAATGAAAGGGCTGACAAACTGGCAAAGAAAGGAGCAGTAATTGCTCCTATAGGACCAGAACTATGGTGCGGGGTTTCCCTTCCCCTTGCTAAGGATACAATTAACATTAACAGCTATAGCCAAGAGGAAGATAAAATCACGTTGGGATAGAGCCAAGATAAGACATACTAAACTTTTTATAAAGGATCCCAATGACAATCTTTCTGAGAAAATCAAGAAAGAAGCTGCTCACATGTCGAGAACCGACCTCAAAAGTATGGTTGAAATCATCACTGGGCACTGTAAACTCAGGAAATACATGCATCGCATTGGGCATTGAACAAGAACCTTGGTGCAGATGGTGCACAGAGAAGGACGAAACCCCCTGGCACGTTCTCTTTGAATGTAAAACACTAAGTTGAAAGAGGACATTTTACCTTGGTCCTGGAGGACACAAGGAACTTCAAGAACTGAGATTCAGACTATCTAAAATTTCTCAGAAGTCTAGACCTAGGTTAGGGATCTTTAGGACTCAACCACAATGGGCCTTTTAGGCCGAAGTGCATGGTAGTAAACAAGAGCCACGCATAAATAAAATACAAAACTATACCAGCTATAATCCTACTTCCTACTAATATTATAAATGTGAAAGTTTGTATGTTTGTCTCTCTTTCACGCATAAACTACTGAACGGATTTGGATGAAACTTGACAGTAATATAGGTTATACATCAGAATAACACATAGGCTATAGCAAGCGTGATTTAGGGGGGGTGGCGCACTGGGGCACGTTTTGTACCCCCCTCCTCCCGGACAGTTTTTTAGGTACTGTGGAGAATCCATTATACGACATAATTAAAGGCAAATCACACGATAATAGTTGTTAAAATAACAGAAAGAACATGAGTGAAACTATTTGTTTTGATATCCTACTAATCTTACTTCTTACTAATATTATAAATGTGAAAGTTTGTATGTTTGTCTCTCTTTCACTCATAAACTACTAAACGGATTTGGATGAAACTTGACAGTAATATAGGTTATACATCAGAATAACACATAGGCTATAGCAAGTGCGGATTTAGGGGGGAGGGCACACTGGGGCACGTTTTGTGCCCCCCTGACAGTTTTTTAGGTACTGTGGAGAATCCATTATAGGACATAATTGAAGGCAAATCACATGATAATAGTTGTTAAAATAACAGAAAGAACATGAGTGAAACTATTTGTTTTGATATCCTACTAATCTTACTTTAGTAAGAAGTAAGGAACTTCAAGAACTGAGATTCAGACTATCTAAAATTTCTCAGAAGTCTAGACCTAGGTTAGGGATCTTTAGGACTCAACCACAATGGGCCTTTTAGGCCGAAGTGCATGGTAGTAAACAAGAGCCACGCATAAATAAAATACAAAACTATACCAGCTATAATCCTACTTCCTACTAATATTATAAATGTGAAAGTTTGTATGTTTGTCTCTCTTTCACGTAAAAACTACTGAACGGATTTGGATGAAACTTATTACGTAAAATAGGTCATACATCATAGGCTACAGCAAGCGAAGATTTATGTGGGGGCACGGGGGCATGTGCCCCCTCCCGTTATAGTACATAATTAAAGGCAAATCAGGAACTTAGCATCTTGAAATTTGTAGATAGGTTCTTTGTATAGTTTAAGAAAGAAATTTGGATAATTCCACTCCAAGGGTTTCCCCTTTAATATACTAGGCTTTCAAAAATTGTATAGAATCCGTCAATTTTGAAGATAGACATCTGAAATTTTGGATGTACGAGTAACTTATATTTTAAAAAATAATTAAATTATTTATTTAAAATGATCTTTCACGAAACTTTATGTGCAGACCAAATTCCACGCGAGCGAAGCCGGGGGCATAAGCTAGTTCAATAATTAACATCAACAATGAAACTTATAAAGGTAATTAGCCATAACAGCGAAAGATGGCGTTTTACAAAACAAAGAAGGTAAGTAGACACAGGACAGATATGACGAATCTCCCTCCTCAAGATGATTACAAGAAAGACTTTGAGTTAACAATAATAACTGATATGTGTAGCAAATTATTCACAAACGGTTACATACTCTAAGATTTAAAATTTAATAAAAATTCAAAGATATTTTAAATTATAGAAATAATCAGAAAGTTCTGATAATAAAGGAGAAATAATTATCCATGTCCCAAAATTGAAATTAACAAATATCTAAGCTGTCTAATGAGTATAAATACTCACCTTTAGAAAATAGTTTCTTCAAAACATAATCGTCTTGAGAAATATATTTTTCTTTAGCCTCATCTTGCTTATCTTTTTTATATCTTCTTTTCTTAATCAAATGAGGTACTACCTTTCCATCAAATGTAGCAAAATTATCATTTGCTCTTTTGCTTTTTTTCTTTTCATGATTTTTTCTACCTGAACATTCCTTAGTAGAAACTGCTTCAACTTCTTTGGCATTTACAGGGTTAGAAAGAGATCCTGGACTAGATGAACTATTGTTAAGATCTTCTCTTTGTGAAGCGATCACTTTTGCAGCTGAATTGAGATTGATGCTACCATCTGGACCATAAATACTATCCTCTTCAGCAGTTTTTTCAGCTCCTATACTGGCCATATCTGTTTTTTCATTTTGATTTTCAGCTGCCTTCTTGTCTGCACTTTCATTAATATTATTTTTGTCAGTAAGCTTTTTGCTGATAAGTTGGGCTAATTTTTTCATTTGTTCAATTTTTGTCTGAGAAAATGTTATTTCTTCATCATTGCTATCAGATTTCTTCTTAGGAATAGTTTTTTTAATTTTTGATTGTAGTTTCTTTTCAGTTACCTGAAATTTAAAACAGTTTTGTAAAGGTGATTTCTAATGTATAATCTAGCTAAAGGCGTTTTTAAAAATTATTAACCTCAGATCCTGTTCCAGCAAATATGGCAGCAGTTTCCGTAGTTCCATTCTTCACAGTTTCAGTTAAAGTAAACAATTCCATTAAATCGTTAGACTTAAAAAATCTCCTCTGCCTAGGATCTTTTAACACTCTGTTACTAAGGAATTGCTTAAAAATTTGACGATGATAAATCTAAAAAAAAATATAAAGAAAATTATAACAAATTTTGAAGCAAATTGGACTTAATAAATTCAGCAAAAAATGTATGATTTCAATCTTATACTTCAGCAAATACAAGATGTCCCTGAAGGAAAAGCCAAAGAAAGAGATAGCCCATCAAAAATGCAGTTCAATATTGCTAACTGCTACTTCATATCACAATCCTTTTTTGATAAATTATTTTTATTAAATGTTTCTCAGGAATACTAATTTTTTCCCCATTTGTTTCTATAAGATTCCAACCTATTTGTAGAAAAATGTTGAGTCCAGGATTATAAGTTGTATAAACTGTCTTAAAACCTACTTATCTTAGGGTGTCCGCGACTACAGATATTCCAAGGTCAAAGGTCAAAAAATCGATTTTTTACACATTTATTGTAAATGTCTCGTTTCCTATGGGTTTTATGCTATTTGTATTTATTATAAATATTGTAGAGGATTAAATTTTCTACAACTTTTATTTCTTCTTCTTCTTCTTCTTCGGCTCTACAGTCCAAGATGAACTTTGGCCTCTCCAACAATGATTCGCCATTCCTCTCTGTCCATGGCCCGTCTCGTCCAGTTGGTCACTCCAATTTTACGCAGGTCCTCCTCCACGTCCTTAATCCAGCATTTACGTGGTAGTCCCCTCTTTCTTTTTCCTGGAAACGCTTCACGCAGAACTTTTTTGGGCATTCTTTCATACGGCATTCGCTCAATATGACCCAGCCAACTAATTCTTCTGGATTTAATAAACCTTAAATATCTTCATGCTTTATCAGGTCATCCAATTCTTGGTTACTCCTAATACGCCATGTGCCCTGTTCATTTATTGGACCGAAAATACGTCTTAGGATTTTCCTTTCGAATACTCTAAGAGCTTGCTGGTTGGCTACTTTAAGCGTCCACGTCTCCGCACCATAGCACACAATGGGCCTGATAAGGGTTTTATATAATTTGAGTTTTGTGCGTTTTGATAGTAGGGAAGATTTAATCAATCTAGAGAGACCGTAATACGCTTTGTTGCCACACATTATTCTTCTCCTAATCTCATCACTCACCCTAACCACACTGTTTATTTCAGTGCCAAGGTATGTGAATCTATCAACAGTTTCGAATGTATAGCCATCACACCTAAGATCCTGCTTTCTTCTTCTTGCCTCAGAGCCTGATGCTACCATTTATTTGGTTTTAGATTGGTTTATCTCAAGACCCACGATTCTACTTTCCTGCACAATCTTTGCCAGAATTTCCTTTAATGCCCTCTCGCTTCTCGCCAGAACCACAATGTCATCTGCGTACCCAAGTATTTGACATAAGCGAGATGCTAGACTTCCATCTGACACAATGTTTTGCAGAGCCTTATGTAGCACAAGATTAAACAGAACGGCAGAGAGAGAGAGTCTCCCTGCCTTACACTAGAAGCAAAATGGATTTTCCTGCTAACTCTATTACCAATGATTACACTAGCCTGTGTCCGGGACATTGTCATTTTTATCAAATTTATTAATTTAATTTAAACGGAACTTTGAATTCTTTTAGAGCATTAAACAGTTGATCCCTGTCCACACAATCAAAAGCTTGCTTAAAATCAATAAATAGCATGTGGACATCCGTATTAAGCTCATAACATTTTTCGAGTACTTGACGCAAGACAAAGATTTGATCAGTAGTACACCTGTTAGGCCTTAACCGCATTGGTAATCCGTGAGGATCTGTTTCTAATAATTTTTAAGTCTTGTAGTTAAAATATTTGCCAGGATTTTGTAGATAACATTTAACAGGGTTATGCCTCTATAGTTCTGACATATTGTCTTGTCCCCTTTCTTAAATAGCGGCAGAATCAATCCCGAATACCATTCCTCAGGCATAGATTCATCATTCAATATTTCAAATATAAGATTGTAAACTCTTTGGCGTAGGTATTCGCCTCCATATTTAAATAGTTCCGCTGGCAAATTATCCTCTCCAGGAGCCCTGTTAGACTTTAAGTGGTCTACGGCATCCATAAAATCTTCGTATGAAGGAGGCTCCGCATCCGGGAAAACCCTGGTGTCCAAATCAGTAACTGTACTGACCATCGTCTCAGCGTTCTTTTGGCCAGCCGAGTACCTCCTCAAAATGCTCCGCCCAACTATCCAAGATCTGATTCTCTTCTCCAAGGAGCAGACCCTCCTTACTGCGACAGATGTTTACTTTAGGTTGGAATCCTGTTTTTAGCTTTTTGACGGTATGATAAAATCTTCTGCTTTCATTCCTCTCGTTTAGCCCTTCCATAAGCTCTATCTTCCTTCTATACCACGCTCTCTTTTTATTTCTCCACAAATTTGTGGCTTTCTTTCTGCTAGTGCGGTACTTTTCTCTACTCCCTCTTGTGTCCCTTTGTAACATTGCATGCCTGTCAGCGTTCTTTTGTTCGATGGCTTGGGCACACTCTTCATCAAACCATTCACTATTCCTTTGGTGCACACTCTCCCCCAGGATCAAATCTGCTGTCTCCTCCATTATACTCTTTAAATTTTTCCACTCCTCTTCAGTGTCACTTTTCCCTTCGCAGTTCTGCAGCTTATCCTTAAGAGTGTCTTCAAATAGGATCCGTTGTTCTTCGACTTTTAGTCTCTCGGTGTTCCATCGCTTCCTCTGTACTCTATTACCTTTTCGGTTATTAGCCAACCTTTGTCTGAAAAGGGCCTTTAGAAGATAATGATCAGAGTCACAATTTGGTTCTCTCCAGGCACGAACATCAATGATACTTGAGGCATGTCTGGAAGATATTAACACATGGTCAATTTGATTAATTCCACCCCCTGGCATTTTCCAAGTTCCCAGATGAATACGTTTGTGTTGAAAACTCGTGCTTTTAATTTTTAGATTATTGGCAGAGGTAATCTGAGCCAATCGCTGACCGTTGTCATTGGTTTCGTTGTGCAGTGAGTACTTACCAGCAACATTGCTCAAATAATCCTCCTTACCGATTTGTGCATTGAAGTCACCGAGAACGACGACCGCATCATGCTTTGGAAGGCCCTCACAGATTTCGCTTAACTTATCATAAAAGATGTCCTTTTCTTCATCACTTTTATCTTCCGTAGGTGCGTGAGCCGAGATCAAGGATACATTTCTGAATTTCCCTTTGATTCTGATTCTGCAAATTCTATCAGTAATGGTTTCAAAGCCTAGCAGTGAATTTCTGACTGTTTTATTGATTAGAAATCCGGTACCATAGAGCCCTCTTCTGTTATCTGCACCACTGTAAATAAGCGTATAATCTTTTTTATCAATACGTCCTTTCCCAGACCATCTTATTTCTTGGAGTGCAGTTATATCGATTTGATATTTTAAAATCTCATTTGCAATCTCCTGCATCTTACCTGGCTGTAACATAGTTCTAACATTCCATGTAGCCATGGTCATATCGTTGTGCTTTGTCCTTTTCACGTCATGATCAATACCTTTTCTTCTGTCCAGCTTTTCATTTATTGTGAGTTTCAGAACCGGAAGCTTTTTACAAGGTGGGGGAGTTGGCCCCACGCTAAACCCCCATTCCAGGAGGGCCGGTGACTTTGATTTTGGGGTGCCCTCCCCTAGGAAGTTGCCTTCACTACGGCTAAAGAGATCTTCCTTCCCTTTCGCAGTAGACAATCTAACTATGCCTCAGGAGGCTGCCATTGACTATATATTAAGTTCATCCGCCACCACTCCTTGGGTGCAAGTCCTGCTGCCAACTTACACCATCCTGGTTAGACCAGGACCTCCATCTCTCGTTAGTTCACTGACCAAGACCTCTGAAGGGATTGGGTACCACAACATCAGCCTTGTTTACTCAGCTTAACAGGGTCTACCGCACGAAGGTGAGAGTGGAGTTGAGGTGAAGAGGCTTTAAGTGACGCATTCACCCCCTTAGACCCCACAACTTTTATTTAAACATTTTTTTTTATATCTTGAACCATTTTCAAGATAGGAGAGCAGAGTGCGCGCAGTTATTAACTATTTAGAGCATCATTCAAGGTCAACCTGTAGTCCCGATTAAAAACACGCTGTATACGGTTTATAAATTATTAATAATAATAATTCTAAATAATTTGCACTTTTTATTAACTATTACGTTATAATTAATCTTTTTTTTTTTCAATAATTCAGTACCTATTCATTTAATAACACTTACCTACTCGTGTAATTATAAACTTATTAAGGAAAATACTTTAATTATTTTTTAATTCTAATGTTATTTATACTAATTACTTCCTAACTAAATAAAAAGAAAATAATTAAATTTTTAATTAACGGTTTTATTGAAAAATACCATTCCATACATTCATGAACGTTGAAATTAAAAAAATTGAATAATAATAAGAACTACAAGTTCTAATTTCAATTTTCTTCTTCTTCTTCATCATCGTCTTCCAGTCACTGTAAAGTTTCAAATTTCTCTGTGTTCTCATCTTCAACCACATTTGTCTCCAGTTTTTCCAGGATTAAAAGGTACCGTCTTCATTGATATCACTCTGATATGGTGAATCATTAAAAGCTTGCCCATTACTGGCCACAAGCTAAAGAGCACTGCAACCCTACTTTCCTGCATCCGCATCGCTAACCACAACCATTCTTGCAGTTGCAGAATATTGTGTTAGGCAAATCCTCCAGAGCTGTTGGATTCATTGTCATAACAGGTTCCAGGAATTCATCGCACACTATCCAACCCCAATTCTGGGGTTCTAAATCATGCCCTAACCAAGTCTGAGCTTGATAATAAACACGGTTGAAATGGTGAGCTGCTGTTTTGATTTGATAACTGCACAGGTTTATTCAGTTTTTTTAACTTGATTAACTGTATAATTGTTAACGTTTTAAAAGAATCTATAAGTTTGCGGATTTCAATGAAGATGTACTTAATTATTTTCTACTTAAAATATAATTAAAATATTTTACTTAATAAGTTTATAATTACACGAGTAGGTAAGTGTTATTAAATGAATAGGTACTGAATTATTGAAAAAAAAAAGATTAATTATAACGTAATAGTTAATAAAAAGTGCAAATTATTTAGAATTATATAATTATTAATAATTTATAAACTTTATACAGCGTGTTTTTAATCGGGACTACAGGTTGACCTTGAATGATGCTCTAAATAGTTAATAACTGCGCGCACTCTGCCCTCCTATCTTGAAAATGGTTCAAGATATTAAAAAAATGTTTAAATAAAAGTTGTAGAAAATTTAATCTTCTACAATATTTATAAATAAATACAAACAGCATAAAACCCATAGGAAACGAGATATTTGCATGTCGTTTATCGGATTCCTTGTTCTTCTACTAATTGCAACTCTTCCTATATAGGTGAAACCAAAAACTTCCTTAAAGACTGTATTACTCAACACAAATATGCCATTTCCTCCCATAACCATACCTCCTCTAAACTTTCCGAACATGCCCTTTCTTTAAACCACACCTTTGATTTTGAATTGAACCACACCTTTGAATAAACGTCTACCCTAGCTACAGCTCATAACCATGACAAATGCATCCTCTCTGAAACTATCCACATAAATTTAGATTCCTCCTCTATCAATCTTAAGTCTGACTCTCATCACCTTTCCTCTACCTACTCCCAAATTTTTAATTTACTAAAAAGACCTTAAATTCCGTTACTTCGTCATTTATGTTTCTTTTGTTATCACTCTATTGACATTTCTTTCATTGTTTCAATTTTATTTATTTTATTTATATTAATTTTATCCATTTACTCACTTTTCCCATCTTTTCCTATACTCCAGTATGGTTACCTTCTATAGTTAACTTTTTGGCCACTAGATATTGCTCCTATCTCTTCCCCCGGTCTTAACGGTCTTGTGCTGGAATCCGATAAAATTCCGTTACTTCGTCATTGATGTTTCTTTTGTTATCACTCTATTGACATTTCTTTCATTGTTTTAATTTTATTTATTTTATTTATATTAATTTTATCCATTTATTCACTTTCCCCATCTTTTCCTATACTCCAGTATGGTTACCTTCTATAGTTAACTTTTTGGCCACTAGATACCGCTCCTATCTCTTCCCCCGGTCTTAACGGTCATGTGCTCAGTACGTACCAGCCGTTATATGTAACGGCCACGCTTTCCAACATTCGGTATGTCTCCTCTTCTTTATATCTTCTGTATATTTTATTTATTTTAAACTTTTCTCTTTATCCTTTCTCCAATTTTAATTTTCCTATTTTTTCCCCCTTATCATTTTGGCATCCATCATATGTTGTAATCAAGAGTTCATATTTTTAAACACCTATTTTAATTTTTCAAATTCATTAATCCCATCTACTTTTTTTCAAACAGACATTGTACACTATTGTTACTGTACAAGAGTTTTCACTTATTTTAACTTTTCATATTCTATTCCTATCAACTATTTTTTCAAAACAGTCATTGTACACTGTTGTTATTGTACAATAGTATTTCTATTATTCACATTTGTTATTGTACATATAGTTCCATACTTTTCTGTAACTTGTAACATCATCAAGTCCGTTATCATACATTTTATACCTTTATTTTACTAGTTTTTCTTTATTCTTCATATTCCAACCTTTCTGTATATGTAAATATCCTCATTTTTGTTTTTCCTCCTTTTGATTTTACTCTTCCTTTTGATTTTCCTTTATATTATTATTTTGTACTGTACTATCCATTCTGTACATTTATTTTCTATTTTTTATTTTATATGCGTTATTTATAATTTATCATTTCTGCTCATTTTCTTTAATTTTATTAAATCTGTCTTACTTTATTATATCTGCCATTATTTTCATTTTCTTTTCATTATTAATAATTTTGTTATATCTGTCTTTATCTTAATTTTATTATATTCTGTCACTATTTCAATAATTATATCTGTCACTATTTCAATAATTTTGTTATATTTGTCTTTATCTTAATTTTATTATATCTGCCACTAGTTTAATTCCTTTTCATTATCATTAATTTTTTAAATCTGTCTATATCTTTATTTTATTATAATCTGGCTCTTTTTTAATATTCGTTATCTTCTATCTTCATATCTGCCACTATTTTATTTTTCTACATTACTTGTCACCATATTATTGTTACTGTACATTTTTTATATTTTTTTTACATTTTTTGTTCTGTTTGTTTCTCTGTTAGCCCTGAAGATGACCTATACTGTAGGTCGAAACGTCGGCACATAATATAAGTACTTCACTTATTCTGTGTTCTTATTGACTGCACCCCCCAACTATCTCCTTTACACGTTTATTAACATAGTTAATAAGATCAATAAAACCAGACAAATCTCAAAACGATATACAAAATATTTAGTGGAATAGAATTGAAAAAATATGAGTTTTCCTACTGTTCAGGTACTTTGAATGTAGCCTGCCATGGCCTCAATATTTGATAGGATTTCTTTGAGTCATATTTCTATGTCTGATTGATATGCCTATTTGGACTTATGATGTAAATGTAATGCATTTGATCTTCATTGATGTTTCCTGGTAATTAGTGAAGCACTAATTGATTATTATTTTCTGATTTTTTAGAGACTTAAGGATTTTATATATTAATAATTAATTAATTCAAAATATGATTATAAATTATAGGCAACCCTATAATTTATAATAATATTATGTATCCTTTATAACAACATTTCTTTTTTCAGCTTAAACATGAATTGCTTCTTAGGTACCATCTTTAATTTAACAAAAGAAGTTATGGATAATTCTAAAGTTATATAAAAATGGAAAATCATAAACAAAAGTTCATTCACCTTTTCTTCAATCGTTCCAGCTGTTATTAATCGATATATGGTAACATCTTTCTCTTGACCAATGCGCCAAGCTCTCTCCCGAGCTTGGCTATCAGTGGCTGGATTCCAGTCTGGATCGTATATCACGACTCTATTAGCACCAGTAAGGTTAACACCCAGTCCGCCGACCCTGGTTGTAAGCAGCATCACAAAATAGCTTGTGTCCTAATAATTAATAAAATAATATCAACTATGCTTGAAAAACAAAACAAAAGCCACATCAAGAAATTTACAAATAATTAATACAGATGAACAAGACCTTAAAGGTCAACATAAAGACAAAAATATTATCCATTTAAAGAACTCTGGAACAAATACCACAGTTTTTTTAGATACATTGTTTTTAATATGCCTAATTTGGCAGCTTTCTAGAATACCCATAGCTTCCAATGAAGAGAAAGATAAAACATAATTTTCAACAGAATCATCCCCATTAATTTTAAACTTAGTTGAATTTTAATTATGCCATCATTATTTCGTAAATAACATTAATTGTTACATAGACTTTATTTTCAATAAAGCTGTAAATACAATTTTGAAAACATTTATATACTATAAAAAAAAGATAAATGCTATATTTAAAAGTCATCTACACATTTTGATACACTAAATAAGCTCATAAGGGGACTTTAGCATCTATTATTCTCTACAGATTTTCAACCAAATTAAACTTTTGCTAAAATAATATCACATCTCCAAAATATATGAAATGGCTGTCTCACATCCTACAAAATATTCCAGAACAATTTTAAATCTAAACTGATCAGAGAATTCAATGACTTAGTCTTTCATGATCTGCAACTTAACCTATAGGGGGTCCCCTGTGGCAAAGTGGTTTTCATAACAACCCACCCTGCCCAAGATCGTGGGTTTGGAGCTTGGAAGATGGCTTCACAATTTTTTAAAGGGAGAAAAAATCCTTGGTTAGGGGCTACATGTGGTCTAGTGGTTAGCATAACAACCTAGTAAACCCAAGATTGCTTGTTCGTAGCCTGGCAGGTGGTCCTAGGATTTTTTAAAGGGAGTAAAAAATCCTTAATTATGCTGCACTTCGGAAGAGACGTTAAACAGAGGTACAGAGCCTCTATGATGCCAAGTACTCGTTAAAAATCTCTATCCTGATTAAACCTGGATAGGCAAAATTTAACAGCTCCCACTGCAGCATCGTTTAGCCATAACAGCATAAAGTGATGTTAAATGAACAAACAAACAATCCTTGGTTATGCTGTCTTTCGGAGAGAACGTAAAATAACAGCCCCAAGCCTGTGCGGTGTCAGGTACTTGTTAAAAAACTTATCCCACAAATTATTATCTATTTACACTGGTGATTTCCACACGGTAGCTTTATCCCAACTTTTCTGAGTATTGTCCAGCTCTACACCAAATAATTATAAAAATCTAATATACCATCTTAAAACACTACAAGACCCAGGTATGCCCTTATATTTTATACAGATTTCTGCGTTGGCATTGTATGAAATGAACTCGTAGATCAGTCAGCCAAAGGGGCACCACCTATCTCACAATTCAGTAAATAGACATCAATAAATTGGAAATGTCAGAGAGATGATGAGACATCCTGGTAAATAGAAAACGTAATGAGACTATGCACTACATTCTACAGCCACAGCCATGTGGAGGAGGTTGCTCTAACGGGATTTATGCACTTACTTGCAAAAATTGCCACATACTTCATGCCAATATTGTATCAACAATATGAGAATATTTCATGTATATTAGAATAAAACATGAATATAATCAAGATATCCCAATGTTTGATGGAACAAGACTGACCCCAATTAACAAACACAAATATGAAAAACTGATGTTTTATAGGCTTCAGAAATTGTTTTTTAAATATAAACACAATGAGAATGACATTTTTTTTGTCAAACTGCTTCAATGCTCATTCAAGGTAGTTACAGGCGTAGTGACATATTCATATATTTATTAACTCAAATGGCAGTACAACCACCATCCCAGCGGCAAAAAATTGTTTTTTACGTAATAGTACAAAACAAAATTTAAGAAGCACCTTATTAAATTTATCAATAAGAGGTTGCCTTGAACTTATTGATGTTGAACCATCAAGCCTAAGGTAATTGTAATTACTTTTCTTGATGAAATTTTCCATTATCATTAACATCTGAAAAGAAAAAATATTTCAATTAATTGAATGATTCTCAAAAATCCAGGATAGAATTTAAAAGAAGTAAAAAAAAAATAAAACAAGTAAAATATGTATTAAAGTAAAAATGTAGAATATATATGTGTGTGTGTGTGTATATATATATATATATATATATATATATATATATATTGTTGAGGTTCAAAATATATTAGAAATAAATAAAAAAAATTATCGATAGTTATTATCAATCGGACGACCGTAAAGTTGATATCGATTACTGAGCAATTTGTTTGAGTAAATAAAAATAATTCCAAAAACTTATATAATAAATTTTTATTAAATTAATATTTGATTTTTTAAATGAAAAACACAATTTTTTTAAGTAAAGTTAATTTTCATATTGATTCAAATGGCATTGCTGCTCCCTACCGGCGTCTTTCCGCCATATTTCACTCACTCTGGTTCGGCGCGTCCTAGGGACGACACCTCTCCATTTATAACTCTGGTTCGGCGCGTCCTAGGGACGACACCTCTCCATTTATAACTCTGGTTCGGCGCGTCCTAGGGACGACACCTCTCCATTTATAACTCTGGTTCAGCGCCTCCTAAAGACAGGACTTCTCCATTCAACCCACTCTGGTTCGGTGCATCTTAAGGACAGGACATCTCCATTTATGTCACGCTGGTGAGAAGAGCGTCCAGGGAAGAAGACCTTCTAGTTTCTCATCATTGTTCGAGTACAGAGTGTCCAGAAGATAGCATCTTCAAGTTATTAAAAAGAACGTTATATCATGTGTTGATTCGGAGGGAGCTTCAAGAAGAAGATTGGTACATACATCTGTGAGTTTTACTTTATTTGAATCGTTTTACTATAAGAATTGTGTTTGTAAATTAAAATTTGTTCTAATTATCCCGACGTTTAAATTAATTATCATTGAACCACGGAGATCAAATATTGTATTATTTTGTTTTGTTTTCTTTATAATAATTTAAATTTTGTAATAAAATAAAATTAACGTTGATTTTTAATTAACTAGCTATCCATAATATCACATTATATATCTTCAATTTTATTAAAATATTAAATTCTTAACAATATATATAAATATATCTGCACGTTGTCCCTGAGTAAGGGGCCTGTTCTACTGGCTAATCACTCGTATCTGGGAAGAGGATGTGGAAAGGGCTATAGCAAAGCTAAAGACCGGCAAAGCAGCAAGAAGGGATAGCATTGCCCCAGAGCTAATCAAGTTTGGAGGGCCAGAACTGCAGAAACACCTACAGGACCTCTTTCCAACAGCTTTTTCTCAAAAAACTGTGCTGAAGGAGTGGGAGTCTACTTTCTCATTTCTACTATTAGTCTCATTTCTACTTCTTTTATCGCTAATTATAATATAAAATTGGGTTAATTATATTTAAATTCACAAATTCAGAAAATTAATATTATGAATGCTTTAAAAATGTGGCAATACATCATAGGGATAAAATCAAATTTATGATTATAACATTTGGTTAATAGGCAATGACAATTTAATCAAATAACGATGTTTTCATAGATTTTTTTCTGTTCCTAACATGTTAGGAACATTCATTTACCAATTTTTTTTTCAAATCAAGTACAAAAACTTACTTTAATACCTTACATATTATTGCTAACTAAAATGTAGATGAGATTCTATGGTTCAGTCGTGGTCTATCAAATAACTTTAATTTTAAAAATCAAATAATTAAAATTTAACCTAGACTTTTGTTATTCCTCTTCAAATATATAAATCACTTAATGACTTTCAGTATAATTCATGACATTTAGCATTAATTGAATGAAAAATTAGAGTTAATTTCAATCTCTGGCCTAAGTGCTGATTTTATAACATGATATTGTATAATTATTAGTCAGGATTCTATTGGGTAAATCTAAATAATCTAAATGTATCAATCTAAACATATTAATCTAATATGGCAAAAAAAAAATGATATAATAATAATCTTTATAATAAGAAATAAACCTTCTTTCCTTGAGTAAAGATCAATACTCTATGGCCCTGTTCCTTCCAAATCTTAAGTAATGTCTCAATAACTATCATTTTACCAGCTCTCTCCCAATAACCAAAATGACTTTCCTTGGCTGGATTATCATCACCATTCTATAACAATATCATACCAATATTTATATTTCCTAAAAAAATTAAATTTGACACACAAAATACATGTAAAAAACCACTAAATGAAATCCACTCACATCCATACCTGGGGTGGGTTATCATTAACCCTAATGGCCACACGGGAATCTGGGAGACCTACTTGGGATTTTTCATTGCGCGTATTGGCAACAAATAGAAAAATGTAGAAAAAATCAAACATTTTTCAAAAAAATGATTTTGACTTTGGGAGGTTAATTAATGTAATTGTGAAGGAAAAAAAAGAAATAACTGAAAAATGAGAATATTTTAACGCAGGAGTCTCGGGAACCTGCGTGTGGCTTAGCGAGCCACATACTAGGGTGTGGCCATGAGGGTTAAATGATTGAATGAAGGATAAATAGTGAAAAGAGAATCTATTAGAAATTATGGAAGGTTACAACTTAATTATAAAGACATAAAAAAGAGAATTTTGCTTAGAAAAGTCTGGATTTTTAGAAATATGTGGAACGTCAATTAGTAAGTAATCGTTTTGGTCTGTTAGAATTCACTAATCTATATTTTGAAATATTATTAACAGTACATAAAGAAATAACAAACTGGTAGTTAAAATATCGAATATAGAACTACAAACAACAATTTTCTAATAAAAGTAAAAAATATGAAGTAGGTTCGCATAATCATAAATAAGTTAAAAGAAAATTAAATAACAGATAAATGCACTAAATACCCTTAATTTATTTTTATCCAAATTAAATTTGATAAATATAAGTGGTAATTCTTCCACTTAAATATATAAATAAAATATAAAATATAACTAAAAATATATACATAAGGGATATACTGCCATGGACGAAAAAAAACTGACAGTACTAATTCTACTTGACTTTTCAAAAGCGTTCGATTCACTGAACCATTCCATCCTCTTCTCTAAACTAAAATCTCTTTCATTTTCCAACAGTTCCATACTCTGGGTCCAAGCTTTCCTCTCGGATAGGACTCAAGCAGTCTCCATCCCTAATCAACCCCTAACGTCTTTCCTACCGCTGAACACAGGAGTGGCACAGGGCTCTAGTATTTCCCCACTCCTTTTCAACTGTTACATTAATGACCTTCCCAAATCAATCCTTCACTGTTCCCACCATTTGTACGCCAATGATTCCCAGATCTATTTGTCCTTTCCTCCGTCTGAGATAATAGCAGCATTTGCCAACATTCAAGGGGATCTAGATAGGATAAGTGCCTGGGCAAACTTGAATAAACTGTCGTTGAATGCTACAAAAACTCAGGCCATCCTAATTGGTTCCAACATTCTTCTTAAATCTATCAAATCACTTCCCCGATTAACCTTAAATGATCACCCTATTGCCTTCAGCTCCTCTGTTAGAAATCTCGGAGTCATTTTCGACCAATCCCTCTCATGGAAACCCTACGTTGCCCAAATTTCTCGTCGAGCAATAAGCTCTCTAAAGTTATTCCACCGTTCCAAACATCTTCTAACTCTACCAATCCGTAAGCTCCTCATCACATCTTTTATCTTTCCACACTTTTGACTATGGTTGTGTGGCATATGGTGGACACTCGAACAGGCTCGAGGAGAGGTTGAGGCGGATTATGAACTGTTCGCTTCGATTTGTCTTCGATGTCCCGAGAAGGTCTCATGTGTCCCATCGTTACGTTGAGTTAAAGTGGCATTTTCCTTCTATCCGCAGGCTCTATTTCCTTGGTTCTTACTTATATCAAACTATCAACTCACAACATCCATCTTACATCTATAGTCTCCTACAATTCAAATCCTCTATCCAATCCCAAGGCACAAGATCTCGCCCTTCCGATCTTTATATCCGTTCCCATAGAACCAAAACTTTTGAGCGTTCCTTTCTCGCCCGTTCTATCTCTCTTTGGAACTCACTCCCACCCGATATCCGTCATGCGTCTTCTTTAACCTCATTTAAATCTAAACTTTTCCAACATCTTCTAAATTCCCAATCAGGTGCTTTATAACCAATAAATAATTGATAGATATTTTCAACTTTATTGATTGATGAACTACTGTAAATATTACCTCACTCACAATGAAATCAGTTTTTTTTATTTTTTATTTCTGTTATCAGATGCTATCATGTATTTACTGTTTTTTTTTCCACAAGCCTAGTTATTTTTATTGTAAATTTGTCTGTTTTTTTAATTTTAATTTTGCATCACTTTAATAAATAACATTAAACATACCTGTTTAGTTATTTACTTTCAGGATATTTTGTAAATAAGTTTTTACTCAGTTGTAGGCCTTTGGCCAGATAAATATTTTCTTAATTATGTTCATCTCTGTTATTCTAAAGGGACATGGTCCCAGAATAAAATTATTTTTCTATTTCTATTTCTATACAGTAGAATGAAGAAAACATCTTAAACCTTAAATATTTTGAAAATGTGAAACCTCATAATAAAATAATTAATATTCTAGTTAGAGAAGAATTGGTCGACTGTATCTTCTAATATAAGGAAGAAATAGTTGGGGGTGCAGTCAATAAAAACACCTAAATAAGTGTAACTTATTTATTGTGTGCCGACGTTTCGGCCTACAATGTAGGCCATCTTCAGGGCTAAGAGAGAGAAACAAACAGAAATATATAAAAACGTTGCAGTAACAAGAATATAGTGACAAGTAATGTAATGTTTTGGTTCTGTATTCTGGTACTGCGATGTAATGATATAGAAGAGAAGTTCTATGTATGGCCCCGCTTATTGTGGTTCATGTGATTCATGTTAGAGAAGAATTGGTCGACTGTATCTTCTAATATAAGGAAGAAATAGTTGGGGGTACAGTCAATAAAAACACCTAAATTAGTGTAACTTATTTATTGTGTACCGACGTTTCGGCCTACAATGTAGGCCATCTTCAGGGCTAAGAGAGAGAAACAAACAGAAATATATAAAAACGTTGCAGTAACAAGAATATAGTGACATGTAATGTAATGTTTTGGTTCTGTATTCTGGTACTGCGACATAATGATATAGAAGAGAAGTTCTGTGTATGGCCCCGCTTATTGTGGTCCATGTGACTCATGTTAGAGAAGAATTGGTCAACTGTATCTTCTAATATAAGGAAGAAATAGTTATTATTATTCTCTAACATGAATCACATGAACCACAATAAGCGGGGCCATACACAGAACTTCTCTTCTATACGTCGCAGTACCAGAATACAGAACCAAAACATTATATTACTTGTCACTATATTCTTGTTACTGCAACGTTTTTATATATTTCTGTTTGTTTCTCTCTCTTAGCCCTGAAGATGGCCTACATTGTAGGCCGAAACGTCAGCACACAATAAATAAGTTACACTTATTTAGGTGTTTTTATTGACTGCACCCCCAACTATTTCTTCCTTAAATTAATATTCTAATTTAAAAAAAAAGAAGAGAAAAACATCTTAATATGAGTAGACGTTGAATGGGTTGGTATTCATGATAATTAAACTAAACATTAACAAAAATTTGATAAAAAAAAAAAGAAAATATATAACCTAAACCTTTGGTGAATAATTCAAGTTATAACAAAACTGGTACGACGAATAATCAAGTTGCAATCAGTATTGTGGGGTACAATAGTAAAATATAAATAAAAGCTTGTTCCTCAAAATGAAAAAAATTTAGACTGTAATATTAAATTTCTTCCTTCAAAAGAAACAATTTTAAACCACACCATTTTTTCACCATGGTTGCGATAAATATAATAACAACAGATGATAATAAAAATAACATAAATATCTTTATCTTACAATATGAAAGTTCCTCTGAGGGCCTCCAGAATACAGATCAGGATGATTGCAAATTTTACGAAGATTTATAAGAGGTACAAAAATCTTAGATTTTCCACGCAGAACTTCATCAACATCGATATTTTCAATATAATTCTTGTAAAGTTCTCTCTGATCATCAGTCAGCTTGCAAAAGAGAACTTGCTCTTTCTTTTCAGGGAGGTTTATGTGGTTACCAACTTCCTCCTTCATTCTCCGTAATAAATAAGGAGTGATTGTATCTTTCAGGATGGTAGCACATTTATGTGCAGTAACAACCTGTAAAACCATACAATAAAAACTATAATTTCCATTATTACCAGAAGAAAAAATAAAATCACAAGTCAAATTGTTCTTTAAAAAAAAATGTCTGTAAAAAATATATATATATATTTGGTTTTAATAATGAAACAGCAGACGGATTCTTTTAAAAAAGGAATACTATCACTGAAATGAGTTTTTGAAAATACTGTGCACACAGCAGTTATTTTATGAAAACATATTAAAAGGAACTTCTTATCTGTTGTGCATAGTCATTTATTTTATTTTTGACTGTTAGTGTTGACATTTCTAATTTGTAAACTGATATGATAGAATAAAAATAGTTTATAATTTAGGTAAGTTACGTATGTACAATAGAGTCTCTAATCACATCATTTATGGAGCAAGGGAAAGCTTTGTCCACCAACAGACTAATTATTATTAAAATATGTAATGATATGTCATATACCAAAAATATATTGTCATTGTATACATATTAATATGCTATAAATTAATATATAAATATTAGTAATGAATAAAAACTTTGAAATACTTATGAATTTAATCATTAAATATAATTGTCAGTAAAATAATGATGATTTTAATTACACATCTTTAGGATGCTAATAACCAATTTTATTCTATTTGCCATAAATATATTGCAAAAATAATCAATGACTCTTTTTTTATCTGACTGCATTGTTTATACTAAGAAGAATATTTTACAAAATTCTTAAATTTTAGTTTTCCTATTTACAGTACAGATTATCTTTTAATAAAAAATATAAAAAGCCTGTTTTGGGTTGGGCACCCCTAGCCTAAAATATATATTATCATGTAATTATTTATTTCTGACCCTTTATGGGTTTGTTGTGATACAGTTTTTTTCCAATTTTACAAGATATTTATTTTCCAAACAATTAAGTTACAAGCTCCGTTTTATTGTTATTATTATTAAGAATGAAGTTAAACTTGATTTTCTGGAATGATAATAGTTAATAATTGTTTTTTTTATTAATATAATAATTTCTTATTATATAATGTATAATAATAATTTGTTTTTTCAATATGTAGAATTAGTTTCAATTTGATTATGTGAGCTAATCAAAATATATACCTGAGTCTGGGACGCATTTGCATAACCACCTTGAACAATCGGAATAGCTAAAGTTTCCATAAATACTTGTAACGAAGCAAGCTTATCAGGATAAACAAAATCAATTAATGACCAAAGTTCTTGAAGATTATTTTGAAGAGGAGATCCTGAAAGTATTATTCTGTTAGGTGTATCGATTTCTTTAGCGGCAATAGTCACCTAGAAATATAATTAAAAATCTAAAGAATTTTTTAATAAAATTATGTAAATAATTTTTTTGTGTCATGTATTAATTATTGATAAAAAATGAATAAAAAAAAACCAGGGAGACAAACGTATGAATAAAAATAGCATCTAATGTTAAAGTTAATGAAGAAACAGTGGCATTCTTTTATGACATATATTAATATAATTTACAATTTTTTAAAGAAACATCATAAAATTTCAGGCAAGTTAACCTAACAGCTCAAATATATCCAATTTATTTCTGTCATCATCTAGTATAAAGTTGATTAGGAACAGAATTTTATAAGTTGTTCATTTTTAAGATAGCAATATTTCATTTGTAATAAATCTTTTCTTAATACAAACATAAGTGTTAAAAATCATTTGTTATCAGGAAACATTTTGTAAGTGGTCATCCCAGTTAAGATGTAAATGACTCTTATAACATATTTCTAGTTTTATTACTACCAAATATAAATATAAATTTGTCAAAAAAAAAACTAACAATCAGAATATGTAAACAGTCAAAAATAAATTATAATCTAAAAAAAGGCATTTCATAGATTTTAGAAACCTTTTTACCTTTGCTTTTGGGTTTCTTATTTTATGACCTTCATCAAGGATTACATAGTGCCATTGCTTTGGAATGATAAAATCTTGATACTGAACAAGGCCAGAGTAGCTGGTAATTATCACTCCCCATGGATCAGAGTGAATTGAATCAATCAATTTCTTTCGGTCTTTGCCTAGAATTAATCGTAAATCAACAATTAAATATTATTATGGAGATCAAGATATAAAAGTAGTATTACATGAAAAATGTGAAACAATTAATAATTCCAACAGATTATTAGTACACCTGTTAAATATATTATAATATCTATAATATAATAATATAATATATGTTAGATATATATTATAGATATCTTACACATATATAAATATACTATATAACAGATATAGCTTTTCATTTCAACTATATAAACAACAACATAGAAAAAACTAATATGTGAAATTTAAGTTAAGCCATCTGACCTCCATATGTCCCTGATTCATGAAGGATTGCAACCCGAAGTGGAGGATACCACTTATGAAATTCCCTAACCCATTGATGCATTACTGTTGTAGGACAAACAATCAGCGTTGGACCAAGACCTTTATATCTGTAATTTAAAAAGTTTATTAGAACAATTAAGCAAATAATGAAAAATAAATTATAAATTAATAAAACGAGGAAAAATAAACAAACAAACAATATATTTCAATTATTAAATAAACCAGATAGAAATATTGAATGCTTGTAATAAAATAATAAGACAAAGCATACTTTGTATAGCGATCGATTCGCTCTGATCTATCTAAAGCTGCAAGAAAAGCAATCATCTGTACTGTTTTACCAAGACCCATCTCATCACCAAGAATGCCTCCACAATGCTGTTGATTCAATCCCCAAAACCATTTTACTGCATCTTTCTGATACCTGAAAATTGTTGAAGATTAAAGAAATTAGTTTTGATTTTTGATATAATTAGCTAATATCAACTAAAGTAATCAACACTTCATAATCAGTTATATAAATTTTAATCTCTAATGTTAACATTTTTCATTTCATTTACTTCTCTTTTGATAAACAAGACATAATTTTGCAAAAAAAAAAAAAAAAACTGTTACTAGATCACAATGATAGTTATGTAAAATGAAATAACCTTTTTTAGCAGCTAGCACAAAATTTTCTTTTATTCAAAATTCACAGTAACTGTTTAGCATCATAAAGCATCAAGGATTTAATACTTGCTTAAATACCCCCATTGTCACATTGGTATCAAAACCCATCAAACCTTAAAAATATATAAGCTAGATGCAGTGATACCATCTCCCAAGAATACAATAATGTATACAGTCATTTAGTCATGTAGAGAATTTTTTATGAGACCCAGACAGTCTCACTTCTAAAGTAGAAGGTTCGTTACAACATTTTAAAACTCTTTCATATATTAGTTGCAATGAAAACTGCTTTGACAAATCTATATAAATACTAAGATTACAAGTAAGGTATCTTACTCATACAGCTTCTCCCAGATATCTCTAGGAATAACAAAATCTTCATCTATTTCAACTGTACCCATTTCATACTTATTGATTCGATTATTTTTAATTCTTTTGCAATACACTTCTGCATCTCCATCGTCTGCTTCTTTCTTGCCTATAAAAATAACAAATAAAAACTAAAAAAAAAACAACAAGTCTATTACTTTAATAGTCAAGAATAATTTTCATTTTATGAAGATCATACTTTTCCTTTTAGAGACCTCTTCTTCAGCACTTTCCCAATCAGAATCATCGCTACTTAAATTACTAATATTGAATGATGATTTTTTCTTTCTGGTCCCAGTACTTAACTTTGGTTTCTTCGGTGGAGACAATTTGAATTCTGCAATAAAAAACTGTGGCGTTTATTACTTTTTTTTAAGGTATAAAAAAAACAAATATGCCACATGAACTATTGTACAGTGTAATTTTAAATTTGATACAGAGAACAGGGATACATTGGATTTGAGAAAACAATGAACATTGCCTGACCCACATTATTACTTGTAGAAACATTAATTTTCCTCTAAAAGTACTGACTAAATTATAGATCTAAATTAGGCCCAACAGCCTCATTACATTGTGATTCTTGCATGTCATTCAAACAAAAACCATAATAAACAACAAGCAATAATGACTATAACAATATAACTAGACGATTGAAAAGAAATGTTTATGTATAAAAAAATATTCCCGGATGGAAATATCGAGTAAAATGTTCAATAAATGATTACCAAAGGAAGAAACTGAGTCATCAGAAGGTATATATTCAGAACCTGATGTATCTAAATATATGTAATTCTGTTCTCCAGGTTGAGCAGCAGGGGCGCCATAATTAGACCTCCCTGATATAGAACCAAGTTTTTCTTTACTTTTCTTTTTCCTTTTTGTCGGTCCTAGATAATGACTTTTTATTTCTTTCTTTTCATTTTTTTTGTCCAGTTTAGGTACCTTTTTCTCAGAGGATAAAGGCAGCTTATTTAATTTTGCATTATTTTTCTTGTACAATGTTTTCCTAGACTCTTGCAGCTTAGCTTGAGTTTGTAAATACTCCTCAATTTTGGAAACAGTATCCAAAACATTACTAAAAACATAAAAAAAATAAGAATAATTTAATTATTCACAAATGTTAATAATTTAAAATATTTAAGTAAGAAATAAACTCCTATTTATTATTGTAAAATGAATAGTTATTTGTTTATTTATTATTATTATTATTTAATTTTCATTTGCACCTGCACATCCAGCAAATTCGATTGATTGAATGAATAGTTAATTTTAAAAAGAGCACATCCTAGGTTTTATTAAGAAGGACTTCTTCTTTTGGCATTCAATGGATAGCAAATTAATCGTAATTATAGGGATTAAATGAATCTAAATAATATTCAAGGGCAAGGAACAAACTGACAAAATTAACCGTCCCTCAGCGACAGATAAGATGAGACCGGAATACAGAGAATCTATCTTAGAGCGATGATGGACTGAAAAAAAGGTAGTGGAAGGAGGCTTTTACTAACTTTCAAATTATAATTAATTAATAATTATAATTTTACAAATTACAATTACAAATTATAAATTAATTAATTATTAAGCTAAAAACTAAAAATTTACGTTGCATGGCTGTTTTTCAATCATTATTCCTTACATAAAAAATTTAAGCAAATTATAAAAAATCCTGATTTCAAGGCTGCAAGAACAGCCCATTCAAAATATAAAACATTTAACTTTTAAAATTATTTTACTGTTAACAAAATAAAAGGAAAAATGCACTCCTCTTCTCTTTCAGAAACAAAAATATTAGCCTAAACAAATAATTGTAAAATAAAACACTACTATATAGAGATACGTAATATCTTACTAATATTATAAATGTGAAAGTTTGTATGTTTGTCTCTCTTTCACGCAAAAACTACTGAACGGATTTGGATGAAACTTTACAGTAATATAGGTTATACATCAGAATAACACATGGGCTATAGCAAGCGTGGATTTAGGGGGGCGCGCGGGGGTAGGTGCCCCCCTCCCTCCCCCCCCCCTCCCGACAGTTTTATAGGAACTGTGGAGAATCCATTATAGTACATAATTAAAGGGAAATAACATGATCATAGTTGTTAAAATATCAGAAAGAACAAGAGTGAAACTATTTGTTTTGATATACTACTAATCTTACTAATATTATAAATGTGAAAGTTTGTATGTTTGTCTCTATCACTCAAAAACTACTGAACGGATTTGGATGAAACTTTACAGTAATATAGGTTATAAATCAGAATAACACATGGGCTATAGCAAGCGCGGATTTAGGGGGGCGCACGGGGACACGTTCCCCTCCCCACCCCGACAGTTTTAGAGGTACTGTGGAGAAACCATTATAGTACGTAATTAAAGGCGAATCAGGAATTTAGCATCTTGAAATTTGCAGATAGGTCCTTTGTATGATTTAAGAAAGAAGTTTGGATAATTCCACCCTTATTATAATAAGGGTTCAAAGGTTGTATGGAATCCGTCAGTTTTGAAGTTAGAAATCTGACATTTTGTACGAATAACCTATAGTGAAAAAAATTAAATTATTTAAATAATTAAATTATTTATTATTTTAAATTATTGTTAAAAAGCACTGTCAAGAAACTTTATGCGGTAGTTCAAATTCTATGCGAGCGAAGCCGCGGGCAAAAGCTAGTGTTCCATATAAGGGTATCATCATTTTATAGGAAACATCAACACTTTTCTGTTAGAAATATGACAATCGTCTATATAAATAAAAGAGAGTGGCGTTAGTTACTGACCTAATAACTCAAGAACGCCTGGACTGATTTCGATGATTCGAAGCATTTAGGACTGGCCTCCAGCCAAAAAAGAAGAATACCCAAGAAAAATCGAAATCGGCCCAGACGTTCTTGAGTTATACTGGTAATTTTTTTTTCTTGAGTTTGCCCTAAAGAGGGAAGGCTTAGTTACCAGGTAAGGATCAGTCATCCAAACACCCAACATATTCACTTCTTTGCCTTTTACTCCCTGGTCTTTCATCTTCCCTAATAAGGTGAAAAGGGTGACAAACGTTTGTAATAAAAAAAAATGTCATTTTCAGTGTGAGCACCATGAAATTTTAGATTTAGCTTCTACATTAAAAATAAAGAAATATGTGTTTTTTATTTTTGAAAAATCGACCCCTAAAAGAGTAAAATACAAGAAATCGTAACATGTTAAGTTAATAAGTAAGCAGGCTTTAAATTTTAACATAATAATAATTGTATTCATGATTTTGCAAAATCAACCCCTAAATATTACAGTTTTGGATATTATATCCAAACGGGGGATTTCAATAGAAAACTTATCGATAGTTCTGTAATTATGCCATTTAATATTTAATAGGAAAGTTTATTAAAATCTATCAACAAAGGGATAAGCATTTGTAGGCTGGCTGAATTCACAAATGCTTTAAGTCATTGTTTATAATATGGAGTTCATTTATGGAATTCAAAATTCACTCTCCGTTTAAACTCAACATTAATTTCTATTTAAATCAATGCGGACGAAGTCGCAGGCAAAAGCTAGGATATTCCATTAATAACTATTTAACAATTTTATTATTCTAATATTTCACTTAAACAAATAAACCGTTTTTGAGATGCCCTTAGAATTACTTATGTATGTTATATTTCAGACATTAGGGTACCAGAATAATTAAACAAGAGAGATGTAAAGAAAATTCAATTCATTGTGAAAGGTAATAATAAAAACTTCTGTCGACTCTTTCCTAATTTGCCTCCATTTTTATTATTTCTTTTAATAGTTTTATCAAACTTTTATTTCTACAACTTAATTTAGCCATAAATGCAACTTCTGGTCACGAAAGATATAAATTTTTAAAACGACCGTTATTTGAAATCATTCCTACAATCCCTACAAAAAAATAAAACAAACAAAAAAAAAGGGCATCGCTTAATGGAAATTATTAAAATTATAACGAAAATAGAAAAGCCAATTGAATAATAAATAAAACTTTAAAATCTGTTGAAGGAATAAATAATTTAAAATTGTAGAATAACAAACCTATCAGGTAGTCTTGGGAAGATATAGTGGGGTCTGAAAGCTTTAAACAGAAAAGGTTAGTTCAAACTCAGCAATTGGAAGGTTTAGGAAGGTACAGTACTGAATTGCCCAGGTGTAGGTAGTAAACCCCAAGTACAGAACTACCTGAAGATAGAACACAATTACCTGAAGATAGTAAGGTAACAAACTACCTGTTTCAAAACTAAAAAAAGACTGTAATAAATATTTCTTTTGTTATGAAGAGACAAGATTCCTTATTTAAATTGACTTTTATTGGAGTTCACTTATCTCAAAACCTTTCAATGTTTTATAATCTTAAAACTTGGTAGATCTTTAGAATAAAGATAACAGAATATATCGATGCCTTAGTTCATATATGTGTTAAGTGCCGAAAACAAGATTTTACAGGAGTCAAATTTGATAATAATTTAACACAAGAAATATAGTTCAAGTTTAAGCACACAAAATATTTTTGTAACCTTCCCAGCTTCTCTACTAATTTTATTTTAACATATGATCTATGACTTCCTGATCACAACTTTACAATATTATTTATATAACAAAACCCATTTTCGAAAAATTTGCACTTAATAAATTTGTGAAGTAAGGCATCGATATGTCCATTGTTAAAAATTATTCACAAAAGAAAAATAGTATGTTGAGATCCCTTTATTATGTTAGAAATTTTGAATTCTCTTATGCCTATACTAGAAAGGTGATATCTTATGTCCAGGTCTCATTCAATACCAAGATCAACTATGTTTCATGTTAATTAGATATTTTTATGAACTAAAAATAAAGAAACATGTGTTTTTTATTTTTTGAAAATCGACCCTAAAAAGTGTAAAATACGGGAAATCGTATCATATTAAGTTAAAGATGTGAATTTAGTAAGTAGGCTTTACATTTTAACATAATAATAATTTTATTCATGATTTTGCAAAATAAACCCTTGATTGAACATTGATAGGCTGGCTGAATTCACAAATGCTTTAAGTCATTGTTTATAATATGGAGTTCATTTATGGAATTCAAAATTCACTCTCCATTTAAACTCAACATAGATTTCTGTTTAAAATCAACGCGGATGAAGTCGCGGGCATAAGCGAGTTATTGATATTTGAAAATATATTTTTTCTAAACAAACATTATTCCTTTATAGGTAATGTAGCTCCAGTAGAATGGTAGCATTAGCCAGGTATGATAGTACTTGCTTTCTCATAGACAAATAGTCTATTTCTTAGCTACCTAACACAAGATATCAGATCAGTTAAGATAGCTTCTTAAAATATAATACACCTATGTGCATTTCTAAGTTTAGTTATTAATTAAGGTGAGTTAGAACGCATCAATCTCTTATTGTGTCAGATAAAAAACCCTCAAACTAAAATTATCAGACATTTTCAGACCAGAAAATCTAAACAAGAATCATCCTATACATGATTAAAGCGGTAACATACTATGACTTGGTATGGTTAGTTAGTTAAGAAAGAAAACATAAAAATATTTACAACCTTTTAATGTGTTTTGTATGTTCTTTGGATGATGTAGAAAACTCTTCTCTTTGAGGAGATTTGCTGTCATTACATTCTACATCTCCAAGTTCATTGGTATTAAGGTCTTCACTTCTAAAAAAGTGATCAGCATCCCCTGTTAATGCTTTCCCAACTTGTTGGAGCACACCTTTTTCAAAAGTGGATTGATCAAATACGGATATTTCAAGCGACTGAAGTTCAAATGCCTAGAAAAGTATGTATATTAAGTCAACTACAGTTAAAAAAGAATAGCAATTATCTCAAACACAAGTGTGGAATATTACCTGTTTATCCTTCTCTACGCTTTGAATAGCAGATATATCAACATTAAATTTTGAATTGGGCTTTTCTGCAATTTCATTTTCATCAAGTTCCATATTTTCCATGATGACAATAACTTCAAAATATGACACGATTACAGAACCTGATGTAAACAAAGCAGAACACGAGACGACGGGTAGGTTACAGTTTGACAGCTTCAGGAAACTCTCGCTTTAATATTCAGTACAACACTTCTTAAATCTTTCAACATTAACCTAGGTGAACTTAAATTGTATTGTACATGTAAACTAGCACACAATTTAGGAGAATTTATATTAATCATAAATCACACCTGCAGTCGTTTTCTGGTGTGGTGAGAAATTCCAGACTTCATAGGGAGGTTTGGTTTTGTTGCTTAAAAATTAATTGAATCAATTTTGAATCGTAATGTATACAACGACCTAAACATTCTAAAAGCAAAATCTCATTTTAAAGATGAATAAACTGTTTAACTCATAAATACACTTACGAGTAGATCTAGTTTAGTGACATATATTTTATTCGTGTGGTCAAAGGACAAATAAGGATGTTCAGAATCAAAAGCAGATAACTCCAAATTTCAAAAATGGTGTTTTTCAAAATTTCCGCTAGTTTAGTCAAACCTGACTAAAACCATGAGAAATAAGGCGGCCGAGTGTCGTGTTCAGCAAAATTGCTCGACTAAACTGTATGTCAGATCCTTCTAAAAGAATTATGAATGCCTGCATCTTTTTTAGAAGGGTTATTATCAATTTTCTCCTGAACAAAGAAGGAAACGTCTTCAATGCTGATCGGAGCATATTCCAGAAAACTAAGATACACTTAAGACCATATTAAAGGCATTGTCAACATTTTTGTTCGGCTTCATCAGGACTGTCAATAAATAGTGGGATCCTGCTCTACTTGTTTTGTGGGCGAAATAGTTTTAGCTCTTACTCAAAATTTGGTTAATCGGATAGTCGATCATCGTTTTTTCTGAGGGCTGGAATGACAGTTTCTTCTTTCCTAATTTTAGTGATGTGTGCTATAAATTTATTATATGTTCTTTTAAAAATTTTCAAGAAAATAATTGCAAAACATTCCTTACAGTTTTTAGAGTTTACTACTTAAGAAACGATTTTCATATTTAGTCCACGTTATAAACTTTTTGTGAGGAGTTTTATTTTAAATCGAGTTTTATTTAAAAGTTGCCCTGTACACTCCTTTCTCGATAAGATTGTATTATTTGTTTTATATAATAGATAGAAATTAAAAGTCAATTCATTTTCAATTTCAATCTGACGGGCTCATGCCTAAAATTACAGAGGTATACGCCCTGATAGCACAGACCCAACCCACTGTAGTGATCCTCACTGATACCAGAGTTAATTTCCAGTGCATACGCATTCCCGGGTACGATCTAACGGGAGACCATATGGTTGAGCAAAAAGGTGGGGTCATGATAGCCATTCGACACGGTACAAGATGGAGGGATCACCCCATACCAGTGGCCATCAGAGACCCCAAAATACACCACAAAACCATACAGGTTCTACTGGATAAACCCATTACGGGGTTATACAGAAGACCTAGATCATCCCATGAAGAATTCTCGAGACTGCTCCACGCGTGCGCCAAGAGAACAAACCATTGGGTAGTGGGCGACCTAAACGCCCGGCACACCCTCTGGAACAATGCCTCTTGCAGCGAAGCGGGAAAAATTATTTTAAAAACACCGTTTACAGTGGTTCACCCCGATACCCACACATTTATACATAGGGCTAATGTGACATTCAGGTCAACGATCGATCTACTACTAACTAGGCAGCCCCATCGCCTTATTGAATGCGTAGCGCTGGATATTATAACAACGGACCATTGGCCTGCTTTACTCATTAGATGGAGAAACACCATTCCCACCTCATCCTACTAAATTTAAATATGAAGCAGCAGATTGGGAGTTTTATAAAGCACAGGTCTACCATAATTTGTCAACTGTTCCCACTCACCGAAAGATGTAGACGATTACCTAGAGTTTTTTCAAAAACGATCAGAAGCGCCGCGGATGCGGCCATACCGAAATTTAATCCACTTCCGCCAGCCCTGCGTCCCCTACCAGATCACATTCTTTCACTTATCGCCTTGCGCGATAAGTGGAAGAATAAATGGTACAGGACCAGGGATCATGAGTTGAAATCGGTAGTGAATTCCCTTACTACTCAGGTTCGCAATCTCATGAAACAATAGCGGACTGCACAGTGGCATGAGAAGCTCCGAGCAATCCATGGCGACCACCGTAAATTTTGGAAATTACTCAGGGCGAGCACAAGGAAGAGAAGCTCTACATTACTAGATGACGGAGACAAACTGTTGACAGATGAGGAACAAGCAAGTAAGTTCGCTGATCACTACAGTGCCACTATAGCCCGTCGAACAATCAGTATGACCGAAATCCCGAACGAAGAAGTAGGAAATAATTATATGTTTGTATTTCCGAAGCAGCTGAAGGTGATACTCCGTCGTTCGCAAGGGAATAAAGCCCCAGGTCACGACGGAATACAAACTATACTGCTGAGAAGAGGCATAGCTCACCTGACGAGCCTCTACAACTCCTGTCTCAGGCTAAGATACTTTCCTGAGTCATGGAAAAGAGCTATCCTCTTTCCGCTGCTGAAGCCCGCAAGAAATAGTGATCAGACAGTCGACTACTGGCCTATTAGCTTACTTCCGCACATGGGCAAAGGTTTTGAGAAAATTATTCTTAATTATCTCAAAACCTACTGCTCGGAAATAGCGTTAATCCCACCGGAACAGGCCGGCTTCCAGGACGGACTGTGCCCGGACCACCATCTGGCGAAGCTACACGCGGAAGTAAGCCAGAACACAGTTAAGAATGAGGCAACCGCTTTGATATCTATAGACTGCACGGAGGCGTTTCAATAAAATAAAAGAAATAGGTATCCTACAATAATAAATGCTTTGTTCTTTTACGTACATATCGCTTTGTACTATTTTTTGTATGCACCATTGCCTTCTATGTAAGAAACTGCAGGACAACGAGTTTCCCGAGCAGCTCTATACTATTATAAGGTCCTTTCTGGTTCAACGTTCAATAAAGGTACGAGTCAGCGAAGAGCTGTCCAACCCCTTGTACCTCAAGGGTCTGTGCTATCACCGGCATTATCCTCAGTTTATAGGGCAGAAATCGTTGGTATCAAATACAAAAAAGCTACTGTGGTGGCGTATGCCGATGACATCGCCATCTACAGTAGCTCATCGAATGCAGAGAGAGCTCTACGGCAGGCGGAGGTGGCCTGTGAGGAAATAACTAAAAGACTGGACAGATTGAATATTACAGCTAATCCCAAGAAGACCGACTGTATTATTCTCTCATTCCAGAAGAATAAACGCCCTCTACCTAAGGTGTATAGAGTAGCAGGCAAAGTTGGTAAACCAGCGAATAGGATAACGTATCTCGGTGTCACCCTCGACCGGAACTTGACGTTATCCCAACATTGCAATAAGAAGATGAGGTCGGTGAGAACCAAATCTTACAGGCTTAATCATCTTTTAACCTCACCGAACTTATCACTCCGCCTCAAAGTAATGATCTATAAGGCAGTTATTAGACCAGCACTCCTTTAATATCAGCCTATGTTGAATAACATTTCACCAACAACTTCAAAAAGGCTTCAACAATTTCAAAACCCTATGCTGAGGCGTATAGTAAGGCACACTTCTCTACAAAGGACGAAATCAGACATAATACACGAGACTCTCGGACTCCCGACGGTAACGGACTTCATCACACGGAGACATATAAAATTCTTTGATAGCCTCCAACAATACACGAACCCACTATTCAACGCACTTACACCGACAGACCGACCTCAGCGCTGGCAAACACATGTACAGACACTCAACATGAACTGAGTAAACTACTAACAAATTCCAATCAGAAAGAACTAGTGAGCCCCATCACTAGATCCCCAACTCCTTCCATCTAATTAATGTTCAGAAAATTCAATGTACAATCCTCTCTTAAAATGCACCTGGTGCAGTAAAAGAGATACCATGTATCATTATTAATATGTTATTTTTCAAATATTAATAAAAGACAAAGGGGTTAAGAAAGAAAAAAAAATCAATTCATGAACAAAATTAATGTAATTCAAACGGACGATAGACTGAGATCCATATTTACCTCCAATTAGAGACCGACCGACCCACATTAGAAAGACATCTAAAAACTCGCGGAATTGGGTACCATAGTTTTGAACTCCAAAACACGACAACACTCTCAAACAAATTTGTGATAAAAAATCTTGATCTTTCTATTTCCATATCTGACGACAGGAAGGCATTTGAACCTGTTAAGGCTTAGGGCAAAAGACGTATGCAAAAGACTGTACCAGACGGAAAGAAAATGTAATTATCACCTATAGTGATAACTGTTCCACAAGGTATCACTATAAAAGATATACACAACAAACTACTAAACCCACTTAGCGTAACAAACTACTAAACCCAAGATCGCGGGTTCGTAGCCCGGCAGGTGGCCCTAGGATTTTTTTAAGGGAGTAAAAAATCCTTAGTTACGCCGTCCTTCGGAAGGGACGTTAAACGGGGGTCCCGAGCCTAAACGATGTCAGGTACTCGTTAAAAATCCCTATCCTTATTAAACCTGGATAGGCAAAATTTAGAGCTCCCACTGTTGCATCGTCCGATTAGCCATGGCAGCATAAAGTGACGTTAAATGAATAAACTAAACTAAAAGATATACAAGCAAAGTACGCCACGTCAATAGATGTATATTCATAGTTATGAAATACATCCCAAGAAAGGATATCCTACATCCCAGTGCTGTAAATATCAGCAATTTAGGCAAACAAAAAACTACAGCAACCACAAAGAAAAAGGTGTAAGATGCAGCGGCTCACATAACATTTCTGAATGTTCGCGACTAGGCAAACCAAAATGCTCGAATTGCGAGGGAGCTCTCGTTCTTATAGAAAATGCCTCCGTAGGAAAATAATAGAAGAAATAGTGACTAAAAGGATGGAAGAAAAGAGATCCAAGCAGATCATTAATAACCAAAACATACCGAAAATAATGACTAACAGCATGACAGTTCGCCCAGGTGTAGAATACGCATCTTTTCTACAAGGTACTAAAATGACAACCGAACCACAACCATCAACCAGTCAAACCATGCTCCACCTGGTGGCCAGAGCCTCCACAAACTTTCGCCTATATACCTCAACCACCGCAGACGGACCAATCGAATCTCATGATAGCTCTTGTCAATCAGATGGCTCAGCTCATGGCACAATTCACTTCCATGATGTGAGAACTTACAACCACAATTCAAGGATTAACAGGACAAAATTTAACCAAATCAATAAATTCACTATATTAAATCTCAACTGTTAAATTACAGGTAACGGTATAAAAATGTTTGATTATTAGAAAGATTCATTAGAAATGGAAAGGGGTAAATTCCAGTCGCGTTTCGGAGCTGACACACACACTTTTTTTACTCAATATTTCAGGAACCGCTTCATACTTAATGGAATCATGAATTTAAAACGACTATTCTTTTTTAGGATTAGGATTAGGATGAGGTTGTGGGGCGATCAACTGCGGGGTTATTACGCCCTTGCTTTTGAATTGATAACTGTGCGGAATGATACTTATTATTACTTGTACAGTGATGTATATAGAATACTATATAATAATAATAGGGAATAATCTTTGTACTGGAGAACTGCATTTTTTTTCCTTTATTTTTTATCCCTACATTTTTTCTTCTTTTTTTTCCTATCTTTTATTTTTTTTTATTTCTTTAATTATTTCTTTTTTTTTTCTTGCATTTATTATGAGGTGTTATACAATGTTTTCAGTGTTCTCCGACATTACATACACAATCAATAGATTAGATCAGATGTCTTATAACACTGGTCGACAAAATTTAACTTTTTTTCTTTCACAAGAATTAAAATAACAGATTCTAAAAGTATTTTTCGTGCTGAATTCAAATATAATTACAGTTTTTCCCCATCGGGCAGGAGTTTTGTGTGATATTCATTTGATTTTTTTATAATATTCCAAAAAATCTGTAACTAGCTATCTAACTCAAAATTATAACTACTGATTCTGACTTACCTAGAAAGTGGTAGATAGTGATTTTCGGGTATATTTTGCATCTGGAACGTCTCTCATTTTAGTCCAACAGTAGTCAGCTAGCATATTGGAACTCCACTTGCCTTGGTACCTCTTCTCTATTGTAGAAATATGCTGATGAAAACGCTCACCGTGTTCATCGCTGACAGCTCCAAGGTTTTCGGGTCCAAGTGAGAGTCCAAGAAGTGAATTTTTAAAGACATGTTGCATCCCATAGCTTTATAAAAATGCAGAAGATAAGCCACTATGTCACGATAGTTTTCTGCTTTATGGTTTCCAAAAAAATTGCAACACAAACTTTTGAAAGACTGCCAGGCTGCTTTCTCCAGTGGATTTAACAGTCCCTCGAAATGTTCATCAGCCATTAATGATCGGATTTGTGGTCCTATAAAAACTCCTTCTTTCAATTTAGCATCACTGACTTTGGGGAATTTCGATTTCAAGTACAAGAATCTATCAGAAAGTTTATCCATAGCTTTGACGAAATTTTTCATAACTCCTAACTTAATATGCAATGGAGGTAAAAATATTTTTTCAGGCTTCACTAAAGGGACACATGCCACATTTTTCTGGCCAGGGATAAGATATTCACGTTTTGGCCATGACTTTCTAACGTAGTGAGACTTCTTATCTTTGCTGTCCCACTCGCACAAAAAACAGCAAAATTTGGTGAACCCAAGTTGCAAACCATGCAATAAAGCTATGACCTTTAAATCACCACAGATATTCCATTCATATTTTCCATATTGTATTTTCTCTAAAACTAGTTTCATATTTTCATATGTCTCTTTCATATCAGCGGCATGCGCTACCGGTATTGATGGAAGTTTATTGCCAATATGTAGCAGCACAGCCTTCAAACTTACTTTAGAGGAGTCTATGAACAATCGCCACTCATCTGGCCGGTGTTGAAACCCAAGAGTTTCCATAACTGAACAAATATTATTACAAAACACAATACTATTTTCTTCAGAGAAGTATACTTTGAAAACACTATGGCGGCTACGATATCTACTAATTCTTACATCTTTTTGGAGTAGATTCCACCTTTTGAGTCTGGAAGCTAAAACTTCCGCTTGCTGTTTAGACAAATTTAAATCGCAAATCAAGTCACTAAGGTCTTGCTGATTGGGAAAGTATGGTTCTGATGAACAGCTACTGGCTTCATATGTAAGATCATTTTTATTTTCATCTGAATCATTTGAAGTTTCAGTCAGGTCAGAACCAGAGTTATCACTTAAGGTTGTATCTGCATATACTGGTACGGGGAACTCTTCACTGTGTAAGACAGATCTCATTGCAGATTGCAAATTCCGATACTTAACTGTATATTTTGTTTTAGATGTGATTCCTTTAATATTTGTCAAACAAAAATAACAGTCAGTTAAATGATCCTTCGGTTCCCTCCAAATCATGGGAATTGCAAATGGCATATGATGTGTACCATTTTTCCACCCAGTCAGCAGTCTAACACACGAAACACAGCATGTATTTGGGTCCCAGCTCTTATCAAAATCACCAAATTGACAGCCAAAGTAAAGTTTATAACACTTCTTTACAAGTGGGGTCAAATTTCGCCTCTGAGACTTGAAGGTCAGCTCACCACAAATATAGCAGAAATTATCTGCATGATTTACACAATTTCTTGGCATGATGAAAAAATAAAGCACAGAAATACAACATGCACAACATACACAATACACTTCTAAACAGAAAGGAAGGAAATATTTCACTACTCAACAATCTCACAGTCAGCTCAATACTGACACATCACAATGCCAAAGAGGTCTGAACATGTATAAACAACAACAATGAACAACAATGAACCTGCACAGTCATGTTTTATTGCGCTTCAGCATGACATTGCAAATAATTTCAATAATACAGCTTGAGTAAAATAGCTACATATGAGGTAACGGTTCCTATGACAGGTCAAAGAAAACGCTAAAATCATATTTTGAAAAGTAGCTTTTACAGAAAAACTATGCCTGATGGGAAAATTCTGACTACATATCTGAATTCAGGATGGAAAATGCCACTAGATTCATTATTCAGATCTCTTGTGAAAAAAACCTTGTCGACCAGTGTAATTAACTAATTATATCTATATATAGTCAGATGTTTTACATAAGTATGTTTCTAAGTCAAACACACACACACACACACACACACAAAACCTTTCAAACGCATATATATTTGTTGACAATTTTGGTAACCAACAATATTATGTACATTAATTCTACTCACTAGAATAAATCGGTTTTAATAGGATTTCTTGATTGGACATAATCTAATTCTAGGGCTGTGGATTATGCATTAAATTTTGGTGTATAGGTCAGTTTCTTTTAAAATTGCAATAAGTTTCTCTGCGTTTGAGGGGTTGTTTCCAAGAGATTGAATCAGTCGCCTTGGCAGCTCTTTGGAATTGAAATAAATTAGGTAGGATGAGCATTCTTCTATGATGTGCTGTACGGTGAGTTGAATATCGCAGGTAGGGCACTTCGGCGGTGGTTCCCTGTTAATGAGGTAAACATGGGTTAAGTTCGTATGCCCTATTCTCATTCGGGTTAGCACCACTTCTTCTCTTCTGTTTCCACGTTCAGAGCTGCTCCATTTTTTGGTAGTGTCCTTAATGGCTCGCAGCTTATTTCTAGTCGACTCTGATTTCCACATGTTTTCCCACTCTAAGTTAGTTTTCCGCCTCAGCCACGTCTTGATGTCTTCCGGCTCCAGTATATTTTCAAGAGTTGTATTCATTAGGGCAGCTTCTTTAGCAGCCTTTTCTTTTTTAGGTGATGAGAAGAAAATTATGTATCCAGTATTTTCTTCATCAGAAATCATTTATATTATTTTTTATATATTTAGCATTAATATGCAATAAGAAATAAGAAACAATTTACAAATTCTTAACCGATTTGCAAAATTTATTCAAACCACTTTTTGTGCTACTGATTTATGGTTTATAGAGGTAAAATTAAGTCGTGCGCTGTTTTCATGTCGAAAACAACATAGGCATTTAAACAATGAGAAACATACATATTGTAATTATATATTTGTTACATTGCTCACTAATATTTTGCTTACAGACTATCAATAAAAAACAGTTGCATCAGCTTTCAGTATTACGTAACAAAACCCAGTTTCGTACAAAAGAGCATTCAATGGCGTCTATCCTATCCAATACAGACTTTTAAATCTGAATATTATTATTTAAAATATGCTAATTTTTTATTTTAAAATAATAAAATTATTGTTATCACTAATTAAGTATTGGCGGTTGTTAGTAATTATAATATTAAAATATAGGCTATAAAACTATGGGATATTTCAATATTAGTTCGCACATCAGTCTCAAACGAATTTAAAACTAATCACTATACAAATAATTTTAATTGACTCCTTATATCCAAGAAAAGTTGTGGAGTACTGAGAAAAAAAAATCTGGACTGATGACTTTAGCACGATTCCTGCACCTCTAATACAGTTTGGCGAGCAGTTTAATACAGTTAAGCTTTCCAGTTTTATTTTATTTTATAATATTATTCTAAAGTAATCTAAACTCGAAACTGAGCGTACTCTAGTCCTCAATAATTCTCCATTAAAAGTTCCTAGATAACAGATGTAGTCGGATAAATACAGGAACCCATTGTATCTATACCTATTCACAATAGCTAACCTCAACCATTTGACCACTTACAGATATACTACGTGCAACGACTACCTGCATAGCCACTTTCATAGGTATTGTTGATTACCCGACCTGTCTCCTGTGCTTCCAGGAGGATGACATTGTTAATGCAGGAGATTATATGGAAGAACGAGCAAGGTTTTACTTTTTCAATATAGCTTTAGATGTTAAGACCGTGGAAAAATTCCAACGAAAAGCCTTAAGTCTTCAAACTAAAACAGAAATAGAAATATCTGTCCAATATATAAGCATCCAATATTGGACAGATATTTCTATTTCTGTTTTAGTTTGGAGATTTAAGGCTTTTCGTTGGAATTTTTCCACGGTCTTAACATTTATGTAAGGTCTCTTTTTTACTTTTCAATATTAATAGCTTTAGATGATTGAAAATGCAAGGGCGGGTGATGGCTAAAAAAGGTTATATGTTTATAATTTCAATACCCTGCAAAAAATGTCTAGAAGCATGCGCATTACCTAGAGTTTTTATTTTAAAACACCAAACTGCGCATGCTTTGACAATGTACTGCATCTGACTTTTGACGATTATTGGAATAAATCTATTTATTATCTATCTACATAAAATTTATTTCTGGTGTTTGTTATTATTACAGTAGCACAATGGATTTTTTTTTTATATGCATGAAACGATTATAAATCTTTTGAGAAAGTTTTTATCCAATAACAAGTAATAACCACTTGTAAAGGTTTCGCCTTTGTTCAGCGGTTCATCATTCCTTTTTGGCTGCAACAACCAAGTACAAATATTTCTCTTAAAGTACCGTATTGAAAAAAAAAATGTACCAGTACAATCCCAAGAGTCTTGAGCAGGGAGGTGATTTGTCTGAATACACGCTCAACCGTCAGGTTTCTCCCCCCCCCCCCACTTTATAGATGCTAGGTGAGCTTCCAGAGGTTCTGTTCCGCAGGATTAGTCCGTGGCTGTTAACAGATTGAATTATTTTTCAGCTACAGATGGACTTGAACCCGAGACCTGCAGCTCTGCAACTCAGCGCTCTACAAACTGAGCTACGCTCCCCTTTCTATATTTAAGTACTAGAAATTAATTCCTCATTTTTCTCTATAAAAGACAGTTTTACTTATTTACTTCGACAAACTCGTGAATTTAAAATTGTCTTAACCGCTTCTTAATTCTAATCATTTTCGCGATATCATTTTAAGGAAGCATTGAGGTAAGAAAACCCTGATTGATAATCGATTACTTAATTGGTTTTTTATTTAAGATAATCAAATAAGCGAAAACTTATTTTATTGTGCTCACGTGTCGGCCATCATCAGGACCAGTAGTTCTATCCATTGTTAGAATTATCCAGTCAACTATTTTCCACTCTATCTTATTTACGATGTTTGATTTTTTAAATGTGCGATGCATTAATTTTTATCACTTAATTTTTTTAATTTTCATTTAGAAAAAAATGAAAAAAGTGACTGGTGTATTAGAGATTTGGAATTATTCTTCATTACATGGTTAGAAAGTGTGTTTATTACGAACATAGTCATCTCTCCAAAAAAATATTATTACAGCTTCTTATAAAAATTGTGAATTTTGTACTTCTTGCCCGAAAATTAGTGTTTAGCTGCAACTCCAAACTATTTGATTAGTGTCACTAGATCAGTCATTTTGTTCAGATTTTTATGAAGAGTTCACCGACTTTAATAGTTAACAAATGATCTATAATATATAGTTACATAATAAATAATAGCTAAATAATTTAATCAAAGTGTTATCTTCCGTGAAAATGAATCTGAAAAAACCAATAAATAATAATAATCAAGGTAGATTATATTTTGTATGATGGGATTTATTTCGTACGTAGATCACATTACCAAACGGGGCTATGAAGATTTAAAAAAAAAAATAGTAACATAGGTTAGTTTTTGACAAAATACGATAAAATGAAATAATTGTTTAATATTAAAGTAGAAACTCATAGCATTGTTAAAATTATTAGGTATCAAAAAATGTCACCGGAAGTGCATGATTTTGGCTTTTTAAAGTTCTGCAGAAGTAAGGAAAGGATCAACTGAAGTTAATAATATAAAAATTCCAAACAACTAAATAATTTAAAAGATTGCAGGATTATATCCACAATTGGTGTAATGAGATCTGCGGCTATCAGCGTGTTACTCTTCAAGGCAAACAGGGAAGAAACACTAATCCATTAAATCTGAAAAAGTAACATTCTTCCTCCGATGCCTCTAGTTATTACTTCTTGTAAGATCCCTGTCTCTTTTATTTTATCTTATTTAGTACAGATTTTTTGCTAAAATTCCAATTTGCTAAGTGATAATGTATTTTGAAAATATACTAATAAGGAAAAAAAATAATATTTCAATCGTCAATTTGGTAAGCCTTCATACAATATCTTTGGTCTAAATCAAAGGGGATTATAAGCAAATTTTGGTATTTTGAAGTGAATATTTTAACTTTTAACTGCTCATTCCTTTCTTATCACGGAACTAAATAAGGATCCAAAATATGATCAATCCACTTAACAAACCTAGCGTTCCCTGCTTCAAAAACTTTGGAACGCTTGTAAAGAATAAAAAACTTATTCTAGGTCGAATGAGTTCAACCATCAATGCAATAATATTGCATCCTTAAAAGTTGGCATATTAAGCGAGGTAGTTAGCCTAATAGATTAATAGGTGATATTAAAATTATTATTTAAAAACTGTTCACTCTTTCACTACTTCAACACTATCAGACAAACGCTCTAAGCCCCCAATTACTTACCAAGTACTTATGTATGTGACTATTACGAGACCTATTCGGACTTGCGGCGTAGACCTTTGCCGTCCACTAAGCCATCGAATTGCTCTCGGATCCATCCCTTACAATCCAAAATCCTTAATGTACTTCACTTTGTTACGAATAAAGCCATCCTCAATGTCTCATTTGTTCCTGAGTTAGTCCGAACCGTATATTAATCCTTTCATGACTAAATTCATTCTGAAACCCACTAGTTTCAAACCTCTTCAATTTGTCAACCAATAATCCTTTGAGGAGTCTGAAAAGAAGAGTACCAAATGATTTTTTAAGTTGAATTTGTTATTCGAGTAATACCAGTGGTATAGTTTCTCTACATGCCATTACTTATAATTTACTTTTGTATGATTATAATATATTTGTAAATTTAATTACTTAGAATATATGTTCATTGATTTTTTTTTGTTTGCCAAGTTTCGCTTTTGACATGACTAAGAAATTATACATCCCTTCTACCAGAGCTTTCAATTTAAAGTGCTCCATCCTAGTTATGTAATATCATATTTTATATATTAAAAATCACAATAAATTATTGACATTTGTGATATATTACACCCTTAATAAACAATCATCAATCATCAATTTTTCTTCATGTTCAGATCATTTATCTTATATTTTAAAATATTCATTTGTTCTAATTTAATTTCTATCTTGTTGGTGGATAAGTTTTGAACCCCTAATTAATCTTTGAACCCCTATTATGGGAGTGGAGTTGTCCAAATTTCTTTCTTAGTTCTCCTTTAAGCTATACAAAAGAACCTATGCTAAGTTCAGTGGTTTCTGCTGTGCGTTGACCGCTGGGTGTGTTAGTCAATCAGGTTACAGTTTTATATAAACTCCGCCTGTGTGGTTTGTTGATAAAAAGTAGCCTATGTCCTTCCCCAGGATTGAGATTATCCATTTCAAATTTCATCACAGACGGATCAGCACAGCCGTGAAACATACGTTACATTGATACTGATTGACAAATGGGACGGACAGAAGTTTACTGTTGTTAAAAAAAAGATTGTAAAAGAGACACATTAGCATGTAACGCTATTAAATTTTTGAAAATGATTACTTAGTGTGACGGTTTCACATATCGTACGGGAGCAGCGAGAAGTGAACTTTTTTTTTTTCTTTTTTTTTGTTCTTAGCCCATTTAGGTTTGAAGATTGTTAAGTAGGATTTTTAGGATAGGATGGAAAAGGATCTCTTGTACTGTACGATGTACATTTTAAGAGGAGGCATCCTTCAAGATTTTATTTACAATATAATACAAATTTACAATAAATAACTGAAAAATAACTGAAGTGAATTAATAAAATAACTGAATAAATAAATAAATAAATAATTGAAGTGAACTTTTCTTTTTTTTCTCATCCTCCAAAAATTTTATTTACAATATTATACAAATTTACAGAAATTCCTGAAAATGCTTCTATATAAAAAAGCCTTCTGGTACCTTTCGGTATTTTAAGGCGTTACAATGGGCTGAGTTCGCTGAAGGCGGTTTTTACTCGAACCGGCTCAAAGCCGCTGACTTTATACAATACAAAACAGGGAGGGACCGTTTAGCGGGGATCAAGAATAGTTGTAGAAAGAAGAAAGTGGAGGAAGGAAGAAGGATAAGGAAGAAAGCATAAGGACAAGGGAGTACTTACCACATCCCTAGATCAAATGTAAGCACATCGACCAAGAGAACACTGCCCTGCCATCTCCCAGGTCTGTGGTGGTTTTAAGTACCTAAATAGGGGGTTCGTACAGGTCTTCAGACCATCAAAAAATTTGATGTGCCTCCGACCTATGTACTCGGGCACCGAGGGAAGCCGAAGCTCCTCCCGGATAGTGGTGTTAAGTGCTCCCTCGAGCGATGTGCCACTTACGATCTTTCTAAGGATAGAGTTCTGGTAATGCTGCAGGCGCTGCAGCGTTGTTTTGTAGAGGTGTCTCAGTAGCGGTGCACCATAGAGCAACGTAGGTCTTATGATGGACTTGTAGATTTGCAATTTCAACCTCAGTGAGAGCTGCGGCGACAAGAGCAGATGGTATAGCCTGTGGGATTTCTGTCGTGCCAACTTCAATCTTGCCTGAACGTGCTTTGAGAAGGTGAGATGTCTATCGAAGGTAACGCCAAGGTAGAGAATTGAAGTGGATAATCTTCCATCTTCGCAGTCCACGGTAAAAGTCTTCGGTAGAGGTTTCCTACTCACACTCTGAAATGACATTACGATGGCATCCGTCTTAGACATCTTAGATCCTGATGCCAATCAGTTTCAGCTCGTTCACTATGGTTTCAGTCGCCATTTGTGCCTTGTTAAGGGCATGTGGGGTGCTGATGCTGGTTGCGTAAATCCCAATATCATCCGCATATGCTGCTACCATTGCTCCTGGATGCTTCATTGCGACCACGGGTGCTGTAAAAATCACAAACATCAGTGGCCCCAATACAGAGCCTTGAGGTACTCCACAGGTGGTTGTGCTAGAAGTCGAATAACTGTTACCGACTCGTACGACGAATGATAGCTTTGGATCAGACGACATAGACTGGCGGGAAAGCTAAACTCTTCTAAGCGTCGGAGTAACAATTCATGAGACACACAGACAAAGACCTGGGTGAAGTCCAGTGAAATGAACGCCGTAGTTCTGTTCATCTGCACCAAGTGCATTTTAAGAGAGGGTTGTTCAGGACATTGAATTTTCTGAACATTAATTAGATGGAAGGAGTGGGGGATCTAGTGATGGGCTCACTAGTTCTGTCTGATTGGATGAAGTGAAAAAAAAAACCATGAAGTGAACTATGTTACTTGATTTGCTTTGTTCAGCGAAAATATGTAGAATTTGCGAGTAAGAAACACGTGAGCAAGCATACAAACTTTGCCCCCTTTTTCGCCCCCTTAGGGGTAGAATTTTGGAAAATCCTTTCTTACCGGATGCCTACGTCATACAAAGAACACACGCTCCAAGTTCCAGGTTTCTACGATCAGGGGTTTAGGCTGTGCGTTGATCCCTCAGTCATTCAGGACAAAGCATTTTATATGTATAGATTAAATAAAAGCTCAACATTATGACTCACATGTGTTTGTTCTTACATGACTGTTCTTTGTTTAAGCAGGTGTTAGCATAATGCTGGTATATATCATTGTTCATATCGTGAGCTGAATTCTACAAATTGGTGATGACAAGAGAGAGAAATGCTTTATTTGTTCCAGCAGTGCTCTCTAACTACATTGGATTGCCATATCACACAGCATACTTATCAATCCATATTGGACATACTGTATATTACAATTTTAAATTTATGAATATTCTTTTTATACATTCCTTGTCATATTTTAATATCGTATTTCAAATAATAGCAGTTGCTGAGAAAGATGCCACTTGTTTAACACTATAATTATGCACATCTTTAACAATTATAAGTAATTAATACAGACGAGGTGCTACTAAGAATAAAATCAGTTTAAAAAAAAATGAGTTGGCAATCATAAAGAAATCCTTTTTATAAGTACACAAGCTGGCATATCTATTCGCCCAAAACACCAAGAGTGGAATGTTCTAAATACTGATGACCTACCTAACAACATCATGCTCATTTTTCCTAATAAATAAATCAAATAACTGAAAATGCAACAACTGATATGAGATAACGAAATACTCTTCTTGGTTGCAGAGTGGGCTCTACGGCAGGAGGAGATGGCCTGTTATGAAATACCCAAAAAATTAGATGATTTGAATATTAAAGTTAATCCCACGAACATCGATTGTATTATTTTATCGTTTCAGAAGAAGAAAACACTCTACCTAAGGTTTATAGAGTCGGAGGCTGCGAAAATAAACAAGCTAACGGGGTAACATATCTGGGTGCCCCCCTCGACAGGCACCTGACGTCTCAGCACTGCAACAGAAAAATCAGATCGGTTTGGACCAAATGTTACAGAATTAACTACCGGTTAACCTCACTTATTTCTCCGCCCGAAATTAATGATATATATGGCTGTTCTTTATAGAGGGCGATGCTTAATAATATTTCACTCCCAACTATAAAAAAAGTTCCGACAGCTTCAGAACAGTGTACTGAGACGTTTAGTAAGAGACACAACGCTACAAAGGACAAAACATAATACACTATATACTCGGACTACTGACACGGACATACCGACATTACACGGAGGCATATCAAATTCTTTGATAGTCTCCAACATTGCACACACTTGCTTTTCAACACACTTTCACCGACACGCCGGCCCCAGCGGAGGCAAAAGTATATTCTAACTTTCAGCCTGGACTGATAGATGCTTACTAGCTATAGCAATCATAAAGAACTAGTGAGCCCCATCACTAAAGTACTAGGTCTATCTTCCAATAGAATTCAACATCTGCTCATTCCTGCATATGTATGTGCATAATAATGATTTCAAAAATTAATAATCTTAGACATACCAAATTATATGAAATATAGAGAGGAAAATAGTTGACTGGAAGATCTAATGTGGGATATAGATAGTCTGGGGTTGCAGTCAATGTAACACAAAATAAGAAAAACTTATGTACATATTATGAGTGCCGGCGTTTTGACCTACGTTGTAGGCCATCTTCAGAGGTGATAGAAGCTGGAGCCAATATGTGTCACCAATATATAGTGCCAATATGGATATTGGCTCCAGCTTCTATCAGTACTGAAAATGGCCTTCAACGTCATACTATATATCCCATATATATGAAAAATAGTTTTTATGAATGATAAACGCTAAAATTATTCAATTGCAGGACATTTGTCTCTTCGGAAATGTCATTAAAATATGCTATGGATACATTAATTTATTCTAATAATTTATCCTTGTTATCTACCTTCTTAAGCATTCCAAAAATGTTTTACACTGGCCTCTTCACAAATCATCTGTAAATAAATAATAGTTGTACTAAGATAATATTAGATTCTAGCTCACCTGTGTATTTTTTTTTTTTCATCAAACAGACATTTAAGACCAGGGGAATACCACTACTTTTCTATTATAATTTTCGGCTTTCTTTTCTCCTAGTGATTTCTCATCACTTCAGCGTGCCTTTGATTATGACTACGCAGTAGTCTTCCGTTTTTCTTTATTTTCGTTTCTTTTAGAACATCGATTTCTTTTAGTTTTTTCCGTAATGTTCTCTAGGCACTTTGTCTGTTATTTATAATTTTCTGCTTTCTCTCTCATTTATTTTACATACCCTCCAACGCTCTCCCTGTATATTTCCTGGTTTGATCTTAACCTTTAGCCTTCCTGTGTTATCTCGGGCTCATAGATTCTCTCCAGCATTCTTCTCTCTGTTTTAAGTAATTATCTATTTTAGGGAGACATGTTGTCTCCATTCCTTACAAAATTACTGGTCTTATCACCGTGTTGTAGTGTTTTATTTTTGCGTTAGAGCACAGGTTTTTCTTATTATAACTATGTATTTTAATATATATTTAATTATAAATATGTATGTATTTATAATTATTTATATAAATATATGCCTATGTTTATATAATTATTTAAATTTAACAGGCAAGAAATCTACCACCCTAGGCAGTTAACATATCTTGAGGTGATTTTCAGAAGGAAAGTTTTGTTTTTTCTTTCAATCATGATATTGACGATGCTTTCAGTCACTTGATGACGTTTAAGGAAGCTCATTAACAATAATATCAAAGAAACGTGCCTGATTGTATTAATGATATCTCTCTAGGCCTACATAATTGTTTAAGATTAAATTTTTTTTTTATATCTAAAAAAAACTATTTGCATTCGCTTGGTGCAGGAAATAAAAAATACATCACAGAATAACTATAGATTCGTTGTTGTCTGTTTGAACCTATCTTCCTGAAAACAATAAACTATAAATTAAAAATTAGACGTGAGAAAGAAAAACACATCCACAAAAAAAGAAGTGAAATTCCAAACTATTTACGGCAGATTTTGCAATCTGAATTTTTATCTGGTATATTATAATATACCTGTAGAATAAACAAGTTAACCTCAAAATAAAAAAAGGAGGGAAAGAGGCCGACCCAAGAAGAAATGGTTACTTGATGTGGAGGAGAGAATTGCTGCAAGGGGTCTTGGAGAAGGATATAGGCCCGACCGAGATCTTTAGCGTACTTTTGGGAACGAAAAAAAACTAAGTTATAAAAAACCGTAAAACAAACATTATAATACAATTTATATAATATTATCAATGTATTGAATATTTAAAGCTACCTAGTGCATCTTCGTTCTCTCGAATTCTTTCCGATCTATTGCCCAAGGAATAACAATTTCCTGTATATTCGTTATGTTTAATACTATTATTGTGAGTGCCTACGATTGCACATTGTCAAGTAGCTCAATAAAAAGAAATTGTATAGAAAAAAAATCCTGAAAATAATTAAAATTTGAAAAGTTGGATCGTATCACAATGGGATTAGATGGTCGGATACCATTATGGAGTAGAAGGAATATCAAAAAGACCGAGAAACAAACTTAGAGCAAGCTTGGTGTTATCTTTTTCTTCTGTATTTTCATAATGTCCACTAATTCGATTTGTTTTCTTAAAAATCTTTTTTTTGTGATAATGGCTGTGATGATCTTCAATTTTATCTAAAGGTCATATACATATAAAGTCAACTAACACAAAAATGTTATATATTCACTGGCCATGAAGAATAAAACACTAAATCCTAATCCTCTCAAAATGCCTCTTCAAGTAAAACTCCATGATTTTAGAATAGTTCACTTGTCTATTTCAAGGTTGACGGAAAGCTACAGCACATTCAAAGCTGTATTTTCTTGTACGAAGCTGCTAGCTTCATAACTTTGAATACAGAATTTGATATAAAAACTTCCAGTCATTTCATTTTTATATCTAATTATTTGGCATGTATGACACTTTTAGGTTGAAAGGATTTTTAGAAGTAGGTTTCGCACTTTGAATTGTTTTTAGTGATTTTTATAAAGTAGTACACCTTAGCCTTGTGCAGTGTTTTTTCTTTTAAGTTATTCGGTTTCTATTTACGAGATCAAATATTGTGCAGCTGTGTTTAATTCCCAACTATTAAGATACCATTATTTAATGCGCAAATCTAATTATTTTTAGAACAATTTCTGACTGTTCATGTCCTGAATTTGACCTTGGTGGAACGTAAGGGAGTAATTCTTGTTTGCTACTAATTCTGAAAAGCAGAAATTAGGACCCTGAGTTTAGACTACAGTTCAATTTTATTTTTTATGAGAAAATAAAAAATGAAACAATTAACAAGATTTCAACCTATCTTTTTGTACGTGAAGCAATTAAATGTTATAACTTGTAATTTTACAGTAAATTGAAGAAGGATAACTACAGCTCTGTTTCTAAATATGTCTTCTTTTTTTTTCGTAAGCTTACTTTTTGTGAAAAAGCCGAAATAAGAAGAAGCAATTCAGTGAAATGGGGAACAGAAAGAGAGAAAAAAGCTATTAAAAATTTAATGCACTTTAATTAAAAATCTAATAGAATAGGGGCTGTAAGTCGCAAATTTGCTGATTTAATGTTTTTTTCATAGTTAAAAATTTCAACAAATAAATTTGGAATTAATTAAATTCCTTAAGTTTTGATTTCTATGAAATGCTGAGTAACGAGTACAACAATATATGTAATAAATGTTATATATATTGTTGTTATATGTTATAATACATATATGCATTTATGTTACATATATGCATTACCACCCACATGTCTTAATCGCCATACTATACACTGATATTATATTGAATATTTTCAACTTCATTTAATCCATGTGTTTTTTTCAACTTTCCCTTACATTTACCACATTATTATTCATTTTATTTAAATTATATATATTATAATAATTATAATTTATATAAATTATTCTATCTCGGGGAACAGATTAAAAATGATTATGCTAACCGAAGACAGAAATATATGGTATCTTATCCTTGATCTACGTTGCCTATATTCTAATAATCAATCGAATGAAGGGTGATTTGGTTTTAAAAAGTAGGATATAAGAGCATTCCTTTACCTCTTTTGTGAATTATTATAGTCGTTGTCCTGTATAATGCTGATTCAGGAGCTGAATTGACATTTTAAAATTTCATTCTATAAGTATCCATTTTTTCGACTTTCCTATCAGGTTCATTAATTCAGTCAATGAAGGGTTTCCTGACGTATAGCCTTAAGAAATTGTGTAGGAACAAATGTGCCAATAAGTGTTGCGTGCAAACAAGTGTTTGTGCATAATATATGATAATTAATAATATTACACATTCGCAACTCGGAATTTCGTTATGTCAAGTGTCAGCTGGCGCTTTAGAAGTGCGAAATAATTATAACATCGTAATGCACATCATGGTTTTGACAAAATTCAAGATAAAAAAGAAAAAGATAGAAGCTTTTTCGCTTTCTCTCGTTATGCATATATCCCATTACTAATTTATTTATCCTCATACACACGATGTACCTTGCTGTGAAAGCAGGGGAAGGGGGCACTCCAAATGTATGAAATACTAGAAATCTGCGATTTGAAAATTTATTTAAAGTTGTGTTAAAAGTTTTCACATAAAAACTTGCCAATAAAATTCAAAGATAAACGTTATTTGTGAGAAATTATAATTTTATTGGTATATAATTTTTTCCTAGAACTGACTTTAGTCATGCTGTTAAATCAATATACATATATGTTATATATCAATTTACCAATTAAATTTATTTAAACTATGAAGTATGTAGTGTTAGACTTTCAAAATTATTGTAAAAAAATCTATTTTAAATATATTTTAAGGTAAAACTATAAAAAAAAAAATCTTATAAACAACTCGTTGAGATGTCATTTTTCTAAATATTTTAAGAGTCCGGTCCTTCAAACTACCCAGAAACTTGGGAAATACATTCAAAGTTGTTCTAAAACTTTAGACTTTTACAATCTCTTCTTTTTCATCAGTTAAACCACGTTTTTTTTAAACTCAATCATTTATTAGATAATATTCAAACTAGTGAAATAGTCCAAACTACTCGTTCCTACCTAATCTGCTTTCCGTTCCGGTTTCCTGACACAATTCGCTTTTATCGAAATCACCAATCATCGCAGTGGAGGAAACAATGTTAGCAGTAGTGATCCTCCTAGATTTCAATACATCTTTTTTTATTCCCCGGACCATTCTATCCTTTTTATCAAATTATAATCATTATCCTTTCCAGCAGCTCTATTTCCTTGTTCCAATCCTTCTTTTGCCATCGGACTCAAGCAGATTCAATTCCTAATCAACTTTTATGTTCTTACCTTTTCTGTCAAGGAGTAATCAAGGGTTCAAGAATTTCCTCACTCATTTCCAATTTATCTCTTTTTTAAAAATTTCTTTATTGAAAGTCACAACTGTATTATAATCATATAACAAGTAAACAGAATTATTAACTTAATGGACGCAATGTAATGAGATACAGGCAAGTACAGAAACCACCTAAAGATAGTTTTCAAATGATAAATTCATCTTAGAAGATCATGAGGCCATCTTCTTTTCAGACTTCTCAGAGTATTATCGGGAATCGAAGAGGTAGCTCGTTTTGAAACAAGCCGGCTTGAGTGGGAATAAAGTTGTTCATGAAAGTATTGATTCCAGATTCAGGCCAAATCAACAACAAATAGGTTATGGACAACTTAATTCGTATCAAAGTAAGGAGCATTGAAGATTTTACGAACGATTTTGGATTTTAGGGAATTTGATGGCTTAGTAGAAGCCCAAAGCTCCGCTCCATTAGTTTTACAGTAGACATGCATATGAGTCTTTTGTAATTAATTGGGAGCTTAGAGCGTTTGCCTAGTTTCGCCTGTCTGTAATGGAACCTTTGAACTCCATTTTCTGGTCACTTTAAAACATCGAATTAAATCGAAGCTTTGCACACTTCTCAATTATCGATGACAATAAATAATGCAGTATGTTTGTCTCTGTATCCTGACCAGAATCATCAGGAATAGCGTTTTTTCATATCCGATGAAAGGGCAGTGCCCTGTGCCATGTACTATGGCATATATGCCACTTGATCTTTAAGCAGGACCAATAGAGGAGTTTCGTATATTTTGTAACCAAATACTAGTAGTTTAAAAAAAAAAACACATTTGTAGCTAGGTGTCTTAAAAATAAGAAAATGATAATAAAAACTAAAGAACGCGCGTTTATAGCTAGTCGAACTAAAAATTGTAAAATAAAGTTTAGTTTAATAAACTAAAAAGCAGGAAATAATTTCAAGTAAGTTTAAAATAAGTATTGAGTGATGAACGAAATATTTATTTTATGCAAACAAGTGTGCGCTGTTTGCAGTTAGTTGTAATATTTGATTGACTTATAGTGGTAAAATTAGAATCATTGTGAGAATATCTGTCTTAAAAACACCCCACAATTTTTAACGATAAAATGATTTTTTTTTCATCTCTCCATTCTCATTTTAAACGTATTGAAAATTATTTTTTAGTTTTGTTTTCTATTATTTGCATAGTTATATTCATGGTAAAAAATATTAGGTAGTGAAATGAGGGTATAAAAATAAACTTATGAAAAAAGCTGTGACAGGGTTGCCATGATGCGGAAATTCAAACAGTTACAATTATTTTAAATAATACGATGTGAATTATTATTTAATTTTTTAAAAATGTGAATCGGATTTTTATGATACCCCTCATAAGGAAACTTCCACAAACGAAGGAGATACAATAAATAATAAATATTATTTGAGCTGTTCACAACAACCTGCCGCCCCACCACGGTGAGATCCCTCTGTTCCATCCCTACTCCTCTAGCAAAATCGCTGATTATATCAATTTGAACGTTTGAGTAATTAAATATGAGACAATAATACAGCGATTAGGGCATTAAGGAGGAGCTCGCTAAATTAAACAGCGATAAGATATCCTTGAGAAGGTTCACCATGTCGGCACGTCCAGTCGTCCGGTTACGATCTATTGTTATTTAACGGGAGTACGGAGGTGGGGAGGTCAGTCGCAAAGATGAACCCGTTGACAGCTCACCTGGAGAGGTACCAGAAGCAGCCGCCTCTCATCAAGGAGGATGAAGAGTCTTCAGGAGTCAAGAAGAGGCCATTTTCCAACTGTCTCCTATTCGTACTTCTGGCAGTCTTCGTATTCTTTTTAGTAAGTCCTCTCGGCCTGTCCCTCCGGGCCATGTTGAGTTTGGTAGATCTTCGAAGAAACCTTTATGAGTTTGCAAAGTGTGATTGTGATAAGCTATAGAACCTGAAAAAAAAATAAGAATGTATTTTAAAGAGAGTATTTAAAAAATAAAAATAAATCAGCGATATTAATATTTAATAAATAGGAAAAAACTTAAAGCTCATGCAGAAATTTAAGCAACCTACATATTGGTTTTTAAATTTCGAAGTATCGGCCTCGTAATAACCAACACGACCCCATTCTGATGGCTAACATTTTGTAGTTTTTGAGTGAAAAACAAAAATTAATTTTATTTAGTAATTACTTCAATACGGTTTTATTCATAATAATTATTGTTTACATAAACTTTTCGTAAACCATCCCAAGGCAACACAAAAAAAATGTGAGTCAAATCAATTTTACTAGTGCTTTTCCATCAGTGTATAGTCGCTAATTTTCAATTGTTTCTTTTTTTTCCTTTTTTTTACTAATTGTTATAAAAGCCGAAATTTCAAGAAATAGTAATTAATATATTTTCAATATTCAAAATAATTAAGAATATCATTTATGGGTTACAGCCATTAAACGTTTTTATAAGTTGAAAATTAATACTTGAAAAAACTTATGAAAACATTTTTTAAATGATCTTTTTTTTTTAAGTTTTTATAAATAGTAATTTTTTACTTTAAAATACTTTAAAATGAATCAAAATTAATAATATTCAAGATACAAAATAAACCGAAACCCATACGACACGGAGAAACCTTCAGGTCTAGCGAAAAATTAAAGATCAATGATCTTCAGTAGTATACATTTCTTATTATAAAATAATAATTTTATTAATATATTTAAATTGTATATTAACAATAATTGAGGTGGGTAAAAACTAACTAATATAATAATATTAACACATTGTACAGTAACCAAGAGTTAAAACATATTGTACAGTAACACCAAGCATGTTTTAGTCTATAAATCTGGTTTCTACTAATAATACTAATCGTCTGGAAACGGAATCTTCGTAACTTCTTCTTCAGATTCTAATCTTCAGAACATGGAGTCTTCGTAATCTTGGTCACATATTCTATAATGAAATTTGAAACATCTGAAATCAAAATTTTTTTATGAAAAAAAAAACCAAGTGCCTAATTTACTAATATTTACCCTGGATGTATGTCATTAAATTGTTCAATAATTCTACTGCCGATGTTTTCAAATATTTACATCGCTTGACATAAGCGAAAATCCTTTGTTTTTATCACAACGAATACGATTTATAATCCCTTAAAATTAATAAACTTTTGTACAATAATTAGATTAAAGGCTTATGGCTAAAAAATTGGGTATATAAAAATTCTATGAAAATGTTTGTAACAATTTTAGGAAAAATAGAAACTAATAACTTCAAACATAAGTTTTAATTATTTACAATCACAATTTCATAGGTAAATTTTTGTTTTAATTATTCCTAAATGGTTTTTACATGGTCGTATATAGGTCATATAACTATCCTAATTAGAATCTATATATAGTTATCCGAAATGTCTCCGCTAATGAGCCATTTATACACCCTTTAAAAATTGTTTACTAACAAAAATATGCTATTAAATGTATATGTCATAGTATAACTCGGAATGTACAACTTACCATTTTGTGCATTTTGTACAGACAAATTTCCATTCTACTTTAGAAGAGAATTATTATGTACTTTTATTTTTTTTACTTCCTTGCACCTAAAATTGTAAGAATTGTTATAGGGAATATTTTAGATTTTCCAATTTCAACGTATATGTCCATCTTGAGAACCTTAGGGTAAATTTGGACTAGTTTATTGAACCATACAAATCTCGCACGACTCAAAAGCTGTCATTTGTAAACTATTGAACATTCGTATTTGGGGATGATGTGATCTCCGTTGTTGGTGATCACCGGAAGTGATAATATACCTAAAGATCATAATAAATTTTCATACAACTTTTTCTCTTCTTATTTTCGTTTTAAATATTTAACAGTTTTATATTGATGGAAATCATATAAAAATTTAAAGATAGAGTTGGTAAACCGAAAGACTTACTTAACTTGAAACTGTTGACTATTTCTCTGAATACTGAGCCACCTGAGAAACATATCATCTTTATGAAAACTATGGACTTTCATCCACTTCTTTAATGCGAGCGGTCCTTCACCTAATATAAGTCTCCAGTATATCATAAATACGAACCATTTTGAATGTTACTGTGGTACTTGAGTATTACCTAATCAGACAATTTTTAATTAAGTCTCGAATTTAAATTTTTTGCAGCTCTACCTGATCAAGAATGTCTTGGTTCTTATGTTCCTCAACGATTTCTACGCAGATTCATTGACAGGCAGGCAGCTGTCAGTATGGCATTTTCGTTCTGGGGATGTCATTACTGCGTAATCATGAATATTTAAATGAGGGAATTCTATAATTATCTGGAAAATGGTTTGTCTGTATTGAACTTAAGAAGAAAACTAAAATAAGAAATGAATTCTATGTACTGCTTTTGATAGATCCATAAAACTTTTATAACATACGGTTGGTGTTAGCAGATTTGAATAAATATTGTATACCTTTTCATTATACATTTCTGTCTTCTTTTTTTTTCATATACAATAACATCATTTACTGCACATATTTTTATATATAATGGGAATTTCACTGTTTTTGTCCTTGTCTTTCAAATCTTTTTCATGAAAATGGATTTCATAGTGTTTCAGCTATAGTCATTGATTATTTGAGCTTTCACGTAATTTGGCTGTGTCAGAATCATCCGAATTTTCATTGCCTGCTGCTGTTTTGAAAATTATTATCTTTTGATTCAAACAATTTTTTCATTGGAAAACATACGTTTTATTTATCAAAATAAATTGAGCCTATTTTAATCTCTGTTTATTTGGAAGTTTGGCTTAATTCAAGTTTTTTTCAAAATTATTTTTACTTAAATTAGAATTGGCACTACTTTTACCAATATCGAAACATAGGCCTCAGGATCCCAAGAAGTACAATCATGTCATTTGGAAGAAACAGGATTTCTTTATAAGCAGACTTATTGGAATACAATAATTTCCACCATCGTCACTTCAGTTTATTTTGACGATGTTTATAAAAAAAAAAAAAAGTCACGATGTCAGAAACAGAAAGGAATGTAAAAAAAAAAGAAGGAAAAAAAAGAAATATATAAGGAATTACATGCTTAACTTTTTAATTATTTATTTTCATCTGTTTTGTAAAATTCACTCACACTAGAAACAAAGTAGAAATGCGTAACTTATTATAACCTTCAAATATCTCAATCAACTCAAAGAAGCGCACTATTAATCAAAGAAAACTACAACAAAGAGAAAGAACGAATTGCGCATGAGCAATGAAAATTTCTATATTAAATTTGAAATCATCGTTAACAAAGTTTATATAATCATCGTCACACTTTCCTTCAACTTCGGGATGTATTTGAGACTAATTATTTTCGAAATATAGTCAAGGAACAACCGTTCGTGAAACAGATAGAATTTATTGAACAAAATTTGATTATGGCTTAAATCAATGATAGTTCTGTAATACGGCGTATATGAAAAAAAAACGTGTTGCGTCAATTTCGTTTCACTCCCAAGTGCATGTACCTAGGTCAGGTATCCATATGGATAAAAGAATTCATGCTCTCAATAGAAACCGAACTCTATTCAATTTTATCTTATGTATTTTTCTATAAAACAATTTTATAAAAATATATATTTTTTTATATAAAATATTAGTACTGTAATATAGACCATATAAAATTTTCCTATGATAATTCCATGGCTATTTCCTGAAATTGGAAATAAAGAATAGCTCAATCTGGTATATTTGCTTGCTAATTTTATTAATATAATATTGAGCTATTTTTACATTGTAAAAAATTTATTAAACAGTTCAATAATTCATAGAATTCTTTTCAAAACATGTTAGGCCATGCTAATTACTTTACGCTCAGAAATCAACCTAATTTCTATTTAAACAAACGTTCATAAAATTTACAGACCAGCTTATCCTGTAAAAAAAACGTTTCAAACTTTTAATAAATCTTTAATATATTAACATTATAAATAAGTTTTTTAACAATTATTTCATTATTTTTCATTTGAATTAATGACTAAAAAATTATTTATTAATGACTAGTTTGGCATATTTTTAAATCTCTCTCTAATTTTGGGATAAACGTTATAAACTTAAAAGAAAAATAACACCTTTCATTTTTTTATATATATTTTTTTTGTGATACTAATGGGTCATAAAATTTAGCGAATTAAAACAAAAATAGTAGCTGATTAAAGTAATTTGTTTTTGTTAATTTTAAAGGATAACTTTTTACCCAAAGTTTATTTTCCAATCCATTTATACATTCTTTGCAAAATTATTTCAGAAATGTTTAGGTAAAATGTTCTACTTTTACCTTACCTCTAGAGACCATAACACGTGCTGTATTCCTTTCTCAGGCAATATTATGGTTGAAATTTTAAAGCAGTATTTGTCAAATGCGATATTTAGAACGAATGTTTGTCGATCTCAGTTCAAACAAAATTTATTAATATTCATGATAGAGACTGTTGAATATACATTGCTTCGTTCTTTGGTTTGTTCAGATATAACGTATTATTGTCACACGGAATTCCTCCTTATGAATCTTCTAATTTTACCATCATAAAACTTTATTATTATTATTGATCATGTTATATTATATTAATGTTCTCAAATACTAGAATATATGTTGTTTATAGTGTATTTAACCTCCCCATCAAAGATTTGTTTGTAGGTTTAGAATCGATCTTACACCATTTAATAGAGATTTATTTTTTTAAAGATTATGATATAAATTATTAATCTCTGAAATACAAAACGATAATATTGTTCAAAATAAGTTTATTTATTAGACCAGGTTCATTTTACTAATATGTAAAATTACGAATTAACAATTCATACCTAAATATTTATTCGTTATTAACTTATTTCACACACACATTTTTATTCATCCTTATCTATTTTAAAATACCTTTTAATTCATTGAAGGAAAAAATGAAAAATTATATTTTTTATTTTTATTTTATTGTGATTATTTAAATATTTTTATTTTGAAGAGAAAAGATTTGTCCTGGCCAGGATTCGAACCCGGGTCGAGTCCTCCGCATACCTAGCGCGGTACTCTACCACCTAAGCTACCAGCTACATTTCTCTGGCCTGGTTAAGAGCCCTGGTAGCGTAGTTGGTAGAGTATCGCGCTAGATATGCAGAGGATCCGGGTTCGAATCCCGGCCAGGGCAAATCTTTTCTCATCAAAATAAAATTACATACATTAAATAGTTAATTTTCGTTTTTCTTAAATTGTTCTTGGATTTTTTAAAAACTTGTATTCTACTTAATACTTATTGAGTCAGCCATTCCGCATGGTAGTATATTTAGCAAATATATCTTGTATTTTTTTTTATAACAATTATATTAAAAATAATTATTTTTTATAAGCAGATATAAAGCTTCCTTATGTTAACAATTTCTAAAGCTAATTCTAGCCAACTGTCATTAAGTAATAATAATAACGTGGCAAAATAAAAAAGAATCCTTTCATTGATCTACGAGTAATTTTCACAAAACATTAAAAAAAGTGTACGTGTTTTAACAATAATTTAAAATCAAAATTTTAATATTTTTCTTGTCTGAATATGATTTCTTTTTTAAAAATAACAGCAATAACGAGAGCAAACAACTGTAAAAATAGCTCTATCTATGCCTTACTGCTTTAAACGCTTATAAAGCATTCAAGTTGATAAAACCTTAGTTAAAATCATTTTTATCAGTTATTTTAAGATGTTGTTTTACCAAGAACTAAAATGTTGAGCTGGGCAAGTTGTTGACTATTAAAAGAAATAATAAAAAGTATTTATATAACCGTCAAAACCGGCCTTCAAATAAAACTTGGGTATAAATAACATTTGAATAATATCTTAATAGGCTCTTTAAATACTTTTAAAAGCTATTCCAACAATTTTAGTAATTTTTTCATAATTAAAATAAAAATATTAAAACATTTGAATATGTATTTCGAATCAGTGTTTTTAGAGGATTTTGACTTTATCGCCTATCTTAGCATGTTATAATCTGAGAGATCACATTATAAATATTTTTTAATTTTGTGAGTGATACCTCAATGACGAGGCTACAGCTACAGTAATTTAACACGTTCCAGCGTCCAGCGAACGCGCCTCCTACGAAAACATTGCATTTATTATCGTTTGGCGATTTTCCTCTACGTGATTAGTGTATGGGGCTACAAAAGAAACGCTTACCCAGATAAAAAACTTTACTGCAAATATTAGTTTTATTCACATGATCTGGATATGAAAAATAAATGTTGATGGCTTCATAAATAATTAAAATTACTTGAGTAGCAGAGTTACAAACTCGGCCAGATCTATTTTATCACAAAATAGTTTTTAAAATTTATTTATTGAAACTTACAACTGTAAACAATAATTTAGACACTGTTTTCGTATGAGATTTCATCTATGCAACAATAAAAAAAATTTCTAACAACAAATATAGACGCGTGTAAAAAGTTACTTCAAATTCGTGATTTTTAATATCATTCCAGTTGCAAATGAACTAATTTTATATGCTCCCAAAAATATTTGCAAATTGAAATTTAATTTTCCAACCCATTTTAAAATATCAAATCAGTTTTTATATTGGAGATTATTTTGGTATTAAAATCTAATAGTGAAAGTTAATTATTTTTATTTAAAAAAAAAAATATTCTATTACCTTCTGCAGACGATTTATTATATTTTTGGAAAAAATATAATGAATAGTAAAATTTTAATTTATTTACTTCCTCCATAAATTTTTTAAGAAATTGAGTTTTACAGGTATGAAATAAATTCAATTTTTTAAAGAAACTCATTCCGGCATAACCAAAAAATTTGTCAAAAATATCTCAAACATTTGTAAAACATAAAATTGCAAACCTTTTTTAATTAATTTAATCGAAACTTTAAAAAAAATTAAATTGAAAATTGAAAAATATTTTGAAATAGGTGTTTAAAATTTTGCTAGATATTTAGCTCTAATTTGAAGATCACTAGAAGATGTTAATGCACATTTTATATCCTCACATAACAAATGAATACAAAAGCTATGTTATTATTTTCTTCTAATAAATGTTATTAGTTTGTTAGGCCAATTTTTCGGTAAGAATAACGGCCATTTTTTTTTAATTTGATGAATATAAAATTGTTTCGTAGTTCTTGGTGCTCTTATTGCTTATAATAAAGTAATTGTCCAATTATATCTTGTGAATAATATTATTTCTGATGTGAATGCAGCCACCTCTCATGTAGACATATATTTTGCCAGATAAAAATAGATAAAACGTGTATGAATAGAAATCGATCATAGAGGCATTCGGACCTTTTATTAAATTTATTTCAAGGTGGGCTGAAGCTCCATAAGCTACCCCTAACTACATGCCTGATTAATAGGTAATCAATAATATTTGAAGAGATCTTTCTTTGGTTAAATGAATGTTTGCTGGAAGCTATATCACTATAATATGTCTCTGTGTTCACTATCTTTAAAAAACCTGTATAAATATAAACATAACTGCATGCTAATTAGTATTTTCTCTTGAATAGTGATCATTGCCAACTGTTGTAACAATTCTATTTTTAATTCTATAAACACTGACACGAACCCCAACATTTTCTTTCTGTCTGGGATCTGCAGAAAAGAACCAGCAAAAAATAAAAAAATACAAATATAAATAAGAGATGATTTTTAATGGGATTAAATAGAATTTTTATGCCCTTTCAATTGAAAACCAAACATACACAAAAATATTGAAAATATTGGAAATAGAATGGAACATGTTTATTTTATGAAAATGAACCAATATACCTTGTATTTTTACTGGAAAAAAATTTAGTTAACCTATTTTAGAATTTAATAAGATCTATGACCAAAAATATAATAAACTCAACAAACTTACTACAAAAAATCGAAATGTTTGAAAGTCATTTCACTTCGAATTGTGTTTACTCTATAGAGTTGAAATGATGTTTAGTCATGTTAAGAAAGTGCTATTTAAATGTGATTAAAATATTTATTATATATATAAAAAAAAAGATGAATAACTCAAGATTCCAAAATCTTGATGTTCCATTGGTATGTTGTAACTATCAGTCATTATCATTATCTTAACCAGCTGGATCAATGAAAAGTTTGAGTTTGAGTTGGTTTTCAATGGCGTAAAACCCTTAGATCATCAGAACCCATAAAAAATAAAATGTAATTTGTATAATCAAAATTAGAAATAATTCAACCAATGCAAATAATATTACCCCCACTGTTAACTCTACAATAACTGTAATATATGTATGTCACATTGTTGCAAACTTTTCCATGAGAACTAGTTTTAACATTTTAATTACTGAGCTACATAATTTAATTACTGAGCTAACATTTAATTGATACTTAAATTGATATTATAATTCTAACAGTTTTTATCTACCAGTTTTTGCACAATTATCTTTGTAGATCTTGATATTATTTTAAATTGAAAATTGATTTAATTAATTATTTGACATTGAGAGATGAAACATTTAGAAAAACTGAAATAATCTGATTAACAAATGACTTTCTCATTAAGTTACATAACAGCAGTGTCGCTATTTGCTGACCTATGCAGTTAGCGTAATACAATCCAGCATTCTTTATCCATAGTCTTAATAAAATGATAAATCTTAAATGAACATAAATGTATGGAAAAATTATGAAATATTTTTTTATTTTAGGCATAGATCAGCTAAATTAATAATGGTAATCGTAAACTCAGCTCAAGTATTTTAATTATAACATGTTTGTGATATAAATGACATTTTATCAATCATTTGAATTAATTAAACTTTCCTTTGTTTTAAATATCTGGGAAATAAGTCGATTAACAATTAGCAGTAAGGCTGCTTTCTAGAAGAACAGTATTGTTAGTATTAGATGAGTGAATTTTAAGACATGTCAAGAATGAATTTCTAAAAATCACAGTATTTAAAATTACCCCTAAATTATTTTATTGGACAGTAAAATTTAAATTATTTTAATAAAATTAAAATTTATAATAAATTTTATGGGATTGGATTCCATGTAAACTTATGGATTTTCATTATTATTGCAAATAAAGTATTAGATTAATGAATTTGCTTATTTAAGTAAACCTCTAAAAAAACAAAAATTAAGTATAAATAAATAAATTTGAAAAAAATATTATAATTCTCTTTATTTGTTACAAATGCAAAATATATTTGTTCATATAATACTTTACTCAATTTGGTTCATGCTAGAAGGATTTCAGTTTTAATAAACAATATTTTGAAGAAAAGTAAAGTAAAACTGCCTGTAGTTGATATTTTTATCATAGAACATTCCTGCTCTTGCTATGGTGTTTTTTAACAACCAGTATAGGAGGTATAAGTGGCTCATGGCACAAAGGATGGGTCTGACCTATTAGACTTCAAAACTAGAGAAATCTCAATCTTGAAAAATGCGGCTGGAGATCTTCAAGCATGAACCAATTTAATCCATTTAAAAAAATAATCCAGTAAAACTATTCTTCAATACATTGTTTATTTTAGGCATGCCTGGCTGTATATGCAGCAATAGCGATGGGAATACCAGTTGAGAAAAATGAAGCAGCACCATTAAAATCAGAACTCCCTCCTACTAAGGATCAAATCTTACCAGACAGCATTATCAACAAAACAGTTCCGAAAGAACCAAGTAAAAATACAACAAACAAAGCAGGAAACGATTCAGTCGTTATTTCAAATCCTACAAGGTTAAGAATTCAGATATTCATTAAAGGAAAAGATGCCGAGGATAGTAAAGAGTCTGCTGATTTAGATCAGAATAAAACGGAAGAAACACCTTTCAACAGCTTTCCTAAAAGTGGCATCTTTTTACGCAGAATAATATTTCACAATGGTCTAAACAAGCCTGAAATTGATTCATCTGAAGAAGTTTCATCTGGAAGTGATGAAAAGATGAAGGATGTGTTAGGATTTAAACCATTTGGAATAGATAATAATGCTCCAAATCCTTTGGAGATGTTTTTCAATTTGTTAAAACTCACTGAAGCTCCAATTGATAACATTTTTAATATTCTTGAAAAACAAAAGATCAAGCAGTCCAACAGCACACCCTCCATTGAGTTTTCTGAAAAGACAGCTGATAATGATAAATCAATCAACCCAAAGGATCAGATAGAAGAAAATTTTAATACTGCTGAAAAACTAACAAACGAACAGAAATCCAACACATCGCAAGATAAACCAAATGAAACAATAACTGGAAAACAGGAAATGACACCTACTGAAAATGAACATATGAATCAAGAAAATATTGAAAATGAGGCTCAGCAAACGATCTCCAGTACAGAACAAAAACAACACTATAAAGAAAATGAGATTCCAGATGCTCCTCATCTATTCAAACCTCCAGTCATTCGGTTTTTTAGGTTCATCGGTCCAGACCACCCACATGTAGAGAGACCAGAAACCTTTTCGCCAATGTATCAGAGAACTTTTTATCAACATCAAAATCCATTTTATCATGGCATAACAAGACTTCCCTATAGCCAAGAAAACATGATCAACAAGGGTTCGTATAGTGGACATCATGATCACATGAACGAAGTCAGGTACAAGATGACCCCATCTCGTACAACAATGGCCCCAACCACTATGACCCCCACCACAACTGCCCAAACCACCATTCCTCCACAAGCCTATTCAACTACTCCTAGTGGTTATTCAGTGTCTTCCGATAAAAATATTTACAGAGATAATTTTGCAGAACTCACAAACCATCACCATAAAGAAACACAAAATCAAATAATGTCGACATCAAACAACCAGAATCGACCTGGAATGATTGACAGAATAGACACTGAAAATATCAAGCCTTTTGAAGACTTTTTTAAATATAGGAATTTATAGATGATAGGAGTTTTACACTTTATCTTGAACTAAACAACTTATTTGTTAATTATAGTTTAATAAACGGTGTAATAATAATCAAGTATTAAATAAAAGCAAATATAGTAATGCTTTGGTATTGAAAAATGATCAACAAGTAGCAGTGAAAACATACAATTCATTAAGATTTATTAATTGGTCAATTAAATCAAAGTTTTTTTTTTCCAATAGAAATTAAAATGTATTGAAACAAAACTTAATCAATATATAATTTCCAGTAATACTTTAATAAAAAATAAAAAAAATATTTTTTTCCAAATAAAATGATTAATATTTCAATGACAAAAGTTAAAATATTTTTAACTAATAAAATTCTTTTACTTCAACTATAATTTGAAAAGAAAAATAGCTTTCCGATTTACGTTATTTTTAATGTTGATACTTCAAGCTTTTAATTTAAATTTAAATTTGTAAGAAAAGAAGAAAAAAGTTTAACTATTGAATAATTTAATATTTGGATGTTAGTAAAGCTCTACTTAGCTTCTATTAAAAAAAATAATTGAAAATCAGATGACCAATACTTGGTGATGGCCACTGGCAATGTTGAAAGTGTAAAGGCCAGTAGAATTAAACAATTTTTTTTTTATCCCCAATTATTTTCATATTCACAAAAAAAAATGTTATAAAAAAACTGTTTAATGTTCAATAATATTATTCAGAATTTTAAAAATGATCAACACTATTATTATTACATATATCTACTAGTACAATAAGTCTTTTTCAGTAAATATTGAACATTGTAATGACTATTTTAAAATTAAAAATGTATTTTTGAAGTCAGTGTAATAATGTTATTATTGTAAACAAAAAAATACACAACTAGATCTTCGACTGTATTTATAATAAATTAAATAAAGGAATACCTAATTAATTATTTTCTATTTTTACCAATCCCACAGCACTCCTTAGATGATAAACAGATTTCTTACGAAATGTTGTATAACATTAATTGAAAAAAAAAATTGAAACATTAGCAAAAGTAAAGTTTACTAAGCAGAGTACAGTGTCTTTTAGTAAGATTTTTTGGTCACAAGTGGTACTGGCTCACAATGGAAAACAAATTACAGAAATTTAATTTAAAAAATCTGTTTTTTATACTATTGCCTAGTGCTGTTGCAGTGTGAGGGTGTCCTTGCCAAACCGGGATGAGATATTTCTTCTTCTTCAGTCCAACCTTTTGTTATGAATACTTCCTTTAAACCTTCCACAAATCTTCTATGACCATCAAATTATGTCTTATAGATTAGTTTGGCCATTTTACTTTCATCCATTCTTATCAAATGACCATTTTATAACAACTACAGTTGTTTTCTCAGTGACAGTCTGTAAAAGCTTTACTTTGATTAGGTTCTTGTGCTGTGTTCTAGTGGTCTAAGAATCTCACGAATATGCCAATAGTGGAATAGGGATGGCAGATTTTCTATAGATAGCCTCCTTTGTCTTTGTTGATATATGACTGTATCTTATTAATGAAGCCACATTTTTACATCACTACATCACTAAAGAACTTTCAAGCAGACAATATTCTTTCTCTGATCTCAGAATCATATAATTCTATTTTCTGTTAGGCTTGCTTCTAGACAATTAAAACTATTAATCTTTATTTAATATTTCTATTTATCCAGACTGTACCTAACTTGTAATCACAATGCTTTTTTATCCTCATTACCTTGATTTTTTTTGAGCTGAATGTTGAATGTTTACTTCTACTAGCTCTTCTTTTAAGATCAATATATGCTATACTGAAGATCCATGCTGTTTTCCCCAAAAGTCACTAGGTCCACTATATACACCGCCTTTCTCCATGTTTTGCTTCCTTGGATCTTTCCTCCTCTTCCTTCTCCTGGTCTTCCCTTAATACCTTCCTAAGGAAAATGGAACATTTACCCTCTGTTTTTGTTGAATGTTTTCCAAATCAAATAGATAAGGAAATTTGCATGAATGAACACATAAAATATTTAGCCGATAGGTCTTAGCCTGAATTAAATTCTCTCAATATAGTTTAAACTTTCTTTAGAGCTGAATTCAAGATAATATAAACAGGGTTTTATACTGCTGAAATGAAGTGAGATGTTCTCACAACATTTCTTATTCTTTTGTTTTGATTTTCTTTAGCCAACCTGAGTCCCAATAGTATCCACTACAAGTTCTTCTAAGCCTTAAGCCTTTCGTTCATGATTGGTCCAAGACGACCAATTGAAATTATCTAAAATTATAATTTGAACAGATTTATGATGGATTTGCTGGTATAATTTAAGTTTTGTAATAGAAAATACATTTAGATTTTCGATAAATGAATCTAATTTATAAAATATTGAAAAAATAATTAATTCTTAAAAAGCAGCCGTGCTTCCTTTTAGCATCACTGATTCAGTAAGTATAGACCTATTTTCAAGAGTGCAACGTTAAATGAACAGTGCTTATATTTTATTTAAGAGTTATAAAACGTTGCTTTATTTACAACAAACAAATCTGATTCATTTGTGTTTTTTTTTCTTTATAAAAACAAAAATACACAAAATAATCAATAGTTATCATTTAAAAAAATCAAAACATAGGACCTTGCTAGTTATTTAAAATGATAAGATCATTTTAGAATTGCAAATATACAAGTTCAGAAAATTTTTAATGTTAATTCTTAAATTATACCTTATTATTATAAATAAATGAGTATCTCCATATAGAGTACATGAATACAAAAAGTGATTCCACAGGTATATTTTTAATATCTATAAAAAAATATTTACTTAATTCTCTTGGAGTTAGTGAGAATGAAAATATTTATAAAATAATTATTAATGTGTGTTGGGTATAAATTGTAGGTTTTTAATTTTATTTTTCATAAAATTAATATCCCACATATATATGAATGACCAGCCTGGGCGTTCGTCCTTTGTACCATGGGTCACGTGGTGATAGCGACCAACCAGTCAGTGGCGGTAGCTAGCGGAGTGCGGGGCCAGGGGAGAAGTAGAACCCTGTAACGCTCATGCCTCTGTGCCATGTACCATGATAAGGCATTTTTCTCTCGCTACTTCCTTCCTGACCCTCTTCTCGGCTCACCCTGGGCAACTTGTTGCATTTTACCATCCTCTTCTCGGCTCACCTTGGCACATTGGTGCAATTTTCACATGCCCTCTTCCATGTACCATGGGAGGGCACCCGGGTCGAGAAGAGGACACGCTGGGTCGAGAGGACACACTTCGCTAGCGCTGACTCACCAATAGCTGTACCTATGTAACCTCATCTTTGTATTTTATTTTTTGTCTCTAATAAAAAATATTTTTTGTTCTCTTTTGTATTTGTATTATTACTACACCATTTATCCAATGTATTATGTATAAGATTTAATCTCATATTGGGACTAAGCTAATGATTTGGATCAGCTAGAAACGGGGTCAGAGATTTGCGATTTTGTATTCAAAATTGCCGCTTTCCCCATCAATGTGTATGATCAACATTAATGAGGTAAAATAATAAGCTAAAAAGTTAACTAAGTTGTATTATTGTTTTATGCAGTATAAATAAAAAAGAATTTTTATCAGTAGTGGCAGCCAGTTTAAGATATCAACTTAATCATTTAATTCTATTCTTTCATTGAGCACAGATGAATTCTGAATAAAATACCAAGTATAATAAAATATTTTCAGTTGTTGAAGAAATCTATGGCTGCCTTTGCGACTGATTTTGAAGATATAAAATAAATTTCATATGAAATTAAATCTTCTGATATGATAATTCTTATGATGTTTAAATTCAGCAGAGCCTTTATGGACATGAGATTATTGGTGTAAGAAGGTTTTAAGCAAATGCATAGAAATAAGACTAGCTTTGGGAGATAAAATAATATTTCTATTATCAGCTAAAGTTCTATAAACTAGGTATCCATGAATATTAATTTCTTACACACCTGAAAACCCTGATGGTTGAGAACGATTTAGTTACGTTGATATTCCTGCACAACTGTCCCTTTAATACAAATTTTTGGTTTAGAACATGGTAGGAACTGTATTTTCTTAGGGGTAGTAATACAAGTTTTATTTTGTTTTCTTTATTTTTTTTTCTAAATACAAAAATGGTAAGCTAATCTGTTCAATTATATTTTAAGGAATTAAAAAAAAATGGAGTGAAAAAAAAAAGAGGTGACACATTTGTATAAAATATTAATAAAATAAATATAAAATATTGTATAAAATATATAAAGTTATTTATAAAATAACTATTTAATATAAACGTATTAATTTATTTATAGTCTTAACTTGGTATTAGAGAAAACTCGAATTATATTTTATATGATTATGCCTTATATCCATAAACAAAAAAAATTTGTGGAAGAGAATGAAATTACATTAATTTCCAATTGTCTGTATTTTGCATATTTAGCCCTGAAGATTTGCAAAGTGTGTTGAAACGTTGGCTATTTAATAAACATTTCTCCCTATCTAAGAGAAATTTATTGACTTCCAGGCGGACCATTCTCTTCCACAATTATAATCAAGGTCAACAATTATCATTCATTAAAAAAAAGTATTTCTTGGACCTCAGATAGGGAAGCTTCTAGGGGATTTCCTTTTTCAAAATTAAATATACGAAAATGATTTGGCAGCTGAGAAGCGTTTTGTAAATGTAGCAAAAGTTCTATCAAGCCACAAGATCAATACTATTGCAACTTCCAAAATGAACTTTTAAAAGCATATGAATTACTCGAGTTTCATTGCATCAATCAGATTGCTTCCAAAGTAAATTGGATGCTGTAAGCAACCAGCAAGGATAAGGGATTCCCCATGATAGAGGATAATGGAAACAATGAACTCTGGAATCAATCTATTGGGCTATTACTGCTTGATTTTAAAAATAAATGATGTACAGTAAAACCTCGAATTAACGGACAGCCCTGGTGCAAATATTTTTGTCCGTTATTTAGAGGTGTCCTTTAAAGGGAGGTTTTATTTTTTTATAAATATGTATTTGTACAAATTAATTCTTTCATAATAAATTTCCCATGTGTTTAAAAGGTAAGTAGAATAAATAAAACATCGCACGTTCTTTTTTGAGTGTTTCCGAAACTTGTGCCCTACCGATATTGAGTCTTTCCGCTAGCGCACGTACCCTTAACTTTTCAAGGTCATAAAAGTCGATTACATTTATTTTTTTGTTCTAAAGTGAGTCTCTTACGTGAGGGAGACCTTTTCAGCCGCCTGCCACGAGGGTTAGAACAGAACTAAATTTTAATAAAGCAAGTCCGAGAATAAAAAAAAAGTATTTATGTGGAAAACCTTTACTCAAAAGTAAACACAACTGTCCCTGTTTCCTTAGACCGGAAACAACTAATTGTTTCCGAGAAACGGGAAAGGAATAAAGTCATACTGTCCGTCTTTTAGAGGTTTTTTTAATCGATTTCTAACCAACACAGCCTGTCCGTGACCGTTAATGAGAGGTTTCGTTAAATAGAGGTTAAAATGCCTTAAAAATTGTATTAAAACGTTGGTGCAAAAAAAATCGTCCGGTAATGGGGAGTGACCGCTATTTAGAGGTGTCCGTTAGTAGAGGTTTTACTGTAGATGTATGTACATGTAGATTCATAAAAACCTCACTCAGTGATTGGTAAAAGATACATGGGCATTTTATGTGTCTTTTTATTTTATTAAAAAAGACTTGAATCTATTCAGAATACCAGTTGTTGGTGATTATCTCCCTCTACACACTGGGGGAAGGGGACAGAGAAGATGGAACCAGACTCTAGACCTCAGGGTGGGGGACAAGCTATAAGGAACCAAAATATAAATTGTGAAAGTAAAAACAGGGCATAACAGCAGACACAGTAGCAGCTGTTTTTTATAATGGATGGATCAGCAGATTTGGTGTTCCCTGGCACACTGGTTTTTTTTAGATCAATGTTGCCAATTTCCGCTCCCTGCAATGTATCATATATGGATAATATTTATAAAATATATTATACGTATGTATTTGACAGCAACTATACGTTTAAAGATATCACATCATATCAGTTTACTTTTAATGAGTTCAATGATTACGAATTTCACAAATGAGTTAAAAGTAATCTGTTACCACGAAATCCACAAAGTAGTACCAGTGCGATACCCTGAATTGATACACCGCAGTAACCCTGGTATTGTAGCCATAAACCACGAACAACAATAAAACTACAAATCCATAAAGATGTCTTCGTAGAATTACATACAATTGACTGTTATTATCTCAGAAAAAAAAAATTATCAAGCTTAGTTTCTATAGAAATAGCCACTTAAAAGAGAAAAAAATAACTGCTGGTGGGATAAATAGAGAGTGAGATAGTATATTCAATGAGAGCTAGAAGTGTAGACACCAGACCATCTTGTTTCATTTGATTAACGACCACTATAATTTAGCAATTATAGTTCGTTTTATTTTATTTTTTATTTTTGCGAAAGGGGAATATTTAATAGCTTTATTATGGCCTGCTTTTATATTCATTTCACGTATAGCAGTTGGGACTGTGTTAAAATGAAATATAAATGGCCACTCGTAACAGAATGCGTCTTTATTAAATCTGAGAATTTATACCACTTCTCTTACTGTTTAGTTAATATTTATAGAAAGATTAATTCTGGATTACTATTGCTTAATATAATAAGCTATGCTAATCTGCTATTATTTTTACCAAGCCTTATAGTTGTTATAATAATGGGCATTAGTGCCTGAAAGCATAGCTTGTGATGAAATAAAAACATGGAAGGGCACCCTCCAGTTTTCTAAACTTCGCGGAAACGAAAAAAATGTCTATAATTAATAAATTATTAGATATCTTTGGTATAGTGTATTTGGTATAGTATAGTGGTATTTGGTCAATTTTATTTTTAGACACCACAAGGAGTCGAAGATTTTGATTGATATAGTGATGATGAATTTGTTAGAGATTAATCATTAAAACTGAGGAACACATAATGAAATTCCCATTTTGAAAGAAAAGGTTATTAAGTAAAACAACATTATGAAATCAAATATTTTTTGTTAAAAATATTTACCTTCATTTTCTATATAATTTTTCAGTCCCGGGACTGAAAAAATTAGGATTTTGTGATGAAATAAATTATGAAAATGGATTGAGAGTGTTTCTCAAAACTTTTACTATGATAAAGTTGCCAAAATTTCTGAACATATGAAAATTTGTTGGAGATAAGTCTAAGAAACAAGGAGGTTGTGTGAGAACTTTGTAACCTAGCTAGTTTAGTTTCGGAACTGTAATACTTGAGGTTATGAAGTTTTTGTGTTAGAGTATAGGTTGCTTCCGATTAACCAATGTGGGTTGTTTTATGATAAGTTTTTGTTTCATTAAGTCAATATCTTTTCAGTACGATGGGATGTGATGGTTTCACCACTGGAAAGAAAGGAGAAATGAATTAATCTGTCACCATTTGAAAATTTCTCAAACCGACATTGAATGGTCCGTTCGTTGTAACACCCTTACAACGAATGGTTGTGATTCTTGCAGTTTGGTCTGGCGAATGTCGAAGTTAAAACTCATAAAAAAATACCCGAAAATTGCAAGTTTCCATGGTCAGTTACGATAGCTTGCTAAACAATGTTCGTTCAACTGTAATGTTAGTAAATATTATAAAAAAGGAGAGAATTAATAACCCATCACGATCTGTAAACGTAAAAATAGTAACCAACAGAAGTTCATTAATTCCACTTTGAATTTTAGAAATAATAAAAACAGACATTTCTCGAAATGATAATCAGAATACCAAATTTATATGACACATGTTAAGAATGCACCAAGGGATACTAAACAAGAATGTCTTTGACAGAATCCGTGAATACAAGAGTGTAGTATACAAAACAAATGAGAGAGGAAACAGAAAAAAATAAAAATAACAAACAAAACCTGCCTTGATTGAGAAGAATACGGAAACAAATTCAATAAAAAGAATACAAATAAATCAAGGTTCATGTGGAAAATAAAGAAAAACGGAAGGGTACTGCGTGGTCGGAAGAAAGAAAGTAATGGCACACAGCAATGATGAGCAAATACAGGAAGAAATGAAGGGTAAAAATGGGAAAGCAAAATTAATGATGGAAAAAAACCAGGCATTTCAATTGAAACTCAATAGAATGATATAATTTTCCCTTAGTACTGATAAAACTCACTTAGCCAATTTCTTTAAAGACTAAGTGATAAGGCCTACATTAATTCGGGGTCGTATACAATGACGTTCAGCTATTTGCATGTCTTTGCATTATTCTGCTAACTTATTATTGACAGTGCCATTGGTTTAGGATTTACTACACCTTCTTAATTCTTTTTCAGTTGTATCATCGTAAGTAGCTTTAGACGTATTTGTATATTTGTACTAGATTATTATTGTTCTTTCGGAATATTGAAGCTTCATTAAGCCCAAGTAGGCTTTTTTGCACTTTGAATTAATAAAAACAGACATTTCTCGAAATGATAATCAGAATCCTAAATAATAATAATCCTAAATCCTAAATGATAATCTAAATCCTTTATCCATATAACAAATCCTGCTGATCTACCGGATTCTATGTTTATGAACTATCTAATTCGATGTGTCAGTTACTGTGATAGGAGGCGAATATCACACAAAGCAAGTGACAGAAAATATTCGCCCGTCTTCAGTTGGTTAATGATATGTATGTAAGTTGGTGTTCTGCATCCAAAGATGTAGATAATGTTACGGTCTCAGAGAGAGAGACGGCCGCACGGAACAGGCGATTCCTGGAAGAAAATAAAGCCCCTTGTCGACAGAGATGAAAGAGGTCTTTTTCCCGAAAACTCCAGACTCTTCTTGTAAGTTCGAGATTTTTACCCCTCCTTGTCGGCCTTGCTATTTAAATACCCTCTCGGCGTGAGTAGAGACAGAGTGTTAAAGCACGCGGTACGGTGAAGATCTATCTGAATCAGTGATAAGCCAGTGTAATAAGTCAGTGACAGTTTATGAGTGTAATTGTATGTCAGTTTGTTATATTTAGAGATTCTTACGGTCGGTGGACTTTAATTAGTGAACTGTAAGTGTTAATTAGAAGTCATTAATTAGTTAAGTAGCAGTTGTAATTTTATGTGATTTGTACTAGCTTATGTAAATAATTAAGCTATTTAGTAATAATAATATCTTATATTATTGTAATAATTAAATAGAAGTTAAGCCTAGATTATAAATATCTAAAATATTGTTATTGTAAATTTATTTCAGTTAATAACTTATTTGTTAGTAATTTAGTTGTTAGTAATTTAATTGTTAATAGTTTAATTGTATTCTTTTATCCCTTTTGTAAATAAATATTAGTATCTTTAATTAAGGAGAGTTTAAGTCATTTTTAATACCCAGTAGCCCGTAACAATAATCTATATGTGCAAATCTCTGCCTGTCTGGGTGCTGAAGATTATTCTGGAAATTAAAATTGATGATTTTTATAATTTTTAATTATGGAACCATAAACATTACTGTTCCAGATTAAAGATGCAGGTGTTTTACTTAATATAATATGTTAGAGAAGAAATTAGGTGACTGGCACTTCTAATGTAAGGATAGAGATAGTTGGGGGTTCAGTCAATTGAAACACCATAATAAGTGCATACTTTTTTATTGTGTGCCGACGTTTCGACGACGTGTGAGTTGCCAGTTGCCTTTCCTTGCTGCCGCTCGGTATATTTGCCCTGAAGATGATCTACATGGTAGGTAGAAACGTCGGCACACAATAAATAAGTATGTACTTATTATGGTGTTTCAATTGACTGCACCACTAACTATCTCTATCCTTACATTAATATAATATGAATTAGAAAATAATCAAAAAGATAAATAAAATGATAATTATAATGGTAAGATTTTTTAACATCTCGGAATAAGGTCTCTGTCTCTGATTAATCAGTCTGTTTGGACTGTTGATGTGAGATATGTTGTATTTGATCTTCATTAACGTGATTATTTTTTTGTTTATGCCCGGATAATGCCTGATTACACGGAACGTTGACTGGTTTGTTATTTTTCAGTATTTTGAGTACTTAATTTTTTTCTTTTATATTCGTTTTATGGAAATATAAAACAATTGTTTCCATTAAATTCAAATGATAAGATGGAAATCTGTTATCCATCATTTAATGGCGGTTCCTGAAGAATGACTAAACAATAAAAATAACGTTTTTGGCTGTATGATCAAACATGCATATATTTCCAGCCACAAGTGGAATTATCTGTATGTATTATATTTATACTACTCCGGCTAAAAAAGTGTAATACAAGCTGTCTGGTTTTATTTATTTGAAGTTTTAATTTTATTTCAGTAATAAAGACTAATTTAATTAATTTTAAAACGTTAATTGATACAATGGAAATAAATATCTTATTATAAACTTCTTCAAAGGCTTCATCGGGTTTCCACAGTGCCGTCTAATTCTTCACCAACATAGGACATCCTGCTAACTTCAAGGGCTTAATCTGAGATTGAAGAAGAAGAATCTGAAGAAACCTTTGAAGAAGTTTGTAAGAATATTGGCTGTTGTAGCTTAAGAGAAATATCTTATAGTGGAAATGAAAAAAATAAAAATAATAAGCATTCGGACGGTAAACTAGCGATTGTAGAATGTCCTTGAATCCTAGAGGCAAGCCAGTTCAGAAAGAACGAGTACTCTCGAAGTTATCATTTAGCCAGTTCTGAATAACATCTGAGGGCTAGTAAGCATGCAACTCAAGCTAAGGCCACCTGTGGTATAGTGGTTAGCGTAACAAATTACTAAGCACAAGATCGCGGGTTCGTAGCCCGGCAGGTGGCCCTAGGATTTTTTAAGGGAGTAAAAAATCCTTAGTTACGCCGTCCTTCGGAAGGGACGTTAAAAAGGGGTCCCGAGCCTGTACCATATCAGGTACTCGTTAAAAATCTCTATCCTAATTAAACCTGGATAGGCAAAATTTAGAGCTCCCACTGTAGCATCGTCCGATTAACCATAGCAGCAAATGAACAAACAGCAACTCAAGCTGTAACCGTCGAAGCTGTACAGCGTCTTTCAGTTTGAAAATGTTCGGTTTCTATACATTTATTTAACGTAAAGTGAATATATTTGTTTTTACTACAATAAAGTAAGTGTATATTTCTCTTATAAAGCTCATATACACAAACAGAATGATTGCATTGCAAATTTTTTGTCGGCATGTTTTTCTTTTCTTTGGTTGGATATAACTTGCAACCAGTGTTTTCTTTTAAAAATACAGATCTTTTTCGTTTTTAATAGTTTCCTTTCAATTCCTTTAAAATCACTATCGCCCTCATTGTTTGATGAAATCATATTTGTTTTTAGATATTCCGACTTTGATAGGTTAATAGATTCTACAAGTCTTCTCAACTATACCCTCCCAGTAGAAGATAACAATAGTATGATTCCGGAAGGGAAGTCACACATTCAAGGATCACTAGGGTGGGGGTGGGGGTTATTGTTATGTCCCTGGTTATTGGGTGCTTGGGGCTTCATGCCCGTATCATTTCTTTTCGGGCTGGCCATTGCAGTAGCATTTAACCATGTTCATTATTCTTTTTATGTATGCATGCATGTATATATATACTATATATTAATATAGTATGCACATATTAATTTAGTATTATTATAATAGTCTATAATTAATAAATAATTATTAAAGTATACATATTACTATAACTCAAAATTGCCTAAATGGAAATTTCCATAACTAATACAAACGTGTTTTCCGTTATAGTAACAGAAATTAAGAAGAAAACAAATGATAAGCATTTTCAGCTAACATAGAAGTACTTTTTTCATTGCTAGAATAGATTTTTTAATCGTTCATTAAGAACGGTAAAAAAATCTAAACTATCTGTTTCATTTTCATCAAGTTTAAATTGACGAAATGAATGGACTTGGCCGCTCTAAAGCATCTGCGCTCACATGAAAGGGCTTCTAGACCTCATTGAGAAATCTGTTTAAAATCTGTTAAACCCTTTACAGAAGGTTAATAAAATATTTTTCCTTTACTTCAATCTCTACAGCAAAGGAAAAAAGAAGTCCTTGTAGTCTTTGGCAATTTGTGTAAGAACTCCACACTTTTTAAGTAGTTATCATTTGTTTATTTTCCTTGTTCTTTGCCGATTCCAAATATATTTATCCCGGTTCTTCATGACTGCTTTCATTCATTTTAATGTTACGGGCTACTGGGTATTAAAATGAATTAAACAATTCCTTAATCAAAGATACTAATATTTATTAACAAAAGTGATAAAAAGGATACAAGTAAATTATTAACAATTAAATTATTGAACTAAGATAAATTTATAATAACAATATTCTAAATATTTATTATCTAGGCCTAACTCCTATTTAATTATTACAATAATATAAGATATTACTAATTCTAGATAGCTTAACTAGTTACAATAGCTTCTATGAATATATTACACTACAATTCATAACTAATAATTAACACTTACAGTTCACTAGTCCACCGACCGTAAGATTCTCCAATTATCACAAACTGACACACAGTAACAAACAGAAACAGTTTATTACACTCACGAGACTGTTACAGTTCACTGATACACTTATTACACTGGCCGGTTCAACACTGACTAGTTTATCACACTGACACTCACTTATCACAGATCTTCACTGGTCTTCTCTCAGACTAAGACTGACTCGCTCGAGGTGAGGGAAGTATTTAAATAGGCAAGGCCGAACATTCTAGAACACGGAGGGGCCAGATAATTCTGGAATCTTCTTAATCCTTTTCCGACAAAAGGAGACGATCTAGAACGGTCCTAATCCTATTTTAACTTCTCCCGCTGACGGACTTAAGCCGCTAATCCACCGCTTCAGCCTTCCTTTGTGCGGCCGTAACACTGCCCCCTCCTTAAAAGTGCTCTGCCCCAGAGCATAGTCTGGAGAAATCGGGCAGTTATGAGCTTCTACTGATGGAGACGCACTTTTTTTCCAGGGGTTGAACGTGCACACCAATATGGAAACTCCAGAGTTGGCGAATGTCCTTTCGATCATGTACCTGATAACCTTCCACTCCAATCCGTCGTATCCACAGCCCAACTTCGGAATGGCGAGCTTGGTGATACGCGGTCTCAGAAGGTTACTACGTAGGTCGTCGAGGCTTCGCCGCAGTGCGTCATATGTCGGCTTCTGATCAGAGGCACGCTTGGTAACGAAGTAAAACAGGTGTCGACCTTCGTGCGTGTGGTGGAGTGCCCTCCCGACACTTGGTCCTTGGTGTTCCAGCTTCTCAGTTCCACTTCTTCCTGAAGACCGTTGCAATCCCTCGAGAAGTCCTCAGATCTTCGGCAACGCAATGGGCCAGAGAATACTCCACTGGAAACGAGAAGATATCCCTGTAGATTACCTGAGTTACTCAACGGGTCCCTGGTACTTTCGTATGAGCAACTGAGTTATTTGTCTTGACGTTGTTTAGGTGCCTGACCTGCTGGTCTTCATTCGGGCCGTGGTCTCCTTTGTACGGGGCCAGTCTATTGAAATGGACTACCTTGGGTTTCCCTTTAGGCTGCTTCCTGATCCTATATATGACGTCGTTGATCCTCTTGATGATCTCAAACGGGCCGTCCCAGGAGTTCTGCAGTTTAGGTGAGTAGCCTCGCCTTCTTCGAGGGTCATGTAGCCAGACCAAGTCTCTAGGTTGGTAGCCACCTTTTTCAGCCCTGATGTCGTAGCACTCCTTCATTCTGTCACTTGCCCCCTGGATGTTTGTGTGAACCTTCTTGTGGATATTATCCATTCGCTTCCGTAGATCCGTGACGTACTCCTCTCCCGCAATTTCCTCATCAGGCTTGAAACCGAATTTCAGATCACAAGGCAACCGAAGTTCTCTGCCGAACACCACATTTGCGGGAGTCTACCCCGTTGCCTCACTGACTCAACTGCGGTAGGCCAGCAGGAACAGGTGAAGATACTGGTCCCAGTCTCGCTGGTGGTCGGAGACCACTTTGGACAAATATCGACCCATAGTCCTGTTCATGCGCTCCACCATGCCATCGGATTGAGGGTGAAGAGGTGTCGTCCTGGTCTTCCGTATTCCCAGTGCTTCGCATATCCCGGAGAAGACTGCAGACTCGAAGTTGCGTCCCTGGTCAGCGTGAAGTTCCATGGGTACTCCAAACCTACTGACGAGCTGCTTCACCAGTACGTCCGCAAACGTGACTGCCTCCTGATTCGGAAGGACGTAAGCTTCCACCCACTTGGAAAAGTAGTCCATGGCCACGAGAATATACCGGTTACCTTCGTACGTCACAGGGAAAGGGCCAGCGATGTCAATTGCTATTCTCTCAAACGGTGCTCCCACGTTGTACTTCTTCATTGGGGCCTTCTTTCTTCTTATGGGCCGTTAGAAGCCGCACAAGTCGAACAACGCCTGCACCAGTCCAACACATCGTCCTTAAGGTTTGCCCAGTAAAAGCGTTCACGTACCTTTTCCAATGTACGGTGAACTCCAAGTTGGCCGCCAGATACTCCGTCATGAAGTTCCCTGAGTACTTCGGGCACTTTACTCTTTGGAACGATGAGCTGTAGTCTGCGCTGATCTCCTTCCGTGTTCTCCAATGCCCGTTTCAGCAGCCCGTTGTCCACTAGAATGGAGTCCCATTGGGCCCAGTAAGTCTTTACATTCTTCGACATTGGAGCAACATCCTGCCAGGTTGGTCTTCCTTGCCCTGATAGTTTCCACTGCTTCATTTGTTTCAAGTCCGGGTCCTTGTCCTGCTCCTTTGACACCTCTGCATCCTGCCAACTGTCCATGACCACCGTTGTCCTCAACACTGATGCCTGCTTCTCTTCTTGTCGAGAACAATGCCCGCAGTCTTCGCCACAAGGCCTCCTTGAGAGCGCATCCGCATTTCTGTGACTCGTTCCAGCACGATGAGCAGATTCAAAGTCATATTCTTGAAGGCGCTCTATCCACCTCGCCACTTGTCCTTTTGGTGACTTGAATCGTAGCAGCCACATTAGAGCCGCGTGGTCCGTTCTCAGGAGGAATCTTCTGCCGTATAGATACTTGTGAAAATGCTCTATAGATTTCACCACTGCCAGAAGCTCCTTCCTTGTGACACAGTAGTTGCGTTCCGGAGCTGAGAGCGCTTTACTGAAATATCCAATAACCCTTTCTTCTCCATCTTGGAGCTGAGAGAGGACGCTTCCAATAGCGGTGTTGCTGGCGTCTGTGTCAAGTATGAACTTGCCCTCGGGTTGTGGATAGCTCAGAATAGGAGCACTACTCAACTTGCTCTTCAACTCCTCGAAGGATGCCTGACATTCATGATCCCAAAGGAAAGTCCGTTTTTCCTCGGTGAGCCTGGTAAGAGGTTTTGCAATGTTTGCAAATCCTTTCACGTACCTCCTGTAGTAGGTGCAGAGGCCGAGAAAACTTCTTACTTGGTGTTTATCTCGAGGTACTGGCCATTCGGTGATCGCTGCAATCTTCTCTGGGTCAACGGCAACTCCGTTGCCTGACACAACATGCCCCAGATAGTTGACTTGCCTTCGGAAGAGATGACACTTCTTCGGGTTCAATTTAAGGTTCGCTGCACGCAGTCGTTCGAAGACCTTCTCCAGATTCTTCAGATGGTGAGCGAAGGACTTTCCCAGCACAATGATGTCATCTAAGTATACCAGGCAAATTTCCCAAGAGAGACCTCTTAACACGCTTTCCATCAGCCTCTCAAATATTGCAGGAGCATTGCAAAGCCCGAATGGCATTACCGTAAATTGCCAGAGTCCAGTCCCAATCGAGAACGCTGTCTTCTCTTTATCTTCAGGTTTCAATCCAACCTGCCAATATCCACTGCGGAGATCCAAGGTAGAGAAAAGTTCACACCCCTCCAGGGTGTCCAGCGTATCATCAATCCTGGGGAGTGGATAACTGTCTTTCTTGGTGACGTTGTTCAGAAGGCGGTAGTCTACGCAGAATCTCGTTGTGCCATCCTTCTTCTTCACCAATACAACAGGAGACATCCAGGAGCTACTCGAAGGCTCAATGACACCATCAGTCGCCATCTCCTTGATGATCTTCTCGGGGTCCTCCCGTTTGGCTAACGGCAGCCTCCGCGGGACCTGTCGGATGGGCTTAGCATCCTCGGTGTCAATCCTGTGCTGGACGATATCCGTTCTACCCCGTGGCCCTGGGCTGATCTCGAAAACGTCCTGCCATCGGGTAATCATCTTCTTCACTTCCTCGCTCTGTTCAGGCGAGAGTTCCCGGCATGATTCGTCCACAAATCCTGTTAGTTCTGCCGGCAATCTTCGCAGCTAGGTGGGTTGACGTTGCAGCTGACGTACCACTGAGATAGCGGTTGTACATTCCCCTAACGGTGTTCCTTTTTTCAGCGTTACTGGGAAGCTGTTCAGGTTCATTAGCCGAATCGGAGTGGTACGTCCGACCTTGATGAGAGACCTTGCAACCATTACGCCGCGTCCGATCTCCTGTTCTTCTTGCCTTCCAGGTTCAAGTAGCATACATTGACCCTCAGGTAGATGTCCTTCGACCGTCCCATGAGTTATGATTTGGCTCCGTGCAGGTAAAGTGGTGTCCTCTAGTAAGCGCACTCGTGCGTAGATGTCCTTTCCCTGCCGAAGGATGACTTCTTCATCTCCCAGAGTCATAACACCTCTCACCATATCCAGCTTGATCCCGTATGCGATCATCAAGTCCGTGCCCAATATGACATCTTCATCAATATCTGCCACGAGAGCGCGGTGCTTCAGATGTTGATCCCCGATGATGAAGTAGGCAACGGTCTCCTCGCAGACCTTGGCTGCCTCTCCTGTTGCAGTCCGTAATGTCCAAATCGTTGCCAAGATCTTCTCAGCAGGAACTGTCTTTGAGCTCAAGATTGTTGATCCCTGATGATGAAGTAGGCAATGGTATCCCCGCAGACCTTGGCTGGCTCTCCTGTGGCAGTCCATAATGTCCAAATCGTTGGCAAGATCTTCTCAGCAGGAACTGTCTTTGAGCTCAAGATTGTCTTGGTTGCGCCGGTATCCAGTAGCAGACTTCGCAGCTGCCCGTTCACCTTCCCATCAACGTAGAAGCTGTTCGTTCTGCTCCCTAATGACGCAACTCTACTGGTCTTCCTGGGGCCTCTGACGTAACGGGCTGATAGTTGTTCCTTCCCATCGACCCTACTTCGTTCCTGTGGCTTTTCTTGCTTCTTGGATGGACACTTGCTTCTAGGGTGTCCAAGTTGGCCGCAGCTCCAACAGCGTATCTCCTTTTTACGGGTCTTTAGAGCCTCCAAAACCTTTGTCAAAACGTCTTCGACGCGAGGGACCTTATTAGGCTCCGCTCCTGCTGCTCGAACTCGGGCATGGCCCCGTACTGACTGCCTGACAGCCTCGAACTCCATGGCCTGAGATAATGCGTCTCCCAAAGTCTTTGGCCGGGCGAGCTTCACTGCCTGTTGCGTCTCGGGGTCCCGAAGTCCATCCAGGAATTTGTCGACAGCCAGGCTCTCGTAGACATCATCGGTGACCGATGGGTAAGCATTCCTCACCAGCCGTGCAATGTCTGCCTCAATTTCCTGTAACGTCTCGTTGGTATTCTGGATCCTGCTTCTCAGCTGTGAGTGATATAGCTGGTCCATGTGGCGATGGCCGAAACGCATCTCCAGTCTTCTAATCAGCTCCCTGTAGTTAGACCGCTCCGACATGGGCATCCCCTGGAGTACTCCCAAGGCGTCTCCACGCAAGGCCAGGCACAACGCGGACGCTTGGGTCTCTTTTGACCACCCGTGGATTGAAGCCGCTGTCTCGAAGAGAGTCATGTAGTCCTCCCACGGCGTCTGTCCGTCGAATACTGGAATAGTGTTGTGTTTTGGTGGCGTCCCAGCATTGGCGGGCATATTGGTCCTATGAAGGCTGCCCTCGGAGGAACAGTCGGTGTCGTTCGTCGGTGGGTTGCTCATACGTCCCTCGAGAGCTTCTACTCTTAGCCTAAGTTCGTTTTTAATAGAATTCAATTTTTCTCCTAACCTAGATTCTACATTAGCTACCTTATCATTTACATCGGCTATCTTATTATCTACATTAGCTACTTTATTATTTATATCGGCTAACTTATTATCTACATTTTCCATTAACTTAGTCTCTAATGTGCCTAACTTAGACTCTAATGTATCCAATAAATCACTTTTTACAGTACCTAATTCATTCTGTACATTACCTATCTTATTTTCTACGTTGCTTAATTCATTACCTAGCTCATTTTTAACATTCTTAATTCATTTTTAACAGTACCTAATTCATTTTTAAAAGTTGCAGACAACTTGCTTAAATCGGTTTCAAACAGAACGTCATCTGGATTTTCCTCTAAATCTACATAAAATTGACGCAACCTCTGTTGCAGTACACTTTTAGTTCCGTTAGAATCGAGATCACGCTCTTCTAACTCCCGTTTCAAATCTGCAACTTTTAAATCAATCAATTTAACACTTTTAGAAGCCATTCTACATACAGTAGCCCAATAATTTCAAAATGCAAAATAATAGCAATTACACAATAATCCCACTTCTGACACCAATTTGTTACGCGCTACTGGGTATTAAAATGAATTAAACAATTCCTTAATCAAAGATACTAATATTTATTAACAAAAGTGATAAAAAGGATACAAGTAAATTATTAACAATTAAATTATTGAACTAAGATAAATTTATAATAACAATATTCTAAATATTTATTATCTAGGCCTAACTCATATTTAATTATTACAATAATATAAGATATTACTAATTCTAGATAGCTTAACTAGTTACAATAGTTTCTATGAATATATTACACTACAATTCATAACTAATAATTAACACTTACAGTTCACTAGTCCACCGACCGTAAGATTCTCCAATTATCACAAACTGACACACAGTAACAAACAGAAACAGTTTATTACACTCACGAGACTGTTACAGTTCACTGATACACTTATTACACTGGCCGGTTCAACACTGACTAGTTTATCACACTGACACTCACTTATCACAGATCTTCACTGGTCTTCTCTCAGACTAAGACTGACTCGCTCGAGGTGAGGGAAGTATTTAAATAGGCAAGGCCGAACATTCTAGAACACGGAGGGGCCAGATAATTCTGGAATCTTCTTAATCCTTTTCCGACAAAAGGAGACGATCTAGAACGGTCCTAATCCTATTTTAACTTCTCCCGCTGACGGACTTAAGCCGCTAATCCCCCGCTTCCGCCTTCCTTTGTGCGGCCGTAACACTAATATTAAAATCTTATATAACTTTATTTATACCTGACTTAAGATGTAATTAAAAATTTAATAGTAAAATGAATAACATAGAATTATTAATTAATATAGGAAGCGCTCTTATCTATTATAAACCTGTATACATTACTTTTAGTAATACATTAATCTAAAATATAGAAATTAGTTAAAAACCAAGGCATTACTATAGACCAAAACCTTTCCTGGAAACCCCATGTCACCCCAATATCCCGACGGTTAATTAGTTCCTTGAAATTATTTCATCGATCTCAGCATCCCCTTACACATTCTACCCGGAAGCTTCTCGTATAACCTGTTCACCACTGTTCCTACCATCCATATACTGACGACTTCCAAATCTATTTATCCTTTCCTCCTTCTAAGCTATCATTTTCGTTCGCTAGTATTCAGGAGAACCTAGATAGGATCAGTGCCTTGGCAAAGCTGAACAAACTGGAATTGAATGCAATGCAAACCCAGGCCATTGTTTTAGGTTCCAACTCCCTCCTTACAACTATCCCCACCCTCTTATCATTAATCCTAATCGACCACCCCATCAATCAACTCCTCTGTCAAAAACATAGGCTTTACTATGGACCAAAACCTTTCCTGGAACCCCATGTCATCCAATTATCCCGACGATCAATTAGTTCTCTAAAATTATTTCATCGATCTCAGCATCCCCTTACACATTCTATCCGGAAGCTTCTCGTATAACCTGTTCACCACTGTTCCTACCATCCATATACTGACGACTTCCAAATCTATTTATCCTTTCCTCCTTCTAAGCCATCATTTTCGTTCGCTAGTATTCAGCAGAACCTAGATAGGATCAGTGCCTTGGCAAAGATGAACAAACTGGAATTGAATGCAATGCAAACCCAGGCCATTGTTTTAGGTTCCAACTCCCTCCTTACAACTATCCCCACCCTCTTATCATTAATCCTAATCGACCACCCCATCAATCAACTCCTCTGTCAAAAACCTAGGCTTTACTATGGACCAAAACCTTTCCTGGAACCCCATGTCATCCAAATATCCCGACGATCAATTAGTTCTCTAAAATTATTTCATCGATCTCAGCATTCCCTTACACATTCTAACCGGAAGCTTCTCGTATCATCTGTTCAACACTGTTCCTACCATCCATATACTGACGACTTCCAAATCTATTTATCCTTTCCTCCTTCTAAGCCATCATTTTCGTTCGCTAGTATTCAGCAGAACCTAGATAGGATCAGTGCCTTGGCAAAGATGAACAAACTGGAATTGAATGCAATGCAAACCCAGGCCATTGTTTTAGGTTCCAACTCCCTCCTTACAACTATCCCCACCCTCTTATCATTAATCCTAATCGACCACCCCATCATTCAACTCCTCTGTCAAAAACCTAGGCTTTACTATTGACCAAAACCTTTCCTGGAACCCCATGTCATCCAAATATCCCGGCGATCAATTAGTTCTCTGAAATTATTTCATCGATCTCGGCATCCCCTTACACATTCTAACCGGAAGCTTCTCGTATCATCCCTCACCTTTCCCCATTTTGACTACTGCAGTGTGGTATACGGGGGCCTATGGAAAATGCATGAGGGCCGCTTAAAACGAATAATGATCTGCGCTTTAAGATTTGTATTGGGTACTCCGAGGCGATCCCGGGTGTCACATCACTATGATGAGTTAAAGTGGCTCTTCCCTCCCATTGGTAGAAAATATTTCCTTAGTGCTTTTCTAAACCGATTCATTAGCTCGCAACACCCTTCATATATCTACAGGATCCTCCAATTCAAATCCTCTGTCCAGTACCGCAAAACAAGATCTCGCCTTTTCTGATCTCTGCATTCCTTCCCACAGAACTAAGGCATTCGAGCGTTCCTTCCTCGCCCGCTCCACCACTGTGTGGAACTCAATCCCTCCTTTTATCCACCATTCTTCTTCACTGGCTTCATTTAAATCCCTGCTTTTAATCATCTCTTGGCGTCCCAAAAAGACACTCTGCAAGCAGGTCAAACTTCCGCTTGACCAATTAGTATTGTAAACTCGATCTAGCTACCTACGTGTTTTATTTATTTTTCCAACAACAAAGAAGATACCGATTTTGTAAATACTTTATCGCATGCTAATCCATTCATTCATTTTAGTTAGCAATTTCGTTATTAACTATTGTATTAATGTTATTTATTATTATTTTGTTATCAAAATCATTTTAATTCTTTAAATAAATAAGAATAAGAAATAAGATACTATTTTCGGTTGAATTTACTATTATGATTTTTAATTATTATTAATAAATTTGAACACCAAAGAAATTTGAAGGCTATTTTTATTTTAGTCTCTCTGCTTAATTAATAAATCATGTGCATGTCCACTAAAACAGAACCTTTTGTCATTGATCTAAAGGTTCAAAGTATAAGCTCATGCATTATTTTCAGTTTCAATACAATATCTTACCAGTTTTTAATTCCACCGAAATGATATTACGGTGGTCTGACACAGGCCCATCCAGTGGAGAGATGACGAGTACTTGTGCTCGGAGCTGACTCCACACCTTAGGTTCAAGTATCGCTTGTCGATAATCGTAAATCTTTTCTCCCAAGATATTTTCCATTTTGTACAGCTTAACGGTTCATTGTCAAGTCCAATAAAACTATTGAAATTCAATTTCATTCCATTATATTCTACAATCTACAAAAAAATAGTACAAAAAATAGTAGATGATAGTTTGTTTGTTTATTGAACATCACTTTTATGCTGCTATGGCTAATCGGAAGATGCTAGAGTGGGAGGTCTAAATTTTTCCTACCAGGCTTAAGGAGTAGCTGACAACGTACAGGCTTGGGACATCCCGATTAACGGCATAACCAAGGATTTTTTACCCCCTTTAAAAAATCCTAGGGCCACCTGCCGGGCTACGAACCCGCTTCAAGCCCAAGGGCTTCGTAGGTTGTTATGTTAACCACTAGACCACAGATCGCCTAGAATAAAATAGTTTAAAACTGATAAATAACAGATATACGTACAGTTCGTAATAGAGAACATTTCTGTTTCTTAGACAATGGTTGAGCAGTGAGGGAATGGTGCTAGATTACACTCAACCGTAAGTTTTGTTTTCCTATTTTGGGTACTCACTTTATAGAGGGTTGGTGAGTCCCATGAGGTCCCAGATCCCAAAGTACCCATCGGCAGCTGTTAGCAAATTAAGTAAAATCTGCCACAGTCGGATTTGAACCCGATACCTTCGGCACGGCATCTCAGCGCTCTAGTAATGAGCCACTGCGCTCTATTATTTTTCTAAAATACAACATGAAATTTTGAGGATAGTTTGAATTTTCCTATTTTTAAGGTTAATTATTGCAAAGAATGGACCAAACAATAAAAAATAAAAAAAAATGTTCGCGCGAAAAAATTCGCATTAGGTTTTAAAATTCTTAAGCCATAAGAAATATTTTCCAGAATGGTCGCCATTCTTTTGGACATCTGGACGGTATCGAAAAACTAGGAATAAGCTAGGTAAGAGAAGGCATCATTTATTCTTTAGAGGGGGTGATATCAGTTATCGGCTAGCTCGTTATATATTTATTGGTGGCGTGGGTATCACTCACAGGATAAATAAATTATTTAATATCTTCGCCGCCCGAACAGAGCCTTCCCCAAGAACTTCCATTTCTATTTCTGCAGAAGATATCATATTTTTCAAAAGAAATTCGAAAGTATACTACACGCCTTATATTTCAGTTATTTTTAATTATACAGTAACTTTTTTATTTTTTATTTTATTGCTATTATTATTTTATTACATTATTTATTTTATCACTATTATTATTTTTTGTTTTATTACAATTTTAGAATTTCAATCAAAAGTCTGGTTTTGCTCCGTATCGTGAGAATTATCCAGTTTAACAACAAACCTTCATTTCAAAACTGTATGCTTATTCAAATTTTCAAGACAACATTGTGTTAAATTTCGAAAAAAAAAATACTTTAAACTACTAATAAATGAAAAGTTTAAAAATAAGTTAAAGGTTTCTTCCTGCCATTGTTTATAAATGTGCTAAATAAATAAACTATAAAACTAAAAACACAGATAATTGATCATACCGAGAGAGGTCTTTGTTTTATAAAGGAACAGTAGATGAGAAGTGATGGGTATTTATCTATGAGATTATTTAAAAAAATATTTCTCTTGTTTCTTCCTGCCATTGTTTATAAATGTGCTAAATTTAAAGCATAGGCTTTGGGACCCAACTCTCTCTTCAAGACATATTCCTATCTGATTTTATATGTTTCGGTTAATCCTGAAGAAGCTTACAAGAAAAAAAAAAAAACCTTTGTCATTCCGCTATTAACCATTCAAATTTTTTCAGACTTAAGCTGCCGCCAATTTTACCATCAATAGGCACCGTGTCGGTACAACGTGGTGCTGACCACACAATTTTCTTTGTCCATGCACCAGCTCTCCCTTTACCCGTGCAACTAAACCAGTGATTATATAATGCGTTCAAAAGTTGAGCTAACATTAACCCTTTCACATTATGAATTTTTGTTATTGATTGGTTCATATGTAGCTATTTAAATACCATTGATTTTTTAGTAAATTACCATCGGGACACTAATAAATTTTATTATTTTTTAAGCACTATTATAAAGCAATAAGTGTTAAATAACTGATTACTTTTTCGACTTAAAATTCTTAAATTACGATTGTTTCAAGATCGTTCTGTGTCATATGCCAATGAATCATTGTACATTAAATTAAATGAAATTCATTAAATAAATTAATTGTAAATATAACACCAAAGTAAAATAAATAAACATTTACAAGTCTAAGAAATCCTTTTGGATTATTTCATGTCAAAAAATAAACAATTATTGTTTAATAAATTTCAATTAAACAATCATAAACATAATATTTATAAAAAATGTAATTAAACACTAACAATAAATATTTAAAATTATAATTTAATCTTTAAAAATTATAAATAAATCTAGCCAAAAATTATTTTTTGTTCTATAAACTATAAAACTAAAAACACAGATAATTGATCATACCGAGAGAGGTCTTTGTTTTATAAAGGAACAGTAGATAAGAAGTGATGGGTATTTATCTATGAGATTATTTAAAAAAATATTTTTTCCATTTTTTTTTTGGAACCTTGTTATCATCAAATAGACGATTTAACTGCTCATGTAATAACTGTTTTTGTTATTAAAAAAAAACGACAACGTTTAATCATCAACAGGCACTTCATAAATTTATACATAGTAATATGACGTGGAATTTGTCACAAGAGCTTTTGTGATATCTATGAAATAAATTTGCTTGAAAAGATTTTAAAAAAATGTCATAACTTCACAATGTTTCTATTCTAAATTAATTATAATTGCTTACTTCCGGTATTTACAAATACAGAGATCGAACCTAAATATTTAATCATTTATTATAATATTTGGTTTAATTATGTTGAGACCCCAACATTTTATTTTTTATAACCTAATGATATATGTACGTAATTAATTATAAATTATTATTCATAGACCGTGTTTCATCATCCGGAATATTATTTAATGGTTTTGTTTCAGGAAAAAAACATTCTTCTTGATTCCGGTTTACTTTATATTCAATTTCATGTGACCAATCTGACCACAACATAGATAAGTACAGACAGATTACAGACTATGATTTTTCTTTCAAAACAATATTAATATGAAATATGGATAGATTGTAACTACTGTTCCATTGTGTATATTTAACAAGTAAGTCTTTGAACTGCACAATGAGGTTTTGCATTAGAATCACGTTTACTTAAAGATTGCATGTCATTATTCGTTATTATTATTATCAATAGTGCAAGGTTCAAATCTGGCTGTATGGATGAAAAATATCCAATGCCATAAATCAAAAAAAAAAAGGTTCAAATCCAGAGTAGCAGATAAATATTTAATTTATTAACTACAGCAATTAGATCCTGTGGGATCTGCATTCCTTCCTGATGCTCACCCAGTCTCAACAAAGTGGGTTCTCTTAGTTGGATAAAAACTTGGCAGTTGAGCGTGGTCTGAGACACCACCTAGCCCAACCACTTTACGTACTGCAGCCCAAGATATTCTGGGTTGTAGTGGTTATTATTTATCTCACAGGCTATTATTATCAATTCTTATTTATTAGATATGACTGTACAGGAGAATATGAGAACAAATTCTTCTAGCAACTATATATACCTGACCGAAAAACTATAACTTTTTCATAAATAATTATTACTTGAAATTATATATATATATATATATATATATATATATATATATATATATATATATATATATATGTATGGTCAGCCTGGCTAGGGACTCCCACTAGTGTACATCGCTCTCGTTAATTCCTCAATTTAAGTTGTTTAGTGTTGTTAACTTTTGTTTCTAATTGTTACTAACTATACTATATACATATATATTATATATACATGAATATATACACATATATACTTCTACTGCCGATAAAGTGTAGTGAAGGGGCAATTGAAATTATAAATCCAAGCATAACCAGTTCGAGCTACAGAACGTAATATGCTATCTCTTTAGCCCAACAGGATTAGAAGCAGCTGCTGAACAAACTCTCTCCGTAAGTGACTGTTTATTTATTTATTTACGTATAATGGCTGTTTGCTTGAACAACGTCATCACTCCTGATGAAAAAATAATTTATCTTGCTCCAAATGCAATTTACTTTTTCACGGGCGGTGTAGTAAGACCTAAAAAATCTAAGCGAAAAGGAGACAGAGGGGCTAAAATCTGCAAAAACACTGTGGTTGTATACTAAGTGTGAGCAGGCCAAAAAACAACACTGAAGCAGGGGATAAACAAACTTCTGACAAAACAACGCAACCCTAACTAATAAAATATTAGCGACAATAAAACACTCCGATCAACACGTCCATGAGGAGATTAAAAAGATAAAGGTCGCGATAGATAAATATGGAGATTTCACATTCGAATTGAATGGGATGCTCACATCTATCGAAATACACTTAGAGGAGCAAAAAATATATATTGAGGGCATCGCAGCGGAAAATAAACCCCGAAGGAACGTGTGGGGAATTTGGAGGTACGCTTAAATAAAAGCGAATAGAGCTTATTATCCAGGTCCCTAGAGATTCGAGGGATCCCCGTACGAGCCGGAGAGACTACTTCTGGCCTAGTTGAAAGCATTGGTGTAGGCTTTGGATTAAAACTTAATATCGAGGACCTGGACATGGTGCAGCGTCGTAGAGCGAGGAATGACGACTCGCGACCCCCAGCAATCATCGCACGCTTCACAAGGCAATCAGTGATGGATGACCTGATCCATAAGAGAAAAGACAAGACAAATTTTCCACGCGAGATATAGGCTGGCAGGAAAATGACTGCCACCGCATCTATCTAAGCGAGGAAATAACTGGAACAAACTGGCACCTCTTCTGATTGGCATGTCAGAAGAGGGCAACGGGTAAAATAAAATATGTGTGGTTCTCTGGTGGTAGGGTACGATGCAGAAAAGAAGATGGGCACCAAGTGGTTTTCATCGATCAAGGAAGTATTCGGCTGACTTCTGAAGACCTGTATGTCCTCAAGCTGCACGAATAACCATGGCTCTCACCTAGGTACTGACAGGTTCATTTTGAATCAATCGGACAAACTCAAGTGTTTTTTAAAAAAATTATTTTTCCAAGCAAATATATTGCGAAATTAATTTTTCTCTTTCATATAAAATTAATTTTTATTTTTATTTTCTCTCATCAACCTCCCAATCTCCTATCACATCAACTCCCAATCCTTGCCCTCTCATTTGAATTTCATCAATATTTTACCCAAAATTTTTACCACACCATTGGAATCTCAGAAACATGGCAAAAACCCTATATCCCGATCTCCACTGTTTCCTTACCTGCCTATTCCTTCTTCCGCCACGACCAAATTGACCGGACTGCTGAAGAAGTAGTTCCTTACGTCCACAACTCCCTAAAATCACGCATCCTAGATTCTTTACCAGCGTCCAATTTCCCTCACATAGAATTCCTTTTCGTCGAAATTTCATGCAACTCAAACCCTATCCAATACGTCGAAGTATATCGCCCTCCTTAGGTGCCTTTTTTATCTTTGAGTCGGTCTTTTACAACCACGTTCCTCTCTACAGCCACATCATAATCTCCTGTGACTTTAATACCAACCTCCTGGTCCAATCCAATCCAATGATAAACTGTACCTTGAAAACCTTTTTTACTCTCTACACCTCTCCATTGTTCCATTCTCTCCCACCCATCACACCTCCAATCTGACACCTGTTTAGACTTGTTCATCATTGACTCATCGCAGAGACTCCTTTATTCCTCACAATTACCCGCCCCATTTTCTCCTCTCATGATTTAATCCAAATTTCATACAATATCCAAACTCCAGAAATCCTACTGAAAACCACAAATTTTCGCAACCTAGATGGACTCACCCCTGAAAATTTATCTCCTTCCCTCGAAATCATGAATTGAACCAAATTCATGCCTGTACCTCCGTCGATTCAATGGTTGACATACTCACTGCCGATCTCAAAAGCATTCTGGATACCCATGCCCCACTCAAAACTTTAACCTTCCGTCACCATCCTGCTCCTTGGATGTGTCAAAAAATTTATTTTCCTACAAAGGAAGCGTGATGCTGCCTGTAGACGCTTTAGACATACTAGGCTTACTGATGACTACCAAGCGTTCAGGGCTCTTCACTATTTGACACAGTCTACAATCAGACAAGCAAAATCCAAATATTTCCACGAATCCCTTTCCACTGCTCCCGATTCTAAATCTAAATGGTAACTCCTCCGAAAGCTCTCCTTCTGTAATCCAATATCCTCCAGAGCCTTTCCTGCCACTCCCGATGAAATGAACTTGTATTTTTTGTCTGCCTCAATTAACACATCCAAATCCTCCTCCTCCGTCTTTTCACTAATGCCATCTCAACCCCGACAATTTTTATTTCTTAGACATTTTCCTCCGTTCTTAAATCCCGCTCCAGTTTAACTGGCTTTGACGAGATACCAGTCAAACTGCTCAAACTATGTTATCGTATCCTCATCGATATCCTACCTGTCCTACTTTTCATATAAATAATTTCTTACTACAGAATGTATTCCCGACTTCTTGTATGACACAAAGTAAGAAACTTAAATAAAATCAATTACTTCATTTAAAATCGGGGTATAGTCTTTCAAGTACTTGAAGTTGTTTATTGATTAGGTTGAATTAAGCCGGTAGAAGGGCGACAGGAGGATATATAGAGCAATCGGGCTGACCACAGCAGCTCCCTGCCAACCAATTCACTGCCCTGTTTTGTAGGGCCGGTGGCCGCCGCTACTTGGAACCAATCGCCGCCCGGTTCGCCTCTTTATCTTGGCCGTCGAATTCCTAGTCCGACTGCTTCTCTAATTTATTGGAATCCTAATTAATTAGTGCACTAAAGTAAGAAAGAAAGTAGTTTTATAACAACATTCTATTGTCTAGTTTAAAGAAACAATGAAAGTTTTCAATGGTTTAAAATTAAAAGTTTAAACTTTAATATAAAATATTAATACTTAAAAAAATAAATGCAAAACTCAGGAACTGTTGCACAATTATACGGTCGGAGGTCCTATATGCTGCAGAATGCCTAACTATGAATTAGAAAGACCTTGTAGAAATATTGCAGATCAAAGATATAATCATCTCGAGGAAAACTATTGTCACAATTAAAGAGCAAGCTGAATAAAAGTGACGGCAAAGCAGTGAGCTTTACAGTCATGTTCCAAACAATATCGGATGTTATAAGGAAAAGGAGAATTGCACTTAATGGTCAATTGTTAAGAATAGACCCAGTAAACTGACGAACATACGTTAAATACATACATATTTATACATTTTTTAAAGAAAAGAAGACCAAACATGCCTAGTTCGAAGAGTTAGAAAACGTTTTACAAGAGATGGAGACTACCTTTGGAGAATTTGTTCTGGAAATAAACTGTCTCAGAATTAAAGAAAATACTCACATGGGTTTTCAAGAAAAAACAAAGAAGACAGGCAAAAAGAAGGGACGGAAGAAGGAGGGAGTAGCACCGGTGACGAATGAGGGAGTACTGGGCGAAAATAAAAACAGAAAAAAAATACGAAAAACAAAACTAAAATATTAGTACAAGTGTCCGAATCTACTTAAATTGGATTACAACTATCTTAAGAAAATAGGATAGATGCACAAAATAAAAAAAAGACTCATGGCCGCCAACAAATGGAAGTTTGCCACCAGAAATATTAAGTTAAGAATTAAGTTAACTCTGTATAAGACCCTTATCCGCCCTGTACTTTCTTACGATTCCGAAAATTGGAGTACCACAAAGTTGGAAGATAAAGTACTTCGACGAATCTTCGGTCCCGTTAATATTAGAGGGGCATGGCGATGGTAAACAATAAAATAAATGTTTGAACTATTCAGCGATATAGATATTACTACAGTGATAAAATTAAATCGTCTTCGGTGGGCAGGTAATGTCACTAGGATGCGAATTAGTGCCTGGTCCAAGGATGGTGATGACAAGGCAGTTATAGGAAAGAAGGTTAGGCCTAGAACAAACAGGCACATATATAAAAAAAATATGATATAATTTATGAGAGGAAAATAGTTGACTGTATGATAAAATGGAGAACGGAGATAGTTCGAGGGTGCAGTAAAAAAAACACCAAATAAGTACTAGACTTATATTTAGTAAGTGCCGACGTTTCGTCCTGCAATGTAGGTCATCTTCAGGGCTATGAGAGAGAAACAAACAGAACAAAACATATATAAAAACGTTACAGTAACAATAATATAGTGACATGTAAATGTAGAAAATTAAAATAATGACAGATATGAAATTTAAAGATAACGAATATTAAAATAGTGACAGAATATAATAAAATTAAGATATTGACAGATTTAATAAAATTAAAGATAATGAGCAGAAATTAAAATAGTGACAGATATAATAATTAAAGATAACGAATATAAAATAAAATACAAAAGATAAAGAAGGATAGAAAAGGATAGAAAAGTAAACATAATATAATTACACTGGTATAATGAGACAGGTTTGAGTCGAGAAATATGAACTTTTCCAAAACAAAACAGAGATATAAAAAATCAAACCAGTAATAACTATAACACAGAATTTTTACATTTTTTTTTATGGCTTTTAGATTTCTTGCTTCTACTAAGATTTCGTGCATCCATGTAATACATCACATTTAAAAAAAAAAAAATATTTGGAAACCGATCATTTAATATAGGACGAGATATTAATAGTCTCCTTTGATTCAAGAAACAAGATCTCGCTATTTCCAATCTTTACACTCGCTCACACTGAACAAATAATTCTAGTGTTTCTTTCTCGCTCGTTCCATCACTATCTGGAACTCAATTTCTCCTAATATCCGTCATTCTTCTTCCCTATGCTCGTTTAAACCCTGCTTTTCCTTCATCTTCTCACTTCCCAAATAGATGCTCTATAAACAGGCTTAGTTATTTGCTTGATATTAGTGGTTTTTATTGCTTAGTATTTTTTCTTGTTACTAATTTGCATTACATAAATAAGTTATTACATCGTAGCTTATGTTTTTATTCACTGTTATTTATTTCTTCTCTTTAGTAGCTTACTATTTTGCCATGAATTTTTAATTTACTTTGTTGGAACTTTTGTAGATACTTGATGGTTAGTATAATTTAGCATTCTGGCCAGATAAATACTTTGTTTCTTTTTTATGTACACGTTACTCATTCTTAAGGGACTTAAACGTGTATATTTACATATATATATATATATATATATATATATATATATATATATATATATATATGTATGTATGTAAAGAAAAATAAGAGAAAATAAAAAGTAGGAGATAATTGTATTAGATATTCTTAAAAGGTGATGGATGATCTTATTAACGTACTTTTCTTCATTTCCCAAAACCACTGATACATTGGCATGTAGTCCTATTTTATGCATCGCTCTTTTGTAAAAGGTACAGCCTTCGAAGATATGAACTATTGTTAAGCTGCCGTTGCACTCCTCGTATGTTAGCAGATTAAGTGTTCGTATGTTTGTTCTTTAGTGGTTAAGTGAGCGTGGGTAAGCCTAATATGTCCTATCCTAAGTCGGACTTAGTTTTATTGGGATACAGAACACTCCATTTCTCCTGTGAGGAAGAGCATATCAGTGTTCTTAAGGCATCTATTGTCTTGTAATTAATATTTTGAAACAAATAAAATATATCTTTTCATTTGAATGTATTATGAATCATAGAAGTGGGGTCGAGTTTAATAGTAATGAATTGTTCCTAAAACAGCATGCTTCCATTTATTGTTTATATAGTTACAGGGAAGAAGATATGACAGTGGGGTCATTTACGCGAGTGCAAGTCATATAAATGGAACATATTGTTGATGTATAAAAATCTTATATGTTTATTAATGGAATTGTTTGTTTAGATTGTTTTATATTTTTCTTATAATATAATAGACATGAGCACACGTTAACAATCTTAAATATTTCTCTGCATTAGTTTTTTCCTCGGCGGCATTTCACTCGTATTCACTTCTAAACTCGGCGGTGAATTAAATGAATTGGGAAAACGTAATTTCGTAGCGTTTGACATTACTAAAAATTTCTCTCGAGAAATTGAGCTTACTTTTGAGAGCTTTCGTTGGCGAATTAATCGATATTTTAAAGCCTGGATGTGTCTCTTTTCAGATTAAAACAAGAAACGAGAAGAAAAATCGCCTAACTTCATCTACGCCCTTGAACATTTTTCTTCGGATAATGACAAACGACTTTACTCCGTGGCAGGTGCGATGGAATCAGTCCTGAGGCGCACCTGATCCTCCCGGAGACAGCCAGGCGGGGCCCGATCGTGAACCAACCCCAAACTAAACAGCCCCACCAAATTATTCACCGCTCCTTCGAGGAGAGAAATAATCTTGAGGAATAGGCTTTTAGGGGATAGGGGAGAGCACACGGCCAATAATGGCTCCGGGCTATCCAATATCAATTCTGTTTCCGGCTGTATCGGGATATTACCAGGGCTTACTGGATTGCACCGTTTCGATTTCCTATAATGTATTATCCTCCAGTCCAATTACCCAATGTACTCTCGGTTAAAACATAAAATGGAGAAATTGTCGGTAATCAATTTTATCCGCCACTGGGACAGTTCTATATTAAGTCCAGTACAGGCAGAGATACTCTTCTACATTCATTTTAATTATTTAAATCTTATTCATAGCAGTTAAAAATTATTAGAGTTGAAATTTTTGTGAGGCGTAGTAAAAGGGGGAAAATATATAAGCATAACCTAACATTTAACAGAAACGTACTATACCCAAGATCGCAGGTTTACAGCTTGGTAAGTGGCCTTGGGATTTTTTTAAAACGAGTTAAAAATCCTTTATTATTCCCTTTTGGAATAATAATAAGTTGGAAGTCCTGAGCCTGTGCGAGGTCAGGTGCGCGTTAAAGATTACTATCTACTACTATGGATAGGCAAAATTTACGACTCTGGAGAATCGTTCGATTAGCCGTAGCTTGCACAGTAACGATAAACGAAACAAACTTATAATCTGAAATTTCGATCAAGTTGCACATCTCCAACGAACCTTGCATCCCATCCAGGAAATGGCCGTATCCAGATGATAATCAATTGATGATTAATCAGCAGATATCTAGGTAATATTTTTTTAACCTCCTTCTAGAAAGGCGAATAACAGAGAAGAGGAAAGAAAAAAAAAACTAGAGCATTATAGTGATGTTATCTTGACAAGTGGTGTATTTGTTGTAAATACGAGATTTTATAGTTTAAATTTTCATATTATTCTTGATTTCAAATATAACATTTACAATTTTGTTTAATTATAATTGTTTTGTTTATATCAGGTTTTATTAAACCTGATGTTCTCCTCCTGATGTTCAAATAGATCTCAGCATATACTCATAAACAGCTACTAGCTTTTATTTGATAAATATGAAATTTTAACTAAAAAGTTGACATACAGTAAACAAAAATTCAACAATTAAAGATCAAAAGCGGATAACTCCGAAATTTCAAAATTTGAAATTTTCACCAGTTTAGTCAAAGCTATTTTACCTAACACGACGCTCTGCATCCTTATTCCTCATGGCTTTAGTCCGGTTCTAAATCTTAAGTTTCGGGAGCATAAAGCGTTTTTATGCACATTTATTACAAAATAATTGATTCAACAATAATGTTAAAGAAAATTCTTTTTATAAAAGTCCAGGAAGATATACTTTCGGATAAATCTTTGCTATTTTTTCAGTTTTTGCCACCAGAGTAGATATTATCGAAAGGAAAAGGACCAATAAATGCACTCCGTGGCAGCACTCTACCAATTGAGCTACCGGAGTCGCCTCTAAGTCAGGACAAATCCGATCTTTTATGTGATCATGTCCCCGTGTTCTCGCAATTTTTGCGATGTATTCTCTAGGACGAATGTTCTTTGAACATTACTTTAATTTTAGGGTCTTGTTGACTTACGTCATATTACTATTTAAATTTTTTGTTAATTGTTTTAATTTTTAATTATTTTTATTTTGAAGAGAAAAGATTTGCCCTGGCCGGGATTCAAAACCGGGTCGTCCGTCTCTCCGCGACAGCCCTCTACCATTTGAGCTAACAGGACGAGAGAGACGGACAACCCGGGTTCGAATACCCGCCAGGGCAAATATTTTCTCTTCAAAATAAAAAGATTTAAAAATTAAAACAATTAATAAAAAATTATAAATTATAATATGACATAGGCCAACAAGATTCTAAAATTAAAGTAATGTTCAATGAACATTCTTCCTCGTGTATACATCGCAAAATTGCGAGAACGCGGGGATATGGGATCTGCGAAGAGAACGGATTTGCCCTGACTGTGAGGCGACCCCTGAAAGCTCAAATGGTAGACTGCTGCCACAGAGAGACGAACGACCCGGGTTTGAATCCCGGCAAATCTTTTCTCTTCAAAATAAAAATAACTAATATTTTTCATTTCCGATTCACTTCAAATGATGAAAATCGGACGTTTTAATCAAATGACATCTTATAATAACTGGAATTTGCATTAAAACAATCGATAACTTCAATCTTCTTTTAGGCCTACATCATCATTCCTGGAAGAATGTTTGGATATAACTTCAAATTGTATAGTAATTGTTGAGCTGAATTAAAAGGTTTCGATTTTTATCTGGAATGGCCATCAGAACGGGAATTTTTAAAATTTATAAATTTCGATTCTAGTTATCAATATATACTAGAGTCAGTAGCTACTGTAATTAAAATGTTACTCTACTAGTACCTCCAATATACAGTTTTTTCGTTTCTTTAAAATATAAATAATAGGCAGAACAATAGCTTTTGACTTCGGGATATGCAATTGCTATTAAAAAAAATCTTTAGCGTTTTAAGTTTAATTTCATGTCCTTCAAACGACAGGCATATTTAATACTATATATACTAGGAATTTTGGGTTGAAATTGTAGGGAAAAAATCACTGAATTCCAATGTGTAATTTGAGATTACTTGCCAATATCCTTCATCACAGTATACTCCTTTCCTCTGTAAATAGTAAATAAGAAAGCTATCGTATCTTAGGCTGGTAAAAAATAAAGAAACATTATTATTAAATTATTGTTACATTTTCGGTAAAAATTAAATTAATTTTTTTTTAATGTGTTTAATTTTAATTTTTTTTAAAGTGTGGATTACAGTCAAAATTAAACACTTCGGTATTGATAGGAATATAGGTATGTCCTTATTCTTAATTTTAAAATTAATTAGAAATAAACAAGAAAATAAAATACTTTTGGATTACCCAATATTTGTTTAACTTAAACTATTTTCCTTTTATTTAAACTCCTGTGTCGAACGTGTTAGGTTCTTCTCAAGTCAATTCTACAAAATCTACCGGATATTTGAATTTTTTCAATTATGGAACACACACAACGTTTAAAGAACGTGAATTGTAATCCGACATATTACTGATTGGGAATCTCTGAATCAAAGTGCCGATTTTTTTTTAAAAAAGCTGTTCAGCTGTTCAGCACATAGTAGGAGTTTAGAAAAGGAAAACCGAAAATTTTGAAGTGCTTCAAAGTTGAATATTCATAATTTTTTTGTTTGTAGATACATATTTAAATTGATATTATAAATAAATGTGTTGATGAGCTTATGGTTTTGTTCCCTGCAACCATTTAAATTTTTCTTCTTTCAACAGGTGTATCAATTTCCGTTTTAATGAATTTATCCGTATTCACTCCTTTTTTTTAGAGGATTCTCCTTAGGTAGATTTAATAACTGTCACAGTGAAACAGCAATAAATATAAGACTTTTGTCAGGCCTTTAATTTAGAAAGTGGATCCTCTCATCTCCATTGGAGAGGAAAAAACTGCTGACGCTGGTGGCGAGAAGTAGAAGAAACGGCCCGTTATGAAACTAATATCAAATAGCAATCTAGTCCGAGGGCTGAGCCCTGCAAAAACACTTCGCTCGCCCTTGGTAAATAATAAGTTTTATTTTACGTCTTTTATTGGATCGTCTCGCATTAAACTCAACTGAGATGGGGAATGATAGCTATGTCGTTCGATCGTTTCATGTGGCCTATTGTCAAAGAACTAATATGTACGTTATCAAATGAACATTTAGCGGCGATGTGAGATGTAAAAATTCTACATGAGGTCTCTTTATTAAATTTATTATATATATTAATAAAGATCTATAACATTTAGATATAAATAAATATTATAAGTATAAAACTTTAAAATTCCCGAATTGAATTATTAATGTTTTAGTTTTTTTTTGTACAATTTTTTAAGTATAACTGTATACCTACTTATAAAAGTATTTGGAGATCATGTAATTTTCCGCCATGGCCGAGTGTGCAAAGGTGCTTGCAATATGTAATCAAAGGTAAGCAATATCGAGGATGGCTAGTAGTACGTTCTGATGGGTGACCATCCGCTGAGGAAAAATCACGAAGCATGAGATTTGGGATAGGTATGTTAGGCAAGATCTACCCCGTGCACTACTATTAGGAATCGTGTTATGTTTTTTAGGATGTAAATAGCCACCCGGAGGGTTTATCCAGGGACAATCTACTATATGCCTCTACATGAACAGCCATAATCCAAGATCTAGACCGGTTGGTCAATGTCCTTAGACGCGATTGATACATCTGCGGAAGGGTCAGTGGTGAGGTGAGGGACTGGCTATGGAGCTAGGTACAGGCTGCATTATTCCCAACAACCTGAGGCTCTGTAATGCCCCTCTTTTGTGCTGTATATGCGCTTACCATGCTGCCTGTTCTCCTGAAGAAATAAATGTCTGTATGAAAACCACATCATGAAACCAAAGATCTACAAGTTCGGTACAGCCAACCAAAATTTTAAAAAATACATATACTATTAAATTATAAGTATTTCAGAAAACATGAACAAATATTTTTTAAGACTTTCAACAAATAATTAATTAATGTTTTTAGTTTTAACATTCAAAAGTTTTGTATGCTTGAAAATATATTAATAAAGTTTTAAATGACTCTGGCGCAGGATTTGTATCCTCTGATAGATTAAATGGGCTCGAAATAACAATGTAATGACTCTTTTAAGTAGTTTCCTTCTTACCAAGAAGTTCTCCCTGGCTGACAAAAGCAAACCTTACAGATATATATCACAGTTTTTGTACAGCATCCGGGCAAACGACCAGTGGTTCTGTTTTGAATAAAGAAGGACAAAGAGAGGTCCCCCACGAATGCAAATAAACCGGAACAAAATAGGAAAGAGGAAAACGAAAAAAAAATTCTGGAAGCGCTAAGCCACCGGGTCGGTTATGGAAATATTAAACAATCGTGGGGGGAGGAGGTGCAAAAACACAGGTTGAGCCGGTTTTAATTAGGCCACCTTTTCACCGTCCTGCAAAAACAGCTTCTTTATTTCCCGAGGCCATTCGTTATGAAGGAGTGAGGTCGCTAGCCAGATTATTTTTCATTCAGTCCCACTATCATCATTTATTCAGAGCTCCTTTCTTGGGCAGGTAGGCACCGCCATTGTCAGCTCCTAAATGGCCTAGCTATTAGGCACATTTGTGGCCCATGCTTCTGACGACTCCTCGAATATCGCCTTTCTCTCTTCAAAACGACTCCGAGATCTTCCATTCCTTCCGGACCATTTATAACCCTCAGTGTCTCCTAGACAGTGGAAGATATGGTAATTAATTGCGACAGCTTACGACACAAGAAACTACACGCCATTAAAGCGCGGTGAATAGCGTCCTATCTTCACTCTAACAGTTATCAAATGAAAGACGCTTTCTTACCACATACAGTAAAAATACAGTCTGTATCTTGTAAATGTTATTTTTAATCAAACGAAATTATCAACGCATTTAATTTCAATTTTTTTAAATTACTGAGTTACATAGAATCAGTATATGTGGTCTTTTATCAGTGACTGAAAACCAGCAGAGAAAAGTGGAGAAGCAGTCGTAGATTGGTGATGAGTCAGCACTGACCCGAGCTTATCAAAACAGTTGTATGAAGACAGTTTGCCTGCAGACCTTCTACTTCTTTTTATTTTCCCGTTTCCTCCTACCAGCTCAGAAAATCAATTCATTTTATTTGTTCTAGGGTTTAAAGCAAGTGAAACTTATGGGTGATCCAAGCCGGTTACAACCGTTCGCATTACGAGTACAAAGAAGATTTTTTATTTACCCTTAACTTTTTTTGGAGCTTGGTTTTTTAATTATTTCAAAAAGATTTTTTAATTTTATTTCACTTGTAACTAAGCTCTCTTTACTCAGACTGATGGAGATGAGTTATTTATTCTGTTAACAACTAGTCACAGTCATTACTGACAGACATTACCACAGAATCCGACAAGGAGGCTCTCTCTGGAGCAGGGGTCTACTACAGAGAGATGAACCACGATGGGAATGCCTTTAATGGGACATTTTTCCATACAAGGGAGGTTTTCAAAAGAAGATCACATATACAATATGTGCCAAATTGCGTTTATACTTATATTAAAGTTTGTTTTCTGTATGCTTACAATTACTTCATCCAATTCAAATCACTTCCATGCACAATCGTTGTCCTAGAAACACTACTGTCTCTACCATGTACTGAACGCAAGGCTTTTTAAGGGTTTGTACCACTAGTCTTATAATTTAGCTAACACAGTGGGTGCACTGTCACTTAGTATATGCATTATTTTCCACTTGAAGCAACGTAGCTCACGCATGGCTGGTGAAGCATCCTTCTAAAAGGTTACACGAGTTTCCTAATTATCCTGTTCGATATTTATTTATTAATATCTAGTTAACTTTAATTTATTACAGTAGGCAATGGAAATTCCTATGAAATATGCATGACATTAATAGCCACTCGAGATCCTAAATTAATTGATGAATATTGCCATTTGAAATTAACTCGTCATTCATCTAATCATAGCTATTGATAATTCAGTCTAGGTCATCTGATCTGGGTTAAGGAAAAGTCAAACGAATCTAACAAATAAATATATTATTGATTTTATTATAGGATGTGCCTCATTAAAAGAATAACAATAAGAATAAAAATAAATGTTTATGTGTTTTATGATATTTTTTAAGAATTATTGAAGAGAAACTATATAAATGTATAAACAATTATAAACATATTACTTTATTTTCCACTACTTTTCACCAAACTCAGCAGAAATAATTTTTTGAGGTATACCTAACGAATCTTTAGATTGGCTTGAACTATTGTGATAGTTTTATGTTTTTTTAGCAATTTTAACAAGAGAATACAAATTGTACTAAAGAATTTTCTTAAATCAGAAAATATTTTTAATATTTATTTTATGAATTAAATATTTAGAGAAAAAAATTGATAACTAGATTACTAATATTATTTTCTTATTATTTATTTATTTCATAATGGTATTTATATGTGCTTGAAAAAGTTAATAAAAAGGAAATTATGGGTTGGCGTTCTTCCGTAATCGTTTGTAAAGATGTATGATGGACAATGTATAATGTATATTTTTTAATTTTAATAATAATTTTATAAGAATTAACTGGTTTGATTAAAATTTTAATTTAGTTTATGGCAACTATTGCTTAACATTCTTCATTTAAATATAAATTAACAGTAAACAAATAATACATAAAATCCGTAGTTTTTACTTAGGTAATGTTAAATCTGATTAGGATTTATTGTGATATTGAGAAGGAAATTTATATATAATGAAGAACTTGGCAATAATAGATTAATATGTGAGAAGGATTTAGAAGGAATCTAAGATGAACTTGCTGGGAGCATAATTTGAACTAATAAAAAATTTGGTTTAATTAAGCCGGTTTATGTTGTAATTTACTTTGGATCAAAATATTTCATTTTGAATAAGTTTTAATTATTGTTCGATTACTAACTTAAAATTTTCTTTTCAATGATAAAAAGAATGTAACAACTAATCTTTCAGACAAAAATTTGTTACCTATATGTACAAAAAGGTTTTACATTCTTGAATTAAATTGAAAGAAAAACATACACATAATCTAAAGTTTGGGGAGCGGGGTAGCTTAGTGGTAGAGAGCTGAGTTGCCGTGCCGAAGATCACGGGTAAAAATCCGACTGTGGCAGGTGATTTCTTTCATCTGTTAACAGCCACAGAAGAACCCTGTGTGATTTACAGACCCTCCTAGGGTTCACCCAGTCTCTAAAAATTACTCTTAATAAGTGCCATCTCGGACACATCACCTTTCTGTACAATCGTTTTTCTAAAAACCGTACGGTTTCTAATTCTAGTTCTCTGGTCTCATGGTCTAAGCTGGTCTCGCTAGACGGTTGCGTCTTAGACTAATCCCAGTTTCTGAGACCAAAATCGCTGGTCAAGCATAGAAAGGTCTCGCGATCAGTATAGAAGCAGTATTCAACATTATTATTGCCATTATAAATTGCGGTTATACATTTTAATAATAATTGTTGTAATTATAGGTTATAACTATCATGTGTGTACTGAAAACTATTATAATAATTCAATTATGTCAATTACAATATAACTAAAATGACCGGTCTTAATTTATTCAACATTACGATAGGCGCGCGTATCTGTCAGATATTTGTAATTCATTGGTAATGTAAACAAGCAAATAAATTGAATTTTCACCTGATCCAAACTATTACAGACCATACGATTAATATTAGCTTTTCTTTATTTGCAGATAAGCGCGACCTATAATCATTGCATCAGTTTTTACTTTTATATTTCTTGAACATATATATTTTATTTCAATGTGCTCTTATTTTCTTTCACTATAGTCGACAAAAATACTTTTAATTTGAATAATGCTTTGGACGTGACAGCTGTGATAAGACGATTATGTGTGATAAAGATGATTATTTTTATCAAGATATCGCGACTTTCCTGGAAATAATAGTTTAGTATAATTTGATACAGCTTGTCATTTTTAAAATGCAAGTTTGGATTTTTTCTGAGTTCCTTGAGAGTAAACTTTTATTTCCCTCTTCTTTCGCCCCAACCCTACGACAGTCTTGATCGAAAATTCCTACGATAAATAGTTAAGTAAAAAAAATGTTTGTATCTCAGGGATATGCGCGCGCGTCCATTCAAGTCATTTTTTTAAAATATTTTATTTTTAATTATTTAATATAAAATTGGTAATTTAAACTAGCATATAAATTGAATATGCACTTTATTTATACCAATACTGAAGTTAGATATTTATATGCCAGATAAGCGCAACCTTTAATCATTGCATCAGTTTTTACTTTTTTATTTCTTGAACGTATTTATTTTATTTCAGTGTGCTATCTTATTTGATAACATCCCACTGATTCCTGTAGAACAGGTCCGGTACTTAGGACTACACCTCGACAAACGCTTAACTTGGAATCCCTATACTAGACTGAAATGGCAAGAAACAGTTCACCGTTTCAGGTGTCCGAAAAGAAGATGGCCTCGTGACCTTCTAAGTTGAACTTTTTATTTGATTACTACCACTGGGTAGTTTCTCTACTTGTTTTGATCCATGACAATATGTACCATTCATCCTATTTACTTGCTGTATCAGTATGATACAGTTGTAAATGTCAATGGGTAATAAAATAATTTTAAAAAAATTCTATATAAATATCTAAAATACATTAAAAAAAAAAAATTGTTTTTAATACAGTGTTAAAAGAGAGAAGGGTGAAAGAGGTTGGATTATTATAATACCAGTGTGGTAGAGGACTAGGGTTCAAGAGACAACCCATAGCATGGGATGAACTAGAAACTAAAGCCCTCCATTACTGACTTAGGTTTTAAGCTCTCACTTGTGGTCTCTGCAAGTTCAATTCCAGAAATTGAGCTGGAACGTAAGTTGGCCATTTATGGCCGGTCCCAGCTGGCTAAACTAAAACTTTATCAGTAATGAAACCATTAGCTTGATAAGGTCTTACCGCTGTGCTTTGGCTTTTTGTAAGTCCCGCCAAGTTCTCTGCTGTCGGTCGATAATCTTACAACTTCCTTCTGGACTCTAAGCTTCAGTCTGGAGGGTCGTTCGATGATCTATCCGTTATTTATGAATTACAATAATATTCACACGCTCCCCAATATATCAATTACAAATATCTTTATGTTATTTATCTGTAAGTTATTATTTCTGAATACTTTATTTTTATTGCACCATTACAATTACTTTCAACATGTGTATAAAAGATTCTTATCACATATCCGAAAATGGTGAGGTTCTTTATTTTGGCATTCTGCAGATAACAAGATTTTCTAAGGAGTATTTTAGGTAATGTTTATACATATTAAATTTAAGATAGATTGTAGTAGCTTCTTCGAGTCAAAAGTTATACGCAATGGAAATTTTTATACGCAGTAAAAAGACCTCAAAATCGGGGCGCTTCCCCCTCCAACGCGCTATGTGTCAGAGTCCTCACTTAGCGTAATAAATTCTTTGATGCTTTTGCTATCCAGTGCTCTAAATGAATTTTGGATAGAGGTTGTAGATATGTAGCTGCAACACCAAACTGTATCCCCCGATTTTGTTAACATTCGGTTTTTGAATTGCCTCCGACTATTGGAGCAATTTTAAAGACGTAATGACGTCAAAAATATTGTACACTGGTTGGGTGAACATTTTTCAATCATCAACATTTTCATCAAGAGATGGTGTGGTTTCTCATTGGTCATGAAGTGAGTGTTTTACAGAACGCCATTTTGTCTTCAAGCCATGTCTTATTTATTTCATACCTGTATATGGTTTTTTGTAAGATGTTCTAGAGATTCGGTTGCATTTCTTAGTCTGAAATTGTCATTTGTCAATCCCGAAACGTTCATTCTGAATTAGAAAATTATGGGGAACCACGGTGAAAAAAGACATTTCTCAATATTTTTATGTGGCGAATGCTGTTTTCAAAGTTTTGGGGACTTTTTACCACCAGATCAAAACAATTATTTTATTATTTTTTTTACTGGCCCACCAAGAACTCAAATCATTGAAAACTATTAAGAAATAAAATCATTCGTCCACTTTAATTTCCAATACGGAAAATTTTTTTTGATGATATATAAAATAATAAAGCATATATATTTATTTATTTAAACACCCTTCCTGGCAATATTAATTATTACAGAATATAGTCATCATACAATAATTGTATTGTCTATAATCTTCCCACTCTAATTTTCAAAGTTTTTCACTATGCCTCCTACGTTCGGCCATTTCCATGGATTATTCTTCCGACATCTGCAGTAAACAAAATATTGAGGGCCTTGTCAAGACTATTCTATCATACTAGTTTCTGTATTAAAAGATGCGTTCTTTCTGGCAAAAGGTTTTGTTAAAATCGAAAAATCTCAAAAGTTTTTTTTTGCATAAACTTGGTTTATTATTTAGCTAATTTTTCGCATTCTAGTGGTTTACGTATAGTTAATTGCGGGGTTCGAATAATAGTGACAGAAGTACTAGTAAACACTAATTTAAAAAAAATAATTATGGGCATGTTAATGTTACTTAAGGCCCCTTTCTTTGCAATACTAACTGCTGAAGAGTTGAACAGTTAATAGTAATTTTTAGGGTGTAATTTAAATCAAATGGTTACTTTACAGCAACTCCCTGATCCATTTTCTTACTAATGCCATAAACTCATTTTTGGAATTAGAAAAAAGAAGAATGTTTGATTATCACGATCCGGAACATCATAAAACGAATTAAATATCTATTAAAGATTCATTGCCCCAACAGTATCTCGTTTCCTGATAATTCTAAAATAAGCATACTCGTATGATTTACGTATTTAATGTGTGATGCTGAGCTTATATCGTTTTTATATGTTCATTAAGGTTTTCATTTAATATAGTGACGTATGATTTTTTTTTGTATTTTTCACCAGGTATATACAAATAATTGCTTCCAAAGGTACAATTTATACTATCCCCTTATGACTAAGATGTACTCTATAGGCGTCTCTAATTTATTTTTTGTCTGCACTTCTATTTATTGTAAATGCATCATGTGATAGGACATCCAGCACTTTCTATTACTCATACTCCAAATTGGGATTTCTATTTTCACAATTAGAAATTCTCAATATTTTTAGGTAATTTCAACTTAAACTATTTTTATCATAATGAAGATTATGATTCATTTGATAAAATGAATCTTTAAAATCGAAAACTGTCTACTTAATTTTAGGTGAAATAGAATTGTGATTGTTCGTTTACTCAAATAGAAACCATTAAATGATAGATTTTACACTCCTTGTATAACATGACATACTTTCAATGCTCTTTTTTTCTCCACGAACCTGCTTTTAGATTATTACATGGATTACGTTTTAAAAAAAAACCGTTGATTAATGGGAGTTATTTGTAACGTGATCTCACTTTTTTGTTAGCGGAAATATAAAACGATATTCAACCTCGTTCGAAATGAATTGCTGTTATAAAAATCTTTTATATCAAGGCATCAGAGTTATAAGAGAAGGCCAAAAGTAACGCTCGCCGATGTGGCTAAAGTGTCCGAAAGCCATATGACGCCGGGAAACTTGATATGAAACTTTTCATTACTTGGAGAAGACTTTATAAATGGACTTTAAAGTATAGCAGATATGAAGGAAAGTTTGTTGCCTCGACCTGACCTTATTGGGTCCAAGTTTTCCCATCACTCTCCCCAACGGATTTCATTTAACGGAGCATTCGAATTTCGACTTGGCTAATATTGATTTCGATCATATGTCTCGAAGATATTAGTTATTAATGCTCTGGAAAACTTTCTGACAGCTTCCGACAGCCTCAGAAACTAATTCTGCAGTTTAATGATTTAGCGATACTAGCTAAGATGCCCAGATATATAACTATTCTAAGGTTTTTTTTTCTTGGGTGATTTAGAGAATTTTAGAAAATGGATGATATACGTATACATTTTGAAATTACTACTAGCTTTCAGTTGTTATTATGCTATAGCTATAATAGACAAATAGTATTCATGGAACTTTCAACTCATTCTTCCACAGATTGTATTACAAAAGAATTCCTTTGGTGTACAAAACTTTTTTTATAGGACGTGGATTCATTGATAATGGATGCTTGGAATCTATACATCTGAACAAAACGAGAAAACGGAGGCTTTTGCAGCCTGAAAACAATAATGATTGTCATAAGATTTGTTATTCTGCGCTTGTCATAAGATTGTACATTCAAATAATCAGTTCCAGATTGCTATGAATGAGCAATGAACTTAAAGCGCAGATCAATTACAAATTACTTGTAATGGCAAGGCATTAGATACTATTGACAATTTTAAATACTAATGTTCTACGATCTCCAATAATTCCGACTTCAATCTTCAATGATTCCATCGATTAGGAGATATAGGCCAATAACTGAAATAACTCCGAAAAGTACGAGATTTTTCGGCCACCAAAAGTTTTCCCATCCGTTTTTTCGGTTGCAAACTTGGATTTACACTACTCATACATGCCCTTACAACATATCAAAATGCAGTTGTCTTCAATTTTTTGCGACGTTCAAACCCCTGGCTGCTGGCTTAGAAGGGCAAGGTGTGTTGTAACCAATGTATACTACAACCGTAACCATGCAAGAGGAAAGCAAGAAGATTCATGTAAATTTTTATTCAAGTATTTACATATGAATCAGAGTCTTTCTTTAAAAATGTATGAGGAAATTAAAGCGATGGTTCCATAAAAAGACTAAGCATGGGCAAGTAAAGTCCGAGATAAAGTTCATAGCCTTGATTACTGGACATGAAGCATTTCTTTCGGAGAAGCTAGCGTGTCTTGTTTTCGCGGTATTGATTTTAATGTTCCATTTAAAGAAACAATTTTCTGTCATCAAATTTATATAATAAGAATAAGAATATTTATTTAAGAAAGTATATAAATGCCATTTGACATAACGTTCCAACCAATTTCAACTACCGAATATGAGCATCGGTACTTTTGAGGAGAATAAAAAAAAATCAATTTCAAGGTTCAATAAAAATTAGTGCCTATAATTAATCCAATGACACTCGTTTTACATTGTTTTTGTGACTGATAGATGCCCCAATATGAATTTTATATCAATTATTAATCCTACAACAACTGCGTATATGCACGTATCTGTGCAGAACTTTAATTAAAATCGGTCCAGTAGTTTGGGAGATTAGTCCAGACAAACATCGTGACAGGAAATTTTTATATATATAGATAAGATTCCGGTCATTTGATACATGATAGGACTGAACTCGGATTCTATTAGACCTACAGAGCTGCAGCTGGGCTCAAATTGTTCAAAAATTCAAAATTCAAAAATCAAAAGATCAAAAATTTCTATCGATATAAGTCGAAAACGAAAACTGTGTTTTTTTCACATTCGATAGTTGGAAATGGTAGGGGCGATATATTGTGCATGCGATCTTCTTTTGAAAACCTCTAGTAAGGGATTTACGTGGAAGCGTGTTTGGAGAAACCTACCATTGAAGGCACTCCTACCGTGGTTCCTCTCTCTGTACTAGATTCCTGATCCAGAGACCTTTCAGCCTCATTTTCGGATTCTGTGGTATTGTATCTGTTGGTAATGATTGGATCAGTAAGTTTTAGTGTCCAGCAAGTGAGTCATGGATGATAGTGTCAGTCGCGAGTGGTATGTTGAGATATGTTTGTAATGATTTATTAGTAATGTTGCAATGTGTAATACGACGAATTTTGATTTAAATGGTCTGTAAGTGGATTTTTTGTATGAACTCCACACTTGCGAGGTATAAACATAAAATAGATAAAATTAAAATTGAAGCAAGACAAATAAATATTTAATTTGATTTACATTTTCCGAAGGCATTGTTCAAGAACACAAAGGTTTTTTCCACCTTAGTTATCATCCTCAACAGCTGCAAGGATGAACTATTTTCTTTTTCGTGTTGACACGAGCAATATATATTAAATATGATATAGACATTAGTGCGTCAATATTAAATAATGACTTATATAAGATAAGAAGGAAGACAGATAAAGAAATGGATAAATTCACAACATAATGCATAATTACTATAATACGTTGCAAGTGCCGGGTTAATGCCTCACTTGTCATTTTATGAATCCTTGGAGACATCTTCTAATCGACTTCTTGTCTCGAGTATTCACACTATTATGTCCTTAATATCACAGTATAAGTCAAATTGGGCAGGTTATAAAGTGGAGTATTCCAACGAACGCTATTTAATCTCATAAATACATCATGTTCATATAATGTTCTATGGTGTAATCCAATTATGTTGTAATTGCTCAGTGATGTAGGGCTTCACCAGGTTGTGGCTTTTCTATTCGACGTGACATTAAAAAGTGAATATGTAAACCAGCCAGCAGTTTTATCCAAAGTGAAGTATTTTTTTCGTCACAATGACTACTGAAGACCGGCTGGCCAAATATTTGCATTGGGCTTTGATCTCGGCTGCCCGTTTGGCCTTCATACATATTGGACCTTTGCCTCCTCTTCCACAGCGCCAATGTTTCTCCTCTTTCCCACTTTCCATATAAAACATACTGCCCTTTCTGAATCAGAAATTTTTTTATTCGTTCAGAAGGAAATAGAATATTGATGTAAAGTTGATGATAAAGTTGACGGCCGGTGTCATCAACATGATGGTAGTTGTGGTAGGGTAGTGGGTGACTGCTGGAACTGAAATGCACCTCTTTTAACCTCATGGTTCCGATACTTAAGAGTTTGGACATAAGAAGAATAAAAAATAAAATAATATGTATAGAGCCAATCTATATGAAATAGTCCAATGAGGGTTGCTTTACTATTTTAGAATATTTCGATTTTTATATGCGGTTACCCTCTAATTTTTTTTCTCTAGCGGTTTCCTCAGATTGACATTTCCTTCAACCAAAAATTTCCTTTAATTCATTTTTCCACTTTTTTCTGTCTTGTATATCTTCCTTCCTCAGACCATGGTCATTCTTCAATGCCTTCTATTTACCTTCTTCGTGGTCTTCCACGCCTTTTCCTTCCTTCAGTACTCCAATTGAAAAATTAATTGGGCAATCATTCTTCCTTCATTCTTCGGAGATGACCATACCAAACCAATCTTTCTTTCTCTATATTTTGGAGGACGTTTTGTTGAATTTGCTTCCGTACTCTAATTTCGGCATTAGTCCTTTCTTGTCGTGATATCCTGGCAGCTCTTACCCTTAGAAACTATCAAATGATTGATAAGTTCAGAACCGTGTTTTATAAGATATTCTTTGCACTGTTCCTGATTGGGGCCCATTTTTTGTTGTTGTAACGTCTGTTTTTCAATTTGAAGATATCAGAGTTAGTGAGAATATCTCTGCATTGGGTTAGGTTACACCATTTTAATTGACATGATTGTTTTTAGAAACGTCTCCCCTACACTCTTTTTACCCCAAGAACTCTAAATTTAAATATCCATGGAGTGATTTATTTGGTTGCATTTTTTTTCTAGTTAGATATCTTAAAATACTAGCCTCAAAAACACACACAAAAAAGAATAATAATTAATGAAACGTTTGTTAGTTTGGGGCTAGTTATCTCAGGTGGAACTGAATATAAAAGTGCAATTTTTTCACACTTTATAAACCTATATAATACAAACTACTATACACATTTCAGCTCTGTATTTGACTATGAAAAAATTATGAATTTTTGGAATTGAGAGAATAATTCACATTACACTACCAATCTTATGGCTGTTGCCTAATTCAAAAGTGATATTGGCTGCATGAAATGAATTATCATGGAAGTTACTGAATTATACTCAAATACTGCTATATTTACTAAATGAAAGTGCAATAATGGTTTAATATTTGAATCTACATTTTCGTCTTTAACAGTGCGACAACTAAGACAGAACGAACTCCAAAAGTGACAGGTATAGGACAGTAGAACTTCAAATAAATTAAATATTACGTATAATAAACGAGGTGAGACAGCTGTTCCTGTCATAGCTACCGAAGACAGGTAGTGGTTTTTGCACGATTTTGAATAAACAAAATATAAACAAGTTAAAAAAGATATTCATATACAGTACATTAGGTATACCGCAAAATATAAGCAGACCCTAAGCCCCCAGCTACTATATGACTTGCAAACACCATACAGTACTTAACTGAATGGCCCTGCAAAGCGAGGGGAGTTTATCTTGATGTTGGGGGAGTCGGATGAATTGGCGGGTGTCTTTGAAAGGTGATGATCCTAAAGCCCTAAACCTTAGTACTTTCAGGTCGTGCCAATGTTTGGATGTCATTTAAGCAAGTATACACATACATTCCGTGTCATTGTATGATCTGAATCTCATATATGCATAAGACATACTGCTGACAGGAAATTAATAGTTATTATAATTAATAGTACAATATAATAGTTCCTTTTATTGTGAATTTTTATTATTTTTATGGCTTTATGTTTGTTCTTGCTATTTTATTAATCTTTAATAAACCCTTTTCATCTTTAGCGAATAAAGATCTTCTTTAATTATTTTTTGCCGGTTCGGTCCATAGAAATCTGACCCTGAATTTAACCTTCATCACTCATTTTATCAATAATATTTTAAAATATTTACTAAAAAATAATTTTCCGTCTTGAAGGAGATAGATTTTTTTTTTCAATTTTTATAGCCAGTCTAATTAATTTAAATGTTTTTTATTAGAAATACATAGATAAGTAATTAGCCTTTTGTAGTAATAAATTCTTAATATTTTTGATTAAAAATGTATTGCTTAATAAAACATTCTTGATAATTTACAAGATACAGTTTTTGATTGCTTAAACTATTCCCATATTAAGCTGACTCCCTACGATCCTGCAAGACGGCCGATGATAAAGCAGACCGAGTAAGTTATTGTTTGATCAAAAAACTACGAGGGTAGATTTGCTGCCAATTTGTGGGATCGGGTTTCCTATATGTTTTTTGGTCGTTGGTGATAGCGTCCCATTGAGACTAACCGTAGATCCCACCTTCTTAGCCATAAATCTCTTCCTTTAATATACTTTATTACTTACTCTTTTGGCAAACTTTACCGTCCACTCCCGACTCCTTATTGCCTTGGTAACTTACTTCGGCCATCTATCTTACGACAATACTCTTTATAGTATAGGAGTTTTCCTCCCAGAAAAAATAACTTGAAAATATATCAAAACATAGATTAGAATTATGAAGTTTGTCAAAATTAGTCCAATACATAAAAAATGTATATTATATTTCGCAAGAAACTTTACAGGTCATTTAGTTTATGAATAATGATGCATCATTTGTTTAAATATATAATATAGATATTTTAAAATTAGTTTGTTTCATTGTAATTAAATACTGCAACCTTCGCATAAATAATAATTACCTTTTGTTTTATAAATACAAAAACCCTTTTTTGTCCAAGCAATCATTTATTTATTTTTTCTTTACATGTAAACGTTTCGACCCATGTGGTCATTCTCAATACATGTTTCCAATCATCGTTCAGTCAGCAGATTTCAATCCGCAAAATACATCTTTTTTTTCCTGGAGACCAACATTTAAATAAAGAAAGAAGAAGAAGGCTGGGTGGGGTCACCCATAGTCAGCTACTCATAATAATTAGCAAAAAATAGAAGTCGAAAAACAAATCCTGAACAGGCAAAGCATTTAAATTAGTTGAGCATTTGAAAAATCTGATTAGAAGGTAACAGAAGTGTGAAAAATAAATAGAGGAGGAATACAGGCAAGATCAAGAAAGATGTGGCATCTAGAAAGAAAGGATATTGTGTTAGATCTACTCGATTTACCACAGAAATGGGTTTAGATAAAAAAAATTGAAGGTAGAAAATTCAGGTATCAGTGAAGAAACCCGATTAGTGAAAAAAATATAATGGCTTATAAACTGTAAATTACTCAAAAAAATGAAATTTTACTTCCGTACATATAAAACAAAGTCCTAGGCCGCGTTTGTTCGCGGTAGACTCAATAACTACTGTACGGATTTTCATGCGGTTTTCACCAATAGATGTGATTCACCAGGGAGATTTAGGTGGACGGGTTTTAGAGTCCCGATCCTGTGCGATTTCAAGTATTCGTTGAGATTCCAATCCTAATCATACCTGGATAGGAAAAATTAGAGCTCCCACTATAGCTTAGTTCAATTAGCCATTGCATCATAAAGTTACGTTAGTAAATAACCAAAGCTTGTTGTGATGAAACTGTTCATCGACTGACCAATATGTAATTCATAAACATATTTGTTCAGCGTAAAATTTATCCAATATCTAGCTAAAATAATACTTTTCCTTTTCAACATATTGTAAATCAGACCATACTATATACAATGTTATATATACAAATTCCAAAATATAAAAATAAAATATTAAATCGGGTAGACTATCCTGAAATAATCTATTTTTCAATCATCATAATCAATAAAATACTCATTCTGTAATGGAATATAACAATCTGTAGGAAAGGGTGGGTGGAGTGTGCTCAGCCGAGATTCGGGGTTGTGACGAAGGGATGGAAAAGATATTGAGAGATCGCCTGTGAGGTCTTCATTTGCGGGAGTGGGCCCGGCCTAAACCAATTCTTGCCGGAAGCTTAGCCTTCATCGCCCCACTGTCCTCCTCCCGTTATAGTCCGATTATTGTCCTAGGCCTTTCTTCTACATCACATTACCTCTCACCTGGTTCTCTGTCCAATTTAGTGAAGAGCCTCTAAATTATCATGGATAAAGCCTGCTAAAACATCTCAAGAACGATCATCTGCATGTTCAGTAGCGCGGTTTGGACTATTCTATTGTGTTTGAGGTAGAAAATGTATTTCAGCCATGTGCTAAGATAACATAATAGCTACTTACAAACATCTCAATACCGTTACAATTATCATGTCAAATTTGAATATTAAAAATTATAACAGCAATCGTTAGTATTCAAACGTGCCGCGTTTAATGCCATGTTGTAATTAAAATAATTCAATTTATTTTTCTTCATTAGAATAAACTATTTTTCAGCTATGATGCAACCTGGTAGTAGAGTTATGTAATTATAAAAGTTTCGATGAAGAAGTGATGTGAGATAATAGTATGTCACATCTGAATGGGAATCTGATGGACATAACTGTTATCTAGTGGTGTTTAATCTATTCGATTCTTGTTGAGATTATATACAATTTTCAAAGCAATTTAGTCTTATCCCAAGTATTTACCCCACCACTGTGTTAAATCAATTTGAAATGAAACAGGGGGAAAGCAATAGAGAAAAGGATCAAAACGGTGCTAGGTTCTGTGTTCGCTAAAATCATATTATAAATTTAACATTTAAAAATTAGAAAGCGAAAACGTCATGATATTAAAATCTGTAAAGGGAGTTCTAGTGAATTGAGCTACTAAATCCTGTTAAGTGTTTCGAATTAAAACCAAATGTAGAACATAGCATAATGAGGCGTAAAAACAGATAGGGCCAACTTCGTATAAGATCAATTAAAAATTAAGAAAAAGTTGTATAGAGTCCTAGATTTTTAAAATTGTATCAGATCGTTTCTCGTAATATAAATATTTTTTTATGCGTAAATCGACCATAGCTAACTGAACCTTTTGTAAAGTAAAGTAGTCTCGTGAAATAGCAGTTCCTATTATTTTATTTTAAATTAATTAGTAATAGATTTCAAACTTATAAAGAACAACTACCTACCAAATTAAAAATAGATAATTTTAACTTGGAATATACATTTTTAAATCAAATCGAAAAACAAAGTTTTTCTTTCAGTTTCGAAAACAACTTTCAGTAGTTACTCTTTACATGTGTCAAGTTAAAAAAACAATTGAAACTAATTATATATCCTTTCGGTTTCATTTTGAATTTAACATCGTGTACATTGTCCTAAATTATATAAAGAAATAATTATTATTTAAAAAAATCCAGGTAATTATTTAATTTTTTAAAAACTTCTACTATCTTTGCAATATTAGATTCACTGCGCAAGCAATGATCTCAAGGAAACGCCAGATCCGTTGAACTGGATTATATTTAAATAATAAAATGGGATGCCACTCTGAGATCGTTATACATAATATATAGTAATTCTATATCATTAATAAATAAGAGGCATATCCTCCTCTTCTCTAAAGGTTGACGTGGTTGACTGACCAGGAGTTGTTAATTAAATAATAATAATTAATAAGTATTATTATTGAATAACATAATATTTATTTGTGCTGATCATGGTTACAAGATAACTTATAAAACTACTTACAATGAAAGGGGGGCGCTATACAGGCCAACGGCCAGGTACCAAAAAAGGTCATTAGGTCGCAAAAAATCGAAGAGAGTTGCATTTTTGATATGTTTTAAGGGAATGTCTGAGTAGTGTGAATCCAGGTTTGCTACCGAAAAAACGGATGGGAAAATGTTTGGTGGCCGAAGAATCTCGAAATTTTTGGAGTTAATTCAGTTTTTGGCCTTTATCTCCTAATCGGTGCGTATAAAAAAAACATAAGTGATAATTTTTAATTTACATTAAATTTTCTACAATTTGAATCCAACTGCGGCTCTGTAGGTCTTATAGATTCTGAGTTACGCCCCTTGGAAAATTGGTCATTTTTTTCCAAAAAGTCCAAATTTTAAATTTTGGCCGACTTTCGTGAGAAACACCAGCAGAAGGAGTGATTCTACGATTATATTCGAGGTATTAAATTTAATGAGCTTTATTTTAAGCACAGACCAAGGCCAGTAGGTGTGACAGATTCTGAGTTACGCCTCTTTGAAAATTGGTCATTTTTTCCAAAAACTCTAAATTTTACTTTTTGACAATTTTCGTGAAAGTCATTGGTAACGAAGTTGTAGAAAATTTAAGTAGCTTTAATTTAAGAACAGACCGAGGCCTGGGAGTGTAATAGATTATGCGTTACGCCTATTTGAAAATTGGTATTTTTTTTCCAAAAAGTCCAAATTTTAAGTTTTGGCCGACTTTCCTGAGGAACACCGGCCGAAGGAGTGGTGCTGCGATGAAAGTCAAGTGAAATGGAGTTGTAGTAAATTTAATTAGCTTTAAGACCTGTAGTTGCTATACTTCTCTTGTTAATTAAAAAAAAGTAACATCAGGGAAAGTGGGTGTTTTAAGAAAATGACCTTGTACGCCATGAATCGATCTAAAACAGCTTGTTTATTGTAAAGTATAATTATTAGTTGTAAATTACTCATAAAAAAAATAATGGTAGTACTATGCAGGGGGGCCCCACCTAGTCTCACCGAGGTTTTTTGACCACCAAACGTTTTTCTTTCCATTTTTTCGGTTGCAAACTTGGGTTTACACTACTCAGACATGCCCTTACAACATATCAAAAATGCAGCTCTCTTCAGTTTATTGTGACAAACACCTTTGTGACTGGCTATTTTTCTTCCATTGAGGATTAACTCCTTCTTGAGTTGCTGCCTCTCCAGCCCGCTCCTTCCCAACAACTGCTGCTCTGAATCTTAAGAGTAAAGGTAATAAACCCTAAGGGACAATACCTGTTTTATGCCCCTTAGCCTTTTCATCTAGGTACACCTAATGTTCCAGATAGTGTCACTTATAACAGTTTAATAAAGTTGATAAGCAATCGCCATTATGATATTTATCATCATCACAGGCACTACAACCCGGTACGGGTCTTCGCCGCATCAATACGTCGCCTCCATTCCTCTTTGTCTTGTGCAAAGGTCTGCCAAGTTCTGGTGTCCAGAAACTTCACTGCATCGGCTTCGACCTCATCCGCCCATCTCAGTCGTGGCCGTCCTCTCTTTCTTCTGCCATCCACGTACCGAAACAATAGCCGCTTGATTGGTCCTTCCCTATCCACCTTGCGATGTGCCCAGCCCATCTTAGCCTAGAGAGTCGTATAAATTGCACCACATCCGGTTCCCGGTAAATTTGGTACAACTCTGCATTATGCCTTAGTCTGTACTGGTCATTGACTTTAACTGGGCCAAACATCCTTCTCAGAATCTTTCTCTCAAAGACTTGACACCTAATGAATGGCGTCTGTTCATGATAATGGCCATGTCTCCGAGCCATAAGTCAGAACAGGTCTAATAAGAGATTTGTACAGGATGATCTTGGTGGATCTAGCCAGCAAATGCCCTCTCAATATTTTAGCCAGGCCAAAATAACACCTATTAGCTGAAGTGATCCTTCTCTGTACTTCTTGACTGGGCATATTTTCTGCACAAACTAAGGACCCTAGGTACACGAAATTGTTTACACTTTCAAACGTGTAATCTCCAAATGTAACTGTAGGTGGTGGTGGCCTTGTTGAGTTGGCAATCATGTATTTGGTCTTCGTTTGGTTAATACTTAGGCCCATTACCCGTCCAGCTGCCTCCATGGCTAAGAAGGTCCTTTCCAAGTCCCTCTGCGATCTAGCTACAATATCTATGTCATCTGCATAGGCTAATATTTGGATTGACTTGGTGAGAATCGTCCCACTTCTTTGGACTTCGGAATCCCTTATCACCTTTTCTAGTGCGAGATTAAAAAGTAGGCATGATAGGCCGTCTCCTTGTCTTAGCCCCCTTGTGGTCGTGAATGCCTCTGATAGGTCTCCTTGTATTCTAACCTGACATTTCAATCCTATCATCAGCAGCTCTGTTAGATGGATCAATTCAAGGGGAATATTCATTGTTTCCATCGCCTGGTACAACCTCTCTCTAATGACACTGTCATATGCACTGCTAAAATCTATGAAAAGGTGGTGTGTGATGATATTGTATTCTCTTGTTCTTTCGAGCAGGGTCCTTAGTGCAAAGATTTGGTTGGTTGTTGATCTTCCTCTCATGAAACCACATTGGTAGACTCCCACCTCTCTTTCTGCATGAGGGAGTAGCCTCTGGTAGACGACATTAGATAGCACCTTATATGTGCAACTGAGCAGGGTTATGCCACGGTAAATATTGCAATTCGTTTGGCCTCCCTTTTTATGGAGAGGGATGATGATGCCAGTTTACCACTCCTCAGGCATGGTCCTAGTTATCCAAATACTATGGAGAAGGTCACGGATCGCTTTGATAAGTTCATTTCCACCAGCTTTCAGTAATTCTGCAGCTATGTTATCAGATCCTGGGGCTCTGTTGTTCTTTAGTTTTTGAATGGAATCAAAAATCTCCTCGTCATCTGGTGGATCGGTTAACCATTATGATATTACGTTATAGTAAACCCTGGGTAAATATACGTACTTTTATTTTTGCGTGAAAAGTAGGTTAATTTTAATTATGGTTGGAAACGTTGGCACAATTAAAACATAATTTTTGCTTATTTTGTGTTATCTTTGACTGTACCCCCTGACCAATCCATCATAAATGTTTTTATTTGCATTCCGCGGCAGTTTTTATTTGTTACTATTTTGTATTGACATATTTTTATTTTAATGTTCTAAATATCTTATATATGGAGAGAAGCCTTATATAGATAAATCTACTTTATATAGACTTTACCAAGAAATAGAAACATTCATTTCTCTTGCTTGGACTCTTTCTGATTAAATATTTACCATTTTCGCTATAAATTGCTTTCGTTGACAATAGTCCACTGTTCTTTAGCTGTTAGAACTTTTCCTTAGGTGTTAGATTTGAGATAAGTTTCTTTTCTTAGGAAGGACAAGTTGGCTTCATAATGTATTTATTAGCCAAGTTTCTAGAAAAAATTCAGTAATTACTACTTCAGTAACAATTATACAAATCTCATACATCAACTTATTCCATCTTAGCGAAGGCTAAAAGTGTTAGGCTAAAATCGAACTCCCCAATCCAACAAGCTTTCAGCAGTTATGAGTTTAATACAAATATTTTATTCTCAGTTAACTCATAACAATAATTATTTATCTTTTTATATTTATTTATATTATTTGTCTCCTCTTTTAGGACCTCTTTTTTTCAATAGAAGTTTAGTTTATTTTTTTTATTTCTATTTATTATTACGTACATATAACGCATTATTATGCTCTACGTAAGGGTTTTGGGTTCGTTTCTTTCCCTAGTTTCCATTTGTGTACTTGATTGTTGATTGTTTCCCACTCGTCCACGAGATCTAAAAGAGGAATCGCAGGTATGATTATAATTTTTATTATAACATTGAATTAATTATAAATGATAAAAAATTATGACTTCTTCTAATGCGCATTATATGTTATTGATATATGTTAATATTAACTTTTCACTGAAATTGCTTCTTGATGCTGGTAATATGGATGATAAAAAATTTGAGTGTAAAATGTTAATGACTAAAGGTATCACCTTTGATCCTCTGGGAACTGTGTCATCAGAAAGGACAAATCAATGTATTGTAGAAGCCCCCTAGCATCTTTATTGGATCGCGACCATGTCTGTATAAAAGGAAAACATCCTGGAGCCAAGCCCTTATTATACAGACAATATAAATCAGAATGGCCCTGGATAAAAAAGCCTGCTCTAAAGCAGTTTAGGCGGATTGTAAGGTCCTGAGAACTATAACGGAGGCTGAAAGGAGAAGAGCGTATCCCGGGATTATCCAACTCCCTTGCCGGGATAATCCCTACAACCGGGTCCCCGCCCTTATTGCCGGTCTCCTCCAGCGGCTCTATCGTCGGAGTTATCCTCCATCTGCCGGCTGTCGGTCCCCTGCCTTCCTCCAAGAAGTTATAGGAGGAAACGTACTTTAGTGAATGTTTTAAATATATCTTTCTCTTGCAGATGTGACTTAAATATTAAATAAGCATCTATCATAATTTGTAAATTGGAAGCACGCTGCGCGGCAAAAGGTATTTTAAAGTAGAAAATCATAAAAATTGATTTATAAATAATTATAAAAGTTTTGTACCTATTTGAGTGGAGAATCAGGTCCAACATCCAATTAAGGGACCTACAAGATGAACCCTTATTTATCCTTATTCCTAACCTTCTGCTGTCCTTCAGATGCAGCATTACTTTTTACCAATTACGTATTAGGAGTAATTACTAGAATTACCTACATAAAGCGTAGCACCTATATTAATTACCCGCACGAATTTGCTATAATGTAACGTCTTCCCTAGGGCAGTGTTGATCTGGCCTAAACACTGCTTTTATGAACTATTAAGTATATTCTCTCTTTTATTCATTTTGTTCTAATATACATGAAATTGGTTTTTACTTTTGCTTATTTGGAGGACTATTTGTTTATCGGCTTCCGCATATTTAATAGTACTATAATTAAAAATTTGGACAATGACAGAGCTGATTGAGTAAGATTTCCTAGCCTTTGAAAGAAAAATCCTTCGAAGAATCGTCGGTGGAGTTTATCTAGATGAGAACTGTCGAAGGAGAATAAACAGCGAAGTCTACTCAATGGACAACGAAGCAGATGTTTACTCCTTAAAAATTAGATGACTGAAATGGGCTTATCATTTGGCTAGAATGGAAGATGAAGCCATTGCTAAAAAGGTTTTAACAGATCCTCTCTACTGCATGAAAAGAAGGGGGAGGCCGAAGCTGAGATGGTCGCATGGTGTGGAGAGAGCCGCGAATCCCCTGATGATGGGAGTCAAGCGCTGTATAACGGCTGCGCAAAGAGAAGAAGACTGGAAAATGCTGGTTTGTTGAATTATTCTATTATTTGTATTTTTAGTTCATAATAAAATGAGACAATACTGCGGTTAATAATCGACGATAAACCTTTCATTGAACGACATTCTTTAAATTTTATAATTTATTATGAATAAACTAAGCGATATGAGATAAATAATGATCGGGAATGGTGAAAGTGAGGCATAGGATGCTGGGAAGGAGACGACTTGCCTTGCGACCCGAACCTTTATCACGGCCGAGAATAGAAACAGCTTCCTTCACGAGCTCTCTTCTCAGAAGGTTCCTCGGAGCCTTTACGAGTCGCCTCTTTGTCCCTTTGGGGATCCGTTTACTTATGGATGCTACTGTTTACTTCATTCCCATTCCCAGCCAGGGATTGACAATGCTTCTTGCCCACTTGTGAATCCGCTTATCTCGAAAAGAATTAGAAAAGAAGGTTTTGCTGAAGGACTTGAAAATCTATTGTACGAGTATGTCCTTTTAAACTGATTAGAATTCGGGCCTGTTTCGGAAAACGCATTCAGATTATTTTTTAAAATATCTGTTATTTATGCTATTAAATAAAATAATCATAACAAAACATGTGCATATTTATAAATAACCTCAAAACAAAGCAATGTTAATTAAATTTGTGGATAAAAATCAGCAATGCTTTCTAAAATCTTAGTAAAGCAAACATTCTTTCTCGTACCTTCTCCTCCATATGAATTCGCATAAATATGAAGCCAACATATTTCTACTCGTTCCACATTCTTTTTTGTTTCTTTGTGTGGCTGAAATCCAAAGTGATTCCACCCTCTGGGTATAATCACCTGTGTTTAAGTTAAATCTTTTGAATGGTTAATAACTTAGCTTTAATACCTCATGGCTTCAATTTGCTTTATTCCCTTACCGGTCTTCCAGCAATCAGAATATATTGTTGCCCCAGGTCGTATTGCAGCTATAATGCAAGAAGTCTGTAATTCAGCTGTCTACATGGGACATAACATAGGAAACACTCCTTAGTTTCCCTGCATACGCCTCCGAACACCTATCGCTGCGGGTATAACCTCCCCACATTATATTTACTTTTGGAGTAAGCAGGACTCATTGATTTCAACACCAAGACCTCCTCCAATCATTATAGGCTTTGTTAATATATCCTTTCACACACTTCTCATTACATGTTGAAATTCCCGAACGTATGGAGATATTTCATATAAGTAATCATAATTACCGAATAAGTAATCTGCATGTGTTTTCTGAAACAGGCCCTAGAATTCTACATAATTAAATTTATGAATAATGGTTTTTGAAATTTAGGAGTGAAATTTAGGGGGAAAACAACTGTGTCGCTTGAAGTTTTCTTATAGTCAGTTTTATAACTCCCAAACTTTATCCAGAATATTTAAATTTTGAATTCTCTATATAATAGGTTATATTCTGCTATGGATTCTTATATGGATTATAGGAAGAGAAATGATAAATCATCAATGATAGTTATGAATGAGTATTTTTAAAATTATACGTGAAACAAAAAAAATTTTACTGAATTAGAAACAAAGAAAACCAAACATTTTGTAAACAGACACCTTACGAATGCATGTAACCTCGGTTCTAAAATCCATTTTGTTTTTATTATAAAAATAATAATGTATTCTCTAATCAGACTTAAATTAGAAACAAGACAAAAATTAAACACGTAAACTTATTTACTGAAACCAGTTTGGACATATGCATTACAAATTATCGCTAAGCAGACTCACAGAAAACGACTAAAACCTTTCTTATAAAAAATACTCAAACTTGCCACAAAAGCACCTTGGTATGTCAATAACTCTGCATACTGACTTAAAAATACCGACGATTGGCGTACATATACGAACATACTCGTTTTCAAGAAAACTACAATGACATCCAAAGCCATTAATAGAACATTAGCTGCTACTGATATGCCTGGGAACACTAGGACATTAAAAAGAACGTTGATGAGGGATCTATTGCCGTAGAAAATTAAAACAAGCGACGGGTGTACCACTGGGTACTGTTCTTCTTCATGCCTATATCATCTCTTTATCCTTTATTTTACTGTCAACCAACCTGCTGATTGTCAATTTTTTGTTTTTGCAGCTATGGAAACAAACATAAAGAGACAAAAAATATTAAAACAAGGTTTCTAACAAAATATTAACATTTTGATCACAACTTATATCTGGTAATTCAGAAGAGCAGTGGTAAAATGGAGGAGCGACGGGAGGTAAAATAAAAAAAAGTATTGTCCGTTATTTAAAACCAAGTATCATTTATTTCTATACACGATTAGCATATTTTTCAATAATTTTAAATGTCACATTTTTTAATATAACATTTTTCATAGACTTAATGCTTTCCAAGTACTATTATTTAAGTTTAACCAACTTAAATAACAAGCTTCTTTCTTCGATCATAAAAAACTTTAAGGAATAAAAAGTTTTTTCTTATCTGTATAAATAACAATTTAGAATGGGGAATAGCTTGACTTATGCATTCTATTTAATTATAATAAAACGTTATGAAAAAAGTAGTAGAAGGTAATAAAATGAATTCAGCCGTAGTTTCAGATTATTGGTACTTGATTAAACTGAAGATTTTACGACACACTATCTCAATTGTACTCCACAAGAGTATCTTTCTTCATATGCTGAAAATATTCCTCACTCATAATGATATTATTTTTTATATTATAGATGCTCTTATTTATTTATTTTTCTATTAGCCTATTTCTTTTTATTATAAATTTTTAAGCTATTTTTTTTTATTACTTTTTTTAATTCTCTATCTGACACATACCTTTTAGTTTATATTTATTTTCATATTATTATCTAAACATATTATTATTCTAATAATGTAGCCATTTGGCCAAATATATTTTTATTAAATTATGTTCACTTCTGTTATTCTTAAGGGACCTACCTGGTCCCAGAATAAAACTATTTTTCTATTTTATTCTATGCTTTTGTGCCATAATCATAGAATAGAAAAACAAGAGAGTTCTAAAAAACTGATTTCGAAAAATATGGGAAAGATGCTTATTTAAGTATAATTATTCTAGTTTGTTTTAATTAATATTCCAACACTCCATTTTGTTACTTTGCATTTTTCGTTCTTACTGAGGAATAAAATATTTGTTCATGTTGGTTGTTAGATTATTTAGCCTAGGGCGTACAGTACAAATGTGTAACTGAATTCGTTTAAAACAGTTGCCTAACTTGAACGGAATGAAGAACTGGACAACTTTTCTGGTAGCCCCCAAAAGTTTCCTGAATAAAGAAACCTAACAATTAGAAATTTTTCTCTCCATCTTCGATAAGATTATGAAGTTGTTCCCTAAATTTTAAAGTTGATCCATTGAATGGAGTTTGTCTTTATAACCTTCCTTAGATGAGAAATATTAATGTACTCCTTCTTCCCGACCCAATGAATAATGCAACTCTCTAAAGTATGCAGATCTTTCAAACTCCTCTATCTTTTCGGATATTGAGTGAGGAATTTTGAATGGGTCACTATTACGCCTTTAATATTGGATACCATTTTGTATTTTTTATGGTATTACAGTAATAATTCGTTTTTAGGGAACTTTTATTTTACAAAAGCATATGCAGATATTTCTCAATGGATAAAGATATAAGACTGACCAGTAGTTCTTAAAAAAAATTTAAATTATCGCAAATATTTTAAGCGAAAACAAACAAAAATTAAAATTACAGATTGGATTGAAATTAGTTCATGAATCCTTAGTGGATATCGACTTATTGTTCCATATTTTATCTTAGTGATGCTTTTTCTTGGGTATTCTTCTTTTTGGACTCTTTTTTTCTCTGAATCATTATCCTATAGTTATACAGACTGATCTAAAATATTACTGCCATATCTTTCAAGGAGAAAACATATCAGTTTTAATGGAGATAACGATAAATTAAATATTAAAATTATATGGGGTTATATATTAAATAAGCATTCAACCAGAGGGATGATGAGTCCTAGATTTGGTAACGTTATGTGCTTTTCTGTTATTATTATTTTCTTTCTTCCTTTATTCTCTCTATCTCTATCCTTCTTTCCCCACATACTGTTATAACAATTAATTTATATCTTTTTAATATATAACTGTCACAGAGTTATATTCTTCTTATATAACTCTGTGACAGTTATATATCTATACAGTTATTCTTATAGTCATATTCTTCTTATTAGTACCTATTTAAAACTCATTCTGTCTTTCACCAATAACATGGTACTCATTATATATTATAATCAAACTTTTTTTCTTGTAATTTTATTTTTTTATTATCTTTATGATCATAAAATTTTTATTTAAAAAAAATATTTGCTTATAAAATAATATAATATATTTTTAATAATACCTATCGCAAACTTATTTTGTCTTACACTAATAACATGGTAACAATTTTGTTCTGTAACAAAATCATTTCTCTTTTATGTTTTTATATCTTCTAGATTTTGTTTTCATTTTTATTATTTTTCATCAATTATTTCATAATATATCATTTACTCATATTTCTTTCTTCTCATTTCTCTTTAAATAACATGTTATGTCTTAATTGGCATTGTTTATAATGCATGATGGCCTTCAACTTAGACCAAAACTTTGGCACAAATAAAATAAGTTGAACCTAATATCTGTGGAAAAGTTTTTGGACTGCACTCCTGAACATTTCACACTCTATCCATAGTACATATGACATTATCATGATAGAAATATTTATTACATGAATAACTAAAATATAAAAGAAACATATTTGCAATTGTCAAGCTGGGTATTTATATGTACGATAATGATTTCTAGACAGAAAGAGATACTTATCATACTTTCTGTCTACAAAGAGGGAAGCCATTCGACAAAGAAAAGACACGAATGTTATAATTTCCAGACTACCGAGCTAAATTAAACGACCAGGGACAGAATTAAGTATGAAGCATTTTAAGTGTCCAACGAAGTTGTCTAATCGCTAGGTCCCGTCCTTCAACTTCGCCCTTCGTAATACGTCACTTGGCAATCTAAGTTATGCTCGGGAGATAGGGCTACTAATTACAATAACTCTTCCCTGCAAAGGTAAAACAGCCAACAAACTTTTTTACTTCTTTTTTCTTTTCTTTTTTTGTTATTTTAATGTACTTTCTGAAACTTTCTGTCAAAAACGATAAAAAAAAAAAATGAAAAAACTTCTAAGCATCTTTCCGTTTAAATGAAATAGTTAACTGAAAATCCCCTGTAGACCTAGGACATTACCATAATCACTAGTTCGGAAGACGAAAAATGCATTATGATAATCAATGAAATAAGTAATAACTATCAAATATTTATTTCGTTTCAACCAAAGAAGAAAAGCGAAAATTTAGAAGAGACTCAAAAAATACACAAAGATGTGAGTGGAAAAAGTCCAAATAAAAACCTTTGTGTCCTTAAAACGACAGAAAATAAAAAAGTCTGCTGATATGTCGTCTATTCACACATCATCAGTACATTCAGGGAATAATACAAATACTAAAATAAATAAAGCACGCCCCAATCTCACAGTCAGAAAAGACATAAACCAAAGCTTCGACTACTTCCAAAGCTCCAATGTAACTACTGAATCATTCGAAGGATTAAAGAACAACATATGGGAAAGGTTAAATATGTTTCTTATAGATATGCTTGTATATGTATATTAAATAAATATATGCATAAAGGATAACCCCGCCTTAAGTAAAAAAGATCACCAGTGTCTGATGCATTGAAGTGAGTATGCAGAGTTTCAAGGTTGATTTCATTTGATAAAAGTCGAGTTTGATTGAATGTCTTGAAGTGAGGTTGCTATCAATGATTGACGAGTCTATTTGGACTGTTGATGTATCTTCGTGGATGAGAATTTTTTACAGTTCATGTCTTGATGATCTCTGTAATACGGGATTCGTTGAATGGCTAGTAATTTCCCAAGTTTTAGTGACTTTAAGCTTTTTTTAGGGAAGTTTTCCAATTTCTCTCTAGTAATTTTTTATATCCACAAATCATATGTATTATATATATTATATTGTATATTATTATATTATATTGTATTATATGCTTAAAATCAAATTTAACGCTATTTATGTATGAGAGGAAAATAGTTGACTGGATGATACAATGGAGAATGGAGATATTGGGGGGTGCAATAAAAAAAAAACACCAAATAAGTACAAGACTTTTATTTAATGTGTGCCGAAGTTTCGACCTACCTTGTAGGCCATCTTTAGGGCAAATGGGAGAGGGGAGGAGGTTGGGTGGACCGAGTAACCCATCCCCGGGACCCGGGTTACTCGGTCCATCCAACCGTCTCTCCCATTTGCCCTGAAGATGGCCTACAAGGTAGGTAGAAACGTCGGTACACATTAAATATAAGTCTTGTACTTATTTGGTGTTGTTTTTTTGACTGCACCCCCCTCCCCCAACTATCTCCATTCTCCATTAATGCTACTTAGGTATTATGTTGTTTTACCAATGACTTTTTTGAATAATGTTCAATTTACAATTGATCCTTTTTTCCTGCAACGGTTCTTTATCTCAAACCAATTTTCTTTATTCTCTAACCATACAGATTTATTTTTAACAGCCCTAAAAAACGATAATAAAAAAAGTAATATTAGTAATTAGTAATAATATAGTGAAAATACCATTATAATTACCCGTATGTAACATTCGGGCAGCCTTTCGGGATTACTCCACCTTTCTCCACTCTACTCAGAGGACCCGGTAGCATCCAAATAAGAACCCCGGTTCTACATTTTAGAGTATTTTAGAGTAATAAATTCACATTTTTACAGGCCTTCCTTTATCAGGATCTCCAATGACCAAAGACTCGGACTTGTCTAAGTTAATTTTTATGCCCACCGTTTCATATCCCATCTTTAGGCCACGCACCATCATTTCGAGATAGACCTTCCACCTCGCTAACACGACCTGGTCGTCAGCGAAGGCCAATAGCAGTTCGCCATCAATGAACTGCCCAACAACTTCACATTGCTGGCGCTGTGGCTTAACTTTTATAACAATAGAGAAAAATACAGGGAACAGCATTCAACAATTTATTTATATTAACATATTTTAATTATGTAATTTTTGGCTAGTTGGCTTAAACAAACTATCTTTCAATTCAAAATGAAATCTAGACGGTAATCAAACATAGCAAAATTACACAAGAAACGATTTGATTACAAAATATAATGTAGCCGACAAACAAAACGAATTTGGAATTGGTTAATATTAAAATGACTGTAAAGGTATGACAGATTTAATATTAAACTGTTATAATCTTAGATGGTGAAAAATAATAGAGAAAGAGAGAATGAAAGATTGGAAAAAATAATGAAACAGAACATACCAGAGGCATGGAGAATATAGCAGCAATTAAAAAAATATAAATAAATAAAAAATGTCAACCATCTATATTACATATGACCAATTCAATACTGTTTAGTCTCATTGTGTATAGAGGACCACGGTTGTATGTATAACACATTGGTTAACTGGACCCGATAAGGTAATTCAATTTTTTAAGGATTTCGTGCGGTCGCTTTTACAGCATCCGATTTCACACCTACTGTTTACTAATTTTTCAGTACCCTATCCTTAGAGGTAGGTTTTCTTAAGGAAAATTATGTTTTTAATATAATTAAATATATAGGAGAGAACAAGGTTGGATGGCAAATGTTTGTGAATTTAGAATTCCACACAAGCTACGATTGAGGCGCAGAATTTTTTTTTGCCTCATTGCCTAATGTATTAATGATGTTATCATATTTTGTTTAGGCTTTATATGATGCTACTCAAAGTCAACAAGTAAATCATCCTCACCCGGGGTGTTTTTAAAAATCTCTAATAATGATAGAAGAGTAAGAAAAAAATATTAAACAATTTCGAGATATGAACAATTTTGTTTGCTCTATGAAGAACATTACTCACATTTTGATAAAACGTCGTTCATACATTTTTAAAATATTATAATTATACAATATTGGTCTGCCATTCTTATTACGAGGGTTGTCAAAATCCAACGAGAACTGTCAAAGGAATTTGATATTAAGAGAGGTGTTAAACAGGGACATCCTCTTTCCCCAGTTATATTCAATATGGTACTAGAAATGATCATGAGATCGATCCGGACAAGGCCTGGAGGATGTATATACCACAGACTGGCACATCATCTAGCGTTTGCAGTTGACATAGTGATCACCGGAAGAACAGTCAGTGTATTACTTGGAGCATTTGAGGAATGCGAAGTAGCAGCTAGTAGACCAGTTATATGAGGAGCAGCAAGGAAGAAGAAGGGAACAGGCATATCGAGGGGTCTGGGTATCGTTTCGAAAGAGTACAGCAGGGAACGGTTATCACTGAAGATAATAAGATCAGGGAAGAAATTAAGGCAAGGATAACAGCTAGCAATCTACGCTACAGGTCTCTAATGAAAATATTTCGAAACCGAAATATATCCAGAGCTCTCAAAATAAGAGTGTATCGTACGGTCCTTTAACCGATGGTCATGTATGGAAGTAAGTCTTAGACGCTTACACGCAACGATGAAAGGCTGTTAAACATGTGGGAAAGAAAAATCCTCAGAAAGATCTTTGGCCCTACAAAAGAAGGAGATCGCTGGCGGATGAAGACAACCGAGGGACTTAGAAATATATATGGTACACCAGATAACGTTTCCACGATTAAGAGTGCCAGGATAAGATAGCTGGGGTACGTACAAAGACTGGAAAGAAGTAGGTTGCCAAAAATGATGATGGAGGGACATCCTGGTGGAAGGAGGAGCTGAGGGAGACCTAGACTTCGTTGGCTGCAGGATGTGGAGGAGGACCTTCGGACGGTGTCGGCAGATGGAGAAGGGCAGCCGAAGACAGGTCGGTGTGGAGGAGGATCACTGAGGAGGCCTAGGTCTTGCAAGGATGATAGCGTCGTTGGATAGATTGATAGATTCTTATTACGGAAATCTGTTAGTTAATATTACAATTACAAAAGTGATATTCACAATATCGTACATGTACTACAATATTATTACAATACTTAATATATTAAAACAATTATTAATAATATTATTATAATAATTATTAGCCAACCATCCTAGAACTGTATCCCAATGCAAACATTGGAGCTTAAGTCCAGTAAATCAAGAAAGGTTTAACACCAGATTAATGATAAATGAAAAAATAAAAATGAGTGGCAACTATGGTGCAATTTCTTGACATAAGAATTTATAGTAATTCAGGAGAAAAAAACCAAAGAAAAAATTAGCTTATCTAGCTGAAATTCATGCATTTGTAAATTAAACTTCCATGCAAACTGTAATGCCACAGAAAACTTAATAATAACGTTACCTGATGAGCAGAATACATTACATTTCCATTGATTTTGAGAATAAAAATCGATTGGCCAACCAACCCCTTTTAATACCAGTCAACATGAGTTGTCTCTTATCAAATCGCTTACATAAGTTGTCTTATTGTCAATCATTAGTTATATAGGTTATAAACTAATAGCTTAATCAATGATTAATAAAGAGACAATTTTAACCGAGATTCGATTGACTGAAATTTCAAGGATCTATCACTAGCCCCGGTGAATATTTGCTTAAGTCGAATTTTGTCCGGATTGAATTAGTTTTATTGAGGGAAGCAGAGTCTTGTCATTCTCGTAGGATTTGGCTTGAAATTTATTTGTAACATAAGCAGTAACTCCTTTTCAAGCCAATACCTGACTTCGAAAATAACACGATTTCACTTCTTTAAGTACAAGAAGCTCATTTTTGGAGGAAATTCGACTTACCACTTATTCATCGGGGCTGTATATGTTACAATCTCTAGGAATCTAGTTATTTCTCATTGGAACATCTGCCTTCTACTATTGATATTAAACATTCATTTTGACACAATTTAAAACCTTTCCGTTCTTTAGCTTCTACTCTTTCCTTAAGCCTCTGGCTCAAATTTACTGAACCGAAAATCAACATGGAGCATACAATTAGTAACAGTTAGGCTTTGTTAATATAAGAGATGTTAACAAATGTATTTGCTAACCTATAATAAGAGGGTATTAGTATGTTATGGTATAATATTTAAGAACATTTATTTAGGCTCCCCTCTGAGCAGAACATTCCTCCCTCGAAAAGACAAGAAACAATCCTAAAGATAACTTCACAATATGTTATCTTTACATGGTTCGATTCATCCCCGGGGATATTTACAAACAGACGGGGGTTTGACATTCCCTTTCTTGGAGGGTCGGGAAAACGAGGATCCCTTCTCAATACGGATCGCAGGGAATCACCTCTTGTTACATGGAAGGGGCGGAATGATGAAATGATGCTGTTACATTCATCCTAAGGCAGTTGTTTCACTCAACTCAGCAGCAACATTTCGATTAGAAGCATTCGTTATTTATTATATCTGTTTAAGTACACACGAGTCTGGGAATAATGAATCACTAATTAAGAAAAAATTGCAATAGTTTACTAACTGTGAATCAACTTAACTAAAGTAACTTAAACTCAACTAGAAAGTTGAGTTAATTGTACAGTTGGCGTTGGTGTACTTTTGAGAAAATCATATTAAAATTCGGGATATAGATAATCTGGGTCAGTCAATGTAACACGAAATAAGTTTGTCTTTTTAGATCTTCCAGACAACTATTTTCTTCACTATCACATTAAAATTCCTTTTCTTAATCTCCTTCTACTTCATTGAATGGGAAATGGATAGAAGTGTCTTTTATTTCACATATAATTTCAAAAATCGCTGTAATGAAAATACTTAGCTCTATCAAAATGAACCATCAAATGTCCTACGAAAAAATTAATCATTTTTTGAAACTGACTTTCATTTTATGTTTTTGCCAAAAATGCTTTCTCACATTTCTCATATTTAGATTTCTCACCTTTTCGTTTCACATAAAATTTCATGTAAAGGATATTGTAGAAACTCCTTCAAAGGTATTTAATTGTAAGCTCACGTATAATCAACGGACCTATAAATAAGGCCATTTATTTTTATTTAAAAAATATATTCATTTATATATTCATACATATTTTAAATAAAAATAAAATATACATTTTAAATAAATAAAAATTATAAATATTTTTTCCTCTACGAGAACATACGTTTTAGTTCATATTTAATTGTAGTATTCCAATAATGTAGCCGTTTGGCCAGAAATATTCCTATTGATGTTTGTACAATATTGTTATTATTCTTAATATTTCTGGTCCCAGAATAAAATTATTTTTCTATTCTATTCTATTCTATTCTAAATAGTCTTTATATATCTAAATTCTTATCCTTTCCCTTCACAGAAAGTTCTAAATAAAATATATTGGGAAAATTAATTCAAAGGTATTTATTAGTGAAATAATATACGAGGCCGTAAGTAAGGCCTTGTTACACAGAAGATTCCAAACAAAATATATTAATATAAAGTCAACGGATCATAAGGAAAGACTTTATTAGTTAGTATTGGTTTTGTATTTTTACAAATATATTCATAAATTAGCAACATATTATATGAAGAAAAACGATAATTAATCTAGCGAAAAAGAAATGCAGATTTGGAAATTAATTTTTCTGTTTATAACATTCTAGTTTTGATGAGGGAATGAAAATAATTTAATACTATAAATATAATTCAGAGGTTAAAGCTAATCCTTACAGAGGCCATTGAAACATTCAATTAAGGTATGACATGTTATTGAAATATAATTAAACAAGTCAAAATAATATGTTCCTTAATATACGTTATGATTGAAATGGACAGCTTTATTGTTAAATTTTTTAATCAATTAAAGCAAAACTATTTTTCCTTTCTGAATGAATCTATGTGTTTCCTTTTTAATATACTCGAAAATAAAAATAATCATTAATGTAAAAGAGTTTCATTATGTAAAAAATAGTATAATTATGTACACACGTATAAAAGAGTTCGTCCTGACTGAAAAGACCAACGCAGAGCCAAAATGGCATAAGCTACAGACTTGAAATTCGAACAGTAGGTATATTTTATAAGGCCAAGGCGCGCTAAGAAAGGGTTTTTGAAAATTCGTCCACTAAGATGGTGAAATAGGGGAAAATTAATATTCTTCATGAAATAAAAAACAGTTTTTGGGTTAGGTTATCAAATATTTTTTCTATAGTTGGGCCATTTTTGTTTATTTCATTCGTCAAAAGAAGACTACTTTTGAATTTAGTTGGATGTTGTTACGTCATTATTATTTGTTGTACATTTGGATATTAGGTAGATATCTAATAACGGTAACTCATTTTGTTTATTTTGTAATAACGAACAATCAATGTACAATTTTTCGTTTCTTAAGCTAATTTAAATAAAGTAACTAGATTTTTGTATAGAATCAACCGTAAAATACCATTGTTTTCTATAATTTTGTAGTTAGTTTGCATGTTTATTTTCGTAATACGTAGTTATCATAAACATTCTTTAATTTATTTAGATTTTACTTCATAAATTACAACGTTCATAATGCACTAAAAGAATACATAAATTTAATTATTCTCCTATTCCCCTTTACTGCGTGAACAATGAACCGTAACTGTGCACATCGCTGCAATTTATAATTTAGCTACTGTAACTAAAGTAAAATAATATATATACAGATGAAATAAAGTATTCTACTACAAGAGAAGGTAATGAACGAATTTTCACTATTGAAAATTATAAATGATGCAGTTTTAATATACTTTAAAAACTCCGATGTCTGTTAAATTAACCAATCTTTAACACTAGATTTACCAGACCAGTCATTTAGACTGGTCGTGCAATTTCAATTCAAAATTCCTACAAAGTAAAACTTTTTTTTTCACAAATGAATTTATGACTTTTGTTGCTATAATTAGAGAACACGTTTTATAAAGTTAATGTTATTTTTTATACATTAGTAACATTAGTAACAAATATAATTTTTGTTATTGACATTTATACCAGTACCAGTCAAAATGACAGGTTGTGTTTTTATGAAAAAATGTATGATTTTGGGAGAATCATGAGTTTCTCAACGTTGTTGTACCAATTCAATAGATGCACGCTTACTATTTATAAAAGCAAACCAAATAAAAAAGTACTTATACTAAGTACAAAACATAAACACATCAAAATTGATAAAGCTGCAAAGAAATTACCGGAAATCGTATCGTTTTATAATAATACTAAATTGGGCGTCGATATTACTGATCAAATGGCACGAACATATACGGTGAAATCAGGATCCAAAAGGTGGCCACTTCAAGTATTTTTCAATATTTTAGATTTAGCCGCAACAAATAGCTGGATATTGTACAAAAACACTACAGGAGAAAATATCTCACGAAAAGACTTTCTGTTTCGATTAGCAGAACTTGCTTCGGAATATCAGACTTCAAGGCAAAAACCAGCCGAAGTCAATACACCAACCACAAATGCCATTGTTCCTGTACGAAAATGGTGTCAAATAGGATATTGCAATAACAATAAAACTACAAATATTTGCAATATATGCAAAAAAAGTCTATGCGGAAAGTGTACACGCAGCAAAATCTACACATGTAGAAATTGTGAGCTACAAACTATAAACAATTAAATGTTTTGTTATTTGTCAATGTCCATAAATCCATTTATCTATTATACTTAATATTGTTCAACTTTATTTTTATCCTTTTTAAGAGTAAATATAGACTGGAAACCACAATAAGCCTTATTTCTAATGCACCTGTCATTTTGACTGGTTTGGTACAAATAGGTATACGTAAACAGCTGGTATATCTAGTGTTAATTCACTTAGATTTTACTACATATAATACGTTTTTATAACGTTGATAATACACTATAATAATATATATATATTTAATTATTCTTCTATTCTCCTCTACTCCATGTTTATAATATGGAGTTCATTTATTGAATTCAATATTCACTATATGTTTAAACCCAACATAAGTTTCTATTTAGCATCAACGCGGACGAAGTCGCGGACAAAAGCTTGGCTTCTCTCGAAAACCAATTGTGTGTTTATTTGTTGAGTTTGTTTACATTTAGAACCATTCCGCCTATAAGTCGCGGGCACAGCAATTTGGGTTGAAGAACTTGAAACGCTACAAATCAAGCTAATGTTTGATCTAATCGGACTGCACAGCAACGTGAAAAGCGAAATGAAATTGAAAGGATTATGATATTACAATCACGTGCAACGCGTTGTTTTCAAACTGCTTTCAGTTTTCCACGAGCGGCTTTCGTGGCTATTGCGTCTAAGAACTCAGTTTGCCCAAATTTCAAGGCATTGAAATTAAAAAATGAAGGGAATGGATTGTGTTGCGTGAATGGCAATGGATTGGTTTCAGAAACTGGAAGGGATTCCATACGTTTCCTTACAAACATACAAAAATATAATAACTGCTTACATGTGACTTTTTTGGGGGCAACAGATATACTTTGCAACAATTTCATGCCGATTTTAAGGTAACAATACTTCTTTTGTTTATTCCTTTTTAAATTTTTGTGTAAAAATAAAATTTTTCTGTTCAATTTGCTGATACAAGGCCAAATATCATAATATAAATAAATATCATAATATATAGCCGGTGACAGATGGCCACTATTCCATTCCTCCGAATGGAATAAATGGGCAATAGAACAGCGTTGTGCAAATAACAGTTCACTGAGGAGGCCTATAGTAGAACAATTACAAACTTTGTTTCATAAAGAAAATCAATTGAATTCATTTTTAAACCTACACTGGGTCTTATGCTATCTGGTAATCATAAAATTGTAATCAGAGCTGATAATACTCCTGTAGGAAAACAGGCGAGACGTTTCAAAGCACCAACAATCGATGAAGTTGCCATTGTAATGGTTGGAGAAAATTTGGAAGCCCTTTGTTTTAGGGTAATAGGGCAAAACAACGTTTGCCGGGACAGCTAGTTTCGTAAAAATGAAGCCTAAGTTACTTCAAAAATGTCTCTATTTTTAGTCCTAGATTTACTAAAAAAAATGATTTACCCGAAGAAAGATGTGTTTTGTGAATGAAGTATACTAACCATTATTCAAGCCGATAAAATAGCAAGAAAATAGGAATCTTAGTAGCCTAAAACGGGGCTGTAAAAACAAATCACCACTAAAGGGCGATGTAGTTATGTTAGTAGAATTTGCAATTGATGGAACGAAAATCTCCTGTGAATAGGATTTAGTTAAGCTAAAATTAAAGGGTATTGTATATTACCTATCCTACTACAATTATAACTAAATAATTTAAAATAGTTCTTGACTGATCGCTCGCTATCCGGCAACAGCTTAAAAAAAATAAAGTAAATTTTGTGCTTTGCAACGTAACAACGAGGATTGTTTAGGATTGTTAGGAGGTTTAGGCTCCTCATTCCTTCTTCTTCTCTAGGCCCCATTTTTGGCCCCTCCGCATTCTTCTTAATATTTTCCTTTCCCACGAGTTGGCCATAAGCTCTGATTTTTTGGTCAGGGTCCATGCCTCGCACCAATACATGACTACCAGTCTTACTATGGTTTCGTATATTTGTATTTGCATTCTTTTGAATCTCCAAATTTAAACTCCAAAACTCTTTGTAGTGAGGAATAACACATATTTCCTGCCGCTATTCTGGCTTGCATTTCGCTCTCTATTTTGTTATCAACTGTAACCGCACTTCCCGAATTGGGTTACAGCTCTAAAACTGTGCTCTCAAATTTGACTATAACATTGCATAAACTCTCTCGTTTTTCTTGTGGCTTTATTTCTTGAAGAAGCTGAATTAAATCTGAATAAAGTATTGGAATCTCTGGGTAGCAATGCCTACGAGTTTTATTTTTTGGAAGCTAATATAAAAATCTTTTTTTTTCTCGGTAGACAATGCTCGTTGAATTGTTTTAAAAGAAAAAATGAAAGTGAAAATTCTTTGATAGATGGAATAATATGAATAAAAGCAACATATCAGATTTGAAATATGGGAGTAGAGATCAAAGAACTATAGATCAGACTAAATCTTCAAACACCTCTCGTATTCCATCTGCATAGAAAAATCATCTTTGTAAGTCCTTTGAAGACGGGCCTTTTGATTTAAAGGGAAATGAAGGAGATTGTGAAAATATGCAATCATGCCCTGATCCCTCCATTGTAGCCCTATCAGCTGGGGTCGGTTCAATTATAACTTCACGCGCTCATTTGAATGTGTTCCTCCGTCCCATAACAATCTCTTAAAGGCTTGCACGTGTCTGCTTACCAAACCTAATCAACGTTCCCTCGTGTTTAACAACTTGTGGAAAAACTGCAAGTGGCGTATTTTCACAATTAAAAACAAAACATTCAATATAATGCATTGATTAACTTGTAACCTATACTTCTACGGTGCTTGGTGCTGTATGAACAGTTTGAATACACATATAGAACATCTGCGTGAATCTGAAGATCCTGCTGGGGCTCAATCAGCCTCTATAATGTGAGTAACCTGAATCCAATAACGTTCATATCTGAAGGTGTTTTGCCTTATTCTTATGGAAAAAGGTCTTGGAAACATAGGTTGAACTTCTGTAGATTTGAAAACATTTAAGATTTTAAACTTATACAATGAATGTTTGATTAACTTGATTATTTAATGGTTGATTGCATAAATTATGGGAAGGAAAATATTGTACTGGTGGAAGTCAAAATAACTTCTTAAAAATTATTATATATAAATTCTTATCCTTTCCCTTCACAGAAAGTTCTAAATAAAATATATTGGGAAAATTAATTCAAAGGTATTTATTAGTGAAATAATATACGAGGCCGTAAGTAAGGCCTTGTTACACAGAAGATTCCAAACAAAATATATTAATATAAAGTCAACGGATCATAAGGAAAGACTTTATTAGTTAGTATTGGTTTTGTATTTTTACAAATATATTCATAAATTAGCAACATATTATATGAAGAAAAACGATAATTAATCTAGCGAAAAAGAAATGCAGATTTGGAAATTAATTTTTCTGTTTATAACATTCTAGTTTTGATGAGGGAATGAAAATAATTTAATACTATAAATATAATTCAGAGGTTAAAGCTAATCCTTACAGAGGCCATTGAAACATTCAATTAAGGTATGACATGTTATTGAAATATAATTAAACAAGTCAAAATAATATGTTCCTTAATATACGTTATGATTGAAATGGACAGCTTTATTGTTAAATTTTTTAATCAATTAAAGCAAAACTATTTTTCCTTTCTGAATGAATCTATGTGTTTCCTTTTTAATATACTCGAAAATAAAAATAATCATTAATGTAAAAGAGTTTCATTATGTAAAAAATAGTATAATTATGTACACACGTATAAAAGAGTTCGTCCTGACTGAAAAGACCAACGCAGAGCCAAAATGGCATAAGCTACAGACTTGAAATTCGAACAGTAGGTATATTTTATAAGGCCAAGGCGCGCTAAGAAAGGGTTTTTGAAAATTCGTCCACTAAGATGGTGAAATAGGGGAAAATTAATATTCTTCATGAAATAAAAAACAGTTTTTGGGTTAGGTTATCAAATATTTTTTCTATAGTTGGGCCATTTTTGTTTATTTCATTCGTCAAAAGAAGACTACTTTTGAATTTAGTTGGATGTTGTTACGTCATTATTATTTGTTGTACATTTGGATATTAGGTAGATATCTAATAACGGTAACTCATTTTGTTTATTTTGTAATAACGAACAATCAATGTACAATTTTTCGTTTCTTAAGCTAATTTAAATAAAGTAACTAGATTTTTGTATAGAATCAACCGTAAAATACCATTGTTTTCTATAATTTTGTAGTTAGTTTGCATGTTTATTTTCGTAATACGTAGTTATCATAAACATTCTTTAATTTATTTAGATTTTACTTCATAAATTACAACGTTCATAATGCACTAAAAGAATACATAAATTTAATTATTCTCCTATTCCCCTTTACTGCGTGAACAATGAACCGTAACTGTGCACATCGCTGCAATTTATAATTTAGCTACTGTAACTAAAGTAAAATAATATATATACAGATGAAATAAAGTATTCTACTACAAGAGAAGGTAATGAACGAATTTTCACTATTGAAAATTATAAATGATGCAGTTTTAATATACTTTAAAAACTCCGATGTCTGTTAAATTAACCAATCTTTAACACTAGATTTACCAGACCAGTCATTTAGACTGGTCGTGCAATTTCAATTCAAAATTCCTACAAAGTAAAACTTTTTTTTTCACAAATGAATTTATGACTTTTGTTGCTATAATTAGAGAACACGTTTTATAAAGTTAATGTTATTTTTTATACATTAGTAACATTAGTAACAAATATAATTTTTGTTATTGACATTTATACCAGTACCAGTCAAAATGACAGGTTGTGTTTTTATGAAAAAATGTATGATTTTGGGAGAATCATGAGTTTCTCAACGTTGTTGTACCAATTCAATAGATGCACGCTTACTATTTATAAAAGCAAACCAAATAAAAAAGTACTTATACTAAGTACAAAACATAAACACATCAAAATTGATAAAGCTGCAAAGAAATTACCGGAAATCGTATCGTTTTATAATAATACTAAATTGGGCGTCGATATTACTGATCAAATGGCACGAACATATACGGTGAAATCAGGATCCAAAAGGTGGCCACTTCAAGTATTTTTCAATATTTTAGATTTAGCCGCAACAAATAGCTGGATATTGTACAAAAACACTACAGGAGAAAATATCTCACGAAAAGACTTTCTGTTTCGATTAGCAGAACTTGCTTCGGAATATCAGACTTCAAGGCAAAAACCAGCCGAAGTCAATACACCAACCACAAATGCCATTGTTCCTGTACGAAAATGGTGTCAAATAGGATATTGCAATAACAATAAAACTACAAATATTTGCAATATATGCAAAAAAAGTCTATGCGGAAAGTGTACACGCAGCAAAATCTACACATGTAGAAATTGTGAGCTACAAACTATAAACAATTAAATGTTTTGTTATTTGTCAATGTCCATAAATCCATTTATCTATTATACTTAATATTGTTCAACTTTATTTTTATCCTTTTTAAGAGTAAATATAGACTGGAAACCACAATAAGCCTTATTTCTAATGCACCTGTCATTTTGACTGGTTTGGTACAAATAGGTATACGTAAACAGCTGGTATATCTAGTGTTAATTCACTTAGATTTTACTACATATAATACGTTTTTATAACGTTGATAATACACTATAATAATATATATATATTTAATTATTCTTCTATTCTCCTCTACTCCATGTTTATAATATGGAGTTCATTTATTGAATTCAATATTCACTATATGTTTAAACCCAACATAAGTTTCTATTTAGCATCAACGCGGACGAAGTCGCGGACAAAAGCTTGGCTTCTCTCGAAAACCAATTGTGTGTTTATTTGTTGAGTTTGTTTACATTTAGAACCATTCCGCCTATAAGTCGCGGGCACAGCAATTTGGGTTGAAGAACTTGAAACGCTACAAATCAAGCTAATGTTTGATCTAATCGGACTGCACAGCAACGTGAAAAGCGAAATGAAATTGAAAGGATTATGATATTACAATCACGTGCAACGCGTTGTTTTCAAACTGCTTTCAGTTTTCCACGAGCGGCTTTCGTGGCTATTGCGTCTAAGAACTCAGTTTGCCCAAATTTCAAGGCATTGAAATTAAAAAATGAAGGGAATGGATTGTGTTGCGTGAATGGCAATGGATTGGTTTCAGAAACTGGAAGGGATTCCATACGTTTCCTTACAAACATACAAAAATATAATAACTGCTTACATGTGACTTTTTTGGGGGCAACAGATATACTTTGCAACAATTTCATGCCGATTTTAAGGTAACAATACTTCTTTTGTTTATTCCTTTTTAAATTTTTGTGTAAAAATAAAATTTTTCTGTTCAATTTGCTGATACAAGGCCAAATATCATAATATAAATAAATATCATAATATATAGCCGGTGACAGATGGCCACTATTCCATTCCTCCGAATGGAATAAATGGGCAATAGAACAGCGTTGTGCAAATAACAGTTCACTGAGGAGGCCTATAGTAGAACAATTACAAACTTTGTTTCATAAAGAAAATCAATTGAATTCATTTTTAAACCTACACTGGGTCTTATGCTATCTGGTAATCATAAAATTGTAATCAGAGCTGATAATACTCCTGTAGGAAAACAGGCGAGACGTTTCAAAGCACCAACAATCGATGAAGTTGCCATTGTAATGGTTGGAGAAAATTTGGAAGCCCTTTGTTTTAGGGTAATAGGGCAAAACAACGTTTGCCGGGACAGCTAGTTTCGTAAAAATGAAGCCTAAGTTACTTCAAAAATGTCTCTATTTTTAGTCCTAGATTTACTAAAAAAAATGATTTACCCGAAGAAAGATGTGTTTTGTGAATGAAGTATACTAACCATTATTCAAGCCGATAAAATAGCAAGAAAATAGGAATCTTAGTAGCCTAAAACGGGGCTGTAAAAACAAATCACCACTAAAGGGCGATGTAGTTATGTTAGTAGAATTTGCAATTGATGGAACGAAAATCTCCTGTGAATAGGATTTAGTTAAGCTAAAATTAAAGGGTATTGTATATTACCTATCCTACTACAATTATAACTAAATAATTTAAAATAGTTCTTGACTGATCGCTCGCTATCCGGCAACAGCTTAAAAAAAATAAAGTAAATTTTGTGCTTTGCAACGTAACAACGAGGATTGTTTAGGATTGTTAGGAGGTTTAGGCTCCTCATTCCTTCTTCTTCTCTAGGCCCCATTTTTGGCCCCTCCGCATTCTTCTTAATATTTTCCTTTCCCACGAGTTGGCCATAAGCTCTGATTTTTTGGTCAGGGTCCATGCCTCGCACCAATACATGACTACCAGTCTTACTATGGTTTCGTATATTTGTATTTGCATTCTTTTGAATCTCCAAATTTAAACTCCAAAACTCTTTGTAGTGAGGAATAACACATATTTCCTGCCGCTATTCTGGCTTGCATTTCGCTCTCTATTTTGTTATCAACTGTAACCGCACTTCCCGAATTGGGTTACAGCTCTAAAACTGTGCTCTCAAATTTGACTATAACATTGCATAAACTCTCTCGTTTTTCTTGTGGCTTTATTTCTTGAAGAAGCTGAATTAAATCTGAATAAAGTATTGGAATCTCTGGGTAGCAATGCCTACGAGTTTTATTTTTTGGAAGCTAATATAAAAATCTTTTTTTTTCTCGGTAGACAATGCTCGTTGAATTGTTTTAAAAGAAAAAATGAAAGTGAAAATTCTTTGATAGATGGAATAATATGAATAAAAGCAACATATCAGATTTGAAATATGGGAGTAGAGATCAAAGAACTATAGATCAGACTAAATCTTCAAACACCTCTCGTATTCCATCTGCATAGAAAAATCATCTTTGTAAGTCCTTTGAAGACGGGCCTTTTGATTTAAAGGGAAATGAAGGAGATTGTGAAAATATGCAATCATGCCCTGATCCCTCCATTGTAGCCCTATCAGCTGGGGTCGGTTCAATTATAACTTCACGCGCTCATTTGAATGTGTTCCTCCGTCCCATAACAATCTCTTAAAGGCTTGCACGTGTCTGCTTACCAAACCTAATCAACGTTCCCTCGTGTTTAACAACTTGTGGAAAAACTGCAAGTGGCGTATTTTCACAATTAAAAACAAAACATTCAATATAATGCATTGATTAACTTGTAACCTATACTTCTACGGTGCTTGGTGCTGTATGAACAGTTTGAATACACATATAGAACATCTGCGTGAATCTGAAGATCCTGCTGGGGCTCAATCAGCCTCTATAATGTGAGTAACCTGAATCCAATAACGTTCATATCTGAAGGTGTTTTGCCTTATTCTTATGGAAAAAGGTCTTGGAAACATAGGTTGAACTTCTGTAGATTTGAAAACATTTAAGATTTTAAACTTATACAATGAATGTTTGATTAACTTGATTATTTAATGGTTGATTGCATAAATTATGGGAAGGAAAATATTGTACTGGTGGAAGTCAAAATAACTTCTTAAAAATTATTATATATAAATTGTTTTCCTTTATTTCCAGATCGGCTATTAATAGCGTTACATGTTTTTTTTTAATAATGAATTTTAAATCTTAACATCATAACATAACAATTTTAAGATTCAGATGAGGTAAAAATGTGTATTTCGTCTCATGCAAGAGACACCCCTAACTGTACATTATCAGCTTATTTAAAAAAGAAAATATCAATATATCATCTTTTTTTTAAATAAAAGAACGATAACATATATTGATAACCCTGCCTTACTGAACTAAGTAATAGAGCCTGCAAGGGTGGTCAATATACATCCCTAATGAAGACCTGCAATGCAGATCGAAACGTTGATTTAGAAATTATTAGAATAAGTAATAACTTACTCTTTGAGAAATCATTTGGTCTCAACCCCTACCATTTTCTCTAGATATTCAATTGGCAAAATAATTAAGAAAGGGCGGGATAGCTCAGAGGGTAGAGTACTGAGTTGCTGTGCTGTGTTCCGGATACAAATCTGGCAATGGGAGATAAATTATTTAATCTTTACATAATAGTCGTGGTTGGATCCAGTTAGATCTGAGGACCCTTCTTGCTCTCGTAAACCCTCTGTAAACTGGGTATGCTTATTTACAGGAAACCCGGCGAGCTGAGCGTGAACTCGGATAGATAACCTCCCTATACAACCGTTGACCTAAATACGGTACAGTCTCTAGCATGTACAGAACCCAACACCTTTCAAGGGTTGTAGTGGTAGAGGTGTAAACATAATTAAGACTGAGTTATAGGAAGGTAGGAAATGCTTGTAAATTCTATGTTTCAGAATAACAGCTTAATATTTTCAGCACACTGAAGCGAAATTAGTGTAAATGAATTGCAAGAGGCGATATAAGTTTAATATGGATAAATTATATATTTCCGATAATAAAGAATTATTTTATTCGTTGAATAATGCTAGTTGACCTTATATAATATATATAACGAGGAAGAAAATGGTCTGAGCGGAGGTCAAGAAAACTCCCTTATATAGGGAGAACTATGTATTGGAGAATTAGAATTTAAAGATATATTTTAGTTACTTTGATTAATTTTTTGTTACTTGTTATGTCCTTATAATAAATATTTTGAATTCGAAACTATAATTCTAAACTGACATAAATTAGTTGAAAATAAAGAATTACTTAAAATTCATAAATAAATTCAGGACGGACACTGAAGCCCCTTGATGTTGAGTGTCCATAAGTAATCTAACCTAATCTAACCTAACCTAATAAATGCCAGTGAATTAAAATATTAAATTATTGGTGAGTTCCTGAGAGGAAGTAACTTTCTAGTACTTTTGGATAGGAATTTATTTTTGTTTATGAACTTTATTATTTTTTATTGAAATAAATTATTTTATAATAAGAATAGTCATTACATTATTTGATACGTATAGTCAAATATAAGAATAAATTGACGTTTTTATCGTCAAAACTGCACGTAAGACAGTTTTTGTTACAGCGAAAACCAACAGCTATAACTAAGTTTGAAATGACCAACAGTCTATAGTACAATGGAGAAGATAATGCAGTTTGGAAGTTGTCCCAACATATTTCAACTCAGCTAATGTTGCTTTCAAAACACGCCTTAAACTTTTGGTATTCTGTTTCCTGTTTTGTGGTAGAAATTTTAGGACTGAATTAAATGTTGCTAGGGGAAAGTTTCTTATAACTTTTTCATTTTTTTTTTCTATCCGACCCTATTTCAAAGTTTTTAATGTAGAGGTATGTACGTGATTTGAAGAATTAATACATGGATATAGAATTTTATTAATAAAAATAATGTTGTTTTCAAGAAAGCTTTGATCTAACCTCTTCAACCTACGGTATGAAAGCTAAAAAAAAAAGTAATGTGCTTATCTAAATAATGATCAATGGAATTTAACTTAAAAAAAAATAACGATTTTACAATTTTAATCAAAGTTACGATTATTTTCTATAAAGATGGTTTGTAATGTTTTTTTAAGTATTACAAGTTCAAAATGAAATTCTACAGCAACCTAGCTAAAATATATTCGTAAAATTGTTGAGTATGTAATATGTTTTGTCTGTCGAAATTTTCATTAAAACATCAAACGCCATTTTCCCCAAACTACAGCTGTATTTGTCTGTATGCCTTAATTATTTTAACTTATATCTTTAATGCACATAAATTTGTGCAGTTTCCTTCCTTATGAGTTTCATTATACTAAGTAATGACATGGATATTATTTTGCCTTTGCATAATTTTAGTGAATGTCGTTTTTGTGAAAAGAAAATTAGCCTTAATTTGCTTGTCTTGTTTAACGTCACTTAAACGGATGATGTTACGATGGGAGTCCTGAAATTTGCCTATCCATGTCCCATTAGGATAGGGATCTTTAACGTGTATCTGACATCAATCAGGCTCAGGAAATCCAATCCCACCCCTTCCGAAAGACGAGATAACTAAGCATTTTTTACTTCCTTTCTAAAATTCTATGGCGATCTGGGTGGCATAGTAGGTTGTTATGATAACCTCTACACCACAGAGTTTAGTTGAGGTTTATTCCTGTTATGCTAAGGAATTTAATTTTAAAGTGTATAAATATACAGTGTCAACTCCTGATCTCACCAGCCCTGAAGAAGACCTGCAATGTGGATCGAAATGTTGGCTTCTAAATAAACAGTCCTCCCTTTATGAGAGACTTTTTTTACCTCCACCAGGGCTATTTTCTTCCTCGTTAATGTTTATGAATTTTAGTATTTATAAAACATATATTTTTATTAGCGCTGTAATATCGGAAGTTTTTAATTTAATTGTTTTAGCTTATATCAGAACTAGTTTCCTAATTTTTCATATGAAAAACTTCATCTGTAATTTTCTATATCTCTTATTTAAACCTTCATGAACTTTCACTTATGTAATTTTTAATTTTATGACATTTGTTCATCTATCTTCATGAAAGCTATAGACACTTTCAACATTTAAATATTTACCCAGAAAAGAAAAATCTATATTCAACATAAAAGAAAAAATATATTGTTTTATAGTAACATTGACCCGAAGAGTGTATATGTTAACTAAACTAAAACGTACATTCTTGGTTAAAGTATTATAAAAATACTAAAATCTAAGTCGATCACTGATAAAATGAGAATTATCGTAGATAATATATTTGTAAGAATTGTAATTTAAGTGTGAAAGTGAAATGTAACGAAAATGAGTAGGTCCTACAGTAGGGATAAAATGCCTATATTAACCGTACATGGAAATCAATCAAGAAACGAAAGTGGGAGACAGACACGAATTTTTGATTGACCATGATCCCTACTGAAATCACTTTACATTTAAAACTGCAGTACAAGTTTTATTATTTTTAATATCTAAAATATTCAGAATTCTTAAGTATTCATTTAAGATTCGGCATTAATAAAACATCAGGATTGTTGAAATTATTTTCAATAATATATAAGACAACGCTCGTCACCAGAAATGTTTTTTGGTAAAGTAAGTAGTGGACTTACTTAAAAGCCCCGGCTGTTCAAAAATTAAGGCTTTGCTCCAGACCTTTTAGGTAGCAAATCCTTTCCACGTTCGGGCAGGGAGGTATTTGACCTAATTTCTTTTTCATACATTCTCAAATATTAACTTGTAGTATTTTCCAGCCTGTTTCATTTATTGCATAAATATATATGCACTCTTATACTGATACATAGTAAAATTAACTCTGCATATCTTCAATATGCTATAATATTGATGATTCAAGATACAATGATGTTTCTACTTTAATTTTCTTAATGTTATCACACATAACTCGTACATATACATATAAATATACTGTCTATAAATTTATCCTTCTCCTTCTGGGCCATTTACTTTGTTTTCTTCTAGCCATCCTACATTCGGTTCTCTTCCAGGAACGTTATTTTCCCCGATGTTAAAATAGGTTGTTCCTGTGCGGGTTATTATCTCAGATCACTAATTGAGGAAAATCCTTTTCGGAGAGATTAAAAGGCCCGGTTTCCTTTCGAAACTTTATATTTTGTGCCTCAAAGGCGGTAAAATACCTATAACGTCTTTGGAGTTATCCTTCACCACTCTATACGACAAAGTAACTGATCATCAACCACAGCTGGCTGATATTTGTCCGACATTCTCTTCACATGGACTGTACTTTTAGGCGGCGTGTCCCGATCGTTTCATTAACAGAATGTCCCACATCCATCCGCTGTCAAATTTCTTCATTTCTCATTTTATGCAGCCTGATGACTCGGAGACACTTCCTCCAAAAATCCATCTCAGCAGCCTGCATCTTTCAGTGTAGACGGGCGTTCATAGCCCGCATTTCTGAAGAATGTGTCAGGATTTTATTGGAAATCTCTTTATTCCAGAGGACCGGATGATAGATTCGGGTTTCCTTTAGGGCTTGTCCCCCCTTTCTTCGACCCGGTAGCGTAAATATGTAGTACTTATATTCACATTTTTTTGGTCTCCCTCTCCACCAGAAACGCACTAGTATCAGAATCACCGATGGCCATATACTCGGTCTTCTCGTAGTTAATTTTTAAGCCCACCGTTTCGTACCACATCTTTAGGGCATACATCATTATTTTGAGATATTGTTTGTTCATTTAAAGTCACTTTATGCTGATATAGATACTATATGGACGATGCTACAGCGGAAGCCCTAAATTTTGCCTATCCAGGTTATGTTTTTTAACAGATAAGGCTCGGGACGTACAACCTAACGTCCCTTCCGAAAGACGGCATAACCAAGGATTTTTTATTCCCTTTAAAAAATCCTAGGGCCACCTGCCGGGCTGCGAACCCGCGATCTTGGGTTTAGTAGGTTGTTATACTAACCACTAGACCACAGGTCGCCCCCATTATTTCGAGATAGACCTTCCGCCTCTCAAACATGACCTGGTCTTCAATGAAGAACAAAGACAATAACAGTTCGCTATCAGTGAACGGCCCCACATTGGTGGCACCATGGCTTCACTTATATTATAAAAATACAGGAAAATATAGGGAATACCTTTTAACAAGTTATTAATAGGAATATGCAAATTAAACAAGTAATTTAAAGAGATGTATAATTCAGGGCATAAGTGATCTATATATTATTATAAGAAAAAAAAATATTACATCGTTTATAAGAATAAAATAATATTATTGGTGTAGAAATAGCAACACAGCAACATCTGGAGTAAATTCAAGGGTCCTTCCTCTTGTAATCATAAAAGCGTTGCTTCATCAGATGTAATATAAAAAAAATATTATGAAATTCCAGGGAATAGAATAGAGGCATAAAAGAGAGGCGGTTGGAGGCCAATATATATGTAAAGAGAAACGAGGTCTGGGGGCCATGTCTATGTAAGGGCAACTTCCAGCATAGCTATGTTTATATTCCTCGAGGAAATATCTGGTTACCTTAGCCTGGGTCGGCCGTAACCACTCCTCTACAGATTACCATAGAACAGCAGCTTCGTCCTGACCAAAAGGATGGGGCTTCTGCAGCGTTTCACCCTCAGGATTTACAAATGACTTTAAATAAATTGTCCAAAGGAGGTAGAGGATTCGCTAAATAAATATGATTAGGTAATCCAAGGATATAAGGATTATGAATATTTTACTGCATTAATTAGTACTTTACTATTCCCGGAAAAATAATGAATATGGGTCACCCGTGGTTTGATGAACACTAGACGAATTATAACAACCTACTATGCCACAATCGCTGGAATTATTTATTGTCTGTAATGAGCCATAAGAAACCCAAATGATTAGCATTGAAATATCAAAGCACTAAACCGTAATTGACAATTTTAGACACAGGGACTAACATGGTGATCCTTCTTCTTATCGAATTCTTCTTATTCCTCTCTCCAAAAAAAACACAAACAAAAAACTGGGTACTCTGTGGACCATAGACCAGTAAACTCTTTTATTCTTAACAATTTTTTTTTGTATATTTTCCATTTATTTTTTGAGCTTACCAATTTTAGTTATTGTATCCCAAATCCTCCAATCCCATATCTTGAAGATGGTGTCAAAACGGGAGAATTAAAATTAATTCTCAAAAATCGCATCAAATCACTTTTACCTTACGTTGTAAACCAATGACTTCCTGCCCTTCAACATCCTTTAATAATATCCCAGTTTCGTCTGTAGAACAGATCCGATATTTAAGGTTGGTGCATCTCGACAAACGATTAACCTAGAATCCTCATACAAGACTGAAAAGAGAAGAAACCTCTCGACGTTTTAGGCTACTTCAACACTTAATAGACAAACGCTCATACGACCTATTTGGACTTATGGAGTAGAGCTTTGGGGCTCTACTAAGCCATCGAATTCCTCTAGTATCCAATCCCTACAATCCAAAATCATTCGGAAAATCCTCAATGCTCCTTATTTTGTTAAGAATAAAGTCAACCATAATGACCTTAATGCCCCATTTGTTGCTTATTCCGTCCGAACCCGCTATCTATCATTTCATAACAAACTTCATTTCCACACAAACCCTCTAGTTTCTAACCTAGCTTCCTCTTCGATTCCCGATAATCCTCCGAGGCGTTTGAAAATAAGATGGTCACGTGACCTTCTTAGTTGAACTTGTGATTTGAGTACTATCAATGGGTAGTTAGTTTCTCTACTTGTCATTATTTCATATCATTATGTATCACTTAGCCTATTTACTTGTTGCATTATTGTAATACAGTTGTAAATATCAATAAATAAATAATAAAGTATGGTAAAATGGGGCTCCCTGGACAGTGTCAGGTACTTATTAAAGATTATTATCTTAATAATACCTGGATAGGCAAGATTTAGAACTTCCACTGTAGCATCGTCCGGTTAGCCGTAGCATCTTAAAGTGACATTAGTAACAAACAATTACTATAATAATGATGAGATCAAGGTGAAATTATGAGTGCCCGAAGGTTCCGGTTTACTATCAACTGTTTGAAACGAAATGAATAAAATATGTTTCGAAAAAATGTTTGGGAAATAAAGTTAAAAAAATAAAATGAAAGGAGAATTTAAATTAATCATCAGCCATTTACGTGATACTTTATGAAAAAATTAGCAAAAAATAATACACATTTAGACAGGTCGGGCAAGGGGTTTAGCGTATTTTAATAGGGTATATAAAAAATAAATGTTTTCGACCAAATATTTGTATTATTAATTCTTTGATATAAAATACAATTAATAATCAAAGTATACTCCATTGTTATCTACCGTCATTAGCCATCTGCTAGACGATTGCTCGATCCCACACTGATACCACTCCTTGGGATCGCTGTCAAACAACTCCTGGAGCGAAATTTCAAATCCCACACAATTATCAAATTTTTTCCTTTGAAGAAAATGGGCCATGGATCGAAACAAGTAATAATCCGATGGTGGGAGGTCTGGACTATGATTGATGAAGCAGGAATGCTCTGGTAAAGGAAACATTCTCTTTCATATTTAACAATTCCTCGATTTGCTTCAGCGGCTATGAATTTTTGTTTTCCAGTAATGCTTTATCTGGTTCTTGAAAAATATATCTAAACTGAGGACTGAGAAGTCGAATGGGGTTAAACAAACGTAGAAAATGCTCTATAGAAATTATTAACTATTGTTAAGTATTAAAAAGGAATAAAATATGTACAGTCCTTTGAAATCTTGAATTTGAAAAAACGGTCATTTTTTATGCGCCCTATTATTAATGGGCAATCCCGTATCTTATCATAATCAATTACGCTTCTAACGTTTACACGATACACAGGTATTTCATTTCAGTGTCCGTGTCCCAACTTAATTATACTTATGTCTGATAGCATTTACACGATTAATGTTAAGGCGAATTCTACAGCAATGGGGGGGGGGGGGGGAGTAACTCTCATATTGAAAAGTTGCAGTGACCAGGAACGAGAGCTGGACCTACAGCAAGTTGTGAAACAGACGCCGAAAGCCATTAAGGCCAAAGTAGAAGGGAGAGGGAGAGGTATGAGGGAAGGCGGTGAGGAAGTTGCCCCAACAAACTGGTCACAAGCGACGCTCCGCTGCTCATGACCAACTCGTACTATACAACTCGTTCCCTCTTATTACGAGTGCACGCCTCATTGAGGTTACAAATTAGGGGTCTGTTCCAGTCTGGAGGGGAGCGATCACTTGACCAATTGTTTCTTAGTACTAGTTAACAAATCATTCAGAACTACTTCTGACTGAATCGAACTTTAAAAGTCAATGTTCTGATAAACATTTTTTTCTTGTTTCAACTTAATAAGAAGTCGTTAAAAATAAGGTAGCTCAGTGTTTTCTGAAGGCGTCGGGGCAAAACCCGGCTGTAGCAGAAAAATGATCCAAACTGCTATTGACCATAGAGGATAAATAATAACCCTCCTGGGGCTTAAATTGGATACCTATAAAGTGGAATTTGTAAAAATGGAAAAAACCTCGCAATTGAATGTGTTTTCGGCATAATTATCTCCCTTTACAGCTGTTGTCTTAAAAACAGTTCAGTCCCCACTATGTATTGAATCCAAGATCCATTCGTGAGGTTGGTATAAGTATTTTTTTAACTATGAAAACAAACGGATTACAACCACATAAAAAACTTTGAATAAAATATTTCATTTTTAATATAGCTGTGACCTTCGCATCCCTTGGTACAGAGTATGTGTTTTGAATTTTTAAAATATCTTTACTGGTACATTTCACAACCATAGCCAACATGTGCTCATCAAACCTTAGTTTCCATGCATCCTACACATTTCTTGCAGCACCTTTCACACCAGGAAGGTGAATGATAACATACTGTGCATCTCGCCTCCTTACTTGATTGCAATGAGTCTTCTTTCACCTCCACCTTGTATCAACGATTTTTTTATGTCTCATTTGATGGGCAGCATTATCTGACATCTGAATCTGAGTTACTTTCATGCGCAATGTCTTCATAGCGGAAATCTTCATCTGTCTTCACCAAACGAGTCTCCACTTTCTTCACTATCATGATCTTGAACATGCGGACTATTTCGTTAACGTCATTCTCATTATCAAGGAAATAAAGAATGAAGCCTAGGAAATAAAGAGGAGCGTTAGTCGCGGCGATCTGAGACATCGTAGACGTCAATTCTACCCATATTGTAATGTGCATACAAAACAGAGGCGACCCGAAATGGCACAGCTAATGTAATAATGTGAATGAACAAGAAAAGTTTATGTTTATACAAGTCAAGTTTCGTATATTTTTCAGCAAAAATAACCTTATAATTTTTTATAATTATTGGTCAGCTATTTTAAGTAGTAAGCGAAGTAGGTTAAACTTACAATTTCGATCGGGGCGATCTGTCAGAATGATTGCTTCTTATGAGCCGTCCAGAACGGTTGTGCGCAGGTGAGAAGGGCACTAAACTCACCCGGGTCATCTACAATAAAGCTACTGGGAGCCTGAAAGAAGTGTTGTCAACACAAAGGAAAGGAAAAAATATATACGTATGTGATCTGTCAGACCGCCTGCGACTAGCTTAAGGTTAATGATGGATCCTTTTTTTACACTACTAAATGATTATAGGCCGCTGTTGTGCTTGTTGGGTGCCACCTTGTGGGTGGCATTGAGGAAGTGGAGAACAGTTTTAAAATAAACTGACATGAATAATAAAACTGAAATGGAAAAGAAGTTGATATAAACATCATTTAATATGCCGTGGTTTTTAGATTATTCTTTAAGAAGCTTTGTTCTTTATTTTTTATTCTCTCTCCCACACTGGCTTCTATAATAAAAATAGTAACTTAAAGATGTGATGAATATCCATCCTTGTTCGTCAGGTTGTTTTATTTGTTGGCAATAGTTTTAGTGCGAAAAAAAGGTTGTAAAGTTGAAGCCTAAGAAGTTAATACTAGAACTAGCACAAAAACTTCTTTGAGCGTTGAGGCGACTGATAAATGGAGCCATTTATAAAGCATTTCATTATTGTGATTTATAATGACTTAAATAAAAAATTTAAAACCAAAAACATTTCACTAATTCTATTGTTTTTATTATTATCATTTCCATGTAATATTCCCAAATATTCATTTCTTTTCTCATTTTTATACCTTACCCTCTCATTTTTGAGTAAAGGAGTATTTTGATTTGAAGCAATAATAATATTCGAAAATCTCCCCGTTTTTAAAAATTGATAAATACATGATTATTTCGATCGTTCATAATCACTAAATGCATTAGTGTCGATTCCGAAGGTTCGACATTGCTATTCATATAAAATAAGTTTGAAAATTATTTTCTCTAAAAATTGTTTTCCTGAAACCATATATAAGAATTAAAGACAAAGCGGTCATGAGAAAGAGGTCAAAACAGGATGAAACTATTATTACAAGTTTCGTATATTTTGCAGACAAAATAACCTTATATTTTTTTTACAATTATTGGTCAGCTATTTTGATTTTTAAATATTTTTATTTTAAAGAGAAAGATATGCCCCCGGCCGGGATTCGAACCCGGAACCTCTGTCTCTCTTCAATTGGTTGGAGCGCTGTCACGGAGAGACAAACAAAAAATTAAAAAAACCTTATAGTTTGAAGAACTTGAAAAACACGCTTTCAATTAGAAGATTTTTTAAACTAATCCAATTTTCTGTAAGTTTAAAATAATAATAGAGCTATGAACAAAAAATTTCATTGTATGGTAAAAAAACGTGCATGAAGCAATTCAATATATAAAACAATTTATATCAAGCACCCCACTTTTTTTACCGTGAAATGATTTTTTTAAAACTCTGTTCTTATTTTATTGAAAATTATTGTCTACTTTTTAATTCTGTTATTAATTAAAAGGTTTTATTTAAATTTTTAAACTATTACATATATATATATATATATATATATATAACTCGATCTTTTTACTATAATTTTTTTTTATTATTGCCATTCTCTTTCGTTTAAATAAATTTTCATTATCCAAACTTATGATTTTCCGAAATGAATCGGACGACATTAGTTCGGTTTAATGAGTCTCTGTTGCATATTGGAATAATTCATTATAGTTATTAATAATGATAATATACAGTTACTAATTCTCATTTGGAATAATTATTCCTTGTTTCGAGTCAGTTTATACAGGCAGGCGGGTTCAAGGCAACAGAATCACTTAGCTTATTTCCAGGTAAGCATTCTTCAAAGGCGTAGAAGTTATATCTCCTATTCCCTTTGGAGAATTCGCTGTATAAACAGGAATAATATGAGAGGAGAGCTAATTACTTCAGTCAGCGATTGAATCAAGCAACCGAGTTTAATGTGTAACATCTTTGCAGATTTTCCATCTCGTGGCCTCCAATTGAACTTCACGGCTAAAAATTTCACTAGTACGTTACAAAGAATTATAAAACTTATGATTCGAGCCCAAGACCAGTTTTATATACGTATTATTCTCAGCTATTCAAATCAAAGGATTTGATAAAGTATATTCATTATAAATATTTTGGTGCTTACCTAATCCAAATAGACTATTTATTTATGAATAAAATTTTGATGGTTTTATTAAGGTATTAAGGTGACTAATTAGTAAATTGGTAAGTTTTTACCAACCTAACCAACCTCTGGAAAATAATCTAATTTATGATAAAGTTAAAATGTCTAAAGAAATAATAATTTGAAGAATTATCTTGAATGATTACTCTGGCATCCCAAAATAAGTTGAATTATTTAAACTATATTGAATACCCCAAAACAGCAAAATATAAAGTTATAGAGTAATTATTAATTTGTTACCGTCAATCTGCTTTTAAATATTTAATAAATAAATATTTTAAATAAGTAATATTAAGAAAATTTTCTTTAAGGTGCAATAAAATAAATCATTCGAGGTATCAATACATTTTTATGGCTGTTGCAAAAGTTTTCTACTTTCGACAAGGAATGTTTGTTTACAAGCACTTTGTTAGTACTAAATTAGTTTGTGAGAACTAAATTATTGATCCTTTAGTTTGTGTAGTTCTAGAGTTACTCAGTTCTAGAGAAGCACTGGCAAGATTTGAGCATCGTTAAGTTTACTGAAACAACGGTTCTACCAAGAATTGTTATCTGGACTGAACAAAAGTCTATTATTATCAGATTATAATAAGTTACTATTGGTACAATTTTGGTTTATGTAATATAAAGTTAGTGAGATATTGTGCTAATAATTTATTCCAACTTTATGAATAAATAAACATATTTATTATATTATTTACAGGTTTTTTTTCTAATTGTATTAATTTTTGTTATTTGTTACTGATTTTTGGTTTAGTTTAATAAATTTTCAGACATTGGGATGTTTAAACTGAGATTACTTCTTATATATATATATATATATATATACATTTTAATCGAATAACTCTCGCCTATGCAGATGACGTGGAAATTATTGGAAGGACATTGCCTAGTATTAAGGACAACCTTCAAAGGCTTGAGTCGGAAGCAGAAAAGTTAGGGTTAAAAATAAATGAGGAAAAACGAAACTTATGGTGCTGAGAAGAGGAAGGCAAAATCAGCAAATTCGCCGGCAACAACTTTACGTAATGGGAACACATACCTTCGAGGTGGTGAACAGCTTTCAATACCTTGGCTCGGTCATCAACGACAAACTAGATGAAAGAGATGAAATCAGAAGAAGAGTACTGGCTGGGAATCGGGGATACTTCGCCATTGCCAGTCTGTTGAAAAGCAAAAATGTCGACCTCAAAACTAAAATCACTCTCTATAAATCGCTGATTCGGCCAATAGTGACGTATGCTTGCGAGATATGGACCCTAAGCAAGAAGGATGCACATCTAGTGGATATATTTGAAAGGCGTATCCTCAGACGCATCGTAGGGCCCAGGAAAAAGGTGTATGGCGCAGAAGAAAAACAGAGAGTTATATGAACGCTATGATGACATGACGATATCCTCTTTTGCCCGGTTACAGAGGATGAAGTGGCTGGGTCACTTACTGAGATTGGGAGAAGAAAGAATTGTTAGAAGAGTGTACGAAAACTGCCCTGAAGGAGTGAGGGAGACCCAGGGGCAGGTGGAATGATAGCGTCCTGGGAGATCTCAAGAAACTGAGAATAAGTTCACATGCACAGGATCGAAGCAGATGGAGATTGGAGATTGAGCAGGCCAAGGATCACTTTAAACATATGTCGCGCCACTAAAAGAAGAAGAAATATATATATTTCCTATATATATATATATCCTCCAGAATCCCTAGTCAACAATCTTCTCTAGCAAAAGATTTGGGAGATACCATAAGAAAGATAGAATAAATAATTAATAATAATAATAATAAACATAAAATTAAGCAATAAAATAAATTGTAAATAAATAAAATACTATAATAACGCAATAGAAATGATATTAATAATATAAAATCATGATAAATAAATAAAATTAAAGATAGATAGTTTATTTTTAAAATCTATTTATTCATCATGCCATTGATTTTACATTTTATCCTCTGTAAATATGGTCCCATTTATCTTAATTAATTTTAATGTGGCTTGTAATATAATATTGGTGCATAAATTACTACTCGTTGGGGTCTATAATAAAATTAAGCAATTCCCCAAAACCATTACCTAATCGTTAGCTCGTAATGGTATTAATTTCTTAAATAAGATATAATATTTTAATAAGAATGGACGCTAAGTGACATTATATGTTTTAGGGAAGGATATATTCAAGTCATTTTAGAATTGCAATTAATGTTTGCTGTTATTTTCAAGCTAAAATTTCCTTCAAACATTAATAGAGATTGTAATTTACTTTCGTAATTTTATATCATGAGGGCTTGAGTTTGTTATTTTTGAAAGAATATTATGTTCACATAAGTTCATTTTTTTTTTGCTTTTCGGATTAACCGGGAGCCTATGTAACATAAAAAGAATTTTTCATGGATCCGATTTGTCTCAACATTTACTTAGACGTTTTAATTTAATAGTTGGAATAAATATATAAAAAAAAATGAAATAATGTATAAAAAGAAATAATAATGAGTTAACCAGGTACAAATGTAGGTATGAATTAAATTATAAAATAGAATGAATGTGTATTTTTTAATTTTTAACGAAAAAATGAGGTTAGGGGATACTGAAAATAATGATAAGAATCCATGTAAGTAAAAATAAGCCAAAATTATGAGAATGATCTAATTAGTAATATTTGAAATGAAGGATTTATAGTAAAAAAAAAGTTGTGATTTTATGAAACCACGATGCAAGAGAAACTTTTTTTCGGGTTTTAGGCATTTAACTAAAATTTTTTGGAAAATTATTCGATTCAGGGTATTAAAATTTCTTTATTAATCTTAATTTATTTGTTGAAACAGGGGAATGATAATGGGAAATCAATAGTAGACAAAATATTCAATCATAAAATTTACTTTCAATTTATTGCGTATTAGAGTACGGAATAAATAGTTAATACAATCATTTAGAAGATAAATGAATATTAAAAAGTAAGAACAATATTTATTTAAATCTGGGATATAGATATTGATTGTATCTCGACTCGTACTCGTAATCCACTGCAGCTCATGCCTACTAGTATTCGGCATGACATCTGTCAGCAGTCTACTAATTTTTTCCGGCGGCTAAGAGTGTAGGAGCTTGTGAAGATGAAGGGCTAAATAAAATTAAATATATTGAATGAACCAGATAAAATTTTTTTTTTATTTTTATTTCTTAACCCCTTTGGTTGTTATTAATATTTGAAAAAAATAACATATTAATATTACTAATGATACATTGTATCTCTTCTACTGCACCAGGTGCATTTTAAGAGAGGATTGCCTGAAGGATTTTCTGAACATTAATTAAATGGAAGGAGTGGGGGATCCAGTGATGGAGCTCACTAGTTCTGTCTGATTGGAGTTTGTTAGTAGTTTACTCAGTCCACGTTGAGTGTCTGTACGTGTGTTTGCCAGCGCTGAGGTCGGCCTGACGGTGTAAGTGCGTTGAATAGTGGGTTCGTGCAGTGTTGGAGGCTATAAAAAAATTTGATATGCCTCCGTGTGATGAAGTCCGTTACCGTCGGGAGTCCGAGAGTCTCGTGTATTATGTCTGATTTCGTCCTTTGTAGAGAAGTGTGCCTTACTATACGCCTCAGCATACGGTTTGAAATCGTTGGAGTCTTTTTGAAGTTGTTGGCGAAATGTTATTCAACATAGGCGCCCCATAAAGGAGTGCTGGTCTAATAACTGCCTTATAGATCTTTACTTTGAGGCGGAGTAATAAGTTCGGTGAGGTTAAAAGATGATTTAGCCTGTAAGATTTGGTTCTCACCGACCTGATCTTCTTATTGCAATGTTGGGATAACGTCAAGTGCCGCTCGAGGGTGACACCGAGATACGTTATCCTATTCGCAGGTTTGTTAACTTTGCCTGCTACTCTATAAACCTTAGGTAGAGGGCGCTTATTCTTTTGGAAGGAGAGAATAATACAGTCGGTGTTCTTGGGATTAACTGTAATATTCAATCCGTCCCGTCTTTTAGTTATTTCCTCACAGGCCACCTCCGCCTGCCGTAGAGCTCTCTCTGCATTCAATGAGCTACTGTAGATGGCAATGTCATCGGCATACGCCGCCACAGTAGCTTTTTTGTATTTGGCACCAACGATTTCCGCCATATAAACTGAGAATAATACCGGTGATAGCACAGACCCTTGAGGTACACCAAACGTGAGTGGAAAGGGGTTGGACAGCTCTTCGCCGAATCGTACCTTTATTGAACGGTGTGTCAAAAAGGACCTTATGATAGTATATAGCTGCTCGGGAAACTCGTTGTCCTGCAGTGTCTTACATAGAAGGCTATGGGACACTGAGTCAAACGCCTCCGTGAAGTCTATGGATATCAAAGCGGTTGCCTCGTTCTTAACTGTGTTCTGGCTTACTTCCGCGTGTAGCTTCGCCAGATGGTGGTCCGGGCACAGTCCGGCTTGGAAGCCGGTCTGCTCCGGTGGGATTAACGCTAGTTCTGAGCAATACGTTTTGAGATAATTAAGAATAATTTTCTCAAAAACTTGCCATGTGGGGAAGTAAGCTAATAGGCCGGTAGTCGACTGGCTGATTACCATTTCTCGCGGGCTTCAGCAGCGGAAAGAGGATAGCTCTTTTCCATGCCTCAGGAAAGTATCTTAGCCTGAGACAGGAGTTGTAGAGGTTCGTCAGGTGAGCTATGCCGCTTCTTGGTAATTGTTTTAGAAGTATAGTTATTATTATTAGTACAGTATTCCGTCGTGGCCTGGGGCTTTATTCCCTCGCGAACGACGGAGTATCGCCTTCAGCTGCTTCGGGGATACAAACATATAATTATTTCCTATTTCTTCGTTCGGGATTTCGGTCCTACTGATTGTTCGACGGGCTATAGTGGCACTGTAGTGATCAGCGAACTTACTTGCTTGTTCCTCATCTGTCAACAGTTTGTCTCCGTCGTGTAGTAATGCAGAGCTTCTCTTCCTTGTGCTCGCCCTGAGTAATTTCCAAAATTTACGGTGGTCGCCATGGATCGCTCGGAGCTTCTCATGCCACTGTGCAGTCCGCCATTGTTTCATGAGATAGCGAACCTTAGTAGTAAGGGAATTCACTACCGATTTTACCTCATGATCCCTAGTCCTGTACCATTTATTCTTCCACTTATTGCGCAAGGCGATAAGTGAAAGAATGTGATCTGGTAGGGGACGCAGGGCTGGCGGAAGTGGATTAAATTTCGGTATGGCCGCATCCGCGGCGCTTCTGATCGTTTTTGTAAAAAACTCTAGGTAATCGTCTATGTCTTTCGTTTTTCGGAGAGTAGGAACAGTTGACAAATTATGGTAGACATGTGATTTATAAAACTCCCAATCTGCTGCTTGATATTTAAATTTAATACGTGGAGGTGGGAATGGTGTTTCTTCATCTAATGAGTAAAGCACAGGCCTATGGTCCGTTGTTATAATATCCAGCGCTGCGCATTCAATAAGGCGATGGGGCTGTCTAGTTAGAAGTAGATCGATCGTTGACCTGAATGCCACATTAGCCCTATGTATAAATGTGTGGGTATCGGGGTGAACCACTGTAAACGGTGTTTTTAAAATAATTTTTCCCGCTTCGCTGCAAGAGGCATTGTTCCAGAGGGTGTGCCGGGCGTTTAGGTCACCCACTACCCAATGGTTTGTTCTCTTGGCGCACGCGTGGAGCAGTCTTGAGAATTCTTCATGGGATGATCTAGGTCTTCTGTATAACCCTGTAATAATGGTGGGTTTATCCAGTAGAATCTGTATGGCTTTGTGGTGTATTTTTGTATGGTCTCTGATGGCCACTGGTGTGGGGTGATCCCTCCATCTTGTACCGTGTCGAATGGCTATCATGACCCCACATTTTTGCTCAACCAAATGGTCTCCCGTTAGATCATACCCGGGAATGCGTATGCGCTGGAATTTAACTCTGGTATCAGTGAGGATCACTACAGTGGGTTGGGTCTCAAGCTCTTGTCACCCAGCGGTCTGAAGCTCTTCTACTGCTCTTATTGTGCTAGTCGCACCACTAACTACTATAGGAGGTGGTTTTTTGAATTTAGGTGGCGCACTGGGGGCACTATCACTGGGAACACTGTCACTACACAGAGATAAATAACTGTTTTGGGTACTCACCGAGAAGTTTATCGTCCGGTTCGTCTGCCTGCAGACTTTCTTTGGCAGCTCCCAGCCGTCATCGACGTCGCTCTTACTCTTCTTGGTCACCGTGGGCCCTGCAGTGCTGACCGCTGCTGCTGTAGTGGAGGGTCCTGTTGGCTCCGTCATGTTCACAGTCTCTACACAAGGGAGGGGGTATTCTTGTCAGCGCAACGCTACCCGATTAGCTGCTGTCTTTTACCCACAGGATATATGTGGAGTCCAGCAGCCTAAGGCGCAAATCTAAACAAGAACACCGGTCACTCGGGAAAACCAAAACCTGATATGGTAGGATAGGTGTCTTTTAATAAAGACACCTATGCAAAAAAAGTTGTCACTTTTCAATCGTATTCTACGAGATTAACGATATTCGCAATGACAACCCCTCTAACTGTCGTATTTTAATAAAGACACCTATGCAAAAAAAAGTTGTCACTTTTCAATCGTATTCTACGAGATTAACGATATTCGCAATAATCCAATACTATATCTTTACAAATTTTCTTCACCGCATAAAAATTAAAATACTTTTTACTTAATACTTATTCAAATGAAATAAGTAATGCGAGAAGGTAATGTAATGCGACATGGGATAGGTGAACGACAAATTTTGAAGTGGTAGAAAAAAGGTTTTACTTTAATATATAATGAAATTTAGAAACAAAACTGTTACGGAACAATTATGGAAGCGAAATAAAACCTTAGCCTAACAGGAAAAGGGACTTAAATGATAGAACAAATATATGTAATAATACAAAAATAAATAGAGTAATACATAAAGTGTGTGGGCGGAAAAATTAGAAAAAATAATGTGAGAAATAATAATAGAAAATAAATGTTTGCTTATTAAACAAGGAACAATAAGTACCCGAAGTGAAGGTAATAGTCCAGTCAAATGGTAGTTTGAAGTGGAAAGTTTTGGAGTAATTGTTTTTATTGGTTTATTCTATGTTTTTTGGGGTGCTGAACACGAATCTGAAGTTGTCCAACAAATATTTGCTCGGCAAATAAGAGAAATCATCAAAAAAACTCTAAAAATCTTGTTTTTAGTGGTTTTCGGCTCATAACTTGCAAAGCAAGCTATTTATGCAAAAAGTGTTTATATAGTAAAATAAAGGAGAGAAAATTTCCTATAATTTATGTTTCTTGGTATTTTTTCGTACGTCGTATGGTTTCCACGCAAAAGAGTGGTGAAATATGGGAGAAATTAGCATTTGCAAAAAAAATAGCAGAATACGGCATTAGTTTATATTTTTTATTTTATGTAGATGAACATTATTTGATGTTTTGTAAAATGTTTTAATTAATTATTTGATACATCAATAAAAAAGGTTATTAAACAAAAGAAAACAAAGGTATTTAATTATTTCAACACACTTAAATATTAATGACTTAATACGAGCCCTCTTAGACACCGGATTCCAGCAGGGCAGCATTCCAGTTCTTCTAAGTCTGAAACAAAAATCATCGACTTAATTGCAAAATATTCAACAATTTTATTTATTGAATAAATATGAAAAATATCAATTCATAAGTAGTAGTACCTATCTATTTACTTGTACGAGCCCTTTTAGGTGCCGGCTCCATGTTTTCCTCAGGGCAGCCATCCAGTTCTTCAACGTCTGAAATAAATAAGAGACCAAATTTCGAACACTTGTCAACATATTGAATAGATATGAAAGCAGTAGACACATATTTTGACACACAAATAATTAGTGAGCAGATAAATGATGGTAAGATAGAATTATCCATGCACAGTTACCTTCAAGTAACTCCGGATCATCCTCTGCTTCTTCTTCAATTTCTGCAATTGGCATATTATTGCAGCCGTTATCGCAGTTGAGGCAGATATTGGAACAGTTAAGGCCACCTTTTCTACATCCACAGTTGGTCTGACAGGTCTTGATGCATTTGCAAGAAATTAGTTTTAATACTGCGTCTGGTGCTGGTGGCTGTAATGTTGTTACAGGTTGCAGACCTGCTTTGGTTTTCTTCCAACCCCATTGCTCAGGATCTTTTTCATTTCCAAGCCATTGCTGTACTTGAAAGTACACTCTCAAAGAATGTTGCTGAGCTGCAGCTTCGGTAGGAGGTAGCGACGCCAATTGTGCTGATGTTTTGTATGCCGATCTAAGGTAGCATTTATACCTCAATTTGTTCAAGGACGGGCTTTCCTTGTCACTTAATTTGTACAGCGCAGTGAAAAAGGAAATACCAGCGTTAATAACAGCGTCAGCATGTGCCGTGGGATCTTTGAAAATTTGAATGGTCTTGGTTAGGGCAGGGTTTTTCTTGAGGGTTTGAAGAAACCTCATTTTTCCGACTTTGAATGAGGCTGAGGTAGTGTCACATCCCCCCATGGCGTGCAAAAACAATATGTTGTCACTTATGGATTGGTCTGGACGGCAGTCAGGAGAAAAAATGAGTTGGGAAACTGCCCCTTTACCTGGCTTCAGAAAATATATGTTTGAATTTACACCCCGGCAACGACTAATCATGATGACCAGCAGATCCACATCTTCACCCACAATAACTACACAGTTATGCTGCTGTGCGAGATCCATTGCTGTGGTGACAATAACTGTATCTGCATCCTCTTGTGCCTGCTTTGTGTAAATGCCAGCTTCAGCAAAGTTGTCCTTCAACATTGAGATGAGACGGATTTTGTTTTTCATATTGCCAAGAAATTTTTCTTGTGGCATTGTCGGGATCATTGTTTTGTCGAACATGACATCTACTGACATCTGTTGTCGTGATCTTCTCTCTCGTTCAGCATATTTAGTGCCTTCTTGGGGGTAACCATCGAAGACAACTACTGCACTGTCCTTGTACTTGGACTTGACAAATGAAATATAGCTTTCACAAATGGATGAGAAGGATTGACCCCTGGCCCATACGACTTTGTGCAGCAAATACCCTCCATCTATAACGTACACACACCCTTGGAGATTCGCTTCTTCTGTTGGTGTGAATGCCTTGTATAAAGTGGACTTGGTTCCTTTCCTCATACCATAGTCGTCGAAAAGAGGCAATGGATAAGGGCACAGTTCATATTTCAAGAATTCTTCAAGTTCTTCATCAGATTGTTTAGCAATTGTTATTCTTTGAAAAATAGTCGTTGGGTTGATGGGGATGGTTTCATCACTTATTTTGATCGCATTTTTCATCGTAGCAAGTGGCAAAACTCTGTCTTTCCTGTAAAATTTGACAGTTTCAAAATCACCGCCCACAATCCTATCAATTGAGAGAAGTCCAATCTCCTTGGCCATATGACAGTTTATGGTGCTATCTCCTACAACACCAGTGGTAAGACATAAGATGTCTGCCACATTAGGAAAAGGTTGGTGTTGCGTAAACCAGTCCATTAACTTTTTCGAATCACTTGTATCCCTTTTAATCCTTGATTCTCTCATCTCCACATGTTGTTCTGAGCTAGTGAATGCTACTCCACACATCTTTTCCATTTCCTCACCTATATTTTGGAGGGAAGTCATTCCTTTAGTCCACCTACTGAGGATACTTTCGCTAACCCCACGACCATGAGTCAGCCCACCAGCAATTTTCATTATCCTCATTAAGGACTGCTCAATGGTCATATCGGTCCATGTTCCACACCAGAATTTGCTAGTCCTTCTTACTGTGAACCCGCCACCCGTGAACATCTCGTATTCCTGAGTGCTCATTTTATCTTTTAAGGTATGCATGTCTTGTCGGTAGAGGTGACAACATCTAGCATACAGAAAATGTCCGCTAGCATGGAAGTACGGGAGCATTTGGTAGACGACTTGTGGATGGAGATTCCAGTTTCCTGTTCTTTCAGCTTCAATGAATAGTTTAACAAGCGTAACCGTTTCGAAGTATTGAATCCATAGCTTTGAAGTAGCACCACGGTTAGCTATAACTTGAAGCTTTTCAGAAAACTTGGTTTTCAATTCCTCTACACTGTCTTTTTCGTTCGCTAACAAAATTTGTGATCTGTCTTTATCGTTCAGGAAATCTGTAAGTTTTTCATGAAGGACTGGGGTTAAATCCATTGTCTCAAATATAATTTTCGCCAGAGTTGCATGGGCCAACATATGTGCTCTAATAGCTCTTGAATAGGCGTGTCCCATAAGGATTTTCTCTGTTGAGCGTAGTGCATATATTGAATTTAACAACTCCTTCAACCCACTACCATCCATTAAGTAGCTTATAGTCCTTAAGAATGACAACAGCAGGTGAAACCCACCTATTCTAATCATGACTTTATCAAAATCGGGATTTCCTTGTTGGCAAGCCACTATAAATCTAGCCTTTAGGTATAGAGGCTGGTCAAAGGTGTTAACAGTTGCTTGGTGATTCATCGATTTGCTCTGCTGTATTGAAGTCAGTAATGCTGTATATACTGTATTGTAATCAGATGGTGAAGAATTTATAAATGGCAGACAAGCAACATATGTTCTGTCAAAGGGAAGACTACTTGTGATCTGCTCCATAAAACCACTCCATCCTGGTATCCCGAGCACATCTTTCCACTTGCCATAAAGCCAAATCAGGTCTTTCAAAGAGGGTGTGATGATCTCAGGTGAAACAAATAGATGTTTAAGATCCTCAATGTTGATATTCTTCAAGCCAACAGCACCTGCTTTCTCAAAATATTTCAAGGAAACAGCTCCCATCTCACCAACTAGTTGAGCCGGTATTGTTTTCTTTACTCGGGCGATTCTTTGATCTGGAGCAACGGCTTCTCTTGGGGTGATCAAATGTATTCCCCCCATCGCATGGAAGGTGTTATATCCATCCAATGTACGAGTGTTGAAGTCGGCGTTGTCATGTACAAATTGATGGAAACCTGTCGGATCTATTTGTAGTGATGGTCTCATGATTGCTGACACTTCAAGTCGAACAGCTTCGGAGTAAGAGGCGCAAAATCCCAAAGATGATACAACATCAATTAGTTTTCGCGATCCAAACTTCTTATAAAAAAAAGCAGATAGCCCTATTTGTAGGGGAGAAAGGAAAGAGCTTGGCCTGACAGCACTAATAACACTATGTGAAATGGCTAGAACTTTTGTTTTCCACTTGTCAGTATTTCCTAGTTTTTTTTTTAGTATTAGTCTTTCCAAGAACACTTTGAGAACCTCCGGAACAAGGCTTTCATTTTCGTCCAAGAAAGAATCTGGAGGAGGATAGTCATCCATCGCATACGTTACTGATCGTATCTCTTCAAGAATTACATCAGCCGCTGTTTCAACTATTCGAAGACGTTCTTCCCGTTCTGATAAACGTTTTTCAATGTACCAAGCATCTGTCAAAATCTTATGGCCAGTATGTTTAAAACATACAATTGTATTCTGTTTGATTTTTGATATGATAACATCTTCCCCATATTTTTCTAGTAAATGTTGTATTACAGTTTTTCTTTGGGGAATATAGTCGCCCTCTATCTGAGTCATTAGCTGGTCAAATGAAAATTGACATTCCTCGTCATTACTTTCCATAAAAGAGAAAATGTCATTTATAGCGTTGTCAATCTCTTCAGAATGAGGGCCAACTTTCTTTTTTTCATCAGCCTTGGGCTTACTGTACAGATTTTTTAAACATTTATCATGGTACTGACAATCAGCAGCCACCATATCTGTTATCGGTTGGATCCTCTTGATAACTGCTGCACCGGAATCATCTCCACGAAGGTGAGCGTATTTCATAACTGTATCTTTCATCTCTATTTTCATCACCTGATGTACCAAATTACGTTTATGGTGAGGCAGTCGTTGTTGTGACCTTGTGTAATCTTCGGGAATTCGTGTTCCGCACACAAAACAATCTGTTTTGAAGCAAAAGTCAGAGGATGATCTTAGTTTTCCCGAAGATGTGCTTGGTTGAGCAGCATTTTTCAGGTAAGCAGCTATCATTTTTTCATTTGTGTAACTTTTCTGACATGAAACATGTATGTTTACTGACGTTTTACCAGCCAAAACATTTCCCTTCCTATCATTTATTTTTTTACTAGCATCTCGTAAAGTTTCTACTCCTTTTTCCTTTACCACTTTTACTGGGCCCTCAGTTAAATGTTTTTCACAAATAAAACACTTATCACTGGACATTGTAAGGAGTTGTTGTATTGTATCTCAACGAAAACACTCGGAAACGAAAATAACCGGACTTCGCGCCGCCACAGAAAGAAACAAATGACACAGCCACGGCAATACCATAGCAGTACTGAATGCATGAAGACGTGGCCTTGACGCTCACCCTTTTCAGTCACGTGATTTTGACGGATACCCCCTCCAGTCAGGATAGTCGAACCGAACTGTCTTTGCTTTTAAATCGAAAGGCGGGGTGCTGCAAATGAATTGTTTCACTTAAAGGGAAAGTTGCATTAATTTATTCATTATGTTTTGCTTTTTTCCAAAAAATACTGATTAGCCCAATATTTCAGCACTCTTTTGCGTGGAAACCATACGATGTACGAAAAAATGTTAAGAGACATAAATTGTAGGAAATTTTCTCCTCTTTATTTTACTACATAAACACGTTTTTCATAAATAGCTTACTTTGCAAGTTATAAGCTGAAAACCACTAAAAAACAATATTTTGAGTGTTTTTTTGATGATTTCTCTTATTTGCCGAGCAAATTTTTGTTGGACAACTTCAGATTCGTGTTCAGCACCCCTAAAAACATAGAATAAACCAATAAAAACAATTACTCCAAAACTTTCCACTTCGACCCCTTTTTGTGCACCGTTTTACTGGATTATAAGGGCAATGGCCTAATCTGTTGGAGAATGAGAGAAGTAAACTGATATAAATGCCGCATTTCTGAGGATGACGAAAAATTACTTTGGTTACAAAATAATAACATGTTGTAAAATTGATACGTTAGTACATACAGAGTAAACAATGAGATAATGAAAAAAAAAAAAATGAAAAAAAGAAAACAGTAGGGATACAATGAACAAAAAAATTAAATATTTTTGATGAGGTTTAAAATGTGCCTGTAAGTCATGGAAAGGCTGTTTTCTTTTTTTATCAATTTTATATGAGTCCGGTTCAAGGTGGTGTATATGGATTCTGAAATAAGTCTTTTTTTTATGATTTGGGACAGTGAACATGGGACGAGATTGATCAAACTGGCTTCTACTAAAAGAATTCTACATTTGACTAATATTTAATTGTATATATTGGTTGGATTGGTAATAAATATCTGGTGACTGGTTCACAATTGTTGCACCTCCGACCTGCATTTGCATATGACAGTTCACTAATCCTCATAGGACGACTACTCATCTGTATTTGCAAATGCGGTAGTTGAATATTTGGTGAAAGGGTTGACTGCGTGGTTGTCTTCAGCATAGTGAACTTGACACCCCAATTTCAATCCGTTGTTAATTAATCCTGTTCATTTCCTTGTCCGCCCTAGATATCGTGTCATGTATTCTCGTTTTGGTTTCTGAAAATCTTGATATCAGTTAATATAAAGACTCAAATTTTACAAATATCTTTTAAATTGATGACATTTAATACGTAATACATTTCTCAATGTTACGGATAGTTAGTTCTTTCTTAAAGAGCTTTTGCTTTTAAAATTTATCGGTGCATATTTGTACTCCAATGTTAATCAGCATGGTTATTGTAGTCAATTCGGATTTCATTTCATTTTTTATTATTATTTTTTATAATGTGATCCATTTTTTTCTTCTTTATTTTTGAAATTTTTGTATATATATATATATATATATATATATATATATATATATATATATATACATATATATATACATATAAAGTACTAGCTTATGTCCGCGGTTTCGCTCGCATGGTATTCGGTCTGCCACATAAAGTTTCGTGAAAGATCATTCATTTTAAATAAATAATTAAATTTTTTTTTTTAAATATAAGTTACTCGTACATCCAAAATTTCAGATGTCTAACATCAAAACTGACGGATTCTATACAACTTTTGAACTCCTATTATATTAAAGGGGAAACCCTTGGGGTGGAATTATCCAAATTTCTTTTTTAAACTATAAAAAGAACCTATCTACAAACTTCAAAATGATAAGTTCCTGATTTACCTTTAATTATGTACTATAACGGGAGGGGGCACATGCCCCGTGCCCCCAGATAAATCAATCCTTGCTGTAGCCTATGATGTATAACCTATTTTACTCAATATGTTTCCTCCAAATCCGTTCAGTAGTTTTTGCGTGAATGATTAACAAACATAAATACAAACTTTCAGATTTATAATATTAGTAAGATTAGTAGGATATCAAAACAAATGGTTTCACTCATGTTCTTTCGGTTATTTTAACGATTATGATCATATGTTCACGTAGGCTTCCACGGTCTGCGGTATTGTCCATATGTTCTTTTTCCGGGATGGACCGTGTGGTGTAGGTTTTTGATTGCCAAGCTTTCGCTCATCGTGTTGTGAGCTTCCTCAGGGCTAGTCAGTAAATGAAGAGCGGATTTTTTTTTTTTTTTTTTTTTCCCAAGCCCCTGGAATGGTGATCACCTGAAACAGACTTACATACTAACGTATATTAATAAATTTATATATGTACATATATACAATTCTTTTCCTGCACCGGGTGCATTTTAAGATGGTTTTGAGGATGTTGAAGGATTGAGGTTATGGGGTATAACTAGGATCGGATATCCAGTGTTGGGGCTCACTGGTTGTTTGAAAATGATAAAAAATAAAACTAAGACTTAAAACTAAACTAAAACTAAGAGTAATAATAATGCACCTCAGTCGATACTGAGGGAACTTACATACTGTTGCCAGCGCTGTGGCCGGCTCGCTGGTCTTAATGTGCTGAATAGCGGGTTAGTGCAGTGTTGGAGGCTATCAAAGAATTTGATATGCCTCCGTGTTATAAAATCTGTCACCGTCGGTAGTCCGAGAGTGTCATGAATTATGCCTGTCTTTGAGCGCTGTAGTGTAGTATGTCGTATTATACGCCTTAATATGGTGTTTTGAAACTGATGGAGTCTCTTCGTGGTAGTCGGAGATATGTTAATGAGCATTGGTGCTCCGTAGAGAAGGGCTGGTCTGAGGACCCCCTTGTATATCATTATTTTGAGGCGTAATGATAAATTCGGTGAAGTAAGTAGGTGGTTCAACCTGTAGGACTTTGTCCCAGTCTGTTTGATCTTTCTCATGCAGTGCTGGGACAACGTCAGGTGCCTGTCTAGGGTGACGCCCAGATACACTATCTGATTGGCCGGATGGTTCTCGCTGTCCCCCACTCTATAGACTTCTTCGGTAGAGGGCGCTTGTTTTTCTGAAATGAAAATACAACACATTCGTTCTTCTTGGGATTGACTCTAATATTTAATCTCTCCAGCCTGTCAGTTATCTCCTTACAGGCCGCCTCTGCCTGTCGTAGAGCTATCTTAGCGTTCAGTGAGCTACTGTAAATTGACATATCGTCGGCGTAAGCCGCGACAGTGGCCTTGCTGTACCTCGCTCCAACTGTTTCCGCCGTGTAGATCGAAAAGAGAACTGGTGATAACACAGAGCCCTGGGGCACACCGCAAGTGAGATCAAAGGGATAGGACAGCTCTTCGCCGACTCGAACCTTAGTTGAACGTCGCGTCAAAAAGGACCGTATTATAGTATAGAGCTGCTCGGGAAACTCGTTGTCCTGCAGTGTCTTACATAGAAGACTATGGGACACTGAGTCGAACGCCTCCGTGCAGTCTATAGATATCATAGCAGTTGCCGTGTTCTTAGCGGTGTTCTCGCTGACTTCCGCGTGTAACTTCGCCAGATGGTGGTCCGGGCACAGTCCGGCTTGGAAGCCTGTCTGTTCCGGTGGGATTAGTGCTACTTCCGAGCAATAGGTTTTGAGATAATTAAGAATAATTTTCTCAAAAACTTAGCCCATGTGCGGAAGCAGGCTAATAGGTCGGTAGTCGGCTGGCTGATTTCCGGTTCTCGCAGGCTTCAGGAGCGGGAAGAGCTCTTTTCCCTGCCTCAGGGAAGTATCTCAGCCTGAGACAGGAGTTGTAGAGGTTTGTCAGATGAGCTAAGCCTCTCCGCGGTAGATGTTTCAACAATACAGTCTGTATCCCGTCGGAGCCTGGAGCTTTACTACCTCGCGAACGACGGAGTATCGCCTTCAGCTGCTTCGGAGATACAAACCTAAATTGTTGCCGATCTCTTCTGTCGGTAATTCGGACTTGTCTATGGTCCGTTTTGCTATTACGTCACCGTAGTGATCTGCAAACTTAACAGCCTGCTCCTGGTCTGTTAGTATCTTGTCTCCATCCTGAAGCCTTGTGTAGTTCCTCTTTCTAGTGCTCGTCCTAAAAAGCTTCCAGAACTTTCTATGGTCACCATGTGTGGACCGAAGCTTTTCATGCCACTGAGCAGTGAAGAGCGGATGGTAGAGTCAGGGTGTATATACCTTAGGGGTGGGAGGGGTCTCGGTCGAAGTCTGCCTTCTCATTGGCTCGCTTGTGTTGAGTCCGTGGGCTAGGCACAAGCGAGCCAATGAGAAGGCAGACTTCGACCGAGACTCCTCCCACCCCTAAGGTATATACACGCTGACTCTACCATCCGCTCTTCATTTACTGATTAGCTCTGAGGAAGCTCACAACACGATGAGCGAAAGCTTGGCAATCAAAACCAACACCACACGGTCCATCCCGGAAAAAGAACATATGGACAATTATGATCATGTGATTTGCCTTTAATTATGTACTATAATGGATTTTCCACAGTACCTAAAAAACTGTCAGGGGGGGCGTGATCCCATGCGCCCCCACCTAAATCCGCGCTTGCTATAGCCTATGTGTTATTCTGATGTATAACCTATATTACTGTAAAGTTTCATCCAAATCCGTTCAGTAGTTTTTTCGTGAAAGAGAGACAAACATACAAACTTTCACATTATAATATTAGTAAGATGTATATATATATATACAAGTTAAGAGAAGATAGATATTAATATACCTAATAATCCCAAACAGGGACTTTAAACATGTAAATAGTATAAATAGAGGATTTGTATCTCAATAAAGCAGTGTTTAACCAGCCTTCAAGTGAGTTGTTTATTTCCTACTTTATCTTTTTTTTTTTATGTATTGCATGGCGAAGTACTGAAGTTACATACACACACATCTATAGAGAAGGTAGGATCTCTTTTTAAGGCACTGCGTTAATCGTAGGGGAGGGGTCGAAAAATGCTGGTATTGGAAGGTAAGAAAAATACTAGTGATAGGGCTCATTAGGTTTTTTTTTGGATTAGTTATTATCTCTCAATCGAGACCGAGTGTTAGATCAGCTCTTAATAAGTGGAGTTGTGCAGTGATGGAGGCTATCAAAGCATATGATATTCCACCAAGTAATGAATTCTGTCACCGTCTTCGTGTATTGGGTATTGTGTCAGTTTTTGTTGCCTTACTATAATTTATAGTGTATTGTTCAGCTCAAGAGTGTTATCATCAGCTTTTCATCCATTTCTTCCATTGTAAACGTCTGATAAATTGTTTAAGGTGATAGATTCCTTTGATGACGATTCCTTCAGACAGTGAAAAAATTAAAACAGTCAAAATAGATGAGACAAATAAAATATTAAGATTGTTCGCTGGTTACGTTGAGGGAATTTGTAATCCAATATTCTATAGTAGTTAATCTCTTAAATGTTTTAAATATTTCCTAGAGAGGCTTCGTGTTCATAGTAGAAATATTAGGTTTCTTACTAATGGCTTGCTTCAAACGTAAATACTATACCCTTACAAATTTAATGATGTCTAATTATCAGGTCTTCTTAAGTATCAAATTTTAGTTACCAGAGACTCAATGTTATTATTGTTCGATTTTAAGGTCGACTTAATTGAAATTCTTCAGTGATATATTAATATCAAACGTAGTGTAATCATATCTTAAGGTTTTGTTGTTTTATATAATCGTCCTTGGGCCTCTATCGAATAGGTCCATAATTTTTTGTGGGTTAGTTTGTCCCCATCGCCCAATCTCTGCTAATAAATTATAGATTTACCATATTGAAGGCTTCTACTTTATGAGAGACAATATTAAAGTAAGACGATATAAAGCTGTTAAAAGCCAGATTCAATAAAATTCTATCAATTGATCCAGCAGAATTGTAAACCTTCATTTGCATGGGAAGCAGTTCTGTATCGTCTGCGTATTTTAGGCTATTGACCATATGTCCTCTAATCTATATTTTCTCATCCAGATTCTCAAAAACAGTCCGGAACAGGTACTCTGTGTAACGATTAAAGAGAATAGGATATAATTGGCAGCCCTGACAAACTCCAGGCATTCGGTTATTTATGCGTACATTTGCCTTTGTTGGGCATGAACATAATCTATAATTTTTCTATCTCTAAATATTTAAACCATCTTATCGTCCAATTGCACTCCCCCCTAAATGTCTAAATTATTTGAAAAACTCTTCCTTAATCGCATAAAGCCTATCCTCGAAAATAGCGGAGTGATACCGAACCACCAATTTGGCTTTCGGTCTTATCACTCCATTGTACAACAGTGTCATCGTATCTTGGATGCAATATCTATCGCTTTTGAGAAAAAAGAATAATGCTCTGCAATTTTTCTTGACATAGAAAAAGCATTTGATAGTATCTGGCACAAGGTTGTTCTCTGGAAAATAAAACCTCACTTACATACTTTTTAATTCTTCAATCTTATTTCCAAGACAGATTCTTCTGTACTTCCGTTGACTCTTCTATTTCGTTCTTCATTCCTCAATATAGGGGTGTACCGCAAGGCAGTGTTTTAAGCCCCATTCTCTATTCGGTATACACCTCTGATATTCCGGAGCACCCTTGCACCAACATCTATATCTTCGCAGACGATACAGCTATTATTTCTTCTCACAGAGACCCAAACCTAGCATCTATAGCTCTTCAAAATCATTTATTTGATTTAAAAAAGTGGTTCTATAAATGGAAAATCAGAACAAACTCCTCAAAATCGAGCCATGTAAGCTTCTCTCTACGCAAAGCTTCGGGTCCAGCAGTCGCAATTGACAACGACGAAGTACCTTCCAAAAATTATGTATGTTATCTCGGATTATACTTGGACAAAATACTTACATGTAACGTACATAGAAAATTTAAAATAAAAGAACTGACTAGACGGTACGAACAACTATCACATCTTCTGGAGATGTGAAAATAGCGGAAATGTGAACAACAGATCTTCACTTGACTTACGGAACAAACGACTTATCTATAACAGTATACTAAAAACCTATTTGGACAAATGGAAAAGAACTTCGGGGTTCAGCAAAAAAAGTTCACATACACAAGATACAAACAACACAGTCCAAAATTCTCAAAAAAATTATTAATACACCATGGTATATTTCAAATCACACTATACACAACGACATGAACATTCCCACTATAAAATCATATATTCATAACAAATACATAACATTCCACTCATCGACACAATATCACCCAAACCCACTCGTTCTTCCGCTTTCCTACTCGCTATTACCTGGACTGGATAAGAAAAGATTAAAAAGACATTGGCCAAGAGACCTACTCAACAATTGATATTTTTTTTCCCCAAATAACTGGATGATCATGTAGAAAAGCGAAGAGAAAACACTTCGATCAAATTTGCTAGATGCGTAATTGCGCAGGTGCAAATGAAAATTAAATAATAATAAATAATAAATAATAATAATTATTTAAAAAATATTAAAATATGTATTAGTCAAAATGAATTGTTGCTTTCGAGAAATTGTGTAAAAGATCACTCTAATAGTATCCGTATTTTAGGATATTGTACTATTTTTATTTAATCACATTATTTTATCTTAATCCTATTATAATCGGATTCAATAGTGTTAACATTTCTAAATTGATCACTTTTCTCAAGATATCTAAGGGTCATGTGGAGTGACAAAAGTTGAGAGGAACTCGTGAAGGATGAAATCAATAACTAACGTTGAGTTCGTGAGATATCCTGAGATTAGGAGAAGTAATTGGTTCCACTAATGATAGAAGAAAATACCAGAGATCTTATAATTATTTCCTTAAAGTAATAATATTTAAATACCTCTGGAGTGCTTATTTACAGCTCGTTCCTTACATTTTAATTAATTATTTAAATACGAATGGGAACGAATTAATTCCAGTTACCTAGGATCCACTGCCCAGATCCCCATACTTTTAGATTTTTATGTTATAATTTACTATGCAAGATGCAAGACTTAGGAAGGACAATCGCAATCATACCGAAGGTTTTTCCAATTATCATATTGCAGAATTTTTAAATTCCTGATCATATGGTGAGAATTATATAAAGTAAATATTTAAAATATTATAAATATAGACGCTTTCATGTAATCATGCGGGAGAGCGGGGCTCCACAGTGGTATAGTGCTGTGTAGCTGTGCCGTAGGTCTCTGATTCTAATCCGGTAGTGGCTGGTAAATTATTTAATCTATTAACATCTACTGATGAACGCTGTGGATCTACAGACCTTTTTTGGTGCTCACCTTCCTCTATAAACTCTTGAGGTTCAGCGGGATCTCAGAAAACTCACCTCTCCGCACAACTGTTGCACTAGAAACAATGTGGTCTCTATCATGTAATTAGCCATAGAATCTTCATGGGTTGTTGAAGTACAATTTTTTTAAAGTAATCATGCAAAATAAAAGTGTAATCATTCGACACAGAAAACAAGGCGAGCGATGTCTACTTGCCCGAAGTCATTTCCTCTGTTCTTTATTTCCTCAGTGGATTCTCTTCCTCACCTGACTTGCCAGTATTAACTGAGGGATTAAAATAATCGTTTCTATTTTCCTCCTTCAGCATTTCACCACCCTTCCTTTTTCCATTTCCTGACTCAACGTATTTTCAGGATCAACTACCTTTCGGAATTCTCTCTCTTCCAATATCGGGCATGATTCTTCTCACCCTTCGTTACATTTCCATCTTGTCAAACACATTCTATCATTGTCAACAAATACTTCAGAAAGTATTAGAATCCCGAAATTTTAATAATTTTAAGCTAAAAATAAATATTCGTACCTACTATTTTTTAAGTTTGCCAAATTGAAGATGAATTATTTACTTGTATTCTTTATTTTAAATTAGTATTGTTATCATTATCTGGTTAAATTAGAGTTTAGCTGGTCCATTATTAATCATAAAATATGACAAATGATGTATACACAATATTAAAATATTTGAGTATATACTGCACGATTTTACCACTTTTTTGTTTGCATATTTTTACCTGATAAAAATTTTTTCTTTAAAACTCTTTATTGAAAATATAAATGATCTTTTAATCATTCAGAGAGTGATTAGTAACATTTTGTTGTTGTTTGACATGTATTTATGGAGTTTCTTTGGTTCGTTGTTATATATTAGCAGGAAGCCAAAACTCTCAAGCGGGTTGTCGAGCTAAACCAATAATAATTTATAGTCCTCATAACGTTTCAGGGAAAAAAGTAAAAAAAAATCACATTTTTCGAATTCATTAAATATTCTTTATTTTTCAGAACTATATTTGCAAAATAAAGCATTAAAACACAAATCTAGGCTTCGAAAAGTAAAAAGACGAAGACGTAAAAGAACACAAAAACAAAAAAAAAAAAACGAAATGGGGAGTTTGAATGTAACAATGGTTCGTTTAATAATGGTCTCCTAAAAAGTAGCTATATTCTTTCGGTACTTAAGCGTGATGGCAACGATTTAGAGTCTTAAGAAGGTTGTACTTGCCATCAGCCCTACCAAAAAAAAAAAAAAATGGTGCAGGATCAAGAACTTTGGTTTGTATACGATCTTCGTAGCAAGGGGACTGAACCGATTTAGACAAAATCTCACATCATTGGTATTGAGAGCCGTAGAACGATTGTTTTTTTTAATCAACATTAATTGAAATGCAGATTGCTGAGTAAAAAATGTCGACGTGAGCACTAAAACTTCTCCAATCGTAAAATAGCACCAATATCGTGAATTAGTCAAACATTTTCACAAATTTGGTTGACTTGAGGAACGCTACATGCCCTAGATAAATGGAGAGCTGTGAATGTGTTAGCAGTGTTATCATAATTTATGTTCTTAACGGAATTCAGGACATGGAGAAAAATCAAAGAATTGTCGAAGAATCGACTTTATTAATTTAATCAATACTGAAGTTATGGAATGAGTAATAGTGTATTTATTAGATATGTTTTAAAATCTTTAACACTGGCAATTGATAATGATTTTAATCCAAGTAATAATGTTAACAGATGGACAGTGACAACCTATTCAATAACCTATTCAAAGAGTTACCACTCTTAATTATTAATTTAAAAAACAATAATATTCTATTGCTACAAAATAAAACAGTACTTTCTTACAATATAATAACATATTTTAACATAATTTTTTTATTACTTTTACAAAAATAAAGTGGTCGCTATAATTAGGTTTCAAAATATCTTTCATAACGAATGGCCGTCTTTGGCATTTTATGGTAGAATTTCATGTAACATTTAACACAAACTTTTCACTAATTTAGTGTCATCTCCGTCAAATAATAACGGTATATTTATATTTTATTTCATACAATTTATGAATATTTATAAATAACGAAACACAATATTCATTTATTTTCTCCGGTCGCCGGAGCAGAATTGCTAATGAAATTTTGATATAATATTATGAAAACAATAATTAGTAATAATAATAAAACAAAAATTCAAGCACAATCTTTATAATGACTGTTTCTTTAATCAAAAAATTTAAAAGTAGGTACTAGATAATATTACATCTCTTCCATCTGAATTTATATTCTTGAAAGTGATTATTATTAATAATAATTTACTCATGTATTTCTACTAGACTGAAAAGACAAGAAACTGCTCGACATTTTCGCCTACTTCAACATTTACTGGACAAACGCTCTAAGCTCCCTGTTAGGGCGTCGTAAGGGTAACAGAGATTGCACCCTTGAACCACCTTTCCCTATTGTACTAAAAAAACTCTGATAGGCTGCTGCCTTTATCTGATCAAAAAATTTTCTTTACAGAAAATTATCTGATATATTTTCCATTTAAAAAAAAATTATATTTGAATTGTAAGTTCAAATGAATAAATGGGATGTCAGATAATACCGAACGCTTATTTTTTTGAAACCTTATATTGATCAATAAACATAAATCATATTACTTAAAATTAAAACAAAAGAACACTTAATTAAATTAAAATACAATTAATACAATTATTGTTTCCAACAGTGAATAATTAAATAATAAACGAAAATTAAACCTTTTTGATTTGGTACAATATAAAAGAACAAAACAAGCAAATTAAATCAGAATAAGCAGTTGAGTGAAATGAATAAAGTTACTAAACAAAATAATTCGAACATGAAACAAAATAAATGATATTTTTTCAAATGAACTAAATGATGGTTATTTGATTGCGCAATTAAAAATAAATAAATGCCTAAATACCCGGTAGATTTAGATGTGCTGGAACGAAGTCGACAAAGAAACCAAGCCCTGTTGATTTATGGTTGAAGGTGGACAATCAATGGTCGCACTCACGAAAACGATAACACTGACTGCCGTAAGGTAGGTCCTGAAGGTACGCTGGCCAAGACGACAGTAGTGGTGAAGATGACCGCTCGGGCCGCTATCGAAAACTAGACTCACGAATAACTGTGAAAAACAGATGGACCGCTCGGGCCGCTATCTAAGACTCGACTGGAGGAGGATGCGAGCATGACTCACACCGACAAAAGTATGAAACAGCCGTTTCACTGTCATACATTGCGAAATTAACAAACATTTATTTTCTAATGAAAATTAAAATAATACAAAATACAGACTAATTGAAAAAACTACAAAATATCAACTATGAACATACATTTTTTTATAATTGCAACTGAGCAGCCGTAACACCACCCACCAAATTTTAAGTATTAAAATTTCAGTCAGATCCATCCTCTGGAGGAGGTATCATGGGTGCTAACTGAGTAACTGGTCGCAAGTATTCTCCTTTAGGGGTTTTTAACTTTACTATTCTTATAACACCATCTTTACTGGGATAGGTATCAATAATTCTTACTGCTGGCCAAAAGCGAGGTGGTACTCTGGTTTCTTTGACTAGTACTAAAGTTCCCGTAGTGATATTCCTAGTGAGTGATCTCCATTTGACGCGCAGCTGTAAACTGTTCAAATACTCTAATCGCCATCGCTGCCATATGTCCTGAATTGACCTTTTTACTAACTGCCAACGAGGTAATCTATTCACTGGTATATCGATCAGATTCAATTCCTGTGTAGCAACTAGAGGTCCACCGATAAGGAAATGACCAGGTGTTAGAGCATCAATGTCGTCCAGTGAGGTGGAAAGTGGGCACAATGGACGCGAATTTAAGATGGCCTCTATGTTGGCAATAATCGTATTTAACTCCTCAAATGTAAGACAGCGGTCATTTGATACTCTTACTAGATGTGATTTCATTGATTTGACCCCCGCTTCCCAGAGACCTCCAAAGTGAGGTGAGGCAGGAGGGATAAAGTTCCGTTCTATTTGTTTCATGTGGCAATGGTCGATGATACGCTCTTGAGTTCCTGGGTTTTGGAGATGATTCCACAACTCCTTCAGTCTTCTATCGGCTCCCACCATGTTTGTTGCGTTATCTGAGAAGATTTGAGAAGGGACTCCTCTTCGGGCCACAAACCTGTCTAGGCATGCTATGAAAGCGTCAGTAGTAGGTTGTGACACTAATTCGAGATGAACTGCCTTTGTGCTCATGCAAATGTACAAGCATACATAGGCCTTGTTTGTAGGCGCCTGTTTTCTGGTAGATTCCGTGATTAAAAAGGGACCGGCAAAGTCTACACCTACATTTAGGAACGCCCGACCTTGCTCAAAACGAGAAGCTGGTAGTGGACTCATAAATGGCGTATAACTAGTTGCTCGTAATCGATGACATGTAACACATTTATGTATCCTGGACCGTATAACTTTTCTTGCCGTGGGTATCCAGTACTGTCTTCTAATTAGCGACTGAAGTAGTTGAGGTCCAGCAGGTAAATATGATTTATGAAGATGATCAACTAGCTTAGTTGTCAAATGGGATTTGGGATGTAAGATAATGAGATATTTAGCCTCGTAAGTCAGGGGGCTGTTCTGTAAACATCCGCCCACCCTTAGAACTCCAAGGGAATCCAGGAAAGGTGCGAGAGATGATAATTGGGTTTTGTCACCCTTTCCGTTGGTGATCAGCAGAAGTTCCTTACGGTAAAAGTGATTTTGAGACATTTTTATGGAGACCTTTGTTGCCTCGAGAATTTCTTTTAAGCTCAAACTGCCCGCCATCCGTACGAAATTCTTTTTTGAGTTGTTTATGATTCTTAGAATATAGGCAGTTATTCTTTGAATTTTTGAAACGGAATGAATGTTTATTAACCATTCATTCTCTGAGTTGTCGGTAGGGTGTATATGACACAAAAGTTTAGAGTCTTTTTTAATTTCCGGTAGATTTTTAGAACCCATTGAAGATGCTCGAATTAGTGTCCATTCGGAGGAATCCTTCCTTAGCCATGCTGGTCCTTACCGCCATAACACGGAATCTTGCAGAGAGGCTGAGAACATTCCTCTTGAGGCTATATCGGCTGGATTGTCCTTTGACGAAACGTGGTACCAGTTTTCCAAACTTGATGATTGTAAAATCCTGAGGGACCTTGTCCTAGCCATAACTGTCGTTGCCAATATAGACAGTAATGTTGAAGAGAAGTTGGAAAAATTCTTCTTGACACGATATCGGCGTATATTATCCGCACTTAACTCCAATCTGAGTATCAATAAAGTTTTTACAGGGGCAATGCGAGTCTTTGATGCTAACAGATGGGAATTATCTTCCCTTTCAATTGATTTCGATCGCTGTTAGATTGCTGCGGTATATCTGAGTTCCGATATGTCTGTGAACCTCATAGTAAAGGGTTGATGAGTGTGAAATGGCATGATGCAATGAGAGATATAAATGGTTTCTAAAGTTTTCTCATCTGATATAATTATTTCCGATTGTATGTTGCTATTAGTTTGCGAAGATGCAACCAACTTTAATTTAAGCGGCCAAGGCTTCTGCATTAATTGCTTAGATTTAATATTTATTGGAGACAAATAGCCTAGCGGGCTAACTTGTCTAGCGATCGTAGATGAAACTGATTGATTCGTTCTTCTTACTGAAGGTGTACGAACCTTATGGTACAATTTGGAGGAATTTGGGTTCCATATGATTCCTAGAGGTTTTACATACTCAATAACATGATGAGATGTTATTTCTCTTAAGACTTCTGAAATAGATTCGACTCCGCTGTTGGGATTACTGGCCGAGTTATTCAATTTAAAATCACCCCGAGCGATGACTTTTTGTAATTCTGGGGATATAACGTTTTCCTCAATAGCATTGGATTCAGTAAAAACGTTATCTATGTTCATATTATTCTGCAGAGAACTAACCGCTAAGGGAAAAACTGGTGTTTCATTGTTGATTGGTTGCTTAAGTTCCCGCAAAGCTAAATAGGGAGACTCTTGAACCTTCTCTGAGGAAGTACAAAGATAAATTATATCCTGATCCAAAGGATTATCTGGGTGTTTAAAATTATTTTCGATGTCCGATTGTAATGGTGGACTGGTTATTAGATGGCTATTGATTGAGCCTCTATAAGCTTTGCCTCTATAATGCTATAAGAAGCATCCAACACTATACTTGGTTTCATAGTAGAGATCACCTTTATAGGTTTAGTGTCATACTCATTATCTAGAGATATGTATAGAAGCAACTAGTTTGGCTTATTAGATGCAATGACTGACTATGGGTGACCCCACCCAATTTTTCCTCCTCTTTCTGCATTTTAATATCAGTCTACAAGGAAAAAAATAAGATTTTACGGATTGAATTCAACTACTGAATGATGATAAAAAATATAAAATATAAAAAACATGTATTGAGAATGACCACAAAGGGTCGAAACGTATACTTGTTAAAGAAATAAATAATAAAAGATAACTTGGACAAATAAAAGGGTTTTGTATATATAAAACAATTTTATTTAACTGCCATCAAAGCTAAATGCGCAGCAGCTCGGTTGGACAAACCGACAAAATTAGCCCATATTACCGACCTCATTTCTCATACACGGGAAGCATTTTATGAGGCATTAGCTACTGAAATTCCATCTTGTGAAGGAGCATACATATCTCTAGATAATGAGTATGACACTATACCTATAAAGGTGATCTCTACTATGAAACCAAGTATAGTGTTGGATGCTTCTATGCAAGCTTATAGAGGCTCAATCAATAGCCATCTAATAACCAGTCCACCATTACAATCGGACATCGAAAATAATTTTAAACACCCAGATAATTCTTTGGATCAGGATATAATTTATCTTTGTACTTCCTCAGAGAAGGTTCAAGAGTCTCCCTATTTAGCTTTGCGGGAACTTAAGCAACCAATCAACAATGAAACACCAGTTTTTCTCTTAGCGGTTAGTTCTCTGCAGAATAATATGAACATAGATAACGTTTTTACTGAATCCAATGCTATTGAGGAAAACATTATATCTCCAGAATTACAAAAAGTCATCGCTCGGGGTGATTTTAAATTGAATAACTCGGCCAGTAATCCCAACAGCGGAGTCGAATCTATTTCAGAAGTCTTAAGAGAAATAACATCTCATCATGTTATTGAGTATGTAAAACCTCTAGGAATCATATGGAACCCAAATTCCTCCAAATTGTACCATAAGGTTCGTACACCTTCAGTAAGAAGAACGAATCAATCAGTTTCATCTACGATCGCTAGACAAGTTAGCCCGCTAGGCTATTTGTCTCCAATAAATATTAAATCTAAGCAATTAATGCAGAAGCCTTGGCCGCTTAAATTAAAGTTGGTTGCATCTTCGCAAACTAATAGCAACATACAATCGGAAATAATTATATCAGATGAGAAAACTTTAGAAACCATTTATATCTCTCATTGCATCATGCCATTTCACACTCATCAACCCTTTACTATGAGGTTCACAGACATATCGGAACTCAGATATACCGCAGCAATCTAACAGCGATCAAAATCAATTGAAAGGGAAGATAATTCCCATCTGTTAGCATCAAAGACTCGCATTGCCCCTGTAAAAACTTTATTGATACTCAGATTGGAGTTAAGTGCGGATAATATACGCCGATATCGTGTCAAGAAGAATTTTTCCAACTTCTCTTCAACATTACTGTCTATATTGGCAACGACAGTTATGGCTAGGACAAGGTCCCTCAGGATTTTACAATCATCAAGTTTGGAAAACTGGTACCACGTTTCGTCAAAGGACAATCCAGCCGATATAGCCTCAAGAGGAATGTTCTCAGCCTCTCTGCAAGATTCCGTGTTATGGCGGTAATTAGAAGACAGTACTGGATACCCACGGCAAGAAAAGTTATACGGTCCAGGATACATAAATGTGTTACATGTCATCGATTACGAGCAACTAGTTATACGCCATTTATGAGTCCACTACCAGCTTCTCGTTTTGAGCAAGGTCGGGCGTTCCTAAATGTAGGTGTAGACTTTGCCGGTCCCTTTTTAATCACGGAATCTACCAGAAAACAGGCGCCTACAAACAAGGCCTATGTATGCTTGTACATTTGCATGAGCACAAAGGCAGTTCATCTCGAATTAGTGTCACAACCTACTACTGACGCTTTCATAGCATGCCTAGACAGGTTTGTGGCCCGAAGAGGAGTCCCTTCTCAAATCTTCTCAGATAACGCAACAAACATGGTCACACCTTTCCACCATAAGGCATGATTGGCTAATTCCTTGGGAGAAATCCCGCGAGAAGCGCAGTCGGCAGGGTTGTCCTTGCCGTCAATATGGCGCCATTGAGAAGGGAGTATGCTTTCTTGAATTTCCGTTACTCGGTTTGCTACGAAAGTTTTCCAACGGTGGGGTCCAGGCGAGAGCTACAGAGGAGTCTAAAAAGGCTATCAGGGCTTCGAATGGCTGGGAAAACATTTCGGTAATTTTGGCGGTTAACTTAGCAAGGAGGTGAGCGCCACATAGTTCCAATCGCGGGAGTGATACTCTTTTCAAGGGGGCGACCCTGGATTTGGCCATTAAGCGCCTGACGGCGATTTCCCCGGAAGAGGAGGTGGAATGCAAATATATAGCGGCGGCGTAACCCAGCTCGGAAGCGTCACAAAAGGCAACTAGGCGTTGGCATGTGCGCGACTCTTGATAATAAGGAAAGCGGCGAGGGATAGAAACGTGAGATACTGTTTCCAGTTCTTCTTGAAAGGAGTTCCAATCCCGGCTGATATCAGGGGGAGCGGGTTCATCCCAATCAGAGTGTCCGACCTATAAACGTTGGATTAATAATTTGGCGGTGAATGTCACGGGAACTAACCATCCAGGAGGGTCATAAATGCGAGCTAATTTGGAAAGAATAAGCCGCTTTGTAGCGGGAAGTTTGCCAGAAGACACGCGATAAGAAAAGGTGTCTGTGTCAGCTGACCATACGAGACCGAGGATCTTAATGGCAGAGTCATCTTCGGAAGAGAATTCGAATGAATGAGTACCCATACGACAATGCTCAGCTGCTAGATTTGATAGAATTTGAGGATGATTCGCAGCCCATTTGCGGAGTTCAAAACCTCCGGATTACAAAAGAGCGATGAGATCGTCCCTTAATTGAACGGTTTCTGGCAACGCAGAGGTTCCAGTAATTATATCGTCTACGTACGTGTCCTTGCGAAGAACGGAGGTGGCTTGAGGAAAACGAGCCTCTTCATCATGACTTTATTGCTGAAGAGTTCGAGCAGCAAGGAACGGGGAGGAGCTGATACCGTACGTGACCGTGTGGAGGCGATAAGAGCGGATCGGCTCATCGGGTGAGAATCGCCATACGATTCTTTGTAAATCATGATGTTTGGGAGGCACTAGTATCTGGGGATACATCTGCCGAATGTCGGCAGTGAAAATGTATCGGTGCGTTTGAGCGCGAGTAATCAATGTGACAATATCTGATTGTAACTTTGGCCCGGTATAAGAAATATCATTAAGTGATTTTCCATTTGAGGATTGCGTCGAAGCGTTGAACACCACTCTAATTTTTGAGGGCGGATCGTCAGGGCGGTGTACAGGGTGATGAGGGAGATATTATGTGATACCGGAAGCGTCATCAGGCTCAGGAACGGCAGACATATGATCTATCCAAGATTAGACAGATGATTTATCCAAGTATTCTCGCATAAAAGCGAGATAAGCTTCACGTAACGCGGGCTCCCGATGAAGGTGGGCTTCGAGTCGGTGAAACTGTTTCACAGCTCTGTAACGAGATTCCCCCAAGTCGAGCGATTTCAGAGGTAACGGAGTTATGTATCGACCTTGGGTATCGCGGGAGACAGATGTTCTAAATAATTCCTCACAACGTTGTTCTTCGGAGGAGAACCGAGGGGAAGTGGCTGTGACCTCCTCGAGGTTCCAAAAGCGTTGGAGGTCGAAGTTTAATTGGACATTGGTGAGGGCGTTAAATACTGATAATTCGTAACGCTCGGGAGCGACAGTATTGCGATAGGTGAAGGGAAATTGGGTGTTAGATCTGCGGAAGATTGAGCATGACGGGGACGAAAAAGGGGGGTGAAAAGTCTTGCCTTCATCATCTTTTACTTCTTTGGTCTAGGTAATATGGCGCTTTGTCCGACGAGGACGACAGTCCCCCATGAAACACCATCCAAATATGGTATTCAAGGCCGTGGGTCCACCCTTAGGCGATGGTTCGATTCCGAGGAGGATTCGTGGCAGGACGTCGACTCCGAAGAGGAGATCTATAGGGCCAGGATGCCATAACGATGGATCGGCGAGCGGGAGTTCCCGTATGTACGGCCAGGATGATAAGTCCACAGGCATGGCCGGAAGTGAATGGGTTATGTTTTCGACCACGAATAACTGAAAGCTTAACGGATCAGAGTCCGGAACCTGAATGGTTGTGGTAGTATACCCGGGGCAGGATAGGTTCGACGATTCCCCCAGGACACTTACCCCGACTGGGAATGATGATACGGGGAGGCCCAGATGAGACACGGCCCTGATGGTGATGAAGCTCACCTGGCTTCCAGAATTTAACAAGGCTCGGATTGATTGAGCTTGGTGATCAGAACGCGATATTGAGACCTGCGCGGTGGGCAGCAGTGAAGGTGTCATGCCCCCGAGGACCCTAGCATAGTTAATGGCGATCGATACGAGATGGTAGTTGGCGGTATAGAATTATCGGCGGCACGGTTGCGTGGTAATTGATAGCGGAGGTGTAACAAGGAAGCATCCTTTTCGACCACGATAGGCGAGCATTGAGATCCGGCACGAGAGGAAGGCGGCGATACGGCGGAAGAATTATGTTATTGAGAAAATTTTAATTTGTCCGGGGCCGAAGCTGAGGGTACAGTGATTTCTTGAGACAAGCGGCGATCTCGATGTTGGGTCGGTTGATACGGACGAAAGGATGGCGGCGGGCTCTGGTGACATGACGGTGCGTCGAAGGAAATGGGTTCATGCGAGGCTTGGCTTGTCAAATAGTTGCTAGAGGACGTATCCCGTTTAGTGGCCTGGACAGGCGACCCGTGCATAGGTTGTGATTGATGACTCGTGTAACGTCTGAACTGACGGAGAGGATCGGTGACTCTGGTTATTGTATATTTGACGTTGAGCAGAGTAGCGGCGTGGTGGAAGCGTTCTAATATTTGGCGAATGGGGGAGCTAATGGATGGCTCCAGACGCGATGGTGATCCGGTGATGCCCCGATGGAGCAAGGTGTGGTGGAAAGCTTGACAAGAATGACAACGCTGGGTGGATTGACATTTATCCGGTGGGTGTTGTCCGAGGCAATTGATGCACAAACCCTCTTTACGAACAAACCCTAGGCGATCCCGACCGGATAAGGTTTTAAATTCTCGGCAATGATAAAGGTTATGGACTTCGTGACAGTAAGTACACCGCAGCCCAGCTGCGAACACACGAACAGAGCGATTGACAGATTGCTGTTTCCGATGCATAGGGGGGTGCTCTTTCCTCTTAGGTGACGGTCGACGGCGATTATCCGACAGCGGTAATTCCGACACGGATGCGGTAGCAATTTGAAGTCGCGTGATGTAATTGAGCAGCTCAGCAAACGTAGGGAAGTCATCAGGATATTGTAACTTAAATTCCCTTTGAGTAACGGGGTCTAAACTCCGGAAGGTTAAGAAATATAAAAAGTAGTCTCCCAGGTCAGGGATGTTAGTCGCGGTTAATTGGTGACCCAGTTCAGAAAATAATTTAAGAACGGATTCCAGGGCCTTTTGCGATGGATGCGCGATGGGTTGAAAATTTAAAATTTCATGGAGTATCCGAGACGCGAGCGCCGCTTGATTGTTATTCCGAGCAATTAGGGCGGCCCAGGCGATAGAATAGTTCGAGGCCAGAGTATCCAAATGGCTTATGACTGCTAAGGCTTCGCCTGAAAGGCAACTCTTAAGATAAGTTAGCTTAAGTCCGTCATCGATGTCCTTATTGCGGTGTATAAGCGGAATATAAGTGGTTTTAAAATTTTGAAATTGCGTTATATCTCCGTTAAATTTCGGTAAATCAAGGGGGGGGCAGCCGGACTTCCGGTACCCAGGGTGCGACACGTCCGGTCACTGAGCAGTCCAATGATTGGACCTCTAAGTCCATTGCCTCGGTCTGCGCTCGAATGAATTGATCCATAAGATGGAAAGGAACAGGTATCTCATCATTAATGGATTCGGTGATTACGGCATTATGGGTTTTTCTCATTTCGTCTATTAATTGCTTTAATTTGTCAATTCGCGTTTTAACTACTGCCTCTTCATTCCCGATCATTGCCTCTTTACATTCATCGGCGAAAATTCGAAATTGGGTAAACAATCCTAATAATATTGTTTGGGAAACATTTTTAACTCTAGCTTGGCGACGATTAGCCATTTTGATTTTATACAATTTACTAAAGCTGAAAGAGAATTAGTAATTTATAAAAGATAATATTATTTTAATACTTAATTATCTAAAACAATCATGCGTTAAAAATATAAATGTGCGTTAGAATATATGACGTTGCAAATTAACAATTAGAATATGCAAAATTAATGAATTTACAAGAGATGATATGATTTGAATGCTTAATTATCACTAATAACTATACATTGGAATATAATATTGTAAATTAATGATTAGAGTCTGCATGCATGCATTAATATTTTGCTTTGGCGTGGTGCAATTTCCTCTGTGATTCACAGGTTAGGGCGAATACGGCTTATCCCCACTGCAAACAAACAACCTACCTATTGTTGCGCAATGTCTTTTTAAGTTATGTTATTATCTGATTTCGTTATTATTCCCGGGTTTTACGGCACCAAAATGTTAGGGCGTGATTAAACTGAATGAAATTTAATAGGAAGCAAATGGAAGTACCTCGGGAATTTGAATGAAATCTCAGATATTAACTTAGCGTTTATTAATTTTAAGGACATATGAAATATCTTTTTCTTAACTAAGCAATAATTGAAAAATGATTAAACTTAATGGGAGCAATTATACAAGAAGACTTTACAGACTAAACATGCAAAATAGCGATCTAATGAACAAATATGATTAATTACTAATACTAAAAAATTAACATTGAATAGGAGCGGTATGAAACATTAACAGAGATTGCTCCATGCTTGGCCATTATGGCCAAGGTATAACAAATAAATATGAACGATATAATGAAGAATTTAAATGATCACGGCCTGAAGGGTTAATACGATTAATTAGCGTGAATTGTCTTTCGTTCTCATATAACACAATGAGTTGTTGATCATCAGCAGCCGTATTAGTCGGCGATTTGAGGCCTTATGATACTGAAATTGGACTCACGATTTGTGTTTTGTCTATACCAACTATCCTCTCATCTGGTGTCTCAGCCTAGCTCCTGGTGCGGGACAGGCTGCAAGACCTCCTGGACGCTGGACGTTCTCAATGAAGAATATCGGCTTGAAAGCTGCAAGCGGTCGTAGCTGCGAAGGTCTGGTAGAACAGTCCAGCTCGGGGATCAAACAGCAAGTGCCCCGGCCGCTCCGAGTGTCATTCCCCCTCTCCTTGATTTAAGCGGTAAACTATATTTCCGATTTTAGAGGCAAGGATCGGTTCGTTCCATCTGGCGGGTAGTACAGGCCCGCGGCTAAACAAAATTAAAATACAATTAATGCAATTATTGTTTCCAACAGCGAATAATTAAATAATAAACGAAAATTAAACCTTTTTGATTTGGTACGATATAAAAGAACAAAACAAGTAAATTAAATCAAAATAAGCAGTTGAGTGACATGAATAAAGTTACTAAACAAAATAATTCGAACATGAAACAAAATAAATGATATTTTTTCAAATTAACCAAATGATGGTTATTTAATTGCGCAATTAAAAAAAAATTGCGAAATTTACAAACATTTATTTTCTAATGAAAATTAAAATAATACAAAATACAGACTAATTGAAAAAAACTACAAAATATCAACTATGAACATACATTTTTTTTTTAATTGCAACTGAGCGGCCGTAACACTCCCAATTAATCATAAAAGACTCATTTACATGACAGTTATCAGATCTATTTGGACATACGTAGTTGAGCTTTGGGGCTCTACTAAACCATCCAATTCATCTCGTATCCAATCCTTATAGTCCAAAATCCTTCGTAAAATCCTCAATGCTTCTTATTACGTCATAAACAAACTCATCCATCATGATCTTAATATCTTATATGTTGCTGATTTGGCCCAAACTAGATACCTATCCTTCCATGACAAGCTCCATACACACTTGAATCCGCTAGTCTCTCAACTTGCTTGCCATAATATTCCTGATAACCCTCCGAGGCGTCTGAAAAGAATGGGTAGTTTCTCCACAAGTTTTTTTTTTCATGTCATTTGTTCATATTAACTGATTTACTTGTTGTAATGTTATTACAGTTGCAAATATCAATAAATTAATCTAAAAAAAATGTATTTCTAGAATGGTTATTTTTCTAAGGATGAGGTCCGGTAGGTTCGGACCATACTATAAAATATTATGAAATTGAAAAAATGAAGCTCACTTAGTGTAATGAACTGGGATATCTCCCTTATAAGAACAAAACAAAAGGGTCTATTACGTCAGTTGAGGACTTAACTCAACTTACTCCAACTTCTCATTTACACAAGAATGATACACTTTGTACTTCTCTGTCTAAACACTTTGCTTTTGATTTGATTCGGCTAAGACCATTCTTGTTGTAGTTAGTATATATTAAATTTTTATCTCAATGATGGGATCCTATTAGGGAATTATTAAAAAAACTACGAGTTGAATTAATTTTTGGTAATATAAGCTTTTAATACATGTTATCATCAAAGTTTTTACAATGTTTACCAGTTACGATTGTGCCGAAAGATGAAGAAAAGGTGGATCATAGGTATGTGGAGTAATATAGGAAATGGTTGGAAGAACTGTACATAAATAATAAAAAACATGACAAGCAAAACTAGTTCATTGTGTGGCAACTTTTCGGCTGAACTTATATGTCACCAGGCTGGGAAAATCGAACAGTTGCTAAGGCAATAATATAGGCAGAAAAAAAATATAATTTGAAATAAAAGAATTAGATTGGAATGAAATTTAATGAATAAATAGTTAATTAAGAAAAGGTTAAAATTTTAATTGTTGAAAAACTAAAACTGTAATTTTTTACGTGTTAACTCTTAATAAGGAAATATCAAGGAAATAGTTATTTAAGTATAACTAGTTCTATATAGCGTAATTCATGGTAACTAACCGACTTGTATTCAACATTATAATTTGTATTCACTGGAATTATTAACGCTATTACACCTTTGTTATAATGTTATTTAAAACTATATCTATATTAATAAAAGTTATAAAGTGGATTAAATAATTAGCATGAAGATATAAAAAAGAAAATAGTAACAATGAATGGTTCTTGACTTGGTAAGAGAGTTTGTAACATATGAGATATAAGCCCAATTTTCTCGGAAATTCTCGAAATATATTATTTTTTTCTCTTTTAAATTCTTGGAAAACCATTTAATCTGGTACTCTAGTTACTCTCTTTTATTTAATCTTTACATCAATATACTACGCCTGCAAAACGATAATCAAAAGGCACAATTGTGTGTTAAAAATAATTTAATATCTATTGACAATAAATTAAATAATAGATATGCCACGGATACCAATATATTCCGCATTATTTTTTAACCAACTTAACCTCCAGATTGAATTTTTTCTGGTAAAAGAGTTTTAATTACTATTTTAAAGTATCTACCAGGTCTACAAGTTTAAAATGTCGTTTATTTCTTAAAATATAATTTAATTTAAAAAAAAAAGTATAATATATTTTATTCAAAGTACTGGCCCTCGCTTTGAATAAAATATATTATAATGTGTAGATAATAAATATATAAAAATGTGTAGATTTTGTCCATCTCTCGGGCAATTTATGGATACCATTCCAAAAGAATGCTTCATCTTTATTTGAAATCCATTCATCGAGCCATTTTCTTACATCCTCCAAATTGTTAAAGTGTTGCTCAGCCAATGAGTGTCCCATCGATGAGAATAGGTGATAATCAGAAGGGGCCAGGTCAGGTGAATACGGCGGGTGGGGTAGGAGTTCCCAACCAAGCGAAGAAATCGTTTCCTTAGTCAATCTGGCTGAATGTGCAGGAGCGTTATCATGCTGAAGAATGACTTTGGCGTGCCTGTGAGCCCATTCTGGGCGTATTTCGATCAATGCGTGACTCAAATTGATCATTTGTTGTCGGTAGCGGTCGGTATTGACTGTTTCGCCGGGTTTGAGAAGCTCGTAGTAGACTACTCCCTTCTGATCCCACCACACACACAGCATTGTCTTCTTCCCAAAACGATCCGGTCTTGCACTCGATGTGGATGGTTGTCCTGGCGTTACCCATGATTTTATTCGTTTGGGATTCTGAAAATAAATCCATTTTTCATCGCCAGTTACAACTCGATGCAAAAAACCCTTTCTTTCGTGGCGTAAAAGCAGCATTTCGCACACAATTTTTCGTTTTTCCATCTGTCGTTCGTCCAATTCATGTGGAACCCATTTTCCAACCTTTTGAATTTTTCCCATAGCTCTCAGGCGATCGGAAATGGCTTGTCTAGTGACATTCAACTGTTCTGCCATCATTTGTTGGGTTTGGGTATTGTCTTCGTCTAATAAAGATTGCAATTCGACGTCCTCAAACTTTTTTGGTCGATTTTCTCGTTTTTTATCAGTAACATCAAAATCACCACGTTTGAAACTTTGAAACCAACGTTCACATGTCTTGACGGTTGGAGCAAGATCGCCATAAGTCTCAACAAGAATTCGATGACATTCAGATGCCTTTTTCTTTTGATTGAATAAGAAAATCATGACATGCCGCAAATGCTCTTTATTTGGCTTAAAATTAGACATTTTTAACACCAAAGAAAGGTATGATACGTCCACGTAAGCGACTTAAAAACAACTGACTTTTGTAAACAAATGACTAACAAACAAAATAGCGTTTAGAGATAAGCAAATCCTTCAATAGGCTAAGAGCGCATTCTATTGGAATTAAAACGACATTTTAAACTTGCAGACCTGGTAATATGTGATCGACTCGTTTTATTTTTTTAGTTTATTTACAAAAACGCTTCGAAATGGTATAAAATATTAAAAATGAAAATAAATTCACTAAAATACATGATATGTATTGATTACTAAATAATAAATCTTTATTTGTGTTGTTGAATTTGAGTCTTGGAGATGGTGGGATGTTTTTTGGGTGCATTATTCATCTTTTGTTTTGCTATTATTCTCTTTCTACCCTGAAGATGCCTGAATGGACAAAATATTGGACAGGTAATTTCAATTTCTGTTTTAGTTTGGAGATTTAAGGGCTTTTTGTTGGAATGTTTCCACGGTCTTAACAATTATATATATATATATATATATATATATATATATATATATATATATATATATATATATATATATATATATATATATATATATATATGACATCTAATCATTATTCAAGCATTTCAGATATTTACGGTGTTCGAGTTATTACTTAACTAGCTGTCCCGGCAAACGTTGTTCTGCCCTATTACCCTACAACAAAGGGCTTCCAAATTTTCCCCAACCATTTGAATGGCAACTTCATAGATTTTTGGTGCATTGAAACATCTCGCCTGTTTTCCTACATGAGTTTTATAAGCTCTGATTACAATTTTATGATTACCTGATGGCATAAGATCCAGTGTAGTTTTAAAAAATGAAATCAATTGTTAATTGTTCTTCAATAGAACTTCTCAATGAACTGTTATTTGAACAACACTGATAAATTTCTTCTGGCGTATTGCTCATTTATTCCATTTGCAGGAATTTATAGCCGCCATCTGTCAACGGCAACAGCAAACCTGCTTTATGATGTATTTGGCCTTATATTTAAGTATATTTGTATGAAAACTCAATCACAACCACAATTAGCTTATTGCTTTTAATATACATGTTTTATGTTTCGAGATAAAACTCAATCACAAAAACTTAATACAATTCAATCAGTTGCTACGAAATCATACGAAATAAGATAAAAAAATTGCGTTACCTCAGTAAATTTACACAAACCTCTATAATATATGAAGAAAATTTTCAAGAAAATTAAAGAAGAACAAAAGAATTTCGAGGTCTGGCGGAACTACCATATGTTCAGGAAATTTTTTAATTTAATTAATTTTAATGTAAGGTATGCAATTGACTGCACCCCCAACTATCTCTATCCCTACATTAGAAGTTCCAGTCAACTAATTTCTTCTCTAACATTAATTAATTTTAAGGTGATTTTTTTTGTATGAATAATGATTTCTATTAATAGAATTTCGACGCATGAAAAGATCATTTAGTCTAATGTAACCTTTTTATGTTAACTTATAAACATAAACTTTATGAATTTGATAAGGAAATGGTTGTACTTTTGAAGGAAATGGTATAAATTTATTATGCTGTACTTGATTGATGAGGACATGGTTGAGCAATGTTGAAAATTGTCGGGGAGGAGGGTACAGTAAATACAATTTACAGCAATATTCATTATTTGTTGTTGCATCATGAGCTGTTATTTTTTTTTAAGGGATCAAGAAAAGTGTTGTTTTTATTATTTCCCTCGTAATTCTTACGTTTTTTCTCTCTATAAGAACCTCTACTTTAAAAGTGGTTACTTTTTTTTTTCTTCAAAAACACTGATTATCAAATGTATCTGAAATTTTAAGTAAATCTAAATATGAATACCTTATATACAGATTATTGCAGAAAAAATTAACGAATCAGAAACATACTATATTTAATCTTTCCAAACTGTATTAATCGTCCCTCAGTATTAATTTACTTTCTGATTGTTCTTGGAAGGACATGGGTTATTCATTCGTTATTTAAGATTTCATGAAGTTTCATAAGATATGGATGGTATACTATACCGTGTTGAGAGGAAATCTTATGTAAGTCCTTAATTAGGCTTATTCGAAGAGATTTTTCACATTTTTTTTCTCGTGAGGTTTATGTTACGCTTCAATTGTGTATGGAAGTATTTCATTTGAAATCCAAATAGTTGAATCATTTTATGTACAGACGTCACTTGGCATGCAGTTGGCAATTCAATAAACAGCCTTATTTGTAATTGTAATAGTGTCAACAACAATCACAGTCTTGACGAGAAGCCCTGCCGACCAATGACCATTGAATTAGGCCAGAGGTTCCATTATGTTAGTCACAGCTTTAATCGATCTCATTCATTATATTCTCAACTCTCCTAATGGAGCTAATTGGCCTTGCAGGATTCCTGCTACTCAACTGTTCCAAGTTCCTCATCCCCAGTTTAGTGTTTTACTAAACAGATTATTAATTATATTTACAAGAAATTATACTTAATATTTGTGTATGAATTAACTAAATCCAGGAGTAATAGTTATTGCATTACTTCACAAATTAGGAAGGGGTGAAAGTTTATAAGGGATTTGAAGGATCCAGAGTTTGTTGAAGACTAATGATCCTCTATCCGAATAAGTTGCTAAGGCCGCCAGGCACGGCTTAGTGACGCGGCCCAAGGATTGCCCGCATCGTTCATTACTTCGCTACTTAAACAAGGCGCCTAGAGCGTTGAGGCTCAACTTGAATTTATCAAGGATCGGCAGGCTGGATCCAAATTGAGTTAGCAGTGGAATCTTCAAGGGGAATATCACAACTTTGTTTCTTTAATTAGGATCATTTTGTAAGTCGAGAAATTCCCTTCTACTGCCATTCGGATTGGCAAAGGTCCAACAAACAGATTGGGTCTGGCTTGAAGCACAATAATTGAAATCAATTTGCTTTATTTTCTTCTGAAAGTAGATTCTATCCCGTATCGTTCCGGTTTATGACTAATTAATTAATTCTTAAATGAATAATCAATATCTATTTAAATCTGAGAAAATATTTCAATAATTTCGGAAGTGAAAAATTGATTATATATGACGCATGTATACATAAGGTAGGTATCATGATATTAAATCGTTATCTGATCATTATGCTCGTACTTAAACATTTACAAATACATTTTCAAATACAAAATTAAGTACCAACCTTGACCACTCGATTATGAAGAATATAGTCGCACAATATAAATAAACAAGATTGAAATTTCAGCAGATTTATTGAACGGAATTAGATTCTTCATTAACATTATAAAAGTTTATTAATCATTCACGAAGTCAGAAACTAAGAAATCCAACATTTTTCAAAATTAATTTGAAAACTAATAACTTAATTAGTACTAATGTTTTTATTTTATTTATTCATTTAACTCCACTTTATGCTGTTGATAGACGATGCTACAATGGGAGCACTAAATTTTTCCTATTCAGGTATATACAGGAATAACTTTTGCCGGCGACTTCGTCCGCGTAGAAGTCGAAAATGGCTCTAATAGGATTTTAAATTGTTTTTTTTTACGCTATTAATTTTGTTATAACATATAAATTGTTATGTTCAAATGTTTGAATACTTATAAAATATAACAATCTTTATTATAGTGTAGGGATATAAAGGTTAAATAAACATGAAAAAAATAACATTTTGCTATATTTTGTGAACTCGAAGCTCGGCCTTCGATATGGTTGAAAGTTACACATGCTATGTATTGCCGGCACCATGAAAGAGATGCGGAGCGGGGAAAATGTGTCATGTCGGGACACATGAAAGGGAATGTGTTTTGGACAAACAACAGACCCTTGGTCCCCTTATAGTTTTATGGTCCAAGATGGTGGAGAAGGAAGGAGAGGGGGAGAGAAGAAAACTCTTGAAAAACGAGGATGAAGAAGTCACTCTGGAGACGAAGGCGGAACAGACAGGAGGAACTCTGGAGTCGTACAGCAAGGAAGACTGGAGAGACAGGCCCTGCGGAAGCAGATGAGTCCCGGAGGCGGCAAGAAGAAGACTGACCTGTAACCCAATCTACCCTTGTCCACAGATAAGTTTAATTTATTTCCTGTAATATATTTTATGGCAATCCTTTATATATGTATTAAAATCTGAATCATAACCTTGTTGAATTGAATTAAATAAATAAACGATCCTTATTGTAATTCTTCTGGTGCTTACATATCCCAGATACACTAGTTATTTATAAATAATATATTGAATGTAAAATAGATGAGTAAATTGGTAAACACAAGAATACACCTTTGGAAAGGAACCCAATTAAGATTAAGGAATATAAATAATAATTTGAATACTCATCCTAAATGAGACTCTGGCATCCCAAATATCAATATATATATTCAAAATAAATTTAAGAGTAGAAACATAGCACACGGTATTATCTTTTTACAATGAAATCGAAATACTACACACCTACCGCAGTATTTCTTTGTAAACAATATTTTCTGTTTTTCCTTCGGGAGCTAGAATCACCAGGCTACTCTGTGCGCTTACTCTGGAGCATGCCACATACAACTGGCCGTGATAGAAGTAGCTTTACCTCAAGTCTATTCCCGCTACCTTAAGAGTTTGACCTTAAAAAATTTAATTTAAATCAAAAGCACTAAGGAGTATTGATATCAACCTCGAAGCAAGTAACCGCCAAAATAACTTTCTACCTCTTTTTAACTCCGTTAGGGCATACATTTCAATAAAATTCGAAACTTGTCATCCATCAATACTGTTAAAAAAGGTTTACGCGAAAATTGAAGTAGATTGGACCAAGGAATCACCTTGCCCCACACAAATTTCCAAATTTGCCCCCCTTTAGGGGTAGAATTTTGGAAAATCCTTTCTTATCGGATGCCATTGTTATACAAAGAACACACCCTCTTTGTTTCAGGTCGCTAAGATCGACGGTTTAGGCTGTGCGTAGATCCCACAAACTTTGCCACCCCCCCTTTTCACCCCGTTGGGGGTAGAATTTCGGAAAATCCTTTCTTATCGGATGCCTACCTCATAAAAAGAACACACCTTCCAAGTTTCAGGTCTCTACGATAGCCGTTTAGGCTGTGCGTAGATCCCAAAAACTTTGCCCCCCCTTTTCAACGTCTTAGGATAAAATTTCGGAAAATCCTTATTTGCCATGATCCGTCAGTCAATCATTCAGTCATTCAGGACCAACTCTTTTATATATATATATATATATAGGGCCACCTGCTGGGTAGTCAACCCATGATCTTTGACATAAGTCGGTTGTTATCTAACCACTAAAACAGGTGACTCCAATAGTACTAATTAGTTATCCTATAATTTTATTAGTCCGGTTCTCAATCAAAGTCGGATGGAGAATAGAATTGTAATCATCGTGTTTGTTTATTCTTGGAAAGCGAAATTTTGTAACTAAACGGAAAAAAATTGAGTAGTAACTCTAAGCAAATAGGTGGTAAATATGCATTAGAAAAAATGTATTATTAATTATTGATAAGGAGAGTAGTGCTTACGGGTCTATAGTCCATACCGTACTGAGTTTTTTTTTGTTCGGAGAGAGGAATTCGATTAGCAGAAGGAACACCATATCAGACCTCGTATCTATAATTTTCAATTTCAGTTTAGTGCTTTTTTATTTAAATTCTATTAATTTGAGTTTCCTTAATGCTTGCTATGTAAAGTGGTTCTTAAAAAAACAAACCTATGATATGAGTTAGAAAACTATATTTCCCCCCGTAAGTTTTGGGGATGATAAATATAAATTTACACCCTATGACACATATAATACCCCTCTATCCTCCTTCTTTGTGTTGGCTACTATGTTTAGTAAAACCGCTAACCATCAAATAAAATATCACTTATCTGATAGACGTGGCGTATCTGTTCTTCCAACCATTTGTCTGAGAAGGGTAGGATGTGGAGGGGTCGATCCGCACTACGGGAAGAAGAACCTAAAGTGGTTAATAAAACAAAACTGTACATTGCTATCCAATGTAATGTTACTTTTCCATAAATTAACAGCTTTAAAAAAAATACAAAATAAAGTTTTCCATTATAAATTGTTGCTGGAGGATATTCTATTTATCCTTGTATAACTGCTTCTAACTTAGCAATGTTTCTAAGTAGTAATGGGTTTGTGTTTGAGTTCATGTATTTTAAAAGTATTAAATTGATAACTATACTGTATTACCAAAACCCTTGTTGGTCTATTAGACATACGAGTAAATCGTTTTATTTTAATCATTACAAAGTGTCTCCTTCAATCATCCATCTTAGGCAACCATTTTTAGTTCCTTTTCCCATTTTCTTTATCTTGTGTATCTTCCATTCTCAGACCATGACTATGAATGCTTTCTCAGTTCCTATCTACCCACCTTTTCCATAATCTTTCTGGCTGTTTTCTTTAGAAGCGTTTTAAATGAAAACCAAATTGGGATATCTTTTCTCCTTCGTTGTTCTTAGAAGACCATACCAATAGCTTTGCAGATTGCGTTTATCCTTTTCTTTTTACTTCTATTTCGGACGTTCCATTCCTTTTTATTATAGATCCCAAATAAATAAAACTTTCCAGCCTTTTTATGATATTTCGTTTAACATCAAGGCTCTAGTGATCATAAATGACCATGTATTCAGTTTGTTAGAGTTAATCCCTTAATAGGATAATTCTCCCACAGTTTTATTGGTATGTGTTCTGCATCCTCATGGTCTTGAGCGGCAATTACCTGATCATCGGCGAATAGTAGATTTTGGAGACCGCTGTTACCTATTCTTACTCCCATTTGCTTAAATTGTTTATTCCATTATTTTAATGTCATTCCAATGTAGATTTCAAACAGGGAGGGTGACATTCAATACTTGTTACCCTTTCAGAAAACCTTTAGTAGTAAAAAATTCAGATGATTCATATTATATACGGATTCATTTAAATAAATAAATATATAACTATTTATTTGTTGCATTAAGGTTTTTTTTTTTTTTTTTTTTTTATTATTTTATTGAGTTGTACAACTGTAATACATACATCTAGTACAATTGCTATGAGAGAAAATAATACATGATAGGACATGTAGAGGTACTACCCACTGGCAGCACTCTAGTATTAAGGTTTAAATTTAGGTACCAGCATTTAGACTGGGGAATTGGATCGCGACTGCACAAGATAGACAGGGATGGCGAAAGCTGTTTGAGGAGGCCCTGACTCTGCGTATCTAACTGAGCTGATGATTAATACTGAAATTATAATCGGAGCAAGTTCAAAATCAGGTAATTTTGATCTAAAAATTATAGTACCTATTAGTTGATTTATTAAAGTTTTCCTAATAAAGAATCACTTTGTGGTATATATCAATTAATATTCCATATTTGTTTACAGGGAGTTACCTGGATTCTCCTAAAGGTGCATACGACTATAATCAGTGTCACTTGCAACGGGATATGCGTACGCGGCTCAGTTTATAATTGTGATTCAAATGTTTGTTTTAAAACTAATAAAAGTTATGTGTAGCATACATGCAGAAATTTCTAGGAACCACAAGACATTTACCAACTATGTAAATAAATATTGAAGTTATGACTAAGCACTCTAAATTGTGTAATACTTTTCATTTGAAGGGGAAAAATAGGGGAAAAAATTAATGCAAGCGGACTTGTCATGATGTGAAACCATGGTAAATGGTGTAAATAAAATAAATTATCAATGTAATCTAATTCTAATTAGAGAGGAAAATGGTTGACTAGATGATATAATGGAGAATCTAGATACTTGGGAGGTGCAGTCAAAAAAGCACCAAATAAGTCAAGACTTATTTTTAATTTGTGCCGACGTTTGACCTACTTTGTAGGTCATGTTCAGGGCTATGAGAGAAAAAACAAACAAAACAAAAAATATAAAAAACATTACAGTACCAAGAATACAATAACCTATAGAGTGAAGAAAAGTAAAATAGTGACAGATATATAATTAAGGATAAAGAATATAAAATTACAAAATAAATGTACAGAAGGCTGATAGTGTAAGCATAATACAAAGAGAAAAAAATGAGAAGGTAAACGAAAAGATACAAAATGAAAAAAGATTAAAGATTAAATTTCATTTGTTATCATTCCGTTTACCTTCTCATTTTTTTCTCTTTGTATAATGCTTACTTTATTCCCTTCTGTACATTTATTCTGTAATTTTATATTCTTTATCCTTAATTATATATCTGTCACTATTTAATTTTCTTCACTCTATAGGTTATTATATTCTTGGTACTGTAATGTTTTTTATATTTTTTTGTTTTGTTTGTTTTTTCTCTCATAGCCCTGAACATGACCTACAAAGTAGGTCAAACGTCGGCACAAATTAAAAATAAGTCTTGACTTACTTGGTGCTTTTTTGACTGCACCCCCTAACTATATCCATTCTCCACTAATCTAATTCTAGCTCATGTAATTCCAGCTGTGAAATGTATATGTACTATTTCTATGTCCCTACTATTTCCTTAGCTTATATATATTTCAAATAAAAAAGGGTTGGTATTGACGGAAGTGTTATCGGGGTTGCCCTTATGCATATTAATTTCGCAGTCGATTTGCATATAAATTGAAATCCATACTTAGCTCTACTTGATTCTTTTCACATGGAAATCGAGGATTGCTTAGCTGTTATTAAATCGTGTACTATACTTGTCCAAAATTGTTATAAAAATATTTTTTTTTTTTTTTTATTGCTATCTGATACTTAAGTATTCTTAATTTTTTAAGACACTAATAACCTCAATAGTTAATTTATTTGTATTTTTGCTATACTTCTAATCAATTCAAAAGTTATTAACATCGTTTTTGTAAAATAAACACAAATTCAAGTATCCATGAGTTGATTTCGGATCTAAACTTCTTTAACTAATTATGGATGTTAAAAAAGAAAGAAAATCCTACAAAATTACTTCTAAAAACTGCCAGAATTTGATTTCCAAGAAAGGTTTAATGAGATATTTTACAGAAACAAATCTGAGTTTTTCCTAAAATGTTTATTTGTGATTTACTTTAATGAAAACCCCTTTTCATTTTATATTTTGTTTCTAAACTGATATTCATTTAATACTATCTGCATCATGTTTTTCTAATTTGACATAAAAAAAGAAAAGAAAAATCCATTGGTATATAAGAACTATGAATCCACGCAGAGCAAATATAGAAAAATGTAGAATATGAATACTGCTTGAGGTACGATTCTATAGTGCATTAGCAATACCCTTCAGACTAGTCAAAATATGTATATGTAAGTATACATAATGGGTTATGAACCGACAATTATGTACAAATCCTTAGGACATCAAACCTTTTTGATAACTCAATATCACCAAAACCGCTCTCCATTCCCGTTTATAAATCCATCCCATATATCCCATCCCTCTCTAACAACATTCAAAAATCCTTACGCTTCTCTATTTCCAACTTACGCATTGCCTTCAAGTCCCAGAATAAACTCTCTAACCTCTATACACATGTCAAAATCCTATTCCTCTTAAACATTGCTCTCAAATCGTATACCGCATCCGCTGCTCAACTCCTAACTGCTACTCCTCTTACATCGCCGAAACCAAAAATCTCCTTAAAGATCGCATTACCAAACATAAATATTCTATATCCTCCCGTAACCATACTACTTCCAAACTTTCCAAACACGCTTTAACTTTAAACCATTCTTCCAACTTTGAAAATACTTAAATCCTCGCCACAATGACAAATGTATCCTTTTAGAAACAATTCATATAATTTTGAATAACTTCTTCAACCAAGAAACAGAGAAACTAAGCCTACCCTTAATCTACTCCCAAATATTTAATTTATTATAACAACTCTAAAATAATAATAATTGTATTTTAGTGAAAACTCACTTCAATATTCTATAATCCTCAAGTACTGACACACGAGTACTGTTCCCACGGACCATTTCACATTCCATAAACATTCACTAATATAAAATGTATTTTAACATTTTATTGCTTGGTGTTACTTATATGAACATTCTTGTATTTCCAACAATCAAAGAATACATGATATTTTTTTCAAATTTAAGTTAAAAAATAGAAAATAAGATCAATTAAGGAAATAGTGAAAATCAAAAACTACATGTTTTAAAAATAATCAATATTCAAAGCAATTGGCACACGGTTTCTTGGATCATTCGAAGCATATTGTTTTTTTCACAAAGCATATAACAAAGAAAAGATATTTTCCTCTTCTTTTTTTTTGTTGGGCGTATGTAACAATGCTTTAGCATATCATCTAACAAGAGGCATATTTTTTCACAAAACATCGAGTCCTGATAACTATTTTTGATTTGCAAGCTTGAGGTTCTATAATTGTAACAGAACTAAAATATAAAATAATGTATAAATTCAATAATAATATTTTTGATAACAATTACAAATAAAAAAGTATCACTGAATAATATAACCTAATAAATAGAAAACACTAAATGAAAGCGCACCTTGAAATAAATCAAAGAAGTCGCACAATTAAAGAGGGTATGGTTTGTGAACATTTTGTGAACAAACTTTAAAAGCAACCTTCTACTTTCACATTCAATAATGTGCTAGCAAGATAGGAAGGTACTCAAGATAGCAAGGGAAGTCATACGGGGATTACCCAAGATCGGAATGGTGGAAAATTCAAAAAAATAGGTACCGAAAGGTCCCAGGGGCCATGTGTCAGTACTTAAGGGTTAATATTTATTTAGTTCTTTTTTTTTTACCTCCTATAATATATAGATAAATATTTTTAGTTTTTTTATTGATTTCGTTTTCGTACTTGGTAATTATGAATTTTTCATTTTTTTTTCTTAACTTAGTTTCTCATTCCTTTATGTTGAGTTAGGCTTTATGTTGAGTTAGGCTTCCTTCTAATTGGAAAAACCTTTTGTAAAAGCTTCTAGTGCACTAGATAAGAAGGAGTGTCGTTAAGAGATTGGAGGCTTAGGAATCAATATTCAATTGAAGACAATCGTGGGCCGTGCTTTGTCTGGCGGCCATACGTGCTCGGCATCTCCTCGTTAGCTCAAACTCATTCCTATTACCGAAGCGGCAAACTGGAATCAACTCCCGCACATTTCCTTTAGTCCCAGCCCTCTATATCTTTATGCTTCTTCTTATCTGTTTTAATCCTTAACGACGGCAGGGAGAATTGTTATTCAGTTTAATCTGTAAAACATTTCAATATACAGAAGATCGAGATGAGAATAATTAATGATAAAACTGGGTGAAACCTAATTTTTTATGGCGTCGTTTCCAATCTTTTAGAACCAACTAAGAACCCTTTATTTTCAAATTACTCTTTAATTTATCATTATTTTCATTCATTCTTTAGACAACAAGAACTATTTCAAATGACACTTTTTATATCTGCCGATTTAAAAAAAAAAGATGTACCACTACAATCCATGAATGGCCTTTTGTTCAGTACATAGTAGAGGCTATACTGTTTCTAAGAAAACGGTTGTTTAGGCAGGTGATTAGTCCGAGATCACATTCGACAGTCAGGTTTTTCTCCAAATTAAGGGAAATTGCATTATAAGAGTTAGGCGAGCCACAAGATAACCCGTCAGATCTGACAGTCCAAGACTGTTAACAAATTTAATAATTATTAAATTATAATTGATCTAACTCAGCCAAATATGAAGGGAGAACCTTCAGCATAGCAACTAAGCACTCTATTCACCTAGCTACTCGGATCCATAGACCGTATATTATGGATAAGGGACAAAATAAGGATACGTATAACTAAGATGATATGGTTCAGAGATAACGTAAGTCATTAAGTGGAGCTATATACGAGTATATAAAACTTAAGTGTCGTGACACGGATAATATAAAAAAGAGAGAATAAAAGGAAAGAAATTAAACGCATATTAGACTTCTGAAACAATACTGATTTATTCTGTCTTATAATCCTGCTTTTATATCTTTTGTAATGTTTATATTTACATTCATGGTATTAGCAATAATACTGTCCTAGTCCCACTTGTAACCCCCCCCTACCAGTTCCCGAACAGTCCTCGGAAACTCTGAAATACATTACAAAATAATAATAATAAACAAAAATGGAATCTTATAATGTATCACAACAGAAAATAAAATAGTAGAAACTTCAAACGTTACCAATCGACCTATAGTAAAAGAAAATGCAATAAAGAAACTAAGTCGTTTACACATATAGTACATGATGCATAGCTTTAATATACATAACTTAAAATGTACTTGTTACAATACAAAACAACCAAAAACAAAAATCTTAACTCTTCTATTAACAACCTTCTTTTTTTTTTCACATCCTCCAAACTTTTATTTACAATATATTACAAATTTACAATGAATACATGCAAATGCTTATATATATATATATATATATATATATATATATATATATATATATGTATATATATATATATATATATATAAAGACCTTTTGATACCTTTTGGTATTTTAAGGCGTTACAATGTGAGTCCGCTGAAGGCGGTTTTTACTCGAACCGGCTCAAAGCCGCTGACTTTATACAATGCTAATACAAAACAGGGAGGGACCGTTTAGCGGGATCAAGAATAGTGGTAGAAAGAAGAAAGTGAAGGCAGGAAGAAGGAAAACGAAGGAAGGATAAGGACAAGGGAGTACTTACCCCATCCCTAGATCAAATGTAAGAACATCGACCAAAGGAACACTGCCCTGCCATCTCCCAGGTCTGGGGGGTGGTTTTAAGTCCCTAAATAGAGGGTTCGCACAGGTGTTCAGCCCATCAAAAAATTTGATGTGCCTCCGACCTATGTATTCGGACACCGAGGGAAGCCGAAGCTCCTCTCGGATGGTGGTGTTAAGTACTCGCGCAGGCGCTGCAGCGTTGTTTTGTAGAGGTGTTCAGTAGTGGTGCACCATGAAGCAACGTAGGTCTTATGATGGACTTGTAGATTTGCAATTTCAACCTCAGTGAGAGCTGCGGCGACAAGAGCAGATGGTATAGCCTGTGGGATTTCTGTCGTGCCAACTTCAATCTTGCCTGAACGTGCTTTGAGAAGGTGAGATGTCTATTACCGGTAACGCCAAGGTAGAGGATTGAAGTGGATAATCTTCTGTCCTCGCAGTCCACGGTAAAAGTTTTCGGTAGAGGTTTCCTACTCACACTCTGAAATGACATTACGATGGCATCCGTTTTAGACGGATTCACCCTAATGCCAATCAGTTTCAGCTCGTTCACAATGGTTTCAGTCGCCATTTGTGCCTTGTTAAGGGCATGTGGGGTGCTGATGCTGGTGGCGTAAATCCCAATATCATCCGCATATGCTGCTACCATTGCTCCTGGATGCTTCATTGCGACCACGGGTGCTGTGAAAATCACAAACATCAGTGGCCCCAATACAGAGCCTTGAGGTACTCCACAGGTGGTGGTGCTAGAAGTCGAGCAGTGCTTCGACATGTGATGGTGAACCAGTCTCTCAAAGATTTTGCTCATGTGAGGGAGCAAGCTGATCGGCCTATAGTGCACAGGTAGTCTCCCACTCTTCCCAGGCTTGAGTAGTGGCACTACGACGGCTTGTTTCCACACCTCAGGAAAGTACGAGATCCTCATGCAGGTGTTGAATATATTAACAAACCTACAAACTGAAATATGACTTATACATGTTTTGGTATCTGTATGTGCGGGAGGATACTCCAGTAAACTACCCACTCGGCGGTTCTCGTGCTGGAATCTTTAACTGTTCTATTTGGACCGTCCTTCATGCGGTCATGCTTTCAATGGTAACCACATTGTGTTTCCTGATAACGGTCACCCTGAATGGTCCTCGTATCTCGACAGCTCTTTCCCTCTATTGGACCCTAGTTTCCGGTACACAATCGTCCCTATTGACACTCCCCCTGTCGCATCCCGCACAGTCAAATTCCCTCGCGCCACCCTCTTTACCTTCTCGGCTCGAATCCTCCTCTGAGTCTTTTTCCACTTTGCTCGCATTTCCACGCGGTTATTCACCATTTGTTTCTCGTCTTCCGTGGCCTCTCTAAAATCCCTCTGACGCTCCCTCAAGCCGAAAAGTATCTCGAACGGCAAGAACCCCGTGACCGTGTGGATAGAGTGATTATATGCGACGATGGCTTTGATCATAGCTACGTCTGGTTCCAGCCCTTTCTCTCTTTCGTATACCCGCAGATACTCGCTGAGTGTGCCATGCAGACGCTCAATGCACGCCCTGTTTTTAGAATGTCCCGGCGTGTTGAAGTGCCATTTGACGTCTAAAACGCGCATCTCCTCCCGAATGTCCGCATTGTCAAACTCACGACCACCGTCTGATTAGATTTGCTCCGGGACCCCGTAAAACTGAAACCATCTTTGCAACTCCACTAACACCGCATCCGCCGATCGTTCCTGTACCTGATATGCCATAGCTACCTTGCTAATTAGGTCTACCATTGTCACCCATTTATATCCTCTCCAGGTAAACGTATCTATTTGGATGTCCATGAGAGGCGCTTCCGCTGTGGCTTTCTCTTCTTGCAACCTTTCCATGCATTTCCGAATATTTTTCTCTATGACCGGCGTGACGGCTATCCTGGACCTTTCCTCAGCAGCTTGTTAAGAGGGACGAGATATACTGCCATATCCGGTATGAATCTCCTGTAATGGTTGAGGGTTCCCAGAAGGCGACGAATACCCTTGACATCTTGCGGCACCACAATCTTGCGAATCGCTTCTACTTTAGTCGCGTCTGGTTTGACCCCTTCTCTGGAAATACTATGGCTTAAGAAGGTGATTTGTTCTTGCCCCATTATAGATTTCTCCTTGGACAGCTTGAGGCCAAACAATCTTCGCGAAAACCATGGATAGATACTCCAAGTGTTCCCTCTCGGTCTTACTTAAGACAAGGAGGTTGTCCATGTAGACTTGACAAAATGATTCTCCTAAGCCTCTGAGAATTCATCCATCAATCGCTGGAAGGTGGTCGGGGCGTTTTTTAGGCCAAACGGCATGCGCGTGAACTCGTAATCCCCCCTCTCGAAGCTAAAAGCTTTTTTACGCTGATCGCGAGGGTGCATCTTAATCTGATGGTACCCCGCTTTAAGATCTAGCGTACTGAAGATGGTTGCCCCACTCAGCCTATCAAGAATATCTTCGAACATCGGGATCGGATATCTCTCGTCCACAATGTTGTCATTAAGTTTTCGGTAGTCTACTACCACTCGGTAACGTTCTTTCCCGTCCCCCGGTAAACTCTTCTTCCTAACCGCCATAGGGGACTGTTATACGGCGACGTACTGTTGACGATGATCCCTGGTTCCTTGAGGCAATTTAATTCTTCCCGGATATGGGAAGTGCTTGAGGGTATCTCCGTTCCTTCACGTATGTAATTCTGTCTTGTTTCAGGGGAACCTCGTGCACCGTCCGGCCCGTTACCCCTAAAACATCCCCCTCGTGAAAAAAATTATCCCGGAACTCCCTCTGAATGTCCCCCCTCCAGTCACCGATTTTGGTTACCGCCCCTATTTGCGTTACCACGCCTCTTTCAATTCCCCCATCGCTGTACGTGCGCGCCCCGATTCTGATATCCCATTGCCCACGATTGATCCTCACTCTCGCTCCTACCTGATCCAGTAGGTCGCATCCTATGATCACCCACTACAAGGACGTTCACATTTCCCCGTCTCCCTGTCCACCGATTACTCTCGATGCTTACTTCTCCCTCCACTTCGTATGGCCCACCTAGAGTGATTAATTAACATTTACACTCGCGTACCTGGAGTACCCTCTCTTTCCCGTACAATTTTTCCAACGCCCCTTTGGTCAAAATAGTGTTAGAACTCCCCGTATCCATTAAACACTGCACTCCCCCTCTTATCCTAATAATTGGCAACCAGCAAGACTCACTCCTAATGTTATTGCAGGTCTCAGTGCGGTCACCTCTCTGCAGACACCCTCCTCAGATTGCTGCGTGCTTCCTGCTCCTCACTCCTACTAGTCGTTGTTCCTTGCGCTGCTCTCCTCCTCCACTGCTTCCTGGCTCTTCCTCCTCCGTTTCCGATACACCCGATGATTCTGTCGCCTCATCCGCTGGTCCAACTCTACGGCTTCATCCAGTGTTCCTCCGCATATTCAGCTCCATTGGTTCACCCCGGTCCACCTCTCTTCGCTTTATATAGGAGCATTGTCTTGCCATGTGCCCCTCACTGTTGCACTTAAAACACCGTGTGCTTGGGCATTGGGCCATCAGATGATCTGTCTTGCCGCACTCGTGGCATCTTCTTTCTTCTCTTCTTCCATTCCTCTTATTTGTCCCCGGTCACTTATCTCTTGCGAACGGACTCTCTTCCCTATACTTCTCGGTTTCTCTTCTTCTCCCTGCTTCTAGTCTTGGCCGGTTTCGATGTAATTCGGGTCTACGGTATGTAACCCTACTCCATCCTGCTTCTACTTCTTCACTGCGTCTGGCTTCCTCTTCTGTTGCGCTTGAGTCAACCATCTCCTATGCGCTCTCTAAGAATGACTTGTCTCGCGGCAGTCCTTCTTTTCTGCCAGTATCTCTAGCGAGCTGGATTTTCAGGATTCTGGATAGAAAATCCATTCTGGCTTCTACTTGTTCTTTGGCTTCCCGCAGTTTTTCTGTTATTTTGTTTGAACTGCGCTAGTAGTACAGCTGCGTATAGCCCTTGTGTTTGTCCAGGTTTCCGATACTCCCTGAACATCTGGAGCATGTCTTCCTCGGGCGCCCATCGTCCACCACCAAATGCTTTCTTCAGCCTTTCCTTAATTACGTGCCACGGCGTTTCCTCGTTGGCCTGGATTAGATTGAGTATGCTCCTCCTGACACGACACATTAGAGCTGTCCTTACCCTAGTGGCATCCAACTCTTCGATATCTTTTGCCTCGGCCTGAATCTGAATATAGCACATAATTCGGTCTCCTCCCTTCAGGAAGTGATTAAGTTTACCGACTTCCCCGTCAAACCTCTCGAGCTCGATTATTTCCCTCCTCAGATCTCGCGCATTGTTCTTTCTCAGCGTCATGCGCTCTAACTCGTTTGCTTTTCTCGCAGCTATGTCCGCACGCGCTAATGCTAACTTAGTTGTCGGCAGCATCGGAAAATCCGGCGGTTCTTGTGGTTGAGGTTGCGCATCCACCTTGAGCACGGCTGGTCTCAAGATATTGTTTCTTTCAGGCATTTTTTTTTTTAGTGGTCACAATAAAGAAGAATAAAGATGAACGGAAAAAAAAAATCTTTATCACGGTTTTCTTTCTCACGATATCCCGGGTTTCGGCACCACTTAAGTGTCGTGACACGGATAATATAAAAAAAAAATAGAGAATAAAAGGAAAGAAATTAAACGCACTGTTAGACTTCTAAAACAATACTGATTTATTCTGTCTTATAATCCTGCTTTTATATCTTTTGTAGTGTTTATATTTACATTCATGGCATTAGCAATAATACTGTCCTTGTCCCACTTGTAACTTATATATACAGGGTGTCCCGAATTTAAATGGCAAAACGTTCAGGAACTTATAGGGGACCGAAAAACTAAGACAAAAAGGCCTTTAGAGATTTGCTCGTTTTTGCTAAGTTTTAGAGAAAATCGCAAAAAAAAGATACAAAACAAGTTTTCATTTTTATACTTATTTATTTACATTTATATTTATGTTATGTTTTTTTTAATGTAAATATTGCTCAAAATGTTCTCCTCTTGCACCAATGCAAGCATTACATCTAGCACTCACTTGATAAATTGCAGCTAAACATTGTTCTGATGATATTTCGTGCACTGCATCTATGATTCGGTCTCTTAATTGCTCTCTTGAGTTGATTGACACCGAATAAACTTTCTGCTTCAAGGTTCCTCATACGAAGAAATCCATGGGTGTCATATCAGGTGATCTGGGTGGCCAAGAACCACTCCTCCACGTCCAATCCATCGTTGTGGATAATTTATTTCCAGCAAAGCTCCAGCAACTCTGCTAGAATGAGCTGGGCATCCATCGAGTTGGAACCACATTTCAATCCGCTTTTGTATGGGAATGTCATCTAAATAATTAAAAAAGTCGTTCTCCAAAAAAAAAATGTGATACCATTCAATCTTCCAGGTAAAAAATATGGTCCCACCAAATTCCAGTCCAAACGTTAATAGCAAATTCATGCTGAAACCTATTCTCTCTAATAGCTCTCGGATTTTCAAGAGCCCATACATGATAATTTCTTTGATTAACAATTCCTCCTCTTGTAAAGGTAGCTTCATCGGTCCATATAATTTTTAATGGAAATAAATTATCACCTCGATTTTTTTCAAGAATCCAGTTACTAAAATTCAATCTCTTGACATAATCTTGAGGTAATAAATTCTGAACTTTTTGAAGATGGTATGGGTAGCGATTATCACCTTTCAAAGTTCGCCATATTGCTTGCCGCGATATTGCTAATGCAGCAGATGCTCTTGGGATGCTAGTCTCAGGATTGTTATCGAAGTGGCGTTGGACACAATTTCTTCTCCGATAATCTGCTCTTACTGCTGCCTGGAATTGGTCGCCTTCATTACGTATTAAAAATGAACCAGTCTCTCGTAGTCTATTAAAAGTTAACGAAAAGACTCGTCGATTAGGCACTCTTCTATTTGGAAATCGGCGCGCATACTCCCGCACCGCTTCTAAAGCATCACAGTTACAGAAACCATACACAAACATCATATCAGAGTATTCAACATTAGAATATGTATGCGGCATTGTGGCTGATGCTATTCACATAAAAATATCTGAGTAACTGACTGAAGACTGATTTAGGAATTATAATCCTAGAAGGAAGCCAAAATGTAAACAAATGTAAGAATGTAAAGGATAACATAAGTGTTTACATACCTCACTGTCTAGCCTGACGAACTTTGAAAGGTGATAATCGCTACCTGTAACATTTTTGTTTTGTTTCTTTTTTTGAGATTTTCTCTAAAACTAAGCAAAAACGAGCAAATCTCTATAGGACTTTTTGTCTTAGTTTTTCGGTCCCCTATAAGTTCCTGAAGTTTTGCCATTTAAATTCGGGACACCCTGTGTCAACATATATATATATATATATATATATATATATATATATATATATATATATATATATATATATATATATATATATATACATATATATATATATCTATGTTTAGGATTAAGTCTATCTTGTTTACATGATATGTAAACAAATGTATCTATAAATACTGAAGCTAATTGGAGATAAAGTCAGTCTTTTACTATCAGCGCGAGTGTATCTATGTTCCTTTTCCCTTATTTTTATTACGTGTTCAGTCTAATCATAACTTAGATATTTATATATCATAATTATCATTATACAAGTATTGCTGTGTTTTTACTCCTTAATTTATCTTGAATATATATATATATATATATTGATATTTGGGATGCCAGAGTCTCATTTAGGATGAGTACTCAAATTATTATTTATATTCCTTAATCTTAATTGGGTTCCTTTCCAAAGGTCTATTCTTGTGTTTACCGATTTACTCATCTATTATACCTTCAATATATTATTTATAAATAAATAGTGTATCTGGGGTATGTAAGCACCAGAAGAATTACAATAAGGATCGTTTATTTATTCAGTTTCAACAAGGTTAATGATTCAGATTTATATATTAAGGGGACCAAGGGTCTGTTCTTTGTCCAAAACACATTCCCTTTCATGTGTCCCGACATGACACATTTTCCCCGTTCCGCATCCCTTTCATGGTGCCGACAAGGTTAATGATTCAGATTTATATATATATATATATATATATATATATATATATATATATATATATATATATATATATATATATATATATATATGTATATATAAAAGGATTGCCATAAAATGCCTTACAGGAAATAAAATAAACTTATCTGTGGACAAGGGTAGATTGGGTTACAGGTCAGTCTTCTTCTTGCCGCCTCCGGGACTCATCTTCTTCCGCAGGGCCTGTCTCTCCAGTCTTCCTTGCTGTACGACTCCAGAGTACCTCCTTCCTGTTCCGTCTTCGTCTCCAGAGTGCCTTCCTTCTTCAGTCTCGTTTTCAAAAGTTTTCTTCTCTCCCCCTCTCCTTCCTTCTCCACCATCTTGGACCATAAAACCATAAGGGGACCAAGGGTCTGTTCTTTGTCCAAAACACATTCCCTTTCATGTGTCCCGACATGACACATTTTCCCCGTTCCGCATCCCTTTCATGGTGCCGACAATACATAGCAGTATCATAATTATGACTATATCGTTTTAATTTATTTTTAATAAATAAATAAAATAGTCTATAGTTATATTATCATAAATAAATAATATAATAATACATATTTTTATTTATTTATTTTTAGCCCTGAAGGGTGCATTATGTAGTTTATTTATGTGATTATTAAAGGTAGGCTATGATATAAAATACATAGGTTTGTTAACATATATTATAAATTAAAAAAAAGTCTTGAATTAAAGCGGAATTTTGTGATTTACATATATTCCAGACTAGAAAGCTCTAGTTTTCCCTAAATAAATAAATAGAATCTAATAAAATAGAGACCCTGATGAAGTTCCTAGTCGTTAATAATTACCAAATTAAATAACAATTTTTCAATAGTGGATTAAATTGGTCACGAACTCAATGAGTTGATCAGTTAGTTGAAAGTTGATAGTTTGACGGGTCACCTCAGGCTTACTCTATGTATTTCTGTACATTACTATTAATTCTGTTATTCTTTTTTGGTACTGCAATGATTTACATTGTTAGTTTCTGTTCCTTTCCTAGCCCTGAAGATGGCCTCACCGTAGGTCGAAACGTTGGCACAAGTAAAACATAAGTTCTGCTCATTTTGACTGCATCCCCTGACCATTTCAATCCATTATTTCCAATTATCCAGTCACCTATTTTTCACTTTTTAATCTATTTAAGATAGTAACAGAGTGGGAAATCCTTTATCGATATTAATGTTTGCTAAATAATACTAAATATTATCTAATAAATAATATCTATCAATGTGATTAGTTTCTATTACAAATTTTTTGATTGAGGAAAGAAATATATCATAACCCACTGTTCCGAATCTGACAATGTCCCTTATGTTATTATACGAGTACAAGCTGTTTTCTGAATCGTATTCCAACTAAGTATTTGAGTCGCGTTCTTTATATTTATAAATAAATAATTTTTACAATTTATTATTATGGAATAATAAAGTAATCTTTGTGATTAAACAAATTATAATTACTAGTCAAGTAAAACTGCATGTAAGCTATTGATCTAAATTAGTTGTGTAGCTAAGTTGTGAATTTTAATTATGAGTTAGTTCCTTATGATAAGGTTGAATAGAACCCTCAAGGGGCAAAGGACTTGATGAGCTGTGTATAAAACACTAGAAACTCTTTTGAATAAATAAATGAGGCGTAGTTTAGAAATAATTTTCGAGATAAACTACTCAGAGGATTCCTTTCAAAGCCCATTAAACTAGTAGATAATATAAATAGCGGCACTAACACTTACCGTTTTTTTTTTTAAAGTTCTGTGATGAGATCTGAGATTATTATTAAAAATAATTTAATATTTTAGTTGATAACGCCTTGATAGTACGTCACTTTAAAGCTTTAGGGTGCCCTATTAGGCTTTATGAAACATTTTCTCAATTGAAAGCTAAATTATTACGTCTGTCCCTGAACTAGTTAGATTTTTCTTCGTTAAAGAAATGTTCAACCACTTATCTCAGAAGTTTAAAAAAAAATGTAAACGTTATTTTGGAGAATTTTTGATTTTGTACATCCTTTAACAGCTTGAATAGCAAATTAAAGTATGTAGACTACTTGAAGAGATTGAACTCTTACATTGAATATTAATTATGAAAACAAGATTACATAACGTTTAATATATCTTTTTTAAATATTCATTTACTTTTAAAACAAAACCACCTATTACTTTTTTAAATTCCTTTCTTCTGTTAAAACCAGGATAATAAATTAATTTCCCCTCGCTGTATGCTAAACTTATGATTTATTTATATATGTGCATAGTTCATCATTTTTTTAAATATTGAAACATTACTTTTTCATCGGTTAAACTCGACAGATCGACTTTAAACGGTATGAATAATGAGTACCCTTTACCATCTTAATATTACCAAGATTAGTATGATAAATATCACCCATAAACAAAGACATGAGCCAGAGTGGGAATGAAAAGTACTGGGAAGAAAGGAAGAAAAAAACGAAGAACTTAAGTAATTAGGGTCTTGATATTAAAAACGTAGTTAGCAATGAAAGATTAATTTTACAGAAGAAGCAGAAAACTGACTTGACGACTTAAAATAAAAGTGTCAATTGAAAAATAGTTACTACCACCGTTCATAGAAACTTAACCACTTCCAGTTATCAATAACTCCTCTCTCTATTCTACTTGCATGATTAATGAAACAACTGTAAAACATTTTCTTTTTACTTATTACCTCTTCTTTGTTAATGTCTCAATTCTTTATACGTGGTCCCAAAATGATTGAAATCGAAAGAAAAAACAAATAACCAGGTTATTTTGGATCACTATCCACAACATAGAACGCCTCTGAAGGCACAATCATTACAGATTTTTGGAATATTACCGATGCATGATATTTTACAATACAAAACGATTTCCTGGAGTATATCTTATCACCAGTCTAATCATCAGTCTAATTCACCAGTTCTCTAATTAGTATGTTCGAACAATTTTAATTCTTTAATTCATCAATTGTTAGTATGTGTAGAAGAAATTTAAGAAGTCGTGACTAGATAGAGGATAGAAAAAACCCATTAATGTGGAATTGGTTGAATAGATGTAACTTTAGGTATGTTGAAAATGGTTGGGGAATGCAGTCAATAAATTTTACAGGAATAACTTATTTTATCTAAGCCTACGTTTCGGCATAATAACGTTAAAGCCTAATTTAGGCCACCATCAGGTCTGATAATAAAACAAAACTGAAATGTTTTTGTAATAAAATATAATGAATGCCATGTTATTGGTGAAAGACAATAAATTGGACCGAAACGTAAGAGCAAATAAAATAAGCGAGGTGTTTGGTTTCAAAATTGGGTACATCCATTTTTTCAAAAAATATATATTTTTTTTAAATAAGTTTTTAATCCCAGAAATGATGTATCAGATATGTATATTTCAAAACCATCTAGACCCTTCAAAAATCAATACCAAAATATTCCATTTCCTATCAAAAGTGATTAGATCCATTTCATTAAATGAAAATTTTTTATGTATGAAAATCAAACTGTTGAAAAATCAACGATATTTATTTTTTGTAAGTAACTCTTTGAAAGGACCTTTTATTTATTGGCACATTCCTTACTTCAGTATACTATGTGCCTTTTAATTACACTTTTACGAAAAGAATTAACAACATATAATTACAATTTATACTGCTATGTATCTACTCTTAAATATATATATAATATAATATGTTTTAGATCTTGAGTTTCAGTCTTTTATTTCTTTATTAACTTCTTAGGCGACGTTTCGAGACTTGGTTAGTCTCAAACTCATGCCCTGACAGTGAACAAATGAGCTTTCAGTAAAAAACATCAAACAGCACTCTAAAATAGATGTAAAACCACGATCATATATATATATATATATATATATATATATATATATATATATATATATATATATTGATATTTGGGATACCAGAGTCTCATTGAGGATGAGTACTCAAATTATTGTTTATATGCCTTAATCTTAATTGGGTTCCTTTCCAGAGGTCTGTTATTGTGTTTACCAATTTACTCATCTATTATACCTTCGATATATTAGATATAATAAATAAAGAGTGTATCTGGGTTATGTTAGCATCAAAAGTATTACAATAAGTATCGTTTATTTATTCAATTTCAAAAAGAATTGCCATAAAATACGTTACAGGAAATAAATTAAACTCATCTGTGAACAGGAGTAGATTGGGTTACAGGTCGGTCTTCGCTTTCGACATCTTCGTCCGCTTCGTTCGCCGGCTCTCCTTCTCTGCTTCCTTCCTTCTCGTGGTCTCCGTCCTCCTTGCTGTCCGTCTCCAGAGTCCTGCTTGCTTCTCTGTGTCTATCTCTAGAGTTTTCCTGTTCCCCTCTCCTTCCTTCTCAGGAACTTGACTATAAAGGTTCCATAAAGGGAGCAAAAGGTCTGTTCTTTGTCCAAAACATATCCCCTTTCATGTGTCCCGACATGACACATTCCCCCAGCTCCGCATCCCTTTTATGGTGCCGGCAATACATAACAATACAAAAAACATTATTACTTATATCCTGTTACAATTAACAAAAATAAAATTATATAAAAATGATTATCTATGTATGTGGTGTTTATGATTAACTTTAACTCCACATGTCGAAATCTGGATTGTTAATGAATATAATGAATTCGGGCCGAAATGTATTATATAGTTGGTTTTCAGATACTGGCCAATGTTTCCCTCTTAATACTATACCAATAATTAATTTTGACCTTTGTCTTTCCTTTTGTATTTGTCCATTTGTATTTATTGGTTGTCAGTTTTGGAATAAACCTATGCAAACTAGGAGATTTATTTGAAACTGCCCACCGTTAAATGCCAAATTATTTAATTTTTATCAACCACAAGCTAAACAGATATCGATATTTTCCGATATTTTTTATATTAAATGAGATATAAAAAAAAAGATCATAAAAAAATATCAGTAATTATTCTTTGAAGTGTATTGTTAGAAAAATAAAGAAAATTTATAAAAACATTTTGTTAAATTGATTATTTTTTTAATTTAATTTTTTATCAGTTCTCAAACATTTTTGAAAATGGATGTAACCGGTTTTGAAACCAAACGCCTCAAGTAATATGCATAATTTATTTGCTTCACTCCCCGATCAATTTTAACGACTTTAAAGAAACAAAAACAGTATGCGTTTTAAGCTAGTGTAGGACCTAACAAACCCCAGCTCCCCCCCCCCTCCCACAGCCCTGAAGAAAGTAAGTCAAACGTTGGCTAATTAATAAAATTTTTCTCCAAAAAAAATGTCCTTTCCTATGCATGTATATGTTTTTTTTCCTTTTAATTACTTTCCCTGATATGTACAGATAAGGTTCATAACATTATAAAAAATTTAGATATCAACCATCTTTGAAATATCGGAAAGATCTTTCGATACTCTGAGAATATCGAATGAGTATATATTCTTCTATTATCGAAAGAATGTCCTTTCCTATGCGTGTATATGTTTTTTTTTCCTTTTAATTACTTTCCCTGATATGTACAGATAAGGTTTATAAAATAATAAAAAATTTAGATATCAACCATCTTTGAAATATCGGAAAGATCTTTCGATACTCTGAGAATATCGAATGAGTATATATTCTTCTATTATCGAAAGAATGTCATTTCCTATGCGTGTATATGTTTTTTTTTTCCTTTTAATTACTTTCCCTGATATGTACAGATAAGGTTCATAACATAATAAAAAATTTAGATATCAACCATCTTTGAAATATCGGAAAGATCTTTCGATACTCTGAGAATATCGAATGAGTATATATTCTTCTATTATCGAAAGAATGTCCTTTCCTATGCGTGTATATTATTTTTTCTCTTTAATTACTTTCCCGGATATGTATAGATAGCGTTAATAACATAATAAAAATTTAGATATCAGTCAACTGTGAAATATCGGAAAGATCTTTCGATACATTGAGAATATCGAATGAGTACCATATTATTCTAATAAAAAATAAAAAATAAAAGGCCTTTCACTATTTGATTGATTATCTAATGTGTGACGTTTTCCTGGCAATGGAATGTTTGTAGCTATTTGACGAAGCGTGCTTTTAAACGACTAAAAATCTTCCGATACCGGGTGATATCGATATTTTTCTTTCGATATTTTCTCGGTATTGATACTTTGTTCCGATATATCGCAAAGGCCTGGTATCGATATTTTTGGGTATCGGTAGAACCCTAATTGTGACCTCTACCCGCACCACTTTCATCCACAAAAACATATTTATTTTGTGAATGTTTTACATGAACGTTAAATTTAAACCGGCGTTGGTTTGTTACTAAATTACCTTTTCTTTATAAAAGACCTTATTAATTTATAAAACCATACTTAGACCTCTACTAATGAACGGTTGTGAAGTGTGGGGTGCAGTGTCAACAACAAAGCGGAAAAAAATTCAAACCTTTCAAAATAAAATCCTACGGATTGCAGTAAACGTGCCCTGGTTTGTACAAAACAGTCCACTACACCGAGAGCTAAAACTAGAGACGATAAAATAATTTATTATAAAGCGTTACCAGGTTCAAGACCAGATTACCAGCAGTCAAAGGAGCTGTAGCATTCAACATAGGCGAACCTATTATATTTCATCTCCAAGACTAAAACCGAGATTCTTGAAAGATATTCTGATGTATAACCTTTCTCACCAATATTTTTAACAAATTGTAATATAATCCTGTTTTCTTAGTTTTCCGTTTTATTGTACTATAGTTCTGTTTATTGTTACGTTATAATTCTTTTATATGAAAAAAAATTATTGTATATTTATATCTCCTTTTGTAAATAATCCGATAATGTACAGTTAGGGGTGTTTCTCGAATGAGACGAAACCCTTTACTTTTACCTTATGTTAAAATTTAAAATTAATTATTCAAAAAAAACCATGTAAGGCTAGGAATAGCCGATCTGGAAACAAAGGATATACAAAAAAAACTTTTCTTTATAATTTAAATTTATCTCCAAAGTTATTTAGAAAATGATAAGAATAAAGGGACTGCAATGTTGCCTTAATTTTGGAAATGACCCATTTATTTGGGCTATATTATGCTTCACAAAATAAGCTTTTGCATCCGTTCTTTAATAATTCTTTATTTAACTAATTTTTGTGAAAAATTTAACGTTCTTCATTAACTAAACAAGAGGATCAGCGAAACTGGACTCTCTGGACAATCTTGAGGTCAATTTTGCCTAAAAATGATAAAAATAAAAGGTAGAAAGGTAGAACAACAAAAACATTGGAGGACGTTCCTCCCGCAGTTCGCATGCGCTAGAGGACAGGAAGGGCTCTGAAGGCAGTACCGTCCTGGAGCCCGCCATGCTCGTGCCTACTGCCCTTCTCTGCCTACTCTTCGTCGGGACTTCAGTCGCCGCGATCGCCGAGGAAGGTACACACTATAAGGATTCCTTCTAAAGGATTAGAGCGTCTAGCGCAATATCCAATGTTTCTATTTACATAAATAGAATGTTAGAATTAAATAAATCGAAATAAAAAATATCATGGGAAAGAGAACTATCCTAAAGAAAAAAATATTAAAAATTATACAAAGATTATAAATAGAAATATTTATAAGTAAAATAAAATTAACCTTAACCAGAATATTTTATTATAAATTTCAATTAATTATTTTTGCTCTTATTATTTTTGTACTATCATTAGTACGATTATTTACTTTATTTATTGTACGATTATCGGATTAGCTAGTACTTGATTTTATGATATATTACTGATTACTTTATGACAACTAAAGGGGCTGGTAGAATTTTTATTAGCAGGTAAACATTAAAAATTCATATGTTCTATTTTTCTGTAGTTACCTTATACATATAAATCTAGTTATAATTTATAAACTTAAATATGTTCTTTCTAATAGTTTAAAATTATATCTAAAAAAATAAATCCTAGGTTTCCTTTATTTCTTATTTTTCATACAATTTATGATCTCCAGAATTAATTTCAAATTTAAACAATGCTCGTATTGTGTTACTGTACATTTGGTCCTACTTGATTTCATGTGTTTTAATGATGATGAGTAAGTTATTTTAAAAATAAAGCCGAGTTGACTGAAATTTCAAAATCGACTATTTAAAAAAAATTGAATGGCAGTAAATAAAAATAAAGAATGCACCAAAAATGTTCTTTAAAAAATAATTGTTAAATAAAACTGACATGTGAGCCAGATTAAAGTTAATTATTATCTGACTTGAACGATGTATTGTTTTCATAATAAAGTCATGTGTTTCGTCAGTACCCTAGATGTTCAATTTTAGCAACCACCTACAACAGTAAAGTCGAAACACAATAATATTCGCATCCCCCAAGAATTTCTTGAGAATTGAAAAATTTATTATTTTTTTTTGTAAAGATATAAGATGAAAATTCAATATATGCTGACGCTTCGTGTGAATAGATCATTTCAACAGTCATGAATAAATGCAGCCCTTTTTATTAACTAATATTTTGTATTTATTATAATTATGAGGAAAAAATGAAAATGGACAATTATTGCAGTACTTCACTCCAAGAAAATATTCCAAATTTTTTGAGCTAGCCTTGTTAAACATATTGATAATTCGGATTGATATTTATTATATTATTTGTAATTATTTTGAAGAAGATGGGTCTGGTGTAGAAAAATCAATAGCAAGTTCGTTACAGAAGTACTATTATTTTTAAAAATAACAATGTTTGCAATAGCCGTGTACATCAATTTTAATGCTAACGACCTTAATTTAGTAAAATTACTCATTTAAATAATTAATTTAGATAGTTTTACATATTTAGCGCATGATACAATTTCGACATACTTCACCATGTCAAGAAAAATTAAGTTATTTCTATTAACCAACGATTTAATTTTGCTATCATGTTATTTTGAATACATTTACGAAATCATTTTTTATTAAAATGTATATTTGTGGCATTGAGTTTTTGTTTGCAATTATTGCCAGTTTGTGCAAAAATGTATGGCTGTCAATACTCTTTTATAAAAGTTTTTTTATAGGGTCCAAGTTTAATATTGTATTCGTAGAAGCAAAAAAAAAAATTACAAAGTAAAATAAATAAATAAGTATGATCGTCATTAGCAATAAATATAACACATAGTTTATACTTACCGCTTATTAATAATTCTCTTTTATTAATTATAGCATAAAGAAAGGTCAACAATGCTTCACATTGATAATAAAAAAATCGCTATCATCTCTGTAATTGATGCAGTTATATTTAAATAAATCTTTTTTATTCGGAATAGAGAAATTAATTAGGTGACACGAAATCATCCGACTGTGTAGACCTACCTCTTCCCCAATTTCCAAAACTCATTAGTATATAATTACGTTTACTTTTAAATATCTTTTTAATTGAGTTTATTCTGAATTTTGAGTTATCATCCAAATATTGGGACACCGCAAAATCCAATAACAAATTTCTGGTGGCCCATCGGACTCCGACATTCCGCATGTTCCCCCTCGTTTATTTGCTATGTTTGGTCTTGCTCACCTTTTTCAACAATTGGGTCATCTAGTGAAGTATTCGAGGCCCTTCAGATGCTCATTCATATATATTCTTATAACTCATAGACCTGGTTTTGTAATTCATATTTTAGGTCATATTTAAAAAAAACAATAGTTTGTTTTTGTTTTATTTTTCTAATTTACCAAAATGAAGATGATTACTATTGATTCCCAAAACCAGTCGTAAGGAAAGAAATCGATAGAATATATCGTAATGCGTATTCTATTGAAATCATTCTTCTCAAATAAAATATGATAATTATATAAAATACATTAAAAATGGAGTTCAAGATGATAGACGATCCGTGAAGAGGCATACAGTATTTACAAAATATATTATTAACATGAATACCGATACTTGTCATATAAGCATTGGTTGAGATTGTCATTGTTTTTTTTATAAAATCATAAACTATTTTTTTAAAACAGTAATAAAATGTCTGAATCTGTATTAAGGTCGCCTAATTCAACTTCTGGTGTTATGAGATAATTTATATTAGATTTCTATTAGTTTGGCAAATAGTAAATACTTCTATAAGATGTCTAGTAACGCTCTGTAATGTTCTCTCAAAAGAAGTTGAATGTAGTTTATTAACGTAGTATTTAATTTTACGTAATAATTTTAATTTTACATTTCTTTAATCTTTTAGATTCTAAACATATATTGAGCGATTTAAATTAAAATAAACTATAGAATATTGTTTAAGATTTATTTCTTCGAAGCATATAATCAGCATGGTTCTTTTTAAAAATGACTTAACGGTTTTGTTAGATTAAGATTTGGCAAATCAGAATAACTTAATTAACGAACTAAAATTAACAGGCGTAGACAAATATATATTTTTACAATTATGCAAACGCGGTTTGCAATACCTTGATTCATTTTCTCTCTTTCTTAAGCCTTCTAGATTCTTATTGTTAGTCCATTTCTTTTACCTTTTATTTATTTTTATTACTATGGATAACTATGTAAGTCCATGTCGAACAAGCTAGATAGTTTTTGAATAATATACCTACAGAACCTTCTCGGATAATCGACCACGATACTTTAGTTTAGTCAGCCGAGTACTCGATAATTCTAGCCAACCATCTCACAGTATTTAAGCTTTAAAAATAAAAATCATCGGCTAATATCAACAAGAACCCAGAAGAATCAAAATAAGCAGCCGCGTACTGTGGTAAATGCAGAGAAGCCTTAAAATACTCTCAGACAATTAAAGACCTATATAACACTTTCTGTATGTTTTAATATATACTCGTATATAACTTAAGTACTTTGGCTAGCGAAACATAAAAAAAAAGAGTAAATTGGGAAAGAAACTACACACTAGCAAGCTGGTAAAACACTGACTTTATTTATCAAGTAATCCTTCTTATATAGTATCTGGGAGTTGTTTACACTCTTAGTAGGATTAAGCTCCACTATTGCCAGGTCCTGACCCTTGACTCCCCCCCTCCAGTTTCCAGACACCTTTTGGAAACTAAAAGAAATGTCAAGGCTGGGCAATGAGTAGAGCTTGCTCCTGTACAACTTACAGCTCCCAGACACAAATAATTACAATCAATAATAAGGAAATAACAAAGCAAAAAAAACTGTAGCGTCCTGAAATGAAGAAAAGTAACCACATATAATAAGAATATTAAAAAAAACAATCATTATCTTCACACACAAAAAAAACTTCGGTTGACACACAAAACTCAATATATACAATTAACATGGTACATCTTTATAGGACATTATATGTCTATATACAAAAAAAAATTTAATACATATCTTGGTTTATTCCATGTTTTCCGTTTGCAAAGGCGAAGGCACCCCAGATCCCAAAGGAAACTTTAATTGCTCAATATGAACGGTCCGTCGTCTTCTTGGGTCCCCAACACTCTCGATGGTGACTTCGTTGTGTTCTCTCAAGACAACGACCCGGAATGGTCCCTCGTATCTCCTCGGTTCTTTACTCCTATTGGAACCAATCCGCCGGTATACAATCATCCCAAGTTTCAACGCCCCCGTGCAGTCTCGTAACCTCGCGTTCTCCCTCGTCACCCTGGTTCGTTTTTCTTTCCAGATTTTTCTCCTCACCTTCTCCCAGGCCCCGCGAATTTGCACGTGATTTGCCACAATATCGCGAGCAAACGTATTGTCCCCGATTGTCTCACCGAAATCCCTACTAGGCCCCCGAACTCCGAACAGCACCTCAAACGGAGAAAACCCAGTTACGGAATGAATCGAGTGGTTATACGCCGCAACCGCTTTGCGCATCGCCACATCCGGAGTCAGCCCCTGGTCGACGTGATAAACTCTGAGATGGTCGCTGAGTGTACCATGCAAACGTTCCACTCCTCCCCTACCTGAAAAAAAATGTCTCGGAACTCATTCAGTAAATTTGTTCTCCACTCTATCCACCTACTTACGGCACCTACTCGCGCGCCCCTAACTACACGATGACATGCGAATGACCTGCCGGCTAATCTCACGAACCACCTGCCATGCGTATTTTTTACTTCCACGCCCACTTTTTGTAAAAGATCACACCCAACTATGACCTGGTATTCCCTGCGCATACTATCTACCACATGCACCCGCAGCCTCGCCCCCGTTTTCCCCCACTCGTCCAACCCAATGTTAGTCTCGCCTATTACTTTACACGGCCCTCCCAAAGTAATTAATCTGCAATCGCATTCCCGAATCTGAAGTGCCTTCCCCCTAACACATAAACTCTCTAACGCTATTTTTGACAACAGGGTGCTCGAGCTCCCTGTGTCCACGAGGCACTTCACTCCACACTTAGTTTTGATAATAGGCAACCAATTCTTAAGCTTACCTTCTAAGTTGTTGATGGTGCAAGCTCGGTCGCCACTCTCGACGCACCCTCCTCATACTGACGTCTGCTTCCGTCTCACCGTCAGCACCTGGCGCCGTCCTTGATCCTGAGCTGCTTTCCGTTGCCGGTTCCGGCCGCTACTCCAGCTGCCCTCGCCGCCACTGCTTCCCAGCTCCTCCTCCGTCTCTGAAGATCCAGATCCACTGGTCGAGTCCCTGGAAGCCTCACCTCGCCTGGCCGAGTATCTTCTTTTGCGCACCTCCTGCGCATTTACCTCCATCGGCTCTCCGTGGTATGTATCCTTCCTGCGGAACATGTATGGGCATTGCCTGGCTAGGTGCCCTTCCATTCCACACTCGTAACATCTGGTGCGAGGGCATTGTGCTACCAGATGTCCTGCCTTGCCACATTCATGGCACTTCCTCTCCTCCTTTCTAACATTCTTCTTTTCTGTGAGCAGCCTTCTGTTTGTTGGTAGCGTTTCTCTTCTACCCACTTCTCCATCTCTCTTCTTCCCTAGATCCTGTCTTCCCCTATACCTCCTTACTTCATTCCTGCGGTAGGATACTCTACTCCATCCTGGTTCAAAAACCTCCCGTTCCTCCTCATCGCGAGCACTTGCATCTACCATTTCCTGGGCCCATTCTACGAACGCCTTGTCCCTAGGAAGACCATCCTTCTTGCCAGTATCCCTGGCCAGCTGTACCTTGAGCACAGTGGTCATAAAGAGCATCCAGGCTTCAACGGAGCTCGTGTCCATTACCTCTCGCAGCTTCTCATTGATCTTGTTCAACTTTGCGAGAAGTCCTGCAGCGTACTGACCGTTCGACTGATTGGCCCTCTTGGTCTCCCAAAATAACTGGAGCATGTCTTCTTCCGGGGCCCATCGCCCCCCTCCGTAAGCCTTCTTCAGCCTTTCCTTGATGACTGGCCACGCAGTATCTTCGTCTGCTTGAATCAGGTTCAGGACGCTCCTCCTTACTCGACGCGCCAGGGCAACCCGTAATCTCTGCGCATCCGCCTCTTCCAATAGATCTGCTGCTACCTGGGACTGAATACTGGCCATGATACCATCTCCGCCCTTAATAAAGTGGTTAAGTTCACCCACGTCACCATTGAACCTTTCCAGGTCCGATATCTCCCTCCTGATATCTTGTGCATTGGCCTTTTTTATTTTCATTCTCTCGAGCTCATTTGTTTCTTGTGCGATCCTATTCGCTTCTTGAGCTGCTAAGTCTGCTCTCGCCATTGCTAGTGTGGTTGATGGATATGGAGGAAACTCTGGATTCACCTGTTCTGGCTGCTGCGGCTCTAAGGTTAACGTTGCCGGTCTGAGAATGCTTTGTCCTTGTTGATCATTCATATTGAACTTGTTTTCCCGGTTTCTTGAGAAGCAAGTAACAAAACAACAGGAACAACACAAAAAAATTTTAAATACTTCACAAAACAAAAAAAAAATTATCCTTGTGATTACAAATAATTTTCCCGGGTTTCGGCACCACTTAAGTACTTTGGCTCGCGAAACATAAAAAAAAAGAGTAAATTGGGAAAGAAACTACACACTAGCAAGGTGGTAAAACACTGACTTTATTTATCAAGTAATCCTTCTTATATAGTATCTGGGAGTTGTTTACACTCTTAGTAGGATTAAGCTCCACTATTGCCAGGGCCTGACCCTTAACTTATATATATATATATATATATATATATATATATATATATATATTGTATTATTCATAATTAAAATTTTGGGGAACAAAAAAATTGTCTTCACCAAGATTATAAGAAAAAGGCTAAAAATAATAAAACTGTAAGCTTAAAACTAAAAGTTTAACATCATATATTAATTAATTAAGCTAAGAACAGAACATTACTACAAGATATTGCATTCAAAGCTATCAATATGTTAATAAGTATAATTATTACAAATATAATTATACTGATTAATAATAAGTAATAATTAAAATACGAAACTCGTACTAAAAACCAATAATATTTTTAAGTTAATGCGCGTTTACGAAATGCGAAATTTCAAAACTTTTACAGTTCCTTTTTCTTCCTGAATTGTTTTATAGAGATCATCATGAAGATTTTTTCCTAATTATATTTTTTGCTCGATAATTCACTTTTTTAAAGATTTTTTTTCTTCATCTATTGATAATCTAATAAGAAGAAACTATAAATGAAATTAATAGAAAATAGAAAAAATGTAAACCTCATTTAAAACTTTTTAAAGTATATTTAAAAATAGTTAGCTTTGATTGGTTCAGTTTTAATTTCCTACTGAATATTTATATTCTTCAAACCTATTAAGAGGTATCTGATTATATGGTTATGAGCATTATTGCAATGTTATCAAGCAGATAGTGAAATTATTAATCCGTTGTACATGCAATGCTGCCTGCAGATATGTTGCGTGTTAGTATTATTTGCAGATTACAGCCTAGAAATAGCCTCACGCCAAGCTTATAAGCTGTTAAACTGCTCATGGCCTTCGTGACTATTTTTATAGCTTTGATAGTCTTAATGACTGCAATATAAAACAATTGAAACATAAATTAAACTGAAATTTAGTTCGTCCTTTTGTGACTTTGGCAATAAAAATATGATTTTCGTAAATAAACCACCGTTTTATTTAATTTATTTAATGATTAAAACATTTTTTAGAACACATCAAATGTCAAATTTAAAACAAAAATGATCTTGCTTATGATAACAGTTCATATTCACATGACAACAGTTCAGAAAACTCGATCTCAGAAGGGTTTGTTAGTTTATTCATTTAACGTCACCCTATGCTACTATGGCTTATGCTGTAATAAGAGTTCTAAATTTTGTCTGCCCAGGTATTATGAGATTAGAGATCTTCAATGAGTATCTGAGTTCGCACAGGATCGGGGCCATAAATTTTTAGGATTAACAGCCGAACTGCGAACCCGGATCTTAGTTGGTAGTTACGCTAACTACTACGCTATAGGTGAACCCACCTCAAAACGGATAACTATAGTTGTCATAATCAACCTAACAAAAAAGAAACTAAGAATTAAGTTTTAAAAATGTTGCAAATTTTGTTTTACAGTTTTTTTTTTCTTAATGCTTTTACGTTTAGAGAAGGGCAGCATATTACCGAGGGAGTGGAGTGGCTCAGTGGTAGAGAATTTTACTTAATCTGCTAGCGGCCGGATATGGATACTATGGGATCAAGGACCCTCCTGGGGCTCACCCAGCGTCTATATACCCAAAATAAAGGGGGAAATCTGGTGGTTGAGCATGATCTAGGACCGTTGTCCAAAAAGCACCACCATTGATCTTTCATGGGTTGTAGTGATATATTTTTTTTCGTATTGAATGCTGCAGTTACGAGCTTATAACAGGTTATATCTGTTATCGTTATTATAACTTTGATGGTAATGATTAGGTTAGAAATTCTGATTAACCGAATTATTACTATTGGGTATTAAAAAATAGTTAACAAGGCTTGTTGATGACATTAACATATTATATATTCGAAATTAACCATTGAAAATAACAGTTATTATCACAGAAGTAACCTGTTAGTAGCGAAGGAATTCGAAACCGAGATCCTTTTTCTTTGTTTTTATTATATTTTAAAATCCATAAAAAAGGACGAGTATTAGGTTAGACAAGAGCTCTACTGATAACGTAATTAACACAAAATCACCCGAAATCAGTTGATAATATCTGCATTGACAGAACTGATTAGTGCTGATTCCTGGCTGGCAACGAGAGATGACAAGCGTTACCTTATACTGTCAGTTTGAAAGCTAGAACAGTTGATGTTACAGTGGGATGGGTCTACGGAAGCATATCAAATCGTTTCAGCCGTCTTTTATTGTGACTGATAAATATTTGTTTTCTATTTTCACGGTAAAAAATGCATTGGTGGTCAACGACACCTAAGAGCAGTAAAGAAGGCAAATAAGTACTTTAAAATGATTGAGAATGTTATATACGAGTATTAAAAAAAAGAAGTTATATTAAATTCTGATAAATATAAAAATTACAATGCTTAATTAATATTTGATTAATAACAATATTTAATACTTTTTTTTTAACATTTGAGTATGTCATTTTTAAATTATAAGTTATATAGTCGTTAGCTATATAAACAAATCTTTTGTAGTCTAAGCAACTTCTGAAATGTAGTTTTAATTTTAATTTTAAAATCGATTTTTTTTTCTAGTGGCAGTATCGGTTGAATTTAAAATAAATATATCGTGACAAAACTTTGTAATCAGTACAGTTATACCTCTACTATACAAATGGCACTGATATATCATTTATATGAATGTTTAAGGAGGGAGGATCTATTTTCATCAATCAGTAATTGATTGTCACATACTATATTTTGTTATAAAAATATTGAAAACAAATATTTACCTATAAAGAAATTGAAATAAAATAAAGTAATAAGAAGAATGTGTTAGGCTAAATATGTAAAATAAAGCATTTAGATTTATACCTGGTATGATTAATTTTTCCATTTTATTCATTCATAGATCATTTTTAACTTGTGTAAAAAAATAAATGTGAAATAATAAAACATGTCTAACCGTCATCAAATAAATGCAACGGTATACTTCACTATAAGTGCACAAATTCATTGTATATGATAATTAACTAATACCCAAAAATAATCACGAATAATTCTTTTAATAAATGAAACTTACTTCCATCACTATTACTACTGTTGAATAGTTTATACATTAGTGATAGTTTATATACTTTTTTAATGTAAAAATAAAAATAAACTCTACTAGTCTAACAGAATAGTAAGTTTCGTGCCCATAGTACCTTACCCCACTTATAAATATTCTTATAAAAAATAAATACGAAATATTGAAGAAAAAGGTGTTTGCAGTTTTATTTTTTGCCATTCAGGAACTCATAAGTGCGGGAGAGATTGAAATTGCGCGTAAACCATGTCGTACCCGTAGAAAAATATAATGTTGGTCCTCTCCCACTCTATATTTCATTTATTCACACAGTTTTTCTTTTGTTTTCTCTAATTATAATACTGCGATGATACTCGAGGTCAGATCAACGGAGGACTGACCCGCATTTTACAAATTATACATCTGTTCATTTAGTAGTACTACTCGTTTCCATATTGCAAAACTGTATACTCTGTATTTCAGATTGTATTTTTTTTTAACAAAGTGTTGGAAAGAAAAAAAAAATCATCCCAGCATTTTATTTTGTACTTTCAATTCCAATGCTCAAAGTATAGAGTAAAGAATATGGCTTCTTAAAATACATTTTAATTTACAAATTTTACTTCATTTAATTTTATAATTATGTATAATATATTTAAAAAACAAAAAAAAAAAGAAAGCTGTCCGCACGTTGGGTGCCGCGTTCGCTCACGTTATACCAAAACTGTGTTCGAATGAACATTTCCAACGCTCTGTTGGCGGAATAAATCCGAGTTTTGGCGCCGATTGATTACTGTATATGAAACTTGGATACACCATATAAACATACACTATTATTCGCCAGTCCAAACAGTGGACAGCAAAGGGTAAACCGGCTCCAAAATAAGAAAAAACTGTTTTCTCGGCTGGGAAAGTGATGACGACTGTTTTTTGGATTAGTTATGGAGTTATTTTATTATAGAGGTAAAGCAAAATAATAAAGATCACTAAAATCTTTTTTATATAGTAGAAAGAAAGATTAATAAATGGATTAGGTATTATCGAAACGAAACTTTAACCCTATAAGGGGGGAGGGAGCGTTCTAAGGCCTGATTAAGACCTGAAATCTGTGAAGAAACGTTGGATAAGAATATTTAACGTTAGTGATTTCTAATGATTTCTATTAGACAATTTATTTTGAACTCGGACCATTCCTTCCTCCACATTATTTATACGGTCAACCAATAATTATTCTGATGGGTATTATATGATTTAATAAATTTAGACCCATAGCAGATAGATATGGAACAACTCAGAATCATCGAAAGGTAGAAAAAATAAATTTTAAATAAAAATTGATTAGAAAATCTGCTCTTATTCCATAAGGATTACATTTAAAATAAAAATAGAAGTTTCCATTGAAAATAATTGATCCTAATGATGTTTATTTAATATCAAGCGTTCGATATTGCTATAATAATATTCTGAGATGTTTTAAAGTTTCTCTATTTTACGCCTTTAATAATAGCCTTCGAAAGTTATTTCGACGCAGAATAACTGCATCGACCGTGCACCGCCTTCTGTATTATTAAGGCGGATCTTATGGGAACTAGCCTCACACCCTTCCTCCAGTTAATAACGGTCGCTCGAGGAGCTGATATTGTATGCTAACATTCTCATTAGTGCTATTCCTATTTTACCCACTCACTATCTCTCTTTCCTTCTCTCCCTCTACTGACGTCAACAAGGCATTCGAAGGCACTATTGTCTCACAAGAATATTTCATGAAACTACTAGTGTCCTTTTCAACAATCTGAGTAGTGCGTCTCATTAATTAGCTCTTGGCAGAAGTTAATTAAGGAAAAGAACAGCTCATCCACACTCTCCGTAAAATGGGATTCGAAGAAAAAGTATATTTTGATAGTTTCATCTTCATTCATTGGTCATGGTTTTGCAAACGACCAATAGTCCTGAAAGTATGAATAAATTTGCAATAGATCGTTTCAGAAACATGAATAATTGGTTTTAAAACCATACTAAAAACATAAAGCGAATGGGAGGATTTTTTATAATAAATTATTTTTAAAAGAAAAATTAATATAAAAAGTTTCATGTTTTATAAAAGGTGTAGCATTGCGTGTAACCTAAAAAAACAGAACCAACTACGGGTTATAGTGGGCCCGTGAACGGGTCTGGGGTTTAGTGTATGGTAGAGAGAGGGTTTAGAAATGGTAGGTATCCGATATGATCCAATTTCAGCTACTAACAAAAATCTTGCCAACGGCGGGATTTGAACCAGGATTTTCGGCATGGGAACTCAGTGCTCCACCACTGAGCCATTCCGCTTCCCATTACGTGTAAAAGCACTGTCAACTATTCGAATTATTCCGGCCAAAGACTAGTTGTGGGAGATAAATCATATATATATATATATATATATATATATATATATATTATCTTATCAGCATTGTATCTATCGTGTGGCATCTGAAAATCCTAATGGTGCTCATCTCACCTCTATACATTTCATAGCCTTAATTGACGTAAAGACTGAGAGTAATTTAGACCAAATAAAATATCTCGAAAACCGCTCGAAATAGTAGTAGCATTGCCTGGACTGAGCCAAGACCTTTCATGGATTTTATACATTTTATACCACCTATACAATCAGTCCGCAACCGATTTTAAAACCATAAAATAAATTATGATAGTCTAGTAGTTGTTTTTACACGAAAAAAAAATTAAAACAAAATATTTTATATTGTAGTTAGCTTACACAAATTTTTATAATTGAATATAAATATATCAAATCAATATTTATATTACTAATCAAAAGTATCATCATGATGATTGCTCCTACTTTCTGCTACCTTACGTAAACCATTTCGGATCCATAGCAAGGCAATTATTTCTTCACCTGACTTCTATTTTTCATTAAAATTCGAAATATATCCTATTTTTATGACCTCTGTAATTTTTCCAAATAAACTAGGTAGGTTGAAAGAATGCAGACTATATTATAATTTTTTATAATTATTGGTCATTTTTTTTGAGTTTTTAAATATTTTTATTTTTAAAGAGAAAAATATAATATATTATATTTCAATTACACAAAAAATGTGATAGATTGAGGAAATGAAATAAATGAACAATTTATAAATCATTGCAGCAATATTTTTTAATCATATTTAGGCTCTGATTTTGTTAAGAAATTACTAATGTAACCTTGGTTGTAAATTGAATGCCTCAATGTACCAAAATAAATTTAACAAAATAAAAATATAGAGACTCTTTTAATTTCTTTTACGAAAAAATGACATTTCACATTGCTTATTATACTTTAATAATAAGCTATGATTTACAATTTATCACTTGGTAAGTTAGTTAAAAGACATTAGTTGGTAATCTGAGAAGAGTAAAAATGTTAATAGGATGTCAATAATTATTAGGTACTGCCCATAACAATTTTGAGGCTTAAATATGAGAAGACCCTAAGTAATAACCCTAGAAAGGTGATGAGATTCGAATTGATTCTATGAACGCACTTCAAGGGCTTGAACTATTAGTACCTACAAGGCTACTATGGCTTCCACCTCGTATGATCTGCCAATTACTAAGGTGAGAGACGAACATGGGAAGATTTTATTGTCCTTATGTTTCGATTTTGTTCTGTAAAAGGCTAATATTGCTATTTTATTTATCAATAATAGGGAGTTGCTCGACGCTATGCCTATATAAAATTATGAATGTTCTTGTAGAAAGTTCATAAGTATTTCAGAAGCTGGGTGCAAAAAGTCAGTATGTTAATATGTTTGCCATTGTTTAATACGGATCGTCCTGTAGTAGCTAACAATATTATTTTAATGACAATGTTAAACAATGTTATAAATATTTTCTGAGCTCTAAACATTCACTTACGAAAACTTGTACTTCCAGCATTCTTTGTATGTCTTTTAGAGATATTGTAATGTATGTACTAGTTGGTATGTATGTAAAATGTTTGAAAAGTAATAAGTAGTATATTTTATTTTTAGGAAGTTATTATTGGGTTGTTTCATTTGAAATGTACATTTTCAAAGGAAAGATTATTTAGTAAAAAATACATTTTTATTCAAAATACTTACCTTCACTTCATCTCTGTGCATTGCAATGTGGATGTGATGGATCCACCTCTGCGTGGAAAGGAGAAATGAATTTTTTATGAAATAATCAGTGTCGCCAGCTGAAAATTTCTCAAAACAATTTCGAATGGTCCATTCATTACAAAACCCTTCCCCCCCCAGGCGATGCTAATGTTTCTTGCAGTTTTGGCTACCTTGTTTCTAAGTTTAAACCGAAAACATAAATTATATCAAAATCGCGTGGTTTAATGGTCTTATTTGATGGCATACTAAACAATGTTCGTTCAACTGTAGTGATGGTAAATATTATCAAAAAAGAGAGAGTTTACAGCTCATTACAATCCGTAAACATTAACATAGCAAACAACAGTAATCCACAAATTTTAAGATTTTTTTAAATATTTAAAACGGACATTTTTTATGCAACGAACCAATATATAATGGGAACTGCTAACAAAATAAATTCACCAAATAACAATTTAGGAATGCAACTTTTTACTTCCATCTGGTTTTAAAAATCCCACGGTTAGGAATTGAGTACGGTGGCGCTGTGTACGGTGCAAACAGGAATTTTTATGCAGGTCCCTCAACTCGGTGGCTAAACCGTTATTTATTTCTCTCTCACGCTGTGTAACGACTTTTAAGAGGAAAAAAAACATCAGTTGACATTACTACATTTGAAAAATTGTTATTGGATTTGTCAGCTGCAAACTGCTATGGCCCTTTATTCGTTCTGCACATTGCACTTTAAAAGAATTCCAGAAAACAACTTGGTTATAAATTTTTTTTCTTTTTTCTTTGTTTTATAATATATTTCAATATCCAACCTGGTAGCAAGTATTATATTATTCCCATTTAAAAATTATATTTTTTGGGGAAGAGACCATAGAGTATATAACTGAAACTAACTAATGTTCTTTATGTTCTAATCATGCGCATTCAAGTTTATTGGGTCTTTTTAAATTCTATAAAAGATGATTGTTATAATAATATTCTAAGATGTTTTAAAGCTCCTCTATTTTACGCCTTTAATAATAGCCTTGTTTTTATTTTTCAATATTTCTCATAACAATAGTTTCTAATACCTTATTATGTCTGTAAAAAGAAGTTGCATCTGTATTACTGCATAATACTAAGGTAATCTTTTGAAATTACATAACTCGTAAATTTATAATAAATAATAGAAAGAAGAAACCATCATTGTTATACTGGGGGAGTCTACATAAGATAAGAAGTTTATGATTATTTTGATTGAGGATCTAAATGAACAGCCTAAACTAACGATTATAGGAATCCGTAAAATCATGAAAAATCATTGATGTTAATTGATTGTAATATTTTAAAATATATGAACATTTTTTAAAGCAAGTTCCATAGGAAAGGGTTAGGTAAGTAAATGAAAAAAAAGCAACATAGCCATTTATTTAACCTTATATAATTGTGAATTATCCAATGATGCATATATATATATATATATATATATATATATACATAGACATCTAGTTCTTGGTAGATAAGAAAAGGAAATTTGATCTTAACTACTTTCAGTTTTTTCAGATCCTTTCATCTCGCGTTTCAAATTCAACGTATCAGAATTTACGAGTTTCAGCAGTTTTTTTTTTATCACCTAGTGCTAAGCCTTTTCTAGCCTTCACTTCCTACTTCACGCCATTTAGGATAGACGATATATTATTAGCATGTATTTACTTAATAAGAAACATTTCACATTTACATTTAATGCAGTAGTTTTTGTTTTTAAACACTGTCTGTGTTGTTAATCGGTCTATGCACTAGGTGAAGGCGTTTTGCGATAACTGAAACTCGAATTTATTAAGATCAATCAACAGATTACTCCAGTTTAAAAAATTCAAGCAGAAAAAAAATTAAAAAAAAAAAAATACAAATCTAGTAGATGGCCACTTGAGATAAGTGAAAAATTAGTAGATGGCCACTTTCTCACTAGTAGTGCCCACCCAGTTTCAATGCTATAATCTGTGTTCTATAAGCCTTATAGAATGCTTCATAAGAAATTCATTTTATTTTATTATATTTATAGTTACATTATTTTAAATAAGTCTAGTCTTGAAAGTGTTTCATTTCAGGCACATTAAAGAGGTCTCGCGTTTTGCTTGTTTTCTGAGGCTCCTTTATGGTTGTGATGACGTTTTTCCACTCGTATTCACAAACGTCGGGCCGAACTGGCCATTTCCATAGCCTCCCCACTCTCGCCATGGCAGAAATTGAAGCGACCAATGGAAGCGCCGTAAGAACTTTGCCGGGATAGAACCTGCCGTCATAACGAACGATGACGAATTCGCCGTTCACTTTTTTCGGAGGGATAAGTTTGCTGTCACTATCATCCTCATCCGTTTCTTCATCGTCAATGTCGCTTTCTGCCGATGAGACTTTAACACTTGAGTCATAAGAATCAGAAGAATAACACAGCTTTCTTCTGTTTTTTTTGGCTTGGGTGTCTTGACACTTGCGGCGCTTTCGATCTTCTCTTTCCAATTTCTTCTGTTCCATCAGTGCATCTTTTTCCGCCTTCTTCCGTTTCCTTTCCTTGGCTTGCTCTAACTTCTGCTTTGCGAGATTATTCTTCTTTTCCATTTTCCGTTTCAAGTAGATCACATAATCTTCTCCAAAAGCTACGGTGGGCAATTTTTCCTTTGGCTTCCTTTTTGTATCCTTGCTCACTTCCGTCGGTACATAAAAAAAGTGCTTTTTAAAGGGACTAGGCACAGTGCTAGTAGATGAGGGTCCTGGTAGTTCATGTACAAGTTACATGTCCGCAGTTGCTAAGTCAGAAATCGGTGCTGGAAAGTTAAAGTCAGCCGTGCTAGATGATGGACCTGGTAGTTCATGTACAAGTTCCATGTCCGCAGTGGCTAAGTCGGAAATCGGTGCTGGAATGTTGAAGTCAGATGTGCTAGATGATGGTCCTGGTAGTTCATGTACAAGCTCCATGTCCGCATTTGCTAAGTCAGAAATCGGTGCTGGAAAGTTGAAGTCAGCTGTAAGTGGAGATGCAGTCCGATCCTCGTGCGTTAGATCACTATCTTCCTTTTGGAGGGCTTCTACTTCAGTTTTGGTACTGTGCCATAAGTTGAACAATGACTTATCAGTGGTGTCACCGGACCAATCATCAATTGTAGATTGAAATGCAATCAAGGTGTCAGCAGGTATTGATTCATTTAGAAAATGTAAGCCTCTCTTTAAGAACAAAATTCTTTCAGTGTTGTCCTTCTTCTCAATAGCTTTCCCAGGGATCGTAACTGCTTCGGGGTTCCAGGGAACAAGGCCACATTTGCGGAAACCATTCACTAGTATGGAAGGGGTTAAGCTTTCTTCCATCACCTCCTTAAGTAATTTGGCGAAGTCTTTCTTCTTTAAAGCGTGCCCCTCCTCGCTTTGAATTTTTTCAATCCGCCACATGTGCACTCGCTTCCTCCAAGCCACCTTTAAAGGTTTAAAAACGGCCACGTCAAGTGGTTGCAGCAAATGAGTAGCATTTGGAAAGAGTGGTATAAGTACGATGCCTTTCTCATCACAGAACTGGCTGCATTGGTAAGGCAAATGCGATTTGTGTCCATCTACGAAGAGTATGACAGGTAACATGAGGGTTTGAGAGGATAGCCAAGGGAAGAATATGTCAGCTATGAACTCAAAAAAAGCTTCGCAAGTCATCCAACCCGAGTCGGTTTTTCCCAGTCCCCACTCTGATGGATAATTGTCGGAAATTTCAGCTGGAATTCGCTTGTAGGGGTATATAATTGTCGTAGGATCAAAGGTGCCGGCAGCGTTTCCTTCAGCAAGTACAGTCAAACACTCTTTGTCGTCAGCATTAACATGTTGGTAGACGTTTTTGTCTCCTTTTTTTGCGAGGACCTTGGGTGTTTTAGGTGCTAACATGAAAGCCGTCTCGTCACAGTTAAAGACTCTGTTGGGGTCAAGGAGAATGTCGGCCCAACCTTTTTCTTTTAATTTGTCTCCAACTTTTCCAAACCATTCCCTTATTGCTTCTTCTCTAGTCTAGAAGACGTCAAGTTTTGCGAGGTTCTTGAGGCTATTCCTTTATTCCTCTTCATAAAAAGTTTTAAAAATGTTTTTCCTGACTTATTATTCGCCTTAATAAATTTGCAGTTTCGTTTTAAATCATTCAAGTATTTCTGAATACTGAAGAGCAGCTGCTCGTGAGTAATGGGGAATCCAGCCGCTGCAGAGTCGTACACCCATTGGCATATTCTCCCCTCTTCTTCTTTTGTCAGCATAGTGGCTGGGCCCATCTTCCTTGCAAGAGGAGATTTCCCAGTCACTTTATTTGCAAGTCTGCCGAGGGACTCCAAATTTCTTGGCGGCAGCACGTATCGGTGTGTCATGGAGTCTTACGTCGTTAACGGCTTGGGTCATGGCCTCTTCACTATAACTTAAAAACGCTCCTTTTTTTCCTGGCATCTAAAAAATAAAGTTAGTACTTACCTAAAATGGAATACATGGACAGAATTAGTAATTGGCCGAAATAATGGTCAGTAGTTGCCCACCCGGCTCATTACTGAAAATTAAAAATAAAACCCAAAAAATGTTAATGCATTTTAATTTTATTAATTTTTTAGGTTAGATAAAAAATAATGAAGCAAAATAAACTTGAAATAGAAAATACCTAGTAGTTGCCCGGAAGGGCAACTATTAAATTATTTAGACTAACAGATGCTAGTAATGGGCCACCCCCACAAACCATAATGTAAAAAAAAATGCATTTTTAATTTTTAAAACAAATGTTGACTCAAACCCACTATAAATCCAAAACCAAATTATCCAAACAAAATAACATGATTTGCCATCAAAATCTTTCGAATGATTGAACTCTTTGCTTAATAAATTACATAAGAAATTACCTTGTTTTATCTGACGACCACTGATTCAAAAGTCAAATTTCGCCATCTTGAATACCACGGCTATACATGACGGCGTCTATTTTGTTGTGTTCCCAGATGATCACACTAGCCTATAAGCTAACAATGCGTAAAAAATCTTAAATAAAACTCTTGTTATAAGCATTTTTAGGGAAAGTGGCCAACTACTGATGCATGGCCATCTACTAGCACCGCTACCTTATAAGAAATAACTACAGAAATTTATGAATTTGTAGTATCATCGTCCTCAGAGGCGCAATAGCCCAGTTCTTGAGTTAGAGCCTCATCGGATTTATAGTATAAAAGCCAATTGATAAGAAATAGATTTATAGACAAAAAGATTTAAATGTTTAATTATTTATCATTATTGTTTTCGAAACATCTAATCTATATACATAAACGAATGTAGAATTATGTTGTGATAATCGCAAGGTAATTATTTTTTAGGTCATCTGTTTGACAAAAATAATTCAGTATAGAATATGGCTTCAATATCCAGGTAAACTGATAACACTAGTAATGGGAATAGCAAGGAAATACCGATATTTTATAATTAATTTTTTTTTGTCGATGACCAGAAAGGATAAAAAAAAACTCGAATAAAAAGATAATTTGTCCCAGTTAAACCCTCCAATTAAGGGATTAATAAAACACTGGGTCTTTATTGGGTAAAGGGCCTGAGGTGATTGGCTGACTTTTTTTCTCCTTCTCTTAAATAATGATATATTTTAGTACAACTAAATGGTCATAACTTTGTTAACTTTATCATTAAACAGAATGAAAAAAAATCTATCTAATATCTATTTTATGTATGTGAAATGAAATCAACAACAACCTTCTTTAAATGCTAAAGTGTAGTGAACCAGTACTAATTTATTTATTAGTGAATGGAAATGTAGATAAAAGAAGGCCGAGGTATGTCTTGTTATCTTATGCTCCAAAAGCAATATTTGAATGATTGTTCAATATTTTAATAATTTTCGCACGATATTTTACTTGTGATTAAATAGAATTTTTATGAAGTGAACTTAGTGGTGACATCCACTTCATGTTATTTATTTTGGATTTACTAATAAGTATCAATTAACATATGTCTCCATGTATACAACACACAATTTAAATAATTATAGTATGCATTATACTATTTTTAGTAAGCAGTTAAACATTTTATTGTTTTTCCGAAGAAAATAATCCTTATATCTCCTTTAAATCAGTTTTAATGTATATTTTTTTCGATTAAATTCACGCTCAATATAAGAAAGTACTTGAAATAGTTTTGCCTTTATCATATTCATCAAATTAACATACTATTATTAATATAATAATATTATTTATATAATATAATATTTTAATATTTAATATATCCCAGGGATCTTCTTTAATTTTTATATTCAATTAAATGTGAATATGTCTTCCTTTCCAGGACTGATTCGGCATTATTTTAAATTTTTTTTTTATCATTTTAACATTTTAATTAATTTAAGTTGATTAAACCGATTTTTAATAGACATATTATTAACTTGAAAATAATACAATATGAATGAAAAAGTTACGTTTGTTTTCAAAGTATCGTTAGGGACTTAAAGGAAAACATCAGAGACTTAGTTCGCTCTATAATTACAGGAAAACTAAGATAGAAGTTTGCCTTGTTAAACTCTAAACCTTTTGGTATAATTCAGCTCAGATTTTCGGTGAAGCATAAAAGACATTATTACAAACTTTTTAATCCGAGCTATTTTGAATCACCTTATTGCTTACTTAGTATTATTTTATATCTGGAAGTTGAGAGCAGGTTTTCAATTAAAATGAAATTATAAATATGCTCATGCATTTAGTTATATTTTCGTGATACAAAATATAATTAAAATAAAAATCTTGAAATTAAATTAAAATTGGTACCATTACTCGGGATAATTCCAAGGCAGTTGAGCGCGATCTTGGACAAATCTCCTCCCTGCACAACAGTTATCCTAGAAACAGTTCAGTCTCACGTACTAAATACAAGACTTTATATTTTATGAACATTGTGCTCTAATTGTGATTGAGTAAAGTAACTTAGGTGTATTAATTGTCGATATTAGGTATATTTTATGTAAGCATTTTCATTTTTATTTTATATATTTTATTTTAAGCATTTTAGACGTTGCGAACGAAATAGAATATAACATTAAATTTCACATTAAACTGAAACATATAACCAAAATACGGCAGTAAATTACGTTAGATTCACAAATTCCGAAAAAAAAATTTACTCATTATAGTCAATAAAATGAATAAGAAGGCAACAAAAGTTGAAAAAAAGTTGGTTTTATTATTAAATTTACCATCCAATATTTTCTCGCTCCATCTTAAGTAAGTTTTTAATTGCTAGATTTACAACAATAAGTGTTTTACTGAATAAAATTTAATTAAATTTTATCAGGTTGATGGGTAAGTAAATATTTCCGAAAGGGATGTTTAGCTTCTTAGGAATAAGACCATATATAAGGAAAAGGGGGTATTCTAACTGTGGCTTCCTAAGTTTCTTCGAACCCTTCAACCGCAACGCGTTATGCCTACCTGGAGTCCAATTTTACAGAGCAAGGATTCGAAATTAATGTTCGTGAGAAACTGTAATACTGCTGACGTATGTGTTATATAGCATATGTAAGATTATATATCATTGTACAATGTTTTATTGATTATAGAGATCAAATGATTTAAGGAGTAATGCTTTACCCGTTGCTTTCCAACTTATAGAAATAAATTTAAGGAAGAAATAGTTGGGGGTGCAGTCAATGAAAACATCAAAATAAGCAAAACTTATTTATTATGTGCCGACATTAGATAAATTAGAAGATACAGTCGACCATCTCTTCTCTAATATAGAAATAAATATATGAATTATAAAGCGGGGTAGCTTAATGAGAGAGCGCTGAGAGTTATGCTTGGGATCCCGGGTTTAAGTCTGACTGTAACAGATAAATAATTTAATCTGTTAACAGCCAAATATGGGCACTATGGAATCTGCAGACCCTTCTTGGGCCCAGGCTGCCTCAATAAAGCGGAAGACCTGGCTGTTGAGCGTGATCTAGAACAAAGTACTTTCGTTCACAACCGTTGTCTTAAAACAGCTAGCCTTGTAATTTTGTGGTTTTGTATTATATTGTAAATAAAATTTTTGGAGGATGAGAAAAAAAAAATTCGTGGTACAATTTAAAATACCGCTTTTACAAAAAATAATTCTTCGTTATAAATTACATATTTACAAGCATTTTAATTTTGTATCCATTGAATAAATTTCATTACATAATTGATAATTATCTATTTTTAATTTGAATTAATTTGTATTTTAAGATACTTTCTGGGTGGCAGTAAATTACATTAAAAAAATTTCCATTTTTTGTGTTTTATCGCACTAGTAGTTTTTAAATGAAACAGCACAAAACTCGATTGGTAAGTACATCTTTATCACTCATTAAAACTGTATCAACCAAGCTTCAGAGCTTTTCTTCTGGTTGCCAATTGTGTCACTCTTAAGTCACGCGTACACCTAAACTGTCATCATTGCTCGGGCGTTATCGGCCGAACTCGGCCGATCAAAACAAACGTATGTTAAAGAAAGCGAGTGCTTACACCACTATAACCGCCATGGACCGATGGGGTCCATTCACGGCCGACCAACCGACGAGTCCGAACTTTTTGGGATTTCTCGCCAGTCTGCCGGCCTCTACGGCGCAAATTGAGTGTATTTATAGCTTAACTAGCTTGTTCCCACGGCTTCGTTCGCGTGGAATTTTGTCTGCCACATAATGTTTCGTGACAGATCATTTTAAATAAATAATTTAATTTTTCTTAACTATAAGTTACTCGTACATCCAAAATTTCAGATGCCTAAGTTCAAAACTGATTGATTCCATACCAATTGAACCCCTATTATATTACGGGGGGGGGCAGCTAAGTGCCCTACAACTGAACCACTCCGCTTTCCATTGCGTTTAAAGGCACTGTCAACTATTCAAAATTAAAGGAGAGTATATCATCTATATTTCGAAATATTAGTAGAAATGTTTATTTCATGATGAAATAATTGAATAGTTGCCTAGAAGAAGGGCGCATGTCACATTTTTCAAAGTTTACGGGAGAGACAAAATAAGAGGGTCATGTAATTAGGTGATTGTCACATACTCCCTTCTTCCTACTTCCTACACTAGTAAGGTTAGGATATCTTCACCTGCCCCTATCTTCCACTGGAACTTTGTCTCTTGAGAAACCGATCATCTTCTGATATGGACAAGGATTGTGCTATCCTGACGTCTATTGACTTTGTTGACTGCAGACAAATAAAAAATAACATTAGCGGTAGGGACCATCACATGGAACTTGTTCCACAAAAAAAAAAAAAACGAAAACTTAAAATGTAACATACGCCCTTCTTCCAGGTAACAGTTACAGAAATATAAACAATGCCCATAATGACATTATTTTGTCCATACTAAAACTCTTGATAATTCGTATTTTTGGAGAATGTTAATAAGAAAACAAATCAACACTTAAAACTTGTAACTCGATTCGAAACGAAAACCTGCGGAAATTATACCAATTTTCATTAAGATGTAACAGATCCCATCTAGTCTGAGGAATTCTGCCTCTCATATACCAAAATAAAAAAAAATAATTTGATTATTCCTATAAATATATTGACAATTGATTTATATTATTTAAATTCGTAAGACAATACCTTTCGTAGAAACAAGGATATTTATTAAAACGAAGGCAGTACGAATACCTTTCTTTTTTCTTACATTTCAGATTTAGAGTAGCTTTTATTAATTTAACTGGCGCCATATTTGGTGTTATCTTTCTGAAATTATTGATTTTTTTTCGATGGTCTTTCCTTTGAATTTTTTTATCCTTTGTCTATTTTAGGATTTCTTTGAATTTAAAGTGAAAACCAAATCTGAGACGTTTGCTAAAATTGGCAATCTACGCGATTTGATTTAACTGGAATGTTTCTTCTATTTCAAAACTAATGACTTCCAAAAAAAACTGAAAATTGTTTTTCTTTTGTAATCATATTTTTTGCACAGACCTTCTATGTATCGCAAAATTAGCTAATGAGTGTTGAATTACAGACACTTCATTCTGTATGCACTCACACTACAAATATTAAAGTGATCCAGAAAAAATAAAGGCCGTTCGATTGAAAGACAAAACCCATTGATCTTTAGGTTATACCAGTTGAAGCAATGCCGCTATAATAAATATCATTATAATAATAAGGTTTAGCAAAACCCAAAGGTTCGATGCCGATACAACTACTCTCTGGTTTAAAACTTCTGTCTACGGACGACTATAATAAATATATAGAGCAAAAATATTGCTGTACGTCGTTCCCATTGAACAAGGGTTAATTCAACAAAATTAAATATAATATTGAAAACAAATAATCTGAACTAGAATGAAACGCATATAGAAATACAAGTGTAACGCTTCGAACATTTTAAAAATTTGATTGGTGAATTTTAAAAGTAAATGTAATATTAATTTATCACTGCCTGCTATAATATTCACAGTTGGTATTGCAAGAGATTGGCGAACTTATATCGAAAAATTAAAAATAAACGGACGGTAGAAATTAAAAAAAAGCAGGGAAAAGTAAAGTTTAAAAAAAATAACGCATAAAGAAATGAGGAGAATATCATTTTACTTCAAAGTTTTAATCAACTGTCTCTGGACGATTTTTGTGATATTTTAGTCGTCGATTCTCAATCAGTCAGAAGTCATCGCCATGTTATTCTTTTCTTCATTTTTCTGAATAACTCAGAGCAAATTTATTACTACTATATCAGTCGGATAATTATTCCAGTATATAAACTAATTTAATTTTAATTTATTTAATTGACGACTGTTTGATTTTAGGTTTCTCAAATTATGATTTTTTTTTATTTCGTTTTTTTTTAAGAGTCTTTCATTAGAAATTGTTTATCCTTAAAATATATCCTTTCAATATAGATTCAACGATTGAAATCAAACTTTAGAAATCAGTTTCTATTGGTTTCAAAACTAATTCACAAAAATCACGTATTTGTCATTCTATTAATTTTTTTTGCAGTCTTTCTAGATTGTAGTGTTGAATAACAGACTTCAAATTAGAACATACTTCAGGGGCTTTAGATCTTGAATCTCTTAGAACTAAAAAAGTTATTATTTGTTTTCGATAATATTTTTAAAACAAAAAAATGGATAAATAAAAAACATCTCTACAACAACAACTCGTGAATTCTCGTACAACAGTTATGCAGGGAGTAGCTTAGTCCGAGATCACGCTCAACCGGAGATTACTTCGATTTGACTCAATATATACGTTTTTACAGAAGGTTTTGGCATCAATTTCTGATCTGAGGTCCGTTGTTCGGTTATTTTTCGTACAATTACGACTGAACATACTCGATCAAGCAGAAGCTAATCATCCATATATTCTACCTACGTTCCAATTAAATGGATGGTAATTCAATTAGCGATGAATCAATAATGGCTTTCTCAGCGAACAAGCACCAGCTGTGCCGATGCTACTGAACAAGTACGCACTTCCAATTTGGACATTCGCCCTTTCACATTTCTTTGCCAAAGAGTGGAATGCTCCCTCAGTACACTGTTTGAATAAAATATCATTCCTTGCAAGGACATGTGGAAAAAGGGGAAACTTTTCTATAAGTAAATTTAGAGTTTTGTAGCTTGCATTGCGCCATGCCATAAAGCCATTAACTAAACTCCTACAACATTTATGTTATTTTCTATTTCTTTTTTTTTAATCTGTGCCACTTGGCCAAGATCCTATACAGACCTTTTTTGACGTGAATACTTCTTTAAAATTGGTTCTATAGTGGGAGAAAATTGAAAAAAACGAATGATAATAAAATCGAGGGATACAGTTTGGTGTCATCAACTCCATCCGAAATTCAAATAGACCACTAGATAGCTAAAGGATAAAAAAATTCATTACGACTAGTGAGGAATGTGAAAAATCGCTCGCGGTGGAGGGAAAATCGCAGCCATTTTGAGGTCATTTTGCTGCGTTTCGAGATTTCCATTCAGTATAACATTGACTCGAATAAGCTACAACAATCGTTTAAGTTTCGTCGGCTGATGTCAAAATCTATCGATTCGGTACAAAAGATATGAATAAAATAGTGACTATAATAGTTAAATAGGGTAGAAAAAAATAATATTATTAAAAATCTGTAATGTCAGCCTATACGCGTCGAAAAGGCAAATCCAAACTACAAAATCGCAAACGGCTGTAAAGGACTTCTCAATGGAATGGTAACAATAAATAAAGCCATATGACCGAGCCAAGCAGTGTAAAAGAATGAATGGATCAACGGCGGTGCCAGTAATTCTGTAGCTGGGGCAGTTGAAATTATGCAATTAGAAGATGAAATCGCTTCTATATCGACAACGGCTGTGTAGGCATCGATTTAGTACGTTATTAGATTATAAAGACATATTGGACAGCAACGTTTCACAACGACTTTAGTCAATAATCCATTCGGACATTAGTGTGATGTGTGTGATCTATGGTTTCTGCGCTCATTGAAGCCAACAAAAGAAACTAAGGCAAGAAACGTTTTTCAAATTACATAGAGATAACAATATACCATCTATTGATTTGTTAGTTGGATTATAATAATACAAGTAAATATGATAAATGATACGTAATGTGTTGAGAAATAGACAAGTTGAAAAACTACCCCCTGGTAGTACTTAATTAAGAAATTCAACCTAGGAGGTCAAGAGACCATCTTCATTTCAGACGCTGGGGAGGACAATCGGGAATGGGAGAGGTAGGTAGCTAGGTTTAAAACTAGTGGGTTTGAGTGAGAATAAAGATTGACATGAAAGGATTTATATCGGGCAATTAAACATTATGAATGACTTTATCCATAACAAAGAAAGAAGAATTGAGGATTTTATGAAGGAATGTAAATTTTAATCCAATTAAACGATACGAAAGGAACTCGGTGGCTTAGTGGAACATCAGCACTCTATTCCATAAGTCCATAAGTTTCGTAATAGTCATGTATATGAGTTTCTATTAATTAATTGAGAGCTTAGAGCCATGTAGCGTTTGAAGTAGCCTGAAAAGGCGAGCAGTTTCATGTCGTTTCAGTTTAGTATAGGAATTAGTACGTTTGCCAAAATATTCTAAATAGTCTATTTCTAAATACCGTATCAATTTTGAAGATATCAGTAGGTTATTATTAAAGGATACTAGAGGACAGGAATTCATTGGTTTCCTTGGACATAGGAATCGTTAAAAGTGATTTGACGGGATTTGTGTGAATGTATTTTAATCCTCCAGTTTTGACACACTTCAATAACACAAATGTATCATCATCATTCGTGGTAAGGATAGTATTATGATGGGTTGGGATGTCAGCTGTATAAACTGTGTAGAGGATTGGGCCATATCTTCGCCTTGAGGAATTCTTGCAGATTACGAAAAGAGGATATTATGAATTATGAAGTTATTATGAATTATGAACTTACTTATTATGAACTTATTATGAATTATGAACTTACAGAATTTTTTCAATAATCTCGGGTGCCTGACAAAAATAATCATAAATTGAAAAAACGGAATAGAACTTTGGGGAGCCACTAAACCATTGCAATTCCTCTCGTATACAATCTAAAATACATCGTAAAATCCTTGATGCTTCTTACTTCTTTACTAATAAAGTCATCCATAATGAACATTAAGTCCCATTTCTTGTTGATTTGGCCAGATATCGGGTTCAATCATTTCATTTTAAACTTTATTCCCAATCAAAGCCCACTAGTTTCAAAGCTGGCTTCCTTTGCCGATCCCATTTATCCTCCCAGTCGTCTGAAAAGAAGATGGACTCATGTTGAATTTATTAATTGGCTATTACCATGGGGTAGTTTCTCTACTTCGTTTGTATATTATAATACACTTGTAAATTTGAATACTTTTTTTATTTGTACTCTAGACTGATGGAGTCCGAACTATTTTGATTATCGTATAAACAAATGAAGTATAGAGGAAGAAAATGGTCCGGGTAGAGGTCAAGAAAATTGTCTTATATAAGCAGAACTTTTTATTGGTAAGCCAACGTTTCAACCCACATCGCTGGTCTTCTTCAGGGCTAGTTTAGGACTAGTGCCAACCCCCGCCCATCAAACTAGCTCTGAAGAAGACCTGCAAAGTGGGTCGAAACTTTGGCTTACCAATAAAAAGTGCTCCCTATATAAGAGAATTTTCTTGATCTCTTACCCGGACCATTTTCTTCCTCATGTATACAATGTCAGCTAAAATTATTAAAAATGAAGTACAGATTTTGGTTGTCTTCCAAAGTTATAAAAATTAACCAGGAACCCATTTAATCGATTTAAAATTGCCTAAACTGTAAAAACCTAATTCATTTGCTAAATTACAAACATTCCATTTAATATCAATTACTGAAGTACCATTACTTAAATATCTGTCAATAAACTAGAGGAATTGGACATCATTTTCCGGCTCTCAATTGGGAAGAGTAGTTGCAATTAACTCTTTACAAGAGGCAAAGAAGAGACCGTAGGGACGCTAATCTTCTCCTTCATAATTAGAACTGATAAAATTACTTACTTATTTGTTTTAGTGAAATATTCCAAAAGCGAAATTTGAGAGGAAGGTAATTTAGTTGGACTAATTACTCCAGGCTTTAATTATACAACCGCACAAAGGAAATTTCCCTACGCGCTAACTTAATATAATCCACTTTATATTTTAATAAATCGCGATTAAACACTATGCCAGGGTATTTGTAAAATATTATTTTCCCAACGTAAGAAAATTTTTAAAAATTTTGAATATTCAATACTAACCATTGGAACTGTACATAAAAAACATTGTAAATTATTTCAAACAAAACTTGTACCAAATTCAATGAAAGAGTCTTCTTAAGTAAGAGACTGGTTAAGTACATCTTAGAGACGGTTTCTTGGACGACAGCTGTGCTGGGAGGTGATTTGTTTGAGATAACGCTCAAGTGCCGGGTTCTCCCCTCCTCAAGGGTAGCCACTTTATATAGAGCTCATCTGTGGCTCTTAACACTTTACAAGTTATCTGACGCAGTTGGTTTTGAACCCTGAACTCTCAGTCCAGCAACTCAGCGCTTTGCCTTTAAGCTACCCATCTGTCATTAGTTCAAACACTATTCAAAAGTATAAGAGTATGTTGAATATATTCAGGGACCCCAGGCAAATTGTAAATAGTGTAATTATGGTATGAATGCGAGCATTCATTTATTTTTAGGTTATTTTATTTTGAAATTTATCTATTCTTGTGCATTAGTATCATTTCAAAAAATTAGGCTTATTTCAGTTAAACAACTGGTACATATTGATAAAGATTAGAGAGTCAGTTTTTATTTCAGCAATTGACCTAGTGCCTATAAAAAAATTACTTTTGAAAAAAATGTCAATTCCCATAATAATAGATGAGGAATGAGTTAGAACCGTCCCTTATCTCTTCTGGAGAGATAAGCTACATAAAAAAACCGCGTTTTTATCCCCTTCCACCCAGTTCCTACGGGTCCCCTAAAATAAAATTTATTAAATTCCTCAAGAATACACGTTGTTCACAATCTAGCGAATCTAAAACTTAGTGACGGATAAATTTCTTTAAAAAGTTCCGGTCACATTTTCATATTTCATTGAAAATTAATGCACAGAATGGGCTAGGCCGAAACGTATCTCGAAAATAAGGATTACAATTTTTTTTTACTGGAAATAGGTTTTTTTCGCCTATTTAATGCACATTTGCATCAATACTTAAAATTCTTAACCTGTCTATTTTAACATCACATATTTCTATAATCAACTTTTAAAAAAATGTTATAACGTTCAGTTGGTTTTTCTTTGTATATGCTCAAGTTCTCCAAACTAAGCAGTTTTATCTTATACTATTGTTCATTGAGATAACAATTATTTATAAAAATATTTAGTCTTATCATGAAAATATTAGACTAAATCAACATGAATTTATTATTTTACCTTTATAGAGAATATTTATTTTCCATTAATCTATTAGAAGTGTTATCTGCTAAAAGTATATCGCACTAGTATTTCTAAATAAGTCAAAATAATGCATTTTTGCAAAAACTACTAGTGAACTTGAAATAGTATTGAGGCAATTAACGTAGGCGTACACCTAATTTTGTCGGCCGATGTCGGACAGAATTACTCGGACGTGCATGCGCTCACACTGTTGCCGGCATTGTACGTTGCTGGTCTTCTGTAGCTGATTGTGTGGCTTAACAATGTGAAGACGCGATTTTAATATGGAGGAATTTGAAGAAATATATAAATATAAAGAAATAAATTCGTAAAAATATTCTTTAAATTGGCCCCTTAAGTTGCTCCATTTTTTTAAATGTCTGCAACCACTATATCCATTTCCGATGCAATTCAGCCCTTAACCGTTTCGCAACATCACGATTATTGTTTTTTTTTTCATTTTTAGCCCACAGGGTTGGTCTATTATAAACACAACTAATTATTTTCTCAATATCCATAGTCGTTTAGGTAGATAAAAACACAGAAACACGGCAGAATTATGAAATTTATGCATATAAAATGCTTTGTCCTGAATGACTGACTGACGGGTCAACGAACAGCCTAAAACGCCGAACCTGAAACTTGGAGCTTGTGTTCTTTGTATGACGTAGGCATCCGATAAGAAAGGATTTTTCGAAATTCTATCCCTAAAGTGACGAAAAAGGGGGCAAATATTATATGCTTGCTCACGTGTTTCTTACTCGCAAAATCTGAATATTTTCGTTTAAAAAAAACAACTCAAGTAACATAGTTTACTTTAAGGACACGGTGAGCTCCATTACCAGAAAAATATATAGTTATTGAATTTAAATAAATAAATTAGAACTTCTCCTTTTTCTCATCTACCTCTTAAAATGTACATCGGACAGTATAAGAAATCCCTCCATCCTATCCTAAAATTCCTACTTAATAATCTTCAAATTTAAAGGGACTAAGAAAAAAAAGTTTACATAACTTGACCGACGCCTGAAACTAGCCTACCATTGCAGAAAGATTTACAGACTTAACCACCTGCTCACATCTCCTGACTTATCCCTCCACCTCAAGCTGACCATCTACAAGAGCATCTTAAGGCCGGCGCTCCATTAATAGGCAACATCACGCCTGCAACAGCGTAAAAGCTCCAACAGTTCGAGAATGGCGTACTGCAACGCATAATGAAACACACGACTTTACATAAAACAAAAACGGACCTACTACACACTACTCTCGACATACCGACAGTAACAGACTTCATTAAACGTAGACATACTAAATTTTTCGACAGCCTGAAATACTGTACTAACCCACTTTTCAGGACTCTCACCCCAGCAGGAAAGCCACAAACGTGGCGAGATCGTTTACAAAGTCTCAGCCTGAACTGAGTAATAAATAAAAAATCAGATAAAAGGAAAAGGACACGGTGAGCCCCATCACCGTAAAAATATATAGTTAAAAATAAATAAATAAATTGGAACCTTCCATTTTCTCATCCTCCTATTAAAATGTACACCGTACAGTACAAGAGATCCTCTCCATCCTATTCTAATCTTACTTAGAAACCTTCAAACCCAAAGGGGCTAAGAAGAAAAACTGCCGTTACTGCTAACTGCCGTAAGTGAATCCGTTGTACTAACTAATCTCTTTCAATAAATTCAATAACATTACATACTAATCCTTTACTGACACGAACGACTGTAAATTTCTGTCCGCCCCGTTTGTTAGTCAGTGTTAATGTATGTTTCAAGGCTGTGCTGATCCGTTTGTAATGCAAATTGAAATGGATAATCTCAAGTCTGGGGAAGGACATAGGCTACTTTTTATCAACACACCACACAGGCGAAGTTTATATAAAACTGTAACCCGATTGACTAACACGCCTAGGTGGTAAACTCACAGCAAAACCACTGAACTTAGCATCTTGAACTTTGCAGATAGGTTCTTTTTATAGCTCAAATACTAAGAAAGGAATTAGGACAATTCTGAGGTTGCTGCCGTCCCCCAGCTGGTAATGCCATACTCAAATACTGGTCTGACATAGCCTGTATAGTTTTTGAAGGGTTTTTTGGTCAGCTCCCCAGTTTGAGGCAGTGATTTTTTCCTTTTGGAACCTTTTTGTGCACATTCTTCTAAGTGTTTTTCCAGGTGAGTCGAGGATCCATTGTTATTCCTAGGTTGCTGGGTTTTCGGTATTTGTAATGGTTGGATCACCTATTTGGAGATTAACTATGTTTGGAATGCTAGAGGAGAGACTGAAGATGGTTTAGGTTGTTTTAGTTGCATCCATCTTCATTCCCCATTCTTCCGTCCACGAGTGGTTATTTCTCAGTTCATATTGGAAGCTGTACCTTATAGAGCCAATTGCGTCTGACTTGCTCCACATAACAAGGTCATCTGCGTATAGTGATGCCTTCACTCCATTTAATAATATCATTGATATATATATATATATATATATATATATATATATATATATATATATATATATATATATATATATATAAGGAATAATGTTGGGGATATTACTCCCCCTTATGGATTTTACTTGGATTGGATATTACTCCCCCTTATGGGATATTACTCCCCCATTTTTTATTACCTTACATCAGCTTTTCTTTGTGTGTACAAACACTCTGTTTTATTGAGATAACTTTTTAGCCAAATTAACGCTCTTCCTCCTATTCCACTCTCAGCAACTTTAAAGAGTAGGCCTTCATTCCATACTTTGTCGAATGCCTTTTCAAGGTCAATGCATACTGTATGCTCACCCCTTTGGAACCATCCTCGATGTCTTGGGTAATGTCCTCGGTGGATCTGTTTTTCCTGAAGCCGGCTTGTTCAGGGAATAGTTTCTTATAACAGTACAATCTCTACTACTGAACCCCAGACCCGTTCACGGGTTGTAGCGGTACAGGTTAGTTAGTTAGATGATATATGTTTGTTATGTACACATTTATACATTTCCCATAATTACTTTCTTTTTTGCTTTCCAAAGCTCATGGTAATTTGTATTTTTGGAGAATATTAAAAAGGAAATAAATGAACTGTTGAAACTTGTGGTAACTCAACTCGAAGTGAAATCTTGTGGAACTTATATTATAAATGTTAGAAGTCATAAATATTGCCTGTCTATTATTTTATTAAGTTAGAAACCTGCTATCTCATTGAATTTGTGATCTTGTCTCTCTATCATTCTAAAACATTTGTAGTAAATCGAAGGAGGTTGTTCACTTCAAGTTCATATTTTTGAATAGCCTGTAGGCGATCATTAAAGCATGGAACCAGTGGACGATTAACCAATTATGACGAACTCCTGAAGCACGGCCCGAACGAGGAGGGCTGCGGGAGTCGGGAGGATCTAGCTATTGATCAATCTGTCTCCTCTCCTCAGATGTGTAGGCTCGTGTTCCTCCAGTCCGGCATTTGTATTCCTTCGCCATTGTTGGGGCAGTCTGGGGTATGGACCTTTATTGAAACAAAAGCTCCAAGAGGGTGCGTTTTCCCATGTCCACGTACGGGGGTCGATTGGGATAAAATGTTCGTATCCTGTTTTTTTTATCTTTGTAATACACTTCAAAACTTCCGGAAATATTATAGCTTTTAGTCGAAGGAAATGATGTGAAGTTTTAATCAGAGAATAAAAGTGGGGAGAACTGTTCGATGGACGTCTAATCATTAAACGTGTTATCAGTTTATTTATTTCAATATAAAAAACATAAAACAATAGTATGCTATTACTAAAAAAAAAATCACAACATTGAGTTATCATGTAGGGTTGTATAGGGATTAAATATTTTTTTATAATTTTAACCATATTTGAATGTATTTGTAACCCCTATGTTTGCGACATTACTTCTGTGTTGTCAGCAATATAACTTCCTTGACGTCCCCTCTTCTTTTATATTTGTATATACCAGCTTTAAAATATTGTAAGAGAGATAAGGAGATAGATAGAGATAGAAAAGAGGATGTGGTATGACATGGAATGGATAGTTAAGACAGTAGTCACTATGTCAGTTGCTTAGTTATAGTATTATTCCGCAGTCGATTGACTAGATTTAGTTAGTTCTTATCAGAAAAGCTCTTGGTATAATCATGTTTGTTGTCCCATTTCACGGTAATATAAGTCAAGTTTCTTAAATGCTGCATATAGTTGAGAAACAGTTTCGCTTAATTTAGGTTGATTCTGGAACATCTGATTGGTTGGCGAAAGTTCTGGACAGATACAATAATGTTATTGAAGAAAGTAGGGCGCAGAGTTTCCTTATATATAAGGTAATATAAATTGTAAGATAAATTATCAAATATTACACATATTATTGTTAAATTATAATATAATTATTGTATTATTATTAAATTATAATATAAATTGTAAGATAATTTGTTTTGTATTATTTGTTTCTATAATCATTTATTTAACGACATTAGACATTTAATTGAAGAATCCCCAATGATTTATAAGAAAATTGTTTTGACCAAAAGCTCTGAAATTTTGTCATTATGACCAAATAACACTGCGAGCAACAATTTCGAAATAAATTCCCATTTTACATGTGCATCGGTTGTCGGGAATCGGATAGAAATGTGCGAAATCTATTCCGATTCTAAGAAAATTTGGTGTATACAAACATATACTAACAATGATGCTATGAACCAACTCCTAACAGACTCTGTAACGATCACTGGGTAATTTTCAAATCCTATAAATAAGGAGGCAGTCATACTTACCTCACCGAGAGATAAATTTATTTATTAATCAATGTTTATAAGATCAATATAATGTCATATGTGTACATATGCACAACTCTTCAATTGACTGTTGTTGTTTTTTGTATTATTTTTTCAATATTATGAAAAAAATATTAAGAGGTTATGTTTGAGTGGAAAATAGAAAATACTGGATAATTCTAATAATGAATTGAGTTGGTCAGGATGTACAGTCAATAATTACATAAAATAAGCAAAATTCCAACGTTTCGGCCTAAGATGTAGACTTTTCAGGGCTAGGAAAAAAACCAAGTCCTGAAGATAGCTTTTTTTTCTATCCATTCCATTCCTTTTCATTTCTTTCCTGACATGAAGAAATGTAGGAACATTAAAATAAGTTTTGCTTATTTTGTGAAATCATCGACTGCACCCCATCACCGATTTAATTCATTATTGAGAGTTTTGTTTTGTTATGCATATTGAATATTGAGGATGTTTTACCATTTCTAGTGCAATTTCTCTGCCGTTATAACGATCTTGTTCATAATGGTGATAATTCTACATTCTACACCGGCTGAGGTACAGTAAAATAAAAGGAAAGTTAGGACAAAACTGTAGCTGGAGACTAATTGGAAGAATTTCTTTTGCCATAACAGTTTGGAAAGGCGGCATTGAAAAGAAGCTGGGTAAAGGAACGTGAAATATCAGCTTTTGAACGGGAGGGCGTGGAATATGCATTCAGAAACCATCCTCGGCCATTAGAATAAACCTCCGAGAAGGAAGAAGATAGCCGAGGGATGATGTATGGTTACACCAGAGCCCATATTTTAATAAAGACCGGCTTAGTCCTTCTTCCCCGCCCATTGTTTTGTCATTATTACAGCGGCTACAAATCGCACTGCTTACCCCTAAGACCTGGAATTTAGAGTTGTGGGTTAGGTAGGCTCAATGATCCAGTGACGTGCATAAATATTCAGTTCTTATCATTTAAATTTTATAATGCTTTAAAATGTTTTATGAAATCGAAATTGTAATATATAAGACAATATAGTAGGCTATTACTAAAACGTTTGTGTTTATTTGACCAATCTTTTGGTAAATGAAAGGAATGGAGTTGTTAAAGTTTATATATCTTACGACATTACAATGTCTTTTCTCATTGTCAAATAAGAATTTTCAGATTAATATTGAGTTGTTTGGAAAATACACCTCCAAAGGCGTATTTTAAAGAAAATGTAATGTTCTACATTAAATATAATATATTGCATTATTGATTATTACCTTGTTACTTGACCAATAAAACCTTAGCTTATACATACCGAAAGCTAACTCCATTTATGTTTTGAATCTGTGAGCCAATGACAAGAGTTTTAGAAAATTACGGTACCCTGAATAGGAAAGAAGACTATATTGTGAACAAGGAAGATCTCTCGGTCATTATCTCCCTTAATTATTTCTAGTCGATGCCTTTTTGAAGTGAATACGTTTTTAAATCTGCTTCAATTGTGAGGGGCAATTAAAAAAAAAAAAACGATTAGACCACTGGATTGTTACAGGATCAAAGAATTCAATATGATTAGTAAGTAATGTGAAAAATCGCTCGCAGTGGAGGGAAATTTTGCTGAGTATTGAGATTTCCATACAGTATAACTTTTGACTCGAATAAGCTACAACGATCGTTTAAATTTTAATCGTCGGCTGATGTCAAACTCTATCGATTCGGTATAAAACATATATGTAAAATAGTGACAGTGAATATACTAAGCTGTTAGAATAAAAGCATATTATCATAAATATATAATATCGGGTTTTACGCGTCTAAAAGCCAACTCCAAATACAGAGATCATATACGGCTGGAAAAGGCATCTCTAGAGCGATTCAATGGCCATCTTATATCATAATCTTTTTTCTCGCCTACTGCCTAAACAGTGTAAGGAATATGAATAGTAATAATATAATACCTTATGAACTCAACAAAAGAAAAGCACTTACCGCTGCTTAATGATACTTTCCTTGAAGAGCCTGATGAGGTTTTTTTGACAAACAAAATTTGGTGTAAGAGTTGTACAACAAAAATGTGTATACTAATTGATGCGAAACAGATAACCACTTTTAGCCATCCATTCTGCTTACTATTAAATATACTTGAAGCAACAAACAAGAAGCATCTAAAACTTTCCTATAATTAATCAGTTTTAATGTTCCCTTTCGCAAGTCCGACTGCATTTGAGCAATAAGCAGTTAATTATCAATTAACAAAGCACCAAATAGACCGTGTAGGGACGGTTTTGCTGGAATAAAAGAGATTGTGTAAAGGGCCTCTTCATTTTCGTAGTGCCTAACGGGGGTTGGGATGGACCAGAGAACCAATCGTTAAGGCAACATTTAAATTATTATTTTTGTTATAAAAATTACATTTTATTTATTATCATTTTTACCGTTATGTCTTAAGTCATTTTAATTAGTCCCAATTCCTACTGATACCTGCTACTGGCTCGCTTGCTGAAACCTCTTTGAACATGAGCATCTCCCAGAGGAGTCGCGTACTTGTTTCAGTAACAAACTCTCACTTAATTTAATTCCACAGTCACTGAGGCTACCTCGGCCTCAATCAGCGGAGGGCGTTCAATTTGTCCTGTCATAATATTATTTCCCTCCATCGACTAGTTTATTTCTTGCCCGTGACCTTGTTTAGAGATATCTTATGTATTTTTGTCCTCTCAACCAACAGTTAATTTTAAATTGCGAAGTTTTGAATATAAAGTTAGTTTGAAGGAGCAACACGCGATTTAAAGAGTATCGAAATAGCAATGTAATAAAGGTAATTCGATTTATTTTAGTCACCAGTATTTATTTTGCTGTGCTATTATAGGGCGCAATACTAATGAAAATTTTAAATTTGATGAATTGATTTGATTATGATATGAATCGATCTGCAGTTCAAATGTATTTATATTTAAATATTGCTTAGGCTAGGATTGTACCACGAGACGACATAAAAGAATTTGTGTATTGTTGTTGTATACACACACACGTATATTATCATATTATATTATATATTAGACAGTGTTCAAATTAATTAGAAACAAGTTTTGTATGCTCCTTTATTTTTCATGTGGCATTTTACTAACGAAAGAGCATGCCATGAATTTTATGGTCTATACGTATAATTATATGGTATTTGTGACCCCTTTGAGTTTTAAGCCTACTTCAAATCCACGCAGGTTAATTTAATTATTCGGGCAACCAATTATCCAAATGGAACATTATGTTTATTTTTACTGGAGGCCAATACTGAATATGACATGAAATTATTAAAAATATTATGAATATCCTGTCAAATAAAACTAATTAAATTTTCTTCAATATTACGTATTACAAAAGAAATTGATGAATGGGTAACCAATAAAAAAAAAAAGAATAGACTTGCGTTATCATGTTATTTGTATACATATATATATATATATATAATTTTTTTCGATTGGTTTTACAGACCTTGTAGATTTTGGCCGAGTGATGTGGTATCCTTACAGATATATATTACTTTTGGGAGACAGCCTGGAGGGGATCATCTAAACTTACGTTGCCGTGAATCATGGTTTTCAATGTAAAGCAGCAAAATGCCCATTGCTCCATAACCAGCCCCTTATGCCAATTCATTAGTGTCCTTCCACTGACGTACAATCAAGTTCGAGGAAATTGGCAAATCGGTCTAGATCCACAGATTGTGGCTGTTCTGGATCAACAGGCTAAGGTCAGAACCTATATATCTTTCCCCGAAGCAGACCTGTATCAAAACTCCGAGTGACTACTGAAATCCTGAAAAACCACTACAAGATTCCCAATAGTTTTACACGGGGTAAGGTCATCATTTTCATGCCCGGTTTCTGCGAGATGCTTCCTGTAGCCTGACGTGCTCGCTTCATATCGTAGAGGGATGCCAATTCGAACAGTCATCGATTCCCAAGCTCGATGTTGCAAACTTTGATTACTTATTGCAAGCGGTTTAGCCCGCTCGATCACACCAGCCCCACATATATACTTTTTACGAAGGCAAAGCGTATTCACTTCCAATTTGAAATTATTCTTTCTTCTTTTTATACACAGCTACCAGGTTTTATACTATATTTTATGCTAGTAAACTCATTCTGATTAATATAAGACGTAGTGGTAATAGCACCACGTGGCATAAAATAATTGTATTAGTATTTATTTGACATAGTACGTAGGGTCTAAGAATACTTTTATATATCTTGTTTAACGTTGGTTTGTAACACCTTACACACACACACACACACACACTCACACATGTAGAGTTACTTACATGTTTTTTAGTAGCTGTAAAAAAATGGTTGTTGGTAATATAGATTAGATTTTGTTTATTTATTCATTCATTAAAATTTATTGCTGTATTATAACAATTCAAAAAGTAGATAACGGGAATGATACATTGAAGCATGGAAAAAGACAAGTAGAGAAACTAATCTGTTGTAGTACTTAAATAACAATTTCAACTTAGAAGGCCCACGAGCCCATCTCCTTTTCAGACGCTTCAGAGGATTATCAGGAATTGAAGAAGCAGTCAGGTTTGAAACTATTGGTTTTGAGTGGGAATACAGTTTTTCATGAAAATACTTGTATCGGGTTTGAGCCAAATCAGCATCATGTGGTGCATTAAGATAATTATGGATGCCTTTATTCTAAAACGGAGCATTAGGGATTTTACGAAGGATTTTGGATTTTAAGGATTGTACACGAGATTAATTAGATGTTTAGTAAGTGTTGCAGTAGCCTGGAACGGCGGATCAGAATATTCAATTCAATTATGTATATACAGAAGAAAAGTTTATACTGAGAAATTGCTATATCATAAAACAATAAAAGTGCTCAGTAATAAGGAAAATACTATATGTATAAATACATATATACACACATGTACTAAGATATATTGGGGGTATTTGAAAATTTAGATCTTAACATGAAGTGTACGATATTGCCAAATATTGATGGCTCCAGGCACCCTAATGGACACGATGTTGGAATTCCAGTATTCCCTGGCTGGAAGTGTCAGCCCTCCATTTTTATGGAAGCCCGAGGTGGAGTGGCGGTGAGGGGCGAGAGGGGGGGACCCAGCTTAGATTGGAGATGAGGGTTGTATCAGTTGCGGCCTCTGGAAGCGATATCTCATGAATATATTTACCACGAGTCGACCTGCATTTCTCAATCCGTCCGGATTTACCAACCCAGATGGGCTCCTCCTTCCCATTTCCAAACATATTTCTCTTCTCTCTTGGCAAAACAAATGCTTATTTTGGAAGCAGTTTTCGCACTCGATTCGGCTTGTGGGTATACAGCATCTGAATACGGTATGACTTAACCACTTCGTGAAAGTTACCCATGAATACTTATAAAACAAATTATGTAGACATATTTACAATCGAAATTACTTGCGGGTGAATCGAGAAGGTTTCAATTACCAATTCCGTTCTATTTAATAGTTATAACTTTTTAATTGATAATGTACACATATCGAGAGCCTTGATAATGTAAAAAAGAAAAAAATATTGATATAATATTAGTATGGATGAGAAGGATCTTTTTAGTATGCTATATTGTTTTTGCCTATGCTAAATTGTACATAAAGCGATTTAAGCCATAAACACCTCAGGACTGACACTACTATACTACTTTACGAGTACTAATCCACGTACTGCATTAAAAAATGGCGCCGGGCTTTTAAAGAAGCGCTTGACGGAACGTTAATATATCAACCTAAAACGTATAAAACAGTTTATCAAATCTCTCGGGTGGTTACAAGACATTTGAAGAGTCCGACACCTCAAAATGGATGAGATTCCGGCATCACTTTTTTTCTGAATCCTCGAAACAGAAAATTAGACTGTTATCGATATAAACTCATCTGCTATATATATTGCTCAATAGAAAAGGAACTCTTCCAAAAACTACGATTTTTTCAATGCTAAGTTTTAAAAGTAATGATATCCGTTCAACAAAGTCTGTTGGCCAACAACCAAAATTATACTTTTTCCACTGTTTTCATTTTGCCTTGATATATATATATATATATATATATATATATATATATATATATATATATATATTTCAAAACATATCTTTTTTATTTGAGGTTGTTTTACTTTATTTTTGATATTTCAAAAGACGGTCAAATGGGTTAAATACTAAATTGCGATCGAAAATAACATGAGATCAAAAATCCTTCAGTGACTCACAGCTACAGGTATTTACTATACAAGTACTATAATAGTTTAAAGCATATTTACTGACAGAGTCTTTGTTACCATGCAAATCATTAAACTTTGAATGTTCTACGGCTAACTTTGTCGCTTAAATATTATTTTTATTTCAATTTCGTAACAAACAAAACCTTTTAGTGATACTGCAGAAAAAAGCTTTTGTGAAAAGCCCTAATGTATTTTTAATGCAAAATAAAAATTAAGTTTAATTCGAAGTTTTGAAAACAAATTTCATCAATTAGCAGGAATAAATGAACGGCTTTTAAGCCCTAAGTTTTTTAGGATTTGGAGTATTTATTTAAAACTTAGTAATTTAATTCTCTTGTAATACTTCAATGTATATTAAATATTGTATATTAAGAAGTATATATTTTTTTTATAAATGATAAAAAGAGCTCCTAATAATTTGTAACCTAGCGATGACTTAACGCAAAAAAATATATTTAAGTTCTTTTGCCAAAAATTCTGTTTCCTCAACTCTTAGAGCTGGTCATGTGTTCTATCATCTTTTTTTTTTAAATATTTTTATTTAATTTTTGATTGGCCTATATAGTTATAAAATGATTATGAATATGCATAAACTTTATATTTCTACTAATGTTTAATAGTTTCATAAGAATATATGGAAATAAAGAGTCCTGAAACGAAAAAAATTCAATAAGATTGTTTGAGCCGTTTTCTATTTTCTTTATTTTATTTTATTTTTTCTGTTCACTATTGAGAGTTAGCAAAGTTTTCTGTTTATATTATTTGTACTATTAGTTGAAATTTTATTGTTGTTAGTGAAACGAGAGAACACTGTTTTTCTGATGCTCAACTGTTAATATTGCAACCTGCCATATGATTCGAAAAGTTAACAGTTCAAGTTCTGCGATTGTTGACTTGTTTCACACTACCAATAGACTCTTCAGTAAGTCAGTTCGTCTCTTGATGCAGAGGAGACCACGAGCGGACATCGGTCGCCGATCGATCTTCCAGGTGTATTTTTGTTGCTTCGCAGTCGCCGACTGAGTTGTTCCAGCTGCCAGCTACACTTTTGACAGACTCCTGACAGACTGTCACCAGGTATTTGGGTACCCAATAATAATATAACAATATAAAAAATGCATTTTTTATGTAAAAGACAATTGATTAGTGCACGACATTTTGTGTGTATTTAGTAAAGTTATTTTTATTAATAAGTAACCATTCAATGTATAGTATCCATAGTAACGTATAGGGACAAAGTTTACATTTTTTTTTTCTCTCTCTTTCATTTCAGAAAAATATGGTTGTAATCTCTCATTTCATTAAATTCATTTGTCAAGTTGTAATTTTGTTCTTCTTTTAATGTGTTTCCTATTAATAATAGTTTTACATCTTATTTAACATATATCTATATCTATATACATATATATACGGAATTCAAGGAGCTTAAAGATAAAACTGTTGAATATTTTTATGAGGCCTTGTCGTTTGAAATTTCATCCCAGAAAAGCAATGAATCCAACACCAGTGAGATGTCGTTTAGAGAGAAATCTGCAAGAGATACGGGCTTCCATTTGCGACTCCCGGTAATAAATATCCCATCGTTTTCGGGAAACATAGCGGAATGGCCTTCATTTAGGGATACCTTTGTCTCCCTTATACATGATAATGAGGAACTGAGCGCGGTGCAGAAGTTCCATTACCTGAAGTCAAGTCTGAGAGGATCTGCTTCACAAGTCATTGCGGCCATTCAAATATCCCAAGAGGGTTATACCACTTCTTGGGATGCGATTACTAAACGTTTAGACAGTCTTCGCATTCAAGCAACATATCATCTGGTAAACATTTTTAATTTTCAGGCACTGACAAAACACTCGCTATCCAGTTTAGAGAATTTGTCATCTTCAGTCCTAGAGAGCGCCTGAGCCTTTCTTAAATTACGGTTTGACGATCCAGCTGGATTTATACTATATACATATATTCTTCGACTATTAGATAGTAAAACTCGAGAACGTTTCGAGATGACCTTCAGCACAAAAGCCGAGTTGCTTACTTGGCAAGACTTTTCGGAATTCATCTCACAGCAGATAGTGGAGTTGCAGTCGGCTGATCTGACTTCAAATAATAAAGGGATCCCATGTTACTCCAAAAATACATTTGGAAAAGGAGCAAGACAAGTCCTGATGACTAATACAAAAGCGGGGAACGTTATTTGTGTAGTTTGTAAAAACGCACATCGCCTTATCGAATGTCCTACTTTTCTCAAGATGAGTCCACAACAAAGATACCAGCAAATAAAACATTTTAATCAATGTTTTAACTGCTTTGGTTTGGGTCACTCTATAGCAAAGTGTCCCTCAAAACACTCCTGCAAGCGATGTAGTCTCCGACATCATACCATGCTTCATTTTTCGCTCGTTGCAAGAAATAAGAATACTTCCTACAGTGGTCAGAAATCAAACTGTTCACAGTCAAAAACCCCGAGCACAAATAATTCTTCATCATCATCAAACATTTCGTCAACCCCGATCAAGTTCTGATGTCAATAGTGAGTCGATTCAACCAAATAGCACGGCGATGCTTTCGTCCTCTACTACAGGTTATTTCAACGTTCTTCTTGGAACAGCCCGAGCAAGAATTAATGATAATTTCGGACAGTTTCATCAGTTGAGAATACTGATCGATAGTGGTTCGCAGCGTTCATTCATTACCACTAGGTGTGCCAACCAATTAGGGTTAGCGAAGATTAGAAACCCTCAGCGTTTGGTAGGTTTTAGTAACCATCCAATATCAGGTGGAAAATATCAAGTCGCTTGTACTATCGCACCGAAAACAGAGGATTTGCCGCAGTTGCGTACCATGGCCATAGTAATCGACCAAATTAGTGCAGATATGCCTTCTATTCCTATTCCCCATCAAGTAATGGACAGATTTAAACATTTAAAACTTGCAGATGCAACATTTCATCAACCAGGGCAAATTGATTTTTTGTTAGGTGCTGATTTATTCGGAGTCGTGCTACTCGGCAAAACTATAAATATTGAGAAGGGACTTCCAAATGAATACCAAACGATATTTGGTTGGGTAGTAGTTAGACCGGTTTCAAACAAATCACCTATTTCAGACTGTAAAACGATGCTTACTGCAGCCGAAACACAGCTCGAAGATGAAAAGCTACCCGCCATCATGAGTAGGTTCTGGGAGATTGAAGAAGTCGCACCCGTAAGAAAATTAAGCCCAGATGATGTCAGAGCTGAGAAGCATTTTAAATCGACTCACACAAGAGACGAGAGTGGAAGATATGTCGTTCGTCTGCCATTTAAAGGTGAACCGCCACTAAGCTTACAATCGTCCAAGCTTATGGCCATGCAACGCTTCAAGAATCTGGAGGAAAAGTTGTCTAAATCCGGAACATTAAAGCTTGAATACAACATGGTGTTTCATGATTACCTTAGTAAGCAGTATCTTTCACTTACAAATCGACCAGGGAAATATTTTCTTCCGCATCATGGAATTTACAAGGATAGTTCATCCACTCATTTGCGCATTGTTTTTGATGCCTCGGTACCCACTAATGCTGGATCATTGAACAACCATCTTCTAACTGGGCTAAAACTTCAACATGATATCAAGGATGTCTTGTTAAAATTTCGTATACCACATTATGTGGTTTCTGCTGATATATGTAAAATGTTCCTTCAAATCTTGATAGATCCTGAAGATCGTTTGTACAATCATTTGTTTTACCGATTTGAACTTTCTGATGTAATCCAGGAGTATGAATTTAACCGTTTACTTTTTGGGTATTCTTCTCCTTTCTTGGCCTTACGAGTGATCCAACAACTTGTCTCAGATGAAGGACATAACTATCCGCTCTCTTCACGTGCTTTGTTGAAAAACATGTATATTGACGATCTTCTTACTGGCGCAGATACACTTGATGAAGCTTTAAAATTGCAAAATGAACTAATTGGTTTGCTATCTAAAGGTGGTTTCACCTTAAAGAAATGGTGTAGCAATGAGCAGCTACTTGTCAAGAACGTTTCGGATGAGGAAATCGAGTCCACAGTTTCATTTTGTAACATGGAGGACACTACCATTAAGATCCTAGGCATGCAGTGGGAACCTAATAAAGATCGATTATCATACCGATATACACCGAAGGACATTGTATTAACCAAAAGAGGGATAATGTCTTCAATTGCTCATATGTACGATCCCTTGGGATACTTATCACTTGTAGTTTTCAGAGCGAAAACCATTCTCCAACAACTGTGGAAACTTAAATTTGGATGGGATGATCAGGTTCCATCATACATTCAGACTCAATGGGAATTGTTTTTCGGTGATTTAAATAAACTATCACAAGTAAGTCTTCTGCGAAGACTTAGTTCGAGCGGATTGGTACGAACTATCATAGTTGGTTTTGCGGACGCTTCTTCATTGGGTTATGCAGCTGTAATATATCTCCGGACCGAAACTGAATGTGGTGACATTTCAACAAATCTTGTTTTTGCCAAAACCCGCTTAGCTCCCTTGAAACTACTCACAATACCTCGACTAGAACTCTGCGCCGCAGTGTTATTGGTAGATATCTTGAAGGCCCTTCAAGTATTCTTGTCCCGATGGCGGGACGCACCTATATATCTACTATCCTACTCAGCTACAGTTTTGGCCTGGCTCAAATTGCCTTTTGATAAAATGAAAACCTTCGTAGCTCATAGGGTGGCAAAAATTCTGGAGCTTTCTAAACTCGAATCTTGTCATCATATTCGTTCCCATTATAACGCAGCTGATATCGTCTCTCGTGGTTGCAACCCCACTGACATAATTTCTGATTCTTCATGGTGGTTTGGACCGGATTGGTTGCATCGTCCTATTTCAGATTGGCCTCTAAACGAAATCACTGTTCCTACTATTTCACAATTACCAGAAATTCAGAATGATGCATGTATTATGTTAGTAAAAAACGAAGATGATTTCAAAATTATTGAAAAAATTAACAACTTTTCGTCATTTACTAGATTAATTAGAGTATTCAGCTATATTCGTCGATTTTGCGGTAATGCGAAATCCAGATTGAAGGAACGCAAATCAGGTTCCTTAAAGCTGAACGAGCTCAAATAAACCACCCTGGTCCTAATAAAACTTATTCAGAATCATCATTTTCTCAAGGCCGACAAATCAGACAAAGTTATTCTACACTCCTTGTCTCCATTTGTGGATTCGGTGGGTGTCCTTAGGGTGGGCGGTAGACTGCGGAACGCACCTTTGTCTGATGATGCGAAGTACCCAATATTACTACCTCGTAAAGCTCACTTCGTAAATCTATTGGTACACCATTACCATATATCGTATTTACATGCTGGTCCTCAGCTTTTACATTCCCTGCTGAGAAGAAGATTTTGGATATTATCTGGTCGTAGTTTAATACGGCAGCGAGTACATCAGTGTGTAAGATGTCACCAGTTATCCACGAAGAATTATACCTATCGTATGGCCGACTTACCACTATCTCGCTTTGAACAAGGACAGCCGTTCCTCATTGTAAGAGTAGATTTCGCAGGCCCTTTCATACTGAGAGAATCACTCAGACGTAAAGCAGCGTCTCATAAGACCTATGTTGCTCTTTTTGTTTGTCTTAGTACAAAAGCAATACATGTGGAAGTGGTTTCTCACCTCACTACAGAAGCTTTCTTAGCAGGGCTTGATCGTTTCATAGCGCGACGAGGACTATCTGCTAAAATCATGTCAGATCATGGGACTAACTTCTTGGGCGCATACAGACATTTACAAGAATTGTTTTATTGGTGGAATCTCCAGCCAGTAAGACAAAAGATTGAAGAGCATCTCACGGCAAAAGGAATTGAATGGAGTTTCATTCCTCCTTCAGCGCCGCATTTTGGAGGTATATGGGAAGCAGGTGTCAAGTCGCTTAAGTATCACGTGGCTCGTGTCGTAAAAGACCAAATTCTTACATTCGAGGAAATGACAACTATAGCGATACGTATCGAAGCAATTCTCAATTCCAGACCTCTACATCCAATGTCTTCCTCCCCTGAAGACCTTGACGTGTTGACACCCGGCCATTTTCTTATAGGGGCTCCTTTATTGGCATTACCCGAGCCTGATCTTTCTGACATTACAGCTAATCGTCTTTCTCGTTGGCAGCTCTTAAGAAGATCTATTGCAGTCTTTTGGAACCGATGGAGACATGATTATCTGAATTGCCTACAACAACGGGCCAAATGGACTTCGGATGCTCCTAATATCACGCCTGGGATTCTTGTATTGTTGAAGGATCCGAATAAACCTTTAGCAAGATGGCCCAAGGGTCGCGTCATCGATGTCTTTCCAGGTGATGACGGAATAATTCGAGTAGCTAAAATCAAGACCTCAACGGGAGAGTACATAAGACCGGTCTCAAAGTTGGCCCCTTTACCCCCTCCGGCAGAGCAGCCTTCAATTAGAAAATTTATGATAAATTTTGGTGGGCGGTATGTTTGAGCCGTTTTCTATTTTCTTTATTTTATTTTATTTTTTCTGTTCACTATTGAGAGTTAGCAAAGTTTTCTGTTTATATTATTTGTATTATTAGTTGAAATTTTATTGTTGTTAGTGAAACGAGAGAACACTGTTTTTCTGATGCTCATATGTTCATAATATGTGTTAATATTGCAACCTGCCAGATGATTCGAAAAGTTAACAGTTCATGTTCCGCGATTGTTGACTTGTTTCACACTACCAATAGACTCTTCAGTAAGTCAGTTCGTCTCTTGATGCAGAGGAGACCACGAGCGGACATCGATTGCCGATCGATCTTCCAGGTGTATTTTTGTTGCTTCGCAGTCACCGACTGAGTTGTTCCAGCTGCCAGCTACACTTTTGACAGACTCATGACAGACTGTCACCAGGTATTTGGGTACCCAATAATAATATAACAATATAAAAAATGCATTTTTTTTTGTAAAAGACAATTGATTAGTGCACGACATTTTGTGTGTATTTAGTAAAGTAATTTTTATTAATAAGTAACCATTCAATGTATAGTATCCATAGTAACGTATAGGGACAAAGTTTACATTTTTTTTTCTCTCTCTTTCATTTCAGAAAAATATGGTTGTATTCTCTCCTTTCATTAAATTCATTTGTCTTGTAATTTTGTATATAAATAAAGTTGTAATTTTGTTCTTCTTTTAATGTGTTTCCTATTAATAATAGTTTTACATCTTATTTAACATATATCTGTTGTTATTTTTTTTTTATTAACATTTATTTTGATTGCTCAAAAGCTCAAAATTTTACCAGCACTAGTTGATACGAGGTAAGAGATTTACGCCAGGTTGATTTTAATCTTTGTGGTGTCGCTCTCCTCAACAAAGATTGTTCGCTGTTTTTACTCATTAAGTGTATTGAACACGGAAACTAGTTTTTTTGTTTCATTTGCATGAATCTCCGAAATCCTATAATCAACTCTATGTATTAAAGCGCAATAAATATCTAGTCAACGGAATTTAGTAATTTTTGTTTCAGTTGTACATAAACGAGGAAATCATATTATAGTTGCACTTATTAAAACAAAAAAAAATTTAGGGTAAGAGAAATAAAACCGTTTTCCAGTTGTTGTTTATTTATTAATTTTCACTCTTTAGAGACGTTTCGACACTATGGTGTCATTCTCAATTTTTTTCTCCTGCATCTTTTAACTTTAATAAATAAATTATCAATAATTACATTACTATAAATAATTTAACATAAATGTCCAAAGATAACACACTATAAGTATAAGTACCTGTAAAGTCATACTTTTAAAAATTCTTAGGAGATCATTAGTCCTCCATGGTGAATAAATAATATTGCATTACAAAACCAAATTTTGATCTTTGAACCATCAGATCCTTTTTCTCATTTCTATGAATCATTAGACTTTAGTATAGAATAAAATTTAGAAGCTTTATTCATAAATGATAAATTGGAAAATGCTGTAAATGATAGAAAAGAAGCAGGAGAAATTAGTAAATTATATTCATCCATAATTTTGAAATTAAAAAATAATAGATCATAAGATGCCTTATACTTTGAAAAGAAATCAGATAATAATTATAATAACCTGACCATATAACCTACTAGTAGATCTTTAAAAAATAAAAAATTTTCCATACATTTCATAATTAATTAATTGATTTGATAAAATATTTTTTAAAATTATATATATAAAAATAAAAATAATAATAAATAAACATTTACATTATAATATATATATATATATATATATATATATATATATATATATATATATATATATATATATATATATATATATATATATATATATATGTATGTATGTATAAATTTAAAAAAAAAATTATTTTTTACTTTGTACTATTTTTGTTGATGTGCTGTTAGAACATATTTTGTTATTCTATACTAAAGTCTAATGATTCATAGAAATGAGAAAAAAGATCTGATGGTTCAAAGATCAAAATTTGGTTTTGTAATGCATTATTATTTATTGACCATGGAGGACTAATGATCTCCTAAGAATTTTTAAAAGTATGACTTTACAGGTACTTATACTTATAGTATGTTATCTTTGGACATTTATGTTAAATTATTTGTAGTAATGTAATTATTGTTAATTTATTTATTAAAGTTAAAAGATGCAGGAGAAGAAAAGATTGAGAATGACACCATAGTGTCGAAACGTCTCTAAAGAGTGAAAATTAATGAATAAACAAGAACTGGAAAACGGTTTTATTTCTCTTACCCTAAATAAATGAAGAATTAAATCCAGTTTAAAAAAAGAAAAAAAAAATTATAACAATGAACAAAAAAAAATTGCAGACACACGCAATTAAAATTATTTTGAATAATCTCTCTTGTGTTAATAAATTATATTGAAGCTTGAAATTATATTTATTGATTCTAAACATCAACAAGTCCTCAAGTAATATAGATTATTCAAGTCATTAAATTATCATTGAGCCCATTGAAATTGAGTCCATTTGCCTTGTTAGTGGATTCTAAAATAGGAAATTAAAAAAATTGATAATTATGAAAATTACCATTTTTAAATCACTGATTACTCTGGATTATATAATAGTGTATGCAACATTAATTAATGATAATAAAGATACGAGAAAAAAATTATCTATTGCCAGATTGATGATTTGGAGAGGAAGGCGCAGTGCGGTATGCTTGTCCTGCATTTTACTTCTGCTGAGCGGTCATAACATCCGATCCATCGGAAGGGGCCAGTCTTATCCTGTTATAACTTCACTTCCCATTGATCTACGTCCATTTTCGTTTGGTTTCTAATAATTCATTTTTTTTTTTTACCGAACCAAAGTATACTAAAAAAACAATTATTTTTTATTTATATTATTCTATATTTATCATAACATTACCGCCCGTCGATCGTCAACGATTCCGTGTTCACATCTCTTCTACACAATTTAAGTACATACATAAAGGTGCCAGGTACTCCTTGCCGGTAATGACCACCACGGATAGGTGGGAAACCCGGGTTCGAATCCCGGTCATAGTCATACTTTTCTAAATAAAATATTAAAAAAAATTATACCATGTAACAATAAAATAAAATAAATTATAATAGTATTCTACCCTTTCCAATTCTATTTTTTTTTTTCAAATTGTATGACTGTAATTTACAGGAATTCTGTCGTTCATATTGTAATATTTTTTCAATACAGTCTTAGGAGGGAAAAAATAAATTTTAAGTCATTATCTGAGCATTTTAATTGTTGACGTTAATCTCAAAACGGAATGTGAAGAGAAATTGTTATGGCTTCTTGGAACATATTTTTATTTACAAATCCTGTTTCATTTAATATTTAAATTTTATATTATTACCAAAAAATGTATTATAAACCACAATACATGATACTAAATACTATCATTTATTTACCAAACAAGAAGGATTAGTAATTTACGACAAGAATTATTACATTATTTCTCATTCCAAAATGAAACTGTTTGAATTTATTCGATTATTAAATACATAATTTAAGCTTAGGATAAATATACTCGATACATAATGATAGTTTCATAGTTTCATAGTTTGGTCTACACTGAGTTCGAAATTGCACACACCAGTGGAATTCTATGTTCAAAGCAGAGAAAATAAAATGGCATCTAGGAATATATTATAATTTTCAAACTCCGGTTATTTAGTATTTTAATTGTATAATATAGCTTAATAAAAATGTTAAGAACTACTGTGTACGTTTTGTTGAATAGCAAATCACTTATACAACAAGTATTATTATTACATTTTTTTAAAGATGAATTTGCTGTGATATCTTTGGTTGTTAACTATAACATTAGCTACGGAAAAACATAAGGTTTAAAGATAAAAATTAACAGTTATTATTCAATTATTTCTGAAATATAATCCAAGAGAGAAATAATTCTAGGAAAAAGAAGTTGGGTGTCTTCATTAGTGTCCGTCCAACTTTTCCCAAGTAAATTAAAATAATTTAACGTACTTTTTTTATAATGAAAGACAAATCTTAATAAAAATACTTAAAAAATAAAAATAACATTAAAAAATTAACAATACTTTTAAAAATTAAAATTGCTACGATCTAAAGCAATTGACACTCTTTCTAGGAGCACTACAAGCGTATGGTTTTTTTGTATCTGTCACAAAGAAAATACGTTTTCTTCATTTTTTGTTTTTGTTGGGTCCGACTTTGAAGTTTCCCAGCGTCCAAAATATAAGGAGTGATTTAATTTCTGTAAGTTGGTCTCTGATTCGCGATTTCGTCTTTTTGGTAATTTCAGAATATTGTGAGATGAACCTCGAACTCGTTTACCAAGTTCTGTTTTAGACCATTTGAATCTTTGATTCCCATAGAAATAGCCACTCTAATTTCGAATCATTTCCGTCTAAGCATAGGTGTTTTGCAGAGCTAATGCTGTATGGTGATCACTTTCGATGTAGGCTCCGAGATCTGATTCGAAAATGTATCTTCTTTTTGCTTCTTTTTTCTCCAGGTCATCTAACAAGAAGCGAATTTCTTCTTAAACCTCGGATCATCAATCAAACAACTATTTTTGATGAGCTAGGTTGGGGTTCCATATTTTCATACAATTAAAAAATAATGAATAGGTACATTCAAATCAATAAGAAAAATATGTTGACTGCTGAATGATATTAGTTGACCTTGTATATATGAGGAAGAAAATGGTCCGGGTGGAGGTCAAGAAAATTATCTTAAATAGGAAGAACTTTTTAGTGATAAGCCGACGTTTCGACCCACATTGCAGGTCTTCTTCAGGGCTAAATATACAATATGCATATAAATTAAAATAATTTATGGTAAAGAATAACGGAATATGTATAACAATATATGTATTAAGTAGTATAAATAAAAACCAGATGGAATTGAATTATATAATAACAAAGGGGTAACGTGTAAAAAAAACAACCTAACAAATAAAAATTAAAAATTAGAACAGAGTTATGCTGAATAAAAATTAAAAATTAGTAAGTTATAAGAGATTTTATAAGGAATAACTAAATGGAATTTTATAAAAAATGAATTGAGAAATTTTATGAGGAATAACACTATATAACATTGAATGAAGACAGGAAATAACAAGAAGTAATACAGAATAATCAATAATAAGATGACATAAAGGCATTAGAAAAATAGATTATATTTTAATAATGTTTTTAAATTTAAAATTATCATTGACTAATATTAACTAATAAATATAAAACAATAAATTATAGCTTACCTTGAAAAAATCAAAGAAGTCTCACTGATAGGTATGGTCAATATGAACAGTCGTTGTTCATACTTTGTTAACAAACTTTATAACCAACCACTTTCGCATTCAATCAGATGCAGACATTTCAGGAAGTTACTGAGTCAAATGGGATTTCCCATAATCGGTTGTGTGGGAAATTTCAGGAAATGTCTACCATAAGATCCTAGGGACAATACATCTGTACTTGAGGCTTAGTAATGAAACATAAAATTAACTCTTCGTACTCTGAGTGTAACGTTTCAAATATTTGGAATATTTTATTCAAGTTAATCATAATTTAAAGTGCTCTATATATACTTCATATATAGTTGTTTTTAATTGTTGGCAGTACATAGGTATTCATTACAGTTGTAGAAGTAATAGGCCGAGACGAAGACTTGATGATAAGAGCCTTCAGCAGAGGGAGGAGGAAGCTAGTTGCTGTATAATTCAGTAGGCTTAGTATAGAGGCTTTTCCTCGCTATAAATAGAGGCCGGCCTCAGGTTTTGCCGCCCTTCTTCCCAAGCCTGTCTTCGTCCGAATCTATTTGCATAATGCAGCAATCGAACGGGAAGGAGATAAGGAAATATATCCGATGGTATTGATGCCTCCGGTGGACTTCTTGTTTCAGTTTTCCGCGTTATTTTTTTATGTACATAGCTGATTCTCCTCTTGACCTCGTTACAGAGATATTTATAACGTACTATTTTCTTTTAATAAATAAAATCTTCTCTAATTTTCTCCTCAGTGTTTTTTACCTGATTTAACATTAAATTGGTGAATATCAGTAAAACTGCCACCAGAAAAAAAAAGTCTGCTTACGTAAAATAATATTTAGTTATTATTGGTATATTATCAGGAAGAACTGGGTCAAAATATAATTTATTTACCATACAAAATGCTCAAGAAAGTCTTTTTTTTTCCAGTGCGTGGTAAATCCTAAATCAAACTAAACTGACAGATTTCCCCCCTTATTTAGAGTTTAAAGACTTCACAGCAGGTTGATTAGCCTCAGGAGGGTCCTAGATCCCATCTATCTCCGGTTTAATAAAAGTCTGCCAGCGAGCGGGATTTGAACCTATGACCCTAGGAAAGAATGTCAAATCCATACTAATGGCGAGAAATCTAAATTTATATTATTCGACATCAATATAAATTTTTAGCAAAATAGTGCCAATAAGTGTAGATTAATATTTTTGGAATATATCTCTTACAATTAAAATTATTTAAATTTAAATTTATATTCCCTTATCTGAAAATTTTGTTTCAAATATCATATATATTTGAGTACCTAATATTTACGAATGTCAAATAATTCGGTAGTAATCTCTGTATTATTTAAAAAAAAATTGTAGTGATATAATATTTGATTCTGAAATTGATTTGGTATCAAAAAAGGTAACACTAACTAAAAAATGAAATAGAATACATAGATTTCTGTTTTTCAATTGTGTTTTTCAAATTCTCGCTTTTTTCGTTTAGAATTAATAGAATGTCAAAACGGTTCTATACTGTATTTCAAAGAACCAAATTTTACTGTTTACCTTATCTATTCTTTGCGGCTCAGCAGCCCTATTAAACTTTGTAAATAGAATTGTATATAAACTTTGTTTTTATTAATTATTTATCTGTGATTTTTTAGTTTGTGTTAAGGTTATGTCGTTGGTGTTACCGTTTGATGTAATGATTATGCTACGAACTTTATTATAATAGCTACCTATTTCTTTTTTCTTTTTTTTATTTAATCAATTTGGACCATGGACCGAAAATCCCACCACCTGGTCACAATACATAAGGAATTTATTTTATTTTTGTTCATATAACAGGTAGTTTTTGTAATGTACAGTCACACGTTGTTTTAATAACATTGCGTGTATGCTGAGTGACCTCCCGGAGGCTACGTAACTTTTAGAAGACAGAGCCTCAGGAGCGTATAAAAACGGACATGGGAGAGTAGAAGGAGGAAGATGGAGTAGAGGAGAGAGATAGAGCGAGTGATTGATGGCCGCCGCCCAACCACCACTCTCTCGTCCGCCCCCTTCATCTCCCTCCCGATCGCTCGGGTCTCTTCCGGCGAAATATAATAAACATAACATTGGTCAGTTAGTGGCTTGAGCGCATAAGAGGTCCTTAACCTGGTCCTAAATTATAGAGGTATCTATGGAGTAGATAATGAAAGTTATGAACGTAATAAAAAATATTCCCATAAACATACTTATACTGTTAGGGAAGAGCCTGTCCGGTCTTGTTGCACTATTATCTTACCCCTTCGGTCCACCTTTGAAATACTTAGCATGCAGCTTATGAAATAGAGAAGAAAAACCTGCAATGGTTCAGTACTTGGTGGAGACTTTACTGTTTCTTAGACAACGATTGGCCAAGGAAGTTATTTGTCCTAGATCGCGCAAAACAGCCAGATTTTCCCCCTTGTTTTGGGTACCCAATTTATTGAGACTGAATAAGCCCTAGCAGTCCTAAATCTCAAAGGATTCGTTTCTCGTTTCGATTCGATTACATAGATGTCTGCCAGCGATCGGGACTTTGACCCAGGACCTTAAGCATGACAACTCAGCGCTCTACCCCTGCGCCACTCCGCTCCTGAAGCTGGAAGCAAATTCGGATAGGCCTGAGTATATGGTTAGTCGCAGAAAGGGAGATATGTTGGTCATATTGAACAGAAGGAGATACGTTTGAAAAAGCCGAGATGTTCAAGTACCTAGGGCCTATGATATCTATAAATAATGAAATTCAAGATGAAATAAAGGTGCGATTAAAGGCAGGAATTTATTTTTATTTTTCGGTCTCGCTTTACTAAGCTCGTCTCTTTGGGTCCGAAACCTAAAAATCAGAATAACAGGAGATTACACAATGCGGAAGGCGAAGCATGAATCTAGTTAATATTACTGAAGTGGTAGCGTCTCGAAGAATAAAATGGGCTTGTTAAGAATCGAACGATTTCCAAAAAAATTAGGTAGTGCCGACTAGTAAACGTGTGTGGTAGACCGAGCCGTGGATACTGGTAGGATTGCGTTATGAGTTATCGGTTTTAGGTACTGAAGTTTGTAAACAGAGATTGGTGGTATCGGCATGATGCCTTCGGGTTCACTAAGCATCATTAATAATATTGTTGAGCCAACCTCTAAAATGCCGCTTCTGGCTAACCAGAGTTGGAGTATTGACTCAGGAAGAGATCGAACGTATACAGTTTGAAAATTAGCAATCGTCGACTCAACATGCTCTAGGTCTTTTATTGATATATATATATATATATATATATATATATATATATATATATATATATATATATATATATATATATATAGTCTAATCAATAAAAGCTGGAAGAAGGGGTAAACGAAAATGACGAGAGGGCCAAATACTTTAGGCCTTTGTTAGAACTAATTAAAAAGTAAAGTTAGTAAAAGACTTGAGTTAAAAATAGCAGAGGAAAACATGGAAGAGGAAGAAGCTCTTGTTTTTTTTTGTTTTTCGTTAGCTTATCGGAAACGGTGTATCCTTGTTTAAATCATTTCGTGTCATGTCTGGAGAGTGGAGAATTTCCCATAGCTTTTTGTCGAAACTTTTATAGTTAAAGAAAAATGCGCTCATAAGAGCATTATACAATTTAATTATAGACAATTCTCGTACACAATTGAATAATTTTTCTAATATTTTTTTCCAAATTGTTCATACTAATGTTCAATAAAAAAGAAAATTGATTCATAAAGTATTCAATTGGAAAATCCTCTGAAGTCTCCATAAAGAAAGAGACGAAACAAAACAGAGACTTTGTATTTTGAAGTTTTCCTATTACATTCTAACATTTAATGTGTACTTATAAATAGAAACAAAATACGTGAGCTTATAATTTCTGAACGACTTTAGAACCAACCTTCCATTTTCACATTCAATTATGTACTAACAAGATAAGAAGGTACTGGAGTCATACGGGAATTTCCAATGATCGGAAGGGCAGTAAATTCCAGAAAAAAGGTATCATGTATAGAAATAAATTCAATTATATTCAAAACTAATCAATTGAAAAAATACCTTGTCGAGTCATCATTTTCCAATCTCAATCTAAGAGGCTCTATTATTTTTATTATCAATTAATATTTCTTATAAAAAAAATCTTTTTTTTTTTTATAAGAAGTATTTTATAAAAAATCTCTTTTTTTTTACAAAAAGTTTTTATGATGGTATAAACGAATGTTATCTGTATATTCCAATACTGTTATCCTTAAACAATTTATAGGAATTTCTAGCTGACAATATTGACTAAATTAAGTAGCAATCAACTCCAAATCCGTCAGTTGATGATGATAATGATCATCGAACCTAATTCGTTAATTATGATATCATCAGAAGAAATTGAACTTGAAGCTGCAATTTTAACAATTAACCCTCTGTTTAGGGCCAGCAATCACATGAAGAAATTAAACCAGTTTCTCCTGATTTGAATTTATTATTAGTACAATACACTTATGTTTATTTTATTGAATACATTTTTAAATTATCTATCAAAACGTAAAACAGGAAATATTTTTTTATAAATATCTCAAATAAATGATCAACAGTATTTTGGCTTATAAAATCAAACAACTAATGGTTTGCTATTTAATATTTAGTACCTATTCAGCACTTCACTTGATAGAATATTTAATGCACCTGGATAAGGTTTAAATATTAAATTTAAACCTGAGTTCACCATTTAATTAAAATGCGGGAAACATTTAAGATTTCGCTATCTTCTTATTTTTTTTTTACTATTTGTAAGGAAGAAAATATATTTTTATTTGCAAATAACATAAACTACAATTTCATCGAGAATGGTCAAATAACATCTAGTAATTTTGTTTTTTTCATGTTTTTCAAAGCAAATTTAAAATGCTAACCAATGATATGTTGAAATAGATGTAATTTTTCATTTTTCAATTAAAACTAAAATTCAGTTACTGTAGAACTTTCAACTTTTCTGGGTGAAAAACTGAACCAAGTGATTCTCACAAGCCTCTCTTGAAACCGAGAGAGTTCTGCAGAGACCAAAATAAATGGCAGTCGAACAGGAAAAGGCACGGTGGGTGCATCAAAACCTTCCAGTCAAGAAATCTCAACGTTCGTGGAGTCACTAAAGGTCGTGTGATCTAAAGTTGTCATGATAGAAGACTACCATACACCTTTCTATTGTTCAATTGTGGCCGTTTCTTCTGAATCACCTGCTTCAATCGAATTAATTGTTGATAGTTGAAAGTAGACTTGATGGTTTGGCTAGATTCGAACAGTTAATGATGAAAAATTCCTTTCCTATCCCACCAAGCATTCATAATTAAGATCCTTAGCGTCCATACAGGCTTTGCAATCGATTGTGAAGCATCTCTGCACTTCGACCACGATCTTGTTCGCACATCATTGTCGTACGATTCAAACTGTAGAAGCTACACCCATTAGTTTTTTCACGGTCAATTCGTGTGGAATCCAAATATCGAGCATCTTTTGGTATTCAGGCTTATGTAAACGATTCATAATTGTTTTATGGTCGGTATTTAGTTTCATATTAATGTCCCGAAATGAAATCAACAAGACCGTGTCGGTCTACCTCGTTATTTGCTATGTTTGGCTGGTCAAGAAGAGTTTCATATTTTACATCGAAATTTTTGTTATTATAGCTAGTAAATCGATCTTGACACTGGTTTTCACTTAAGGATTCACCACTCAATGCTACACAATTTCCGATGGACCTGCGCTGCGTATTTCCTATTCGGTAGGAAAATATGACAAATATAACCTTCAGGAATCTCTATTTTCAAAATGCAACAATCTTTGATTGATTAGACTAATGACGGTATCTTTGTATTCGAATTTTTGTTACCTTTCAAACGCCCTTAAGTATGGCTTCATTGAACAAGTTTTTTAGGGACTTTAAATTAGAAAAACCTAATATTATTTTACCCGCACCAATTATAATTCACTTAAATAGTATTTTAAACATTTGTAATAAAAGGTGTATTTATCTAGTTAGGATTATGATCAGATTATTTAATTTACTAAAATTAGTATTATGTTATTTTTTACAGAGATCGAAAAAGGGTTCTCTTTTTCTTTATCAATCGCACTCAGCGAACTTGGTCACATACTGATAGTACTATTCACAATTTATAAGATACGTAGAGTATGAAAATATCCATCTTCCAAAACTGGTTGCTTTTGTATTCATAAGTGAAAAATTATTTTCGTTATTGTTAATTTTCATTTTCTCAGCTAGATTATATATGTATCTATAGCTATGTTATTATAGCAAGGTTATAAATCTAATATTAATATTAATTTTTTTTTTATTGAGAGTCACCCCAATGTTGAGGTTTTTTTCAACCATATTTAGAGTAATATTTTTTCCAGGTTTTCCTGTCAAATGCGGCCTCTTTATTAGGGCCATATCCTGCCATTGGTTCATCCATAATTTCGCGGTCGTCCTCTTCCTCTTCCATCAGGCCACCAGTGCATTTTCATTTTGGGTATTATATTACTCTCCATCCTCAGTAGGTGACCAAACCACTCTAATCGCTTTGTTGTAATTTTTCGAGAGTGGCATTGTTAGTAACCATTATCTCTCGGACTACTGAATTGAGTATTCTATCTCGCCTAGAAATCCCGGCTGTCCTTCTCCAGAAGTCCATCTCCGCGACTAGAAGTTTCTCTCTGCTTCCCTTTCCGAATTTCCATGTTTCACAGCCATATAACATAGCCATTCTTGATATTAAGTACGAATAAAAAAAAGAAGCGAAAATAGTATAAAAACTTCATTCTAAAATTTTCAGAAGTCTATCCAGAAAATTTAGAGCCTTGTCTAGATAATATTTTTGTCAATATCGAAGATTTTTTTAATTTGTATTGTCGATAATATTGGATGAATTTCATTCCAGTTTCATTTTTTCCTATTTTTAAAATTTAAAGTTATTGAATTAAGACTTATAGTTTACTACTTTCATATTCACAAATTGTAATCAGCTGGTATTTATTTTCTCTTTTTTTATAATACTTACTATCGCTACAATTTAACGAACCTTATTTAGTATGGCATCAAATATGATCATGGAAACTCGATTTTCTTGTAATTTTTTTGTTTTGAGCATTAACTTTATCGCTCGGAAGACCAAGCTGCAAGAAACATTACCGACGAGTTCGGATTGTTTGAGAAATTTTCAGCTGCAGACACGGATTAATTAATAAATTAGTAATTAATTCATAAATGATTCAAATCTTTCCTCTACGTAGAGGTGAACTCATCTTAACACATCGTTCTGCGGGGATATTGACATAATGCAACAAAATTGCACTGGAAAAGCATTGGTTAATCGGAAGAACCTATAGCCTTACACGACAATGGATCTTATGTTTCACCACAGACTATGGAGAACTAAACGAGCTGTGATGCGAAGTTCACTAGTACACCCCACCCCATGCGCCAGACTAATCACAAACAGGGAACAGGGATGGGACAATTTCTTTAAGAGTGAAGTTTTTGAAAATGATTTTCAAATCAAATTTCATCAGAAAACCATGAAGTTTTTAGTTCTGGAATTGAAAATTTGATAACTAATTGGAAACAAATACAGAAAATGAAGGCATTTTGAATAAAATGATTTGATTTCATAAGGAAGTTTTCTTAAATATTATTTCCTTTAAAGATGGGTATTTCATATGAAACGAACCAATAGTTTCAGATGAATTTTATACTAATTTTCCGTTCATATGAGTTGACGAATCTATGCTATTGGTTGAAAATCATTGGTTTGCTGTGCAGTTTTCATCGGACTGTTGTACTCTAGATCTAATTAGTATTCGCTAACGCCACTTCCTACAGAGCCTACCTGCTGTAGCTTTTGGTTATATTTGACCAGCAGCCTCAACCTCCAACCACCCTCCAATAATTGGCTAACATCCGGAGGGTGCGACCGCGGTAGACCGCAGAAGAGAGGACAGCGGACACTGACTCATAGAGACCTCACAACCAATGGCGGGGCTGGCCGCTCCAGGCCCAAGGGATAATTGGGGTCGGGTCCGCTGCCTGCCGGCCCAGCGCTTGTTAGGAAATGCCATGGGAAATTCGGTAAGAAATTATTTTGTGTACGTCCAATCAAAATATGTTGGCATTATTTTTATATATTTTCTTATATTATTTACATTATATTAGAACTTCCAGTATGGATACTTAGTTATGGAATATAGACATTGTCTATTAGACATACATGGACGTGGAAGAAAGCAGATGTTAAAAGGCTAGAAAGTTTTGAGATGTTCTGTTGTATCAGTGTAACAGAATCATAAATATCACGATAATTATTTTAAAAAATACACCTTACCAAACATAGAGATATATGGTGAAGAAAATGGTCCGAGTGGAGGTAAAAAAAATTCTCTTAAGTAGGGAGAACCAACGTTTCGGCCAACATTGCAGGTCTTCTTCAGTGCTTGTGAAGGAGTCAAATGGCTAGGTTTCACTTAAAACTAAAAAGGCAGTTAAACCTGGCCATTCGAATCTATCAAAAGCCTAGAAGAAGACCTGCTATGCAATAAACAGTTCTCCCTACATGAGATAATTTTTTTACCTCAGCCATACCATTTTCTTTCTCATTAATAACAAGAAGGTCGACTATAGTAGAGATAAATGCATTACCTGTGACAGCGTGAGAATAAAGCGATATCAGCTACTCAGATCCATCATGGTTGAGTGTAAAATAATAAGAAAGAGAAGTGCAGAAAAAATAAGTTAGTCTTCTTCAAAGAATCTAAGAGGTCGCTACAATTGTGGCGTTGATATGGGAAAGGTCATGAAAAGATAATTTTACAGAAGCAAAAAACTAGCTGCTAAAAATGAAAATTTGAATGAAGAATAGTAATTATCACCTTTCAGAGATATGTAATGAGTTCCTGGTCCGTGAAATTATGATAATTTGTAAATATTGTAATTATGAAATTGTTTATGAAAGAAGCTATATCCCCAACAAGACCATGCTACTTGTTTTTAGGTGCATTCACCCTTATTCATTTAATTAAGAGAATTTGCCTAATGTTGCTCGCCTTTCTATCGTTTTGGTACGATTAAACACTACTTTTTCCTGTTTCTTGTCGATGCCTCATTGCTATCTACTTAACTACTAAGATCGGTTGTATCAAAAGCCTTCATGTTCATCGGACCTTCATGTTTGCCAACCTTCGGAACAGAGATGGTAATAGAAGAAGAAGACATTTTTATAGTAATCTTCTATTAAATAAATAAAATGAATATTCTCTTTTCGTGCATCTCCTAGTTGAGGTTTTTTGCTTCGATGTAACTCGTTAATCCGGGATCTCCATCAGAACAATATAAATACAAAGAATATATATCAATTCTAATTAATACCCAGATTTTCAAAACGTCCAATATATCCATCAATGTAATAATTCATCTACCGACCATATGCAGAATTCTTCCTCAAGTTAAGACTTTAAGGCAGGAATTGAAAATGAACCCTAATTGCAGTTCAAACATAGGCCTGAATTTCCAAAGTGTAATCTGAGATTAGGTTAAAAAAAAGAAAGCATTATTTGATAAGAAGTTGTATTTGACCTGGTTTTGATTTGCCATTGATTGAAGAGAAGTCAGTTTTTATTAACACAGTCACGTGTGAATCTTTTCTAAGATGTAACCCTTCTTATAGAAATTCTCATTTTGATTCAGACACAAATAGCAAAAAAACAAGTTGCTTAGTATAATTATTTTATTATTATTATTAGCGTATTCTCCCAACAGTGAAAGACGTTAAGCAAACAACTCAATCAAGCTTTCTTTGGGTTCTTCTTTTTCTTCCAATAGGCTTTAATTCTCTTTGAGAAGGCTTGCCTGCGTTCTTCCGATCATTTCAGTCTGCACTGCTTTTGCTTTGGTTGCTCTGATGTAACTTTCCACTTGTTGAATTTTTGTCTTAAGGTTTTCTAAAAGGGTTTCTAAAATGTCTGTTGCACATATTTTTGCGTTTTGAAGTTCGTCCAGACAAGGTGTCGAATTCTTAAGTGAGCTAACGTAATTTAATATTCTTTTCGACAGTCGATTTTGTGGTAATCTTGTGAGGTGTCCAAGGAATTTCATTCGTCTTTTCCTATTGTCAATTTCAATGTTTGAAACTTTTTCTGTTGCTTTGATTGATTGCAGTCTATAACCATCTTGGGTATATCTTGCTCCTAGAATTTTCATGATGATCTTCCTCTCTTGCTTTTTGATTTATTCTAATTCTTGTTTTCTGTAATGTACAATATTTCATTTGCTAAAAGGACTGCTAGTTTTATGACTGTGTTGTAATTCCGAATATTTGTCTGTCTTGACATTTTTTGTTGTAGATGTCTTGAAACTTCTTGCCTTCTTGACTTTTTGGAGACGGATTTGCTGCGAGATCTTCTCAAGGCCTGCGGTTATTTCTACGAGGCATTTAAGCGGTCGATTCAACCGTATTTTGTTCTCAGGATCGTGATATCTTTCTTTGAACAGAAGAATTTATTTTTCTCAAAAGAGATCTGTAGTTTCGCTTTTTCTGCACATTCCTTAATCATCTCAAGCTGCTTGACGACAGTCTCCCCATCCTCTGCTAAAATCACCAGATCATCCGCAAAAGCGAGGTATGATACGTAAAGGTTGTTTTTGGGAACGCCCAGTAGGATCGGCTACCAAGAATCACGTTTCTTGAGTTGCTTCTCCCCCATTCTTCTACAACCTTGTCTAGGACGACGTTGAACAGAATAGGAGAGAAATGTTCTGAAATTTCTCAGTTTTTGTGTCAGTTAGTGTTAGTGTTATAGTGTTTGTTTTATGAGTTCTTCTAGAATTTGGAATAGTGAGGGTCTGTCTATCGAATCATATGCCTTTTTGAAATCTACAAATAAGCTTTTGTCTGAGGGCTCGTAGTTAAAGTATGGTTTTGAGGTTGAAAATTTGTTCTGGGTTGGTCTGTTTGGTCTGAATCCTGATTGAAATTCTGATAATTTGAGTTCTAATTGTTGCTGTGTTCTATGCAAGAGACAGGATGATAGTATTGTATATGTGACCGACAAGTGAAATTCCTCTATAATTGTTTACGTCTAATTTGCTGCCTTTTTTATGTAGTGGATGGATTAGAGCAATCTTCCAGTCATCCGGGAGCTTTTCGGTTTGCCAAATGTTTTGGGTTATTTGTGTAATTTCTCTGAGCGACTTTGGGGCTAAATTTTTCAGCTTCGATTCCGTGTTCCCCTGATGCTTTGTAGTCTTTAAGTTTCTCAATATGTGGATAAATTTCTTCATAAGCTGGAGATGACGAATTTTCCGGTGTGACTGTACTTTCGGGAATTTCTCTAAGGGTTCTGGACAATCTGAAGCTGTGAAAAATGTGTAGCTAACTCTTGGCAGTTTTCCTTACTTGTCAAGGTTAGTTTACTATCTTTCTTCCGAAAGCTGTAGGGAATACCCATTAATTTGGTTCGTAAAGGACTTGTACAAATCGCGTTTGTTGAAATGTTTGCAGTTGTCTTCAATGGACTTCAGCTGGTCGTTGACTATTTCCGTTTATTTGGTCTTAAAATCTTGGATACTTGCTTGCGTACTTCGAATTTTTTTATTTGTGGGTTTCTTCTGATATGTTACGATTGTAATATTTTAATGCCTTGTTCCTTTCTTCTAGTGTGGCCTCACATGCTTCATTCCACCTCTTTGCTTTTTGCGCCGTTTCAATGATTTTAGTTTGGAAATTCTCCCAGCTCTCTGCAGGTCGCTTTTCCCATTCTTCTGAAATTTTGGAGTCCTTGATTTTGGAATCACCGGTGTTTTCCTGTTGAATTTACCTTTGGGTGTGAATTTAATTTTGATTCTGGTTAATAATTATTATTATTGACTTCTTAATAAAAATGATGATAAACTAAAAATTAATATAAAAAGCACTTTTCAGGCTGATTAGGAACTATTATATATTTTATTTAATTACATAATTACTCTAAAAATATATACATATGCATTTCTGTTGAGTTTTTTGATCATTTTTGTTAGTTTTTTGGCTTAAATCTGGTATGTTTTGTGACAAGTCCAAGTTCGCTAACATATCCTAATAAATTATCAGCTGGGTTGATTAATTTCAATAATATATTTCCAATGTGCCAGGAAGAGCGTACAAGAATCCAGTTAAGTAAATAATTAAATATTTAAGTGGATGAATAAACTAGACGCGATCAAACATGGTACATCAATGCTTATTTGGAGGATTTAATTTTTAATGGTGTAATAAAATATAAATTACTCACCTGATAACAGAATTTTCTCTAAAAGCCAATTTACTATCAGCTTACTATTCTAGAATATATAATTGGTAATAGATTTGTTTTAAACACGGTATTTTTGTATTAACAATAAACAAATACTATATATACATTATGAAACATTTTTCATAGCTCTAAATCGTAGAACTTTTGATTTGTGTATTATTAGTTTTGTTGTGAGTCCTAGAGAGATTCGTGTGTGTGAATATGTTTGTGTACAAACTGTTGGTCCTTAATATTTGGATTTTTATTTAAATCACTCTTTTGTTTTCTATGTGTATCTGGAATATGATGAGGGATAAATAATCTTATCTCGGAACTGTTTTGTGAATATACGTTTTTGTTGTTTAGTTAACAAATTTTATTTGACAAAGTGAATACTAAATGGTGCCTTTTCAGATTTGATAAGTGAGGGACAGGGACTAAATTATTTTTCGATGTTATGGTTTTCTGTATTATTTTAATATTATATGTTAGATCAACTAATAATTTGAAGTGTCTACGAAAAATGTTTTAAATATCTTGTGAAAAAAAGTAACTTTGGCCAGAAAAATTACTTTAACTCTCTTGAAAAAATGCAAAAAAGGCATTGTGCTGTTTTTTTATTGCATTGTAAATGCATCCAATTATCTGTTGATATGTTCTCCTAACACAAGTTATTCTCCTACTGACTTTTACCAGCCAAATTAGGGCGACTGAAACCCTAAAATAAGATTTTAACACGGTTGAATAGTTTTTAAATTTTGTCAGTATTGCTTATTATTTTAAAACTATTAGACATATTTTGTAATCATATCCGATATTTATTAACTAATTGCGATTACGTTGGCATTAAAATTATTAAGCATGGATGATCATTTTCTACAATTGCAGTTAAAGAAAAATTACTTCTTGACAGTTCTGGATTCGAGAAAACTTAAAATTGGTAAAGGTACTGGCGATTTTTTTTTAATTTAATATATTTTGTTACATTCCTTGCTAAAGCAATTGCTATTGCTATTAATTTTTTTTTTATTTCAACCATGTTGTTTTATTATGACCCCGAATATTAATAATGTAACAAGGCCAACAAGAACATGAATAAGGTAATTTTAAATTATTTTACACAAAATAAAGACCGGAGAATGATTTGGTGATCTGATAACACTATTATTATTACCAACTGCATTTCTTAAGGATTTTTACAGAATAACTAAATCTTGTAATTTTTAGAAAAGATTGAAGGTTACAAAATGTTTCCGTCCTTCCATTTAGGTTTAGGCTGGAAGAAAAAAAAAATAGAGTAAGCCAAGAGAAAGGAGAAAAGATATGAATATTTGATGTCCTATTTAGAATGAAAATATATACGGTTACAGAAAAGTTCATCAGGAGGCCTCACTGGTTTTAACACTGAATATTAGAATAGAAGAATAACGAGCTTGAATAATATATTGAATAACATTACCATGTTGTACGCTAAATGCCATTATTATTCATAACATAAGTAATGAATAATTAGAAAATTGTTAACAACCATTCTATTTTGTGTTGTTTATATCAAATAAGTATTACCCAACGATATACTTACAACCAGGCATATCACCTAAAAACATGTGATTTATGCTTTTCACACTAACTATAAACATAAATCGACTGCTGCTTTAGCAGTTTACATAAATATTCCATATACTAGACACTATGACATTCAACAACCAACCTCAGTTGTTGAATGTCACTTTGGAAATTATTTGGACTTTTTATTTTATTCGGCTGTTGCCACAGCCATTGAGCGGGACAGTTTCCTAAATTTTCACGAAGAGTAACAAAATGTGATACCTCTGAAGGTTGTAAACAGTTTTATTTTGGGGAGTTTTACTACCTCGTACCCCTTTCGTTAAAAGGAAATCCTCTCTTACATTTCGTAACTATGCTGTTTCATATGTCATAATACCTTAGGATCGGATATATATTGATTTGTTAAGACAGATATATAATTATATACAGCAGTATAGTAGAGCACATTTCTTTATGCTGCATTTCATTATTATATTTCCATGGTATCTGTGAGTTTGGTTCTGCGAAGTTCCAATTTGTTAATTGGTTGTGATAGAGTACGTAATCTATAAAACACAAAAATCCTCTATTTTTTTAAATAGATACCGATGAAGATTGTCTTTTACCAGACGATAAGTGAAGTATTAAATAATTTAAGCATTTTGAATTGGTTTCACTAACGTAGTTAATTTCTTCATATGTAGAACTTTTGATTCCCTGTGGTACCGAGTGACCCAATTAATTTCCGAAAGTTAAGTATAATATTTAAAAAAATATAAAACTTGACTGTCGATATCGAAGAGAAGCTGAATAAATAAGGGCATTAAACTCATTAATAGATATACTAGTAATTTTTTCCTAAATAAAATATAATTCGGAAAGATGAATGATGAATGTGTAACAATTTCGTAAATGATGCCTGGCCTACTCATTTAATTATGTTTTGTGTTGTGGTATCCATATTCATTTTTGCGCAGTTTATTTCATATTACTTACTAAAAGACAACTATCTCTTACCTGAACCTCATTAATTTTCACATTTTGGTTGGATTTGAGTAGCGGAATTGAGTTTCTGGCCTCTTATATATACTAACCACCCGATTTTGAGTAGTTGATTTATGTTTCTATTTATACATATTTATATATTTATTTGCTTAGTAATCATTTAAGTACTGAGGTACTACAAGGGACAATTCTTACTGAGGGCTTATACATTCGTGCCATGTAGAACTTGTCTTATCTCGCTCCAAATAGAATGGAGAGGAACTTGATTTTTCGATTTTCTGAATTCAATTTGTTTTAAATCGAGAAGGAGAGGTCCATTGTATAAATATTCAATCTTCGTAAACTTTTGCTATATATTTTTTAATCCGGATTACCTGAAAAAAACTGTTTTGAAAAGAGGAGAGGTATTATCTACACCTTGCTCCCCCCTCCCAAAAAAATACCCCTCGAAGTAGACCGGTGATTGTAGCAATGCCTTCTTGATAAACTGCGCAGAAATGAATAGGAATACCACTAATTTTGTAGTACTTAATTTGCCTAGCATTTTAATATTATTTGTATTATGAAATGCATTAATATTCTCTAGAAATTATACTACATTAATTATTGTAAAGTGTAAACTTTGTAAATATTCCATAATAATATTAATGCTAAGTAAAGTATATACTAAAAAAAATCGCAATATCCCTAATCATATTTGCTCAGTATATAATAAAAAGAGTAGGCCAGATATCATTTTCGAAATGTCTTGCATATTCATCATTCATCATCATGTTAATGTAGTACGAAAGTCACCCCAACTTTTCATATCCATCTCGTATAGAATTTATATAAAGGTGGAGAGAACAAAGTTTCAACCTAATATTTCAGGAAATAACCTTGGCTTCATGGAGAAAAATACATTTCATTTATGGCTAAAGGAAGTAATAAAAGTGTCTGACTCACTGGAGAAAGATGGTGGACCTTATGAAAGGATTTGTTTATTCTGTTCGGGCGGAGCTCCTTAGAATAAAATTTTAGGAAGGACAATTTGAGCCAACACATTGAGGCATTCAACTAATTTAACAGATTTTGTTATAAGGAGATGATTATTGAGCTGGTTGGAAAAGTTTGGTTCCATGAACGACTGGCGATGTCTAGAACACGTTAAGGATATACAATGAAATTAAAAATGGTCGCTGTCAATTTATTCACCTGAGAATTCTATAGATTATTCATATTCTATAGATGATAAACATTCATGGATATTATAAAAGCTAATGTATGTGTGATATCCTAAAATGATATAGTTTATGCTCGTATAGACAGCAAAGGCATTGAAAGGCAAGATTTCATATGCTTTAATTTTTGTTGTAATTCACATAATTTATAAAACTAAGGGGATAGGGTTAGTTCAATGGTAGAGCTCTGTGTTACCATGCCGAAGGTCTCGGGTTCAAATCCGGCTTTGACAACAAATTATTTAATCTGTTAACAGCCGGGATTGGATATTGTGGGATCTGTAAACCCTCGTGGAGCTCTCTCAACGGATATAATGTGAGTACCCTTTGTAGGGGGAAATGTGGAAAAAATCAGGTAGTTTAGCGTGATCGCAGAAAAATCACCTCTCTGCACCATCGTTTTCATGGAAATATTATCGTCTTTACCACTTAATAAACCCAAGACCCTTTATGAGCTATAGTGGTGCTGTTTTTTTTTTTTTTTAAATAAAACTAACTCAAATCAATGACCCACACGCTCTAATAATACAGACCATCGTACTCGCTACTCTATTTTTAACTTTCGATTTATCTCTTTTCTTCTGTTTTCTTTTAGCTGTTACAATATGATAGTGAAGGCAGTACATATACATATTAAAGGAGATGATGTTGAAGGAGCTTATAGTGATGACTACACGGAAACATAATTTTGATTATAAACCAATTTTAAACTTAGTATCTTGGGTCATAACTACAATTTTTGACTGTACGTGAATGTATACTTACTTCGTTTAAATTAAAGTTATATTTATAAAAACCTCATAGAGTGTTTTCTCTTATAATAAAGTTGTTATTTATATACGGTTAAATTTACAACATCAACAGTACTGGAACGTTTCTTTTCTTCTTCTTTTTCCTTTTCCTTCCAAGTTCAGGAAAATTTTATTACCTGTCCAAAAACCATTCCGCAGTGATTTGACAATGGCCTGACTGAGGTTCATGCATAATGTGTTCTAAAGCCGATTGTAGAAACACACTTAAAAAGACTTTTTTTCCTCTAATTTCCAAAGGGATTCTTATAAAAAGTTTTGAAAGGTAGAATAATTATTTTAAATATATATATTACGGTAAATGTAGACTCTTGGGAAATGTAAAATTTTACCGAAAAATGTGTACATTTCACAAAAAGTTAGGTATATGTGAACTGAATATAATGTATATGTACATTTACCGGCAAATGTGTACTCTTGCCTTCACGTTTTGGTAAATGTATACTCTTACCTTCATGTTTTAAGAAAAGTTGGAATACAAATAATTTAAAAATGTTGTTGCAGTAAAAAAATATTTATTTAAATAAACATAATACAAAAGGCTTTAATAACAAAAATTATTTAAATTAAAAAATGTAAATGACAAACAAAACATACTTTTCTTTGCATATTATATATGGCACTTGGAATTACATAATATTCCAGCATTTTTACAACTGCATACATGAGGAACATGTTCCTTTACAGATGCATCTTTTAAAACCTTGTCCACCAGTAAGGGACTGCATTCCTATAATTTCTGCTCACATTTACCAAAACGACATGATCATTGTCAATTCAATGTACATTTCCCTTCTTTGAAATTGTAAATGTTAGTTGAATGCACATTACCCAAGCGAGGAGGCAAATGTGCACATTTACCGGAAAACATAAATTTGCCGCAATATCTACTTTTACCGTATCATATGTATGAACATATATATTTATACCGCCTTAGTGCGACCGTTATATAAAATTGAAAACCCCTCCTCCTCAAATAACTTCCGCCCTACACCTATACTAAACCTCCTCTCTAACCACTCAGAACTATTAGAACGTCTAGTTCAAAACCAAATTTCCAATTTTCTAGAAGAACGGTCACACATTAACCCTCACCAATCCGGCTTTCGGCCAAGTTACTCAACTCAATCCTCAAAATTAATCAAAACCCATTTTCGTGTATTTTAGTATTTGATAAAAGAACACTTCAATTCTCAAACATGTAACTATTTATTAAAACTTTAAAGTACATTAATACAAAATAATTGAACTACAAACAATTGATTCCTAACACTGTAATAATCATTCTGTGGTAGGTTACAACAGGTTTTCCTATCTCCCAGTGTTGTCCAGATATCAGTGTTGCCAATGTGTCTCAGACACATCACTCTTCCCCTCTAAAATGGTGAGTAGGTAAGCCTCTTGGGTGGCCTGCGGTAACTCCTTGGTCTTGTGGTGGTGGCTGGCTGAGATTCCTCAGACCTGGGTGTCTTGAAGTTTGGTGGAGAACCACCCGATGAAGTTTGAGGACTTGTTTTTTCTGGATTGGGGGACAGCAATTTCGGAGTCATGAAGGGCCTCAGCTGGGAGTTGTGCTTTCTCTCACCAGACTCCAGAATGTGTGTGTTCCTCCCACAACTTTGGTTGATACGTCCCTTCTTCCAGGTTGTCCCTGTCCCTTCTCTCACCCAAACTGGTTGTCTTCCTGTGAAGAATTTCTTTGAAGGTGCTGTGTATTTTGGTGGTGTGTGTGTTTTGAGTGGATTCAAAACGTCTAATTTTGTTCGGAGTTGTCGACGCAAAAACAGCTCAGCTGGACTTATTCCCGAAGCAACAGGGGTAGAACGAAATTGGAACAAGAAGTTGCATAATTCCTGGCTTATGTCTTTTCCAGTTTCCATTAATTTCCGAAGATTCTGTTTGGTTGTCTGTACATATCTCTCAACCTGCCCGTTAGATTGAGGGTGATAGCTTGGAGTCAATATATGTTTAATTCCAAAGTTATTGCAGAATTGTTTGAACTCTGACGATGTGAATGTAGTTTGATTGTCTGTGACTATAGTCCTAGGAAGGCCATACCGAGTCAGCAGCTGTGATTTTATTAAGTAAATTGTTTTTTTAGCAGTCATGTCATTGACTATAAATACCTCTATCCATTTAGAAAACGCATCTACCACAAGCAATAACATTTTCCCCTTAAAGGGACCTGCAAAGTCCAGATGAATTCGGTCCCAAGGGTGTCCAGATGCTGGCCATGGTATGCATTCAGAAGGTTCCTGGTTGGCATATTTGTTGCATATTTCGCAGGACTTAATCTTTTCTTCAATGTCTTGGTCTAACTTTGGCCACCACAACTTACCTCGGGCCAATGCTTTAGTCCTTACAATCCCGATGTGGGTTTCGTGAAGTGAAGAAATTAGTTGTTTTCTAAGTGTTAGGGGAATGATGACTCGAATTCCCCAGAGTATACACCCATCATGTGCAGTTAATTCTTGTCTTTTTTTGAAGTAAGGTAGAAGATGTTCATCGCATTTTCCAGGCCATCCAGTTAGTATAAAGTTATGAACTTTCAGAAGGAGAGGGTCCTTTGAGGTTTCCCTTGCAATGTCTTTGCTTTGAATTGGTAGGGAGTTAATATTTTAGTCAAATATTTTTGAGACAACTTCCTCAAAAGCAAAGTCCGTCTGTTCTACTTGAGTAATAGGCAGGCGGCTTAGTCCATCAACTTTACCAAATTTTGCCGTGGGTACATATTCCACAGTGAATGTATAATTCATAAGGAAGAGGCTCCACCTTTGGAGTCTGTTTGCTGCAGTTTGTGGTATTCCTTTCTTGGAACGCAGAATGTGCATTAGAGGGCGACAATCTGTTTGTAATATGAAATTCCGACCCCATAAGAATTTGTGAATTTTTTTTATTCCATATATAATGGCAAGTCCCTCTCTTTCTATCTGTGAGTAGTTTTGTTCAGCAGAATTTAGCGTTTTGGACCCGTACATAATTGGTCGTTCAGTTCCGTCTGGGAATCGGTGTAAAAGAGTTATTCCCACTCCTCTCGAGCTTGCATCCGCTGCCAAAACCAAAGGCAATTTTGGATCATAATGTTTAAGAATGCTGTCTTCTGTTTTTTCGTCCTCTCGTCCCCATCCCATTCTCGTCGCCACTTTCGTGTATTTTAGTATTTGATAAAAGAACACTTCAATTCTCAAACATGTAACTATTTATTAAAACTTTAAAGTACATTAATACTAAATAATTAAACTACAAACAATTGATTCCTAACACTGTAATAATCATTCTGTGGTAGGTTACAACAGGTTTTCCTATCTCCCAGTGTTGTCCAGATATCAGTGTTGCCAATGTGTCTCAGACACATCACTCATGATCTCCATACCGCCATTGAAGAACAAATATTAACAACTCTGATCCTTCTAGATTTTTCCAAAGACTTTGACGCAGTAGACCACAATATTCTCCTCGCCTAGCTAAGCAACTTACCTTTATCCAACAGTGCTCTGGGGATTTCAAATATACCTGTAATTTTCCCCTTCCGATCTACCTCGTATTACCAACCACGAAAAACTCCAAGAAGATTTGAATCGAATAAGTCAGTGGGGCATAGATAATAACTTAAAGTTGAATGTGGAGAAAACCAAGGCAATAATAATAGGATCGAACTACTTCCTTAAAACTATTCCCCATAATCCAATTCTCCTTCTAAATAATAATCCTATCAAATTCTATCTAACCGTCAAAAACATTGGGATTATTTTTTACCAAACCCTCTCCTTGAAAAAAACATATCTCTGAAACCTCCCGTTGAACCTTCCCCAGCTTAATTCGCCTGAATTACCGTCATCACCTGTTACCATTTGAAACCCGTAGACTTCTAGTTACTTCCTTAATTTTCCCTCATTTGGACTATTGCTGTACAGTGTATGGAGGTGTCACTCAATGCAAAACTAAAACGATTGATCAATTACTTCTTTCGTTACATCTTTGGGATCCCGAGAGACGCCCGTATCAACCGTTATTACGAAGAGTTGAAGTAGCCTTACCCTTCCTTACGACGTATGTACTTCCTAGCTTCCTTTCTTTACAAACTTATTCAATCTCGCCGGCCATCATACAGTTCCTATCTACTTAAATTCGATCCACTCCCGTATCACACTTTCTTGGCTTTCAGACCTATATACAGCATCCCACAGAACAGCAGATTTTGATAGAGCTTTCCTTATTTGATTCTCGTCCCTTTGGAATTCTCCATTCGTCGTTCCAATAATTTGTCAACCTTCAAACCCTGGGGATTCAATCACCGAATATCCTTACAATACCCAAAAAATCGGAAATATCTTCTCACTTTTCAGATTATAATTTTCTAATTGATGCATGAATGATGTGTTTTTATTTATTTCTAAGTGCGTTTTATTTATATCATTGACGGTTCACTCATCCAGTTAGATATTTGCATAAACAAGTTATCTTTGTTGATGCTATTTGTATTTTTGTTTTATTATTTGCTTTGTTTTTTCTACTTGACAATATCATTTGCACTTATATGTAACTATCAATTGTTTCTCTTGTACTCTGTTTTTTATTCTTTAAATATTATTACTGGAGGAAATTCGCAACTTTTTTTGCGTTTTTCTTAATTAATTCTCATATATTAATTTAAGTGTAGGTATTAGTTAATTAGTTTTAATCGCATTATACTTATATCTTGTAGTAAACATATCTTTATTGTTATTCTAAAGGAACTTTCTCAGATTAAATAATGACTTTATTATTATTAAATGGGTACAATATTTCGTTAGCTACTTGGCATTTCACCTCATCTTTCATAATTTATGTTTCGCTCAAGCTGTAAACTTTTGATCCTAATGTTTAAAGGTTTTAAAGATTTTTTTAATATAATAACATTACAGGTTAGAGGTTTTTGAGATATCTTAACGCACATCTAAAGTTTCCTTATTAAAAGTTGCGGAATAACCAGAAAGAGTTATTATATAAAAAGAAGAAAAGAGAGTAAGAAGAATTAGAAACTGTAATATAGTTTTTAAGGCAAACAAATTGTAATGTACACTATGTCCGATATGGATTGATAAGTATGCTGTGTATTATGGCAATCCAATGTATTTGGACAGCATTTCTGAAAAAAAAGCATCTCTCTCTTTCTAACGCTCGTCAAAAACAATGTTAACCATTCATTATAATTTTCGTAATTAGCCTTGATAATAATATACACTCGTATTCATCTTAATCCATTAATCCTTTCTATTACAATAGCTAAAGCTGTGATTATAGATGAATGGGTGATTGATACATTGAGGCAAATTTGAAGGGACCGTGACCAAAGTGAATGCTCAGTAATCACTCACGATCCTTTTCCATTCATTGATTCCTCAAAGAGCTCACACATTATTCTGATTTATCCGAGATTTTTTCTGCCATCTCCTCTCAGTTTTTGTAGTAAAACATGCTTATGAGTGATAACATTTAACATTCATGTGAGACCCATGGAGGAAACGCTTCATATACCTCAGTATAATTGTCTCTCACGATTTCTTATATACATGTCTCTGACATGAATACAAGAAATGTCTGCCGTTTGTACTGTAATTTAAATGAGATAGAAATAAAAACTCTACCACAGAGGCAAATATAAAAAAATATGTGTTGGTTATAAAAATATTATAAATAATAAAAAAGTAAAAAATTTTAGATGTATAAAATTTCAAATGTAAATCTCTTTGTATGAAATGTGTAGGGAGAGCTGTTTGGTCTCGTTTATTGGGGACTTTTGTATTAACATAAAATGGACCAAATTGCTCCCACAGCATATTTTTCTCTGTTAAGATAAAAATATAAAAATTTACAAAATATGGGTGCATATTCAGGCGGTACCTCGAGATCTTTTAAAAGTTGTATAGTAAACGGTCGACAATGACAAATATTCTCTCTCTCTCTCTCTCTATCTCATAGCTATACCACTACAACTCACAGTGTCATATTGAGTCCGGTACTTGGGGAAATACTATACTATAAGCCAGCAGTTGAGCAATGTGGCGATTTGGAGAAGACTGCGCTCAGCCACCAAATTTGCATTTAAGAATAACCACTTCCGATTTTTGTTTCGTTTAACGTAAATTATAGCCGGCTGTGGTTAATCGGACGATGGTACAATTAAAATCATAAATTTTTCCTATCCAAGTATAATTTGATCTTTAGCATGTTTTATACCACATAGGCTCGGATTCCCTCGATTTTACCTCCCATACAAAGAATTTTTTACTCCCTAACTTTTACATACAAATCCAAAGGCCACTTGCCGGGCTGCGAACCCGCGATCGTGGGAATCGTTAAGCTAACCACTACACCACAGGTGACCCTAAACCCACTTTGGCTAGACTAGGAGTTTCAGTGAAAGATCTTCAGAAACTATGAAGTTGTGACGGGAAGAATGGTAGCGCAAAAAGCAGTGCATATAACCTACCTTTCTTTAACCACTGTTTTATATTGAATTGTTACATTTGAGTGATCTTTAAAAGGTTAAATGAAATTAAATTTAAAGAAATTAATCTCTTTTATGAGGTATAAATACCCACAAAGTAATTTACATATAAGTCTTTTTATTTAACAACAAAATATATATTAGAACTCCTATAACAACTTATAAAAATAATGTCTACTTGTAGATACTGAGCATCTTCAAAGAAAATTATTATCAATTGGAATTGTGACTGAGTCCATATCAGAAAGTTGCTTGGGGTCACCACATAAACAAGAGTTACGTATATCTTTAAATGCGCTTTTATTTAGCCTTTTAAAGATCCCTCATATGTAACTATTAAATACCTACAGCCCTAATGAATAAGTGTTTAAGTCAGATTTTGTCCAGAGAGAGTTAAATGCTTTTAGATAACTGGGGTCGTATCATTTTCGTAGTTTTTGGCTTGAAATGGAGTTGTAATAAAAACAAGAACATTAGATTTAACCACTTATTCACCGGGCCTGTAAATATAAAACAGTAGTTATAGAAATACAGGCTGTATGCACTGCTACCAGGGCTGCCGCCTCAAAGTTCATACATTTGAGACCGGATGTATCACATAAATTATTCATTTTGTGACAAAGCCGGTTTCGAATGCGTATGCAACTGATTTTAATGCAGTTCCATTGCTTATTGGTCTACTCCTTTTCTATACGGACAATTTACTTTACTTTTTTTTAAAATCACACCTTGAGAACGATCTTAGTCCTTTTAAGGACTTAAAACATCAAAGTTTGGTGGGTATTGGTTTTTTATTATTTGTATCTACAATTCAGTACATTAGCCTCATTTCTATGCAAGAGAGAGGGCGTTTCTTTCTCTTTTTTTCCAACGGGATGTATGAAGAAAAAGAGGGGAGTAGAGGACTTGGTATGCGGGCGGAGGGAGCATCAGAATTTGGACCCTCATGGGCTTAGGACCCTGACCGGGATTATGGACCCCAAAGTAGCCTCATCAGTCCCGCGTTTTTGCCCATCCCCCCCTCACCCCTTCCCTTCCGTCCGCTTAAAAATTGTCAAACATTGCCCGGGCCCTTCCAGACTTAATGATAAGCTCTTTAATTTTAAAATTAGGGTATTTAAAAGATTCCCTTTGGTGTGAAAAACATAAAAAAATATCTTCACAGTTAATTAGATTCATTAAGACACAAGGCATACTTTGTTAAAAAAATTGTAAATCCTTATATTATATTAACAAATTAATATGCCTTATAGCTAGACCTTATACAACCTAATTAATTAGATTTTAATAAATTTATCCAAATATGCTTCACTTTCATTAATATCACTGAAAGATTAATATGTGAATCTCAGAGAAGGTTTATTTTCTTTTTATTATCGCATCAATATAAGGGATGGTGCTGAGTAACTAATCACAAGGTTCAGAGTTCAAGACCTCCTATTGCAGATAAATCATTTATTCTTTTAAGAGCCGTGAGTCGACTCTTGGATCTGGAGACCCTCCTTCAACTCACTGAAGTTCTCCAAAATTGGTTTCCTTCTTGAGTGGAAAGCCTGGCGATTGAGCTTTATCTCTGTTGAATCACCTGCTGGAGCGACGTTAGCTTAGAAATAGTCCTTACCATGTACTGAAACCAATACCTTTCCTGGCTTTTGGTTTTAAATTATTTTACATCAGAATAATAATATCCCTAAAAAGAAAATTTTGTACTTTCCAGAAAACTACTACTTTTTAGATAATGAGTTCTCCAGGAGATTATCCGATGTGGATGGAGCTCAGCATATATAAATTAAGTAATCATCATCATCAATATTTAGACATGGTGTCTTGTGTTCTTGGTGGGTACAGATATGACAGATGGGACAGTTATCAGATTTCCAGGCACCAATTCCGTATATTTACATAATGTTAGTGTGGGCTTTATCCTATTCGACACTACGATTTTTTTCGAATACGGTCCCCAGGAGCGAAATTTTTCTTCTTATTTATATTACACTATGCAACTCTTTTTTTGTGTCTGGTCAAAAACCGTATTTTTTTCATCATATTATGCCAAAATAGAGTGGAATATGATCTTACTATTGAAGAATGTTTGCTTTTGTGGCGGGGAGCTTGTTTACACTCGAGTGCGAAAACTCTTTTTGACTGCAATGACTGTTCATTTTTGATTTATTTTAAGTGAATTCTGAGTTTATTTTGTTTTGAATACAAGGAGTTTAAAGTGTTTTGTTTTTGAAATATTGTATTTGTGTTACAATTCGAATTGATTACAATATGAATATTTTAGATCTCTATTAAAAATATACTAAAAGCATAATCCTGGCTTCAAAAGCAAATATTTTGAGAAACCCCGTTCATTTTTCTCAAGGTCTAACCAAGCAAACACAATTTTTCAACCCAGACACAAAATAAAAGTTCAATTTCTTTGTCTAGTGTTATTGTTTTTAATAAAAAAAACATTATTACTATGAAAATCACCCAATTCGTATGTGAAGTCACATAAATCAGATCATTGCACACTGTGTGTGCAGGATACAGATAATTTTTAGATTATTTGTACACAGCAAAAAAATGCCAAATTTGTTTTTCCTGTACTTTACAGATTTCGTTAGTTCAAGAAAAATATTATTTCGACGACTAGCTTACTCGTTAATTACGCATAACTGTTATTCCACACACGGTGTGCAGGCCGTCTAATAGCCTCAAAAATCAATTGCACACACAGTTTGCAATTGGTTTGCACATTGGTCTCGTATGGGTTAATGTGAAACGCCGACATTAAGTTTTAAGAACATTGAAAAAAAGACAAAATTTAACTTCATAAAGTTTTCGACGAACTTATACAACATTACCTTACCTTACTTTATAACTTATATTGTACCTTCAATATTTCTTAGCTTATCCAGTTTTATAATTTCTGACCCATTAAATATTATGAATTATATCTAATTTTTTTTTAATCCTCACTTGGTTTTTGTAACAAGCGACTAATATACATATCTATACTAAACTATGATCTGTTCGGGCATATGGAGCAGAATTTTTAGGATTTACCAAACCACGCCCTTAGTAAAAAGATAAAAACAATATAATTAGAATTCTAAGAGATGTAAATGCCCCATGGTTTATTTCAATTACACTATACACTCCGACGTGAATATTCCCACTTTCAAATCATGTTTTCACAGTAAATACACAATATTTCAATTGTAAACACATAAAAAAGTCCTTAGGCTCTTTCTTTTTCCTACACTCTGTTACCTATTAAAAGATTTAAAATAGAATGTCCTAGGGACCTGCTTTGAAAGCGTTAATCAGTTATCAAAAATTTCATATTTCTGCAAATATTGGTGAAAAAGTAATTGTGATATTATTTTCTGGATGCGAAGAAAAAAAAATATTCATAACATGTAGTTAATCTAATCTATTTCTAAGAGATTATTTAACTAACCCCTTTAACTTTTGTGAACAGCTTTATGAAAACAATGATTGATCACTTTAATGACTATTAGTGTATACCATCTATGCCCGCTCACACAAGTGTGTGTAAGTCGGAACTACTCTTTGGGTTCGCTCACTCAACATGTGAGTGATGCTACCGCCTAATGTTTTTGGCCGCTACCACAATTTCTAGGCGATGATTTATAAACACAAACAAGTTTGGATATTGCTTCATTGATTTTAGATAATTATTGTTTAATTTTCTGTTTCGATTTTTAATTATTTAATTAACACTATTCCCGTGAACATCTGAATCCATCGTACTCATAAATTTAAATACCACGATTTTTTTATTTAATGCACCTGGTGCAATAAAAGAGATACATGTATCATTATTAATATTAATATTTTATTTTCAAAAAATTAATAAAAGCCAAGGGGTTAAGAAAGAGAAAAAATTTATTTAAATTAGCAAATGCATGGATGAAAACTAATGAAAGGTAATAATCATGATACATCCAACATCATTCGTTTCGATCCTATCGAAAGTCTATCCGAAGGTATAAAGCATCAATTGGTTAACATATCAGAAATAAAAATGCATTATCGTGTTTTAATTCGAATAAAATCAGAAAACCTACTTACTTTATGTGAAACTACTTACGATTTGATAATGAAAAATAAATACGATTACAAATAGGTAACTGGACAATACCTTGATATAAATATGTTTTTTAAAATGTTTATTTGCACACGCTGGATTATTTCATGAATCTACATAAAGTTATTTCAACTTAATTAGGTACTCAAAAATATTGCCGCCCCTAGGATACATTCCATTGCATAGTAAAGTATTAATGACATAATTACAATTTTAAAGTCGTGTGAACTAAGCAAAGAAATTTCGTAAATATTTATATATGTAATCATAAATTTTTACAAACCCTAAAGCCCGTTAAAAGTTATTCGATGAAAGTTGTCTTAGAGGAATCTTTTCTAGAGCCAACACCGCTGAATGAAGATGACTTCCCTCGAAGGCAATTTGGTAAATCCAAATACAGAAGCCGGAGCTGTTATACGCTCTGCGTTGGATGTTAGCTAATTGGTAGAAAGAGGAGGAGAGAGCTCGGAGCCAGCTCAGGTGAGTGAATTGCTCGGGCCTAAACGCCGGCGATAAACGTTCGTTTTTACGAGCCTTCCCAACTTGCTGAATTCCCGAGCCTACAGAATTAGGGTTCCTTCGCACTTTAAAATTTCTTCCCCCATTCCCTTCACGGCAGTACCATCCCTTACTTATACAGCGCTGTTTAGTCTCTACTAGAGTTGTTTTGACTTTTTGCTTACCCAGAGTTTTTGTTTTATATATTAACTAGCTTTTACCCGCGACTTCGTCCGCGTCGAAAATGGTTCTAATAGGATTTTTAATTGGTTATATGTTGTTAATTTTGTTATAACATATAAATTATTATGTTCAAGTGTTTGAATACTTATAAAATATTACAATCATTATTATAGTGTAGGGATATAAAGGTTAAATAAACTTGAAAATAAAATAAAAATAAGTGAGCGAATGAAAGTCTTGCACAACATTAGAAATTGGTGAAGGTTGATTAAACATCGGAGATACAGCCATTGGAATGCGTCGTTTTTAGGCTATTGGACGCTAATCAGTGTTATTATCACTATCCGCATCAGCGTAGGCATGAAAGTACCCATTAGAAAGATCTTGGGTAAAACATAACGTCATAAAAAAACATAAGAAATTTGATAGGTTGGTCTTCTGTACCAAATTTGACATACAGTTTGCCATTTCGATACACTTTAAATACAAATGGGTATATGTAGAGTGTTATATCATATATAATGTATACTCTTCCTTTGTCCCATGACGGTCACGAGACATAACAGCAAATTCTTCCCAATTGTTCATCACATCACACACAATTTCTTTATGAATATCCACTGAGCTTTCTTGTTTGAAAGAACAGCAGATAAGAAAGCTTACGGAAAAGGCATGGGCTATCCCCCACTTTTGGTACAATAGTAAGGTTTATTAATATCCCATTGATGTTAACCAACTCTGCTCCCATTTTTAAAAATAGACACAGAAAAATTTATAAATGTAAGATAATTGCGAAAAAATAGACAACTTTATAAATGTAAAAAAATTGCGAAAAACAATACACACTAAATTAAACTTCTAAGACAAACTAAAGTATTATTATACACAACAAAACATGCACAGATATTTTTACAATTAAAACTAAACACCTAATGATTTTAAGTGAGTTCAACCTTTTTTGAATAAAATCGGATTGAGTTTTCAAAAATGTGTCAAAATAAAATTTAATTTAAATCAAAAGCACTAAGGAGTATTGATATCAACTTCGAAGCAAATATCCACCAAAATAACTTTCTACCCATTTTTAACCCAGTTAGGGGGTGAATTTTAAAAAACTACGAAACACGTCTTCCATCAATTCTGTTAAAAAAGGATTATGCAAAATTTGAAGTAGATTGGAACGAAGAATCACGTTCTCCCATACAAACTTTGCCCACCTTTTTCACCCCATTAGGGGTAGATTTTAGGAAAATCCTTGGATGCTGACGTCATACAAAGAACACACCCTCCTAGTTTCAGATCTCTACGATCAGCGGTATAGGCTATGCGTTGATCCGTCAGTCATTCATTCAGGACACAGCATTTTATATGTATAGATTAAGATATAAAAGTAAAACTTAATAAAGGTGAAGATAAGAGAGATAAAACATAAAGAGGGTCCAAAGGTAAAAATATGCAAGACTATATTATTTTGAAAATGATAAATCGAATATTTTTAAAAAATGATACGTCTCCAATTTCCCAGATTCTATTTAATTGATTTTACCACTAACAAGGAAATTTGAGCTCTGCATTTGGTTTAAATATCGCATTTACAGAAAAATATGGACTTGCGTATGCTTACCTCTATGTGTTAAAGCATGAGTGGAAAATTACATTAAAAAAAACCTTGAACTCTCAATAGTTTTGATTAATTTATTTTGAGTATTTTCAAATTAATAAAAGTGTTACACGATGTAGCTGACTTTTAGGGAATCATGTGACTTTTTTACACTTAGTTGCATCAAAACCTCTGTGGTAGGCATAAAAAAAAACCTGTACTGCTACAACCCGTGAACGAGACTGTACTGTTTCATGGACAACGGTTCTGCAAGGAGGTGACTTGTACAAGGGCACGCTCAATCGCCAGATTCCCCACCCTCCCTTATTTGGGTACCCTATTTTAATAATATTTTATAGAGGCTGGGTGAGCCACAGGAGGGTCCTAGATCCTTTATGATCCATCTCCACCAGACAAGAGACTTAATAAAAGTCTTGCCCTCAGCGGGATTTGAACCAGGATTTCCGGCATGGCAACTCAGGGCCTGCTGACTGAGCCGCTCCGCTCCCGTGGTGGACTCATCCCAGTTGTTACTACGTGGTAAACTATTTCCAGTTGGGATGAAACCAAAACAAAACCAGTCATTTCTCTAATTTTCACTCCAGGTGCTCAGTATTTTCCTAATTATGGAACTATTTGACAGTTTTTTTTCGATTGTTTGTTTCCACGACACTTTTTTTTTTTAGATTAATTTTCACAGAGCATTTTTCACTATTTTACGTGTTAAAGGGGACTTCCCTCATTACGCTAAAACTCTCAAGTCTTTGTAGCATTTCTATAACCTCGTTTGAATTTCTGAAGATTCATATTCTTTAACATAACTTGATTTTCATTACACCACACACTTTTTTTTTCATTAAAACATACTATGGCTTTGGTAGGTTGGTTTTGAGGAATTTCCAACCAAGCTCAAAAATACAAAGTTCAGAGATATTCATTTGTAAATGTAGCCTTTGATTTTCTATGAAACGTGTCCAAAACACACTATTAGAATCATTTGAGATATTGGCGGAACAGTATCAGCTATTAATAATTATAAAATATTATATTATATTATACTATAGGATAAACTTAAATTGTACCTTCACCTCAAAAGTATGTGATTTTAACATTATTTATCAGATTTTTTTACTTTGTTTCAGGTAAGAGGAAATACTGGTACTGGACATGATATTCTCCAATCTTGGGAAATCTGAAAAGTTACTTAGACTCATGAATAAGGAGTGTGATCAGATAAAGGAATGTTTTTGCTGGCCAAAAACTCGTGGACAGAAATCATGCTGCGAGTAGGCGGAATGTTCCGTCCCACACATTTTCGGTGCTTGCTCTCACTCATTGGACCATTTTTGGAATTATCTGCAGAGGTTTACGATAATAATGTTGATTAACCAGTAGCTAATGGTTTTAATGGTTTTTGAAGATGAAAGCTTTCTGCTGCGTGGCTTGTCTTCAATTGGAACCTAGGCTCTCGAAAACACATCTCCTATGGCCTGTCGCAGTCAAATGCTTCCGATGCACTGGTTCCAGGCCTGAACTTGATTTTTAACAAGAGGTTGTTAGAAATCTACGTCACTGAATTTTAAAACGAACTAAAAAGTCTTTCTCACAAAAAAATCACTATGCACATCACAACACTCAAGCGAGTTCAAACTTGTACTGGATGCGTATCACATGTTTACATGCCAATCCTTCTTCATGCCACGTCCCCAGTATTGCCAGATCGAACACTAAACAATCAGTTTCATTACTAATGTACACACCGCTTATTACAAAATGTGATGTTTTGTTCTTCATTTTAAGAATATAGCATATTTTGTCCGCAAATTAGGAATTCATGAGTAACTAATAGTCAGTTAAATTATATTTATTGATATATCCAGAAGAAACAAATTTATGAACATTAAAAATTTTCGTTGTTGTATCCGAAGGGTGAAGAAAATGGTACTTGTTAAAGTAGCATTGAGGGGTGCATGTATGGTAAGTGAGATTTTGAGTAACATTGAGTTCAATAGAGAGTACCATATAGTTAGTTATCTTTACAATAAACTTATATAATGTAAAATGAAACGGAAAACATAAATATTCGTTGGAGAAACTGTGCATATCTGCTTGTGTTATTATTGTACCCCTATAAAAGTGCTATGAAACTGTTCTCCTACAGTTCCCAACTCCTAGCGATCATCCTAGGTAAAATTGGCAGTTTTAACTTGTGAAATATTTAATTTTTTATTACTTATATATTTAATGTAAATTTACTGTTTTGAGAGCCAACGTTTCGTTCCAAAAAAGTGAGGCGTCTTCTTGGCTGATAGTTTTGTGTAGAAATCTACAAGAGTTTTTAGAAATGTTTACATTACCTCATCTTGATTAAGCAAATTCTCTACAATGGAGAGATTGTTTCTGCAGCCCTCATTCTTCTTCATCAACTATTATGGAAGTCGAACATCAAGCTACTACATTAATTGATTCAGATGTACGAATTATAAAATAAAATAACAATAGAAAAATAACCTTTTTTTATTAAGACTGAAAAATAACTATTATACCGTTTGTAGTATAATTTAATATTAATAAATAGTACCAATGCATATAAAGGGACCGAATAAAAAATAATTAGACTAGTAAATTCCTGTTATGATGATGTGCAGTTTAAAATATACAAAAAGTAATGGGAAATTTTTTATAACTAATTGTGAATATTACCTTTTATAAAATGTAATGGGAAGTACGTTGTAATGTGTTTGTACAGATTTTAGGTATCTTAGGTATGTACCATCATGATTTCATTTTGTAATTTAATAATTAAAAGATACTTAGCATAAAGTGCAATCAAAGGTACCAATAAATTAACAGTACTTTCAAAAATAAACAATAACTGTTCTCTCTGCAATCTTTGCTCTGTAAATAGCATAGTTATGCCACCTTTAGTTCTGAAAAAAAAATATGCAGATTTATTTTGACCGTATGGCCTAAGAAAGTCAATATGAAAGCAGGGCATAGGAGATAATCAATATTTAGAATATTTACGTGCTTCAGAATAATGGGATAACAACCCATCCTTTTTTTGTTCATTATCCTCTATTCTGTGGTAATAAGGTATACTCAATTACAACTTAATGTGAAGGAAACACCATCCTTAGTTACTCATAATGTGCTATTTAATCTGCGCCTTTTGTTCTTCGCAAGAGAAGGGTTTCCATTACTCCATTACTCTATCCCCGTTGTTCCCACGTTATTAAAGGGCATTTTCCGAAGCACTAGTTTGAAAACCTTAGTTAGAAATAATTAACGGGTGTTGCTAAAACTAGGAGGCTATAACGATGTAGCTCATTACCGGACGGACAGGAGGGTCTGTTAACGAAGGAGCAGTTCAAAGGAATTCGATCCGGATCGAGAGGAAAGTCGATAATGATGGGAGCTGCAAGTTGTTAAGTCCGGCCCCTCTCTAATCCCGCTAAGTTGCTCCGGCTTAGAAAAACAAAAACTTTTCCCATTTATGCACTAGCCTCCTCCCGCTGCATTAACAACCAATTATCTAGTTGGGGCTCAGCCCTCGGCGCGGGAATGAAACCTGCGCGTGTAGGGCATCGCTTGCCGTTCCTAAACATCAAATATTAATAATTATTTATTCAAAGCCAATACATTTTCTAGTATTTTTTTTTTTTGTTTTGGACCACTTTATACTCATTACTTATACTTCACTAAAAAGCCAATAAACATGTAATTATGAATAAATCAACGTTTCTAGTTAAATGATTTTGTACGTTCTTCAGTTTTCCTCACTACATCAGATACATCGATATAAATATAATATGTATATTACTGAAATGGCAAGATAAACATATTATAATTTGTATAATATAATTTTTAAACATCAACACCAAATTATTTTCGATTTGCAATCCAAATTTATTAATTTACAGCCTTTGAATAAATACAAAATTTTATTTTACTCGCTTTATTGAGGCAGGGTGTGCCCAAGAGGGTCTCTGGAACCAACAGAGGAGATTCACGATCGGTATAAAATAAATATTTTATCTGTCCCGGCCAAATTTGAAGGTATTCAGCAATTTAGCGCTCAACAAACTCTCATAATATTTATTTAATCCGAATATATATATATATATATATATATATATATATATATATATATATATATATATATATATATATATATTATTACATGGTTTGCTTCATCATCATTTCTATTCATTATAAACAATTTTCGCCTGGAGATGTTATACAGAAATTAATCCCTAATAGTAGGTGCATAAGCCGGGTTGAATTTGATAAATCTGATTTAAAGCCGAAGGCGTTCATCTAAAACTGATTTTATAGAATATAAATTAAATCAGTCATTTCCGGATGAAGTGATTGATCAGAGAAGAGGCCCTCTTGATGTTTGATGATGACGAGGGGGTCGGAATGAGCAGTGGCCCCTTCGGATTGTTGATTATGAGTGCCTAAGATCATTAGCTGGTTTGGAGGATCCCAACTTGAGCCTCGACTTGGAGCTTTGTCCAAGTAGCCTGCCCGAGTCAACAATTTCCGACATTAACTAAGTTTGAACTTGCCTCAGATGTAGAGATCATCTCCCGATTACTGTCTTCCTTATTGTCAAGAACTTGGTTTTACATTTTGAAAAGCATGATGATATTTATTTTTGGATATCAATGACTATTTATATGTGGAAATCATCTAAAACCTCAAAAGATCTCGCTAAAAATATGAAATACTTAATATTAACAAGAATAATGGTAAAATTACAATTTTCATAAAAATAAAAAGAAAGGAAAAGGGCAATTCCGTATTTAATTAAGATTATATAAATATGTTTTGTCTAGCATTCACTGCAAAGGCTGTAAATTATCATAATGAAATCGGATGAAAAAAAACACGTTTTATTTTTACATTTCTTGTATATCAAAATTTACTAATTTAGTAATTTTATAATATTAATCTTAAAATTAAAAATTGCAGTATTTTTTTGTGGTAATTTCAGTGCAATAAATATTATAAATTAAATATAATATAACTCCATATAGATTATTAATAGCATTCACATCTCTTGCAAGTTATTATTTAAAAATTTATTCACAAGACCAAAATAATAAAATTAAAAAAATAATTTATTCAAGATGAATTATTGATATTCTGTCCGATAATCATTTATTGATTTTATTAAATCGATTTTTAAAAATTATATTTAAAAAAAAATTAAATCCTCTACTTATTTTAAAGGTTTTTTTTTTTGTTTCTACACTGAATTCCATCATCATTATATGAATTAAAAGTCATGTTAACATTTTCTCGAATTATCTGAAAACTTGTCAAACTCCTGAACGTGACCTTATCTTAATCGTTGCAGAATGGATAGTTAAACTTTAAACTAATAATTGCAAAGAGGTGGTATAAGACTTATGATGACATATTCAGCGGAAACAATGGCCTTATGCACCCCCTACATTATATGCCTTTAGAATAACCTAAAGAAAAATTCTAAGGAAGATATACTGGTGGAGAATACGTGAATGGAGAATACGGAAAAAAACCAATTAGAATAGTACGAGATGTTTTGATCCAGAGCACTGTGTGTAGTAGTAATATTGTCAGGGAATGCTAGGTACTACTCCGGACTGAAGTGCTAGTTAGTTGGTTTGGTAACTATAAAAAAAAATAATAAAACAACATAAATATTTATTAACTTCACAATCTCACACAAATATACATAATACTGGTATAAATATATTGTTATAGCAAAGAAATACACAAATTTTGTTATAACACTGAGCCTTATTGTTGGAAACAACAATTTAAATAAACAACAGTTTATGAGACCGGTAGGAGAACGCCAATATGTCTCAGGCCGCACAAAGGTTTACTTCTCCCTTATTTTAGCTGACCGCCTTAGCTCAGAAGTCTGGCGTTGATGGCTGGCATAACTTCGCCGTGTTTTTTTCCGTTAACATATTTGAAATTTCATAGGCGGTTGGCTTGAGTAACCAGTGTTCGTGAAGGTGTATTTTTAACTTCCCTAGGGTACACTTTTTTATTTATTTTCATTTTAAAGCTCTAAAAAAATGTACATTCCTAAAGGTTAGAATATTAATGTACAAGTGTAAACTTGTGGTTTAGTCGGAAAATCAAAATTTATTAGCCGACCTTTTGGAATATTATAGTTTTTAATCTTGTTATATTTTATATATTGTTTGTGAAAATAGTGGCATAGGTGCGTTTTAAGTTTTAAGTCACATATATGACTTACACTTATGACTGTCTTATTAGGACTTACAGAGTTGAGCTTTATGGCTCTCTTAGGTCATCGATGTTCTCTCTTATCCATTCTCAACGATCAAAATTCTTTCGTAAAACCTCAATTCTCCATAGTTTGTTACGAATGAAGTCATCCATAATAACATTACCTTCCCGTTTGCTGCTGATTTGGCCCTAACCCGATGACTTTCATGACAAATTTTATTTCCCCTCAACCCACTAATATCAAAGGTAGATCTTATAAAAGTACCACTTCAATTCCCAATAATCCTCCGAAGCGCCTGAAAAGAAGATGGATTCATGACAACCTAAGTTGAATTCCAGTTCTCTACTTGCCTTTTCCTCATCGTACTGCGCACTATGTTGCGTATCATATTGTGTATCATACTATTTAATATATAATATCATACTATTATTGTAATCCAGTTGTAAATTTCAACAAGTTAATTTTAAAAATGATATATTTAAGTCAGCATGTGGTGGGTTGAACCCGTTGTCACTAATTTAACAAAACATTCTCAACTAGTTTAACAAAATATAGTAAAACTTAAAACAACTGAAAATAAATACCTCTATTTATTCCAGAAATATTCAGTATGGCCGATGTTCCAAGAATGCGTGATGGAATGTTTTTACATTGGATTAAACGCTAAACGGATCTCTAGCAACTACTGTACGAATGTAAAATATATGTTCAAATACTGAATAAAAAGAAATATTATTTAATAAAATATACTTACATAATAAGCACTATAATATATTTTGGGACATGGAAGTGTCCGATGCGGAAAGTTGTTGATTGATTTCCTATCCATTTTTATATGTAAATTAAAAATAAATAAATATATTATATATACGTATGATAAACCTTCATATTAATAAAATGGGTTATTTGTTGTTTTTAATACTGTTTAGTCTACCTATGTTTCAAGAATTTAACATTCCTGTCCTAGGAACTTTTTTAATCATTTTTAGCATAAATAATCATAAAATTATATGAACCGGAACAATTTATAAACAATGTTTGTTTTCACTCCTTGAGATCGCTCAAAAGAAAAACTGTTGGCTGGTGTTATAAGGTAACTTTGATAATCTTCTTATCGATAACGACCCGGAATGATGATAGCAATTATTTCTAGCCAAACGAGGACCTTTAACTTTATCCGCAGTTAATATCATATTTATACAGCTACTTAGCACTTTTCATTATAACTTCTAAACTTTTAAGTTACTCAAGGGAAACTTCTGTTTTTTTTCCGTTTTTTTGTAGATTTTTTTTGGCCTGCTTAACAGGCTTTTAAAGAAAGCGGAAACAAGTAAGAAGCTCTAAACCATTTTCAGAGCGGCCCACATTATGAAAAGAGGGAAAGAAAGGAAAGGAGAAAAAACAGTCGTAAAACACTTAATTCTTTTCTCTTATCACTTATCATATAATTTATATTTTAAATTGTTAAATTGTGTTTATAGCAATAGGAATTTAATGAAACTATTTTTCATTACAGTTCTTTAAGGTAAAAATGTTTAGGAATATACATATATATTCATATCCATAAATTTTATTATTCTGGATTAAAACAATGTGATCTGATTCCTCATCAATTTAACCTCTGTCCCCCTCACTATTGCATTAGACAGATGAAAAGTTTAATAAAATAACCATTAAGAGAATACCGGTACATTTTAATGGTACTGAAATGACAATTATACAGTTGCACTATTAAAGTATAAAATGGCTATTAAATTTCTATATTTTTATTTTCGTTTATTTAAGTTATTAAATTAATTAAGTTTTTTAACTAAACTTTTATAGAAGTAATGAAAATGTTGTTTCAGTGGAGTCTTTATTGCTAGATTTAGAAATTTAATGAAGTAATCTCTCTATTACATAGAAAAGTTTTTTAAAAATGTTATATGAAAATGTAAATTAATTAAATTAATATTAAAAGTAGTTAAACTAATATAAAAATGTATTATTTTATGGGCGATGCCTAGCAACGGTCGAAAAACATTTAGTTCAGTTTTGTCCTCCTGGATTAGTTAAATTATAAATATTTTCAAAAATGATCATAACATAACGGCATTATTGATATCTTTAAAGCGTTCCAAAAATATAGCACTGTTTTTAAATTAAAATTGAAAAAATGGAATGCATTGATTTACAAATAAAACAAGCTGCATCTTATTCCAATATTTCGATTTCAGGCCTGTTATCTCAATGCAGATAATTTAGTGACATAAGATTAATACATTTTTCTTATAAGCTATATTTATATTATTACTAGCTAATGCCCGCGGCTTCGCTCGTGTGGAATTTGGTTTGCTAAATAAAATTTCCTGAACGATCATTTTAAATAAATAATTTAATTATTTTTTTAAAATATAGGTTACTCTTACATTAAAAATTTCAGATGTCAAAATTCAAAACTGACGGATTCTATACAACCTTTGAACCCCTATTATATTAAAGGGGTAACCCTTGGGGGGGGGGGAATTATCCAAATTTCTTTCTTAAATTATACAAAGAACCCATCTAAAAATTTCAAGATGCTAAGTTCCTGATTAGCTTTTAGTTATACAATAAAACGGGGGGGGGGGGGGCACATGCCCCCGTGCTCCCACACAAATCTGCCCATGCTGTAGCCTATGACGTACAACCTATTTCACTCAATAAGTTTCATCCAAATCAGTTCATTAGTTTTTGCCTGAATGAGTTGGTAACAAACAAAAATACAAACAGTCGCATGTATAATATTAGTAGAATATCAAAACAATTGTTTCACTCATGTTCTTTCTGTTATTTTAACCACGTGCCCCGTGCGCCCCCTCCTCTGAATCCGCGCTTGCTATGGCCTATGTATGATTCTGATGTATAACCTATATTATTGTAAAGTTTTTTTGTGATAGATAGACAAAAATACAAACTTTCGTTTTTATAATATTAGTTATAATATTCTTTCTGTTATTTTATATATGTATTTATGATCATGTGATCTGCCTTTAATTATGTACTATAACGGATTCTCCACAGTACCTAAAAAACTGTCGGGAGGCACGTGCCCCCACGCGCCCTCCCCCCTACAACCGCGCTTGCTATGGCCTATGTCTTATTCTGATGTATAACCTATTTTACTGTAATGCTTCATCCAAATCCGTTCAGTAGTTCTTGCGTGAAAGAGACAAACATTCAAACTTTCACATTTATATTATTAGTAAGACAAGCTTTAATTATATATTTATATAATTATTATATTTATATTCTTACAAGCTGTTACGGCCGCTCAGCTGTAATTATAAAAAACGTATGTTCATAGTTGATATTTCGTTTGTTTTTTCAATTAATCTATATTTTGTATTATTTTAATTTTCATTAGAAAATAAATGTTTTTTTTTTTTTTTAATTACGTAATGTATAACTATGAAACAGCTGTTTCAAAAACTTTTGTCGGTGTGAGTCAAGCTAACATCGGCCCAGTCTTGTTTTGGATAGCGGCCCTAGCGGTCCATCTGTTTTTTCACAGTTTTTCGTGAAGTCTACTTTTTGATAGCGGCCCGAGCGGTCCATCTGTTTTTCACAGTTATTCGTGAGTCCAGTTTGATTTCGAAAGCGGCCCGAGCGGTCATCTTTATTTTCACCACTACTGTCGTCTTGGCCAGCGTACCTTCCGGACCGACCTTACGGCAGTCAGTGTCATCGTTTTCGTGAGTGCGACCTTGATTGTCCATCTTCAACCATAAATCATCATGGCTTTGTCTTCTTCGACTTCGCTCCAGCACATCTAAATCTACAGGGCATTTAGACATTTATTTATTTTAATTGCGCAATTAAATAACCATCATTTAGTTCATTTGAAAAATATCATTTATTTTGTTTCATGTTCGAATTATTTTGTTTAGTAACTTTAATCATTTCACTCAACTGCTTATTTTGATTTAATTTACTTGTTTATTTTTTTAAAATATATATTCAACCAAATCAAAAGGTTTAATTTTCGTTTATTATTTAATTATTCATTGTTGGAAACAATAATTGTATTAATTGTATTTTTAATTTAATTAATTGTTCTTTTGTTTTAATTTTAAGTAATATGATTTATGTCTTTATTTATCAATATAAGGTTTCAAAAAAATAAGCGTTCGGTATTATCTGACAACCCATTTATTCATTTGAACTTAAAATTCAAATATAATTTTTATTTTAAATGGATAATATATTAGATAATTTTCTGTAAAGAAAATTGTTTAATCAGATTAAGGCAGCAGCCTATCAGAGTTTTTAGTACAATAGGGAAAGGTGGTTCAAGGGTGCAATCCCTGTTAACCTTACGACGCCCTAACACAAGCTATATTTCTATTCTTATACGCCATACTTAATGGTTTTATCTATAAAATAAATACCGAAACATTTAATTATTTTATTTTATGCAAAGTATTCAGTGTATCAAACTAATACAAAGTTGTAGCAATCATGGAGGCACTTGGTAACAGTACTAAAGAGTAACCTTAATGCTAACGTATGTTTGCCTCGTGGTGCGAATGTTTAATTTAATATTATTTAATATACTGTGCACCAAGTAACATTTGAGGACATTATTTACAACCTGTTATAAAGCAGATACTCATATCTCACTAGGGGTGTAAAACAAATAGTAAACTTTCTTTAATATCTACAATAATATTCAATATCAGGTTGTCTCTAACAAAACGGTATGTACTTACTGTGGTAGAATTAAATGGACATTCGTATAATTCGTAAAACATGAGTTGCTTCGTAATTATGTACAGGCAGGGTATTCTCCATCAGTTTATTAGGTTATTACTCATAAAAGATCAATAGGTTAATACAAATATATTTTTAAAAAATTGAATAGTCAGCTAATTTAGACAATTTTAAATTTTATGTATTTATGCTTTCCCTCTAGTAGTTATCTTTTTCGAGAATTAGATGAAAAAAATTCATCAGTTTATCATAGAGACAGAAGAATATTTAGTTAGCAGCTTCAAAACAGTGTTACGCTCATATTGACTCATATTTCGCCCGGAAAATCATCTCAGTTATATCTTAAACATTTATGACCAATTAGTCTTATTTAAAATATCACTCCTATTTAATTAAATTAGTAGTTTGCTTGGTTGTATTTTTGAATATTTGTATCTGCTAGTAATTTTATTACAATTATTATTGCGACATAGTGGATTGTATTATCTCAGTAAATTATTCAAAACAAGCTCAACCGTCTTCTAAGAAAACAAATATTTGTTTGATGTCTTTACATGGTGCAACAGGAATGTTCAATGTTATCAGGAATGTTATCTGCAATTCTAATGGAAAACTAACAGGCAAATGAGTTACTTGATTGTCTTCGTAAGAGAATTCAGTTATCATATCCGTGCACGTTATTTAAAATTAATCAGTAACTACTGATAAATTATAAATTAATTATAATCTTGCATACACCTAATTAACCATTTATGTAATTGCCTAATCGTCAACAATAAATCATATGTGTAAGTGAAATCATCAAACAATAAGCTATTGATTTATTTTTGCAGATTTATTTCTTCATGAAAGATAAAATTAAATATTCTTTTGGTTTTATATCAGCTTAATAACCGAAAGTTGTGGGACATCCATTGAAATGAACGTGCCATTTTGCAAATATTAACTAACATAATTATTATACGAGTATATGCGGAAATGTTTTTTTTTTCCTTTACAAATTGTTATAGTTGTAATGACACATTTAATTATTTTTAACTTATTTATTTTGTACTCTATCTTTAGTTTTAAAGCATTTTATTTTCTTCTATAGCCTAACTCTATTGGAATGTTAAAAAACTAGATATTGAATTATTAAGTCATTTATTTATGACATCAACAAGATCAAATGATGACGTCACAGTTTGTCAAACAATTTCGGTTTATTGCTATAAAAACAGTTGTAAAAAGTGCGCTCGCTATACCCCTACACAGTTCATCATAAACTTATAAATACTATTTTAAAAGTAACATATTTTTTTTTCATCATTAATAAACAATATTTCTGATATTGAATATATAGACTTTAATATTTTCTTCAACTATGCTTAAAAGATCAATGTGAAAATGTTGGTATATTATGAGTAAATAATATAAATATATTAGTAATTCAACCCTCCGATATACACATTTATAACTTCAGCAAGAAAAATAAATTTATTCTATTGATTAAAAATAAAAACAAATACTTATTCAATTATACAAACAGTAATTAATATTTGTTTTTAATTCAAACGATTACGTTTCATATTCATATGACATTCGCGATCAGATGCTCCATATGAAAAGGTATATTCTGTTGATTGATTGCTTAGCTCAGCTTTATCCCAACTTTATTGAATGTACTAAAGAACGTATTTTTGATCTTGTCGGAACGAATCAGTACTGGGTTTAACAAACTTGGGTACTGTAAAAAAAAATATGAAGTGTAAGATATAATCAATACAATGTAAAGGGTAATCACTGTTTAATATTCTCTTGATTTCGTACGATAATGGGACCGTTTTTTTTTTGGTACTTTTGTATTCATAAAACTGAAAGAATAATCTTCCTTAACGGAATACTTAAATATTATTATAATAAATTTACGGACATTATTGTTTTAAAACAGGTTAGCTCTTTTTACTTATGCTCTTTAAGAATAATTGAGAAAATTATTCATTCAAACGGAAATCTTTGTAGTGATAGAGACATCATTGACCGAATAATTAATTCAAATAGAAGATGGAAGGGGGATTCAAGAAGTAGGTTTGGCTTGACGCTGGAGAAGGTCTACCTTGGCATATGATTCTCTTTATGTTTCTGTCTCTTGTCCGTACCCCCGACTCACTACGAATACTTTGATATGAATAGAAGAAAGCTGAAGCCCAATAATCTAGTATCAATATCTAAAAGTACACATTAGCAATTCAAGTTTGTATGTTTTACTTCCTTGAGAAAACCTTTCCCAGAACTCCAAGTCAATCAAGATTTTTTCCCGACTTTGTTACACCCTTATTCGTCTAAAACGGGGAGATGATATAGATAAGATTGATCAAAGTGGAAATATACTAAACGCAAATAAACGTAAGAAATAACGAGGTGGATGAAGATGACGAAACAGTAAGTAAATTTAAATTAGTTTTTTTGAATGAGAAAACAAATTCTAAGCGGCTGAAAAAAAAACATTTTCCTACTAGAAAATTTCTAATAACTAAATAGTTTTCTGATAACTCAAAAAATATGAATCTAAAAAATTATAAGCGTTCAAAAAGGGAAAAAGTTATCCAAGCCGAGCTAGTAAAGTATATATACATCTATAAAATCTCTTTGAGCTTTGTATAACTGTTTTCTGAGTAAATGCTCTTAGAAACTGTCAGCTTATTACTAGTTTTTAAATAAATAGAAATTTATACATTTCATAAACTTACAAAGATGCCCATTTGAATGCTCATGACATTAACTTGAGTATAATAGATGCCTACGATCCAATGACAGATTTAACAATCTTTGCATTTCATATATGACAATGCCAATGGAGCTGATTAGATGAAATATAGCTGATGGAATGGAGCTGATAGTTAATCTTTACTAATAATTTGAAAATTATGATGGTTTGAAAATTACTCCTGTAGGGTTTTTATTATAAATGAACAATATTTATAATCACCTTGTATGCTTTTAATATTTATTAAAATAAATGTGAAATTTTTCATAACCTTTTGATAAAAAATGGTGGAAATCTGACTCTACATAACACTAATAGTAAGGTACCATGTAAAAGAATGTCCATTGAATAATTTTCTAGAATTACTCCAGTTAATTGTCCAATTTTAAATTAGAATATAAATCCTAAAGCTCATAATATTGTTGGCGAATAATATTTTTTTACTAATATGTAGAGTAGCTAATTAACTGAAAACTTTAATAAATTTAAAGTAAATATACCGTGGTTGTTCATCTCCAATAAATATTAATTTTCTAACCTGACAATGCTTTACACGTAATAACAGAGTATAAGAATGGAAATTAAAAAGTAAGTAAAGTATTAAATATTCTAACGATTTGTTTTTTTTTAATAACTCATTATTGCTATAACTCGGTATGGAACTTAAGCATTTTTTATTGGACTATTAATTAGACACCTATGCATAGTAATTATGTAGGAAACCAGTTAATTTCCTGATATATCGATTATTGCGGAGAAGGCCGACTACTTTTAGCCTATCAGAGGGCACTTAATGAAAGCTCAAGTGTGATAGGATTTACATTTAAATTGCCCCATCGTCTCCTGGCTCCAATATCTGGCCAGCCCTTTAGGCGGCAATAGGAGTTTTGAATTATCCCAATCCGATGCTTAGCCCCTCCCAAGGATTTAAATTTGTAATTTGTACTCGAGGGGGGAGCTATTGTCATGTGAACTACGCCCTCCCCATAAATTCGGCTGAGGGCCATAAACTAACTCCTTAGGCCCCTACTAAATAGGGATCTCCACTGGGGCAATTAAAACATCTACCTGGATTAGTCCGGGGTGGTTTGTCATATTCCTTCCAATCTAGAGTGATTTATCTTAGCTTAGATTCATTCTTAAACTCATAACATTCACACTAAGAAAATATTTGTTTATTTTTATTTGTAATTCAGTACTTTTTTTTATCATATCTGTCAACAAATTTACGTTGCTTTTAAGGATTTGGTAAAGTTGTACTAGAGTAAATATTCACACTTTATATGGTATAATAAATATAATACCTCTTTATTTATTATTTATACAACTACTTTACCATTGACTTTTGTCAATTTTGTCTAAAGTTTTTGAAAAAGAATAATATATATTATAAAATATAACAGAATTGAAAACGGTTTGAATTTGAGACCAAGTACTTCGTGCTAGATTGCAGATATGGCCAAAAAGCAAGAATGATTTCATGCGATAGTTTCTATTATTCTTCTTTTCATTCAATAATACAATTTATTGTATTACCGGTATATGCAATGTTTTACGAAATTTACCTTCACATTAGTTTCTTTCGTAAAAAGAGCTAGATTGAGATGGTTGGACCATGTGATGAAGATGCCGGAGACAAGAGTGCCTAGAAGACTGTTGTTTGGGAAGCTCGGTGGTAGAAGACCCAAAGGAAGGCCCCGTACGAGATGGCTAGATGATGTGGAGGCCGATCTTCACCAGCTAAGAATCAAACATTGGAGAAGACTTGTTAAAGACCGGAGTGATTGGCAGGTAGTGGTGGATGAGGCGCAAGTCCTTGTAGGACCGTAGTGCCACGGAGTGAGAGAGTACCTTCACATATTATTATATTCTAACAGTAACGCTTCATGCAAGATTTTCTTTTTAATTGAATACGTAGAGAATCTTTTATGAAATTGTTCAAAAGATTTAATTATACAGTATTTTGGTACAGGAGGTTATATCTTGTAATTATTTACAGAAATAATCAGCCGTTCTAAATGTTCTATTATAATTATAATAACTCTGTAAAAATGAACATTTTGTGTACTCAATTACACTTTACTATTTGCAGATGTATTTATTCTATATTCTATATGATTATGTAATATTGAAAAATGAATTACTGACGAGCACTTTGCCAGTCCTTACATGAAATGTTATAAGTTTCCGTGGTCTATTCTTAATATTCCCGTTAACAATTGCCTTAAAGGTTTTATATTCACAATCGTCATGGCGATTCGGATAAATATAAAGGTCAATTTAGTTCCAGTGAATCTACAAATGAATATATGATTTTAATTGTCATGCAAGACAATTTTAAATTAAGTAATATATACAAATAGTGGTGGAAATTTGTGTGCATTATGTTTAGTTTATAATGAGCTAATGAATTTACACTGTTAATAGATTTACGACATCCTAGATGTACTCTTGTTTAAACAATAATATCCTGCTTTCAACTCTGTCCATTAAGACTAATTAAAACGCCTTGATAGTTCGTTCCGTAACAATTATCAGAGAACATTATTGAGCGAGTCAAATGCACCGCTGCTGAAATTTGATGTTGACTAACTAATGGCGACACGAGGATCACTCTTGCGACGAATCCATTCGAATCTTGTTAATATGATTGTCGTAATAGGGAGTCCATCATGTTATTAATAAAGTGAATAGCTAACACTATGTTTTAAAGTTAAAACGGATATTTTTATTTTCGTACTGTAGGCTAATAAAAGAATATTATTTTTAATTACCACAATGCGATTATAAGCTTTAGGCAAACTTAGTAAGTTCATCTGAACGCGAGGTCAATAGTCTAGTCAAAACCTGGGAATAATAAAATCTTTATAAGAACTAATAAGGAAATTGATCTGAATTATACTCGAGTTACATGAAAATTAAAATGTAACATAAACAATAAAACTACCAAAAAAATTCATGAAAAAAAATAGCATAAGACATATTTTAAACATACATACCGAATTAATTATAGGCTTTTTATGGGTATGTTCATTAAAGAAAACATGAAATTAAACTAAATTAAATAGCAAGTAGTTAAAAATATATGTATTAGATATAAAAAAAAAAATCAATTTTTCTTCCTTTCTCGATTTAAATATTTTTATTGAAGGAAATGACTTAAAATATTGTATTACAACTCTAATGTAAGCAACTTATTATGCACATAAGATAGTAAGGTTATAACAAATTGTCATAACATTCGTTGTTGTTAACGAACTTTATCTTTGATTAAATAGTGGGATGCAAGTTTAGTATTAAAACTAAACTTATGTATAAAATAAGCTTACATCCTTTTTATATTAAAGTAATTTTCTTGAAAATAACACAATATATATTCAACCTTTTATCACGATGTACACCAGAGAATTTAAATTAATAAACAGCATAGAATGTATTTGAGTAATAGAATTGGACTGCAGGTCCTCAATGCAGTTGCCTAGATTTTCAAAAAAACATGAATAACATAAAGGGATCGTTTTAGTTTCTAGTAATTTTCTTTATCCGTATTTTATATAACTTAGATCATATTGTTATAATGATGAAGATACTATTAATCTTCTTTACCTAAATTATTAATAAATTATATATATCGTGATGCTAAGAGGGCGGGAGTGAACAGCTGAATAACTACGGCCAGCGATAGAAGTGCATGGCGATTAGTGTTGGATGAGGCCAGGCGTGCGGGTTGTAACGCCGAAATAATAATAATAATATTTCATGAAAATTTTTATTTTCAAGTAAAGTGTATGAGGTAAAGTATAAAACGAAGAAATTTATACTTAATTTCATCATTTCTCAGTTTTTATCACTACAGACACCAAGGTAGGCCAGGTAGGAATAGTTGTCCCTCATCTAGACTGATAGATCATCTCGTTCAGATTCAGGCTCATAACCTACTGATTCTGAATTGTCTATGTATTTTATGTCCTTGTATAAAGTTAAGGAGATTGGCCATAATACGTTCTAGAATAATCGAGATATACTCGTACATACACAATACCAATGCGGGTATATATTAATACAAGATGTATACCCGACTATAATTTATATACCGCGGTCTATAACTCTGAGAGGTATACGACCGGTCTATAATTCACGGAGGATGTCTAGTTCATCAACTCACCACCGCCCTATTCAAAATTAATTTACTGGAAACATTTCGGATGCCACTCCTCATTCATGGCTATTGTTCCAAAGAGAATAAACCACCCCAGGGATTGTCAAACTTGTTTATATGCATCAAACTGAATCGTGGACGGGGCCGATAACTGGCAAGAGATCAAATGATAATTAACTGGTCCGGAACTTGGCTGATTTCTGATTTCAACCCTTCAATTATAAGCTTTAGGCAAACTTAATAAGTTTATCTGAACGCGAGGTCACACGCAGTCTTTTTAGAACAAATGTTTATAGAAAATATGGTTCAAATTTTTGTGATTTACCTCAACATCAACCTTAACTGCTTGAGACAGATAATTTTTTTTAATTTAAACTTAAAATAAAAACTGGCTTTTCATTTCTAGAGAAGGACATTATCAGTACCCCTCGATATAAGCATAAATTCCTCAGATTTAGACAAAACCTGGGAATAATAAAATCTTTATAAGAATTAATAAGGAAATTTATCTGAATTAAACTCGTATTTAAATCATAAAATGGGACATAATTAATAAAGAAGAGACATGTCCATCTCCTCTTCCCCAAAGGTTGACGTGGTTGACTGACCAGCAGTTGTTTATTAAATAATAATTATTATTGAATAACATATTATGATTATGGTAACAAGATAACTTATAAAGCTGCTTAAAAAGAAAGGGGGACGCTATATGTGACTTGCTACTTGTCGACCGTTGATTCATCCAGGTACTCCAGACATTCTAGTTAAGGTTACATATAACAGTTCAATATAAATTTTTAGAAATTTTTTTTTATCTTCTTAGCATATTTAAGCCCGTAAAACGGATCATTTTTGTATTTTCGCGATTTTAATTTCCCATTCAGTTATTTGTATTATGTTTCGATTGGGTTCTTAATTATTTCATTTATTTCTATTAATTCATTAAATCCAATTCATAATTTTAGTGTGTATCTGATATTGAAATATTAATGGCTAATAATTAATTGGATGGTGAAATGTGGTTAAGACTTGCCTTTGGTAAGGCATATTATTAGCTGAGAAATAAATCCCCTCCCTATCCATGTGACCTTCCTTTGATGTCGATGCTAATTAGTCTTAGGGCTGCTTTTACGTCTAAAGCTAAAATCTCCTCCTAGATTACTAAGTCCTACCTCAACTTCCTAAAATTTACTGCTATAGAGAGGATAAAATATTTTTTTTTTGTTAATAATTATCTGTAAAATCCATTGAAGTTTACAATAAAAACATTATTGTCTTTCCTAATCCAATTGAATTATCCAAATGAAGCAAAAAAGAAAGAACATTCAAAATCATTCGATTCAAGGTTTATAACAATACATCTGCATCCTCGGTGAGCAAATGGTTAAGTCGGTTTTTCCAAAATAATTTAACTGTATTGAGGGAAGCGTAATCGTGACGTTCTTTCCGTTTTTGGCTTGAAATACAATGAGTAATAACTACAATACCTCTATTTACAATATCTCTAAGACATGGCCTGGCTTAGCCACTTACGCACTACGAGAATGACACGAAGTTGCTTCCCTCAGTACAATTAAATAATTTTTGAGAAAAAAAAATCGACTTATTCATTTATTCACAATAGTTCTAGATATATAATTATATAATATATAATGGTCTAAAAAGGAGAAGCAAACCTTTAAATATGCTGTTCTTATGATATGGAGGGAGCCAACAAATCATTCCGATAATTGCTACTATTGCAGTGTCGATATTACAGGCCCTAATTCAATAAAACAAGAAGGTGATAAGCTACCCTAACCTTCCGTCCGCCATCCGACCAATAGGGCACGGTGTAGATTTATCGGCTCCTCAGGAACCACAAGGCGATTTAAATACTATTCCAACGGAAGTATTTTCTGATGTACAATCGGAGTTAAATGAACAAGATGATGAAGAATTTCAATGTTTTACAGGAAATATAGAGCCTATCAAATCGAGCTTAACGACTTGGTTAGGGATCTTGGCTTAACGAAAGAAAAAGCTGAATTGCTTAGCTCTAGACTAAAAGAAAAGATTTTGTTGGCGGTTGGAACCAGCATTTATGTGCAGGAAGAGTGTGTAGACAACAATTTTCTAAGTTTTTTGAACAAGGCTGGAAAACTATGGGTGATAAAAAAAAACTAAAGCCAGATTTAGATTCAGCACATAAAAATCTGTAAAGGTCAACTATTAAAGTTAAAAAAGTTTAAAAAAAATTTAAACTAACATATGGCTGGTGAAAGTCCAAATAGTGTTAAATTAATTAAACTACTAAGGATGCATGTTAAAATGAAACTGGTGGTATATGAGGAAATCTATGTATCTTCTCTTGATTGAATTTGTGCCTAAATGAATTGAACAAAAATATATGAAATGCTGAGCAATTATAAAACAAGATAAAAAAAGAAAAGAAATAATCCATTAAAAACAGTTAAAACCCGTTTAGAATTTTAAATGAATCTGCCGAATTTATTTGCTTTATACTGTTCATTTATAATAGGTATTTAATTGCATACCCTTCGCTTACCGTATAAATTAATTATTATAAAAAATCTTCCTAATTTATTATCTTTTCTCATAGCTTTTCCAGTCAATAAGTTTTAAAATATAATGAAAACTGTAATAGGGATTTTTTCGTCGGAAATATGACGCTTAGTGATGGATTTTTTGTGCTTTAGCGTACCGTAATCTTCAAACTCATTGTAAAAAAAGAAATGAGAATTAAAAAGGTATTTTTCAACGTATGCCAAAGCTTTATCGAACCCAGTGTGATTTTATTTTCGACTCAAAATGTACTTAGCGTAAGCGTGTACTCACTGAATTAAACACTTAGCTGTATATATATATATATGTAGATCAATTACATAAATGTTTGTAACCTACCGTTAAATCCTAGAGGGACCATTGGCAATGTTCAATCCCGCTGAGTTTGATGAAATTCTAATCGTGGACTTGACTTGGTTTCATAATCTATCATTCTGAGCACAACTGTAAAAACACCCCCTAGGATGTTGGAAAAATAATAAACAATATATATGGAATATTTCAATCAAACTAAGTTGTCGAAAATAATACTAAGCGTTATATAACAAAAAATTGAAAAGCAAATGTCTGATAGTTTTGATGATAGCAATTTGCTGGACGACAGAAAGTGCAATGGTCGCAATTTATTTTGGATAATTGAATTAAATTGAATTCGACTGATTCATAATGGATTATAAATATATATATAAGTGCAATAAACGTTATATATATTGTGTATGAAAATGTATATTGCTATGTTGGCATAGAATCCATTCAGAGGGTTTTATATTATTGTTAGTGAATAATTCAATATTGATTTACTATTGAAGTTCAATTTGTTAAATGAACATGGTTCTATTCGGAAGTGAATATGGTTTGAAGTAATGGTATGTTCCGCCGATTTTACTTAAAAGAAGTATATGACTTTCGTTCTTATTGAACAGTTAACCTTGTGTGCCCTAACCACAGATTGGGATAGTGGATTCCATAAATGAAATTTTGTTTTTTTTCGCTAAAAGTTCAGAAAAAAAATTTGTTTCTCTTTTAAAAATACTTCCTTAAGCGCTGTTCCAGGAAAATAATCCAATTAAGACTAATGTTAGAAATAATAGTTTGAGTAATTGATTACTCTGGCATCTCAAAATCAATTAGAATATTTAAAATATATTTAAGAGTGTACATAAAACATAGCAGCTACTTTCGTAACTCTTGCTTTTTTTCTCTTGTTTGTAATGTTATAGAACTTCATAAGTGAATGATTTAACTGGTGTAGCACGATAATGTAGAAAAAAATTTAGCATGGTTCTTTACAAATCCAATGCGTTTCTGATCTAATGATAAGGTTGATATTATTGACTATCCTCATATAACTTAGTGTAATGCAGTCAATGTAATTGTGATATTATAGGCTGAATCCTTTAAATTGCTTTGGCGATAAATTGCCGAATCCATATGTTTTAATAAAGATGGGAGGACATGAGGCGGACAGCTCGTATGTTTGGGCGGGGGACAGGGCTATATGTTAGGTGTGAGTGACTTGTTTTGTAGGCCCAAGAGGACTATCAACTCGAAATTAAATTTGATGGCCCCGAACCTTAAAAACAGTTTCCCTGAGCGGGGATTTATACTGGCTAGCTATCTCGTTTGTCCTGTTCCCGTCGCCTCTCTAAATCCGGAGCGAGTGTGCAAATGGCTCAATAAATCTGGGAGTGGATGTTCCGCGGCCTGCAGTGGACCGTCCAGATATTAGTCCTAGGCGGCTTTATTGGTTTCGTAGGAGTTCTCTCAAAAGAGGCTACTTTGAAGAATCGGCAGTACCCATAGTGGCTTTTGTTTAAGGATTTCAATAATATATAGAGAGAGAGGAGGAAGGAGGTTTAACAATAAATTACTAAAAAAACATCCTACTCCAGGCATTAGTAAACACAAAGTACCAATGGAATAAGTTAATATCTCTTAAAGAAAGCCAATAATATTTTTAAAAATCTCCAAATAATGGAAAATATGAATTTTGAAATGAATCCTATTATTTTATGAGTGGAGCTAACAAACGGTCAATGACTTAAAGTAATTGTTTATAAACCTGCTTTGTAACCCAGAAGTTACATCAATGCTTCCGGGATGTCAGCTATCCAAACTTCCTTGACTCCCCTCTTCTTCCATATATATACACGTACATTTACTAGCTCTGAAAAATAGAGAAAAATTAGAATGATTAGAGTATAGCATGCTAAGAGAATAGTCATTAATTCGTTATAATTAGTTCTTGAGTAGTCACTATGCTACAATGTTAATCCATAGTTATTAGTCCATATAGTTAGTTCACATCCGAAACTTTGTATATCATATATGTCACTTTGTATTTCTATTTCATATCGTTTCATGGCTCAATACATTTAATTCTTTCTTTCAAATCATCTCCTGTTTGTGACCTAATAATTGTAGTATGTTTCATCCTGAACCCTGAAGCTCTAAATAAGAAATTATATTTTGAGTTACTAAAGTTTCTAGAATGTCCCATGAAGCTTATCAAGACGATCTTGCTGGAAAGTAAAGAAGTATTGAAAATTCAGGGAAAATTTTCATAGCAAATTTATATTCATAAACATGTTAAGCTATTGGAATATGTTGCTATCACTAGAAGCAGTCATTAGGTCGATCCGTGCAAAGCATGAAGGATAAATATATAAAACACCATATAGCGTTTGTGGGTGATGAAGGATAACCACAAGAACAATCAATAAACTTCTAGGAGTATTCTAGGAATGCGAAGAAGCTGAAATGGCAATAAATGCGGGAGAATCTAAGCATTTTATATCCAGTAAAGAAGAAAGGCGAAACAAGTATATTGAGGGGGCTGGATTCAGCTTCGAGAGAGTACCACAATGGATCAGGGCAGTGTTACCACTGAGGACAATAGTATTAGGCAAAGGTAACAGTGGAAACTATTGGCTACTGGTCATTGATGAAAACATGTCGCAATTGGAATATATCCACTTTGAAGCGAGGCCAGGACGCCGACCTTTACACTTATGAAGGCATCTTAAATATATGGGAGTGGAAACATCCTCAGAAAAATGTATGGTCTTACAAACGAAGGGGGATGGGCGTCAAGAACATGGCAGATTATTATACACCAGATATGTTTTCCACTATAAACAAGCCAGAGTAAAATGATTGGGAGGGGTCCAAAGGGCGAAGCGTGGCGGACTCTGTAAAATGCTGATGAAGGTACATTCTGGTTGAAGAAAACCTAGAAGGAGAAATAAACATGGACCTGATTGGCTGCAAGATGTGGAAGACGGACCTTCGGTTTTTGGTTGTCAAGGGATGGAGGAGGGCAGTCGAAGAAAGGTCTGTATCGAGGATGCTAAAGTTGCGCAAGGACCATAGCGTCGATTCAGTATATTCGAATAGTAGTAGTACTTATTGAGACTTTGAGGGGTATTATTTTTTGTGACCACCTTTAATTAACAATTCATTTCCAAATATTTCATTAAAAAAATAATTCCACCATTCAATTAATCAATTTACTAGATCTGTATTAAATATATCAAGTAAACAGATGCGGTACCAAGCGTTTGCGATATGTTCAGTTAACCGACTCGATGTCTTTACAGTCGTACTTTCTTTGAATTACTTTTTCCTCTTTTAAGAAGTTCGCGCTAAGTTGATGGCATTTTGTCGTGAGAGAAGTTTTATGAGAAGGTTCGAATTGTTTGCTGTTAAAAACTTCTAAAGTATGTGTCCTCTCCTCTTTCCTGCTGACAAGATTTTTACTACGGTTGTTCTACTCATCAAATCGTTTGTAGTGTCGTACTTAGTGAGAACTCTAATATTTTTTTTTTTGGAGGTAATCTCTTTGATGAAGTGCTAGCAATGATCTAATAGGTATAAATAGAATATATTATATATTTTGGACACTGAATAATTTAAGCTGAAGTGGTCAAATATTAATAAATTGATTAATGTAAAAAATGAAAAAAAACATTTCATAGATAGCCTATAAAGTGTTATTCAGCTACACTCACTTCATGATGCGATTTTATCAATCGTTGTACAAATTAATATTCTGCAGAAAGCATTTGATTTGAAATTTAAATTGTGCCCATAGAAAACATCCCCTCACAAATAGGGGCGCTTCCAGGGCGTATTACCATATCGAAAGTATTACAATAGCCTACAGCAGATTAGCCAGTCACGGACGAGGCTATTTGTCAGCTCGAAGGGGTGAGAGCATGAGGAAATGGGATATTGATATTCGGGCCGTACAGGTATCCCTTCCGTCCTCCAGCGGACTCCAGGAAACGCCATGCCATCTAAATCATACTCCGGGCTAAAGCTCGTTTTATACACTATGGGATAAAAGGGATGGGACCTTTTTTCCCGCTTCCATTATATGTTGTAACGTCCCGTAGGGAATATTTTGTTATTCAGATAATTTTTTTGGTGAGTATCGGGTTCGTTTTATTTGGTTCAGTTGTTTAGAAGAAAAAAAAAAATAACAGTGCACGATTCATCAATCTAGAACCGCAGTTTAATGGAGTTTTGTCGTCACGTTGATTGCGAATATTAGTTCTATCCATCTGGAAAACATCATGTCCCTATATAGGAGTAGAGCACACTATAAAAAATAGGGATCTATGCCAATCTATCCTCTATACCAAGCCATGTTATATTGGTCAATTCAAATGCCTACCGGTCCCCCGAAATATGGTGCTGTATTTTAAAAATGGCATGCCTAATAATCACTAAGTTAGGGATAAAAAGCTAATTAGTTATTTTAGATAAAATTAATGGGTGAAGTCAATTGAAAGAACCGATATAATATAACGCCCAGGTTAGTTCAGTGAACTTATTATATAGTGAATTATTATGTTTTATTTAACTTATTCACTAAGCTATAAAATGTGAGGCGTTCGGGATCAAATGTGGATTACACCGAAATTTCAAACATTGATTTTTTTACATTTTCAGCTAGTTTAGCCCAGCAATGTTGTCTAATACACCTTTTTTTGCGTCCTTGTTTTCATGGTTTTGGTCTATTTCTAAACCTGATGTTTCGGGAGCATAAATCATTGCTTGACTAAATTTTTGAAAATGAGAAAAAGTCATTTTTGATCTTGAAAGCACCATGCAATGATGAAGGAAAAAAATGTTTTCATTTAAAGTGTTTTGAAAATAGCAATTGGATTTTTCCATCACCAGTAATTGAACCCTCAAATGATTCAGCAAGACTTTATAAACTAAAACTTAGAATTAGTAAGCTTATTATTATTAATAGTTATTTTGAACATCGGCATATATTAAGGAAACTTTTATTTAGAAACTGTTGTTCTTAATACGTCAAATATTTTACGGAACTATCTAGGAGAAAGCTATAGTATAATAGGTATATGAAAGTGTGTGTTTATTCTGATTTTTTCTTTCTTCTAATACAATTTATGTTGGGAGAGGCGGAAATAGGATCGGTCAACAGTATTTATTATTTTATGTATGTATTTATGCGAAATGTATGTATTTAATGATATTCCATTATAAAGTTGCTACTAATGCCAGATTTTTTTAGTGGTAATTAAGTGACGCTTAGTATTTTAATGTACTCAACTCCACAAACGTTATTAAATTAAATCTTTATTACAACTCATAATAGTTTTCTATGTACTATCCATTTTGAATACGTTACGAATTACCTTAAAAGTAAATATCTTTTATTTTATTGTTAGATGTTACAATTTTTTAAATATTTTGGGAGACCCGGTCCTGGTCATATCTTTTCGTTTTAAATAAAATATTTAAAAGTAAATACTTTTACCTTGATAATAAGTTTGGGTTCGTGAAAAAATTTACTTGAATCAAAAAAAAAAAAAGAGGAGGACCCAAATTTTTAAATCGTTATATGCGTTATCGGAACCAACTAGTTAAATGACATAATAAGAGTTTTATAATATTTTAAAAGTTGGAGGTGGTTCAGAGGCCTAAAGAGGGCGTTACGATAAAACTCCAGGAGATAGCGATGGGGCCGGATGTTCCGGCAGCCTCTTCCCGCAAATAAATCCGGCGGGACTTAGCTGCCAGCTGATAAGAGAGATAAGGAGGTAATTGTAACTGACTTTGTACTGCCATTGACGGGGCATTTGTCTCAGAGCCTGGGCTGAGTCGTCCCCGTTGAGATTAGTAGCTCACTTCACTGAAGTAGTAAGCACTCTTAGATCACACTGATATCCCACTTTCCTGTCCCGCTCTCCTTTTCTCTTGTCTTTCATCTTATTTTCTTATTTTAAGTGTGCTTGTTCTAATTATTTCACATATTTCAAGGCGATGTTGAATCAGGCCTGCAGAACAAAGATGATCACTCCCACAACATCTTTCCATTGACATATTGTTATATAAAAATCCATGCTTGCAAAGCATATTTTAAAAAAATATTTACTACCCTAAGAATTTTGTCAGCACTGCCTATGTAATTATTAGGTTTTCTGTAACAGATAACGAAACCAGACAATCAATTAGAGAAAAATAGTTACAGATTTCAATAACCAATTTAAATAATATTCGAAGAAGAAAATAGTCCGGGTGGAGGTAAAAAGAAATTCTTTTAAGTAGAGAACTGTTATGTCCTTATTTAAATAATAAGTACTGATGTAAGGGTATTGAAATTAATATAAGCGCACAAGTAATGTTAACACTTCGTATATTCATATAGAACTGTAAGAACAACTTTTGTAGGTTACAATCATATGATAATAGATCGATTCTCCTTTGATACGGGCATAATCGATACATAAGAATCTCCCGCACTATTTAAAGTATTTAAATAAATTTGAATTCGAGAATAATGAATTAAGATGTTAAATCATAATCCTGTAATCTGGTTGGCAATCTTCGCACTCTCGCTGATCTCCTAAGGATTGGCTGCAGTTCTCGGTGGCCGCTGATTTGTTCTTGAGGCTCCTCCAAGGTCTGTGGTGGTTCTGGCCTGTGCTCATTTGGTGGATCTCCTTCCTGTTGAGGTAGCGTAATGATGCTTGGAAGCGAGAGGTCGAAAGTTATATTCTTCTTAGGTATGGATACCTTATATAATTGGGTAATGTGTCTTTAAAGACGATAGCCATCGTCGTGTTCGACCATATAGTGCCGCTTCCCGAGTTTTTTGATTATTGTACCCAATTTCCATGTTGGCTTGTTTGAGGATGTATACCATCTAGATTGAATTCGGTCTCCCACGTTTAGTTGACGTGCGATGGTGGTGGTGTCCAGGGAAGCTGTATGTTTTGGTGGCTTCAAAAGATCTAGTTTGATTCTTATTTTCCTGCCTAGGTATAATTCTGATGGAGTTTTACCGCTTGCTAAGGGTGTTGATCTATATCGCATCAGAATTTCTTGTATCTTCCTATGAAGAGGTAATGATGAAGTAGCCATCGCCTTCAATTTATTTTTCAGTGTTTGCACATTTCGTTCCGCAATTCCATTTGTGGCTGGATGGCCAGGGGCTATAAACTTCTGGATGATCCCATGTTCTAAACAAAATTCGGAAAATGTTGCACTCTTAAATATTGTTGCATTGTCCGAAACAATTACTTTTGGTAAACCATGTGCGGAAAGGATATCTTGGAGATATTTAATGGTAGAATCCGTTGAAGGGGGGCTTTTTGAAAAGCGGATTTACAGCCATCTGGACTTTGCATCCACTAAGATTAGGAAATAATGGTCTTGGAATGGTCCGGCATAGTCTATGTGTACCCTTTCGAAATTCTCTGCTGGTTCTTCCCAATGGTGAATCGGTGCTTTAGAGGGGTTCTTCCTTATTTGAGCGCACTCTTGGCTGATTTTACAAGATGTTCTATATCTTTATCAATGTTTTTCCAATTACCTTTTGCCTGGCTAATTGTTTCATCTTGACAATTCCTATGTGAGTATGGTGGAGTTCTTTGAGGACTGGGGCTTGCAATGAAGTTGGAATGACGATTCTCTGATCCTTGAATATAACCCCGGTTTGAAGATGGTAAATAGCGTCGCAATTGTCACCGTTTAAAAGTTCTAATTTTAGTTTTGAAAGCAGCTGGTCACGTGCGGTTTCGTCGGCAAGAGTTACATAGTTTAGAGATAAATTTGATATTTGGTATATTGTTTCATTTGAAATTAAAGAGACCTCTTCTTCTATGTATTTTTCGTCTTGGGAAATGTCATCTTCAATTGAGGCTCTTGAAAGGAAATCTGCATTTAAATTCTCTTCTGCCTTTCTATGACGAATTTGATAATCAAAATTAGTGAGCCAAGATGCATAACGTAGAAGTCTGGAGGAAGTCATGACTGGTAATTTTGTGTTTTCATGGAGTATGTGGGCTAGCGGTTGTCTATAAAGAGCGTGAACTTTTTTCCATATATGTAGTAATAGAATTTCTTAAGGGAAAATATAATTGATAAGGCTTCTCTGTCTAATTGGCTGTAGTTCATTTCAGCTTTCGTTAATGAGCGCGATGCGAAGGCAATTGGTTTTTCCTCGTTGTTAATGGTGTGGGGCAGCACTCCTGCTATTCCTGTAGATGAAGCATCACAAGCTACCGTTAGTGGGTAGTTTGGATTCAATGGTGTTAGCACTCTATCACTAGCAATTTCCTTTTTTAGTTTCACAAAAGCTTTTTCGCAGTCTGGAGACCATTTGTACTTGTGGTGACTTTTTAGAAGTAACCTCAGTGGATAAGTTAGTGCAGAAACGTTGGGAATAAATTTGCCGTAATATGTTACCATTCCTAAAAATCTTTTAACATCATCTTGACTAACTGGTCTTGGTGCGTTTGTAATAGCAGCAACTTTTTTTGGGTCTTTTGAAATTTTCCCTTGCTCAATTACGTATCCCAGGTACTGAACTTTTGTTTTGAAAAATTCGCATTTTTCTTTATTATGATGTAGGTCATTTTCTTGTAATCTATCGAGACAACCAATTAAGTTTTTATAGCATTCTTCCCGAGTTACGGCATGCACTATTATATTGTTGAAGTATGTGGTGACACCTGGTAAGCCAGCTAGACCCTTGTCCATGACAAGATGAAAGTCATTTGGAGAATGAGAGGCGATTGAACGAATAACTACCTTTGTGAGTGATGATGGTTTGGATTTGCGAACTCTCTTCATCTACTGGTACATGTTGATATGCTTTAGTTAAATCCAAGGAGCAAAAATATATCGAATTATTGAGTTCTGTTAGGAGATCTTCTATTTTTGGTATTGGGTAATGTGCGTCTTGCAGTTGCGGATTAACACCTACTTTATAGTCGACACACAGACGAACTGAACCGTCGGCCTTAGGGATGACCACTAGCGGGGACGCCCAATCACTTTCCTGTACTTTCGTTATGATACCTTGATTTTCCAATGATTCAAGTTCTTGTTCTACTTTAAATTTGAGCGCATTTGGTACGTCTCTGGCTTTCAAAGCAATTGGTTTTGCATTGGCTCTTAGTTTAAGTGAGATCTTGAAATTTTTGCAGCAACCAACTTTATTTTGAAATAAATCAGCAAATTTATTAAGTATCTCTCTTTCTGCATTATCTTGAATTATTTTGTGTACTGGGTGTATTGAATCTTTGTTTCTTTCGTTATCAATGTCCTCGAGGCGAATATTTAAACGTCTTATCCAGGAACGGCCTAATATGTTGGAAAATTTATCTGGAACTTCGGAGAGCGTTTCTTTAGATTTCGAATCCTTATACCGAACTTCAACATCTGCTACTCCAATGGGTGCGAACACGCCTGTAGTGTAAGAACGGAATCTTATGTTTGTATTGCGTAGTTCAGTATTTAATTTTAATTTTTTAAAGCTTGATTTGTTCAATAGACTTTGCCCTGCTCCCGAATCAACTTCAAATTGTTGAGTTTTGTTATTTATTTGTACTTGGACAAAGTATTTTTCTGTACCTTCTTCTAACGTTTTATTCTTAATGTTTACTATGTCATATACGTTGTACTGATCTTGAAAAGATAAATCTTCACCATCTATTGTATTTACAGTTTTCTTTTCATACATGAGCTTCTTTAAGCAATTTTTTTCAATACGGCCTGACTTTTCACAAAATTTGCATTTTAGATTCTTAGGTTCAATCCTGCATTGATTCGCAGTATGGTTTGACTTACCACATTTTAAGGAAAGACCATTTATTCCAAGGTGTTCAAGATTGAGTCGTGATTTTGAAAGGTTCCTTGGTGGAGCATTTTTGACATTTATATTGGTCGAATTTTTGTTATGCCTTGATTGAGAATTAGAATTGGTTTGATGCTTACCCTGTGATCCTGAAACCCTATTCACATTAGTTGAAATATTTTCGGTAGAGCTATTGTTGAATTGTTGATTTGCAATTATAGATGCTTCTAGGGTTTGTGCTTTTAAAACTGCTTCTGAAAATGTTGTGGAATTATCAAGCAATAATTGATGGCGAATTTCCTGATTTGAAATGCCTCTAATAAATTGAGAATGTAAGAAAAGGTCAGATATAGATTTTTTACATTCGCATTTAAATTGACAATTTGGAATGAATCTTTGTAAATGGTTAACAAAATCTCGGATAGACTGATGAGGTTCTTGTTTTTTTGACAAGAATTTGTGTCGGTCGAGGAGTACATTCTTCTTTACAGTTAACTGTTCTTCAAGTGTTTGAACTACTTGATCAAAGTTCAATGCTGTTAACTCCTTTGGTGCAATATTTAATTTGAGTAACTCAAAAATCTCAGGGTCTGTTTAAAAGAATATTTTTCGCAACTGATTTATTTGACTCAAGGCCTTTCATAGCAAGAAAAATATTGAATCTTTCGATGTATTGTTGAAATGATTCTCTATTTTTATCGTAATTATCAAACTTACTCACAGAACTTGGTGATTGAGATTGAGAATTAGATGAAATTTGTTCCATCATCATTCTGAAGTTCTGTTGTTGCATTTCTAGAAACTGTTTGAACTGATTAGCATCCATTATGATTTAGATGACAAACTTACTTGGAAGCTAAAAAAGTCTTGAAAACAAAACTAATGGAACAATAACGTAACTTGAAAAAATGAAGAAAAAACTAGCGGATAGGTTAGACCCGTTTGTAACGTAAACTAAAACAAAATTAAATGAAACAATGTTCACCTCTTCGCCAATCTGTTATGTCCTTATTTAAATAATAAGTACTGATGTAAGGGTATTGAAATTAATATAAGCGCACTAGTAATGTTAACACTTAGTATATTCATATAGAACTGTAAGAACAACTTTTGTAGGTTACAATCATATGATAATATATCGATTATCCTTTGCTACGGGCATAATCGATACATAACAAAAAACTGTTTATTGGAAAGCCAACGTTTCGATCCACAGTGCGGGTCTTCTTCAGGGTTTGTAATGAAGTCAAATGTCTAGATTTAACTGGAGTCAAATGTTAGTTAAACCTAGACAAGCCCTGAAGAAAACATGGATGTGGGTGGAAGTTTTGGCTATCCAATAAACAGTTCTCCCAATTTAAGAGACTTATTTTTTGCTTCAACCCGGTCCATTTTCTTCCTCCGAACAAGTGGTTAAGTTGGATTTTGTCGAGAGAGAGTTAACATCTTTCAGACAGTCGGTATAGTATAATTCTCGTAGTATTTGGCTTGAAATCGAGTTGTAATATATAAACAATAACCTTTGTTATTGTTTTGTTACTCTTATTCACTACGGAAATAACTCGAATCCGCCTACTTAAGTACAAAAACGTTTAGAGAAAATTAGACTTAACCATTTATTCACCCGGGCTATAGATATAGGGTAAACTAATAGTATTCAAGTTAAAATAATATTCGTATATTAGCTTTTTCTTTTACCTCTTCAAAGATTAAAATAGAAGCTGCTTCTGTTAATTATCGTTTCTCTGGACATTGGTTTTCACCAGTCCGATAGTGAATAAGAACATAAAGACAAACTATTACCTCCATATTATAGATTAACTCTCTTTAAATGCAACATATCACAGTCCTTAACCTGATAGGAGAAGCTTTATGTAAAAGTCTGAAGCTAAAAAGGAAAGAATTAAATAGAAAAAAGCGGACATACGACCTCTTTATAATAGAATATGATAATCATTGCTCAATAAAGTAAAGTAATGCTCAGATTGCCTGTGATAAGCTCAGATTGCATGATAAGCTCAACAAAACGATGTGAGGTTGTTTGTTAATTTCACTGTTTTCTTTGTGTCGACAGCAACACAATTAATGATAAAAAAACATTTCTTGTAGTTAGTTGTTGAAACTGGTGCTACGTATCGTACCGGACGTTATTATAAAAATAAATATGAATTTGCATAATGCGGAGAAGACATACCTCACCAAACACTCTAAATCCACCCCTATTTTACCATATACGTTTTAATTTATAGCTCTGCATGTATTTTATAGCAATCCTCAATTACATCTGAATCATTGATCGTACTTCTCAATGTGTATATTAAATGATAATCAAAATAAAAAATTGTTTTAATGCCATATATTCATTATAATTAATCAAGTGCTTACTTAATAGTGCATCTGGTTTAAGTAAGCATCTGATTAATTATAGTGAATTAACAGTATTAAAACAATTTCTTATTAGGATAATCATTTAATATGTACATTGATAAGTATGATCAATGATATATGTTCCCAGTGTGTTTCTAAATTGTATTTCAATGCAGATAAAAATAAATTATCTGATTGTAATATTAATCCATCTGAATCCTTACAAATAAAATTAAAAAAAACACTTGTGTTTTATTTCACAAAGAAAGTATAATTTTTTTATAAAAAAGTATCTATATTTTTTAATATAACATATTTGTGTATTAACTCGATAGAAATCATTTTTTTTTCATTTTTATTTCTGTTTGTTCACAATTACTTTTTCCGATGTATACTTAAGTTTTAAATTAATTTAAATGGATGAACTATTCTAGCCTTTTAAACATAAAACTCTTTGTAGCGTGGCAATCGTAGTTATATGGCAACAAAGGAAACAATTGCTGGTCTGAGCGCCCACGAAGACCTCTTGAGGCCGTTATGGAGACCCATCACAGCATTAAATGGCCTGAAACCTTTCCAACACGAAGAGCGCTTAGTGGAGATGAGAACTTCTTGAACAGACAAATTATTCATAGTAGAGTCAGCTGTGCATCTCTCCATGTCATAATCGACAAAGTACTTTCGAAATAAAATTACTTGGTCTTTTAAGGTGTTACATATGATTTAAATGTTCTTCCAACATCAAGTCAAAATAATTGATTCATATTAAATACGCATTTTCTGAGAGGGTTGTTTGCTCATTGCTTAGAGCGCTGAGTTGCTATTCAAAAATTTCCGGGTTCAAATCCAGCTATGGAAGACAAATTATTTAATTTGCGATTGGAATCTGTGGAATATAAGGACACTCCTGGGGCCTCCCAGCTTCTATAAAGTGGCCTAAATTGGTTGAAAACCTGATGGCTGGGAGTGATCTCGTACAAATCACTTCTCTACACAACCGTTTTTCTTGAATCAGAACAGCCTCTATCACGTACCTAACCCTGTACCCTTCTTGGGTTATGATAGTACAGCTTTAACTATTCCATTATTTTTGCGAAATTTAAGAAAACCCATTAAGAATTATAGATGTAGTTGAGCTGAAATTTAAAGTTATTTTTCGACTGAAACTATTCTTTGTTATTGGAACTCATTTCGGAACCTAAGCACTTTAGTAATGTATTTTAAATTGCTCGTGGAGTGCACATCACGTATCGGCTTGGATTTATTCGTGCGGAAGGCTCAGATATGTGCGCCCTCAATCGCCAGGGTGCAGTTCCATTTAAAGCTGAGAGCCGACCCGACCTAAATATAAAGATAATAAATATGTGAAATAGAGGAATAAAATATTCACGGTGCTAATAAAATAAGGAGAAAAATGGGACAGGTTTTAGTTAGATCCCACGGGAGAGGCCTGAAATAGGATAGACCCTACCCTTCTGCTCTTTCACACTACGCCTCTATCCATTGTTATCTCCTTGCAATTTATCTCCTCCCTTGCCCTAATGGGATGTATTACGAATTACTTTTACCTTGTAAATTGGAAAAAATATGTAGATGTACCCGGGTTTTCTGAAGGATGAAATTAGAAATTATGATCGTTAATGCGGGGCACGATTTTTCCCCTTTTTCTTCTCTGCGGGTAATTTCTCTGCAATGGCTATCCATCTTTACTTTAAAAACAGCCAGGCCTGTAATTTTCTGTGTTATCCTCGTCCTGTAATAAACGAGGATGTGTATGAAAAGTTTAATGGTGATTTCTTCAATGATCTATGACCAACTATGTTGTAAATTTATCATCATCTGTTGGCCTAGTCTTAATCAATCCCCCCAAAAATTAAAAAAAAAAAAACAACATTCCCCATAAACAGAAGCATGGTAGACCATTCCAAATTGTTATTGGTGTTTATATTGCTATGCTTCATAATATAAAAATAGTTTATTAATACTGACGATCAATACATTTACTTTGTTTTCTTAAATACTTGGTTTCTCCAAGCCTGATCTATCAGCTCCCCCTCGTTTCTCTTCAAGGAATACCTCCTTTTCTGTAGGTACAACACCCCCTCCTACAATCTATTGCTTCCTTTCTACGTGACCCTTTTGTAACTGGTTTCTTTAATCGTTGTTCCTCTAATTTTCTCTATTATTATTTCTTTTAAAAGCCTACATGGCATGTATGATACATTTTTAAAAAACGTTGTGTTCGATAAACAAGAGACTTTAAATCTTTAAACGGATTTTGAGTGGCTGCACCTGTACTTTAATCAAGAAATACTTTTCAAGGGACAGAAAAATATTATATATTTATACTTATCGTTGATTTAAATAAATAAATTCTTATGCTTGGTTTCGTTTTGTTAATGTGATGATTTAATATATTATTCGTTTATATAATATTATTTTTTAAGACCGTGGAAAAAGTCTCCAAACTAAAACAGTGTAATTGAGCCTTGGATGTGGTGGGATGTTTCTTGGGTGCATTATTCATGTTTTGTTTTGCTGTTATTCTCTTTCTACCCTGCGGATGCCTGAATAGGCGAAATAACGATACTTTCAATTTCGGTTTTATTTTGGAGACTTAAGGCTTTTAGTTAGAATTTTTCCACGGTCTTAACATTTATGTAAGGTCTCTTTTTAGTTTTCAATATCAATACATTATTTTTGTTAGATTATGTTAATAATATTTAGTTTCTGTTTGCTGCTATTTTATTGTATAAAACTTTGTGAATAAACATGTTTCATTTTAATGTAAGGGAGAAATAGTTGGGGGTGCAGTCAATAAAAACACCTTAATAAGTGTATACTTATTTATTGTGTGCCGACGTTTCGGCCTACAATGTAGGCCATCTTCAGGGCAAATATACCAATCGGCGGCGAGGATGATCAATTGGCAAACGAATTTCTTCCTTACATTAGAAGTTACAGTCAACCAATTCTTCTCTAACATGTTTCATTTTAATTAATAAACAAGTTAAAATATGTGTCATGGCAGACTTTTATTTCTTTGTACCTATGTAATCAGGTCGGATTTGAACCCGTTACCTTCTGTAAACCAGCCCAGCACTCTACACACTAAAATACCCCACTCTCTCTTAAGTCTTTAAAATACTGGAAATTCACTGACTATATGAAATTTCGCCAATTAAACCAACATCAGGAGATACTAAAAAAAAAACCAAAACACTTTACATCAATGAAGATAAAATGCAGCCGACCTCTGATGAACAACCCAATTAAACATGTGAAAACATTAATATTTGATTGATTGGAGTGAGGTTGCCTCTGTTTGATGATGTTGTTTAAACAGTTAATGTTGTCGATAGAAATGTTAAGTATCGAAAATGACAAATAATTAGTTCTTCAGCCTTCAGTATCGATCGAAAATGGAAAAAAAGTATTGTTATTTTTTTTTAATTCATTACTTCGCATTTGTATAGACGATATGAGATGTTTTGTATTTATTATTCCCTGCCTTGATTTTTCCCCCTGATCGTGGGAGCGGAGTGGCTCAGTGGTATAGAGCGTAGTTGTCGAAGGTCCTGGTTTCAATTCCCGTTCATTGGCAGACTTTCATTTAATTTCTTAGTGGCAGGAGATTGACCTGGGGCTCTTACAGCCTCTATAATGTACATACCCAAAATAAGGGGGTAAAATCCGGCGGTTGAGCTTGATCTAAGACAAATCCTCTCCTGCATAACCGTTCTCCAAGAAACAGTGCAGTCTCTACCACGTAGTGGACCCAAGACTCTGCGTGGGTTCTAATGTTACAGGATTCCATGATCCTGCCTTTATAGGCGAATGTTTGATTTTTAATAACTTTTTTTAGTATCTCAGGCCTTGTTTTATGAAGTTTTCCAATCGCATCCTAATAATTTTTATTATTAGATATATTATTTTAGACTAATGAAATAAGCTACAACATTAGCATTGACTTATACACTGGCCTAATATAGCGAATAATAACGTTTCTTAATTTACAACCAAAGACTTCGAAATCCGTGGCTTTGCCCTTTTACATGAAACTAGGATAAAAGCCTGGAAACATAGCCGAATGAATTATACATAGTGCCGTTGTGTCAGGAGTAGGAAAATGTAATTGCATTCAGACCTTTACTGCTAATCGTTACACTCAAGCAAATTTTAAGAAATAAACATGCAAACGAACTTAGGCTAGCTGAGCGGAAAAATATCTAGCCCGTAGTACGATGCTTGCAAATTGGCCCATTAAGTTGCAACGGAAAGGCTCTCATTTACACAGCGTTTACAGTTTCGTTTGTTAACATTGGAAATGCACTGATGAAAATTCGCTCATTGTGAGTCGGGCGGAAATGAATTGCTAGGTTATGTTGATTAACAGATATTCCCTCCGTTCTGACCTTTCCACTTTCATCAATAATACCTCTCAGCATTGCAATGAAGTTGTTAGTTCTTTGTAACAGGCAGTGTTGAAATCATCAAACAATATTTATTTAAATATGACTTCATTTTAATATAAAAGTCGCTGTAAAGTAAAAATTTAAGTGTTATAACTGCAGATAGTAAGCGTTAAATGTATAGGAGAATATATTTCTTCATTGGCTACATTTCTTCATGGAACTTTACATGAATAATTACGCTTACAATTATTTATAGAGTTGCTGAGCTGTAGGTTCGGGGTTCGAATCAGATAATAGCAACAGATCGATCCAGTCGGATCTGTAAAAACTCTTGAAATTTATCCATCCTCTATAAAGTCCGTCAAGTCACTTCCTTACACAACCGTTAATTTAGAAACAGTTCGGCTCGTAGGTACAGCTCTTGGTACCTAATACTACTCATGAGAAATGGTAGTTCGTGCAATTTTTGAGACTGTAAATAAAAAGTTATTGATTAAAGAATTGTTATTATAATTACGTTAAAATATTCTTGTTATCAACTGTCCATTGTTTAATTGGTCGTTTTCGTATTACACTATTGGTAAACGTAGCTATTATTAACAAATACTGCTCTTGTCATGTCTTTGGGTGTTGGAAAAGTATTGAACAAGGTAGAAATAGATATAAAATACTTCCCATTATATCTACTAAAAATATATTGGAATTTTTCTCCTCTCAAGACTTCCATAAAGTCTGTCCATACAATTGCCAAATTTAATAAATAATATACGATTTCAATACCTCAATAAATACAAAGATATAACATGTAAAAGGTAATGTACGTACATACATGTCTTTAGTATTCCGTACAACAGTTAATATAATACATGAAATAATAATTTGTGAATAAATATTTTTGTGAATATAATTTTGCATATGATCCTTTAAAAAATAAAATAAGGTTTAGATTTCTCTTTCGTTACCTCCTTGTTTCATATTTTTTAAACAATAAATAGTGAATTTATTGATTCTTTTGTTATTCATTAAAAAATTGGTTAATGATAATTAACATTCATCAATGACATTATATATCATCAAATTTGACATTAATTTTCACTTTATATCAAAAATGATAGTGTAAAATAAATATGAAATGTATGCGTAAAAAACAAACACCAAATAAGTTTAATTATAAGTAAGAAACAATATGAATTCCCGTTACATAAATTAAAAGGAAGTTATAAAATTCGTTTACTCAACTGTTCAACTGCATTTAATTACAAAATTTTTAGCTGTTGCTTCTAATATGATAATATAGTGAAGAAATGTTAATTTTCAAATTAAGTATTTTTATTAATTTAAAGTTATAAAATTATCCTCTTTCTTTAATAGAATTAAATTTGTGAAAACGTTTAACAAAAAATAAATAAAAAGTTCTTACAATCATTTTACTCGACTCCAGATAAAGCTAGCTCGGAGTAGCTTGGAGACCTGATAGTAACAAAGAGAGATATACCAGAGGCCTATCGATAACGTACTAAATGAACTGTGATTCCCGCCACTAATGGCAACCCTCGATACGACCACGGTTCTCTCTCCCCCCTCCCTCCCCCAAAGAATACCTTGGTCTTCCTCAACACTTCCCCCTCTCCTAACCTTCCCCCTCCCTTCCGCTATGTATCGAACCACCTGATTTAATGTGCTGAAAGGTAACAAATGGAACAGCTCTAATAGGGCATCTTCTTCGCCCTATTCTTTAGCACTTAGGTACTAAACTTTGCGAATTCTGCCTCCGAAGGCTAAATGTTTTTGACAGCATTATAAAAATTATAGCTTATACTAAAATGATATATTCAATAATAATTATTGTCTGTATAAACTTAAACTAGTCCAAAAATGGTTCTATTATTTCGTTTGTTGGTCATAATAGGAAAATTCTAAACAAAAACCTGAAGTCTCAAAAATAAGATAAAACAAATAAAACTGCGGATCCTTCAGGAATCATTAAGAAAATATAAATATTTTCATTGCTATGGTTTCTTCTTTGCTAGATTTATTTTTATTCATCTCGATAATCATTATTTGTAGTTATTTAGATAATTTTCTGTACTAGTAAATAGTTTAGCAATAACCAGCAGAATTTTATTTGTTATCCCGACAATTAGTTAAGATTTATTCAATGAATTATAAAATAAAGGTCTGTAAATTTTTCTATTTTGGGTGATTTTGCAATTCAACATAGAGTTATCTATTCCCGCCTTAATACAAAATAATGGATATGTTATATCATTAATGAAGAATCCAAAATAAGACAAGTTAAAACAAAGAAATAGCAGCATTTCTTCTGCAACCTTAAGTCAATCCCAGTTTTGTAAATTGCCAAAATTTTCAAGAAACTCTATTTTGTCTTTAAAATTACGAAGTGCTGTAAATGGATAATAAATGTAATTTTAATAAATGCAACGAAAAACTTTTCTTGAACGCCGGTGAAAAATAAGAATCGCAATAGCACTAGGATCAGGGTTCTGCACTAAACAATTTCCTACTCAACGATCCTGTATAGCTCGTCCTTAGTTATCTACTTACAAAAAATCTAGAATCGGTTCAATAAATTTCGGATTTTGTTTTATTTGACAATAACACATTGTTATAAATAGTTAATAATAAGTCTCTTTTTTTCAAGTCATGATGCTGTTAGACACTGTATTATGTTTTTTTATAAACTAAAGATCAATTTATTAATTTATTTATAAATATTTAAAACACGCCATTAAATCGAGGTTCTAGCATAAACAAACGTGTAACTTATAAACCTGATATATACGACCATATTCGTTTTCACTGTTTTAGGAATATTTCAGGATAGTTGGAGTGATGCATGTAAGTTTGGGGTTGGCTGTTAATATTTTTGCACTGTTTTTGGCTCAGAATTCGTTTCGCATGAGAAGGAGGTGGAAGCGCCCCCGTTTCAGAAGGCGAGAAATAAAAGTGGGACATATGTTTTCGCATAAATCTCTCTATGAAAGCCCTCGTCACATATTGCACATGTCCAATATGTGTAATAGCTACCTAGCGCGCCGTATATATTTTGACCGGAGGACAATTTAGCGAGGCAGCGGCTGGGCTTAATACCCGCCCGTTGGGCTGTGATATTAGTTGAGGCACCTACTGCCCCCAAAGGATATTCCCAAGCAATTTATTACCTAATGAAAATCAACAATATTTAGCAATTTATTTAGGATCGAATTCGGTCGAAACAACGAATCAGGGGATAATATCGAATGGGGTGTGACATATCCTTAACCACAAAAATGTATGCAACCCTAACATTTTTAATTAAAAAATATTTGTCTTATAAAGGACATCACTTCTTTTTACACCGGTCAACTATAAACCATTAGCATTTGAAGTGATCCTGAATGAAATTAAAATTATAATAAATTTTCTCTTATTATCTATTACAGGATACAGTCAAATATATAAAGACGATTTCTACCTCGATTCATACAAAAAGGCCTTTAAGCATGAGGCAAGAAGAAAACGAAGTTTAATAGCATCACTACCTGTTATCGGTACAGTAAGCATCAACTGTATTTAAAATCTAATGTTCTATTTCTATTGAAATAAACCTATCTTATAACAAATTTATAAATGAGAAATAAATAAAAAAAGAGAAAAAGACAAAGTTGGAAAAACTAAGCTTCTCTACAGGAAATGTTTACAAGAAGAACCTACCGTCTAACGCAAAAATAACACATTACACGTTAATATAAGCAGTAATTTTGTCCGAGGTGGAGACATGTCTCCCTAAACTAGAAAAATGAACCAGATGAAGCACTTGGAAACCGAAATAAGAATCAGAAAACTATAATTCTATGGGCACATGTTAAGAATTGACCGTGGGAGATCTAACAAGAAAGTCTTTGACCAAATCCGTGAATACAACAGCGTAGGAGGATATGTATAAATAACATACAGAGACTACCTAGATAGAGAACAATATGGAAACAAATTAATATAAATCAAGGTTTTTGGGAAAAATTAAGAAGGATACTGCGTGATCGAAATAAAGGAAGCAAAAGCACGCAGAAATGATAAGAAAATAATGGGAGAAAAGAAAGACAAAAATGAGACAAGAAACGCAGTGCTAATCGCTTGGTATTTAAAGGCCCTTTCGTGAAAAAAATAATGATTAGGTATTTATTAAAATGATAAGTTCAATGCAAACATTGTTCGATGGTTAAATTAAATTATCACTTTCAGAGCACTGTATGTAGCGGAGGTTTTATAAAATATTTTTTCAACTGAAATCTAAAGTTGTACGCTATAAGCTAGTAGTAGTTGTACACTATCATATGAACCGTTTAGGTTCATAATCAACATGCTGTGCATAAGACGACCACATTAGGAGTTCATTTTAATAATTTTGGAATGATCAGTTAGATAAAGAGACTAAAAACTCAAGAAAATATGTAATGAAATATTTGTGATTACAATAATGTATAAACTTTCTCTGTAATTCTAGGCTTTACATCGATTCTACCAAAAATTCCTTGCTTTTGACAATTATATAGTCATGAACTTATCGGCTTATATATGAGACATTCAGTATCAAAAGTGGATAACTCCAAAATTTCAAAATTTACTTACTCACATATTTCGCTAGTTTAATCTATCAATTTTGTCCAAAGTGACTTTCCCGCCTTACACCTTTTCATAGTTTTAGTCGGGTACTGGAATTTTCTTTGAAATTTGGGGTTGTCCTCTTTTAATCCAGGAATGCCTCACATTCAGTTTTCCTAATCCTAGGATCTACTATGGTCTTCAAGATTCCATTTACGTAAATCATTCAGAGACCAATTGAGAGGTATAGTGAACAACTGATGGTTTTTATTTATTTTAAATCGAAATATCAGAGCACCTAAAGGCAGGCCGAACCCATATTACAAATTATACAGCTCTTCATTTAATTGAAACCACAATGGGTATATTACAACATTTTAGTAGAAATACTCCAATAATATTTGAATTAATGTCAGTTCATCCTCCTATTGAACCTATTAAAATATGAGTACCCACTTATTATTGTTTTGAAATTCCCAGTATTGGGCGTTAAGTAAAATAGTGAAACGGTTTATTTTATATCTCTGCATTCTCTGCAATGAAATAATAGGCCTATAATCGAAATATTGGAATAAATTATATATATATTTTTTTTTTATATGGACGCATTCCATTTTAATGTAAACAAGCATTACTGTAGTCTGTGTTTGAGCTTAAACAAGTCAGGTATAGTGGCTTTGTGGGTAGCCAATTTTTAAAAATATTTAGAATGTAGGCCATCCAGCAAGGGCATGGTGTAAAGAATTGACGTAATAGTAATCATACACTAGAAGAAGGTTACCTATAAGGTTAAAGGTTACCGGCAAATATAAAATAGAAGAATTTATAATTTAACTGATCCAGCGCGAAAAAAGGTTAAACAGAAAGTAGTTCCTCGAAACTTCCTTAGGCAACACCAATAAAATATTACATCACTAAACACTTTTTATACATAATAGAGCGATAAATTTGTTTATGGTTGAAAGGTGAAAATTCTTACTTAACTTTTAAGTTATAAATATTACGACTTTTTCGGTTTTTACCAGAGAAACAATACTACAGGTTGAAGGATTCAGTCTACAATTGAAGATAATGTCCGTAAACATCAACTTTGTGGATTGTTTATTCACACTGAATGGCAGCTGAGGAAATCCTAACCATGTAGGATGACGAACATGCGAAATCAAACAAATCTGTACCAGGAAAATCGTTTGCTTCAATAAAAAAACCTACCTTTACACCAAAAAAAAAATACTTAGGTATTTAAAAAGCCAATGATAAAATATCTGGTTGCTGTCAGCGAGCTCAAAGGCACAGGCATGATAAAATTGTCATCTAAAATTTCCTATAACCGCATTGTATTACTTCATTCTCACAAACAGCGTGTATGTAATAGATATTCGCGAAATTCTTAAGGGTATAACTGACGAAGAAAAATAATTCCTGCGCAACCCCTGATTGTAAAGTCTATAAGAAGTATAATCTCAATGTCCACCTAGATTTCCCCAATCAGCAGAAATATAGCAGCAGAAAAACTAAAGGAAATGGGTATAAAACTATATTTAACAGTGAACTACAATAGCGTACAATACAGTGTATGAACATACTATATCGTAAGCTTCGAAAGGCAGACGTTGATCCAGCTGATACTCTACCAGCTATCTACTATCTACAACCTGCGATCTATCTATTAGAATTAGAAGACGATTCATGCAGGATTTTGATTGATGGGGATGAAGACAACTATTTTTCCTGCAACAAAGAAGTCCATATTAGGGCAAATTGTCAACGGAACAATCTTATGAATCCTAATGAAATCGACATTACAGATCTAGGGAACAATACAGAAGAACGAATAAAGTGCCCCAATCAGAAATTCAATAGATACAAAACATCTCTCAAATTCCCACTTCATTTGGTCTTATGATCAGAAACAAATCAGGATCAATTAGTGAAAACAATTCAAACTATAAAACCGTCTATATTAGTCTCAAATATCCCAAAAGGCAAGACAATAAATCTGAAGGACAACATTATACCATCCTATGAAAAACAAAACTTCGAAGCTTAACTCTTCCTTGTTAGAAGTGTCATCAACTTCACCAACCTTGACTAGTATCGCTCAAAAATCTAACAAAACCAGGGAAGCGAATAAAGTTTTCGAATCCAAAAACTTTTCCATTGCAATGTTTTAATATAAACAAATATATACTAATAATAATAATAAAAATATTTATTTAAGAAATGATACAAATGCCATTTGGTACAAATTGTATTTTTGGTGTTCTTCGGAAAACCTCCCCTAAGGAATTATCTTGAAAGCGTGTATGGAGAGACCTCCAATTGAAGGCACTCCTAGCGCGGTTCATCTCACTATAGCAGATCCCTGCTCCAGAGACGTTTCAGTCTCCTTGTCGGATTATGTGGTAATGTGTCTGTCAGTAATGATTGTACCAGTAAGTTTAGATGTCCAGCAAGTGAGTCATGAAATTTTTAGTAGTTGTTCTTGATTGTGTCAGCCACGAGTGGTATGTTAAGATCTTTGTGTAATGTTTTATTAGTGATGGAAAAGACTATGTGTAAGAATATAACGAAGGAATTTCGATTGAAAAATTTGAATGGTCAGTATGAGGGATTTTTTGCATGACTCCCACACTTGCGAGGCGTAGGTCCATATTTAATTAGTTAATTAATTATTTAATTAATTGGTTTAATTAGCATGTTGTATATTATAATTTTTTTTGTAAGTGATAGTTTATTTTTGTGGTGAGGTAGTCGTCTTAGAAGTGAGAGTCGGTGATTCAATTTTTTTTTCAAATTAATTACATGTGATTTCCGAGTCAGTCTTCTGTCCATGGTAAGGCCCAAGTATTTTGTCTGTGTTTGTCTGGGCAATGGTGTCTTGTAAACTGTTAGTGAGGGGCAGTCTGAATGTCTAAGTGTAAATGTTACTTGGTTCGATTTCGGTATGTTAATTTTTATACGCCACTTATGGAGCCAATTTTCTAATGAATTTAAGTGTGTCTGTAGGTTCTGAGAAGCTATAAAGGGGTTAGTACTGGTCGAAAGTATGACAGTATCGTCCGCATATGTAGCAAGTAGTGTTTCTGGTGTCTGTGGGATGTCGTAGGTGTATATGAAGTACAGAACTGGACCTAGAATACTGCCTTGCGGTACTCCTGCATTAATTCGGCAATAGTCAGAATGTTTACCATCCTGATTAACAATAAAGAACCTCCCTTCTAGATATGATTTAATGATCAGATAATATGCCTGCGCTAGAACTAATTTTAGGAGACCATCGTGCCAAACTTTATCAAAAGCTTGTGAAACGTCCAAGAACGCTGCTGTGCAATATTCCTTCTTTTCTAGTGCTATGGCAATGCTATCAACCACTCTATGACATTGTTGTGTTGTAGAATGTGCAGGCCTGAACACGAATTGGTTGTTAGGAATTAAATTATTTATTTCTAATAATGGATAAAGCCGCTTTAACAATAGTTTTTCAAATATTTTGGAAAATAGTGGTAAAAGACTAATAGGTCTGAAGGACGTAACTAGGTTTAATGATTTGTTTGGCTTGGGGATCATTTTTACAACTGAAAATTTCCATACAAAAGGAAAATAAGTAAGTCGAAGAATAGAATTGTAGATAGCTGTCAGAAAAATTAAGCCTTTCCTAGGAAGAAGTCGTACAACTTTAGGTGTAATAAGATCATAACCAGGTGATTTTCTGCGCGGTAAATTTTTTATACAAAATTCAACATCTGAAGGATTGATTGGTGGGGGTGGTAAAGACAGCGGAAGTGGCGAAGTCAGAATTTGTTGGACGTCACAGCTGTGCTGTGGGTCAAGTAAGTCGCCGTGTGGTTGAAATACGTCTATGAGATGAGAGGCAAATAGGTCTGCTTTTTCTTTATCTTGCCCATGAGTTGTCAGATTTACGGAGGGGCGTCTTTGTATTATGGTAATGAAGAATCTTTCTAGTTTGTTCCCATAGAGTATTATTACTTGTCTGTAAGTTAGTCAGATGAGTGTTATAGGTGTCATTTTTGTATTGCTGTACTCGTTTTCTTAATTTATTAGACAGTTGGTTTAGTAGTTGTTTGTCACTAGGATATCGAGATCTTTTCCATTGGTTCAGTGCACGTCGCTTTTCAATAATAAGGGACCTTATGTCGGGTGGTAAGTATTGTTTATGTCTGAATGTCTCATGCCTGTGAGATGATTGCCAAGTGGCAGTTTGTACAGTCTTTGTAAGGGTATCAACAGCGTTGTCAATGCCATCTGCAGTCTTCAAGCTTGTATTAAGGTTAATTTTGTCATTTATTATACGATGAAATTCACAAATCACTATGGGTCCAGGAGTTAACGTCGATATATGATTTGTAGTGAGTACTTGTCTTGAGAGAGATAGAACGATTGGGGAATGGTCAGATGAAAGAACGTTATTAACACTTATGTGGTGGTGTAGAGTGCTTAGATTAGAAGAGATAAAGAAGTCAAGTAGTTCTGGTTGTCGGTTTGTGTCTGTTGGCCAGTATGTCGGTTCAGATGGTAGAAGGCAGTCATAATGAAGGTCCAAACAGGTGTTAAAAAGAGCATTTCCTCTGGAATTTTGTGTCCTGTTGCCAAATCGGGGATGTTTGGCGTTGAAATCACCTCCGCATAAAAATTTCGGTCCTAAAGTGGAGAATATGTTGGTAAACATCTCCTTGGAAACTCGTAGCCTAGGGAGGCAATATGTGCTAGCTATGGAAATATTGCAGTTATTAATTTCAACTGAAATCGCAGTTAATTGAATTTCGGGTAAGGCCGTCATTTGTAAAGGATGGTGATATAATGTACGTTTCACAATTACAGCAGAGCCACCACGCGCAGCATCGCTTGGATGGTCAGTACGGTATACGACAGATCCCTGTAAGTAAAATTTAATATTCTGAGAAAAATGGGTTTCGGTAAGTAGTGCTATGTCTATGTCATGTTCACTTAAGTATATGTCAAGTTCGTTTCTTCGATGTAGGGCTACATTTGAATTCCAAAGAAGGAGTTTTAAAGATTGGTTTAAAGTGGAATTACGGACTGGCATTAGGAATGGATTTAGTAACATGCGTGGGAAATTATGTGATGAGAGGGTTTATCATCGATTTAAAATCATTTAAAAATGATTTGAGGAATATTGATATGTCTGGAGTATTAGATTGTGGATGTGGTATTGGGTATTTAGGAACTGCGTTAGAATGTGGAGGGTAATGATACTGTGGATAACGTGGTATTGAAGGATGAGATGTTGGTTTTACTTAAAACTTGAGGATATGCATTTTGATGAGTTCTATATTGGGGCGTTGTGTGCTTAGGTGTTGTGTATTGGGGCATTGTGTGTTGAGGTGTTGTGTATTGGAATGTTGTGTGTTGTGGTATTGTGTATTGAGATGTTGTGGAGTTTTGTACTCAAATGTTGTGTTAGTAAATGAAGACTGTGGTTGTTGCGGGATAGTAGTTGGGTTAGTAAGTCGGTCACGGTCCGTCTCTAGGGGCAGGGGATCTCTTAAATCACGACGTGAAGTTACCTGTCTTCGGACGTGCAGTCTTCTTCTTTGAAGTTCGAGATGAACTGTGCATCCTCTATAATTCGCTGGATGATCTTCGCCGCACAGCGCACAGGTTGGCGGCTCTTCACGCGGTTTCTGGCATCTGTCACTAGGATGATCTTGGCCACACTTCACGCATCTTGGTTCGTGTCGGCAGAATGCTCTGGTATGTCCATATTCCTGGCACCTCATACATTGAACAATATCCCTTCTTTTATGAGGTTCCTCAATTTTTACTTTAGTGTAAGCTAAACGGCTTATATTGAAGACTTCAGCATTGTTTGGAGCTGGCTCGATATCCACGAAGAAGAGTGGGAGGGGTTCTTTCGACCTTGGGTGTATTACATTATTAATAAGGCGAACAGTGAATCCTTTTCTCTCAAGATCATATTCAATCATATCATGAGGTGTGGAGTAGTGAAGATTTCTGATGACGAACCGGAAGGCTTTTTCTTCTTTAGGTTGAAATGTGTGAAAAGAAAAGTTTTTCGATTATAAATATTTTATGCAGGCTCTATATGCATCACTGGTTTTAGTTTTTAATGTGATCACGTCTTTATTGGAAAAACATTCAAAATCATTGTTCCCTAAAAGAGCTAATAAGTCTGTGCATAACTTTTGAAAGTTGATTCCTTTTATTTTTATTGGCGGTGGCAAATGGATTACTGGTGGTGCGATGCGTTCTTCTTCCATTTCGACAGATAGTGGAGCAAACATGTTACTGACAGGAACACTATGAACATTGTTTAGTGAAGGAATATTCATAGAGTTATGAGTAGTGGGTTGAGTCACTGGTTGTTGTGTAGATTGAGATACTAGATTGTCACCTGTTATGTCAATATTTTCTGAATTAATATTATTATTTAAATTACCACATGGTTTGGGTAGGTTAGGTTTTTTAAATAATGTTTTAACTTAAGAATCTTTAGTATTCATCTTTTATTTGTCAATTTGACCTTCAGTTAAGGAAATACTGGAGTTACTTCTTACCTTTCTTTTCAAAAGAGAAGAAATAACGGCTTCATCGTCTTTCCTACTTGTTCCGGCAATTTTATTGTCTTTCTTCAGAAAAGTGTCCTTTTTCACTAAACTATACTATAAGTCACTTTACGAAACCATTATTCACTATAACACACATCAAAAATACATGAATTCAAATAATTCAAAAACTTGAAGGTAACTTAAGCAAGTTCACAGTTCGAGGCCTCAAATATATACTAACTCTATTGATAATTCATATGGCTAATAAAATATAACATTTGAAACTCGCAGTTTGCATTGCCAATGCTATAGGTGTATTAAATATTTATATATTCAGTAATGTATTGTTGTATCTCTTTGTGCATTATTAATCCTTAGTCATCAAATAATGATTGGTATAAATTAAATTACATCGAAAATAACCCTCTTTAGAACGTTTAATATTGTCAAAGTAAACAAATTGGCAACATTACACGATCAAGAAAATATAACTAATATATCATTTTACGCATAAATGACTTTTAGAAATAATCTTCAAAGTGGATCTAGCCAAAAAAATTTTTTTCAACGTGTCCTTTTGAAGTTCTAAACTCCCTCAATAAATATAGACTTTTTGATCCGATGGGGCCTCTGCTGTTCACTCCACTATAACTTTCCAGTTTTCAGCTGTATACCTTTTTTTTTATGTGATAAAAATAAATATATTTGGAAGCTCTAACATGAACAAAACTGTTTTACACATAAAAGAGATTTACGCTTTACGGAAAAAAAGAAAGATTATTTTCATTTTTTAGTATGGATTTTATCAAAACAAAATTAGGTATATGAATATTGAGCCCTTTATTTATTTATACGCGTTTATTTTTAAAACATGCATTAAAATTATTCAAAAAGGGTTAAGTTAATTGAAAACTTTAAGCTCATGCAATATATTATCTTCTAAAATTATTAGGTGTTAAAATTAGCTCGAATGTTTCTTTATTTTCCTTCGTGAATATTAGTCAATATTTGGTAAAATACATGTTTAAATATTTCTCAAATATTTAATATTTTTTCAAGATGTATATATATATATATATATATATATATATATATATAGTTGACTATTATGTATTTATTAATATCCTACTGAAATTTCAATTTATTGACCAAATAAATTACAATGATTTGAATATATTATATGAAACACATTTACGTTTTACGTAAATTATTACTTAATAATGAAGTAACAATAAAAAGTTGCTCCACATTCGAATTAAGGGCTTTAAATAAATATAGGTGACTTGAAAAAACGATGATCAAAAGCAAATTCATACAACTGAAGTCAGATAAAGCAGAAATGAAAGTATAAAAAATTGTCTCTATTCAAGATTAATCTTATATCTCGGCTTATATATTAAATATTTTAAGCCGAACCCTAGAGTAATCCCTCTTATAGCATTTCAGTTTGAGAAATACGTTTCAACTGACATAATTGGAAATAAATAAAAAACTAAAAGTTATAAATCAGTCGTTCAAAAAATATTGTTATGGGAACAACAAATTAAATTAACTATTATAAAAATAACTATTCAGCTGATTTTAATTATTTTATGGTTTCAAGGGAGACTCTTGGCGTTGTTATATTTACTTTTATGATAGATGAATTTCGCTTATTCATTTGGAGGTGAAATGTTTATACTGCCCGGGGGAGAGAATTGATCTTGGAGTATTAATTAATTCTTTGCCATGGCCCTAAAATATGTTATATAATGAACGATCCATCACTCCAAAGAAAACACCATTAATTTTGATTTGATGTTACCTTCCACCCTCATGATGAGCAATTCTATGAAACTCTTCCATCTTAACTGTTGATCTTAAAATGTAAAGTTTCCAAAACAAATTAATCCTGGCAGAGATAAAGTCAATTAGATAACGGACAGAATGTCTTTAATTTTAATCAAATATTTATAAAAACATTTCTTTTATTATTAGATGAATTCATCAATGCATTTCATTTTTATCATCCATTGCACATAATTTACTCCAGTATGGAATGTGCCAATAAATAAACGGCTCTTTCAAAAAGTTACTTTGAAAGGAAAAAAATAAATTAAAAATAATGCATTTCTTACTTATATCGCAGATATAGTACCTGCCATACTACATTCAGAAACTAATAATGATTATTTTCCTTCGTGAATATTAGTCAATATTTGGTAAAATACATTTTACATTACAAAAATCCATATATATCCAAATAGGGCTGCAGTGAAACTAGATGTTATTTGAATAAATTCCCAGAAAAATCTTGAAAGGATTTGGCGACTTTAATGGAAAAGTGGAAAAGAAAAGCTTGGAAAAAAAAAATTGTCATTTATTTTAATTTTATCTCGGAAAGCTGTCTTTAAACTTTTAGAGTAGGTAGCAGGAAAGCTTTTAATTAAAAATTAAACTTTGTTAAACGTTATAAAACGTTGCTAAAGTTTCTATAATTGATACCCATCTTCTATAAAGAAATTATAAATGAAAATACAGGAGATAAAAAATATTTAGTACTTCACTTATTAATTGTATTAATTATGTGGAATATATTAAGCAATAAAAGAATGAAAATGAAGCCAGAAAAAATCAATTAAATAGTATAAAACCATTCATTGGCTTCCGAAGTTTCTCTTCATTTTTAGGCTTAAGTTATAACTAGAAATAGCTTCCTATTGAAATATGTTCAATTCATGCTTTATTCACAGGTCTCTGTTGAGTGACCTTTTGGTTCTTCTTGTCCACAAAAAATATTGCAATGATGATAATAATGTGGTCTTGAGACAGCTCACACGGGTAGAAGACAGATCTTGACCAAAAATCGACTAGCAACATCGTTATCAATAACATTTTAATATGAATGTTTTCGTTAAAATCAATGTAATGCCTACTACAAAAGTAAAATATTTTTTATTTATTGAGAGTTTCCCAAATGTTGAGGTTTTCTACAACCCAATTTGATGATACAATGTTTTCCAGGTCTTCCTGTCAAGTGCATCTTCTTCATCTAGACCGGAACCTGCTTCGTCTTTCTGAACTTGGATCATCCATGAAATTCTTGGTCGGCATCTTATTCTTCTTCTTCCTTCAGGGCACCAGTAAATGGTCATTTTGGGTCTTCCATTACTCTCAATTCTCAGTAGGTGTCCAAACTACTCTAATCGCTTTATGGAGATTTTTCAAGAATGGTATTGTGAGTACTCATAACCTCTCGCTCAACTGAATTGGGTACTGCAACCTTCCATCTCCGTGACGAAGTTTCTCTTTACTTCCCTTCCTAATTTCCATGCTGCACACCCTTATAACATTACAGTCATTATAGTTGCAAGGAAAATCATTAGAGTGTTATAACTCCATTATTCAGTGTTCATGTATTCTAAGTTCATCTCTATTACCCGTCTACTATATTATTCCACTGTAATATGTTTTTACAATAGTAAAAAAAAAATAATTAAAATAAAAAGGCTAAATCTTTCCATTTTTTTTTCTTTAGGCTAGAGTTGTTTTATTGTTTTCCCTTGTGACGGAGGACAGGCGTGGCTACTGCGATATGTCGCAACGGATTCTGGTGTTTGATAATTGGTGAGTGTTGCCAACTATGAAAAAAAATCCCACTTCCTGTACGATTTTTGTAACCTTACTATCTGGACACCTCACTTAGATTAAATGTTTCTCCACTTTTATTTATCTATCTTTTTAAAAAAATAAATAAGGATATTAAATATAGATCTAAATCATCCTAATCAATTATTGGTTGTAATAAAAAATTAACAAAAAATATATTATTTCCAAACAGCTATGGCAGATTGTAATTAGTGTTGATCGCACACAAAGAACACCCGTTCCCCCCCTCGAACCTTCCAGTTTAGTATTAGTGCCATTCCCCAACCTTTGCCATAATTGAACATAATAGCTCGGAGGTCTCATAGCCTGGGCCTTGCTACCCCGGGGCATAACTCATGCCTCGAGATTTACGAGGTAGCTGCCATGATTCATGGTTTTACGGCTAACTCCGTTTTTTCCCCTATCTTTTTCTTCTTGTGATGAAGGTTCCCTGGCTTGTTCCCCCTTTCGGTCGTTATTATTGCAGTATATTCCATTCATCTGTTGCCACTAATCGTTGGGCTATCTCGTATACTTCCGGAAGTATTAAAAACATTTCTTATTAAGGTGTATAAATGAACACTATATACAGTTACGTATAATTTAATCATAAATATGATTTCAGGAGCAAGTGAGAAATCCTAATTGGAGTTGATATTAACACAGACAATTCAGCTTTCATTCTATTAAAATCATAATAATCGAGATATCAATTAAGAATTGAAGCATTGATATGAAATGGTCTTAAATGATCGTTTTAAGTCGAAAATAGTAACTAACACTGTTCCAGTAATATTAAACGATTCCCAGTTTTAACTTACTCCTCTTTCTATGTAATTGCTATGCCTAATTGCCAAATTAATTACTTTTCTATGTCAACGCCTCAACAACATTGGTACAGGAATATTTTTTAAGATTTTGTTATTTTCAACGCATGGATTTCACATGATATCTTATAGTAATGCTTGGATCTCTTTTTTTTGCTTAGTCGAGGCCGCGCTAATTACCTTTTTTTTAAGATAATGAATTAATATAATTAAAATACGTATTTAATTTTTTTATGTCGTCCCGCTTTGCTCTCCACACGTCGAAGGCTCGGATGGCAGTGTGTAAATAAATTATATAAGTTTAAATGTATTACTATTTCTTCAAGAATTATTGCCATTAAGTGCGACAGATTGTATAATGTTATTATCCAATGAAAGATTTTACTAGAATTTGTTTAACTTTTAATGTGATTTAGAATAGAAAAATAATTTTATTTTGGGACCATCGCAAGTGTCATGCAAAAAATTCCACATACAGACCATTCAAATTTTTCAATCGAAATTCCTTCGTTATATTACACATAGTCCCTTTTACATCACTAATAAAACATTACACAAAGATCTCAACATACCACTAATGGCTGACACAATCAAGAACAACTACAAAAAATTTCATGACTCACTTGCTGGACATCCAAACTTACTGGTACAATTATTACTGACAGACACATTACCACATAATCCGACAAGGAGACTGAAACGAGTCGGGAGCAGGGATCTACTACAGTAAGATGAACCACGCTAGGAGTGCCTTCAATGGGAGAATTCTCCATACACCCTTTCAAGAGAACCCCTTAGGGAAGGTTTTCCGAAGAACACCAAAAATATAATATGTGCCAAATGGCATTTGTATGATTTCTTAAATAAATATTTTTATTATTATTATTATTATTCTGGGACCAGGTCCCTTAACAATAACAATATTGTACAGAAATTAATAGAAATATTTCTGGCCAAACGGCTGCATTATTGGAATACTACAATTATATATGCACTAACACGTATGTTCTCATAGAGGAACAATAATATATAAAAAAAAAAAAAAAATAATAGAATAAAAAATTACAATAAACAGAGATTGGCTAATGGAAAAATGGATAAGAACATCCAATAATCATGTAGTATCATAATGAGTGTGGCATATTTTCACACATACAAATACATATATAAAAACATTCACATATTAATTATTTCCATATTAGAAATTAAAAAATAAATAAAAATATATACTGATAGAGAAATATATATATATATATATATATATATATATATATATATATATATATATATATATATATATATATATATATATATATATATATAATTGGCTAATGCAAAAATACAAAAGTAGATAAGAAAATCTAATAATATGAATAATAGTATCATAATGAGTAGATGAGTGTAGTACATGAATGAGTATATTTAAGATATTCATTCTATGTGTTTTTCAGTATTATTTTCTAACCGTCGCATGTTTTTTTCCTCGTTAAGAATGCAGGCACCTCACACCTGCATTCAATCATCAAGCCTGTAACTTCAAAATATGTCGTGAAAAATCTTAAATTATCGAACCTAATACACCATAAGAAACCCAATTACCTACAGGAATATTAGATTAAAAGAATTAACATACGAAGTTTAAAATTAGGCGTCATATTTAATGGTAGGCATAATCACTACTTTATTTTTAAGCATTAACTACCAATAAACTACCAATAACTACCAATAAAGAGAACATTCCAGCTGGCAATGGATGGAGTATGTTTTCGTTTCTCACTGTTATTAATGAAATGAAGTGGAGATCAGGATTGCATTAATTAAGGAATAATAAAAAATACAGGTACAATACTGGGATTTTAATGCTATGAACTTTCGAATTAGATGCTATTTTCGTCTGAATCAGAACAGTGGAATGCAACATGTCCGTTTTAATGTATTGTTAATCATCGATGGCATTCGAACTGAAGCATGAAGTAGATGGATGCATGCCCTGTTTGGGGACCAGTTATCAATGTCGATGGAATGCTACTCTTAACAATATTCGTAATTGAGCAAAACTATAGTTACAAGACTTTTTATAGGTGATCTATTGACAATAAAAACTTACAGTAGACAATATTTCTTAATTCTAGAGGTAACAAATCCATATAATTATGGGATATGTGGAAGGCATGAATCTGTGAAGCTTTCTTCATCCTTGAAATGTGAAGGATGGAAGCACTTCCACAGAGTTTGAATGTTGGATTGTCTTTCTTGGGCTTTAAACATTTCTATAAAAACAACTTACAATAAAAAAAAAATACGGATTTTAAACACAACGTCCAGATTCATGGTGTCATCTGAAAATAAT